>CP144700.1:62214494-63489494 GCA_036885675.1 Vigna mungo
TGATTTTTGTATGTCTTTGCTTTAGACTCTAAATTTTTTTTTTAACTTAATTGAATTCCTATTTTTAAAAAGAAACTCAATTAAATATTTATTTTTGTAAAAAATCTGATTTTTTTTTCCTATATTACTATTAATGTCATTTAGAATGGTCATGTGTCAAATTCTGAATCTGTCACATATTAAAATAAATATGATTTTCTATTTTGAAGGTGTCATCTCTTTCAAAATCAAAAGGATTCCAAAACAAAATATGATCCAAAAACAAGTAACAAATTTTGGTATATTACACTTTTAAATGATGTTAATATTAATTTAACATAAACTATCAGATTTAGTCTTTTTACAAATATAAATATACCATTAAATGAAAAAAGAAATATAAAAATCAAAATGAATTAGTGTGTACACATAGGAACCAAATTATTAAGTAAATTTTTAATTAAATGAAAATTGGGATAAAGTAAAATAAATGAATCAAAGTTTAAAAAATATACCTTTCATCTCGAAAAAATATATACTACATGAAATGCTTTAACAAGAAGATCTAAAGATGAAAAAGTTTGTAATAGAAGAAGCCATAGATATAATTTGAAACAACGTCCGTTTTGGCAGTGTTAAGTTTGTCTTGGGGTGGTTGTCGAGAATGAAGAATAAGAATATAGTTTTTGATTTTGATGCATCTATCTATTTTCGAATTCTTTCTTACTTTATTCATTGCATTGCAACTTTTGAATTCCAAATTCCTTATCTCAACCCCACACCATATCATACACACACTTCTTCCTCATTTCCTTTCTCCTTTTTCTCATAAAATTCCCCATGCTTTTATTTATTTATTTATTTATTTATTATTATTATTATATTATGGAAACTAAAGTTCTCTTGCTTATACTCTTATATTAAGTACTACAAAAGACCATTTCTTAAAATTAAATTGATTACTCTTACATTAGAAATTAAATTACAGTTATATTTTTTACAATGAAATTTAGAGCATATATGGAACTTCTTATATTATTAGAAAATATTTTCGAGAGCTCTGAGAAGTCTTCAAACAAATTATAAACTACTTTCTATAATGCTTCACAGCTCCTCAATTTTGTTTTTGGTTAATACCGTATATAAGAAATTAGAGGCAACATTGGATCTATTGAAGTATATTACACAAAAATTGCGATATATAGTCATAATAATATTCTATTGTAAAGGAATCTTTTAGGAAGATAAAGTAAGTTTGAAGCCAAACATTAATTTACAAAAAATGATGTCAAACGTATGTGTAGAAAATGCAGGATATGTTGTTTTGAAGGTTTTATTACGAACTAATTAATAATGTGAGATTTTATAAATTTAAATTTTGTGTTTTATAGTTTATTTTTAATTGGGTGACAAAAAAGCGGTGTTTTAATTTTAATTATAATTCATTGGGAGATTAATTTCTTTAATTAGACTCAATTTATTCTAAACCTGTTTGTATTAAATTTAGATATTTACTTAGTGGTTGATAATCTAATTTGCTTTTATGTCGGAAATGGAATCATAAGTCCCACCAATCTCTCTGGAATGGTCGAAGGGAATAAAACAGTTAACACTAATAAAAAGTTTTTCATTAATCTGACAAAGAATGGTTAGTTCCCTTTGACCTTTTTAATGTGGCATTAGAAGGTTCGTAACCTTCACAAAAGAAAATATATTTGGAGCATCAAAAACACCCTTTTCATTTCATTTTACAAATATATCTTAATTAAAAGTAGCATTATTTAATCTTACTATTTAAATGAAAAATCACTGGATAATAATATTGTTTTTAATTCTTTAAAAAAATAATCGTATTACATGCACTAAATGTTGTAAAAAAATGTTAACTTCTTATAACAACATTTTGAAAGATAAGTTTTTAGTAGCCCATAGGAATCTTCTCTACTAACCATGCATGCTAATTAAACACTAATAAAAGGTATTTATTATATTAAAAATATGCTTAAATAAAATCATAGTAAGTTGTACTAATTAATTAACACTCAACTAAGCATCAGTCAAAAGGATTATATTAAAAAAACAAAGAACTAATAAAAGTAGTGTATGGAGGAGAAACAAAGCTGCCTGCCCAAACAATTTGGCACCACTAAGAATTGACGACAGTCCTTGCTAGAATCAAACACCCCGTTGATAAGTCATTAAATGTTGTTAGCGAATTTTTATTACAACAAATGTTCAGTATAAAACAAGTATTAGCAACATCACTTACAAGAACATGTAAATTTTTCATATATTGGAAGTACACGTTAATTACAACATAGAACAAAGACACGAGTAGAAAGGCCCCATGGTCATGCAAGTAACAAAAAACACCAGCAGACCATGAAGACCACACGACCACCTTCTCCGATTTCACTGCCTAAAATTTGCAAGCCGTGTTTACGCAAAACATCCGCAAATGTCAAAAATTCCATTGCAGAAGCAGCCAAAGACACCCAAACATAACCCTAAAAAATACAAAACATAACTGTGTATGAAACCGAAAAGCAGAGCAAAACAAAACCAGCCATTTCACATAGGCAACCAAAGTTCACCCACTCATATAGATGCCCAATCAATCTCCACCGAAGGGTACTTCTCTAACCTAAAGCTCTCCATTTCATCCCACTCATAATTAGAATGTGCGAAGTCCGAGAAATCCAAGAAAGTCACACCCGATTCAGGCGAAGACGACTCGCCAGACACAGGCGATGATAACATTCGGTTCTCGTTCCCGTTTTCTACCTTAAAATCGTCGAACTCGGGAAAAACGTCGGATTGCGCCACGTCAGACTCCACCCGTGCCAGCTCAGGAGCAGTGTGTACCTCCGGCTTCACGTCTTCGACAGAGCAACCCGTTTTTTGTTGTTCTTGTTTCGCCAAGCTTTCGCAAATAGCTTGGAGCTTGGAGTCGACGGAAGAAGGTAGAGGCTTGTAATCTCCGAATTCACCGAATACGAACGCTCCCTGGTGTCGCAGATGAGGGAAGTTGAGGCGCGCGAACTCGCCTCTGAGCTTAAACGCTGCGTTGTCGTACGCCAACGCCGCTTCTTCTCCGGTGTCGAATGTTCCCAGCCATAGGCGCGTCCGGTTCTTCGGGAGTCTGATCTCGGCGACCCACTTCCCCCAATGCCGTTGCCTCACCCCGCGGTACAGTTTGGCGGCTTTCGCCGCCGCGCCACCGTGCTTCATGGGAAGACGTTTTGGGCCCAGCTGGGGTTGGTTTTGACGTTGAGTCGAATAACCCATGTGCTGCTGAAGCCCAACCTGTGCTTGAATCTGGAGGATTTGGTCTGGGGTGAGTTTGTTGAGCTTGATTTGGTTGGGGGAGGGATACGAAGTAGATGAAATGAGAGAATAAGAAGAAGGAGCGTGTGATTGAGGAGAGGAAGAAGCGGAATCAGAAGAGACAGAGAAATAATCACTTTTCACAAAAGGCTCAAGTGCTTTCATCAGCTCCTCACTGTACGGATCTAGGAATTCCGGTACGATGTTGCTGTTGTTGTACATACCTATGGCCGCTGCCATGTTTTACAACAACAAAAGAAAATCCCAAGAAAAAAAAAAAAAGAAGAGGTTTTCAAAATTACGAGCCTGTCTCAATTCCAAAACCAGAGAACAGGAAATGAAAAACTCAAAGCTGCGAGTAGTTGTTCATTTTTTATTTTTGTTAAAAAAATTGAAAATCTAAAAAGCTGAATCTGTTACTGAGAAGAGAGAGAGGGAGAAGGGGTTTGTAGTTTGGTTGGCCTCACTTTGTGAGCTTGGCTCTTGCGTTAGCATGGCGAGTGAAGGCTGGTTTATATACTGAGGTTAAGGTGGGAGTTGGTCTCTGGGTTCTTCTTCATTCATCATTCAACTCGAGGCGCGTCAACTTCAACCACTCCTTTATTCCCAGATGCCTATCCAATTCAAGAATGCCACCTATGCAATCCTCCTTACTACCTTACACGTGTCAATCATATACTGGTTACACTCATCAGAATATTTCCAACTTACATATAAAATCCTTAATCAATATCATACCACACATCAATTATTTTAATTTAAAAACAGTTTTTTTTTTCTTTTCTTATTAAAAGAATATCTTCATTTATAAACAAATTTTGTTTAAAGATGGTTCCATCGTTGTTGTATGTTTTATAAAATATGAAATTAAACACGAGAAACATTTTTCTCAACTCTATTATATATTATAAAGTGTATGTAGGAGGGATGAATATTGTATGGTGTATTATTTGTGATGATGATGAGGAAAGAGAGTTTGAAGATGATTGCATAGAGAAAAACGTGGAGAGGTAGTTATCGGAATAACAGTGTCATGAATTGCGGCGCCACAATGTTGACGAATTGTAGGGTCATGGTTCCCTTAAGTACAATTTGCAAGCGTTTCTTTCTGTGGAGAGGGCAAGTGACGTTTGGATCCTATTCCCTTCGCGTTTCCCAAAGGTCATTGTGGACCCATCTCCATCCTTCCTTTTTCTATTGGTTTAATTGATTTCGAGGTTCTTATAGTTTTGCATCAAGTAATATTTATATTTTGAAATAATTCAATTTAATTCTTAATTATGAAAAATTGAAGTAATAAAATTCATACTGTTAAATTTTGTGAACAATATCAAAATTATTGCCTAGTGACTAAGTGAAGTGGTATTTGAAAACACGTGACAGAGTTTAATAGGTGGACTTGACGATAATGCGTTATCACATGTCAGCACTCTTCCCTCTCAATTAGGGTTTTAGATTAGGAGAATACTCTTGTTCTAGCACCTAGTCTCTTTTCGCGAAAGTGTCTCTTTTCCTCCGCGGTGTTGCGAAGAATCTGATGGTGTTTCAGGCGAATTGAACTCATTCTGGTTCTTGGTTTGATTCTTGCAAGTTTTTGAATTTCTATGTGGAGGCGCAAGAGGAAAACACGAGAGAAGACGAACTGATGAAATTGATTTGGTGTTCCTCTTTGTAGGTGCGACGTAGAAACGAATGGGTTTCATGGATGAAGGTGTTGTTGTTCGATGCTGGTGCGAGCTAGTGGTGGTTCACTAATGGCGGAGTGGTGTGATGAAGGTGGGTGTTGCAATGGCTTCGAGTTCTTGTGTAGAAGTAATGTGATTCTGGGTTTTTGGTTTGGTTTTGCAGGTCCAAAATTGATGTCGACACTAACAGGTTCTTGCTTCTCAGTGGAAGAGAAGAGTTGTGATTCTGTTCCTTTGATTTCCAAGTGGAGAAGATGAATATGGTGGTGACGGCGCATGTGTTAGCAGCGATGACCTGCACTGTGGAGATGATTGGCTACCAGCAAGAATGGCACGCGAGGAAGATGATAGTGTCCGTGGAAGAAGGTCACAAGAAGCGTGGTGGCCTGAGGTTGCTCATGGTGTTGGCGCTTGTGGTGACCGGTTTTGCGGTGGCGTTGATGGTCGTGAATGGTGATGACGATGAGATCGTGGTGGTGCCAAGTGTTTTCAAATGCCACTTCACCTAACCACTAGACAACAATTTTGACGTCGTTCACAAAATTTAACGGCACAAACTTTATTGTTTCAATTTTTCATAATTAAGAACCAAATTGAGCTATTTCAAAATATAGGGACCTACTTGACACAAAACTGTACAAATAGGACCTCCAAATCAATTAAACATTTTCTATTTACATCTTTATCAATTAAAATATTATTTTAAAACATATTTCTATTAAAATAATATTTTATTCATAAAAAAAAGATTTTATTCTTGTAGAAAGTTTTCATTCGAGATTCTTTGAATTGCACATCATCTTAGTTGTAAAAACTTCGTCGTTTATCGGTTACTCTTCAAACAAGTTTTTAAACCCTTCTGTATGTGAATATTTCAAGTGAGGAATAATTATGAACTATAGAAAGAAAAAAAAAATGAAAGTGTGGGGCCATCCCTGACGAGCTCACACGTCGATTCCTACGTGGAAATCACTTTCAAGGAACGCAAAAGCAACTATTGCCATTTCCATGCATACTAATTCCAAGACTCAACCTAAAGCTTAGAAATTTCCTTTTTACAATTTATTTAACGAAAAAGTTTATATTCAATATCTGTCATATTATATATATAATGATAGTTGAATTAGGAGAAACCTATAAACGAGAATAAAAAAAAGCTACTTTCTCATGCTTCATTACTCCATTAAACAATTTCATTATCATATGGGTTGCGTCAATTTTTAGAATAAGGCAGAGAAAGCGACTTTGACATATGTGCCACATAATAATACATCGCTCGATGAAAGACCTTTTCGCATACAAAATGCCAACTACCCAACTCTTCATCAACTATTCAAACATGGAGAAAAATGCAAAGTGATTTATTTAGTGCATGCACGACAAAAAATGTTTTTTATTTGTGGAGAAATATAAAATATTTGCTGGTCCCCACAACCTTAGTCCCATGCTAGAAACACAATATTAAAAAAAATTAATAATTGATATGTGAAAATAATATTTTAATTATTATAATATGTCAGTATGAGAAAAACAAAAGTATATGACTGTTTAATAATATATTATCATCTTGTTTAGTATATCGAACCATTCATGAAATGACGAAGTTATCATATAATTTATGACAATATGGTATTAGAAGACTGGCAAAATATGTTACAATAATAATACTTATAAAAAATATTATCTAAATGGGGAAGTTTAAAACACTTCCAAATGATATATATATATATATATATATATATATATATATATATATATATATATATATATATATATATATATATATATATATATATATATATATATATATATATATTTCATTTGGAAACTAGTACAAACAAAAAATAATTTAAAGAAAACGAAACAAATATTTTAACATGTTTGCAACTGTTTCATTGTAATAATGAGCTGAAATGCAATAATTGGTGAATCGATTTTGGAATAAGAGTAAGCATTTTACTCAAAATTTCAGACGTAAAAGAATACTTTTACGTCTTGAGAAGAGAACAGAATAAAACCCTCCCCTTTATGAAAGAACGTCTAGAATGTGCTTTTTCGTAAATATATATTTAAGAATCAATTTTGAATGAGAATATATATATATATATATATATATATATATATATATATACATTTTTTTTAAAATATTATACGAAGATAATATTCGCAGTTACAAATTCACACGAAATTCTGAAGGTGCTGATGAAACGATGAAGCATAACTGATTTTAGATATATTGAAAACTATAGTTATGATCTCCTTGTCGACCATTTTACCGTTTAGAGTCTCTGTTCCAGTTTTGGTAAAAACGATAGATACTGAATTGCAAGAACAGTGACAACTTTTTATATTTTTTATTCAAAAAAACGACATAAACTATACATGTCGACCTTAATCATATTCGAACCTAATGAATGGTCTAATCGTAGTTGTAGATCTTCAAAGTTGTCTGCAATGGAATCAATTATTGTTGTAATCTATCTCTGTTAAGCGCTAATGATGAGCATTTTTTAAAATATATTTCCATGTCTATACCAATTATTATAAGCTCTATTACAATTGGAGAGAACAATTTTACTTTTCGAAGTTTCAAGGAAGTTGGAGTGAAATGGCTCATAACGAAAATTTGAAGTCAGCAAATTATATAAAATTGGAGATGTCAACTATCATTTAGTTTTTTTTGTGGAGGTTTGGTCGAGAAGGGAAAATGGAATTCAAGCCAATAATTAATAGAAATTAGTTTAGTAAAATTAATTATGTCATGAGTAAGAATGATATTTCTAAAATTATTTTTTTTAATGTTACTGTCTCTCGTTTAATAGTATCATATGTTTAGAGTTAAATTAATAGCAATTTAAATATATTTTTTTCTTATTCTACATTTTGAGGTGTCTTTTAAGGATAAAAACGTGATGGAACACATGTTTTAAAACAAACAAAACCTCAAATGAAGGATGATTGACTTTAACGATGTCACTTAGTAGACTTAGAATCGAAACATTAGCAGCCATCGTGGGACTCCGGTAAAACTTTGTCTTGACCTCACTCTTCCATGGTCACCACCTTGAAGCTAAGCTTAGTTGTCACACAAAATGGAATCCAACCTAATGACATCCCTTCAAAATCAAGTACAAACACTAATCCAAGAGAACAAACAACAATGCAAACACTACGATAAGAAGCTCTCTACCATGCGTGCCCAACATCAAGCCGACCTCCAAACACTGAACTAGAAGTTGATCAACTTGGAGAATAAGAGGTCTCCCCCACATCCTCGTCCTAGGCGAAAGACCTCTCAACCAATAGCACAGATTTGACACTTAACGACAAGCGCGAAATCCTCCTCACAAACTAAAAGTCGTAGTCGATCTGTAAACACCCCCCCTAAGTAAGAGAATCGGCGAATCTTAGAGTTAGCATCATCCCAAAGGGTATCCTTATCAACATTCACAAATATGATGGAACAACCGACCCAACAACCCATTTGAAGGCTTAGCTGATCCATGTCAGTATTCATACTCAGCATAAAAGGATGTTTAGGGCCCGGTTCGTGGACCACATAATTGTACCTACCATGTCGACTGCCTTGAACATAAAGCAAGGGGAAAAACGATCCTCAAACACATTATGCAGAGATTCGTTGTTGCAACGACCACGATCCCAGAACTCGCTAAATAGTGGTCTTCAGCCTATACCTTTATCAGATTCTCTTTTTACAGAAAGGTTGAACAACATGGATGATCTAAGAGAACGAGCAAACAAATACGTTGCTATTGAAAAAATAAAACAAGGAAAGAAGGCCAAAAATCCCTACATCCCAACAAGAGGAAAAACCAGGAAGAATAATGTTGGCGATTGGATTGTAGACCAGTACAACCAATACATTCCCTTGAATTCTAACAAGGATACCATACTCAAAGAAACGTGTAACTTGGAGCTCATCTAGTTATTCAAACCTCGACAACCTACCCTTGAAGATGACCCTATAGAAAAGGTGTTCCTATCACCAAAGCATAGGATACACCACTGAATAATGATGACATCTGAGGGATCTCATTGAAGAACGAATCTACTCTAGTGCTTTAGCCCAGTTCATTCAGCAAGGAAATGGTGGTTGAGGTAAAGGACGTGGCAACTTCATAAGACAGGGTTAAGGTAGAGGACGTGGTGGTGACAATAGTTGGACCATACAACCAATCATTCAAAGCCAAATCATCCAGACCCAACCTAACCCTGCCCAAACAAGGAGTAGCGTTCACATAATCGCTAGAGGTTTGTTGGGGAGGAAGTTTTAAAGTGGCACAAAAGAGTTATCAAAGGAGTATAACTCGGTGAGTCAGTTCCCACCGTGATGCTTACCTCCTATAACCTTCTCCAACGAGGACTTCTGCATTGATGATCCATATCAAGACGACTTAGTGGTAATCACGATAACCATCGCCAACTGTCGAGTTCACAAGATTATCATCAACCAAGGGAGCTCAACTAATATGTTATTCTTGAATGCCTTTAATAAGCTAGATATTCCCACCAACTTGATTCGACCGTATTTGGAATCTTTGCTCAGTTTTGTGGAGAACAGGTTCACACCAAAGGAAATATTAACCTTTGTAATGGTATGATACCTTATAGTGGAGGTAGACACATCCTACAACATCTTGATTGAGCAGAAGACGTTGAAATAGCATGGAGTCGTTGAGTCCACCCCATACATGGCGATGAAGTTCTCAGCCAAGGCCTACTTGCCCATTATCATTGTCAAAGAAGATCTGAAAGAGGCACGGACATGTTATTCCCTTAGCCTAAATGTGGCACCATATGTGCCCCATACTAACCTGACACGCACCAGCACAACACCATATAGATCTCCTTTTATGTTCCAACACACTTGAGTACGCATTAGGATTCTTCAACCTATTTAGATCTCGCGGCGCTTGTTTAAAGGTTTATCTTATGTCCCTAGTAAGAAAATTTGGCGCAGACCATGGACTGGTAACGAAGTTCTAAGAATAACCATTGGTCCCTTAATAAGCCCTCCATTAGGGATGAATCACCATTCCCCTAAAACTTATATTCTTACCACATTCAATAGTCTTACATCGAATAGAAATCGAAGTCAAAGGCAATTTAAATATCTTTTTCCTTCTTTCATCCTCCGAAGCACCTTTTAATGATAAAACTTTGACAAAATACAAGCTTTAAAGTAGGCAATACTCTAAATGAGCAACGATTGTTCCTAAGAATGTTATTCGACAGATTTAGGATCCAAACAATTGAGGATATTATTTTTCATCTTTCTTTTTAAATCCTAAAAATGTATATGTGATTTTTAGAATATTTTTGCACTTATTTTAAATGTGAAACAAAATATTTTTAAAAAATAAAATAAAACTAGATTTAGTGAGAATAAAGAAATAATTTTCCTATAAATAAAGCCATGAAACACAACCATATTACCTTAAGAATAGAGAAAAATAAAAACACTTGTAGTCCTTAATCTTAACAAAGAGTAATGGCTGAACAAAGGAATTCATAGCCTAACATTAAATTGAGCAATTCCTCACCTTCATTCAGAATAATAATTTTGTACAAGAATTCAAATAAATATATCCGTCTTTTTCTTTTTTTTATTGAGACGCTCCATCTTTTGTCAAGCTTCCACATGGGCCATGGGCCGGGAACGGAGTGTTTATAAATGGGTTTCATGTCCGGAACCAATAACTAAAGGCCAAATCATCCAAAAAAAAAATTATCTCTACCTAAACTAATCCGAAATTAACCAACATAGGAATGTGCACTCTTTTCATACTTCCTTCACATTGTGCTGGTTCAATTATGGGGCGTTTGGAGTTTGGATAATATTGTATAATCATTTGGATAATTTGTTCTTTATAACTTCATAACACCCATTAAATAATACTAATTCAAATTTTAGATGACTATCACCAGATTTATCTAAATTATGAAAGGTTAGTGCAGGAGAATTA
The DNA here is from genome assembly GCA_036885675.1 of Vigna mungo. Lineage (NCBI taxonomy): Eukaryota > Viridiplantae > Streptophyta > Magnoliopsida > Fabales > Fabaceae > Vigna > Vigna mungo. The sequence continues at coordinate 62,225,473 of CP144700.1, forward strand.
TTAAATTATAATTAGTATAAAAACTACAATATGAATTTGAACAAATCTTATGCCTTTAATTAACGTTGTTGATTTTATTCTATTTTTGAATTTATTAAAATATTCGTTTTTAGTTTTTTTTTTCATACTAAACTTATTTTAGAACAACTCCAAATTCATTTAGTTATTAAAACTCGTTACATGATAGTATACATATCTCTATCACATTTTTTAATTAGTTGAAGATATTATATTCAAATAATTGTTTATTGTCTAACTACAAGACATTACTTATGATAATACATTCATTAAATTTCATATTTTAAAACCTATTCCAATAATAATTTATAATTAAATGATAGAATAGATTTGAATTCACAACCGTGATTTTTTTTCAACTGTTACTTTTCTCCCACAACGTAATAAACTATTTTTTTAAAATGAACCTTACATTAATATTTCTATGCAACTAAAATGAGCTTTATATAATGCACAAAATGAATATTTATTTAATAAATCCTTTTAAAATATTTAAATCATATTATAGTCAAGGTTAGTACCGAATATATATATATTTACATATGTAAATTATATTATGATATAATTATTATTTAGAATGCACATGCAGTGACAAATCTAAGACCTTAAGTTAATGCAAATGGTTTATATAAAAATAATAAAAATTCAGTTTATAACAATTAAGAAATTAAAAGAATCAATTATACCTATAATTATATAATATAATTTTTTTCAACGGTCTCGAACTCTAAATGACCAAATAACTTTGAATAGAAAGAGCATGCCAAATTTCAGTCCTCTCAGGACATCCCCAAAATTGCGGAACAGTTATCCTTAAAAGCATGCTGATTCAAATCATAATGGAATCGGTGGAAATAGCTGACGTGATAAATGTACATGTAGACTTGCAAGTATTATAGCCACCGAGTTTACAAAAAATATACAGGTACTAAAGCAACATATGAGCATCTGCATATTAATTGAAATTTGAAGCCACGAAACTTATGTGCCAAGCAATCTTACAATGGAAAAACGGATTGGAATACTACTGTTTTTCACGATGGCTGTTGTCATTCGAATCAAGATCAGTCTTGCAGCGTTCTCTCAAATCTTTTAGTGATTCAAAGCTTGATTCCTGAAAGCAAAATCAAATCATTCAAAGCATTAGGTGAGAAAATGAAAAGAATAAACTGGGTTATAGGTAAGAGAAATTAACATTGACAACCAAGGTTATTAAACTTCAGTATATATACTTGTGGGAGTTCCGTTGGCTCAACTTGTGGACCCAACTCGTAGACTTTATGAGTCTATGTAATATCAAAATATAAATATAATAGCATCTCAATTCAACATTTCAACAACATAATAAAAAATAGTAAATAATAATTTCATAATGCTAAAATAACTAAATTTAGTAGTGCATGACTACTATATAAGTTCATATCTTCACCAACCACAGCGTACAATTACAAAACATGAGTAAAAATTACAGCAACCAAGTCTTTATGGTGGGATCTAAAATGAGAACGAAAAACAAAAAGGGATCAAAAACAACAACCAGGTATTTATTGAGAGAACTCTATCAGAGGAGAACGAAAACAGAGGGAGGACGAAGAAAAAAAAACAAAGTACAATGAAGGGATTGAAAACTCCCAACAAAGGGGAATGAAAGCAAAGGAAAGGGAGAATGAAGAGGTAACCTGTTCAAAGAGCAAATCCAGTTGGCGCCCCCAAAGAAAAAACGTGATGCAGCTGTGGAAGGAAGGTGAAACATTATGCAGTGTAGTGGCAAAATCCCGTCAAGGCAGTGACAATGTTTAGAAACACAATGCGGTGTGATGTGGTGCTCCTTTGAGAAACACAAACTCTATCGCGATGCGCTGCTCCTCTGAAAGCGCAAACCCTAATCCGTTCAGAAAATAGGAAATGCCAAACGAGGGCCAAAAAATGAAATCTCCCTCAAACTCACTGACTCACAAGTCTACTCGAGTTTATCGAGTTAACAAGATTCTATTTTGAATCTACCGGAAAATGAGTTTACATTCAAGTAAACTGATAGAAGGTGAGAGAGCTCGTAAACTGGGACGAGTTTATATGCTGATCCTAGAGTTTGATAACCAAGTTCACAACATACCATACCAATAACTAAATAATCATATGCATAAAACATTAAGAAATGGCTTTTCCAGAGGCTGGCTTGTACTAAAAATGGTTGAGCCCATAAAGAAAACAGAGAATGTGAAAACCATAAATTGGAATCTAAAAATGAGGGATAAAACAATGTGTGAGACATATTCTATTAATAGAACTCAATAGCATCTAAGAATTAAGAAATTAACCAATCAAGCTAACTACCAAACTAAACCTCTAACACTCGCCTCCATATAAAACAAGTTAAGATATTGAGTAGTTTACACTCTTCATAAAAGCAAATGGAAAAATGGATGGTGCAAAAACACAGAAAATTCAATTAAGAAACTTGTATGGCAACGGAACCAACAATCCAGCACGATTGAAATAATAAACCATGTAAGTGATAGCATTGAAACTTACTAGCTGGCTACTTTCTTGGGCATACATATTCTGCATTTGAACAAAGAGCGACTTCCACTGATGCACAAGGGACAATTCCAAGTTTAATGACTCCTCACTTTGGTGCTGCCCATGCATGACTGTATCCTCTAATCCAGAAAATTTCTGAATGATCAATTTTGCTTCTTTCTGACTCTTCTTTATAGCTAGAGGAAAGGATGAGCATTTAAAACCTCAATGCTAGAAGAAATAATACAATGACACTTGAATGTAGCAGAACAAAACTCCTAAAAAATGGTTAGTAGAACTTACCACTTAATCTACCCTTGGCGTCCTGGTAATGGAGATCCGACCAGATATAAGCAGCTAGTGATCAACATAAGCAACACCCAACATTACATACTAAATAAAAAACTGTAAAATAGGAAGAATCTTGATACAATTCCTTATAAGCACTTTTGGTGGTGTTCTTCAATCAAAATTAGAGTTCACCTCAGTAACTATTTAAACCTTTAATGTAAATCTATATTAAGTAATATGAAGATCTAATTTTAGTTGACAAAAAAAAAAGCAACAATTAGATGCATACAGAAAAACTCTAACCACCTTTAGAGCATAAGGAACAAGTGCAAGATTTAATGTCCGCAGCATCAGTTACAGGATTCGATGCTCCATCGCCCTTATGCCCAGAGCACGGTTTCAACCCCCGAAAATTAGAATCATTAGAGGCAGAGATTGACGGCATTTGCACGGCCCGACACCTGGGAGATCCGGAATTCTCAGCAACACAAATATCCTTGTCCCCGCTTTCAACAGCACAATCGGTTGGGGCAATTCCTTCTACCTTCTCCCCAAATTCATACTTCTTCACACCCAACAGATTCTTCTCCTCCGATCCTTCACTGGGCGAGCCCGGTTTCTGATACGAGCTTGAAGTATCATCGCAAGACGGAAACAAAATGGGTTGGTTTTCTTTAGGTTGCAATAAGACCTCATTGTTAAGGTGAGAAGAATGTGCTCCTAGTTGCATTTGGATTTTGCTTTTGGCTAAACTTTCTACACCTAAGCGCATTTGCTTTGTGAACTGCGAGTCCCCACCGCTGCTAGAAACTAAAGAAAACGGCCTTTTGGAAGGACAATTCGTGACATCCGCCAGACGGGGACGGATTTTGAAAAGCCCGTCACTTGAATCACGGTTGCTTGCCATGAAATTTTGATATTTGAAAATCTTAAACGGAATCAGTGAATTTGCCTATTTGAAACCCTAACCAGAAGAGTACATAGAGTAAAGAAAAAGAATTGGGTTAAGATGAATTGACCTTGAGTAATGGAAGAGGACCCGGAAGCTAATTTGAAACTTGTTGGGATTAGGGTTAGAGAGAAGAAGAAGATGAAGAAGAAGAAGAAGGTTAGTAACACTCGCTCGTTCCCTCTTTCGAATTAGCGCGAGAAGAAAGTGAAGTGACCCATGACGCAAAGATTCTGGGGCGGGTAAAAGCGGGTTTCAACTTTGAATTGTAGCTTTTCGAAATATAAGCCGCGGCATACTTATCTATGGGCCCAATCGTCGACCCAATGGGCCTAACATTTCTCTATTCATCAAATAACCAAGTCAATTGAAATTGAAATTTAGTGTCATTTGAAGCTTTGTTGATGTGTTTTATATTATTTGCTATAGGTTTAGAGAGAAACTATGTAAGTGTTAACCTTTGCAAAGAGCAATTCTATAGTTATTTGATGATGTATTTAGCTTGTTGAGGGTTTATATATTTTGGTTTAATTTGTTCTATTTGAAAGACTTGGTAATTTTTTTTTTATTGATTCTGTAGTTTCTGATGTCCAAATAAAGAAGTGAAAAAAAAACATGGGTGTGTGCGGCTTAAGTTTAGGACTCTAGCGGGTAGAAGAAGATCTAGAATAATTTTATTCTTAATTCTCATGTAATGTACGAGTGTATCTCGCATGGATGATGATGTGATACTAATTGTTTATTAATGTAAACGTAGATTGTGACATGGCTGCGAAGTGTCATAAGTAAGATATCATCGGTGATAAGCTGGAAGGGGAAACACATCACAAGAAAAATAGGATTTTAATTTGTATGTAATGTAAATATTATATACAAATTTTACATACAGATCTTTTCTAAAAGTGAGTTGCATATGAATTTTTATATATCGATTTTCTATATGTAAATTTAGCATATTAGAGTGACAAAATTTGTGAATGAGAGATTCATATGTAATGGTGTAAGATCCATATGTAGATAAAAAAGCACTTACTTATTGATTTTACATACTCATTTAAAAATCATTAAATATTAAAAATTAAAATTAACATTAATATACTCACTTATGTAATTTTCTAACTCACTCACTCAAATTCTTAGAGAGTAAAATATCAATTGAGGAAAATCAAGGCTTCAAGCTTGAAAGAATGAGTGAAAAGAGTTAAGAAGCATCTGGTTTCAATTTTCTTTGTAATACCTACACTAGAGGTGTATCAGTTCTTTTATTTTTCTGCAAATTTTGTGAACTGCTATGTCCTTTGTTGTGTAGGCAAGGTTCTTAGTGTGAGTGTGTGTAGTCTCACCTTAAAGAGTTAATTTTGTTTGGTTAAAGACATAAATTACATAAAAGATCTTGTAAATATATAATATTGACATTCTTATATAGTGGATTTCCTTCCAACTTAAGTTATTGGAAGAAGACTAGATGTAAACTCTTTAAGAGTTGAAGCAGTATAAAATCTCGTGTGGTGTACTTCATTTTCTTTACTTCATTATCTGTTAAATCTTTAAAAGTTTGAGAACTTCATCTTAAACAAATTTTATAACTAGAATTTTTCAAGAAGGGTAAAACTAGTTTTAAACCAATTCATCCCTTCTTAGTTGAGATATATTAATTCTAATTGGTATCAGAGTTGGTTAATCGAATATTAATCGGTTAAAAAGATCCTGTCATGGCCAATATATCTCAAACATTTGTTGAAGGGACATCCATAAACAGACCACCTTTGTTTCATGTTGAAAACTACCAATTCTGGAAAATAAGAATGAAAATCTTTTTAGAATCAGTGGACAAAGGTATATGGGATGTTGTTATAAATGGATCCTTTCAACCCACAAAGATTGAAAATGGTGAGACTATTCTGATAATGCTAATTCTTACCATTATCTAAGCATCATTTTAGTAGCAAAATCAACTCCTTCATAGCTTTTACCTTGTTTTATCCTCACGTTTATTGTGTTTTCTAGTTTTCTTATGTTTTATTTAGTATATGCTTGTTTTTACCTCTAATCTCTATGTTTGAGCGTGTGAAATAAATGAATAGGAAACAATTCTAGTGGAGGAAAACAAGTAAGAACTCAAGGGAACATGTTTTTGGACAATAAAAGATCAATTTGAAGCAAATACCCATGTTGGACGCCTTTGGAATCGCGCAAGAGCCTGAATTTTAGAATGATGTCAAAACTGTCAGGCTGGGCGCCCCAAAAGAGGGGTTGGGCGCCACAGAATGGGGCTGAGCGCCCTTTGCTGTTGTTTTTCTACAGATTTAGCGCCCGGGCTCCCTTTGCTTCGCTGTTTCACCCAGATTTTGGCGCCCAGGCGCCCCAGAAGAGGGTTGGGCGCGACTTTCCGCTGATATGTCAAAATGGGTTATTTAAACATGGGTCTCACGATTTTTGGGGACTCTTCTCCTCCTACACTTTATTCTTCACCTAGAGAGATTGGAAGAGGCCCTTGGAGGCTATTTGGGGTGTTGGGAAGCTCTCCTACTCCTCCTTGGGTCTTCAAGCTTCATCAATGGTGATTTTGCCCCTTTTGGGTTGAGGAAGAAGATGGGTCACAAATTGGAGATGGAGATGCGAAGGGGAGGCGCACATGCAGCATGGAGCAGCTGCCAAGGACCTTGGGAAAGGCTTTGCATCTTCTCTTTGGTTCCAATTTCTTCCTTATCTCTTCAATTTTGTAGAACCCCAAGTTCTCCACCATGGAGGGTTTTTCCTATTTGTTGAGATTAGTTGTAAAACATGGAATTCTTATGTATTTTGTGATGTTAATGATATATGTTTTTCCAATTCATGTTAGTATTTGATTTCTATGCTTAATGCTTGTTGTGGCTTGATCACCCATGGCATGAATTTTGGTTCTTGATGTATTGAGAAATATAATTGAACCTAGAATTTAAATTAAAGACTTATTGGATGGAATTGAGATGTTTGTGAATGCATGAGAATGAAATGGATGAATTCTAGTCTTGACAAATTGTAAATACACTATGTTAAAATCCTTGCACACCAACAGTTTGATAAAATACCAAAAAGAGTTTCTTGTGTTGTTTTTGTGCACTTTGATGTCTAATTGAGTTATGGAAGGAAGAGTTGTGATGTGTTGCACAAGTCCCTTGGGATAGAACGATATTTATCACTTGCTACGTTGCGACCGGTGCACTTGCCGTTGGTTTTGCAGCCAACATATGCCTAAAGAATTCTTATAATTGACCCTTAATGAAAATAATAAAGCACACTATGATGTGAGAGCAAAAGATATTATATCTTTTTCACTAACCTCTGAAGAATTATATACAGTCTTTGTTTGTGAATAATCTAAAGAAATGTGGGATTTATTAAAGTCGCACATGAAGGGACAAATGAGGTTATAAAAGAATACCTTGATTCAAGAATATGTGATGTTTAGAATGAATAATGGAGAAAGCATATATGATGTCCAGAAAAGATTCATTCATATAGTCAATCATCTCCTGGCCCTTGGAAAAAGCTTTGATAAGGAGGAACTGAATATCAAGATCTTGAAAAACTTAAACAAAATGTGGTATCCTAAAGTCACTACAATATTAGAATCTAGAGATCTCACCACAATGAACACGGTTACCTTGTTTGGAAAATTAAGAGAATATGAGTTGAAGTTAGGGAGACTCAAAGAAGAGGAAAATGGAGAGAAAAGGCGCACCATAACATCAAAATTCGCTACCAAGACTGTTGCAAAATCTAGCTCCAAGAAAACTAATTTGGAGATGATTAAACTGTTGAAAATTATGATAGTGAAGCTTTAAATCTGATGGTAAAATGGTTTTCTAAATTTTTAAAGCATACAAATAAGGTTTAAACCATTTAGTTGTCCCTTTTTCGTTCGGTTCTCCCAATTTGGTCCTCTTCTTTTAAAGTTTCCCAATTGAGTCTTTATAACTGCTAATATAAAGCAATTGAGACCATGCCGTTAAAATTTGTTAACGGTGTTAATTTTCTGCACAGGTGGGAGGATTACGTGGTCAGTTTTTGCCACATCAGAGTCATCTTTTCCAACAACACAAACCTAATTTCCTGAAACCCTAGCCGACGTGAGTGAAACCTTCGATATCGCTGTCACCACCTTGCTCCGCCGCAACCGTGAAGCGACCGTGAGAACGCCAGTAATGTCACTCCACCGCACCACCCCTAACCTTCACAGAATCAAAAACCAAAACACCCTCTTCATTCGTTCCACTAGCCATCAATGAAGCTTGTGTTTCTTCTTCTCCAATCATTAACGCTTACTTCACTTACTCTTCCACCTGCTGAATTCAACAACTTGGGATTTCCCAAACACAAAAATGAAGAGGAAACCAAGCCAATTGCGGCTTTTGGGATTGAACTCGAAAACCCAATGCAAACCAAAAATCACTTGCAAAAAAACAGATCCAACAAAGAAGAAGGTCGTTACTGCTGTCGCCATGGATTCTCACCTCTCGCCAACCATCAAAACTTCCCTGCAACTTCATATCACTAGTCCACGACTAAGAAGGAGCAACAAACCTCTGGATTGGCTCGATGTGCTTCCAATTCCATCCACTTTCACATTCGCCTTCTCTCTATCATCTTCTACCATGGCCACCATCGATGACTCCCTCTGCAAATCCCTTGCCGACAAGCGGGACGGTTCAAAGGGGGTTTGGTTGGTTTTGTGTTTGGCTTTCCTTGAAGGCTTTGGTTCGAGATGAAGGTGATGGTGTGATCGCGATTTGGTGCTTTCGCAATGGAGGGGTTTCTGCGTTTTCTGATGCAGGTTCTTCACCGTTGCGATTTGGAATTGGATTCTTAGTGGATGAGAGAAAACGACCCCGGTGCTATGATTTCTGGGTTCCCTTTTGTAGGCTTGATGCATAGGGAAAAAGATGAATCTCACCACCTATGCAAAAAATTAACACCATTAACGAATTTTAACGACAGGGGCTAAATTGCTTCAAATTAGCAGTTATAAGGACTCAATTGGGGAACTTTAAAAGAAGATTATCAAATTGGGAGAACCGAACGAAAATAGGAACAACTAAAGGGTTTCAACCTACAAATAAAACTAACAATGTTTCTGCAAGGAATAGAAGATCATTTAGAAAATAGGATCAGTTTGTTGCTCTCACTTACTTTGAATATGGAAAAATAGGACACATCAAGCCAAAATGTCGTTACTCAAACTAAAGCAAAATTTGGAAAAAACGAATGAAGACAACAAGCACAAGAAGAAAAAGAAAGCATACATTGTCTAGGAGAACAATACATTCAACAACTCTACTGAATCAAGCGAGAGTCTTGAAAAAGAAACAAACTTTTGTTTGATGGTTGGGTCTACATCATCTAAAAGCAGTGTAAGTAGTTTTGAATCTAAAAGTATTGAAAATAGGTATTATCAATTACTTGATGCATTTCAAAAATTACACGAGGAAGCTATGAAACTCTATTACTTAAGTAATAAGTACAAAAGTGAAAATAAGTGGTTGGAAAACTGGATAGAGGCTCTAAGTAGTGAGAATGAAAGTCTAAAATCAAAATTAGAATATCTAAAAAATTTCTCTAAAGTCACCATGAATAAGAACAAAAAATGCAATCAAAATTGTGAAAATTGTCCAAGACAAATGGAAAGAATAAAATATCTTGATGTTCTTCTTGGTTCTCAGAGGAGTGTTCTGAGTAGAGAACGTTTAGGTTACACTAGCGGAAGGTCAATAAGTTGATTATCTATCACTACAAAAAAAAAAACTAAATTTACTGACGATCAATATTTGTCAGAAATTGTAAAAATTTGTCAGTAATCATTGTTTTTCGACGAATTACCATGCTAAAATTTGTCGATAAAAGTGTTGGTAAGATTTTTCGATGAATTTCGCCCCTCGATAATTACTAACAAATACATCTCTCGATAATTATCGAGGATATATCCCTTAGCATCTAATGACAGATATATTCATTACAGATTATTTATTTACTTTTGTATTTATTATTTGTGTATATTATTTGGTTGTTCATATTCGAATTTTAGATTTTTTATGTCCCATTAGAAAGAAATTTTATTAAATTTTTTATTGTTGTGCTTTAGATCTTCTCCTGTTCGATCAATTCCTATTCTTATCCCAGAACAAGAATTGTAAGAAAATTTAAACATAGACATAAAATTCATTTACACATTCATAATTACAAAACAAATTTCAACAAAGAGTTTCATCACCATTCTTTAATTCCATCTATCATCTTTGTCTTATTTTTTTAAAGCAAAAACGCTCACACAGATCATTTCCAGATTACAACTTGTATATCTAGGAAAAAAAGGCAAAGAATCCTCCGCAACACCAACCTACACAAATCATCACAGTTCATCCCCTCAACCAAAAATCAAAGATTCGATCATATTCATGTATCGATATTTGCTACTATACAAAAAAAAAACACAAACATAGAATAAACACAAAAAGATCAGAAGCTTCAACCTCCATGCCAAGTTGTAGTATGACTTCTTCATCAGAGGTCTATAATCGAAGATACTCGTTATTTCATTCACCAACTCATGACCTTGCGCATGTTTTCGCCCTCAATGGTCGCACGTCTGAAATCCTCACAAATATTACTTTATGGTGTTGTTTCATTGAAAACTCTTGCATATCTCCACTTTACAAAGATTATTAAAGTTATTGAATTTTAAATGAAGAACAAATTAGCAACATAATGGATGTTCGTTGGAGAAAGAAACCAACTAGGAAACAAATGTTCGCACAAAGTGAAGACAAAGACAATAAAGAAACATCTAAATTAGGATTTTAAAATTTGTTGGTGAAAAAAATAATAAGAGTGTTTTATGCTCGTGAATTTTTGTATTTGGCAGCATTTGAATTGACCTAGTCTCTCACTTTCTAAATTATTATAATTTTAGGTTTAATGTCTCGATAGGTCTCTATTTTCATCCAAAATTTCAAATAGGTTCCTTTCTTTTTCGACATCTCAATTGAGTCCTTATTTTTGTAAAATTGAATCAAATAGGGCCTTTCCGTCAAATTGAGATTATGTTGTTAAGAAGAGTATGTTGACAGTGTAGCTTTTTATTAGGTGACATTAAAAACGTGACTGAATTGTATTTTTTTAATTTTTAAATTAAAAAATGAAATATATAGAGTATACTTCATTTTTTAATTCAAAAATTAAAAAAATACAATTCACTCACATTTTCAATGCCACGTAATAAAAAACTACACGGTCAAGATACCCTTCTTAACGATGTCATCTCAATTTGACGGAAAGGTCCTATTTGATTCAATTTTAAGAAAATAAGGATTTAATTGAGACACCGAAAAAGAAATGGACTTATTTGAGATGTTGAGCAAAAATAGGGACCTATTGAGACATTAAACGTATAATTTTATTATTATTAATCATTAGTGTTTTAACTTTGTAAACATTGAAGTTAAAATAAATGGAATAAAAAGCTTGATGGTAACATCTATGTAATACATAAAATTATTTTATAATTCATGCACACAATCATTAATATTCTTAAATATTCAATAATAAATTATTTATTGATAATCAAAATATTGTATTATAAAAAAAAGTAATTTTGGATAAATGTTTTTTATAATTAAAATTATTCTTATAAATAAAATTTAAATAAATTAATTAGTTATAAAATATCAATAATTAACGGTGAAAAAAATATTATACTATAATAGAAATAAAATTTGAGATAAATGTTTTCCTATAATTAAACTTATTTTTATCAATAAAATTTAACTGAATTAATTAGTTAATTAGCTCAAAAATTTAAAAAATAATAAAATATCAATAATTAATGGTGAGAAATATTATACTATAAAAAAAGAAATTTGGGATAAATATTTTCCTATAACTAAAAATATTTTTATAAATAAAACTTAAACGAATGAATTAGTTAATTAATCTAAAACTTAATAGAGTAAAAAAATATCAATAATTAATTGTGAAAAACATCTTATACCATAAAAGAAAATATTTGAGATAAATTAAAATTAGTTTTATCAAAAAATTTAAATGAAATAATTAATTAATTAACTCAAATATTAAAAGAGTAATAAAATATCAATGGTGGAAAAAAATATTAGACTATAAAAAAAAGGAATTTTGGGATAAATGTTTTTCTATAACTAAAATTATTTTTACCAAAATGAATGAATGAATTAACAGAAAAATTTAAAGTGCAATAAAATATCAATAATTAATGGTGAAAAAATAATATAGTATAAATGAAAAGAAATTTGGGATGAATGTTTCCTTACAATTAAAATAGATTTTTTCAACAAAATTTAAATGAATGAAATAATGAATTAACACAAAAATTAAAGAGTAATAAAATACCAATGGTGAAAAAATAATATAGTATAGAAGAAAATAAATTTATGATAAATATTTTTCTATAATTAAAATTATTTTTACAAATAAAATTTAAATAAATTAATTAATTAACAACAAAATTAAAAAAAAAAACAAAAAAATATTAATAATTAATAATGAAAAGAAAACATATATAAAAATACCAATATTACTTTTTGGTGATAAGCATTTTATCTTATCTTTAGATTTTATTAACGATTTAAATACAAATATCTTTTACCCATAAAAGAATTTATCACTAATACCTATTTTATTTACTGATAAATTTTATTAAAAGGAAAATTCCATCAATAAATAAAATATAGTATACTTTATTTTGTTTATAGCAACAAATTTAACCACATAATAATCATCTTCTTTAAAAATACGAAAACACTTAAATTTGATATTTTTATACAACTTCATGCATTTTATTCATCTCCATCCAAGAAGCAAATCAACAATTTGTACAAAAAAAAAAACATTTCACTTAACAAATAATAATCACTTTATAATCAAACACGCACACAACTATCAAACATGTTTAATTACAAAACAACCTCGTTAACTCAACATACAAAGAATTATGAATTCTTAAAAAGATTTGAAAAGTTATCAGTATACTCATTCCTAGTCCTTTTGAACAAATCAACAAGTAACATGATTATTAGTAATATTTTTACTCAGCCACCATCAGAAATTTTCAAAGAATCTACACATACTTAATATTACTCAACATCGGAAAATTTTCAAAGCATAAAAAACCTTTGAAATAAAAAAAAATAAAAATCAACCATATCATTTACTCAAGTTTTTTTAGAAACATTTCCAATTATATAGTAGATTGCATTGTAATGCAAATCTTACATAATTTCTCATGTTCTAAATTTGTTTTAGTATTTAATACTTTAACATATTTAATATAGAGATGTTGACACAAATTAATAAATCTAATAATTTAGCTATTTTAAAAAAAATACTATTTAGGCATCAAATTATTTTTTGTTATTAACATTTAAAAGCTTTTCTTTATATTTAATGATAGTGTGAAGATGCGTACAAGAAAGTCAATTATTTGATGTAACGTGCTAAGTAGATAAACAGATTTCGTATGGGCAATGGCCTCTAGTTTTTTTGTTTCCTCTTCACAAAGAACATTCAAAGATAAACCAATTCTGTTTCTTTTTACAACAAAAACAATTCTATCTTCTTCTGTGTTGAACTGAAACGGTTCAATTAATATAATTTCCATTTTTTTACAAAATATAACCAATTAAAATTCTTGATATCTAATATTCTCTTCAATATTTATCAATATATAAAGTTATTTATTTATTTTTAAATTAATTAGTTACTACTCATTTTTTAATATGTCTTTTAAGTTTATTTTACATGAATATATAACTTATTATTATAATCTAACAAAATATTATCATATTAAAATCAATTTTAATTTACTATCTAAACTCAACCAACCATAACAATACATTTTACTTAATTTTGTTTATTTAATTCTCAGCTTTATAAAAATGAGAATTTCGTTTAGTAGGATATCCGCATGTGTGTAAAACACGTTGGAAAATGTGCTTGGAACGGAAAGTTGTCTGACAAATTCCGAGTTTATCCACAGTTGCTTAAAAGCCACGTTTGGATGACGACATCAGCAATCCTACATAAATAAAAAGACCAAACAGTCCCTTGAGCCCCAACCACATCCTATAACAATACCAACAGCTTTTCTTTTTCCTTCTCCTCTCCGATCCCTCCAAACCAAAATGCAAATTCCAAACTCCAAACTCAACTCCGACTCCGAGCCAGTCTCCGAAGCAGAGCGCCGAATCCAGAGGCTGGCCCTGCACCTGAGCCCCGTCGCCTGCGTGGCGGCGAGGCAGTTGGAGATGGAAGCGTGCGGCGGGCGTGGGAAGCTGAGCGTTGACACCCCATCTCTATCGAGTTACATGCGAGGTAAGCAAAGGGACATTCAAGAGAAGGTGTTCGATTACTTCAACGCCAATCCGCACCTTCAAACGCCCGTTGAGATCTTGAAAGACGACCATCGAGAATTGTGCATGAAGCAGTTAACGGGACTCGTCAGAGAAGCGGGGATTCGACCCCTTCGTTACGTAGTCAACGATCCCACCAAGTACTTCGCCATCTTGGAAGCCGTTGGAAGCATTGACATGTCGCTCGGGATCAAGATGGGGGTCCAGTACAGGTAACTAACTGCTTTTGCTAATGTCCAATAGAATGAGTCTAATTTCATACGTGTTGGTGTGCATTTTTTGTTGACTACTTTTCTCGTGCAGCCTTTGGGGTGGTTCTGTTCTGAATTTGGGGACACAGAAGCATAAGGATAAGTACTTTGATGGGATTGATAACTTGGACTATCCCGGTTGTTTTGCTATGACCGAGCTTCACCATGGTAATTCCATCTTCTTCTTTTTTTATGTTGGTGAAGTTGTTGACTCTATTGTAATTGTGTGCTTTGTTTTTTCATCCCATTGGTTTGGTTAGTATCACTGACTCGTGATGATGGAGTGAACTTATGGAGGACATTTTGGAACTTGTAACTCGTAGTAAAGAAATGTAGGCATCAATTTAGGGTACAGAGGCTTGACTGATATGAGAGAAGCTTTTTTTTTTTTTTTTTTTGTGTTTACTGATCATTATAAAATGTTTACAACAATTTTTACGCACACATAAACAGAGGGATTTGTACAGAAGCATTGGTATCAGGGATTTTGTTTACTCCTGTACATATCTTTTAGTATAAAAGTGATTACAATATTTAGTTTCGTAATTATGTGTGAATAATAACAAATAAGAATACAAACAGCAGTTTTTATTTATGTTCAATTGCCAGTAAAGTGGAGTTCAAGTCTTTAACCAACAACTCTTGCTTCCTTAGTTAGATTGTTTTCCATTCACAGCTTAAACTACTTTTGGATTGTGAGGCATTTTTTTCCTTGGAATTTTATATCTTTTGTGTTTTAACTCAAACATGCTACCACATAGCTTCTCCGCAGGTATACTGTTCTAAACTGCTTACCTTTTTGTGCTTTTAAAAGGTTCAAACGTGCAGGGCCTCCAAACTGTTGCCACCTTTGATGTAATCAGTGATGAATTTATCATTGACACACCAAATGATGGTGCCATCAAATGGTGGATTGGCAATGCTGCAGTGCATGGAAAGTTTGCCACTGTTTTTGCTAGGTTGAAATTACCCACTTATGACACCAAAGGAGTTACTGATATGGGTGTCCATGCTTTCATAGTTCCAATAAGGGATATGAAGACCCATCAACCACTTCCTGGAATTGAGATACATGATTGTGGCCATAAAGTTGGCCTGAATGGTGTGGACAATGGAGCATTGAGATTCCGCTCGGTAAGAATTCCTCGTGACAATCTTCTAAACCGTTTTGGAGATGTCTCCCGTGATGGAAAATACACGAGTAGTCTTCCTACAGTAAATAAGCGATTTGCTGCAACTCTAGGTGAACTTGTTGGTGGTAGGGTAGGCCTTGCATATTCTTCAGTAAGTGTCCTGAAGGTTTCGGCCACAATTGCCATCAGATATTCTCTACTTCGTCAGCAATTTGGACCTCCAAACCAACCTGAAGTTAGTATTCTTGATTACCAGTCTCAACAGCACAAGCTTATGCCAATGCTTGCTTCTACATATGCTTTTCATTTTGCAACAACAACTTTAGTGGAGAAATACTCTCAAATGAAAAAAACTCATGATGAAGAATTAGTTGCAGATGTCCATGCTCTATCAGCTGGTCTAAAGGCTTATATAACATCCTATACTGCAAAGTCACTCAGCATCTGTAGGGAAGCCTGTGGAGGTCATGGTTATGCTGCTGTAAACCGGTTTGGTGTTTTGAGGAACGATCATGATATTTTTCAGACATTTGAAGGAGACAACACGGTTCTACTACAACAGGTTTTTGACCAAAACTATATCGCTTTTAATATTTAATACCCTCTTACCTTTATAATCAGGTCTATTGGTATGGCTAATCAGATAACCAACATAAAATAGGAAAAAATGGCCTTAGAATTCATTCATTTAAATCTGGACTGCGTTTGTTGCTTCCCATATAGAAAAGACACTTGCACTCTTCTGCATTTCGGTGCTGTAGGGAATTGCGAACAAAGCTGCATTGAAGTTTTGCTTAAATACCAGAACAATAACTAAAGGCAAGTTGCAGCTGGTTGGGCCTTATTTTCACTCAGATAATTAATAGCCAGCCTACACAGGGGCGAAGTCAGGAATTATTTTAGGGTGATCAACTTAACATATCATAACTTTCATGATATATGAAAAAAAAATATAATAATATTGAGTATATGAAATAGTAACTAACAAGTGTGTGTAGTACGTAAGTGTAACAACCACTTGCAAATGGAAAAGAAATAGAAGAAAGTAGAAGTCTTTCAATCTCAATAAGAAGAACCTATATTAATTTTTATACATGTATAGTAATTGAATTTCAAAACGTAGGGGTGGTCGTGGTTCCCTTGGGCCATCCCACTTGCTCCGCCCAAGTCTACATTTATAACTAGCCTGTTGGTATGTTTTCATTAGATATCCAAGATAATATAGGAAAGAAGGGCCTTAGAACTCGGTCATTTAAATCAGTGTCGGTGTTTGCTGCCCTCCCTTTTAACAAATATATTTACTGTCTTCTACTATAGGAGTTAGATTTAGAAAAATGAGAGTGCAGTTTCATCTGCAGTTTTCTTTTGATCATATCATGTAACACTTTTGCACCAGAACTGAATTCGGTTATAATACAGTGAAGTACTGTTCTAATTAATTTTTTGTTATCTATCAAATTAGTTGAGAAGTACCCAAAGCATTTGAACCACCCTCAAAAATTAGCTATTAAGGGTAAGGGAGGAGAACTGGATACTTAAATACTACGATGAGCATCCCATCCTAGTCAATGTGAGACTCGAGCAACCTATAATATCCAATCTCCTATCAATGAACAAAGCATCTTTGAAATTTGGCTCAAATAAAAGATCAATAATGGGAAGTTGCAGCTGGTTAGGAATTATTTGCAACTGGCTTGCCCTTACTTTGCCTCGAATACCACTTTAACCTTGTTCTGTCATCTGCATTCTTCTGATGTTAACTGTTGGTAAAACTTTTCCTGGTCTTGCTTTTCTTAGTCTCCAAATGAAAATGCCAAAGCAGTCTAATAAAACAATCCATTGAATTATTTGATTGCTGGTGGAAATATATTTTTGCATCATCACTTTCATTAAATCTGTTCTAAAAGGTAAGATAGATAAAAATGTACCTTACCTGTGTATTAGATATTGGGGAAACCTCATGCCTCCTGAGATCTTGATTGACAGTCTGATCCTTAACTATCAGCCATAGAGTTGTCGTGGGCAGCAAACTAGAATGGTTAATTGTAGATATCCGACCTTCGTAATAGTTGCTAATTGTAAAGGATTCTAAGGTATTGGCTCTAGATTGGATCAATAGCATATCCCAAGTTGAGTGCATAACTTTCGAGCCTCAAGTACTGCAAAGCCCGAGAAGGCTACAATTGATGGATGGGCACCCTGGGGAGGGTACAAGTTCATACTTAAAACCACGAAGCTTAACCTTTATTTGATGGCTACTCTAGCTTTACATCTTTAAGGCCATGCACTATGCATTTTGTTTGGTTTTGCTGTTCTTGTATTGGACGCAGGCTAACTAATAAGTTTTGATTTTTCCTTTACAAATAAAGGTTGCAGCTGATCTTTTGAAACAATACAAGGGAAAGTTCAAAGGAGGAACTTTTGCAGTGACATGGAACTACTTGAGAGAATCCATGAATACATATCTATCACAGCCAAATCCGGTAACTGTTAGGTGGGAAGGGGAAGATCATTTACGGGATCCTAATTTTCAATTGGATGCCTTCAGAGTGAGTTTTACCTTCATTCCTTGACTAATGATTAAATATTGTTTATGACACAAATAATTCAACAACTTATATTGATTTTCACCGTGCAGTATCGAACGTCTAGATTACTTCAGAGTGTTGCTGTGCGACTCCGAAAGCATTCTAAATCCCTTGGGGACTTTGGTGCATGGAATAGATGTTTAAATCACCTTTTGACACTTGCGGAGTCGCATATTGAATCAGTCATCCTTGCTAAATTCATTGAATCTGTGCAGAGGTGCTTTCCTAATTCTTTGCACTTGTGTATTATCTCCTTTATATACTTATTTTTTTGCGTTTAATTCAATTTTAACTTGATCTGTATATGCTCCAGCTGTCCCGATCCAAGCTCGCAAGCTGCTCTGAAGCTAGTCTGTGATCTCTATGCTCTGGATCGAATATGGAATGACATTGGAACCTACCGAAATGTTGACTATGTGGCTCCTAACAAAGCTAAGGTATAGAAAAATTCTCCTTGAAATAAAACCGGTGTAATATTTTGGAAAAAGAAATGAATGCTGAAGTCAAAACAAAAATTATTGATCTGTTTCTAGTTTTCCTAGCAGCTCAGAAACCCTTAATATGAATGGGGTAATAGCCACTACCGGGGACCGTTCTAAAAAGCCAAGAATAACTAGGAAAAACCTACGTGACACAGTACTAGGTCTGCGAGGGACAAATATGAATGATTTTCATGAAAATTTGGATAACCTTGGTTAGACACCTTGAATGACATTTTTATCCAATGGACAATGTCGCTCATTGTTTAACTACGTAAGCACTTCTTTTTTAACATTTATTTCTTACCCATGGGAAATTTTAAGATTAAGGAAAATAAGATTTGACATATGAAGATTTCATATTGTTACAAAACATAAATCAATAGTGAGCGTGAGTTGGCTTTGTTAAAGTCTTGTTTTTTGCAATCACTTTTAAACCTTGAGAAGATAACAGTAGTGCTATGTGTGACGATGGGAATGCAAAGACCTTGCCATTTGTTTACGCTGTAATCTTATTATTGGATATTGAAGTTTTTTCATTTGACAGGCAATCCACAAACTTACGGAGTATCTTTGTTTCCAAGTGAGGAATGTTGCAAGGGAACTTGTTGATGCATTTGATCTTCCGGACCATGTTACACGAGCCCCTATTGCTATGCGGTCAGGAGCTTACTCGCAGTACACACAACATGTGGGATTTTAATAACAAAGGGCGTAAAGAAGATTCGTGTTTTTTTGGGAATTGACCCGATAATTCTTTTGGTCCAGGGTTTCAGTTGAAGTTTAGATTATCCGCGGAAAAAAAAGAATCGTTTGTATATAGATATTTAAAAAGATATTGATCGTGTGGCAAAATTCTACAATACATGTTAAAAAATGTTAATTTATAATAATAAATCAAACGTCGAGAAACCAAATGAGAATATATTACGCTTTGCTGCTGTCATGCCAGTGGATGCACTTTCAATGATCCACAAGCATATAGAAAAAAAAAATAAAGATGGAGAGATTTGTGTCGTGAACACATCCCCAGCAACCACATGATTCTACCAAGAAAACAAGAAAGACTTTGCTACCCATCAGTTACAGAAACTTACACCCTGTTTTTCATCTCAAACTTCTTTTTTCAACAGGCTCATGATCACGTGTTTATGTTTTTGGGCGTTTTTCATATATAATAAATTAATGTCAAGCAAGCACAGTAGAATTTTTTGTTCATATTCTTGAAATTAAGCTTTTTCAGCCCTCATAGTTCTGCAATTATGATATGCATTTCGAGCTGCTTCACTTTTTTGCCTGATATCTTCATACATTTTCAATGATGCCTCAGAAAATTTCGTAAGTCGATCAAGAACCTTGGTTAACCTTGCATGAATACAGCTCAAATTTGTAGATTCATCTTCATTATCTTCATTAGTTTTGCTCTCCTCGGTTTCTGCAGTTCTTGCATTTGCAGAATTCTGTTTCCTGAAAAGTTGGTCATTCTGCTGCTCGGTCCTAATGTGAAGATCAGACAAAAAGTCTATGATTGCCTGACTTAGTTCCTCAGAAGGTAAAGCCTTGATCCCAGCAGACCAGTCCCGACAAAGAACAAATATAGGTGGTGCCAGAAGTCTGCGAGGGGAGAACGGTCTTCTGCTCTTGGAACGCTCCCTTGGTAGCAGTATACAGTTTTGCAGCCATGCATTGAGTGCTTCCACATATGAAGTGAGGCTGTTAATCCAGTTTGCAAAACTCAGACCAAAGAACTCAACTTCTTCTAGAAGCCGGGTCATTATCTCCCTGCGCACTTCTCCTCGCAACAAGGTTTCTGCTGAGTTTCTTGAATGATATGCTAAGGAGATGGTGATGTACTGTGCATGATGACATTCCAGCATGGCCTTCCACATTCTGATCAATCTGCATAACCGGTAGTTTCTCAGGTCATTAGTGGTTATAGGTACATAGCTTTAACACTCAACTAGCAAAGAATAGTTGTTTATCAATAGCAAACAGTTAACTTCCACAATGATAACATATGTAAAATCCAGAACCTCTCACTTACCCTTCTGTAAATTCCAAAAGTTGTGGGAGCAATTCTTCATCCCTCATTCTCTCAATTCGTTTAGATATTGAATCAACAGAATATATAGCCACTCTTAACCGCGAATGCAGATCCTTCACAACCGACCGGGTCTTGTCAATCACATGAGAGCCTTGATCTTTTGCAAATTGATGCCTAAGCTGGTGACATTTTCGATCATACTCCTTCATGATGGATTCACTAGCCTACATACAGCCAATAAGTGGTCAAAAGTATCAGGGATTGAAAAAACAAATTTTGGAGGTGCATTACATTTAATAAATAAGCACACACATTGATGATAAAATAATACCTCTGCATCCCCTTGAAAGGAATCAAAATTTGGAGAGAAAGAACTAAAGGCATATTTTGGCTAGTATTTTCGATTTTGAAAGTCTTTCTTCCCTTAAGTATCAGTTATTTATGTGTCAAACGGTTTAATTAATTTACTGGCATCAATTGTATGATTATTGTTGACAAATTGCATGAACCCATTCGAGAGTTTGAGTTGAAGCATTGAGGTACTATTGACAATGGAGAATGCAGTAAATTTTTTCAACCATAGTTTAACAACGTTTTTTGTTTTCATTTTCTACACCAGATTCCCAATGGATAATGAATGAAAAGAAAATCTTGACACGACTTGTATAGTATCAAGAGTTTCCTACAACACCATATAAGATAGATACAAAATTAGCCCTGCAATCAGAATAAGCACAACAAATTAACATGATGTTGCTTATGCATTTTCAAAGACGATAAGTAGGACAGGCATGGAATCATAATTTTTCATGTCTTACATCCTTTCATTTTATAACCAGCATCTCAAGATAACCACATGTTATGATTTCAATGTGGAAACTGCTATAGGCATAAATGTTCAAGGAACTCAGATGTAATCGACTCACTCACTGGATATTTTGAAGATATTAGATACCAATTGCTTAATATGTAAATAAGCATACTCATAGATCAGGCAGCATCAGGTTTATCCATTTATGTCACACTTTAATTTCATACTTTATTGTTTTCACCAAGTCTCTTTACTCTTCATTTCTATTCTACTTGTAATACCTTTACTTCATCATAGAGTTTTCGCTCCCATGCATATAGTCTGTCAAGGGTGGATGAATGGCTTCCAGCAATCATGCAGACTTCTTCAACAAAGTCACTTCCACTATCATCAACATCTTCCTTTGTTTTTGCAGCCAAAGCATTCTTAGATGAGGATGACCGAGAAGATGCTGTCCTTTTCCAACTTATAATTTTTTGGGCAGGTTCTGCAGAAGAAAAAGAAAAAAAGAGATAAATTATTCAATCCTAAGAATTCATCTTTCAATAATCAAACTTTGACATACAACAGAAACAGTGACCTCGTAGTTAAAGAGTAAAAACTAGCCAAGAAAAAATTTGAGAAATACTGAACTTACAGATAGATTGCACTGGATTGCCTCAAATACAAAAGAATGCTGCATGCCTCTTTATTTCCAAATTCATTACACGGTAAAATCTTATGTCAACATGGCTTACCTTTACAACACTGCTTGCTAACCATTTTTAATTTGTTGACAAAATTTAAACCTCATGAATTCAAAGGGACTACTGCAGGTTGTTTCATACAAAAATTACCTTAATTCAAGATGTAAGAACTAAGAAACCATATTCATCAACCAATTTAAAACATTCCAAAGTTGAGAATGTAACAGTTTGTGACATGTCCAGAATAGTTTCATTTCATTTGTTACGGGAGAAATGGAGAATTTAACAAGAGCTAATCAAGCATGTAGAAATCTTCAACGGAGCAACAAACTTACTTCAAAGAATGATTAACAAACCTACATCATGAAGGATGTGATATTTAAGACTAGATTAGTTACTAATCAGTGTCTAATTACAGAATCAGCGCAACTTACCCTGGAAAACAGGTGAAGCCTTTCCCCCGCAACAAACAGGCTGGAAAGCTGACAGCATATCCATGGTAGATGATTTCACTATCAGAAGAGACAGCAGAAGATTAGTAATAATAAAGAAGACTAATCAGTTGTATCTTGCACTACTAGATAAAAAGTTCACATGATAACAAGGAATTACCTTTTGCTTCAGAATACCCCACCTTGATTTTGTTTGCTTCTAACAACCTCAAGACCTCCCTACCAGATTCAGAAGCTCGAATGAACCGATGCTCTATATCCTTTATGCTGGAGAGAAAATCTTTAGCTCTGTGGGTGATGAACTCTGAAGGATCCTCTCTTTCCGCGGACACATTTTTTCCAGACATGTTCTTCTCCTTCTTTGAACTGGATCTTCCACCAGCACCCTTGTCTGCAACAGCTCGGCTTACTTCACCTGCATCACTCGGCAACTCTATCTCTCTCACTTCTCCATGAACCTTTTGTTTGCCCCCTTCCACTCCTCTTGAAACAATTGAATGATCAAGGTAGGGTGCATAAGAATTTCCACCCTCATTTCCCATTGCATCAGTGCTGAACTTTCCAAACTTCTCATCAAGGTTAGGTTGCATCATACAATGCCCATCTGAACCGATATGCAACCACTGATCTCTATTTTCTTCATCCCTACACTCTCTGGAGTCACTGCAATGCACTGCAAACCTGAAGCTCTCACTATCTTCCCCAGGATCAAAGAAATCCCAAGACGCACCTGACTCAGGAGGAGGTGGTGGAGGTGGAGGCATTGGAACCACAGTGGATTCATCATCCAAATAGTTGATGTTTCCACAAGCATTTACTGTAACAGTAACAGCAGCACTACCCCCCGACCTCATGTAACTAAGAGTGGTGGCCACAGGCGGCGAAAGAGGACTCTCATTGTGCAAAGGTGACTCCGAAACCTCAACCTCAGCAACATGTGAAGGTGATGGAGATGGGTAACTAGTTTGAGAAGGGGTTTTGTCAGATACAGAAAGAGATGACTCTGCCACTACCTCAGCCTCAGCATACCTGCGGAGAGAAATGCCAACATTTCGAAGAGATTGAATGTACGAAACATGTGCAGCTGCTAAAGCATATCTTGAATCGATAGCCACCTTGATGAACCGCTTTCTTTCCCTGCACAAACTCAAAGCTTCATTCTTTTCTGCTTTTGAGTTCGTAGCACCCATTTCCCCCTTTAATCAGATTAAATTACATCGACTCACTGAACATTCATAGAAAAGACTCTATTTTTACAACCCTCACCACAATCCATTACTATTTCTTCACAGCTTCACATTCACAATCTCACACCACATTCGAAAAGGTCCACTTTAATAATAAAAAAAATAAACAAAACAAACCCAAGACGATGAAAACTAAGATATCATAACCCTTCACCTTGACAGCTGGAAAAGCAAGACCTCCTTGGTCAAAATGTGATCTTTATTATATTTCAGACAGTGATGAACAGAGAAGCAGTGAGCACCCAGGTTGGTTGCATGGTGATGCAGCAAGTGTAGAAAATGAGAGGTCTTAGGGTAGTGGGAAAGGGACAAGACCCTTTGTTAGAGGCAGATAAGGAAAAGAAAGAGAAATGGTGGTGGTAAAGTTATTGAGTTGGTTTCTCAGAGACACGAAGAAGGAAAGGGAAAGCAATGAGGGTAGGTAAAGTCATCAAAACAAAGGGCATCAAGGGAAACTGAAGCGTATCAGTGTGGTTGTTGTTTATGAGTATGTATGAAATAAGATTGTAGCAGGGATTCTGCAGGGAAGGCCCGGGCAATGAACAAGGAGCATTGTGCAGTGCAAAGATGGAAAAAAGGTGGAAAAAGAGAAACAAACAAAAATGGTGAACCACTGCCAGTGATTCTGCAGCAGTTATTACTCACATCAAGTGGGTCACAAGAGCTACTCTGAAACTTAAAATAAATAAATAAATTCAACGGTAACAGTCGTGTATATTTGATTAAAATTTGATTTAAAAAATCAAAAAATAAAGTCACAAAATATAACATATTTAAAGTAAAATGAAACTTATTGAAAAAACAAATCTTTAAAATAAAGTTACACAATGAAACTCGTTTCAAATAAACTGAAATTTCTTATCATACATTAAAAAGATATTATTTATTCACTTATGATATCACATCATTAATAAAACAATTTTATACTTAACTTATTTTAATAAAAAAAATTAGAAACGTTCAACGTAGATATCGGTCCAGTGAATATATTAAGTGATATGATCCTCCATGTTAATTCTGATTTATTAACTTAAAATATTTTAAGATATATTTATTTATGTAAATATTTATATATTAACCATAAATATGATCAAATCTCAGTATTATTACATCTTAATATTTTTTAATATTATATGTTTACAAATTATTTGATAAATTAAATAAAATATTATATTATCGTTATTATTTCACTAATTATTATATATACGACAAGTCATTATATTTGTCGATATTATTTGATATTATTAGTTTTATAGTAAGAGTTACAAGGCCTAAAAATTATATAAATGTACATAGTATTTCACCAGGAAATGTGCACTCACTTATACTCTATTATTGAAAAAATCCAAATACTCTTACTAACTTGAGTGTTAAAAAGTTTTTGTTTTATGGATGACTCTCCTTCTGTGTCACAACCCTTAGGAGTACATATAAGAGTTCTTCATTCCATTTTGATCTTACTACTTGTTTGAAGACCTACATTTAGGATCTCGGTAAGAACATTTGGTGTCCATTGTGGAGTCCTAGTAAAACTTTGTCCCGACCTCACTCTTCTATGGTCACCACCCGCAGTCAAGCATATAGTCAACTCCATGGCAACCCTTCAAAATCAAATACAAACGCTAATATAGCAAAACAAGGAATAATGTAAATGTTACGACTTCGAGCTTGAAGCCTTGTGCACTCAACAACGGATGGACCTCCAAGCATTGAGTCAGAAGTTGATTGGCCTAGAGAATGGGAAGTCCCTTCCCCGTCCTCGACAAAGGACCCCTCCACCAATAGTATAAACATGACACTCGTCATTCAGCAGGGAGTCCCTATAGTAGGGGCATCAAGGAAAAGGTCAAACCTCTGCATATTAGGAAAACATTTAGGAGGGAGGTTTGTACAACTCTCAGACAAAACACAACCTGCCATCTTGACAAGATTCCCAAGAGAGTCGCAACAAATTAGCTCGATGTAGATCTCGAAGAGATTGGAGAAGGTCAACCCAATGTAAAATTGGGGAGACTCGCAATTGAAGAACCTTGGGACTGACGAGGGTGGGGAGTGATCGCCGGTGCAAGAGGCACGGACAAGGAGCGGCTCCTGGCAGGCTTCCAGTGGAAGGGGCACATGGACGAATCGAACATACACCGGAATGAGAGGGATCTGGAGACTGTATAGGTATGAGACTATACAGTTGAAGGATAGCTTAAAGGAATTGATTTGGCTACTCATATCACCAAAATGCATTTGCTTTTCGGTAGCCTAACCCATAAGAACTCCATGGTTAAGCGTGCTTAGCCTGGAGTAATTCTGGGATGGGTGACCTTCCGGGAAGTTTTCCCGGAAAGTGTGCGAGTGATGACAAAGCACACTGGAAAACCTCGTGGTGATGTGTGGGGGCAGTCACCTAACTACTAACCATCTCCTAATAGTTGTTGTGTTGCGTATTAGTGGTGCTAGTGGTGGTGCTTGACGAGGAAGAAGCTGGTCACAAGAAGGTCTTTCCAGGAAGGTCTTCCAGAAGCTGGTCATAAATAAAAATAAAAAAATTGAATAAAATTACATAAATAATAAATAATAGATAAAATTATAAATTTAAAAAAACAAGAATTTGAAAAAAAATTTAACAAACAAAAAAAATAAAAATATAAATCGAAAATAATAATTAAACATAACAATTAAACCTAAGGCAAGAAACATACATGAGTGCAAATCAAAGTGCAAACAAAAACCAACCGCGGTTCACCGTAACCGCAAATCGAATTGCGTTTTCCCTTACTGTATATCGAATTGCGGACAACCCAGGACCATAACCACACTTCCAAGTGCGCCGACCATGCACCCCCAAAACCAACCGTAGATCCACCTGTGGTTGCTATAAGCCACAGATCCAACTACAGCGCCACTAGATCCTCACTTCGTAGTGCGGCAAGCGTTAACCGTATTTCCATTTGCGGTTAACCCTACATCTCCCCGCCTAACACAGTTCATACAACAAACAGAGTTCATACAACAAACAAAAATAACGAGCAACACAAATCAATCTATACTAACGTATATTCATCATCCTCACACCCACAACATCAAGATCAATAAAAAATAACTAATCTGGACGACAGAAAAAGTTTATATACGTCTTTGAGAAGAAGACCTTCTACCCAACTAACGGCATATTGCACAAACGACCAAAAATAACTAACCTGGACGACAAAAAAAGTTTATATACGTCTCTGAGAAGAAGACCTTCTACCCAACTAACGGCATACTGCACAAACGACCAACAGGAGGAAGAGGGGAAGCATCTACATGTTCAAAAATGGTAAAAAATAAGGTGGCCGACAACACAGCTTGCCTGAGTCGGCAGCACAGAAGAAAGCATGCCTAAGTTGGTTGCATAGAACAAAGCATTTCTAAGCTGACAACACAAAACAAAGCTTGCCCAAGTCAGCAACACAAAACAAAGTTTGTTTAAGCCGACAACACAAAAACAAAGTCTACCTAAATCAACTGTATAGAGCAAAGTCTACCTAAGTCGGTAACACGAAGTTTGATATGCGACATCAGGTCCTACCTAGGTCGACAATTCAAAAGCGCATAATATAGCGTCCATGGTCAAAGACGACCACTTACAGCTAAACCTAATGGCTAGCTCACTTGTGAAACCCTAAAAGTTGACCACAACTCGGTCAAAGGAAGTCATAATCACAACAAGCATCTCTCACACAATAATCAAACTCCCAAGACTAAGAGACTTATGTACATATCCGATTCAACACATATGTTAAGTCATATGATCTAACAAGACTCGTTCAATTTTGCTAACTTAAAGTAGTTAGAGAATATTCTGAAACATATTTATTGGTGCAAATATTTATATATTAATCATATATGTAATTAAATATGAGTAGTCTAATGATATCATAATATTTCTTAATACCATATATTTTCATAATATTTGATAAATCATGTAAGATATCACATTATCATTATTATTTCACTAATTATCATACATATCATAAGTCATTATATTTATTGAAACTTTTTTATATTACTTATATTATTTTGACATTACTAGTTTTATCATAAATTACAAGAATCAAAAACTTTATAAATACACGTAATATTTCACTCATAAATATACACCCACTCATATTTTTTTTTTTTCATATCTACAAGATTCAAAATCTTTTATTAGCTTGAGTATCATATAATCTATATAGATTGATTTAGTTTTGCATTATAATAATTAAAAATATACATCAAAATTCTTTAATTCGTTGATGTCTTATTACACGTTCAAAAAAAATTCACCCACAATGTCTTAATAATAACATTAAATAAGTTATAATTATTTATATTTTTAATTCAAACTTAACTATAATCCTACAAAACATTTTACAGTATCAACTAAAAAAATTTTAGACAATACCACCTGTAAAAACAGCTCAAATTTTGTTTTTTTTTTAAGGAAATCCTGCCGAAGATTATTTACCAGACGGATGAACCTCGGTCTGTGTGTTGCCTTGCCTCCCTTTGCTACTTTCTCATTTATTACATTGAAAAAAACAAAGTATAAATGACAATATATTTTAATAAGAATAATAGCATATACGAAATTATTAAAACATATTAGATTTCTATTGATTTTAGTGTTCTTTTTTCATATGTTTTTAAAATATATTAACAAAATTTAATACATTAAAATTAATGTATTATAAAATAATCTAGACTCGTAAAATATGATCAAGGAATTCTCTGACACTTCAAATTAAATAGAGTAAAATATACTTTAATTTAGTATGTAAGAACTTGTATTCAATAAACTTGAAAACAAGAAGTTATTTCAAAAGGTATGTCTTTATAGTTTAGTAATATTCAGTAGTAATTTAAAACTGACCTTTTTTCTTATTTTTCAGAAAATAAATAAATAACCATGTCTTTCTTTTTAATTATGAAAAATGTCATTTTATTTTAAAATAAGTAAGTATTGAGCATTTTAAATTTTATTCATTATGGTTTATATATGTATTCCTACACTCTAAACTTAATTATGGAATTCAGTTATTTCACTCTTCTTAAGTAATCTAATATCACACATATAATTTATATAATTCAAGGTATGCTGATCGTATGAAACATTTTTCATCTGATCATAAAATAAATATTTATACTACGCAATACACGGTTAAAAGCATTGATTTTTGTTTTTTGCCGTTTCATAACGTCTACGGTTAGATTACTCCTACTAATTCTAAAATAGTTTTAGTATATTTCTAAATATACATAATATATTATTTAGAAGGTAGTGTAATTTAACACAATTAAAATTTTAGTTTAATGGTTATATACTGAAAGTGTAATATAGGTTATATTGTTTATAAATTATAAATTGTTAAAATATATCTTTTAAAGTAGTTAATATAAAAGTTAATATATTGTTAATATGTATAAAATTTTTCCTTAAAAATATTCAACCCTTTGCTTTTATAACTTTTAAAACAAAAAAAAAACAAATTAAATATATTATTATCTTATATCAATTATTCAGTTAAATTAAGACCAACTTGAAATTATTTTAATTATTAATTTATTTATTATTTTATAATATCATGTATATTATAAGATTTGACTTGATAAGTTTAATAATATATAAAATGTTATTAACATATGATATTAATATTGTTAACGTTGAATGTACTAAAGAAGTAAATATAAAATAGAGAGAAGTAAGTCATATGAAGAACATTAAATGAGTGAAGAGAAATGTATCTAAAGATATAAGATCGAAAAAAAAAGTAAAAAACAAGTGTATCAAAACATTAATAATTGAGATTTACGTCAAAAGAAAACTAACTAATTTTAAAGTATTTTTAACTCTAATTCATAATACAAGTGAATTGTTCTTAAATTCATCTTAGAGTTAAATATTTAAACACTTTAATTCATATACAAAAAACATAAATTTGCTATCTTGCTGACCTTTATCGAGTTAATTTTATTTATTAATTAATATTGAAAATAATTTCGGGTCTCGAGAAACAATTCGATGATAAAATTAAATTAAAATAAAAATATAACAAATTTCATAACTTATATAAAAGGAAATTAGATACCTTAATTAGAATTTGTAGAAGGTGAGAAATAAAAAGAGGTTTATTAATATGAAAAAGAAAATGATAGAGGTAAAGTTATAAATTTTAGTGAGAAGTGAGAGAGAGAGAGAGAGAAAATTGATAAAAGTGACAAATTTGAAAGACGAATAACAGAAGTACAAAGAGAAACAGTGAAAAATATTATTTGTTTATTTATGTAATTTGTTGTACTTGTTAGTGTTAGTGGAGGTAAAGTTACTGTTGTCAGAACGCAAAAATGCGCTTAGGTTTTCGTGAAGGCAACGGCTCCTCAAAACGCGCTTCTCTTCTTTTCTATTTTAAGTTCGGAAAATATGTTCATCTCCAAATCAAATGTGAATTATTTTTACACCATTATCTAATTATACCTTCATCAATTTATTAATTTTCATAACGAAACACTTACATGCAACTAGGACAAAATGTTTTTTTTTTTTATATTCAAAATAGGATAGAAACAGTTTAAATTATTTTTTAATCAAAAGTCATCATATATATTACATTTATTGACTTTTCCAATGTCAAACTTCATATTCCTATAATTAAGTAGGATTCATATCTTTACTATTAATAATTTAAAATTAAAAATAATATAAATGTATTATATATAGAGAGAGTATATGTACCGATCAAATTTTCGAAGTTGAATTTTCATATTGGAAGAAACTAGTCGGTATCCATCAAATTGTTAAGTTAAACACGTTAGTAATTATATTTAACAAAATTCAGCTGTGAAAATTAACTTTAATCAGAAGCTCACGAATAAATTTATAAATACGATAAAAAAAATAAGATTGTTGAAACTTTTGTAACATATTTATTATAACATTAATTGTTGAATTGATTAAATACAAATTAACTTAAGCATTGGAGTATCTTTAATAGATACACCTGATTAGTCGGAGTATCTGATCAACTAGGAAGGAAGCTTTGGAGTGAGGAAGACAATTTGAAGTGGACACTCAGTCTCATACACTCGAAACATTTTAGTGCCCATTGTGGAGCAGAGCATAATCTTTTAAGCTTACATGATGGCCACAAAGAAAACATGGTGAGTGGTCAACCTCCACCCTTTGCTCCCTCAATTGCAACCGTCAAGCACGTTCCCAGAGAGGAAAACACTAGAACCTATCAACTATTTAAGTTGACTGAAGGAAGGGAGAATGGGCAACTAAAGAGCATAATAAGGCAAGTACCCACCAAACCCCCGGTTGGAGAATGTATGAGCACATCTGTAGTTGATAGAGAGGAATGGAGATAAAAAGTTTGAAATTTGATGAAGCAACAAGAAAAAGGCTTGTCGATTGAATTGGTGAATTCAAGACAGATCACACTGTTTATAACAATTGGAGATGACCTCTATAAAAGAGGATTTTTCCATGCCCTTCCTCAAATGTATATCTCAAGAAGATGCGTTGTATTTTATGGATGAGCTTCACAGCGGTGCCTACGACATGCACATCGGTCCACAAGTTCTGAAGGTGCAAGTTTTACGAGCCGACTACTTTTGGCCAATAGTAGAAACAAATTACAAGAGGTTTGTAGAAAGGTGCAACAAATGCCAAGAACATAGACATTTCTGCTTGGTCCTTCATGTAGTGTGGAATGGACATTGTCAGCCTGTTCCCGATCAGCAAGGCCTAAAAGAAGTTCATCTTGGTGGCAGTAGATTTCTTTACTAAGTGAGTAGAAGTCGAAGCTCTGACAACCATAACCACTCGACATATTCAATCTTTCGTTTGGAAGAATATTATTTGTCAATTCAATTTGCCCTAACGACCGTAACAAATAACGATCGCCAGTTCATTGATAACAAGCTAGGAGAGTTCTATAAGGAGTTGGGCATAAGACATGTTACCAGCTTCATGTTAGGAGCCTCAAACGAACGGTCAAATAGAAGCTATGAATGGGATCATAGTCATCAAGCTCAAACAAAGATTGAGAGAAGCTAAGGGAGCTTGGGTGGACGAGTTGTTGTAGGTGTTATAGGCTTACCGATCACATCGCACAGATCCACAAGTGAAACCCCTTCAACTTGACGTACGAGACAAATGCAATGTTATTGATCCAAGTGGGAAAATCATCTTTGAGGAGACAAATTCAAGATTTGGATGTCAATGTCGGACATCTTAGAGTCGAACTCAACATTGCAACTGAGTAGAGGGAGAACACAACCGTCCATAACATAGTGTGTAAGAGGATCGTCACGCGAAGGTTCAACACTTAAGTAAAGTCAAGGAGTTTCATCGAGGGAGACTTGGTATGGAGAAACATAAATAACACAAGGAAAAAGTCTTTACATCGAAAGCTTGTGTCAAACTAAGAGGGACCATTCAAGATAATAGAAGACATGAAGAATGACTCCTATCAACTTCAATACCTGAGTGGCAAGGCCATTCCAAATACCTGGAATGCCACACACCTCAAATTTTACTTTAGTTTATTTAAATGTAACTACCGAGTAACATGTTAATTAATAAAAACATGTAATTTCAAGTCATGACTGTGACTCTTTCTTCTTGCTTGACGACTACTGATTAGTTAAGGAAGAGTTCATCCAATGAACTCCTACCGAACCAATTACACAATTAGTTAAGGAAGAGTTCACCTCATTGAACCCTGTCGCACCTTTTTGACCACTAATTAAGGAAGAGTTATACCCAAACCCTTACTAGTGGAGCACTCATAAACGGTTAAGGAAAAGTTTTAATCAAACCTCTACCATCTAACAAACAATTGGTGAAGAAAGAGTTATGAAAAGAACCCTTACCAACCATTCATTAAAATATTTTTTAGTTCGTCTAATCAATTTACAACAAAGCCCATAATAACAATTAAGGATGAGTTCACCAAAGTGATCACTTACCGTTTGATCATTAAGTGGCCTATAAATCACTTAAAAAAATTTACAAATCAATGTTAATGTGAAATGTTTGGTTAAGGACAAGTTCCTAAAGAATCTCTACCGAACATTTATTGGCAAAATGCGTTGTGATAAATGCTAAGTTACAATAGACCAATTAAAAGTAAATCCAATATGCATAAATGAACACAATTGTGGAGAAGAAGACCATTAGTATTAATTCAATCCAAAAGGGATAAATACAATGTAGAAAGGTCGATCTGTTAGCGATCAACTTACAAAAAAACCTATTTTTAACAATTGCATAAGATCGACCTTAAAAAAATAACAAAAAATACAATAACAACACTCCAGAGGATTGGGGATGTCTTCGACAACCTTTATTCGATCGGTGGGGTTAAGAAGGACTTTATCTTCAATCGCGTCCTCTTTGAATTTTTTGGCGACCTCCTCGTCCGATATATCCCAAACATTCATCAATTGGAGGTTGTAGAGGGCCTTCTAAATGTTTAACTGACCCTCATGAACAAGGATACCATAAAAAAAAGGTCGCTTGATCCAAGACCTTCTAGAAGACGACCTTATGTTGGATCATCACTTGCTCATCGGTTTTCTCCAAATTACTAGCTAAGAACTTGCACTTTTTGTCCATGTCCCCCAACTCTTTATGACCAGCCTGAAGCGCGAGGCGAATATCGTCAATGTCGCGCTGGAGGCGCTGATTCTCGGTAGACAAACTCTTCTCCTTTTTCACTAAGGTAGCAACCTTGGCGACATAGTTGTTCATTTTCTGTCCGCACATGTCATGGGCAGACTTTAGTCATCTGCCTTGGTCGTTAGAACCTCATTTGCCTGCAAGGCCGTAGCAAGACTTTTCTGAGCCTTTGCTATCTGTTTCTCCAACTGTGCCACCTCTGACTAGTCGGGTCCAGGAAAAACCCTTTGATACAAGACAACCACTCAAAGGCTAAATTCCTTCATTGTGACCAACACCTTGGCCTCATACAAACCCTTAAAAAGATATTTCTCCTCAGGATTAAGATGAAACAAGACTTTGTCTCCAATCTTGAAGCTTGTGTCAATGACCAACCCACGAACTTTCTTTTTAGAAAAGATATTCATTTTGAATACAAAAAAAATACTATTAGCTCCTAATATGCGACAAGTCTAAGTGTTTTTAATTTGTCAAATAACTATATGTAAACATTTTAATCATACTAACATATATTTTGTAAAAGGTTTCAATAAACTTGGTTGTTTGCTTATATAGGAAAATCCTTGCCTGACTAAATATATTTAATTTTCCATGACTGGTTAAACATATTTTTAAAGTATATGAGATAGTCATTTTATTTTTTTGTGAAAAAATTCATCTGGATTTGAATAAAAACAAATAAGATATCTCAATTTGAAAGTTTAAAATAATGAATTTATGAATAATAAATTTATGATTTTTTTTTATATATGTTGTTTATTTTTTTTTTAATGTATGACTTAAATTTATACTTAAATTCTTCTAATTATTTATTTTTCTTTAATATATATATATATATATATATTAATTATAAAAACACCATAGTGTGAATTTTATTAGAATAAATTCAACATTCTTATATTCTGGCTAGACTTCATGTTTTTTCTATTGTGTTTTTAGACTTTATCACTGTTTTCATTTATTAAATGTTATAAATTTTCTTTTATAAGAAATTGATAAAATTAATAAATAAATTATAATCAATCATTATATTAAACTGTATACTATATATTTTGTTTAATAACACAATAATAAGTATGACATAAAAATATGGATTTAAAAATATAATAGAATTACAACACTATCTATAAAATATATAATTTTATATCAGTAATATTGTTTATAAAAGTTAATTAAAGTATTATAGTAAGTTTCAAATTATCTTAATTCCAATCTTAACTCACTTAAAAGAGAATTTTGAATATTAAAGATCTTTTTTTACTGCACTTAATGGAATTCATGAAAAGAATTTTTTTTAATTATAGACTAATTCATAGATTATAAGTCAAGTTGAGAATTATAGGATCAGCATGACAGCATCCATTTTTAATGTGAGATAAAATGGTTGTCTAATATATGTTGGGGTAGAAAGTTTTGAAACGAACAGTGTGTAGTATTAAGGTGTGAAGGAAAAATATGAACAGATAGTAGATGATTGATGATTTTCTAATAGAGTTTGGTTAGAAAGTTGTAAACGAACAGTGTGTGAAGGTGTGAAGGAAAAATATAAAACTGTAAGTAGATGATAGTGCTTAATAATTAATGTTTCTTTAATTTGGAGGGACAAAAATTGTAGGAATAGCGTCTAGAAAAACTAGTCAAAAGAACATAACATAATAGATGAGAATGTTTTTAACTTTTGATGTTTGTCTTTTCTATTTTGACTTTTGATGTTTGTCCTTTCTCCCTTGCCAGTCAATGAATAGTTAAACTCTATTTACATTGATCTCTATATGTAATAACAAGGATTGCAGTGACTTCTTGTATTTACTGTTATAATGTTAGGACTCTAATAACTAGCTATGGTGAGTGCGGGAAGAAAACATAAAGGAAATAAAAAAGGTGAGAAACAATTCCTCTGTAGACCCTAAACAAAATATACAAGCTTTGATGATTTGATGCACAAATTAATAATCGTAGAAACTATGCCTTTGAGGTATGAAATCTTCGTATTCCGGTCTTGGACTTGTGTAGGAGTAACCCTTCCTAAACCTGTTGTTTCTGCTTCTTACTTCCACATCCACAGAAAACACAGCACAAACAGGTCTGTGGTCAGAAAATCTTGACTCTCCTCGAATATATGATAATTGATCAATGCCATTGCCACGCCATAATATTCTATCACACCTGACATATATATGCAATTCAACAGACCATTGTCAAGATTTTGGTTTATCTCAATTCAGTAACATGTTATAAGAACAAAGAGAGATGCAGCAATACCATGCAGGTGTTCGACGTTTTTTCTTTGATTTGACAGTTTCACCAGCGTAAGAGTCTGAATTCTGTGAGTACTTGTAAGTGGGAGCAAAAACAATCCTCCCTTCTTTGAAACCGTTAAAAACCCTTCCTGCGTCTCTTTCCATGTTTAACTGCACACATGAAATTCAAGTCAGTTTTTTCTTAGTATATGAATGTCATTGAACTATTGACTGTGTTGATAGACTATATGAATGGATGGACACACCTGATCTTTCTCTAACAAAGTGTCCCAGTCGTTATCCTCCAATAGAACTCTTGTTTCTTCGTAACTCAAAGCCACCCGATAATTCAAATCTCCAAGCCATATTATTCGACTGCGAAACAGGGTAGAAGTGATTAGAATTTACAATGACATGTGCAAATTATGTGTTGCATAAAGAAGATTATATCTATATCAACTCATAACTGAAATATCCGTGTTAGTAACTCACTCATGGTCAACAATTCTCTCTGGTGCACGACGACACGGATTCTTGCAAATCCTAGGGAATTGGGTGCTTTTGAGGATCTCGGCTACATCAGAATTTCTCTTCAACTCGTCGCCGTCTTTCTCCCCAGAAGCCAAGTGACTACAGACGAAACAAAAACTTGTTTGATGTAATGACATGCTCATTGATATACACCCCTGCAATCAATTATTCATTCCATGTGCACCATTAGTCTTCATAGCAGTACATGACCAAAATAACATGAATGTTCATCACTGGCTATGTAACATGTTTTATATATTTACAAGGACCCATCTGGAAGAACTTATTTACAATCTGGAATTACCTTATCACATAAGCACTTGGTAGAACTTCTGAAACCATAACAGTTTATATGTTGTTTTCAAGTTATTTCAAGTTTATAGGACAGTTTCTGAAAACAATATATGAAAAATTATGCAGAAATACTTGAATTATAAGTTCATTAAGTTCTCAAGTTTTTACCTTGTTACCTAAGCAACCCATGATCCCTCTCCCAACGGAATCCACTCTAAGATGTCCAATGTGAGGCACTAATTCCTTCTTAGTCCATATGGTGAGAAAAATCCCAACCATTTGTTTGCTTGATATAAGGGAGTATCTGCATGAGCTAGGAGAAGAAGGTAGTTCTGTGATTGAAAGCAACTCTTCCACGGTTTCATCACCATGAAGCTCAGAGTCTAACTTATTCATAGGGTCACTATACTTTCTCGCCCTTCTTCTCTCCCTGGATGGAGATTCCACGGGACAATTGCAAGCCTTAAGGAGGCTGCTACCTTCTGCCCTGAAGTTTTTACTGATAACTTTAAGAGAAGGCTTCTGAAAGAAATTCAAACTTGCCGGGGACTTTGAATCCTTCGAACTGCTATTGCTTTTGGACCCAGTTCCCGAGTCTGAAGAATCACTGTATTCATTTCTTGGTCTGTTTAGTGCTTGACTTATCAAGGCCAACCACCTTGCTGCAGGTTCGTTGTCTTCTATTACTAAAACATTCCCAGCACTCAAAGGAACAATTTCCTGGAAACTGAACATATAAAGTATTTCATCTAACATCAATTTGTATTAATTTGAAAACAAAACAGCAGAAAGAAGGAAAAAACCATTCAAACAAACTTTATTTCTTAGTACAATAACATATTTGCATCACTTGTTGGTCTGGTTTGGTCTGGATTTACTTCTAAATAGCTCGAGTAGCTTCTTAACAATAACTAATATCTTCCTTATTCTTCAGATCAGTAATTTGTTTCCATCATTTATTGTTACTGTTAACTTTGTTAATGTCCTTATTACAAAAACTAGAAAAGCAAAAGTTCACAATAAACCATGGAAGCGAATCACTACTACTAATACAATTAGTGTTGCTTAGAAACGACAGTACAACTATTAGAATTTAGTTCATAAATAACCATATATTTCGTACCCCAAGACATATATATCTGCGGAGCCTTCTACTAAGAAGAAATCTTGAAGGTTGAGATCAAAATTTGGTGACTTTCCTCCCACATTCCACGTTGCAACGAAGATCCTGCAAATCACGTAACCAAAATGGCATGACATGAAAATGAAGATTGCATGTGAGTTTGACATCTCAGG
Organism: Vigna mungo; assembly: GCA_036885675.1. Taxonomy (NCBI): domain Eukaryota; kingdom Viridiplantae; phylum Streptophyta; class Magnoliopsida; order Fabales; family Fabaceae; genus Vigna; species Vigna mungo. The sequence continues at coordinate 62,263,424 of CP144700.1, forward strand.
CAACAAAACAAATTGTGAATGAAGCCTTGAATCGAAAATGAATTCCCACATACCTGAAACTCTGCAGTTCAGTTTCTGGAGCCATCACAGGGCGTTCAAAAGTGGACAAATTTAGGCCTTCGATTCCAGGGCTAGTCTCCCTTTCTGTGAGTTGATAAGAAATTAAAACATTGGTTTATTTCTTTTCATGTTATCATTCTCTGACAAATCTATAATTGCATGACGTTTACATTGCAAGAGTGAAGAATTTATGGTGCAGATCAAACAAGAAAAATTCCCCAGATTAGAAAACATCTTACCAATAACCAAAATTTCATTGCTGTTAGGTAAGCTACCAAAATAATACAAGATTACACGAAGAAGATTTCTTACTGTTTGATAGGTACTTTGATTTTTACAAGTTGGATTCAGAATCTAGAGTTGACCTACAATTTTTTCAATTCATACTAAAGCCCCAATTTTGGGTATATTTAGATTTATTCAATATTTTAAATTATTCTTGGACATATTTATTAAAGATTGATTGTTCCTCAAAATAAGATACAAGAATAATTCTGAAATAACTTAACAAGTTGAAATTGATTTCTAAAGCTCAGTTTTTGTAATTAAAGAAATAAAGAAATTATGTTGTCTTTCGAGAATGTAAAAATTAAGTGTTTGTTGGGGGCAATGCATAAACTAGTACCTGAGAAACTTTTTCTCATGATGGGGGCAGCTTCCAAAAATGCTTTTTTTCTTGTCTCAATCTTCTCCAAATCTTTCCATGCAAAACATATGTAAATAAAATTAATCAAAGTGAAACCATAAAACATGGAAATTTAGATTTTCTATGGAAAGAAAGAAAAGAAAGCATGCAATGAATACCAAGAGTTGTAACTCCATCATCTTCTTCCGTGCCTGGTTTGATTGCTTCTTCGTCTGAGCTCCTCCCATTTCGCTTTGATCCGAAAATCTTCGGAAGGATAGACTTCATCCAAACAAGAAAAAGGGTCAAGAAAAAATGCACCATATAATACCCTTATACTGAAAAACAAGAAAAACGTAATGCATGGAAAAAATGAACTATAACATAAAAAGAAAGACCTTCTTTTTCTTGTCATTCTTGGCACTGGTATCTGGCAAATTTGATGTAGTGATTGTGTTGACTGGGCTGGTGGCAGCAGCTTCATTAGCTTTGGTCATTTCGAAGTTAGCATTTGATTTAGAACGTGCACCCGTAGACGAAGACATTCATTCATTCGTATTTGCAACATGCCCTTAGTATGATCTTTAGTTCATCACATCCAGAAGTAGAAACATTGAGAAAGCAATAAGAACGTGTGCATGAACAAAGTTTGTTTTTGTCTCTTCCTTCTGAAATCTTGGTTTCATTAAGTGGAATTATTGAATATGTTTTGTATGTTGTACATTTTTTTTTGTTGTCAAAAGGATGAAATTTTGGCGGCGGATCTTTCGGGGCACTTAAGGTTGAGGGAGATAGAGGAGCAAAAAGAGGCATGAAACGGTTGAGTAACAGTTAACAAAATAAGCCAAAAATTACTCACTTTTGGATTTATTAGCTGGGTGCCTTACCATACCGTCATCCCTATGTTGTAGATATCTGTTGGCAATAGTTAAGGGAAAAACACAAAGCGAATAATATTTCTATATATATATATATATATATATATATATATATATATATATATATATATATATATATATATATATATATATATATAATATTTTTTTATAAACAAGTTTTCCTGAATAATTTAGTAATTTTTAAAAATTATGCAATCAAAAACTATAATGTATACAGAAGAGTGAAGTTGGAATAGATAACATTGTAGAAAATGACTTTCATTTTCATGGAAATCCAATACACTCATCATTCTTTATGTAAGAAGAAGAAAAAAACAGTGGGGAATTAATATTCTAGGAGAGCATGATATTCCCAAAAAATTATTATTTTTTTCGTCTAGATACCATGATACCTTAAAATTACCCCTACCATTTTTAATTTACTCTTTTCTAAAAAAATAAAACCTTATGCTATTTTTTTAATTCAAGTGTTTCACCAAATACCATGCAAGGATGAATAATCTTCTTTGTTATAATAGATTATAATATATGATATATGATATAAAATGATGGTTTACAGAATTATTTACCCATATTATATAAGAAAATTACCACATAACTAATTTAATATAAAAATTAATTAGTAGTTATATTGACTAAATTAAATACTAATTTATAAACTAAAAATTATTAGTTTTTCAAATAGTTCTTAATTATTAAGAAAAAAATACTTTTACAGATTTTAAAATATAGCGGTTTCAAATTAGAACAGTTTTTTTCATGAGTTTTTTTTTTTCTAAATATTTTTGGTACTTTCGTACTACTATAACTTGGCCACGACATCCTATAAAATAACAGCATATGAAGAATCGTTTTGAAAAAAATATTTCAATTCATTTATATTTAAATTTCACAATATTCATTCTACAAAACAAATTCAAAATAATCCTGGAGAGTTCAAACGTATTTAAAATTTGAAACAAATAAAAAATAAAAGTGAAATGCTAATCAAATAAATTCTACCTCACTCGTTGGTGGCTTGAGTTTTGACTGATTTTAAAGTACAGTGGTTTCAAATTAGAACGGTTTTTTCATGATTTTTTTTTCTAAATATTTTTGGTCCTTCCATACTACTATAACTTGGCCATGTCATCTTATAAAACAACAGCATATGAAGAATCGTTGTGCAAAAATATTTCAATTCATTTATATTGTTCTCATTCCTTTGCCGCTAATTCATTTCCTATATATGTTAGAAATCATGGCAGCTATACCTATAAGTTCGCTCCCATTCAGACAAACTATTTCTAGAGTTACATTACCATTTACTAATCCTGTTTTCATTTTCTCTCTAATCAAAATTGTGGAGGGGCTACTCGCATTGCTACAATACGGATGATTTTCAGGGCATGTTTTGCCATACAGTTCACAGATTTGAAACTGTCAAGATTGGTCAATTCTTTCCAATAACTTTCAGTGTAGAGAGTATGCACCCCGAAAGCCATCCACAAAATGATTATCAACAATTATACCTGCAGATATTTACATGAGTATACTCAGTGATCAACGTTCAATTTATCAATCAAGCTTATAAGGGGATTCAATATATAATTGTGCATATAAAAGTATAAATTGCCATCGACTATCGTGGCATACCATTTTGATCTTTCATAAAAGTACGATCAAGGAGACATTTCATCTAACTGTTGTCTGTAGACAGCTAAACTCTGTACATACAAATGACAACATGGTTAATATCAGATAGGTTGATGAAAAAAAAAATCTCAAGTAGTTAAAGACACAGACAGTAAACAGAAGCAGCAAAATTTAAGACAAACTGTAAAACATGACATTGCCGACAGCATCTTACAAAATTTGGGATATGCAATCAAGACATCACATAAGGCATTAAACTAATCTAGGTTGAGCTGGGTGTGATCGCCACGAACAATAAAACTCTTCACCCATGATTTAATTCAGCTGCATTCTAAGGAACTCAAACTCAGTTAACACTCCTCTACTTGAGCTAGACCCATCCACTAGCTAATCTAGGTGATTGGTGGTAATGGTAAAGATTATTTTTTTCCATGTGTGAGAATTCAATTATTTAATTATAATTTCACATTGTTAAGATGCAAAGTTTCAAGCTTCCTTTCAAAAATCACAAATGAAAAAACTTATCAAGGATGGATGGAATGAGAAGTGAAAGGTCGTTTTTTCAATTTTATATGTAAACTTGTCTTTTGTTTTTGTATATTAAGAAGAAATATTGCAGTCGTAACCCATTAATGTAAATATACAATTATGCATGCCAAGGTTGTTACTTTTATCCCTCCACAGATGTTTGCTAGATCCATCACTGTTTGTTGTGTTGTGGCGTTGATTTTTCACTTGAACTCGTGCGTGGAGACCATTTCCACTTCTCAAACAAAAAACAACCATAAAATGGAGTGACTCGATACTTGAGATGAGTCTTGATAAGGTTCTATATAAACAAACAATCAAAACGCAAGTCCCTAGGTAGTAAAGGGAGATGGGAGGCCATCGAACCTCCGATTTTATCATATAACATCCAAATTTCAAAGGTTTGGTCATTGGCAAAACTATGCGCTCATTGGCAGATGTTTTGCATTAGCATATAACTTGGTTCCAATAACTACAGGGGGAAATAGAGCACCAGAAAAACTACAAAATTTAATCTATTACAAGTGACGATTAGCCAACAGGAAAAAGAAAAATATCCAAAAGCTGCAACACAATCATATGTCACGGATTGAAGCAGATGGTGATTTTACGCTTCCTAAATACTACCAACCCTCACAAAGCAATGATCCCTCGTTAATTTGAGTAGCATTCAGTGTTAATTTCATCGCACCAATAACACCAGGTAAATAAATACCAGCAAAAGAATCACACCTGAGTGTATGCATAAACACCAGCTTCTGTAGGCCCCACAGGACTTCCTCTACTCATATACTTCCCCTCTGTATATATGTAAAGCAACGGTACGCCAGTTGATAATTCTAAAGTAGTGACCTGTTTGTCCACAGACAAGTAAAGTTCAATCACATTTCTGTTTTATTAGATACCAAAGAAAATTTTACGTAAATGAGATGGACGCGTTCATTAAAACTGCAGGATGCTACCTCTTGGGAGGTTAATCTGTCAAGATACATTATAATGGACCTCAATGAGTTTCCATGAGCAGCAACCATAACGTGCTTTCCTGATTTTAATTGGGGTTCAATCTACACCACATTGTTTTCAGAATCATCTCTCGGAGCAATTTAAAATGTTTCAATCCCCAGCAAGATAACAATGTCATACAAATCTAATATTAAACTTTGACATTAAAGAATATGGAAATCAGCACTCTTACAAAATCTTTAAAATATGAAACAGCTCTCTTGGAACACATTTCCAGGCTCTCGCCCTTCGGAGGAGGAATGTCAAAACTCCTACGCCATTCATGCACTTTCTCCTTCCCATATCTTTCTGCAGTCTCCTGTTTATTAAGACCTTGTAACTCCCCATACCTGAAGAAATAGAATAAAGAAGAATGATCTCTCCTAAAATTCATTGAACAGGAAACAAAGGCAGGGATTCATAGCTGCACACATTCTTTCATTCAACTCCCAAGCAGTAATAACTGGAATAGATTGCTTGGTGGTTTTTTCGCTGTAAACTCGAGTCCAAGCTGTTGCCTCTTCATTCTCATCATGGATGATAATAGGAATCTAAACAGCAAAGATGGAGTGAGTTAAAAAATCCTGATTCTAAAAATATTTTACAGGCATACAAAATACCGGTATTTACTGGCATAAGTGGCGTCACTACCTTCTTTTGGAGGTGCTGAGTCATTGCAAGCATAGCCGTCATCTGCGCTCGAATCAGTGCAGATGTGAAAATCATATCAACCGGTATAAAGCTAATCCTCTTACCAGCTTCAATCGCTTCCTCTACACCTCTCTGGGTCAGCGGCACATCGCAACATCCGGTGAACAAGTTCTTCTCATTCCACAAAGACTCCCCATGACGAATCAATATTAAAGAACTCTCAGCTATAAAACAATCAATGTCATAACACCCACCACTAAGAAAATATAGCACAGCACCACGACCTTCGGTCTTATTCGGTAATAAAAAAAACAAAGTTTACATTTTTCATATCAAGAATCACATATATGTGGTAATATCAAAGTTCGTTGAGTAGAAATAAATAAATTGACCAAGAAAAACAACTTCTTACTTGATGAGTCGTGGGAAATGGAGAGTGGTGCATGAACGTGACGCAATGTATTGCAGCGAGTGTTGCACGCGAATCGCATTGAGTAAAACCTTCCGAAGTTTCCAGAAGATCGAGGCGCCGACGCATCAATGCCAGAACCGTGAAGTCCCGTAGGTTGGCATTTGAAAGTAGCAGCCATCATTCTGAAAGAAGAGAAAACCTATTGATATTTCCACACCGTGAAGAACGATCGTAGAAAGGAAGGAATACTAACAGTAATAACAAGGAAACCAAATGCAGAATAAAAAATACGGACAACTTGACAAGAGTGGAGTGAGCAAAATTTTAGAAGGGCGGTTTGCAGAAAGAAGAAGACAAGAAATTGATAGTGTGACAGTGAGATTTGAGAATGACCCCAAAACAGAATATAAGAAGAAGACCGAGCGAGGGTTGCGGGGAAAGACTACGACGCCGTTCCGTGTTGACAATCAGCGACCAATCCCGCACTTTTTCCCTTTTAACCAACTACTTTATTGATAAATAAGAATATATTTAGTGATAATTTTTTTTTTTATAAAAAATCTACCGGAAGCATCTTCTAATAATTTATTTAGAAAAGTTAATAGCATAATTTTAGCAATATTTTTTATGTATGGTTTATTATTATGTAAAAATTTGTGAATATCAAATTTTATTTACTGAGTTATTTCTATAACTTTTAACTGATAGTAAAACAAACAATAAGAAATATATTTAAATAATATCTTTTTATTTTTAAGAAATTAAATAATCAAAAATTTAGAAAAAAAAAATGGTTAGAAACTTTCACTAAAATCTCCTCTTACTTTTTTCTTCATGGATGTAAAGGTGGAATATAGTCTGCATAGACTATATTTGAATTATGAGTTAATTAAAAATGGTTTTAGGGCTGATGGCCCGATAGCATATAGTAGATATTTCGGGCTTTTTTCTCTCAGCACTCTACGTTTTCTTCTTACACCCCTAAATTTTATTGTAATGCTTATTATAATCCTATAGATTATATATATAATTTATTAGATTAATTAGATAAGTAATAATTAATGTTTATCCATCTGTATTTATTACACACTATGTTATATTAATTCAACGTTCCAAGTCATTTTCACGCACTTCATTTCTTCTTCACTGATTTTTTCTTCTTCAAATGACATTTATTTTTCTTCAACGGACTTTGTTTCCAAAACGACGTTTCATCTTCATTTGTTTGGTTGAAGCATATATTCTCCCGGGTACAAGTTCGTATTTCATTTACACAGTTGTTTTGCTAGTTTTCCAATGAGAATAAGCCAAATTTTAAATATTTTTATCTTTCATCCATGTAAAAATGTCACTGGATTTTAAAATCCGACAATCAAACATATTCAATTAGCATCATATTTTGGAATCCAATTTAAAGTAAATATCGAATTTCTAAACCTAATTAGCAAAACACTAGATTTTAAAATTTAGTTTATAAGTATATTAGAATTTGAAATCCAACTTAAGAGTTGGATTCTCAAATATATCAAAGATATTATGACTGAAGAAATTTTTTTATGTTAACATTAACTATATGAAACTTGTCGAATATATAGATAATAATTGGAAAAGAGATGTTAAAAATAGAAAAAGCATACTAGAGTGTATGTATTTCATCGTAGTATCATAATCTTCAAATAAACAACTTGTTGCTCTTTCAACAATCAAAGCAAAATATATGACCGTAACTAGTTGTGCAACTCAAAAAGTGTGGTTAAGAAGAATTTTTTAAATGATGTATTAGAAGCAAGATACTCACACAATAATATTTTGTAATAACAAGTCTGTAATTGTAGTATGAAAAAAACAACCTTTCATTATCAAAACACATAGATATTCGGTTTTACAAAATCCGAGAATTAGTAATTGATAAAGAAATGGTGATTGAATATTATCTCATTAAAGAACAAATTGTTGATATTTTTACCAAATTAATGAAAGTTAAGTTATTTTATAAGATGAACAAATGCTTAGAATGGTAGAAACTTGATTTAGAGAAGCAATGTTAGAATCAAATCAAGAGCATGAAGTCATAATTGCTTTAAAGATGAAAAAAAAATTGTTTGCACTTGAATTTTTTAACACCTACCAAATTTGACCCGTGAGTGCAATATCAAAAGTTTGTATTATTTTGATTTGTTTGTTTATTCATCTTGTTTTCATAAATAAGCTACCAAGATAATGTATTATGTACGTGAACTTTGAAAAACAATATAATTTGTATTTAAGAGAAAAAAAAGTGTGATTTCTTTTATATATATATATATATATATATATATATATATATATATATATATATATATATATATATATATATATATATATATATATATCCTCCTGGTATCACTAATAATTGTCTCAACTTAAAAAATAAAATAAAGAGTTTTTCAGGAAGAAAGAAAACTCTCTAATGAATCTATGTGTTAGTCTCTCAACACCAAAAAATCCTTGTAACTGAAGAGAAGTTTGTGAGAGAAGAAAAGACCAGTGATAATTGTTTCTTTTAATAGTATCTCAATTGCCTTAAATAAGTTTTTCCTTAAATCGACTTAACTACGGAGAAACAGGAAAAAATATCAAGACATATTTTAATTAACTATAAAAGCCGACCCACCATTTTTTTAAAAACTTGGTGCATCTCTATATAAAAGATTGTTGTCATGATGTTGTAAAAGGATGTTTGGTTCAATTGGAGTTTTGACTAGTTCACTGCAATGAATCCAAAAGTCTAACAAAACTTAAAAGCTAGATATTTTGTGGTAGCACCATTGTGTGAACGTCGAACCTTTGTAAGAAAAATCTAACTCATCAAATATCACGTTCGTGAACACAAACTTCTTTCATGGACCACAGTTAGATAACATATTCTTTCACGATAGTCTCTATCACAAAAGTATTGGATCTATCAAGGAGAGATTTACCGGAAAGATATAAACATTAATAAAATATGAGTCTAATCACATAAAGAATTAATATAAGTTTCTATCCAAAACTTTAAGACAATGAATTAATAAGTTGATTTAAAAAAAAACACACCTATATATATATATATATATATATATATATATATATTTATATATATATATATATATATATATATATTAAACCTACTTCTTTCAAAATTGGAAGTGAACCATTTAACACTTCATATGAAAGATTTCCATCAATAACTTTGGTATTAACTTTCTGAATCAATTATAAGTGACCATTAAGACAACATAACTTCGACGAGTCTTAAGTAAATAAGATTACAAATAGATAACATTCAATATGATTATGGTGATCAAGTTTTTATATACTAATGTACATTTTCAGCATACTTGCATTTAAACTTGAAGTTTGTCTTTCATCATAACAATCCAAGCATATTGATTATGGTGATCAACGACTATAATCATCAACTATAGTCAAGAAACGTTTATATCCATGAATAGGTATTTGTGCATATGAACCCAAAATATTACCTTAAAAAACTGAAGTCCTCAACTATTATTCAAAAAATAAAAAAGTTTATTTTGTTTAGCAAAAAGACCTACATCACAATGTTAGCAATTACTTCTCTTTTATTCATACATACGAGTATGAAAATTTTATACAAATCTGGCCTAACATGGAATTGGAACATATTTCCTAATTGGAAATGTCATAAACTTCATATAATAATTAATGCTTATTGATAAAAAAAAAATCAACACTTGTGACTTTTCATAATAAGTTGTTTTCCAAACTCATTAAGTTAAAACAACTCATTGAAACCTCCATCACTTTAATTTTTTTCGAAATTGTTTGAAAAACAAGCTTCTAAAACGGTGTTCAATAAGCTTTCAAAATAATAATTCGAATATATGAGGATTGACTTTAAAAATATCACTCAACACATATACTTAATTGACTTTTGAAAAATAAAATAGAATAATAAAAATATATATTTAATTATTATTACTAATACAACAAAAATTTATATATCAGATTTCCTGTAGTTTTCAGATATTAAGTGTATTATGAGGAGGTGGCCGATTGGCTGGTTCCACATCGAAGGGTTGGGAAGGACCGGTCGGTCAGGAGCCGAAGAAAGAGAGACATGGCTGAGCAGTGAAAAACCGCGGAAAACAATATTGAAGAGTAATTAATGACTTTAATGGACGAATATTACCGAAAAGGAAACAGAAGATACGATAGCTGCAGGCAGTTAATGCCAATTATTGGGCCTAATGCCTATAAATACAGACCTAACAAACCAGGTAACTTACTTTTGGTCTGATTACATTCACTTTGATCTCCTTGTGACCTAACTGACTTGAGCGTCGAAATGTTGTAGGTCACAACTGTTCGACCTTTCATTGGGAACCTTTGGCGCGTGTTAGACAATTGGGAGATTGAGGAAGAGCTTGGAGTGTCCAATCTCGGATCCCATAACCGAAACATTAAGAAATAACTTCCTTAGTTGAACAATTTAATCATAACCATAAGGCTTCAAAATATGTGAAAAAGTTAACATGTGTTTTTGTCATCTTTCATGATAGCTTCCATTTTATCAATTTTAAAAAGTGAATTTATTCTTTTATACTTTATTAATATGCTTTAAAAAAAAAACAAGTTCAAGACTAAAACATAATTTATCAAAATCTAATGAAAAATTGAAATAGGTAGTTAAAAAAAAAATTATGATAATTAAGTTACAATTAAAAATCGGTAATGAAAAATACATAACGAAAAACACATAATTTTTCTTCATAAAAAATGACTGTACAAAAGGTTTACATGATAAAAAGATACCATAAAATTAATATTTTATTAACAAATGAAACAAGATTTATATAAGTTATTCTTTAAAAATGGAATAATATATATATATATATATGTATATATATATATATGTATATATATATATATATGTATATATATATATATATGTGTATATATACATGTATATATATATATGTATATATATATATATACATGTATATATACACATATATATACATATATATATATATATATATATATGTATATATATGTGTATATATACATATATATATATATATATATATATATATATATATATATATATATATATGGGGTTTGCTAACTTGTGTACGCCTGTTTTTCAGTTGGTACATTTTAGCAATGTGTACCGAGTTTCAGTAGACAAAAATATCCTTATATATATATATATATATATATATATATATCATGAATTCTAAGTTTTAAGGTTAAGGGTATTTTAATAATTTTCATTCTCAAAATTAGAAAAAAAAACCCTGAAACACTTGTCAAATCCTAATCCACCTTCCTCACTTATCCAATTTGTTTCTCTCTCATCTCCATACTCTCTCTCAGCCACACACAAGAACCTGCGGCACCGTAATTTGTTGCTCTTGCTATGTTCGTTCATTTGTTTTCAACTTTAATAACAAAATAATTGATGATGTTGATGTTGATTTTTTATTTGAGGGCTGTCTTATATATTTTCCCTTATTATTACCATTCAAAATAATTTTTTCTTTATATAATTTTAAATAAAATTTCAAGATTTAGAATTTTTATTGTTTGATTTTATTGTTGAGAATTTTATTGTATTTTGATTTGTTTTTTCTTTAGTAAAGGAAAAAAAGTTAACGAATTTCTATCAAAAAAAAATTAAATGACCACTGAGCAATGTTACGTAGTAGTCTTAGAATGTAAAGGAAGGATGTTCATAAGTCAAGTCTTGTTGCAAGTCGTGCCCGTCGGCTGTAATATATATATATGTATATATATATATAGATATATATATATATAGTGAAGATAATGAAATTAAAGAGATTTTGAATGAACTTTTTCCGAAATGTGAATTTGTCAATGACTCAACTCTTTACAAAAGTAAATTGTTTAATAATGAGTATTTTTCTAGTTGGGGCTAGTGCATGGATGACAGAGAAAATGTTTGAGTGAGAGAGATGAAGGAGAAAAGGTTGAGAGGAATGAAGGAGGTGAGTAAGGGTTTGGGGTTTCTTTTTTTAGTTTTGAGAATGAAAATTATTAAAATAAGGTAAGTGTTTTTGATTTTTTTTCAATTGGGACTAGAGTAGGGATGACGGAGAAAAGGTTGGAGTGAAAGAGATGAAAGAAAAAGGGTTGAGAGGAATGAGAGAAGTAGGTAAGGGTTTGGGGTTTTTTTTTTTTTTAATTTTGAGAATGAAAATTATTAAAATACCCTTAACCTTAAAACTTAGAATTTATAATATATAAGGGTATTTTTGTCTACTGAAACCTGGTTACATTGATAAAATGTACCGATTGAAAAACAGGGGGTACGCAAGTTAGCAAACCCATATATATATATATATATATATAAAAGAGTATAAATAATAAGTTTGTGTCTTATTTCTTTTTCGTATAAACAGATAATTTGATGCTATAATAATATAATAACAAAAATAAAGATAATAAAAGTGTTTCTTAAATGAATAGAATTGTACTACTCATCTGAAAAGAGAAAAAAAAAGTTGAACTGTGTACTTACTAACTAATTCAACTTCGTTGTTAACTTTCTAACAAAGTGCTAATTTATTATCGAATATAATTTATTACAACTATTATTTATTGAACATTTTATTAATAAAGAGATCAAATTAAATAAAATAAATATTATAACTATGTTTAGTTGATAAAAATTAAGGAACTCACATTTAATAATTAAAGAAAATAATTATTTTGCCAAATTTATACAACTCTTTTAAATTTAACAATTTTTATTGAATTAATTTTTAAAATTTAACTATTCATAATATAAATTATTTATAAAATAAATAAAATAATCTACGATAAAGTTAGGAAAATTATTTATATTTATTTTTATAACTATAATTTTATTAGCTTTTTTTATAATAAAAAATGCATGATTTTGACTAAAAATAATAAATAGAATAATAGTAATAAATAAAATTAAAAAATTTGGAAAACTAAAGTTTCTGTTATCTTTCTCTAATTTTTTTAACCAATAAATTTCATTATTTAATTATTTTACACATATATTTTTATTATGTTTTTTTATTCTTTTGTCGTCATTATCGAAGTACAACAGCAATTTACACGTAGACATGATGCCAAAATCAGTTTTTGTCATTTTCTGATAATTTGTTCCCATTGGTTGTTGATGATGTGGTGGACGTTAGGAAGTTAAGTTAGGTGTAATGTGACATGGGATACACCGACAAATAAAATATTTATAATTATATCTAAAAAGGATATATTTTTTTTATTTTATTCTCCTAATTATTAATTTTAAAATTATTTATTTTAAAATTTAATAATTATATATAATAAAAAAATTATTTTTAGTTTCACTATTTTATTAACTATTTTTAATTCAAATAATTATTATTTAAAAAAATAAAAATATTATTTACATTTTTATTATTTTTCAAATTTAGATAATTATTCATAATAAAACATTATATTGTATAATTGTATATAAAAAGATACACATTTTCTTTTTAATTTTTTTTTAATTTTATTATCTTAATTACTAATTTTAAAATTGAATACACATTATTTTTTTTTAATTTTATTATCTTTCATGTCGAGGTTGCTCTTTTTCCTCTTTCGTCGTTCATCGTGTGTTGTGACACGTCCCGTCTCCTCTCGAGCTGCTATTCAGAGCATCGAGGTTGTTTTTTTTTCCTTTTTCAAGTGCCTTGATTGGAGAATTTTTTATTTTTATAGTTTGTCTCTCCTGTTCATCCATGGCTTATTCCGCTGCTGTCTGTTCTGTCCTCTCTTTTATCACCATTGCGTTTGACTCGTCCATATATGATTTTTTCCCATGCAAAAGATGGTTTTGTTAGTTTATTTATAGTCGTGGTGGCTCTTCAACAATTACCTCTTTATCCACTGGTGGCGTTCCTCAAGGGCGATTTGCAATAAGCGATTTACATGGAGCAACCTCCCAAATTTGTTGCTCAGGGGGAGTCTTTTGGGTTGGTATTTCGTTTTCTATGTCGTCTTGCAAATCATTAGCAATTTGGTGTCTCTCGAGTGCAGAAGCAGATATTTTCACTAAGTCTTTATGGATTATTTTAGTAACAAGCTTGGTCGATACGATTTGTATGCACCAGCTTGAGGGGGAGTGTTAGATATATTATATTTATCTTTTATCTTTATCTTTTATCATTTGTTAGTTTGTTTTTATTTGTTATTTGTATTTGGGCTTCACCGATATTTCTTCTATTATAAATAGAGACAATGTGTGTGTATTTAACACAAGGGATTAATTTCATATATAATTTTCACTATATTTAACACAACACAATGGATATTAATTTCATACATAATTTTCACTATATTCAACATGGTATTAGAGTCTCGCTTTTTTGAGGAAAAAGTTTTGTTGCCTCTGTCACTACACTCGCCACTGCTGTCGGCGACGACGTTATTTATTGCTATTGGTGATGGCATCATCTACCACTGTCGACAATGGTGTCATCTACCGTTGTCGACGACGTCATCGTCTACCGCCATCGACAACACCATCATCTATTGCTGGTACTATTGGAATTTTAGTTTTGACCGACGATCACACAATTTTGATCGTCTTAGACAGGCGAGCTCAGCACCATTTATTCAACCATGCCTTCAATGGAGCTCCTACGCGGTCTCAACACCTTTTGAAGTTGTGGATCTGCTCCTTTTTTCCGTCGTGCATGGTGGCACGTCTAGTCTCCTCTAAGACAACAATTTAAAGCGTCGAGGTTGCTCTTTCCTATGCGTTGTTTCAGAGCATCAAGATTGCTCTTTTTCCTTTTTCAGGTGACTTGATTGGAGAATCCTGAATTTTTAAGGTTTCTCTTTTGTTCATCCATGACTTCTTTTATTGATGTCTCTTTTAACCTCCTTTTTGTCACCATTGCATTGGAATCGTCCATATATTTTTTTTCTGCTGTAAAAAAAATGTTTTTTGTTAGTTTATTTATAGTTGTAGTGGCTCTTTATGCATTTCTCAACGATGACTTGTAAGAAAAGATTTATATGGAGCAACCTCCCAGATTTATTGCTCAAGGAGATCTTATGATTTGGTATTTCGTCTTCTATGTCGTCTTCACAAATCATTAATAATTTGGTGTCACTTAAGTGCAGAAGAAGATTTTTCATTAAGTCTTTATGGATTATGTTAGTAACAAGCTTGGTAAGTCTACTTGGGAGTTAAAGGGAGTCATGAAAGAGTCTTATCCTCACCTATTCTCTGGTAAGTCTAATTTTCGAGGTCGAAAATTTTGTTGTTGGGGAGAATGTAAGAATCTAGAAAATAGAGTATTAGAGTAGATAGGTGTTTTAAAATAATGAGACCAATTATTTTATTTTAAAATAAGCCGATTAATATAATAGAATTTCATACAATCGTCTCACTACTTAAAACACACTTCATCTCTCGAGAATTCGTTCTCTAAACTTTCTCCACCTTCTCTCTAAGTTTTCTTACTCCTCGATCATCTATTTAACGATCAGGAAGTTTCTAAGAGATTACTGCTAAGTTGTTTTCAATATTCACCGATCAATTTCTGTAATAGAGCAAGTAAGTGTCTATCTCTTTTCTTTGTGTATCTTCAGTCAATGATCATGTGTATAAATCTGTCTCGCATGTATCAATTGAGTTTCTTCTTTAGTTCTTGGTTAATTTTGGGTCCTAAAATTTCATTCCGATCATCATTTTGTCAATTGTAGGCTTTTTCCTACAATTCTTTGTGCCGAAAGCTTTAGGCGAGTGTTTGTAGAGCTGTCATAGTTTCCATAAGGTAAGGGAAGCTAATCTTCTTTTCATATGTGTAGTAAGATGTTAGAAATATGTGAATTTGTGTGTATATGATCTATGGTAATTAGTGATGTTAAATTAGGGAAAAATAATGAGTATTTTAAATTGATGATGGGTTTTGAGAATTTTGAAGGTGTGATTGTTGTTGTAAGTTACTGCATGATTGATTTGAATATGTTGTTGGGATGAAAAAGTTATATGAATAACGACGGTTGTCAAAACATGAAATTTTAGTATAGATTGTGGCTTAAATTGGTGGGTGCAGGTATGTCAATCTTTGGAATAATGAGTATAATGTGAAATCTGCAATGGGTAATTATGTTGGAGTGCTTTATGACTGGTTAGTATCAATAGACGGTCATATTAAGAGGGTTAAGGGAGGGAACTGATATGAGTTCAAATTTTACTTGTTTTAGATTGAAATTAGGGGTTTTTGTAAGTGAGTTTTTGAGTAAGTTGTTGGTTAGGTAAAATAGAAGTTTAGGGACTTTTTTGAAGTCCATTAGGACTTGTGAGAGTGGTTAAACCATAAAAATATGGTTTGTAATGCAAAAAAGAGTTGGGGAGGACTTGCTAGAGTGATTTTGAGTCTATTGAGGGGGTTTTGAGTATTGAATCTTTAAAGGAGTAGTTCTGTGGAGTAGGAGTTGGTTTAGAGTCTATTGTCGAGTCAATTGAAACTTGTTTGTGCAGTAAAACCAATGACATAAGTGGTAAAATAGGTATAAATGAGATTTGGTAGCTTAGAGAGCTTAATTTGGTTTAGAGTGGCAAATTTGACCTACAATGGTGTTTCCAGTGGTTTCTTAGTGTTTATAGGGTCCTAAGGAGTATTAGAAGTTAATGGTGAAGTGTTTAAGGTCAAAGAAAAAGAGGGAGAGCATCTGTCATGGCGCTAAGCACCAGCTTGGACACTAACTCTCGAGTAACAAGACGTTGAGAGCTAGTCTGGGCGCCAGCTCTCTGGTTGCGGGCGTTTAGTGCCAGCTAGCAGGTGTGGTTTTTTTGTCATTTTAGATGTTCTGTGATACTTATTTGGGTTATTTTGACTCTTTTTTGAATGTTTCATGGTTTACTATGTTTGGAAGAAAGGTGTAATCTCTTATGAGTGGTTTATGTGGGATTAGTATAAATTGTAAAAAGCCGATATGAAGGTTATCTTGACACTCTAATGATCATCCATGCTCAATTAGAGAGTGATGAATCATGTCGTGAGAGGAGTAGAAGGTCCTAACCTAGGGGCCTTCTTCATGGTGGCAAAGGGCGTTTTTAAGAATTAACCTTGTGTGATAGCTTTGAGCGGGTCAGCTGTTCCACCACACAGGTGCATGACCTTCCATGGCTCAACAATTATACTATATAATAAAGGGTTTAGGAATGTCTGAGTCAGTAAAGGTGAATGGGAATGATGTTCTGCTTATTGTGTGTTTGAAATTGTATGTTGCACTTACCTTAATATGAATAATTGTTTTATAGTTAGCTTCTTACCCTTCTTGTATGTTTCTTGGTTGTTTGTTGTGTTATTCTCTTGGTGATGATCATTTGGTGGATGTGAATAGAGCCTGATGATGTGACAGTTGAGCAAGCGTTAGGCGGTGAGGGTTCTGACGTGTAGTAGTTTTAGTATTTTATTTCCTTAGTGTTTATCTTTCTTCTTTGTGGTTTTTGAGACACCATTCTTGTACATAGTTTTGATACTTGTACTTGTTGTATATAAAATTTGTTTTATGGTTACTCTTGAATGATGTAGAATGACTTTATATTTC
This sequence comes from Vigna mungo, assembly GCA_036885675.1. NCBI lineage: Eukaryota > Viridiplantae > Streptophyta > Magnoliopsida > Fabales > Fabaceae > Vigna > Vigna mungo. The sequence goes on from CP144700.1 coordinate 62,280,831, forward strand.
TTTTTTAGTTTGTTAACTGATCTATCTTATTAATTATCTGATGTTTTCTTTACAGTTTCAATAATAGTGTATATGGGATGTTATACTTTGAATATAATAAATATAAATTTACTTTATATATTAACTTAATTAAAATTAATTATGATTAGCTATCCATATAATATGATATTATAGATATTAAAAAAATGTGAATACAAATACATTGGTCTATAACTATATACAAATTGATACACCTATTTGTGTTTTATTTTGTTTTTTAAAATTTACTTTTTTTAATTACTACTTTTTAAATTTAAATAAAATAATTCATAATAAAAAAAAGTTTAAACCCTCATTTGATCCTTGTATTTGTGTGTTGAGTCATCGTTTTTTATTTTGTCTCAATTGAATTCTAAAATTTGTAAAAATAAACTAATTAGACCCTCTTTGTTAAATTAACACTAACGCAGTCTGCTTGTGATAACGTGGTAACCACTTAAAATGCTGATGTAATATTGTTATATTACGTGGAATTCTTTTAGGTGACATGGTTTAAAATTTAATTGGAAACGTTAAGAATTCAGATTCTTCGTCATCCTTGCCGTTTACATGAAGTCGCCGACGGTGCATCATAGACACCTGCGTAGGCGAGAGGCTTCTCGGCACGGCTACCTTCACCAGCATCTTGGGCGACTATCTCGGAGGACAATCCGGCGTCGATCCGACGATGCTCGTGAGGGACTGGAGGTCTGAAACCGTACTCCGACGGCGGAGCTGAATGACGGAGACGACGGCCTGGCCATGGAAGGAGCTTGTCCTTCTTCGCCGGTGACTCTCGGACTGGCCGTTGCAGCTGCTATTGGGGGCTGGCCTGGACCTAACCTCACGACCCCTAGGCCAAACCCTAATTCCACTTATGATTTTTGTGAATTTTCATTATGTTTTCCTGTCATTGATTTATGTTTTTCGTTTAATTTTGTTTTTCTTCTAGTTTGGGGCCTTGGTATTTGAATTTTCCGATAGTATGTTTCACATCTAAATACATATTTTATCGAAGGAAATGGGTTTCGGTTTTAATCGTGCAAAGAAATTTGGGGGAAATTGTTTTTCTGGGTTTACTGGCTGTATATAGTTTGTCCACAGAGATATGCAAATCCAACTGTTAAAATTAGCTCTCTGATGGAGGAAGGAATTTCACCGGCGAGGGCGTGGGCATTGGAGGAGAGGTATCATGGGTGCAGGCATCCAGCATACCAAAATGGTCAAATACTGAAAATGTGTTTCCTCATTCTTTGGCTGCTTCTTCTTTGTGTGTGTTTTTTTTTTCATTTATTTTTTTGTTGCCCCAGATGTGTAATTGAGACAGAAGAAGAAAAAGAAGAAGAAATTGGAGGGTTGGTGTCGTTATCGCCGTCGTAGATGGGCACTCAGGCGATAAGCTGGCGCGAAATTTGCGACCTACGGATTATAGTTCCAGTGGTCGACGTCAATGTGCAGGTTCTCGTTCGTTGCAGGTCACTAAGTCCAACTCCGATTGTAAGAAAAAAGGTAATCCTTTTTTCTGGTTGGATCAGAAGAAGATGATGGATCCGACGAGACTGAGAGTGGAAGATTGTGGCTTAACGATGTTGATATTTGTGTAGCACGGTGGTGGCTCTGGCATGGATGGTGGCGGGTTTCTATGGAGAAGACGAAGTTAACGGGTGGGGGAGAATTCTTTTTTTTAATGGAAATTTCACATGGTAAGAATTTCCTTTATTCCATGTGGAAATAACACATAATCCATTTAATTTAATTCAGAATGTGAGGTCATTTAAAAAAAATTACAACTCAACATCTTTTGACGCCGAGTCAAAACTTAACGGAGAGGGCTTAATTGATTCATTTTTACAAATTTTAGGACCTGATTGAGACAAAAAATAAAACGATAACTACATTGAGATTGACACATAAATATGAAGGCCAAAAAAGGGTTTAAACCTAAAAAAAAATCTATTGTCTAGTCTTCTTATTTTAATAACTACTTTTATAATTCAAATAATTATTCATTATAAAAGAATTATATACTCTTTTATCATTTTAATAACCATTTTTTCAAATTTAAATAATTTCTCATAATAAAAAATTACACAATATTACGTAATAAACAATTAAAATTTATTTTATCTATAATTATATAATTTTTTTTAAACTCTATCATTTTAATTCTATTTTTAAAATTGAAATAATGATAAGTAAACTTCAGTAATTATGTGCATTTTTAAAAAAAATTTCTTTCTTTAACTATAACCTATCTTTAAATTAGGATCACAAAATAGGCACTCCACCTCATTTTGATTGGGCTTCAAAGATGAGCTCGTATTAACGTCTTAATTTTTTATTTAAATTATTTTTGTTTTACAGTAGTGCCTTACAATAATTATTCCACGCATCCCATCGAGTGGATTTTGTATGTCCCACCAATATCTTCTTAGTAGTCCCACCGTGTTCACCTTCCTAGGAGTGACTATCCACCAATCTGAAGTACATTAAAAAGATTTTAAATTTTTAAAATAAGTATGATGCATTATCCCAATTTAATTCGACTTAATCATTTGTAGAATTATACCTCTTTTTCTTACTATTTTATATTAATAAATTTTTTGTTTAATAAATAATATCTTACAAAACATAATATTATTCACAGAGATTATTTTCTTCCATACCACTAAGCGTCAGTTTTGTACCACTGAGCATAGTAAAATAAGAATGCTTTGGGGTTAAGCGGTAGTAAGGCACCGTTGAGCGCCATCTTTTATTAAGATCTGAAGCATTTTGTTCCAAGATGTTGAGTGGTAGGAAGGTGTCGTTGAGTGCGAATTTTTGTAAGAAGAATGACATTAAGCACCAAGACTATCGTTGAGTGTCACTTTTTGTGAAAGGTTTGGCATTGAGCGTCATGACTGTCGTTGAGCGCCACCTTCTATTAATAGGCTAGCATTGGGTGCCACTTCTGAATGCCAATATACATGTTTGAAATTTCTTATTTCATGGCTATTTGATATATAATTTGCTATGTATTTTACGCATGTCTATGAGTTTATAGTAGGTATTCATGTATGATATTATGATGATGAAGAGTATGTTATTAGTTTTGAGCATGTTATTATTTATGAGCATGATATATGTGTTTGGCATATAATTTCATGAATCTCTTGGAGAGATTCTATGGTGGTATTTCATTAGTGTATGCATTGACGTAGGAGTCCAAACTTTGGAGGTTATCTTGTCGCTCTAATTGTCGTTCAAGCTCATGTTCAGTAGAATGAGGTATGTGGTGAGAGATGTAAGATGTCCTAGTCTAATGGCTTTACCTTGACCAAAGATGTCAACAAACTAACCTTGTGTGTGGTAGGGTAAAACTCATTGACAATGATTCTATAGAGTATTAGAGGTCACTACAAATGCACGACCCCATGTGATTTCACATAAATTCTTTATCCAGATAATTGAGTCTAAAATGATTCATTATACATGAGAGTTGTTTTATAAATGAGTGATATATTATGATTATTTCTATGTTTGTTTATGAAAACTTTTTTGCACATTAGCTTGCTTTTTCTTTTGTGTTATCTTATTTGTATTGTTTTTTTTGAATGATCATCTTTATTGGTATGAGTAGATGATGGAATAAAAGTGACTCTATATGAGGAAGGATATGCATTCTTGTTGTCTTATTTTTTTTTTCTTTTTTAAAATTTCAAGAAGAACCTGTATCTATACATCTCATGTTATCATCATTATATCTTGTTCCAAGATTGTAAATTTTTTGGTTATAATATTATTAATAAATATTTTATTTTATTAGTTTTATGCTATAAAATAAAGTGAAATGTTACACCATATATGTAATAATACAGGTTAAATCTCTAATATTGTCTTGTGATATTTTTCTTCCACATTTATCTAAGTTGCCCATGAAATTCTTTCTAATAAACACATTATTTTAAAAGCATACCAATTGAGTTTAAAAGCAAATAACCATACAAATTCATCCCAAAGTTTCAATGAATCTTAAATAAAGTTAAAAAAATTGACTTTTATGTCTAGAGGGTTCAATATATTCCAAATTTAGATGGTCAACATGTTCATTTTATATTACATTATTGGAGGGTGTCATATTTTTATACTATGAAAAGTATTTAATGATTGATAAAATTTAGCTGAAAACGTGAATAACCAGTGGGATATTCTTGATTTTATTTTTCTGCCCACAACTTCAAATTTAAAACTGTATTTAAGAAGATGTAGTTGAATGACGGTAGAATCAACTATTTGTTTTTAGGTTTAATAGGTTCGGAGGTCTCTATATTTGGAGATTTGTTTCAATTGGGTCCTCCAATTTTGGAAGTGATCAATTAGGTCCCTAATTTTGTCAATTTGAATCAATAAAAGCCTTTCCGTTAAATGCAGTTAACGCCGTGAAGTTTTTGAACATGTGACACGTTGACGCGTCCAGGTGACACCGTTTCAAGTGCATAGGTGGATTATAAAAGGGTGAAATCCCTAAATTAAAAGGGTGTATTTGAAGGTGAAATCCCTAAATTAAAAGGGATTTCACCCTTTTATAATCCACCTATGCACTTGAAATGGTGCCACCTGGAAGCGTCAGCGTGGCACATGTTCAAAAACTTCACGTCGTTAACTGAAAAGCTTTTATTGATTCAAATTGACAAAATTAGGGACCTAATCGATCACTTCCAAAATTGGAAGACCCAATTGAAATAAACCCCCAAATATAGGGATCTCCGAACATATTAAACCTTGTTTTTAAAAGATCTAAGTTGTATGGGTGAGACTCTATCGTTCTGCTTAATTTTATACTCCAACTTTAATTTGTTCTATGCTGAGAAATAATATAGGGTTGTAATTAGGTATTTATAATTAAGAGTTTATTACTCTCGATTTTTTTTTCTTAACTTTTTATTAATTAGGATGATTTTCTAATTTTAATAAGATATTATTTTTATAACTTAGATATTGATCTAAATTAAGGTATAAATTAATATTTATTATGAGACTTTTTATTCTTAATTACAGAGATAAGATACTATTTTTTTAATATATTTATCAATCATGGATTGGTTAGTAGGATCGATAAATAATCTATGGACAAACAATTTTCAGATTTGAGTGTAAGTTAAAATCTAATAAATTAAACCTATCAATTTGATGGTAGTATATTAAGGCACACTCCCTCACATTCATGCTTAAATGTCAACTCTAAAAGGTTAAACATATTGTTTTAATGATGGTTTATTCTATCATAATTAGGAATGATAATGATAATGGATTGGCTTAAATACAAATAATATTTACTCGTAATTCGATTTGTAAAATGAAAATTCAACCTGCAACCCGTTTGTTGTTTATGCGGGTACTTTAAAACCTGCGAGTATTCACGTATACTGTAAAAATTAAAAAAAATATATATTTTATATATTTTTAAAATAAAATTTAAATAAAAATACAAAAAAATGTATATAATATAAGTTAAATTAAATATAAATTAAAATTTAATTTAATTAAATTTAACCTAATAAAAATATAAATTAGTTTTATTTTTAATTAAATTTAATTTAAAAAATTATAAATTAAATTATTATTATTATTACTATTATTATTATTATTTGCAAGTAAGTGGTATTCGCAGGTCAGATAGTATAATACCTGCATTCAACCCATTAAGAAGTGGGTATTAAAATACTCTTTATTCTGTTATTTATGGGTAATAAATATCCACGGATAGTAACTACCGTCACACCCATACCTACGATTTTTTTGTCATTCCTAATCATAAGAAAAAAAACAATATTGAAATTAAAAGAGAAACCTCTTCATGTCTAGGCGTGTGTTTGTGTGTATGTGTGCGAGTGTTGTGAGTGTGTATATGCAGGTGTGTATGTACATGTGTGTGATTGTGTGAATGTGCGTATGTGTGTGAGCGCATGTACATGTGCGTGTGTGCGCATGAGTGTGCTTAGTTAACACCATAACATAAATGAACTGAGTGAATGTGTTATCATCAAGTCAATTTTGAATAAGTGAGTTTAGTTAATACTGTATCATTCAAGTATTTTTTTTTAATAGGTGAGTTTAATAAACAACAAAACATCCAAGTCTATTTTTTTAATAAGTAAGATTAGTTAATATTGTATCATCCAAGAAATTTGTCCATGGATGAATTTAGTTAACATCATATCATCTGGATTATTTTTTGGATAGTGAGCTTAGTTAACACACTATCATTTTATATAACATTATTTATAGGTGAATTTACTTTACTAGAACCAAGCTTAAGCCTATAACCTAAATTTATCATGTTAATAATCAAAAGTGAAAGTGAAAGTATACCTAAATCATGATGATAAAAGAACAAAGTGATTTGGCCTCCAATATCAACATGTACTCTTTTGAAATAGCAGTTAAGTTATCCTTATATCTTATGATAATGGAATGTTTAAATATATATATATATATATATATATATATATATATATATATATATATATATATATATATATATATATATATATATATATATATATATATATATATATATATATATATATATATATATATATATATATATATATATATATAAAATTGCTTATAGAAATGATTCTCTTGGTTAATTACAGCAAAGACTGGTCGAATTAAAATTAGAACAATGATCATAATAATAATGTTGTATAGAAAATAATAACACAACAAAATATGATACAAGAAGCAAGGAAGGAAGTTGTTTTTGAAACATGCTTGAAAATATTATGAAGGGTAAGGGGCAAGGAAGATGGGTGTTGATGCAGTAAAGTTCAAACACATACTCAGATGAACATGCTAACATATTGGTAAAAAATAAAGTTCAAACACATAGTAAAAAATAAAGTTCACGGTTGAGGACTTTTGAAATAAAGAAAGTAATTTCTAGTAAAAAATACATTATGATAAAAATGATATTAATATATTGTGTTTGTTGTAATATAAATCTCTTTTGGGATATCAAAAGAATATTTAATATAAAATAACTATGTAATCAAAAGAATATTTAATATAAAAGAACTATGTAAATATATTTTGTATCAATTCTACAATTTATATATTTTTTGTCAATAAAAAAAAATACTAAAATCATAATAATAAATGGAGAATGTATGATTCAAATCATAATTAAATAAAGTACAAAGTACTGATTAATCAAATTGGAATATTAACGTGTAACTTTGATGAATATATTGAGTTATCAATACATATAAAATAACAAAATTTACTATATTTTTTAGCGCATAAATTGATCAGTCTTCGTTGTTTTCTTAATGTAAAATCATTAACAAGTAGTAAATTAATGAAATCATGCTCATACCACAATGATATAGTCACACTTTTAATGTCATTTGTTATAACTTTTTTATGTTGCGTATTAATAATGCTATACTATATCTTAAAATAACACACATTTTACTTATGTAGATATTATAATTTTATTAAGTTGGTTCTAGTAATAGTTAACATATTTTGGATTGAATTATTAATTTAATAGAATAAGGAGTATAAGTATTAAGAAAATCGTGGATATACAATTTTAAAAACAAATCCATTTTTCATCATTATCAATAGAATAATCCTAAAATAATTACAAATACAGTAATGGTTAAATAAATATTATAATATAAAATACTAAAATATTATAGGTTTCTATCTATCTTTTTCAATATATATATATATATATATATATATATATATATATATATATATATATATATAAAGAAATAATAAAATTTTATCAAATATAAAAATGTAGATATAATACAATTCATCCTTATCTTAAAGGAAAATGATAAGAGAAGTCTGTCCGGTATAAGAAGGGATAAAAGGGTATAATAATAGTTTTTAAAGCATAAAAATAAAATATAAGAAGCTAGAAATTAATGTTTTAAAACATCACAACCTATTTATAAAAATTTTTCATTAAATTGTTTGATACAAATAAAAGTAATAATAATTATAAAGTGGAGATATAAAATTACATAAATCGTGCTTCTAGAAATTGGTTGTGATGAATTAGCTAATTGTGTAAAGGACACCAAAGAAAATACCAGAAAACGAAAAACATAACAGTTTTAGGAAAAGACACCAAAGGAAATACCAGAAAAAGAAAAAATATGGGTATAACATGATTTCATTTTATTTTTGGAAAGAATGCAGAAAATAATTGTTGAATGAATTAAAGAAAAAAGTATTATTTATAAAAAAAGAAAGAAAGGAAAAGTGTATATAGTCGTGGCAGTCGAATGGAGTGACCAAGTGTATGCGTGGTGGGACCCAGGCATGAAAGGAAGATGCTAGAATAGACGAGAAAAGAGGGAGGTGACGTGACTCGTGGGTGGAATCAGCAACGTACTAACATAACATGTTTTCTGGAGTGGTCTGTTCCACGCTCCGATTGAGTTGGCGTGTGAGCACGCTCCAAAATTGTTGGTCGGAGGCGCAGGGTCTGACAAGTGTCCTACGGACACGTGGTTCAAAGTTAATAGGAGGGAGAGTGGGACTTAGCGAAAGGAACATGGAGGATGACAGCTTTGGAAAAATGGCAGGTGGGACCCTCCATTTTCCGTAACCTTTAAACTGTTTCTTGTATTCTTTCGTGCCTCGCTTTCGGAGAAACATCCTTTCCTTCACCCTTCCATGTAGGACCACTCCATACTAATTACTATAATACTTATTTTTTTAAATACAATATTATTATAAAATTTTTAATTTTATTTATAATTAAAATAATCAACTATGGATTTAATTTTTAGTAATTCTCACATTACTTCAAGTTATGTAAGAGAGATGGAGGCAAAAAGTCTAATGAGGATATAGCTTATTATCCTATGAGTTTTACAACTTCTTAGTACGCGGGACTTTTCCACATGCATTTAATTCCCTTATCTTAAACGATAATTTTAAATAGTACGATTTATCTATTTTCTCCAACATAAAAAGATGCTAGAAAAATGGAAAATATACTTTTTTTACCTAATATAAATGCATACTGTTTATAGCAATTGCACTAGTACACTAAACTTTTTTTCTTTGGTTTTCGTCTCGAATTAATATAAATTATTTTCATATTGTTAATAATTATAATTGTTATACTATTATAATACATTTAAATTAATAAATTTATTTATTATTTAATGTAATATATATGTGAATGTCATTGAAGACATTTTATGTGAGCGCATTGTAGATGTAATATATTTTCTTTCTATAATAGCATCCAATTATTGTTGCAAGTCTTCACCCAAAAAGAGTATTATTATTTGTAAGATATGACAGCTTAATAGACATATATATTATTAGTGAAAAAAGGCTTTTGTGCTATGAACAATAATTATTATTGTATAATTTAGAGCAGATATTATGAAAACAAATAATGAATGAATGATCATTATAATTGAATTAAAATAATTTTACAATGCTTGTATGTACTATGAAAGGAAGCCATCGTCATGTCGACTTCTGTGTTTTTTCAATTCTCTGGATTTGGACTTGCTGCTTATGTAGTTAGGCAGTTTTTTTAACACCGAAACTAACGTCAGAGGTTGAAAAAAATAAATAATAAGATGGTTTACTAAACATTGTAAAGGTGAAGAAAGGTAGACAAATCTATGAATTTTATATTGAATGGTGATGTAATGATATTAATTTTTTATATTAATGGCATATAAAAAATTGTAAAACTTCGTAAAATGATATTTTTGAAGTTTAAAAACAGTGAAATTCGGTTATTTAAATATTAAATTGACTTATTTGTAAATAGTTTTGTAATAAACATGTTTCATTATTTTAAAACATACCATCTCTTTAGAAACCACTTTTCTAGAGTTCTCCATCTTCTCTCTAAGAGTTATGACTCATGAGTCATCTCTTTGACGATCAGGAGGTGTCTAATCGATCACGACAACAAGGTCTACATTTCTAACCGATCAGTTTCTGTCATAGAGCAAGTAAGTTTCTACCCCTGTTTCTATTCGATTTCAATATGTGATTTTGTCCAAGAGTCCTCCTTTGCATGTAGCCTTTTTGTTTTCCCTTTTATTCTTGGTTAAATTAAGGTCCTAAGAACTCTCTGTCCGATCACCTTTCGGTGTTTTGTAGGTTCGTCTAGAATTTCCTTGCGTTTCAAGCAATTGACGGAACGTTCTTTGAGTCAGATTGCGAGGTAAGGGAAACTAGAATTCTTGCTTTAGTTTATGGTTGTATTATAAAATTGGTATCTCTGTGAATTATAGATGAATTTGAGAAATTGGTATGATTGCGTGTATACTATGTATATTTAATTGATGATTTTGATAGTATGATGTTGAGTATAATTGAAATTATGTGATTATAATGTATGATGTTGTCATGATTGAGTGTGATGAAGTGGTTTTGGGTTGAAAGACTGAATTCAAGCGTTTGGGGGGAATGATGGTCAAATTCTTGAGTTTTAAGGCTAAAAATAGGGGTTTTAAAGGGTAAATTTATAGAATAGGGGTTTTCGAGAGAAGCCTGATGTTTGGTTCAATTAAGACTTGTTAGAGTGTTAAAAACCAGTAAAATTTGTTATATTATGCAGCAGAGGAGTTGTGACTGTGTAGTTTCATGGTTTTATCCATAATTTGGAGGTTTTAACTAGAAATATTGCAAATTAGGAGGTCTAGGCTAAAGATGAAGGTTTGTAATATGTTTTTGAGTATATTAGAACTTGTTCCAGCTATTAAGTTGCCTAAATCTGCTATGGAAAGACTATAAATGAGTTTAGGTGGTTTAAAGAGGTAGTTTGGATTTGGAGTGGACAAATTAAGTTAGAGTTATGTTTTCTAAAGTTTCATAGTGTTTAGAAGGTCCTAGGAACCTTTCAAAGTTGTGAGAAAAGTGTACAAGTTAGTATAAAAAGGGTTGGAGTTTGCTGATAGTGCCTGAGCGCCCGTTTCCAGAGGCGCCAGCCCCTGGGCGCCCAAGTGCCACGACACCAATTTTGAAGAGTTTTCAGGGTTCTGAATATTAGTTTTGGATGTTCTTTATATTGTTTTGGGGGTTTTGGATCCTTCCGGAGCTGTTGGTAAGAGTTTCCAAGCTGTTTTCCTTGCCTAAATATGGGTATCAAGATGCCATGAAGAAAATTGTCTTATTGTGTGACTTTTGATGACTTGTAATAGTGTTTCTGGTTCTTTATAGTCCTTTGAAGTATGATCAGTGTTTTATATGTTAGTATGCAGTGTGTGTGTGTGTGTGTGTGTGAAGTATATGTATATATGATTATGAGATGGTTATGATGATGATGAATATGTGATTGATTATGTGAGTGGTATTGATGGACGTAATTCCATGATCCTCGGGGAGATGATACATGGTGGTGCCCTATGGTGTTGTTTGTATGAAGGACCGAAGCTTTGTATTGGTTGTTTATCCTGACACTCTCAATAACCTCAATTCAAGTAGAGATGAATGGTTATGTCGTGGAGAGTAGCATGAAGTCTTAGCCTAAGGGGCTTTTCTCCAGTTGGCAAAAGGGCGTTTGAGGACGAAACCTTGTGTGTGGTAAGGGTGAAACTCGATAATGACATATTTTACCATAATTTCAGTATTGAATTGAGAGAAATTTCTTAGCTTTGTACCTTCTTTATGCCTCAATTTGTTAAGTTTCTAAGTAGTTACATCTTGAGTTGAATTGATTTAAATTTCATCACTAATCCCCACTTTTTGGTTGTTAGATCATGTACATGAAGCTTGTTGGCCAATTTGAAGAATGGAAGAACCACAAAGTTTAAATGAATGTAAATGAGGAAATTTTGAGCAAAGATTATTGTTGCCGCTCGGGTGCAGCTGAGCGCCCTGCTCTCTGGAAGGCTGCCGCTGGGGTGCAACTGAGCAGTGGCGATGTTGATGTGCTATAAAAATAGGTCTTTTTAACCCTAAAACACGACCAACTCAGGATCTTTTGGCACCCAAACGCGGCTTCTCTCATTTGGAGCTCTTGAAGGCGAGCTAGGAGCTGTGAGAACAGTCCTTCTTCATCCTTGGGTCTTCTTCCTTCTTCCATTTCCACCATTGTTGTAAGCTTGAGCTCTTCATTCATGGAGAGATGGTTTCATTGTTGTTGGGGGATTGATGTAACCACTAAACTCTTATGTAAACTACTATGTTGAATGAATATATGCCTTTTTCATTGATTGTCAGTATTTAATTTCTTCTCTTAATGCTTGTTGTGAAGTTGCTACCCATGACATGATTTTAGTATTTCCTTGATATTGGGAAATGTCGGGTAAATCTAGACTTAGATTTAACACCTAAAGGAAATAATATCTAGGGACAGAACTAGGACCTTTGGTTGTCTTAAATCTCAATTCTTAATGCGGAAATAATTGTTAGGTTTTTCAAGGGATTTGAGCCTAATGAGGAAGTCTAGGCTCTCTCTAACAAGGGATTGGGGTTTGAGTAAATTAGTATATTGACATTGGCATATTAATGAAGAGGAAGTGATTTTCTATACATAAGAGTGAAGTAGGTGAAATCATACCCACAACAATATCATTCCATATCATTTCTAATATTTCCATTTCCAAGTGTTTGAGTACCTAAGATCACTTTTATCATTTTTGTTTCATGTTTATTTTAATTGCAATAAAACCCAAATTATGGAAGAATTCTTTAGTCTAAGTTAGTTGGAAATTATACAATAGTTTGGTGACACGAGTTTCTTGGGAAACGATATCTGGTCTTACCGGTTTTATTACTTGAAACGATTTGATACACTTGCTAAAGTTCCAACAAAACCCTATTGCAAGGGCTCTGCAAAGCAGTAAAAGCCACCACAAATGTAGGAACCACCATAGTTCGACATTCATACTATATCCGGATGAGTTAAGTCAAATGTTGTGATATGATTATGATGTATGTTTATTATATTATGATGAATTGTTTTATGACTAGCTTATCCTTGCTTTTGTGTTATCTGTCTTTGTGTATGTTTTTTCTTTTGCGATGATCACCTTAATGTTGTGAGCTTAGGGATACAATATTTTCAGTTGTTCCTATAAGAGGTGAGGGTGAAGTAGTTGGGAAGTCAAACGATTCCACAGGTGCAGATCTTGTTTTTTGTAAGTTTGTTTTCTTATAGTGGTTCCATTATCATATGTGTAATATTTCATTTTAGTAGTATTTTACTATTAAAAATGCAATGTTACAAAAAAACTTTATGAAACACTCCTTAAATACTAATATAACAGTATCGTATGGTTGCCTGGCCAATTAGGGACCAAGCGACTTAGGATTAATATGTTATGACAATTGTTCAGTCATACTTTGAGGATGACCAAATGGTCACAAACCCTTAAAAACCTTAAGTACCACCCCTAATCAATTTTGTAGGCAAAACGTGCTTACCAAGTATTGGGCAATGATTACGACTATGCTAATTACAAGCCCATCTCGAAACTATAAATATGAGTCTGGGGTAAGGAGGTAAGTGATGGCTTTTATTGTGAATTTAAGACTTTACTGTGACAATCGATCCACCATATAATTGATTTAAGTGTCAGAATGCCCTTGACAAGTATCTTGCACGATTTAGAGTTTGAAATTATAAGGACTTAGGAAGACTTTGTAACGAAGACCAAAGACAACATTGAGAGACTTTGAGAAAATTGTGAATGAGTGTTTTGATTGTGATCCCTAATCCCACACCTGAAACAATAACTATTCAATATCTAGCTTTTAAACAAGTATTATTATATATCAAAATATTTCAAAATACATTTAAACATTATTACTATGTCAAGAAGAAAATCCAAGTAGTTATTTTTATTATGTTTAAGTGCTATAAGAGGTGTTTGTTTATATAAATCAACATTAGTTTTAGTATATTTGTAAAGTTAAGAAAAACTCTCTCAATTAATTTTAATCAGATAATAATTGATTAGTCTTAATATAAGCATGCTCTTAATCAAATTCAAAAGATAAATGTAAAACTTAATAATTTTAATCAATTAAGTCACTTACATAATCGATTAATACAATAAGTTTTAAAAAAAATATGGCTAAAGCATACTAATCGATTAAGTCACTAATATAATCGATTAATCTTGAAAATTACTTAGTTTTCCTTTAAATCTTGCATGTTCTCTCATTTCTTTTCAACACATTGAAATATCAACAAAATGTGTGAGAGAGAGTTTTGAGCATTCCATTTTTGTAGAAAACATTTTATTCCAAAAGATTGAAAGATTGAAGGAGTTTTCCCTTGACTATAGTTTTGATTGTAATATCTTCATATATATATATATATGTGATATATTTGTTGTATATTTGTTCTGCAATTATATTATTTGTGTTATAATTAACCTTTGAATAAAAGGTTGTGGTGATTGTATGAAGCATCATCTATTCTTTATAAGTTCGTGGTGATTATGTTAAGCATTACTTAATCTTTGTTTCTTGAAAGATTTTTTCAAGATTGTGCTTAAATCTTGGTTTTAGGATTATGTAGGTATATTTGTAGTCTAAATTTTTTTATTTTTAGTAGAATTTCTAGTTAAAGTTGCTAATAATGTGTTAGAATCGAATCAATATAAAAATTATTGTTTTTTTTTGTGATTATTTGTAATCTTAATAATATATCCCATATTAATATTATTAATTGATTAAAAAAAATTCAAAATTATTTTAAAACATAAAAAAATGAAAATGAACCAATTCATCCATTTAGTATATTAGTTGTACCTATTTTAATAAACAAAAACATATATTTATCCTATAAGAGAAATTAAAAATAATTATATATGTATCTTGAACTAACTCTCGTGAACCTAAAATTCATGTTTAATCATGCACATAGTGCATTTATAATAGGTCTGCACATGGTGATAAATATAAAATGGTAAGTCATTTGAATTTAATATATTACATATAAATTTATATGAATAAAAAAACATTTATTGACGCTTTATAGAAGATATGTATTAAGCTTAATATTTGTATCATTTAAACATCTAATAAGTTCTATGAATCCAAGATTTAAGGGATGCTAAACATCTAGATATACAATAAATTCTCTTTCAGTTTCTCATATTTAAGATTTTATAAAAACCCTCAGTGAAAACATTACATGATTCTATACAAGTTTCATTATTTAATACACAAATTCAATCAATGATTCAATTATCATTTTAAATCCGTGACATAAAATTTCACCATTCGTCATACTATAATAATATTCAAGAATTTTAAGTTGTTCAAATACAAAAATTTATTCAAAAATATAAACAATTTTTTAATGTAAAAACCTATTAAAACATGTTATTTAAAGTTTAGAAATAATGTTTTTTTAAGTTATCAGATATGTTTATCGAGCATATTTAAGCTAATTAAACACACATGCATTTGTTGAGTCACTAATCTTGCTAGCTCTACAAAATGTTTTCATTAAAATGAGTTTTTCTCATCAACCAATTATCTTGAATTTTTAAACAAACTTTATTTGCTAAAAAAGCAAAATGGTCCTCCGACATTTATTATATATGCAATTTTTTTTCAAAACCTATAATTTTAGTGAGTTTCCAATTATTAATTTCATTCGTACCATTTCAATCACATAAACCTTATAAAACATGATAGAGATCCACACATATCTCTTCTCGGAGTACCGAACGGCTACTGCTTCTTTATACTGTACGGTGTCAGTCTCCATACACCGGATGATAGTCACGGGACAACTTGCATATACCGAACGATGGATACCCAAAATACTGTTCGGTACTCCAAGAAGAGATCTGTGTGGATCTCTATCATAATGACAGAGTCATTATTACGTTCTTGTTGGATCTTGGTTAATAGGCCACAATTGCAAGGAGACTTGCAGGTGCAGACAAGAACAGTTTGATACAAAGAGAGTTCTTTCCAGATAATTTGAAGACAAGTGTAATACTGAGAGACAGTAGAGTCACCTTGTTTGCAAGATTGTAGGGCTTCTTGAAGATCAGCGATGCGGAATTTATCACCGTGAGAAAAGCGTTGATGGAGATCGTTCCAAATCTCGGACACAGAATCATCCACATAACAGATTGTTTGATGGGTAGAGTCATAGAACGCGTCAGTCACGAAATCACCATTTTGTTGCATATTTTCCAAGCTTCATGAAGAACATCAGTAGGAGGAGGGCTAGAAATGGTACCAAGAACAAATTTGTCTTTATTCTTGGTTTCAAGAGCGACAATCATGTCATGCCACCATTGTTGATAATTGTTGTCGGAGAGAGGCGGATTGACAAGAATTAGGGCTGGATTTTCGCCAGGATGAAGAAATAGAGGATGGGCAGGATTTGTAAGATGATCGGTGGCGGAGGAGGAGGCAGCGGTGGTAGCAGAGGCGGAGGAAGCCATGAGAAAAGGGGATCAGACAGAATGTGAAGAAAGGGGGTAAATGAAGAACCCTAAGTAGTTGGTTTCTTCTTATACCATGTGAGAATAGGGAGAAGAGAGAAAACGAGAATCCCAGAGTAAAGCAAAAATAAGAGAATGAATATTATTGAAAAGTATTTTGTACAGCGGAAGCAGGGAATATATAAACAAAAGAAAAAAAACAGAGATAACAAAAAGCTGTAAAATAATGTGACCGAACGGTATTTTGGGTATCCACCATTCGGTATATGCAAGGTGTCCCGTGACTATCATCCTGTGTATGGAGACTGACACCGTACAGTATAAAGAAGTAGTAGCCGTTCGGTACTACGAGAAGAGATCTGTGTGGATCTCTATCAACAATTCAAAGCGAAACATCGATTTATTAAAATAACCTATAACATCAAGGTCTAATTAATATAGTATCACTAGTATAACGTTTAACGCTCAACGTCTGACAACCAAACACTTAACGTTGAAAATGACCAATGAAAATATTATAAATAAAATTACACGATTGACGTTAATTGCCTTTTTGAAGTCTGTTGATGAGAGAACATATGAATTTTAGTGTTCAAATTCATAAAAATTTGAGTGTGGAGATATTTTAAGAGACTCATTAGACATATATTGGTAAGATGAACAAACGTTAATTGCCTTTTTGAAGTCTATTGGTTAAAGAACAAACGTCCATTGGTGTTCAAATTCATAAAAATTTGAGCGTGAAGATATTTTAAAAGACTCATTAGACGTCTGTTGGTCAAAGGAACAAAAGTTAATTGCCTTTTTGAAGTTTGTTGGTGAAAGAACAGACATATTTTAGTGTTCAAATTCATAAAACATAAGTGCGAAGATATTATAAGAGACCCATTAGACGTCGGTCAGAGGAACAGACGGTAATTGCCTTTTTGAAGTCTGTTGGTCAAAGAACAAACATTTATTGGTGTTCAAATTCATAAAAATTTGAGCGCGAAGATATTTTAAGAGACTCATTAGACGTCGGTTGGTCAGAGGAACAAACGTTAATGGCCTTTTTGAAGTCTATTAGTTAGAGAACAAATGTCTTTTAGTGTTCAAATTCATAAAAAATTAAGCGTGAAGATATTTTAAGATACCCATCTTCTATTGGTAAGAAGAATAGATGTTAGTTGTCTTTTTGAATTTTTTTGGTTAGAGAATAGACGTCTTTTAGTGTTTAAATTCATAAAAAATTAAGCGCGAAGATATTTTAAGAGACTCATTAGACGTCTGTTGGTCAGAGGAACATAACGTTTCTAAGGAAGCTTTCAGCAACCACCAAAGGTCATGTTTCTTCCACTTAACACAAATGTCCGTTGATTGACAACTTTATGTATAATTTCCTCTCATTTTAACCAAATAGTTTCGTGCATAGACACTATTTAGATCACCGTTGAGTTTTCTTCAACGACCACCAAAGGTAATGTTTCTTCCACTTAACACAAATGTATGTTGATTGGTGACTTTATGCATGATTTCCTTCCATTTTAACCGATTAGTCTCGTGCATAGACACCATTTGGAGCACCGTTGTGTTCTATTTTTTCCCTCTTCGACGGTGGTTGTCTTCTCCCTACCCTCACAACAACACCTGTCTACCACCTTACCTTCACAGTTAGTTTAATTTTTGATATTTTATGTGTATTGGTTAATGCATTTTCATTGGTTGTTGCACTTTTCATTGGTTATTACTACTTCTAAAATTCTGGAAATTTTTGTGGTGTATTCTTGTGTTGTATATTGATTTTTCATGGTTTAAGTGGAAGAAACTATCGACGAAAAAAAAACCCATAAATTGACGTCGGTTGTTCTTACAACAGACGTTAATTAACGTCGAACATAGAGTAACATCTGATGTCAATTTGCTCTATGTCCGACGTCAGAGTTGTTCTATGTTTGACGTCGGATTTGTTCTATGTCTAACGTCAATTAACGTTGAAATTTTTAAATTTGACGTCAATTTCATGTCTCCCAATATGACGTCAATCTCAAATTCGATGTGATAAGCCGAAAAACACTGACGTTATACGGTGTTTTGGTACTCGTATATAATGTAATATAATAAATACTTCATTCATCCAATTTTAACACTCCTAACAAATCACAATTTCCACATACAATATTAACCATTTTCTTTCCACGCATGTACTTGTTAAATCAATTTAAAACCTATATCTCATCAAAATCTCTTAATCCTAATAATGTATTCTAGATCTAATATATCTCAATTTTATGTTTAAATTTAGTTATATCAAAATCCATATTTAAATTAATCTATAATTTACTTCGAAGTTTGCAATAAAACAACCGAGTTAATTATTTTACATTTTAAACCAAGTTCTCACTTCATAGAGTTAACTTAACATTTATCTCTAAGTTACTGCATAATGAAAAAATGGTCATTTTTCTCATATAAAAAATTCTTCTATCTACAGGAAACACCTCTAGTAAATAAAGAATTATGGATGAATTGACTGATGAATTTTTTCTGTTGGTAATTATCGACGAATTTACCAATGAATTTTGGTCATTGGTAATTATTGACAGATTTACTGATAGTTTTTTCTGTCAGTAATGCATATTTCAATTATCGATAGATTTTGTCGATGGATTTTTTCGTCAGTAATGCATCCATCAATAAAATTTGTCGGTAATTAAAATTTCAGAATCCATTGATAAAATTCGTCGATAATTTCATGAATTTTTGTAGTTAATATTGACATATAATTCCTCTCCATTGGCTTTAAACATCTAAAAAGGCATACAATTGTGATTCGTCTATATATTGAGGTTATGCGCTACGTGAAACTGCACAAAAGCATCCATCACCTTCTTCTTCTGAGAGAGTATTTTTTTCTACCTTTAGAAACAAAAAAAATGTTCATCCAGAGTTTTAACATGGAGAGTTCGAACGTGAAGTACAAAGAAAGTAAGATTAAGTCTGTGTACAACTATGAAACCACTGAACTTTTTCATGAGAACAAGAATGGTAGTTATCAGTGGGTTATGAAGCCAAAAACTGTGAAATATGAATTTAAAGCAAACACATATGTGCCTAAACTAGGGTTCGTTTTCTACGTTTTCCCTTTTTCTCTTTTCCTTGTGGTTTTGAATTATTTGTATTAATTATTTTGTTGATGTAGTATGTTTGATGTGTGTTAGGGCATACTTATTGGTTGTGATGGAAACAATGGCTCAACATTCATCAGTGGTATTGTTGCTAACAAAGAGCTAGTTTGATTTTCTTCACCATTACTTTTGGGAGTTGTTATTATTATTTGTGGCTATGGAAATGAGTTATGGTGACTAATGAGCATGTTATGAGAAAAAGAAGAGGACAAAAAGAGAAAAAGTGAAAGGAAAGAGAAAAAGGAGAAGTCATAACTGGTAGTGATGGCAGAGGCACAACAATGATGATGTTGAAGTTGGATAATGAGAAGGAGGAGGAAGAAAAAAAGGAAAAAGAGGAAAAAGATGATGACGACAGAAGGAGGAGTAAGATGCGGCAACAATAGTGGAGAGGCAAGTTGGTGAGGGGGACAAGGAAGGATAGAGGAAGAAGAAAAAAGAAAATGGGAAGGAGAAAAAAGAAGACCATATTGCAACATTTATCAATGAATTTTATTGACAACCAAAATCCATCGATAATTATCGGAAAATATTTATCGACAGATGGATTTGTGAGCATCTTGTGAATATGGTATTAATCACACAATGGTATATTAGTCACCCATATTTGATGTTGAATGATGTTGGTACGTATGTGTGGTACGATTGATGTGATGATGATGTGTGTGTGTGTCTGTTTGTGTTTGTTTGTGTCAGTGTGTTTTTGTGTGTGTGTGTGTGGGTAGGGAAGGTGGGGTGGGGAGGGTGGGTGTGTGTGTGCATGTATGCGTATATGCATGCATGTGTATATGTGTGCATGTGTATATGTGTTGAGCCTTGTATAAGTTTAAATTTCAATAATATTGAAATGTAACATTATTAGTTAATATTTTTAACAATGTTAAAAATTAATCAGTTGATTTTTTTTTTCGTTAAAATATCAAAGCAAGAATTTTCGTAATTAATGAAAAAAATTTCTTATAAAAAATAATATTTAGTATCACTCAATTCACTTTGTATTTTAGTGTTAGATATTTCATTACTATAATTAGTCTTTATATTAACAATGTTAAATACCATATTATAAATTAAAAAAATTTGATATTTAAAACTGATGTCTACCATAAATGAAAATTTATAATTTAACTTTTGAATTAAAGTCTAAATTGCATTTTAAAATTAACTATTAACATTTTAATTACTTAATTCTAAATTAGTCTAAATGAATATCTACTTTTAAGAGTTTAATGCATTAAGTATTTTAACATAATGTCATTTATACTTAATTGATATGATTATTTTCATAAAATTTTATTCTTCTTTTTGTTAATATAATATACTGCGAATTTAATTTAAATGGAAACAAAATGCTAGCAAGTTAGAGAAATTTGTTTTATATGGAAAGACACAATAACACTTCTGAATATGCTCAGAGAAAACTCACATAGTGTCTTTATAATCAATGGTTCATTGATTTCTTTTAATTACAACTCATATAAGAGGGTGGAGGATGTGTTGTCTCTTTTATATATGGTCTTCTTTAATAATTATACAATAATACTCCATAAAGCATATGGTAGATGAACATGGAGGTTTATTCGATCTACTGAGAGGTAAATTCACAAATTACAAAAATTATTAAAATTATCGATGAAGCTTTATAGACGAAAATGTATTTGTCAGTAAATTTATATTATCGACAAATTTTACCGACAAAGTCATTATTGATGGAAAAATTCATTAATAATACTCATTTCACTTACCGACAAAAAATTTTATTGGTAAAATCCATCAATAATGTATATTTTACTTATCGACAGAAAAATTTGTCGATAAAATCTGTCAGTAAATAAGATATGCATTACGTATGGAAAAGTTCACTAATAAAAAGAGCGAAAATTTTCCCGCCATGTTTTAGTTATCAAAGAATTTTTTTCATCAGAAAAATTCGTGAGTAATGCATATTTGACTTACCGACAAAATATTTCGTTGGTAAATCTGTCAATAAATGAAATATACATTACAGACTAAAAATTAGTCGATAAATCTGTCTGTAAAACTAGTGGGAATTTTTTCGCCCATTTTTTCTCTCTGTCCGCATGATAGACATGCTATTTATTTTTTTCTCTCTCGCACGTCTTCCACATATTTGCACGAGGCAGCCTCTTTCTCCTACTTCCCCATCTCACCACTGTAGTTATAAGTCAGGTCACCTCCATCTCAGTTTAGTCAGGTTGTCATCTTCGTTTCACCAACGACATTGCATTTGAGGTCTTTCACTCCATCTTTTTCTTCTCTAGCACGCGTAGAAATGGGGCAGTGTCTCTATCCTTCTTCTTTCGCAGAATTATGCAACCAAATATTGTCACCACCATGTAACACTGTCGTTGTCCTTATGATCAGAGACACACCCGACACTGTTTGGCTTGAATGATATTTATATTTTAATGTGTTCCTTCGTCTGGATGGATAAAAATAAAAGAAATAGGAAGAGGGAGAGTGAGGGAAGACGATGAACCAGATCGCGATATTTATTGATGGATTTACTGACGAATTTTTCTGTCAGGAATTACCAACAAATTCTTCTATTGGTAATTATCAATAGATTCTTTTGTCGGTAATAACCGACGAATTTACCAATGGATTTTTACCAACAAATTTATCGACATACTTTTTCGTCAGTAATTACCGATAAAAAAATTCATAGGTAATTATCAATAGATAAAAAATTTCGTCGGTAAAACTTATTGACAACATTTTTATCGACAATTTTTTTTACCGTCGATAAGTCATCAGTAATTTTAATTTATTGATGAATTTTATGCATTACTAACAGACTTTACACCGTCTGTAATATCAATTTTTCTTGTAGTGACTTAAACACTTTGGTATTTACACAACCATGTTTTGAGGATTGAAAATTCTGAAAATTATTTATATAAGTATGAGAATTGTATTTGAGAATAAAAATCATAAGACATAATGGATGATGTTATACTATTCATTCATCTATGTCTAATGTACAAACATAAGAACACGTGTATTGAACTTAAATTAGAAGTTAAGAAGTTCAAATCTTCTTTATCTAATGTCTTTTTATTTGTTGGAGATCTCGTTTCGGTTAGATATAAAATAAATTTCTAGTATATAAATAGGTACAAACCTCACATTACAAACTAGTTTTATAAAATTAAGTTAAATTTAATAAAATCAATTTTTTAACATAGTATCATAACTATATTAGAGTTTATCTTAACTAAATTTGTTATTTATTTGGTTTAATGTTCTATAATATTGATTTACAATATATATGAATATACATATCATATTATAAGCTGATTTGTAAAGTTAACTTAAACATAAAATTCATTTCTTAATGCTTTTTATGAATAAAAGAAAATAAAGATAATTGTATCTTCTTATTTAAAAGTAAAACTTTCAATAAAATCATTCTTATATAATAGGAAAAGTCATTACAATACTTCCACTTATTTTAAATTTAAAAAAAAAAAAGTTGAGAGCTTGATGGGCTTGATCCATCCCATTAGAAGTCCATTGAGGGTCAACGATTTGGATAAACTAACCCTAAAAATATTATATAAAATCATCTAATAATTCCACATGTCAATTTTTGATTTTGTACTTATGTTACTAGCATTGCAACATTTATCAATACTATTGTCATTTGTCACCATTCCCACACATTTTAACTATTACCACTGCAAGTTGAACTAATGTCACTTTATAGCACACCTTCCCCGTGTTTCACGCCCACAAATTAATGCATATAATTTACATTATTTAAATTTAAATTAAAAAAATTAAGGATAATAGAAGATTCTTTTAAGTCTTAAGGATATTTAGTTTGCCAATATCAAAGTGTTATATTTGAACAAATATTTTAAAACCCATTTACATTAATTGCTTTCTAATTAAGTTTGTCATTTTAGTAGGGTGATATATTATGGATATACATGGATTCATGGATTCAAAATTTTAAAAAGTAATTCAAAGGTTCATATCAAATGAATCTAAATAATCATAAGTTTCTTTAGATTGAATAAATTTAATTTGCTTATATAAACATACATAAAAATATGTTATATATATATATATATATATATATATATATATATATATATATATATATTTTGTATTATACTCGGGTAGGTGACCGTTCGAGAGACAAATATATGATATTTATAGACAAATATATTTAATAACCATACCAAAGACAAATATATGATATTTAATAGGTGATTGGAAGATTATATTGTACGAATATACTGTATTAATATTAATATAATTAATGGGCTGGACAGTTATGATGCCAATAAATATAATATTAAAGTTCAGGTATTCCAATTACTAATACAAGAAAACAAAAAGCAATATCGCTGACTTGAGCGTCGGAGTGTCTTTGTAGGTACACTTCTCCTCGGCTTGAACTGGAAGAATTTAAAGTAAGAAGATTAGAAGTCAAAAAATAAAAAGAGCAACAATAAAAGAATGACATGTTTCTCTGTCCTACAAAATATCTACCGAAACATAATGGCGCCCACCGTGGGGCCGAGGACAACAACACCCAGTTAAGATCACAAGGAGGCAAGGTAGTACTCAACACTTGGAATGCGTCCCACTTTAAATTTTATTTCAGCTAAGTATAATTTGTAGTTTGACGTTAAAGGAATAACACAAGATATTTTTAGTGTTTTACATGTTGATTCACAAGATATTTTTAGTGTTTTATATGTTGATTCAGGACAAAAATAGTACGTTATCGACACCCTTAAACTTTAGTGGCCCACGCCGTTCAATGGTTCCAAAACAAATTCACCTTAAACTCTAGCGGCCCACACCGCTCGGTGGTTCTAAAACGAGTTCAGCTTAAACTCTAGTGGCCCACGCCGCTCAATGGTTCTAAAACGAATTCACCTTAAATTCTAGTGGCCCACGCCGCTCGGTGGTTCTAAAACGAACTCACCTTAAACTCTAATGGCTCACGCCGCTCGGTGGTTCTAAAACGAATTTACCTTAAACTCAAGTGGCCCATGCCACTCGGTGGTTCTAAAACGAATTCACCTTAAACTCTAGCGCCCCACGCCGCTCGGTGGTGCTAAAACAATTTCACCTTAGACTCAAGTGGCACACGCCGCTCGATAGGTCTAAGCGAAGTTTCCTCGACTGTAGTAGCAAACGTCATTTTGTGAGTCTAAAACGAATCATCTTAATTGACAGTAAGCCCAAACGCCTGAAAACTAGCAAATTTCAACTCACTATATAAAACCCCTTTGCACCTGCAAACAGCTGCTCGGGGCTTGGGGGGCTTAATGTACTATACTTGGGTAGTTGACCGTTCGAGGGGAGTGTCATCCGCACTGACCGGTAATCCAGTGATCACGAGTTAGGTAAGATGGATGTCATTAATGACCAGTTAATATATTTAATAACCGTACCAAAGACAAATATATGGTATTTATCGGTGATTGACAAATTATATTGCACAAATATATTGTATTAATGAATAATTAATATAATTAATGGGTTGAACAATTATGAGGCCAATAAATATAATATTAATGTTCAAGTAAAAACATCTTATTCCCATTTACTAACACAAGAACACAAAATATCACTGACTTAGTGTCAGAATGCCTTTTGCAAATATTTTTCGCCTCGGCTTGAACTAGAAGAATTTAGAACAAGAATATCTATCGAAATATATATATATATATATATATATATATATATATATATATATATATATATATATATATATATATATATATATATATATATATATATATATATATATAATAACAATGCAAAGTGATTCTCTAACTTGATTATAATATTACAGGATAAGTTGAGCATTTAAATATGTGTAAGCTCATTTGAAGTAATTTTATAAAGTAATGAATAATCTATTCCATAATTACTTTTAATACTTTATTGTTATTTAAAACTATCTACATTTTAAATATACAATTATATATCTTTGTTTATTACTTCATCAATATCATATGTCAGTACACATTTAAATCTTATTTTATATTCTACCTTAATGCCATAAGAAAAGCCTCTATTTTAATATTCTTTAATTTAATATATTTGTTATTTACTTGTAGTAATGTAAATAATTTATCTTTAGGTTTTTTTATTTAATTGTTATATTTGTATTAATTATTATTTTGAGATACTCAAATATAAAATTAAAAGATTATTAATTACTTTATTAATTATTTTATCCAACTTTTTTAAATTTGTGCAAGTTGATCCATAGACTCGTAGTTAATTATACGGAACAAATCAAATATAACATAAGACTTAAAATGGGATGAGTCAATCCAATTATTATCCTATATATATATATATATATATATATATATATATATATATATATATATATATATATATATATAGTTAGATATATAATATTTTTATTAAATTAACAGACAGACACATTAACTAAATGATAGCAAAAATACAATTGACAATTACTATATGAAAACCTGAAATAAAATATGCGTATGAATTAATTTATAGGACTTTTATTTGATATATGAGGATTAATTTAGACCAGTTTAGATATTACTTTGTTTTGAAATTGTATTTTAAGTAAGCATAGTAATTAAGGGAGGTGTTAGAAATAAAATAAAAAATACAGATGGGCTCCCAAAAGAAGAAAAAAGGATAGCGTAATGAGAGGGTGCTAATAGAAAGAAGATAAACTTTCTTTCTCTTCAATAAAACTATATATATAAATAATATATATATATATATATATATATATATATATATATATATATATATATATATATATATATATATATGCTTATTTCAAATGACGATTTCCGATCAAATGATTTTTGTGAAAAAAATATATATTTATATTGCTAGTGAATTCTACTTAAATAGTAAAATAAATTGTAGTTTTTTTGTTGGTAATTAGGGTTTTTAAAATATTAATTTTTTATTTAAAAGGAAAAGATGAAATAATTTATTGATATTCTAATTTTCGTGTCATGATTGATTAAAGAATTTTTTAATAGTTACTTTTAAAATTTTATTTAAGATATTTTTATTATTTATGAAAATATGTATACTGTTTCTTTGTGAAAATTAAACTCCTAAATGTATATTTATAATTCAATATAAAAAATTGGCACTCATTTATACAAACATTCTAAAATATTTAATGAAAAATTAAAATCTTTTAAAAAAATTTATAATACTCATCAAAAATAATAGTAATTATAATGATTAGAGTATCATGAGAAGATTATTTAAAGTTAAGAAGATATTTATAGTAGAGCTGTCAAAACGGGTAACCCGGCTCGACTCGGTCCGGCCCACCACGGGTTGGTCACTTAGTGAGCCAACCCAACCCGGCTCATTTATTAGCGAGCTAGAAAAACTTGAACCCAGCCCGACCCACCACGGGTTGGTGGGTAAATGGGTTGGCTCACTAGCCCATTTAATTACATTTTTTTAAAATAAAAAAATATAAACTTTCTGTAATTTAAATTTAAACAATTTTTACTCCCAAAAAATTATGTTAAAGACAATTCAAAATAATAATAAAAAGTACAATATAATCCAAATGTCATCCAAAAACAAACACAAAAAACATACAAATAAATTTCTTATATTCATCTTTTTTCGTTCTTGTTGTAACCCTTGACCCTTGTTCTTGTTGTCTCCAAATTCACTAATAAAGATTTTCCTAATATCAGAACAATTCGGATAATCAATAAAAAAATATTAGTCAAAAAAGAGAGAAGCAATACTCAACAACATCAACATAAAATTAATAGTTTAATCTGTAACATAATTTTCCAAATTCAAAGATATCAAAAAGAGCTTGCTCAAATAATGTATACTCAAATGTTTAAATAAAATGAACAAAATCTGATACAAGCATGTGAGAACATAAAAAAATCATTTCATATCTTTAAATCCCCCAGATCAAAAAACAAATTCGCAAACCCCTATTTTTGTCATTACATGGTTTTTAAAAAAAAAAAGAGAAGTGAGAAAACAAAACTGTGGAGAAAAGAAAAGAAAAAAGGAAAGGGTGTTTTACTTGCTCCTTGAAGAATTTTAGTGAAGTGAGGGTGAGAGCACCGTCAAATGAGAGCAAATACCGTGAGAGTGATTTGTGAGAGCAGAGATTACTTTTTTGGTATACACTGTGAGTGAATAAAGTATTTTATTTTCTAGGGTTTTATAAATAAAATCATAAATTAAAAAAATAAAATTAGGTAGGTGGGTTGGTGGGCCAACCCGGCTCACCACGGGTTCAACCCGCATGAGCCGGGTCTAAATGAGCCGGGTTGAAATCTGACCCGCATATAAGTGGGTTGTATTTTTCAAACCCAACCCGGCCCGAACCCGTGACGGGCCGGGTTGGCTCGCGGGCTATGACCCATTTTGACGGCTCTAATTTATAGGCAAATAAATTTTAGGACTCAATGACACAAAAATAATAATAATAATAATAATAATATGCTTTTTTAGAAAGGTATTTAATGAAGTAATGTCATTATTAAACATTACCCATATTACTGTGAATTTTTTTTTTCAAAATACATTTAATTGAACTATGTGGAAGGCTCGTTAATTTTATATGGCAAGATCAATATAAAAACGTTCTTAAAAATAAAGAATACTTTACTTTTTGGCTTTTTTTTTCTATACTAGAATTTTAAATAATGGAACCACGTAAAAAAATAGTTTATTTATTTATACTATTAAATAACTTCGTTAAAATTTGTTCAAAGATCAGAAATTAAAAAACAATAAAACAAAAATATTTGTAAGAAATTACAGCGAATAAATATTAATTGTAAGTTTTCAATTTATCATCACTCATTACTTTTTGTTAATGCCGAACAGAAACAATATTAGCAAAATGAAAAGTCTAGTTCAAAATTCGAAAACATTAAAAATATGTTATTTAATTTACTTTCCATAAAATATACAAGAATTCACTAAAAACAAAAAAAAAATCTAGTCATTCGCAGACAAAAAAAGAAGAAGAATCTAATTAAAAAATTTAAAAAAAAAATCAACCAATATTATATACTATATTGATTGTTGTAATATTTTATACAAATATAAAAGTTAAAAAAAAATAACTCCTTAACATTGAGCACAATGTTTAGAATAATAAAAGAAATTATTAGTTAACTCATCTTTCCGTTAGATATCTTTTTAGATAATTATTATAAATTTGAATAATTTAATATTATATACGAGGAAAAGGTACAAATATTGACAGTGACATACTGTAACTGTATTATAACGAAATGAAATTGTTGAAAATAATAATATAAAGTTGTAAAATAATGCATATAATTTTTTTTGACAATTATTGTATGAGTCTGGATCTCAGAACCACTCATTTTGTGACATGTGAAGAAGCATACAATTTCGGTTTGTCTATATATTGAGGTTATGCGCTACGTGAAACTGCACACAACCATCCATCATCTTCTTCCTCTTCTTTTTCTGAGAGAGTTTTTCTTTCTACCTTTGAAAGTAAGAAAAATGTTCATCCAGAATTTTAAGGTGGAGAGTCCCAACGTGAAGTACACAGAGAGTGAGATTGAGTCTGTGTACAATTACGAAACCACTGAACTTGTTCACGAGAACAAGAATGGCAGTTATCAGTGGGTTGTGAAGCCCAAAACTGTGAAATATGAATTTAAAACAAACACTGATGTGCCTAAACTAGGGTTCGTTCTTATCTGTTTTCCCTTTTCTGTTTTTCGTATGGTTTTGAATGATTTGTATTAATTGTTTTGTTGATGTGATTTGTTTGATGTGTGTTAGGGTAATGCTTGTTGGTTGGGGTGGAAACAATGGCTCAACGCTCACCGGTGGTGTTATTGCTAACAGAGAGTTAGTTTGATTTTCTTAACCATTACTGTTATATTATTATTTGTGGCTATGGTGACCAATGAGCATGTTATGATTTTCAGGGGTATTTCATGGGCAACAAAGGACAAGATTCAACAGGCCAATTACTTTGGGTCACTGACCCAGGCATCAGCTATCAGAGTAGGGTCTTTCCAAGGAGAGGAAATATATGCTCCTTTCAAGAGTCTGCTTCCAATGGTATTCTTTTCTTTCTTTACACTCATTTCTGAACTTGTTTTTGTCATTTTCCTAAGTTGAATAAAATTGAAATTATAAGAAACCAGTTAAATTGAAAATTAATTAGAGATGAAGAATGAACCAGTAAATAAAAAACAATATAATAAATAAATATAAAAAATATTTTAAGCACTTAATAATACAATTTTTTAAATAAAAATAGCTCATATTAAAATATTTACATAAAGATTAACTTCATATCAGGATAACTGGTGGTGTGTATGTTCTAACGTATTAAAAACATATAGGTTAATAAACATGCATGTTCCGTGACTCAACGTTTTGCACAATTAAAGTGCGCAAAAGATTTATTTTTTTTTTTGTTTTAAAAATAGATACGTGTTTATGATTTAACGATGATGTAGAAAAAAAAATACTATTAAAACGTATTTTTCTTTTTCTTTTTAAAAAAAAGTAAGCATTGAAATTGACATAAATTATCCACATAAAAACAAAAAACAATTAATGATATTGCACTAAAGTCTTGTTGTGAAAATATTATTAAAATGTTATAGGAAATTATTTGAATATTCTTTTTTTTTTATCCTGCCCCACTTACTTTATTTATTTTCCTTTGTGAGTTCAATTCTCTGAGAAATGCTTCTTTATCAAGGAAAAAGTGAAGAAGGCCCACAAAGTATTCAAAACTATTCCATTTATATTAACTCATTTTTCTTAAACAATACTAAAGGGAATATATAATTATTTTAAATTGTATAGATTAAATAAATACACTGTACAACACAGTATAAACATGTAACCACACAAGGTGGACATGAACTCATGATACTAACATGTTGAAACATAAAAATTCTTAAATCAATTATACCTTTTTGTCCAACCATGCATGATCATGAGCGTTGATTTGTGCAGGTAAACCCTGATGATATTGTGTTCGGGGGATGGGATATCAGCAACTTGAACCTGGCTGATGCCATGGCCAGGGCCAAGGTGTTTGACATCGACCTGCAGAAACAGTTGAGGCCTTACATGGAATCCATGATTCCACTCCCTGGAATCTTTGACCCCGATTTCATTGCTGCCAACCAAGGAGACCGTGCCAACAACGTCATCAAGGGCACAAAGAAAGAACAAGTTCAACAAATCATCAAAGACATTAAGTAAGTCCAACACTCTCAATTTAACTAAATAACTACATCTGTATGTATACACGCAGGGACACACTAGTTAGCATCTTGTATACTCTTTTTGAAACTCACAGAATTTGTTTCATCCACTATTTGTCATGAAAACTCAGGGAGTTTAAGGAAAAGAGCAAGGTTGACAAGGTGGTTGTGCTCTGGACAGCCAACACAGAGAGGTACAGCAACGTAGTTGTGGGATTAAACGACACCGAGGAAAACCTCTTGGCTTCCTTGGACAGGAACGAGGCTGAGATTTCCCCTTCCACCTTGTATGCCATTGCTTGTGTCATGGAAAATGTTCCCTTCATAAATGGAAGCCCTCAGAACACCTTTGTCCCAGGTTCCTTGTTAATTATTAATTATTAGTGTTATTATTATGTGGGTCATTAAGTGTTTTATTTAGGCAAAAGTAAAATGATGAACTTTGGCCGTGTTGTCATCAGGGTTGATTGATCTGGCCATCAGGAGGAACAGTTTGATTGGAGGAGATGACTTTAAGAGTGGTCAGACCAAAATGAAATCCGTGTTGGTGGATTTTCTTGTAGGGGCAGGCATCAAGGTACATCTTTTGTTCTTTTTCTTACTAATGTCGGATCACGTGGTGGTGCTACTTTCACTGGTTAAGGACAGACTATCATTATTAAATTGTTTGTTTTCATGCTTAACTGGAATCAAAATAATGTATTGTGCTATATACTATATTTATTTATGCTTGCTAATAAAGTAGAAGCAAGTTAATGTTTTTTATTGTCTTGGTGATGAGTAACAGCCAACATCAATAGTGAGTTACAACCATCTGGGAAACAATGATGGTATGAATCTTTCAGCCCCTCAAACCTTCCGCTCTAAGGAAATTTCCAAGAGCAATGTTGTTGACGACATGGTTAACAGCAACGCCATCCTCTATGAACCTGGAGAACATCCTGACCATGTTGTTGTTATTAAGGTAACTTT
This sequence comes from Vigna mungo, assembly GCA_036885675.1. Taxonomy (NCBI): domain Eukaryota; kingdom Viridiplantae; phylum Streptophyta; class Magnoliopsida; order Fabales; family Fabaceae; genus Vigna; species Vigna mungo. Next base: position 62,312,661 of record CP144700.1, read on the forward strand.
TTTTTCACATTTTAATGCTCACTCTAATTGGTTGTTTATCTGATTCTTTTGTTTACTGGTTATTGAATTTGCAGTATGTGCCTTACGTTGCGGATAGCAAAAGGGCGATGGATGAGTACACTTCAGAGATATTCATGGGTGGAAAGAACACAATAGTGTTACACAACACCTGTGAGGATTCACTGTTAGCTGCTCCTATTATCTTGGACCTGGTTCTTCTTGCTGAGCTCAGCACTCGAATCCAGTTTAAAGCTGAAAATGAGGTATGCATATTATGTCTCTGAATCGTCCAATTTCCAACTTCTGTAATTTTCAGCTTTCCAAGGCTAAATGAATTGAGACTTTAACAGGGCAAGTTTCATTCGTTCCACCCCGTTGCCACCATCCTCAGTTACTTGACCAAGGCCCCTCTTGTAAGTTTAAATTCTCTATGTATACATAATATAAAATTTTGAAAGGTTGCAAAACTAATTATTGTGGTGGGAACAACACAGGTTCCACCTGGTACCCCAGTGGTGAATGCATTATCAAAGCAGAGAGCTATGCTGGAAAATATCATGAGGGCTTGTGTTGGATTAGCTCCCGAGAACAACATGATCCTGGAGTACAAGTAGGAATGAGAGAGTTAGGGTTTGGGGATAGTTTGGTTAAATGTGCCTAAAATTGAACTTATATCCCATACTCTCTTTTTCTGATATCTATTGCAAAATGTGAATTTAAAGATCGTACGATCTCTGTCTGTGTTCCTGCGACTTAATTGAGAGCAGGCTATCTATGCATGTAAAATAATACAAGTTATTCAAGTGTCTTGTGCTTAATTCACTTTTCTTTTACCTTTTTCTATTATCTGTATTTGGAAGCCTTGGTACAGAACCTCACTTGGAACTGATAACTCAGTGCTAACTTCTAGGACTGGTTAGGACCACAAATCACATGAACAAACATATTCTAAGAATCACTTACAGTTCTTCATAAAAGGTACTCGCAATTATTGAGTATATTTGGAATACAAACATTTAAACCAGAGAGATACTTGGTCCATCTGCATCTGGACCTGATATTGAAAGTGGTGAATCAGTAACATGATTCTTATATTTGTATTACTGTTTCAAAGGAACTGAATGAATAATGAAATATAAAATGAATAATGGTTAACATTATTGATTGTTGTTTAGAAGGAAACTAACTTTACAGTGTAGAATAATATGAATCAATGTTCCCCATTATTAAGGCAGAGGTTCTATCAGTGCACTGTTACATTGTATTTATTCAGGAAATAGACTTAGTTGCTTCAAATCATAATATTTAGTATTACTCTGCTAAATTTGCAAGATATAATAATTTGAGTGTAATGTTTGCAAAACCCATAATTAAAAAAAAATGATCAAATTTAAATTCTAAATCTTGAAGTGAATATTAGTTTTATTCCTTTTTCTTTCTTGTAAAGAAATAGAATAAAATGAAGATGAAAGAGATAAGCAATAATGGATGGAGACATGAGACAGCATGTCATCATGATAGCGTAATGGGTAGTTTCAACATCACAAACGTGTGAAGAGAATTGAACGGATCCATTATTGTATGATCCAGTGTCTGCAATTGGACCATTTGGCCCAATCCATACTCATCACATGAACATCTCTTCAGTCACATGCCCATCAACACTGACATTCTCCACATTTTAATCACTACAATGTCTCTCACATAAGCCCACAACATCAATTTTTTTTCCGGCTTCATCAAACGCATTTATCTGTTAGACATTGAAGTAAATATGTATCAAACAGTATAAATAATCCAAATGCTATTACGAAACGTGCTTGAAACATCAAATAAACCTAACAAAATTTAGTTAAAAGGACTAAATTCATACATTTTTAAAGTTGGAAGACTAAATTAGGCCAAAATTTTGAAGATGAACTAATTCAAATTTTCACTGAAAGTTAAGGGACTAAAAACATATTTAACCCTAATTTAAAACTAAATCATGGTGTATTTTTTGTTTGCATTATTAATATGCTCTAATAATTTTCACTATATGAAATTATTTTCATAAGAGATGCAACAACAGTTTAAATATTCTCATATTTTGTATTGTCATTTTTCCTTATTTTTTTTTCTATTTTCATCAAAGCACTCATTGATCATCACCTTTTAAAAAACTTTTTTCTCTGTTTCTTTAATGGGATGAGTGTACTTTAAAGTTTTCAATGTTGTTATTATGTGTGAAGGAACATTTTGTTCATCTCGCCATTATTTCCTCTCAACAAGTAAAATATGGTGTAATTTATTTTTAATATTTCATTTACAATATTTATAAATTTTTATGTGAATTTATATTGTCATGTGACTCATCCATAATTTCTGTACGTGTCTTCTTCATCGCATGCTGTTTTTTTTTTCTATTGGACCAAAAAATTTATTGTCAATCCATATTAATTCCACAGAATCTGTCTAGATTCTAATAACAGAGCATTGGGGGCATGGTTGAAAGTCATATAAGTGCTAATGAAATAGGTATCTTATTGTGGCCCCAAAAATAAAGTGAACTAAAAATTGACAAATAATGAATAATTATTGTTGAAAGATGCATGGAGTATTGGTTTATTATTGATGCAAATTACCTCAACATTTTAGTGAATAAAAACATTGAATGGGCCACACTTGAATGAGGTGGCCCCAAGCTCACTTGATATGTACTCTTAGAGAAATAAGTGAGACTTTTTTGAAATACGTTCTCGTCTAAAAGTGTTACCATTAGAAAGACTAAAGATTATGATTTTGACATACATAATTCACTTATCTCTGAAAATTTGTTCATGTTGTTTATTATTAGATAGATCATAATCTTACAAGTTGTACTATATTCTAAATATCTATATCTTCAAATCTAATTATAGGAGTCGTGTGTTTTTAAACCTGTCAGTATAATTAGCAAGTGACACCCTACCACTAGTCTAATTATAATATTTCTATTAGGTTTGAAATGAATGATAAATTACTACTCTAAACTCTGATTACAAGTAAACAATAGATATGATATTAATTGAATAATTAGGTGGCATAAAGGACATAAGTTACTTTCCACATATCTACATCTGTTTTAACAAGTTCAACATTTCTTAGGGATTTGATTATGTAATCTTATATTGGGGAGGTAGGATTAACATAATGAATTTATAGGTTTTTTTTTGATATTTTTATTTAATGTGAAACTTTTAATTTATTTTGAATTTTTAACAATTTCATTTTTAAATGCGAATTTCTTTATATTAGAATATTTTTTTTTTCTTAAATATGAATATTTCAATAGTAATCAACCTTTAAATTTTAGGGTTTTTCACCTATTTCATATCATATTCATCTAAATCGTTATAGGATGAATCATCGGTTTTGATATCGAAATAAAATTTTCTCAATAAGAGACATTGAAAAAATTTTACATCAATATGTTGACAAAAGAAGGAAATGAACATTTTGCTCCAATAAAGAGTTTTGATGATGATGACTCACGAATATCTGTTCAAGATTTAAAGAATGCTTGGATTCAATATATACATTAAAGACTTAAGAATTTATCAATTGAAGTCTTGTAGTTTGGTAGAACCTAAGTAATAGAGCATTGGAGAAAAAATTTGTTTTTTTATAAAAGTCTTTGTGTTAATTGATTATCATTATTGGTAATGGATTATCCAATTAAAATCAAGTTTTTCAAAGGAACCTATGTGATAATCAATTATCATTTGAGATAATCAATTATCACAACAAGAAAATAATTTTTGAAATAGCTTCTAGAATAATTGACTACCACTTATGATAATTGATCATCATAGCAATTGCGAATAAACTCTTTAATTTTCTGACCTAATTTTCAAAATAATAGTCTATATATATTTTATCTAAACCTAACTTCAAAAATTACTTTTCACTTGAAAAACCTAGTATGGATAAACTGAAAACTTTCACTGAGTATGTCTAAGTGATTGAATGTTATTGTTGTTGCTAAGAAAGTTGTTCATTCTTTGTGTGTCAAATGATGTGTTGTTAATCTTTTGTGGTTTCAAGAGATACTTTCTAACCTTAACTCAATTTTTAATTAATCTTTTAATAGAAATTAATAATTAGACGTAGAATTTTTTGATTTGAACCAATATAAAACTACTTATGTAATTATTTTTTTTCCTACACTCTTTATCTTATTGTTGTTATTTATAAAAGATCAATTTTAGTTATAAAATCAATTTATCAAAGCGGAAATTTGTAGAAAGCACAACTTTTATTAAGTAAATTAATTCATCATCTCTTGTTTTTTATCCACATACGAACATTCTATTTTACGATCCTAACAAAATAAATTGTAAATAAACTTTGTATAAATGATAGAAATACAACTTTTAAAATAATAAGCATTTGTTTACATATTTTCATAACTCTTGGTTGAATACAATGTCTGAATTTTCATATTTAATTATGTAATATCTCAAGTGATGATTATTTTATTTATCCAAAAATAGTACTTCTTAGCTTGTGAAATGTGTGACACATTAGTAGTAGTTAATTAAAGTTAATTAAAGTAAAAGGAAGTAGAGAGTGTTCAAGATTTATTTATATTTATTGTATGAATACAAGATTTCTTCTAATTCATATCATTATCTTGAATTATATATATATTTTTTTCATGGCTTCCATACGATTAAAATAATGTTTTATCGAATGATCTTTTCATCTAAAGGTTATTCCTTAAAAGCTTGAGTGGGAAGATGTCACAGCCCAAGCAAGTCAAGTTCAGGGTTTGTATTATATCCTCGACAATGCTTTTATGGAAATTTATTTTCAAGCCCAAGACATTTTCATAAGACCATAATAAAGTTTTCATTGCTACTACAATACTCATTGAAACAAGTATCAATTCAAGATTTAAAGGAAGCAACATTATGCATACAATTAAGTACTAGGGAGTGTGAGTTTTTGAAGTGATAAGTATTTGACGAACTTCCTATATTGTTGTGTTTTCTTTATTTCTGTAAATTACAGTTTCATTTGGATACCGAATACTCTTTTTTGAGCAAAGGGCACACTAACTAAACTTAACATAATCGTTTTCTATCATCCACTTGATGCTCCAGGAGTTAGAGTCACACTTGTATGCCCAATAAGCACTTCCAAATTTGGCAGCAGAGTATACATCCAACTGGGCTTGCATAAATTTTTGCTGACTTTCCTTTGATGCTCCCTGAACTTTCCAATCACCACTCCACTCTCCTGCAGATTCCACCAACATGTTATCATATGCTATATAGTTTTCTTAGGACACAAGCTTTTAAAAGAAATCAAGAATATCATAAAGCATTTATATGTCACTTTCTTGCCTACAAAAATTAGGGGTCCATCAGATGTGGTGAGAGAACTAAGATCAGAAGCTCTTTGTTTTCTGATATAGTCTATGTTCTGCTGCACATTCATATTGGAGAACCTATCCGAAAAGAGATTGTAGTAGTGCACGTCAATGGCCACTTTACTGAAAGCCCCAGCAAAGGACAAAAGCACTTTTGATTCTCTATCCAGAGGGTTAGACATTATCACATACGCACTCGACGTGTGTTTTCGAACCCTGTCATAACCTGCTTGATAATACCTTTTAAGGCTTTCCAAATTTACACCTTGAGGCTCATTCATTAGCTCAATTGCTACCAGACCTGATCTGTTTGCATATCTGAAACCCAATCGACACACAAATAGTTTATATTACATTCTATGATGTATTTCTAAATATGGTGACGTATTTTAGAAAATTAGCAAAAGGGTCGTTAACTAAAGATTAAAAGTAAAACCTTTCGGCTAGGAAGTCTATGGCTGCCACAGTTTCAGATATGTATGAATCACCCCATTCTAGATATCCATCTCTTGAGGCACTGTGAGGTTTTCCGTTCTGTGAGCCTGGAGCAGCATGTAGGTCCACAATTACCTTAATTCCATACTTTCTGCAATGACATTGAAGAGTGACATTTAATGAGACAAAGTGGTTTTTCCAATTTTTCATGATAACGAAATTGACAGGGCACTATCCCTTAAATGGTCTTACTCTGCCCATGTGAAGGCATTGTCCAGCATTTCCAAGGATCCCCCAACAAACGGCTTTGGTGGTGTTGGGTCTTGAGCTATCCACCACCCCACGGGAATTCTGACACCATTTAAGCCATTTTCTGACATGAACTTGAAATCATCTTCGGTTATATACGTGTTCCAGTGATCCTGCATGTGCATGCCCCGCATAGCTTTATCATTGATAAATTAAAATTTGATCTAAAGTTCTCTTTACCTGCATGATTTTGGGAGCTTTCTCTGGACCATAACCATTTGTAATTTGGTATTCCCCTCTTATAATGCTTCCTGTCAAAACATTCATCTTGAAGACCGAAGGGTCATTATCATCCCAACTGGATCCTTCGTAATCTGCAAGTACCACAGTCTCTGATGTGGCCTGATGAACAACATCAAGAGCATAGAAACATTACAAGCCACAAAATCTATATTTAAGAGTTAGCTAAACAGTAACACCAATAAGACCAAAGTACCTGTAAAAACAGACCGTTTGGTGCTCTGATACGAACCCTGTTTGGTTCATCATCATTCCTCACAATCTCAAACGTTTCCCTGTCACTCGGTGAATCAGAATCAGCCACTAAACTGTTTCCTTCATCTTGATTTGCCAATCTCACAAATTGCTTACTCGAAACTCTAAAATTGAAGGCCGTTTCATTGACTCTCCACAACTATGGTTACAAAAGAAAAAATGGCAGTAGTGAAATGCATAAAACTCTGGAAAGTGTATTTATATATGTATGTATGAACAGAGGAACCAACCCTGAAGGTTTCCCAACCGGAAGCTCTGGTGCGGTTGGCAACAACAATACTTCCTCCACCATTTTCTGCACAGAGATATTTCTGTAACTTGGTAGACATTAACTGCACTTGAGTTCCATCCTGCACTTGACACAATTTTCTATGATAGAAACGATAAAAGAAAAAAGAGGGCATTGCCAAAAGATCAAAATTCTGATAAACACCAACATACCAAAAGATCTTTATTGGGTATTCCATCAAAGAGAGAAGGTTTCATCCACCCCTCAATAACAAGCCAATTTCCAAGATTCACAGCTTTGAGTGGCAAATTGAAATTTTCAGTCTGAGCAAGAGCATAGTAACAGGAGAGGTAGAAAGCTAGCACAAGGTTCGCATACAATAATCGGTTGCTCATCTTACTACACTTTTTGTGAGTACTACGCAAGAGGATAGTGTGTAACATATATAGAGTTCAAAGTATATAAATATTTTCGCTTAAATTTAACTTAGCTGTTGTGTTTGCTCATCACCATATATCATTTTCTGTCTCTATCTAAGTTTTAGATTTAGCAACCCTAAAAATTAGCAAAAAAAGCATATAGAAAAAGGTTCAATCATATGCCTTTAAATATCAATATGAGTAGTATGTTTCACGCATATACAAGTAGGTGGAGCATATCATCTTAATTTCATTTGTGCATTTACACACCTTTTTATTATTTCTTTATTTAAAAAATGACACTTTAACAAAAAATATTTTTTTTATACTCAGCTTTTATTTCTTCTTGTTGAAGCATCCTTTTTCTGTTGTTCACACAGCACTTTCGCATAAATAGTATTATTTTTAGTTTTTAAAATATAATGGTGTAATGTTATTTATTTTCTTTATTATATTTAATATTTGTCTCTATGAGAATATGAGTAAACTTGGAATCCATGAACACTGACACCAACCTCGTGTACTCTGTCCCTCCTCTTTGATCCAAAATATGACAAGTTTTTCTTCCTTCCGTGTTAAACCAAACATTCAAACAAAGGGACCTCTCTCCTTTGCTACCATATATTAAAATTATTGAGAAATATTTATAAAATTTTCTTACGTAACTTCTAAAAAAACTTAGTCACAAGGTTTTTTTTTTTTTTTTTTATGTGTTGTAGGAAACTTTTGATTCGTTCATTTCTTGTTTTTTCTTGTTAAGTTTGGTTTGTACTTGTTATAAAAAATAATCCAAATTCCTACGCCACAGAAGAAGCAGCCAAAAATGTTTGTTGAAAAGTTGAATGATTATTGGTGCATGAAAAGAGTATAATGATAGTGCTATAGAGTAGAGTAGAGGCATTGATTCTACAGAGGATTTTCTTGGCTCTCAACATCTATACTTTATATTTCTCACATTTCAAGTGATTCTTCATGTAAGTAATGTTGGTTCAATCATACCAAAAATCATTGAAACATACACACACCCTCTATAAATTTATACTATTTTTTGGCCAATAAGTTGTTAGTTAACATCACACCTTGCTCATTCTCTTTAAGTAACTTCAATTAAAACCCTAGTATTTTTTTAACAATTTTAAAATAATATTGATTTTAAACAAAATTTGTTGAATCATAGTAGAAGATGTACTGCATATATATATTGAAATAGTGTAATTATTTGATTGTATATAAATCACATTTTATTAGAAGAAAAATTGAGAATATAGCAAGTTAATTACACTTATTATAATTGAATAAAATACTAAGTAAATTTTAATTCTCTTCTAAAATTTTGATATTTGTAATTGATTTTCTATAAAAAAAAGAATTGTTTTATTGAATATTCAAAATATTTATATTTGTTAATGTTGTTTAACTTTTTGGTTAACTAGATAACTTAATTATTATTTTACTTTATTATCTTACTTAATTGTTTCAAAAGTATTAAGAGATATGAGATTTTGTGGTTAAGATAAAATGATATTATGATTAATGTAAAACAATAAATATCTTTATTTTTTTTTCTTTAATTAAAAATAAGTTGGATAATAAGGAATTATCGTTGTCACTTACCTCTATGGCAGTTATGGCAACAGTTCATAAGCACAATAAGAGATGATGTGAAACCCATCAATAACAATTGAACTTGTCCCAATTTTAATGGTGATCTTCACATTGATTATATATACGCAATACTAAATTTTTAAATTAAGTATAGGGACCAAGGTGAGTACTTAGTTCCTTCACTCATTTGAATACCTTTCTTGTTTTTATTTCTATCTCTGTTTTAAATTAATAAAACACCTTTAATTTATTAGATAATATTCTTTGATCCTTCATTTTCTTATTTGTTTATAAGATATATTTTTAATTTTTTTCTACAATTATTTGACATCTATTTATTTGTTATTTGATACTCTTATTTAATGTTTATAATTATAATTTTTTACTTTATATTTGATATTAGATGAAAGAAAACATGCATCATTTTTTCATTGAATTAATACTTATATCATGTTTTCTTTTTTGTAATTTTTATTTTTAATAAAAAGTCATTAATATTTAAAATAGTAAAGGGACTAGTATGTCAAAGTTGTATTCATCCCCTCTTCATTGCCACCTTTAATCACTGAAAACATGACCACCTTCATGCTTACACCAATGGTGATAATAATGACAATCTTTTTATCGTAGATTGAAAGAAGGACAATCTCTATATGCAATATGTTTTCTTAAAATATAACAAAAATAATTTGTTGTCCAATGATAACCACAATAACTTTTTATATTTAATATCACAAAAAATCATATTTTTTAATATGTGGAGACAAATATGTAGAATAATGATATAAGATAAAAACTATTTGACCAGTTAATGAAAAAATTAAACAATAAAAATTCAATTAAAAACTACAATGTTTCAAAAAAAAATAATAGAAATTTAAGTAAAAATACTAATATTTATTAAGTTATTTAAACTTGAAGTCTATATTTCTAATTTTAACATGCACTTTGATAGCGCCATACAAGTGTAGTTGGTTCAATCATAACAAAAATTAAAATTGAAAGAAACACACACCATCCAAAAATTCGTTCTATTTGTGGGCAATAAGTTGTTAGTTAAAATGACACCTTGCTCATTCTCTTTAAGTAACTTGAATTACAACCTTACTATAATGCAGGGGCATTCTTTAATAATTTTAAAATAATATTGATTTTAAACACAGATTGCTGAGTCATATAGTAGAGGTGTATTTACATTAGTGTAACTATTTAATTTGATTATTTGAAGAAAATTAGAGAACATAGCAATGCAATGTGATAGTGATATGATGTATTTGGAAAACAAAAAATTAGAGCAAAGTGGTTTTAACAATGAGTGACAGACAAGAAAGTTCCATTGATGTCATATATATGTCGTATAAAAGCAAATATAAAGATAATGATATTTTAACAACATTTTTCTATAATATTTTAATGTTATTTAAGTGTCATTATGTGATTTAAAATTATTTCATAATTAATAATAATAATTATAAACATCAATATGGATCAATTACAAAATCACATATAATTAGTGTTAAAATATCATTATCCAATATAAAAAGGAATATTTATGTGAAATGGTCATAGAGTGAGAGTCATAAATTGAAAAGTTATCCCTTTTGGTAAAATGGTGATGGAAGAGTAGCAGTTGAATCTGGTTGAAAATATTGCTTTGGAATGAATTAAAAGAAGAAATAGTTAGGCGCGGATAAGTACCACTTACTTACCAAACACTCATATAATTTTCAATCTCTTTCACCGACAACCTACGTCATACAAGGCTGTTAAAAGGTTACCAAAGAGTCAACAAGACCTCGTGTACTATTTCAACAAATCAAAGTAATTAATTGGTAGAGCTGTGCTTACATAATCTTACCAATATAAAAAAATCCAGATATATTTAAACTCCTTTTCTAAATTTTTCTAATTTTTTTTTATTGTTCGATTTTTGTTTTACTAAATGCGAGTTGCTGTTTGGGCCTCGGCGTATTCAAACAACCCCCAAACACTAGTACGTAGTCACACATTTGATTTTGCAGTGAATGGCCCAACCAGAGAAAAACCCAAAAATGAAAAACACAAGACCTGGCATAGAGCATAACAAAACCAATAGTATTTATCTGTGCACTCCACGTTTCAAAAATAGCATTTTTCAACAGATTTTAAAATCTGTTAAAGTTTAAAAAAAAAACTCAAAAGATTTTGAAATTTGTTAAATTATTTTTCAAAATTTATTAAAAGCTTCAAAATGTAAGAACCTGAAAATGGGGTTAAAAAGCTTATAAGAGTGTTGTGCTAATTGAATCATATTTTAATTGAAACACATCAATACGTATAAAAAGAATTTTATAACAGTGTTGGTTCGTTATGCTCAAAAACTCCTTCTCTCTAAAATCCTTGTTCATCAAACTCTCTTCCTTCTGTCTAAATTTATTCACTCCTAAATAATTTCTTTTGCAATCAGACAACATCTAGAAGATCTTTAGACCAAGGACAACAATTCTAACCGAACAAACTCTATGTTCTTCACTTGGTAAGTCATTCCCCCTTCTACTGTACATTTTAAGGTTGTGTTCATGCAATAGATTGGGGTTGCATGCAACTCTTCTTGCATTTTTCCCAATTCTAGCTTCGATTAGGTTCTAAGAAGCTGTTTCCATCATCTAATGATGATCTGTAGGTGCCTTTAAGTTGTTTATGTGGTGTGAGGAACTGTGAGATAAGCTTTGAGATGCACTGTGAAAGTTCAAGGTAAGGGAAGCTAGGTGTTGATTTTCTGTTTTGAGATGTAATGATTGAATAAGCTTGGGTTATATGTTTAATTTTGTGAAATCAAGTGTATGCAAATCTGTTTTGATATATGGGTGATGTTAGGTTGAAAGCTTTTAACCTTGCATGTTAAATTTAGAGCTATTTATATATCTACTGGTGAATCTGTGAATTTTGGATTATGATTTTGATTTGTTTGTGGTGTCTTACTGAAGATTTAATATATTGAGGAAGTGAACCTATTTGTGTAGGATTGTTATATGAAAACTGAGTGAATGGTAGTGTGTTGAGTCTTATTATGAAGAACTAAGATAGTCAAAATGAGATTTCGACATTTCTTGTAGTGCTGGACAGTTTAGATAGTCTATAGAGGTCAAATGGGACCTAATTGGATCCCATTTGACCTATTTGTGTAGGATTGTTATATGAAAATTGAGTGAATGGTAGTGTGTTGAGTCTTATTATGAAGAACTAAGATAGTCAAAATGAGATTTAGACATTTCTTGTAATGCTGGACAGTTTAGATAGTCTATAGAGGTCAAATGGGACCTAATTGGATCCCTAGAATGGTCAAAAACAGGTACTAAGTGGTAAATTGAGATTTAGACCTCTAGGTGAATAAAAATGTGGTTTATGGGTGGGAATTGATGCATAAACACTAAATTATGGGCTTAAGAATCCTTAGAACCAGTTAGGCAAGTTTAATTAATCACATAGATCAAGTTGGGAGTGTTAGAAACTCATCAAAGTGTCTCAAATGCACTAAAACCAGAAAAATCAGGTTGCTGTCAAAAACTGATAAGAATAATCGATTATCTCACTTGATAATCGATTATTCTAGTCAGAATGTCATGTTTTATTCAAAGTTCTCGTAAATAATCGATTATCATATGTAATAATCGATTATTGTTGTCAAGAAATCATGCAGGACAATTTTGAGTGGTTTTCGGGGTTCCGGGTATCATTTTTGGATGTTCTTTAGGTCGTTTTGGGGGTTCTGAACCTTTCTGAAACCGTTGGTGATTGTTTAAGAGTCGTATTCTTTGTCTAAGTATGAGTTTACTGGGTTTTATTTTGTTTAGTGGTTCTTCTGGAACTCTTACTGTCTGGTAGTGTACATTGAACGATTTCATACAATTTTGATGACTTGTTGGGTTGCTTATGGTCTTTTGAAGTGTAATTAGTGTTATATATATGTTTGTATGCAAAGTAAAGTTGAAGAGTTACATGTACATGGTTTTATATGGATTCAATGTGATAATGTCATGGTATTTGGTGGTTCGTGTCTTGAGTTAAGTTTCAAAGTGAAAAGTATGGTTATTGGACGTAATTCCATGATCCTCAAGGGAGGTTACATGGTGGTGCCTTGTAGTTGTTGTGATTGACCGTATGAATGGTCGGAGTGTCCTTATGGGGTTTATCCTGACATTTTAATGACCATCCATGCTCAATTAAAGAGTGATGAGTCATGTGGTGAAAATAGCAGGAGGTCCTAGTCTTGGGTGCTTCCAGTATGGTCCAAGGTGAGTTATAACGGACTTACACTTGTGTGTGTGGTAAAGGTGAAACTCGTTGGCAATGGTTTTGCAAAGCAGTAGAGACCACCACAAGTGCAGAAACCCCTGGAACTCGACATTTCATACTAGTTCGGATGGTCAAATCACATGTCGGTCATTGGTATCAACAAAATGCATTTGGTCTTAGTCTGTATTTTGTTATGGTCTTTGCATGTGTGTGTGATTGTATAACATGATAGTTAGTTCCATTTAATGTATAATCTGATAGAATGTTTATTTGTTTGCTTGTGTGTATACTGTTAAGTATATGTTATTTTGAATTTGGACTCATCTTGCATGCTTTTCAACCTAGCTTACCCTTGCATTGTGTGTGTTGTATGCGATTGTCTTCCCCCTTGCGATGATCATTCAATCCTTTGAATGTGAGCAGAGTCAGAGGATGTACCCCTAGAGCACGCCTTGGAGGGAGATGACCCAACCCCTATCTCTTAGGATTTCTTTCTTAGAGTTTTACTTCATTTTGAGAAACCTTGTAGTTCATATGTGTACCTAGTTCATAGGATTACTCATAGATCCTTTTTATCATTTTGAGAGACCTCTTATGTATATAAAATTTTAAATTTTATAGTTCTTTTGGATGACTGTAACTATTATAACTTTATATACATCCTTTCACTACTTTGTCATACTATAATGATATATCCTGTTATATTATATTTAGCATATAATTTTTGGGATGTCACACAATATCCGTTAAAATTTTGTAAAATTCTTTAATAAGTTTTGAAATCCGTTAAAAAAAATTCTTTAACAAATTTCAAAATCTACAAAAACGAGATATACAATTTTTTGAAATGCAGGTAATAGTTTTGAAATTTTAAAAAGTGTGGGGATGTAGAAAGAAATGTGGAGAAGTGTAGGAAGAACCACTCCAAAACCAAGCCTAAGCCTAAATAACACAACATACCACATGTTACATACTGCGTTTCAAAACCAATGACCTGCGTAAAGTATTACTAGCTTCTTACTATTTGATGTCAAAATGACATTAAACATGTGAAACAGAAATTAGATTTTGTCATGTGAAAACAGTAAAAACAAATATATTAAATAAAGACAATTAGATTCCTACAACCCATATACACAAGATAAATTGTCATCAGCAATCCTATTGAAGATTGAAAATTACATTTGTAGTTAATATTTTTTAACAATCTCAAAAAAAATATATTCAAAAAACCATCCTTGCATATGTGTGTTCAGATCAAGCATAATCCAATTCTTTTCATTGTAGACTTTGTGATATTCAATATAACATCCAAAAACATCCTATAACAATGAAAAAACTCAACCAAGAATCCCACAATAGAAAAACAACAATGTCATACAAAACAAAATGCATAAAGACACCTATTGGTGATACTCACTTATTATGCTTTTCAAATGTGCTTAAAAGAAAGTTTTAAATATTAAGATTAGAGCTGTATTGATTTTAAACACGTGGTTGGGTTAGATTGACTTTTTTTCTTTAATATAGGTGAAAATAAACTTGACTTATTGATCTAAATGTTGCAAATAAGTTGAATCGGGTTTATTATAACCAATTTTTATGACTTTTGGATTCCTTTCTTCAACTTAAATAATTTTTAATGAGAATATATAGGTAAGGTGAACTTTTTATTAAATGTGCTCATCTCTAGTTTATAATTATATAAAACTAACTTAATTGATGTTGTAAGCATATTTATATACTATATAATCTAATTTTATCTATAGTTAATGTGTGATATTTAATAAAACTTATAATAATGACTTTTATTGTTATAAATAATCTAAAAGTTGAATGATGTTTCAATGAAAAGCTATGTTATAAAAATTCATGCATAAATCTAGATCCCATAAATAAGAAAGTTTGTATAAAAGTAAGAAAGTTGAATGGAGATCAATTAACTTATTGTTTCAAAAATTTAGATTGTAGATGAGGTGAATTTTTTATATGAATTAGACTCGTATCTTATTGTTATTGTATTTCTTTAATAGCTCTTATTCCAAAGATTTATAGGTAGTATTAAAGTTAATAGTTAATTTTATCAATTTAAAACAAAAGATCAGGTAAATATGCTCTATTATAATAAACCACTTTGCAAATAACTTAAATTGTTTGTTATAAATTTAATTAAAAATCATACGTTTGACTGAAAGTAATATTATATAATAAATAAATAGGAACTGTCCCTATGTTTAAATTGTTTCAATAAAAATTGGTTACCAATGATCTCACTCCAACTCAATTCAATTTGTTTATATCCTATAGATCAAATAAACCAAGTTTTTTTACCCTTCTCAAATTTACGGTGAACTACAGTTCACTTATTTTAACTATTTTGGCATCTTTTGTGATGAGGAGTTGATATCTTTAGTTATTATTAATAGTTTAACGGGATTTTATTTTAAATATGAAAACATGAAAAAGGACAACGATCGAGAACTCAACTTGTGATGTTTTTTTATGAGCCTTTTGCATGACGTAGCACTGTTTTGGCAACAAGTTACAGTCAGTTGTGACCGTTATGAGTGTAGAAGAAATTAGCAACAACATTAATATTGTAATAAGTGTTTTTGTTTTTTGTGAGGTATAAAGTAAAATAGTAAATGTAATTATTGACGTTAAGCAGTTGATTATGATAATAATATAGAAATTGAATTTGATAGAAAGAAAGAGAGGGGTAGTAGTGGGGGCAGGATCTATCTATCTGATAGATGAAGCAAAGAGGCAGAAAAGGGTTTTATATGTTCTGACGAGAACTGTTTCACGTGATGCATGCATGGATCCAATAGAATCAGTCACAGCAGCTTCCAGGACCCAACATGCAATACATATCAAATATCTCTTTCTACCCCAACCAATCTTTCTCATACTCTCTGCACACTCTTTCGCTTTTCTGCAATCTTATTATTATTATTATTATTATTTCTTTCTCCTTTTTCAACTTTAACTAAATATTAACACAAACTTTCCTCTAATCTTATTACGGATAATGGATAATGATATTTTGATAACATTTTTTGACAATTTTTTTTATAACGAGACACGTGTCATTATTTTATTGGTCTATTTAAATTTACGTTTAAAAAATATTTAAAACAGATCAATCACACGTTGTCACGTATGCGTTGTCAAGAAATTGTTAAAAAAGTACTGTTAAAAGAAATTCTTCCTATTAAAAAACATACCAAACATTCTTCTTTTTTCTTCCATCTGTAATATCTTCTGTTATCAATGTCACGGTATAAAATAACATTTACTGATACAAATTATAAAAATTATTGACACTTTTTAAATAAATAGTTATTTATTTCTTAATTCGAGTTCATAAAAGGACACTTTTTAAAGCTTATGACTTTCTGTTGCATTTACATGACAGAACTTCAAGGACGCTAAAGAATTGAAACAAGTTAATACACAAGTAAAAATAAATAAAAAATCAACCTGATGCAATAATGAAACGAAAAGAGAAAAAAATTAAGCATAGCTATTCTAGTCATACATTTCATATTATATTTGCATTTTACAATGACTAGTCATCTATAAAAACTTTGAAGTTCAAGGAGTTCCTAAAGTTGACAAGTCAAAAAATCTATTGCTGTTATTTATTTATGTTTAATCGCTCATTTTTTAAACAGTCTTCGTACCAATTATAAGTAATACTCCAAATGTGCAAGACTATATCATTTAGTCTAATTGTGCGTACCCTGAATGTTGTATAAGATTCCAAAATTTTCAAAATGGTTGTTTAGACAAAAGTGTATAAGAAATAGCGATGAAAAATTGAGGATATTGTTTGAATTTGTTTTCATTTTAATAAAAAAATTAAATTGATTGAGTACATATATAAGTATAAGTATTATCCTAACTTTTCAATTCGATATGGAGATCATGTTCCATTCTTATACTTGCTCTCATAATTATCTTATTCCGTTTAAATTACTAAAGTACTCACATTCTTATTTTGTGGGTCAATTTAGTCCACTATGGATTTGAGTCGGATTAGGTTTGAAAAAAATATTCTTTTATGCGGATCAATTTTTAATTCGGCTCATTTAAACCCGATTCATGTGGGTTGAACCTAAGGTGAGCCGGATTTGTTCAAGTGCTGTATTATAATATTTATTGGTGTAAAAAAAAATCATTAGAATATAGAGAAAAAAAAGTAAAAATAAATTTAAAATCTTTTTAAACTTGGATAATTGTTTTTCTTTTTATAATTTTTTAGTTTTTTTAAAACTTTATCAACTTTATGTTTGTAAACTTAATAAATATTTTGATTCTCATCAAATCTTATTTGATACTATAATTTAAAATATATATAATTTTTTAAAATATTTGATATTAAAAAAATAATAATGTGTTTCTTAGATATTGAATATTTGATAATATTATATTTTATTTGTTATGATCTTTTTATCTTTTTATAAAAATTAATTAATTAATATTAAAATATTACAAAAGCCGATATAAATATACTTGTTGGAGATGAAGATGTGATAAAAAATATTATATCATTTATGCATAGGTATAGGAATGAGGATGATTTTTTTTTTTTTTTTAAAATGGGTATGGACTAATGAAACTCGTCCCTTGTCATCTTTACTAAGAAAGATATTATCAAACATTGACATAAGAAACAACACTATTAGAATAATATAATCATAAATTATTATTATAATAATGACAATAATTAAATATGTTTCTAGTCAATAAATTTTTATACAAAATTTGAATTTGTCATTGTCTCTTTATTTCTAATTATTTTGAAAATTTTTTTACATGTTAAACGCATTTCAAATCAATTGTTTATACCATTTTAATACATTATAACTTAAATGTCAATTTAAAAGCAAATTAAAAAAAAATAAAATCGTTAAATTAAAAAAATTATATTCATTTTCTTAAGTTTATAATTATAATATATTAAAGTTTGAAAAAATAACAAATTCTAATTTTGTGTATAAATATAACCATTTAAAAACATATTTAAAGCAAATTAGGTATACCCATATTTTTCAGACTTCCTACAATATTTCTATCATTTAAATTTTTGTACTAGATCAGAATTCTTTGAAATACTATTTATTATTTTGTGATTTAAACTGTTTTCATCTCCCTAACTTCAGACAATTCTTATAGTCAGCTTTAAAAAATAATATAAATTATTTTTGGAAATCATTTTTAGAATTTAAAAAGTTTCAGAAAATAATTCTAAAAGTTACGATTTGAGCTTTTCTTTTATCAACTTTATTAATATTATTGTTTATGTGACACATAGAAGATATGTTCTCTATTTTTATGTTAGATTATTGAATTCGTGATAAAAAAAAACATTTATTAGTAGACATGGTTGTGTTTTTACATAAACATTTATTAAATCACTACTGTTCTCTAGACAATAAAACTGGTTAGGGAGTAAGAAAATGCCAAAATTATATTCTGAACTTGTATCTGTCCAAAGGATCATGGATTTTATTAAGAGGGTGACAATGATTTTCTCAAATTCCATTTCACCAGCTAATCTTTTTATTTTTCTTCCAAAACCAAACAAAACATTACTTATTATAAGTAATAATGAAAAGATACGGTCTACTGCATAAAAAATTAGCCATATTAATATAATTGACTCTAACGATTGTGATATAAATATGTATCACTTCAAAATCATTCCACGTATTCATCAATTCCATGATTGGTTTCTTGTTAATAATCATCAACACAAGAATTCGAAAAGCATCCGTGCGAGACCAAAATTCTTCTTGCTTTCTCCCAAAAATTGCATGCAAAGCTGTGCAAAGAGCAGACTGCAGTAACTGCGTTTCTACGGCTGCAAGAGTTGAAAAAAAAAAAGTGAAGAAAGGAGAGGTATGACAAATATAAGTTTGCTGTACTTATAAATATATATAAGTCTGAATCTAAAAGATTTTCCTTTGAAAGTACAGAGGCATGTAAAGTAGTTTTTTTGAATTGAAACCATGTTGGAACAGTTTAGAGAAGGGAACAACTGTGAACGGTGAGTGTTTGATAAAATGCATGTGAGAGAAAATTTGTATAGAAATGTTTTATTGGGGTATTTTTCTTGTCTTGGCTGTGTTGTCCCCTCCCTACTAGTGGGGGAAGCAATGGAGAGTGGAAAGTGGAGGTAGATAAAAAGACGAGAGAAAGTGATAAAAGTAAAAATGCGTCAACGAAAGGATGTGTGAAGTGAAAATGGGAAAAAGTTGTCCTTACTAGGCAATGCCTGGCAAAGGTGACTGTTGTCTCAAATCAGGAACAGAGAGAGAGAGGGTAAAGTCAAAATTAAATTCATTTATTATAGGAAGTTGATTGAGACCATCACCTTGTCCTTCACCCTTTCCCTTCCCTTCTACCCTCTTTTGTTTTCTTTTCACCCACTCCTCCTTCTCCCTTTGTGTCTTTCTTTCTTTCCATTTAACGCTCCTTTTTTAAGGGAATCTTTCTCTGCATCCACATGTACCATCCTGATTTCACGCTTTTTTTAAGGTCTATGCACTATATAGACTGCCTCATCCCCATTGCTTTGATATATGCAAACTAATATTAAATGCCATGCTGCTGCTACCCATCCATTACAATTCATCTTTTATTTTACCAACCAAAAAACTAAAATGCTTAATTTCTACTTTGTAAATTCCACGTCGCATTATAATTGTTGCATTATTAAAAACTGGTACGAACTTTGTAAATGAGTTTTTCTTATCCATGCAATGCAACATTAATAACGCACTCCCACTCACTCTCTTTCGCTGGTCCTTTCTCGTTCACTTTCATTCTGGTGCGAGCATAAAGAGTATTCTGTGGCCTGCTGGGTACCTTCATTCCTCCGCTAGCCACCCTTATCAAAAGCAACTTCGAGCATGGATGTTAATGTTAATGTTCGTTCACAAAGAGGTGGCAACAGAGAGACCAGCCCAGACCGTGCCAAAATATGCAGGTTGAAGCATAAAGTGAAACCATCCAGAAAAGTTCAAGTCGTGTACTACCTCTCCCGAAACGGCCTTTTGGAGCACCCCCATTTCATGGAGGTCACCCTTTTGCCTAATCAACCTCTCCGTTTAAAAGGTACACGCATGCATCAACACAAAAAAGGAAAATTTCCTGGTTAACTTTTTTTTTTTCTTATATGGCTATACCATTCTTTATTTTCTTGCACTACCATAACTTGATTCGCTGGTTTGGATGTTTACATTTGTTTCTGTAAAGATGTCTTCGATCGGCTCATGGCTCTCCGTGGGAGTGGCATGCCTTTGCAATATTCATGGTCTAGTAAAAGGTATAGCCTTGTATTGAATCGATTTGATTCTCGTTCTAAAACACACGTTCCGATAAAAAGGTTAATTTTTAATTTGGCAAATTCAGAAACTACAAGAGCGGTTATGTGTGGTACGACTTGGCTCTGAAGGATATAATACATCCCGCAGAAGGAGGCGAATATGTGCTCAAAGGATCTGAGCTCGTCGAAGGATGCTCTGGTAATTAATAGTCTCTTTTTTCGTTTAATTTGGTTGTGTTGAAGATTGATTATAACAGTTTTGACTGGATTTATTGACGGTTCAGAGAGGTTCAACGTGAGCAACAAACAGGGAATCCATCAGCAGGGAGAGGGAAACTACAGCTATAGTTACGATTCAAGGAGCAAGGCGTTGGGTGTGTGCAACAAGCCGCAGCAGAAGGAGCGTGAGGAGTACGAGGATTACGAGGAGGGAGAGAAAACAAGCTACACGAGTTCCACCAATACCCCACACTCGCGTTGCTCCAGAGGCGTGTCGACGGAGGAACTGGTTTACGAAGAGGAGAATAACAACGGGAACACAACGAAGGTAGGTGTTGGTGCGAAAACAAGGAACGACAATGATAAGCATTTTGCAGGCGGTGAGGGTGACGCGCGGAGTGAGAAGGTGAAGCGGAGGGAAGATGTGGATGGGTCTGTATCTAGCCGTTACTCCGTTCTGCTGCAACTGATAGCGTGTGGGAGCGCGGGGACGGAATTGAAGGGAAAGCAGGGGCCGCGGCTGAGCGATGTGGGGACCAAAGAGAGGGAAAAGGAGAAGAAGAGTTTGTTTTGGGAAGAGGGTGATAGTGAGATAGTGAATTGCGTGTCGGAGAATCCGAGGATGTTGGGGAATTTGCAGGCAGAAGAGAAGGAGTATTTCAGTGGGAGCTTGGTAGAGTCAATGAAAGCGAACAGAGTAGCTTTCCAGGAAGAACCTGTGCTGAAGAAGTCCAATTCCTACAATGAAGAAAGGTTTGATTTTTACTTTGTTTTAGTTTTGTTTAATTTTGATTAATCAACTTAATTAATTATTGTTATTGTTGTTGTTTGTAGGAGAAGTAGACTTGGAATGGATGAAGTGAAGGCGAAGGTGGTGGTGGTAGAGGAGGAGGAGGAGAAGAGGGTGGTGAAGGGAGGAGGAGTGAAAGAGAAATGCATCCCTCTGATGAAATCTCCGAAACAGAATAGTGGTAGGAAATGATGTGGTGAGATGAATCTATATTGTTAAGTAGAGCATTTAATTAGAGATTAAGGGCTGATTGCCTGCATCATTAATTTGTTTTAAGTTTTTAATTCCCTCTAATAAGTGTTCCTCTGCTACCAACTGTTGCTGCATATTATTAGGCTCACACATAAAATAATAATGTCGTAGAAAGTAGAAACCATAAACACGTTGGTCTTTCACCTCGTATCACCCACACCATCACCCTGACATCAACTTTTATGCTTTCTTCGATAAGGAAAGGGAAAGAAATAGGATTTTTAAAATGGAGCTTTTATTATTTATATAATATAATATTTGGAGTGTGGATGAAACTCGACTTTCCATTATTAAACTCTTTTCCTTTATATTTTGTTGACGTCTTTGAAACTTGTATGAGTGACGTTGCAGTGTAAAAGTGGTAATTGTCAATATGCTATACAGAAGTTATTCCTTTTTTTCCCCTCAAGAAACCATTTGCCAAAAGATTATGAAACCAAACAATTTTCAAATTTAATTACAGAAATGTGCTTTTTCTTAAAATTGTCAAAATTCAACTTTTACGCGAACGAATTCTGATTTTAAAAGAGAAAAACTATGAAAAAGAAACTGTTTTTATTTATATAAAATTGATAGTTTATTTATGGTTACATTTCAATTAATTGGTTTTAAATGTGTAATAGTCTATACTTTAATTCATTAGAAAATCATTAATAATTTAATGAGTAAATTAGTACGTTGAATGTCGGTTTGTGTGTCTTTATTTTTTAGTTTTTCTTTTTTGTAACCTCAGCAGTCTTATTTTTTAAATTATAATATATAGGAATGCAAACATATGAAACGTAACATGAAATGAAAATTGAAACATTGTGATGATTAATTTGATAACTTGTACTTTTTACATATTTTTCTTTTTTGAAAAACAAAACTAATTTTAGTTTTATTAAAGTAGTTGGTTAAAAGAATTTTTTAAATATGCTTTTTTCTTGTGATGGGTAGAGTGTATATTATTTTGTTGTACATTTGATTTTAAATTGAAGTATTCGTATCATTAAACTTAGATATGAAAACTTTTTCTGACCTGGGTTGTCACATGTTTTTTTTGTAATGTATAAGATGAAAAATAATTTTGTGTAGTTGTAATGAGTTTTCATGTAGTTAATTTTGTGGGAGAGGGTGTCAAATCAAAAGTGAGTTTGTATGATTCAAGAATAGTGTATGATGATTGTAGTGGTTGTAAATATGATGGTTTAAAGGTATTAAAGTGAGTTGGAAGTGTTGAAGATACAACCTATGTTTTCTTCTTTTCATAATTATGTTGTCATGTAATTAAGTACCTTATGACAAAACACAACTAGAGAATGATAGATTAATTGTGTTATTGAATTTTAACATTTGTGTTTTGTAAATGATGGTTCTTTTCGAAACATTTATGTGACATTGTTTTCTATCACGATAAGAGTTGGTTATTTTTTTTTTTTCAATGAAACATCATCTCTTGATTAAAAGAGTTGGTGATCTCCTTGTCATGGTGAATGCGAAGAAGTTATAATTTTGATACATACAGAAGATACAAGGTAAAAATAATTTCAATATACTTTAATGTGTAAGGAAAATAGAGTATACTAATAGTTTACTTGATAGGAGTTTTAAAATTTGATCCAATTTTTTATAGAGTTAAAAATATGTCGAGGTGGGTATATGAATGTTAAATAATATAATAATAATTGAAATAAGTGAAGAAAATATCCAAAAAAATTTCTCAGTATTAATATATAGAGTAATTTATATACATAAAAGAGAAGTTAACATAAAAAAGAAAAAGTAACATGTTTTGAAGGTAGTGTTTTTTTCAAGCTGTCTTTTTTACCTTTTTACTTTTTTGTTGTTGTTATTTAATTAATCCGATATTTTGATGTTTAAGTTAGTTTAATATCCAAACGATTTAATAATGAATGTTGTAATAAATGTGTTATAAATTTTTTAATAAACATTTCTTTGACTTGTACTTATAAGTTTTTTTATGGACTTTTGGTTATAGTCGACCTAATCACGACCAAATTATGTTAAATATGATTACTAACCTGTTTAATTTAATCGAACTGAATCTGATTAACATTGATTGGTTTCGTTTTAACACGAACTATCGACCAATCCGTGTGTGTACAGTACATAACCTATATCGATAAAAAAAGTGATATAAAAAAATTACTCCACAATAAATATCATTGACTATTTATAGTTATCTATCCACTTGTAAAAGTATGAAAATTTAAAAGAGAAGAAAAACATATTTATAATTAGTTACTTAAAATCTAAAGAGAAATAGATTTTGACTTATAAACTAAGATTTAATTGCTCGTGTCTATTAGTCTCCACTTTTAAAAATGTGTCAACTTCATCCACACTTCGTGTAATGTGCATCAATCAAGTTCATTTGTATTGACGATGTTTAAATAGATAACGTTGACTTATTGGTGAAGTTGTGCGGTGCATATTTTGTTGTTATGGCATTGTCGTGGGATACTTATTGTGATGTGTAAGCCAATAACGGGGTGGTGATGTGGAAATTTTGCAATTAGGGTTTAAGTTTAGGAACAAAATTGAATGTCAATGAAATTAAGTATTTTGAGCAAAGAAAAAGAGTGAACCAATTTGAGGATTTCTAATAGAGAGAAAGAAAAGTTGAGTTCGTGATTTGGAACAGAGAAGAAGAGAATTTGTGATTGACATTACCAACAGAGAAGAAGAGATATTCAATTAGGGATTTGTAACATAGAATCACATTTAGGGGTTTCAAACACATAAAAAAAAAAGAAGTGCATTTGGGGATTTCGAAGACCCAAGAAGTTAAAATGCAAAATCAATCTCTTTTTAACATCGAAGTGGGTTCCATTGAAAGTCCAAGGTACATTTTTGTTGAATGTGTGTCTATATTTTCCTTTTGGCAATGTTGTTGTGTTGCCCTGATTTAATAATTTAGGCTTATTATTTTAAATGTTTTCGAATGTTGTGTTTGCTTTTAATTTTGTGTGGAATATGGTGTATTGCTTATTTATTTACGGAATTAGTTCATAGTGGTGGTACCCCATGACGTTAGATGTTATTTTTGTTAAGGTCCCCCGTTATGTGCATTGTTGTTTTGGTTCTGGTATCCCATTTGAAATTGTTGTGTCAGTTGTTTTAAGATATTAAATGTAATATGTGCTATATTGTGTGGTCATTTTGATATATGACAGAGTTAAATATACAGGTATATATTAGTTGAGATGATTAACTTTGATATTGAAGTGGTCTTTCACCATAGGGTCACTAAAATATGTTTGAGAAACCAATACTTTGGAGATTGACCTAGACAGATGCAACTACTTTGAGATTTTTTCCATTATGAAGGAGATGAGTTATGTGAATGTTAAAAAGTTGTAGTATTCAATGGGTGGAAGTTTTGTGTTAGAAGGAATGTTGGAATTGCCATCTGATGACAAATGCACATGTCATTTGGTCAACATTGGCATACTGAATAGTCAAACTCACTTGTATGTTGTACACATGGTGTCAGATAATTAATATATTAGAGTATTTTGGAGGTGAGGGTAATTGAAATGATGGTGAACAAGTAATTGTGGATGGTGAACCCCAAATTGGAATCTTAACGTTGTTTACTCAAATTGAGAGAAATGGTGCAATTGAATCAATTTTACACGAACAGGGACCCAATTCAGACAACGAATAATAAAAGGACCTATTTAAGACATTTCTGCATAAATAGGAACCTTGAAAATGATTAAGCCTAAAATTACAATATTTTATGCTATCTAATAAAATATATAATTGTATATGTATAGATAAATTATATTGTTTCTAAGAGTTAATTAAAGTCTTGTCATAGGGTCAAACACACCCCAACCCTAACCCTAACCCTAACCCTAACCCACTTGAAAAGAGACTTTGAAGGTTGAGGCTTTTTTTTTGTCCCCACATAATGGAGCCTCCTAAAATGGAGTTTTTTCAAGGATGAGCTAGGACTGACCCATGGACTATGGGTCAAGTTGGCAACTATACCTCTTAGGATGATGACTTTGTGATGATGCCTTTGACTGTTATTATTAATTATATCCACTATGCTGCCCAACGACTTCTTTAATGTATTGTTATTATTAATTACATTTTTACATGTTTTTATATCTTATATAAGCTCCATCACTATTTTCTTTTTAAAAAATGTCTTGGAAGGTAGAAGGAGGAAAGAATATTTAAATTATATTAGGTCTCGACTCCTAAGCCATGTTAAACTATTGAGTGTGGTAGGAACATTTACTGTTTTGGAGTGTAGGGTCGTGGTTAACTCCTACAAGCAACGTCACGATCCAAGGTTTCCAAACATTGTTTTTCACTCTGAGTCTTCTGCAGCTGTTCGTCCAACACCGCATGGAGAGCATCTAAAGTGCTAAAGTCAGTTAAGCTTGATGACTCAAATAATTAATGTGTGTTAAATATTATCGTTTATCTTTTTATCTTAAACTTGTATTTATAGATTTTAGAACGGATTTTTTTATTAATGTTAATTTTCTTGCGACCCATTTAATGATAATTACGTTTTATCCTAATTTGATCAATATTAAAAGGAATGTCCATATAGACGGATTGTTCCGTCAGACCATCACAAAAATAGTCCGCAATCATATCTGTGACAAAAAAAAACCATATAGTCTGGAGGTGACTGGCGAGTCATACCATTCACTTAGCATTCACAAAAAAATATTTAAGATGCAAAATATTAACAATACGCGATACTATTTAAGTACCATTCAAATAATAACAAATTACGTGCACACATAAGCAAGTGGATGATTTTGTCCAAGCCCAATAAAAGAATTCAATCGGCCTATTCAATGCTGATGTAAATTTTGTTTATGGCCCAATATAGTTGAGAAACTCCAAATATAACCAAACCTATTCGAACTGCAACAATCTATCCAAGCTCAAACTCTATTAATATATATATGACCTAAATTTATATTTTCCATATTTTCCATAGTGACAGTATGAACTTAAAATGCTTCTTGAAAGTTCACCAACTGTGGAATAAAAATTAAACAGTAAAATTAATTTGGTCAACCTGAATACAACCTTGTGCTTATCGAAATAATCATTCGCTAACATCATCTATCTTCAGCTTTTTGTTCGTTTCATTGTTTTTTAGTACACTTATCAAGCCTTCAAAAGTAGTGCACAAGACTGCTCCCACTTCCAAATATCACTATCTCACTTCAACTAATCAAAATGTGACACCACATTGTTTAACACTAATGATCAAGATTAAGTTTTCCTTTACATTATTATGACACTTTTCACTTAATTCAAAATTCTAGCCAACTTTTCTGTTCTTTAAAAAGGTGTCAAATGTGTGTCCTTGGAAACACTGCTAGCAAATACAATTCAACATCAGAGTCTGGATAGACGTTGTTCATGGCAAGCTTTCTGCTACAAAAGATTGGTTAGGCTTTCATGCAGAGAACAGAGTTCTCCCAAACACTTCAATCAAACATGGCTTTCTCATCCATCACCTGTTGAAACCCCAAAGGTAGAAGAATACAATGAATGGTCACAGTGGGTGCTCAATGCCCCTGATCCCCCAACTACGTGGCACAAGCTCAGGGGTTCTGTGAGCAGCACAATCTCACAGTACCGAGAAATGTGTTTTGCTCTAAGAACCCAAAATGGACCTAAAATTTTACTTTCTTTCTTGGGAGCCATTTTTCCTATTCTTCATTGGGCTCCAAATTATTCACCAACCAAGTTCAGAAACGACTTACTTGCTGGTCTAACCATAGCAAGTCTCTGCATTCCTCAGGTACACTGATAAAATCATGAGATTTATTCAAATATATAGAACATGATGAAGCACTGTTTCTGTTTCTGTTTCTGTGCAGAGCATTGGGTATGCCTCTTTAGCAAAGCTTGATCCTGAATATGGACTCTGTAGGTTTCTTTCCCCTCTATATGTGAAATATAAACTCAACTTACATTTTCAATGGTGAATTTGAAACGAACGGTTTGAATGAACAAATTAGATACTAGTGTGGTGCCACCTCTTATGTATGCTTTGATGGGAACTTCAAGAGAGATAGCCATTGGACCAGTGGCGGTGGTGTCTCTTCTTCTGTCATCAATGGTTGAGAAATTAATAGACCCTGCCATTGATCCAAATGGGTATAGAAAGCTTGTGTTCACTGCCACTTTCTTTGCTGGTATATTTCAAGCTGCTTTTGGACTGTTCAGGTTGGTATATGAGTATGATTTTCAGTGTTAAGTAATTAACTAAACTTGGCATTGACAATGGATATTGTATAGGTTGGGTTTCCTTGTGGATTTTGTGTCTCATGCAGCCATTGTTGGATTCATGGGAGGAGCAGCAATAATAATTGGTCTTCAACAGCTGAAGGGACTGTTTGGGATAAATCATTTTACAAACAAAACAGACATAATCTCTGTCATGAAATCCGTTTGGGAATCGCTTCATCATACCGTATGTTGTTCTTTTACCTTGTTGGTTTGTTTACTTCTTTTACCTTTGCCTGCGGATATATTTAAGGTCAAGTTAATTAGTCAAAATATACCATTACATTCTTTTGATAATTCCTTAAGAATCCTGAAGGTATTGGTTAGCATTTTTCATATTTTATTTTATTTTTATAAAATTTTAAGAAGAAATAATCTTATTTTGCATTTTACAAGAAAAGACTTTTAATATAATATATTTTAAATAGATTATTTTATTTATTGTTTGAAATTCATGAATAATGTACTGAGAAATAATAATTCGTACGTTCACAGTGTAAAAATTAAACTCTAATAATATAAGTAATATGTTATTCAATATTTTTTTAGTACTTATCTAAACCTATACAGAACTTCTTATTTTAGGACCTTTGTATGATGATTTGTGGGTTTTTAGCAAGTGGGAATCTGGGTAACATTTGAAGGTGGATATATATGTTTGACAACACTCATATGCTTAACATAAATTATTCAAACATGTTATTATTTAACCAACTTTAATAACTTCAAAGGTGGATAAGAGAGTTTTTTTTTTCTTACTATAATAACAAATAAGAAAATCAATTGTGTCATTTAGGCTTAACAAGTGGACAACTCATGGTTGAACTTTGATATTCACGTGGATTAGTTGATTCGAGATAAATTTTTATCATTGTGTTTTAGAAATTAATTTTGTTATAATATAACAATCCTTAAATGGAAAACTGCTATACTTACTTTTCTTAACATTAACTGTTTCTTAATTTTTTTAGAAATTAACTGTGTGGCGCGTATATATATTTCTTTAATTTTATATATAGATAGTAAAATTACGTTATATTTTGATTTAAAAATTGTTGATAACAAGAATATTCAAATTTATTTAAGCAAGTTAGATATTTTATAGTATATATCATAATTAAAATAATATTTCACTAAATAAATTATTTTTAATAGATTCAATCACACTAGATTGCAAATCGCGACATAAAGATACTCCCAAAATTTTCATGGTGTCGCTTCACAACCTATTCAAGCACACTATAGTTTAAAATATCAACAAATCTTGTCATATTCTAACATGTTATTCAACTTAGTACTTACTTTAAAAAAAAGTTGTATAAAGATTCTAAGAAACTGTGTGTAAGAGGATCCATGTCCCTATTGGGTAAAAATCTTACATGCCATCAAAACTCAATTACATATTTGCAATTTTGGAAAAGAACATGATGTTTTTAAGACAGGAAAAATCTTCAGAATCGAAGAATAATACTAATGAAAAGATTTAGTAATATTTATCTGATTCAAAAAAAGGAGTAGTGAGAGTTAAACTTGTCTTGCTTCACTAGAACAATATTTTAGATCAACACTTGCATATGCTGTCTCAGAATCTCAAACAAAATCGATTATAACAATCACAACAATCCTTGTAATTGTTCAACTGCAGTGGAATCCGCTCAACTTTGTGCTGGGATGTTCGTTCTTCATTTTCATCCTGGTTACCAGATTTCTGGTGAGTGATCTATATATATATACAGATCAAGAAATAGTTACCTACTTTTTTTCTCTATTTCTAACATATTTAGTAACCTAACATGGGCCAACTCACCATGGCAGGGTAAAAGGAATAAGAAATTGTTTTGGCTGCCAGCTATATCTCCTCTTTTATCAGTTCTGTTATCAACTCTTATAGTTTTTCTGACTAGAGTTGACAGAAGTGGTGTTAACATTGTGAGACATAAAAGGAGGATTGAATCCAAGCTCTATCAATCAAATAGAGTTGAATTCCCCACATATTGGAGCATTGGCCAAAACTGGACTATTTGCTGCTGCTGTTGCACTCACTGTCAGCATCCAATTTATACTTCACCACACAATAACCCTTCCAATTATATATACATACATACATACATTTATATGCTAACGAGACTAATTTTGTTTCTCATAGGAATCAGTTGCTGTTGGTCGATCTTTTGCATCCATGAAAGGATATCACCTTGACGGAAACAAGGAAATGGTATCATTAGGCTTCATGAACATCATAGGATGCATCTCCTCTTGCTATGTTGCAACTGGTAATTAAGTTTGATGGAATCAGTTGAATAATTTCTCTTTACATGTAAAGCAGTTTTCATACCTTCCTAGTCGAATCAGTTGATGCTACATCACTTAACAGCTACATCAATTAGCTAAGATTTTGGCTGATAAAGTTGGCATAGAATTATCGAAGTTGTTTCATTTAGAATTAATATAGTAAGTCCACCAGCTAGTGGGAAAAAAGAAGGCATATATGCATGATCCAATGTCACGGGCAAGGTACTACAAAACACAATAGTGTGTTAAACTAGTTAGTGGGAATCTTGTTTTTATTGGAAAAGGTGCATTATTAATACAGCAAGAGCCAAATTTGAATCATATAATGCTCCTAATTAGTAATTAGTGTCACCTTTTTCTTATAATTGACCTCATGCAGAACAAACATTAACTCAGAAGCAATAATTATTGGGCTAAATAATGATTTCTTAATTATTCTGCACAGGTTCTTTCTCCCGCACAGTGGTTAATTTCACAGCGGGTTGTGAAACATTAGCGTCAAACATTGTGATGTCCGTTGTAGTGATAATATCACTGCAATGTTTGACGAAGCTATTGTACTTTACACCGACTGCTATTCTGGCTTCGATAATCTTTTCAGCTCTGCCGGGACTCATAGACATCAACGAAGCTTACAAAATATGGAAAGTTGATAAGCTTGATTTTCTTGCTTGTGTTGGAGCCTTCTTCGGTGTGATCTTTGCGTCAGTGGAACTTGGTCTGCTAGTGGCCGTAACTGCAACACTTTTCAACATATTAACAGTTATATATATAGTACTTATCTTTTTCTTATTTTGGATTAATATGATTAATGCCGACACACATCCAACATTTTCTGCTAAATACATCAACCTTCTGATCAATATATTCAAACAATGCATGGCAGACGGTGTTGAATTCGATCTCCTTAAATAAAACTATCAAATAGTGGATGAAAAAAATGATAGAAAGAGAAGGTACTAAAGTGATTTAGAATATTAGCAAATAAGTATCTATTAACTTTGTTGATTAATCTCTCCTGAAACACTGAACTCAATTTTGTTGAAATTACCGACATGTTGATCGTTTTCAATTAGTTTTTATCATATTCATATCATCTTATCATGATGTTAACTGTGTTGGTATCTACACAAATATATCTTATATTCAGAATTTGAAAATACAGGAGTACACACTCACAACACTCTTAGACTCTCAAAGATACACTCACAACACACAACACAGGCCCTCTCTCTGTTTTTTTTTTCTCTCTTCACGGTGATGCATACTACACCAATTTTTTCCCGTGGTTCTCTCTCTCTACCCACACACTCACACAGCTTTCTTTCTCTGCTGCTGCTGCACTAAGCTTCTTTTCTTTCTACGTTTGTGGTGTGTGTTACAACCACTACTCTTTCTTATATTTATAATAAAACTTCACTCATTGCTTACACCAAAGTCTTTGCAACCAAAGACTTGCAACGTACTAAAGAAGCTGCTGCAAAGACTTTGCACATCCAAACAAAACTACTTTTCTACTTTTGCACTTATTAAAGAAACATGTGGGACCCATTAAAGTTTATCTCACAAAACTCCCCCATAAACTTAAATGGATTTTTTTTATCCTTCCTTCATGCCGATCAACTTCCTTAACTCTTGAAATAACTTTGTCGGTAATGGCTTTGTGAATATATCTACAATCTGCTTTTTGCTTTCTACATGTTCAAGTTCAATGCTTTCTTCTTTCAATTTTTCACGGATGAAGTGAAAACGAACATCAATATGCTTGCTTCTCTCATGGTTTACTGGATTCTTTGATAACTCAATTGCTGATTTATTATCTACTCGGATCAACACATTTTCTTCTTGCATTATCTCAAGATTTTTCAGCAGATTTCTCAGCCATATTGCATGTCAGACACTTAAAGATGCTGCCATATACTCAGCCTCACATGTGGATAGCGTCACGATTGGTTGCTTCTTTGATAGCCAAGTAAATGCAGTATCTCCCATGAAGAACACATAACCAGTAGTGCTCTTCCTATCATCTATATCTCCACACCAATCGCTGTCTGAATATCCACGAAGACGATAATGATCTGACTTGGTGTACAATAATCCAAAAGACATGGTTCCCTTTACATACCTTAGTATTCGCTTTAGTGCTTTCCAATGAGAATATCTTGGCTCCTCCATAAACCGGCTTGTGATTCCCACACTTAGCATTAGATCTGGCCTTGTGTTTGTTAAGTACCTTAGACTTCCAGTTAAGTTGCGATACCTGCTTGCATCGACATGATCTCCATCTCCGTGTTTGGACAATTTTGTTCCAGGTTCCATAGGAGTAGAAACTGGATTGCACTTCATCATCTTCGCTTTCTTCAATATCTCCTCAGCATACTTCTTTTGAGACACAAAAATTCCTTTCGTGCTTTGATCCACCTCCAGGCCAAGAAAGTACTTCATAACACCAAGATCAGTCATCTCAAATTCATTTTTCATCACCTTCTTAAACTCTATGACCAACTCATTTTTGTTTCCCATGAAGATTAAATCATCTACGTATAGGGCAACGAACAAAATATCTCCTTTGTCTTTCTTCAGGTATAGAGCATGCTCATGTGGACACTGCTCAAAACCATTCCTCTTGAAGTAGGTGTCAATTCTCTCATTCCAGGCTCGAGGAGCTTGTTTCAACCCATACAATGCTTTCTTTAATTTCAACACCTTTTTCTCTTCACCTCTTCTCATGTAACCGAGAGGTTGTTCCACATAGATCTCCTCTTTTAAAATTCCATTCAGAAATGCAGATTTCACATCCATCTGCTGTATCTTCCATCCATGTTGTGCTGCTAGAGAAAATAGCAGTCGGATTGTCTCCATTTTTGTTACTGGAGCAAACACTTCATCATAGTCAATTCCTTTCTGCTGTTTGTAACCCTTCACCACGAGACGAGCTTTGTAACGTTCCACATCCCCATCTCCATTGATTTTCTTCTTGTATACCCATTTCAAGCCAATTGGTTGAGCTCCTATGGGCAGATTTATCAGCTCCCATGTTTCATTCTTTTCAATTGAGCCAATTTCTTCATCCATTGCTTTCTTCCATCTATCATCGAGCACGGCCTCTTCAAATTTGACATCTTCTACTCCTGCCAACAAACATATTACATGTACCTCGTCAGTGGAGTTATAAATGTCTTGTAAGCTTCGAGATCTAGGTTGCACAAGTTCATCTTCTTCATCAGAATAATCATTGATCCTCTCAGTTATTGTTGAGTTCTCTCCTCCAGACTCTGAGTTGCATGTGGTCTTCTCCTTCATGTTGTCCCATCTTCATTCACTTTCCTCATCAACTTGGACATCTCGACTTACAACAATCTTTTCTGTAATTGGGTTATAAAGTTTGTATGCTTTTGCTTTTTCATCGTACCCAATAAAAACATATCTCTTACTTCTGTCTTCAAGTTTTGTTCTGTGCTGAGCTGGAACATGACCATAAGCTATGCTACCGAAAATCCTGAAATGACCGACACTCGGCTTCCTCCCACTCCATGCTTCTTGTGGAGTCATCCCATCCAGTTTAGTATGTGGGCACCTGTTTTGTACATAAACTGCACATTGTACTGCTTCCGCCCAAAACTTCTTTGGCATATTCTTCCCTTTAAGCATTGTGCGAACCATATCAAGAATGGTCTGATTCTTCCTTTCAGCAACACCATTCTGTTGTGGGGAGTATGGAGCTGTAAGAAATCGTTTTATCCCATGTTCTTCACAGTATTCGTTAAACTTTGTCGAAGTGAATTCACCTCCCCTGTCTGATCAGACAACTTTTATCTGTTTACTGGTCTCCTTCTCCACCATTAGTCTGAACTTCTTAAATGCATCAAATGCTTTTGATTTCTCCTATAAGAAATACACCCAAGTCTTTCGAGAGAAATCATCTATGAACGAAATAAAGTATTTCTTACCACTGAATGAATTAGGAAAGATTGGTCCACAAAGATCAGTTTGTATCAGACCGAGTTGTTCTTCTGCCTTGTATTCAGCTGACTTCGGAAATCCAGTCCTTGGATGTTTTCCGAGTATACACTCTTCACAGAACCTTTTGTCAAATTCTACTTCAGGTAGTCCGCGTACTAACTGCTTCTCTGATAGTTTTGTCAATCCTCCAAAGTTCAAGTGGCCAAACCGGAAATGCCATAACATGGCTTCATCCTTCACATCAAGCTTCAGACACTTGTTTTTCAGAATATTCAGCTCCAACTTATACATCCGGTTTTTCTTCATCTCTACTCGTGCAATCAGACGACCGATTTTATCTTTCAAGTATAGTACACGATCCTTCATGTGAACTGAGTTACCTTTCTCCATTATCTGACCCATGCTTAGAATATTATTTTTCAACTCAGGAACATAGTAGACATCCCTTATTTCTCCAATCCGTCCATCCTCTGCAAGTGTCGGATTGTTCCGCGCCCTTTTACAGCCACTTTGGAATCATCTCCAAATGAGACATGTCTGATTCCAACCTTGAGTTCGTTGAACAAACTCTCATCTCCGCACATGTGGTTGCTTGCTCCCGTGTCTAAGTACCAAACTGAATTGTTTGAACAGTTCAGCATAGACTCAGCTTCTAGGCCTTTGGACATCAACAAAATCCCAATTTCTTCACTGGTTTCCTCAGTAAGCAAGTTTGTTTCCTTTTTCTTTTCAGCCTGACAAAATTTCGCTATATGGCCTCGCTTCCCGCAGTTATAGCAACTTCCTGATTTGCACTCGTTTGCATAGTGGCCAAGTTTGCCACACTTGAAGCATTCAACTCCTGACTTAGATCGACTTCCTCGACCTCTTCCTTGACCACGACCACGCCAATTTTGTTGTCTGGTCTGTTCTGTGTTAGCTTCAAATTCACCTCTGCCACGTCCACCTCGTCCTCGGCCACCTCTTCTTCTACCTCTAGAACCTTGGCCCTAAGTGTTCCGAGTTCCTTTTAAGTCAAGCTGCACTTGTAGTGCTTGGTCAAGTGGTGCTTTCATTTTTCTTCTCCTTTGTTCATGGGCCTCAAGTGACCCAGTAAGCTCTTCAACTGAGAGTGCTGAGAGGTCCTTCGATTCCTCGATCGCGCAAACTATGCTTTCGAAATCATCTGTTAATGATCTCAAAATTTTCTCTACCACCCGGTTGGCTGGTAACTCTTCTTCGTTCTTGCGGATTTGATTTGCCACCGCTTCCACCCGAGATATATATTTGGTTACTCTTTCTTTCTCCTCCATTCTCAAGCTTTCAAATTCGCCTCTGAGAGTTTGGAGCCTAACTTGCTTAACTCTGTTGTCTCCTTTGTATACTTTCTCCAGAATCTGCCATGCTTCTTTTGAAGATTTTGGATTCACTATCTTCTCAAAGCCAGATTCATCAATAGCTCGATACAGTATGTACAAAGCTGATTTATCCTTCACGCGCGTTTTCTTCAACGCAGCAAGTTGGGCAATCGTCTGCTCTTCATCTTCTGCGGGCTCTTGGTACCCGTTCTCCACTACATCCCACACGTCTTGGGATCCAAGAAGAGCTTTCATCTGAACACTCCAATTGTCAAAATTGACTTTCTTTGTCAATTGAGGAAGGGACACACTGTTTGCAAAGTTTGCCATTTCTCACTTTTTTTACTCGAACACACAGACTCAGAAAGCTCTGATACCAATTTGTTGGTATCTACACAAATATATCTTTTATTCAGAATTTGGAAATACAGGAGTATACAAACACAACACTTTTAGACTCTCAAAGATACACTCACAACACACAACACAGGCCCTCTCTCTGTTTTCTTTTCTCTCTTCACGGTGGTGCATACTACACCAATTTTTTCCCGTGGTTCTCCCTCTCTACCCACACACTCACACAACTTTCTTTCTCTGCTGCTGCTGCACTAAGCTTCTTTTCTTTCTACGTTTGTGGTGTGTGTTACAACCACTACTCTTTCTTATATTTATAATAAAACTTCACTCATTGCTTACACCAAAGTCTTTGCAACCAAAGACTTGCAACGTACTAAAGAAGCTGCTGCAAAGACTTTGCACATCCAAACAAAACTACTTTTCTACTTTTGCACTTATTAAAGAAACATGTGGGACCCATTAAAGTTTATCTCACAAACTGTTACTGATATATGATATATGTTGTAGTTCCGAATCGACTGTTTTAATGGGAACGTAGTTGCAAAGTAGAACACTAATTAAAATATGAACTGTGCCACAAATTTCATTCACAGTATAGTCGCCCTCGCGGGCCTCTCCACCAATGAATATTCTTTGAGAATCACCATTCTTCAGTATAAATTAAAAATTAGGTCAGTAATAGTACTCAGTGTGTTGGCAACTAAAACTTGAGCCAAACAAAATATTGTTATTGAGAGAAGCAAAAAATCTTCCAACAGTATCCGCTGCATAACTTTGTGGCCGAGATGAGAGTATCTAACAAGTGCAATTTCGTCTGCTTTTCCACTATCTTAATAGAATAACAGCAAAGCTGATTTTTGTTAAAGTAATGAATGTTACTCCAATGCCTATCACTCAAAGTGGATGGCTTTTGGAAACTCCAATGCCTCGGGATATCAGTGACATGAAAAGATTGTTGTGATATCCGTAGAAAAATTATTTTTGAAGAGATACTATGTGTTCATCCTAAATCTAAAATGAGGTTTAGGTAAGAAAAATTCAACTGTCTCCCTCAAAGAATAGTGTAGTGGATTATTTATATAGATAGAAAGAGTTATTCTCCACTCCATATCTTAGGAGTAATGGGATAGTGATACTATCATTAGAATTTATTATTAATCACGAGGTAAGTCATTAGAAATCATACAACTTCAATAACAAAGTTTTTAATACTTCACACGACTTCATAAATATCTAAAAAAGTAAAGTCAGAAAGAAGTCATCACAACTTCAATATTAATATTTTGTACTTAAGTTTTCATGACTTTTAACGAATATAATACAAAATCTTAACACTAAAATTGTCATAACTCGACTTCACTTCCCATAAATTAATATCACATTGAAATTATTATGACTCCTCACGACTTTATTTTATCATATATTTACAAAAAAAGTGGTCAGCATGACTCTTAATGACTTGTCTTATAATTAGTAATTCCGTTTTCATATATTTAAACAAATTGGGTTAAAAATAAATAAATTCAGAAAATAAAAAAGAAAGGAATAAGTTAAAAATGAAACAGGACTTGGTGCATGTTTGTCTTGATGTTTGAAATCTTATATTGTTCCGAAGGTGGCAATATCTTTGACAAAGATAATTTGGATGTCGATCGGAGCAGGCACAGAAACGCTGGGAAGACTTCCAGGCACAGATCTCTTCTGCGATGTACAATGGCTGTTAAGACTCCTGGGGTTGCAATAATACGCCTCAAGTCTGCATTCCTTTGCTTTTCTAATGCCAATTCAGTCAGAGAGGTATTGTGGTAGCAGTAGACTGTATCTACAACCACATCTTAAGCATTTGATATATTACATAAAATTTAACCCAGTTTGAACTGTAAATAATTACGCAACTTATAATCTTGATTGTTTTCAAGGATCCTGAAATGGATCACTCGGGAAGATGCAAAGGGGAAAATAGAAGGCACCACCGGAAGCATAGTTCAGCTCGTAATCCTTGATACCTCTAGTAAGTTGTTCTTCTTATTACTTTGCTTGTCTAGCTAATATGATATTTTTGTTTCTAAACTAAAAGTTAAGTGCAACACTTATATGTAGTAAAAATATTGTAAACAAGTTCTAAACAGTTAATTCATTATATTGTTAATTACGGTAGATTTGGTGAGCATTGACACCTCAGGGATTGCTTCGCTAGAGGAACTGCATGAGAGTTTGGTTTCAAGTGGAAAGCAGGTAAGGTACATAGTATGGTTTTCAAATCTGCATTTTGTGTCTGTTTATTTATTCCTGCTGTTAATTTCTCTCAGCTAGCAATTGCCAATCCTGGGTGGCAAGTGATTTACAAGCTAAAGGCAACCAACTTTGTTGCAAGAATTGGAGGAAGGGTCTTCTTGACTATTGGAGAAGCTATTGACTGCAATCTGGATTTCTAAATTGCTACTGACAGAACCCTGTGGTGTACCTCTCTTTGTTTACAAGTTGTGTTTGGTTTGAGTTTGAATGTTGCAAAATTGTACTCATGCATGATGTTTGTTTTGTGTGTTTAATGTAGAATATGGTGGGAAACAAGAATAATCTTCCCAATCCTTTTAGGATTATACGAAGTGGTATTGAGTTATGTACTTTGTGGTTTTTTTCCTATCTATCATGTAATAAAAGAATTATATATCCTTTTTTAGTTTGTACCCACAATGCATTTTGATTTTGGTTTACTTTCCTCCCAAAATGACAAACTTTTAATAACGCGTATTTGCGATTCAATGGACCGGTTAAGTTAGTATCCGAAACTCATTGTTGGGAAAACATTGATGTTAATTAATATTCATTTTGATTTCATTTACAGATATACTGTGTTGTTAATTGTCATCTTTCATTTTATATATGAATCAGAATGACTGAATTATACACAACTCAAACAATTAATTGAATTCTACACAAATGGTTTCTTCAGAATCCTGAAAAACATTCTGGCATCTTGTTCATGCACATATATAGCTTCCTTCCAATATACGCCAACTCAACAAAACCCTTCTTCTCTTCCATGATGCCACTTTCTTCACCGTAGTAATGAATGAGAATGCTTGAGAAGTTGTTGAAGTGGTGGTTGCCCTTGTGCTTTACACAACAAGCCCTTCACTCTTTCAGTCACCTACGTTTGAAGAAGTTCCGGTCATTTTGAGATCATACGTCTATTTCTAAAAATAATCATGCACTTGAAAATCAAATAAGTATTATTATGCCAAGAATGTATAAAATAAAACCTTTCCCAAACTTCCCCTAGCATAGGGGACAGTCCTCCGATTCCCTAATGTAGTAGGGGGAGATTTTCTACTCGTCTCTTCCTTGCAGGGTGATTTCCCATGGCTTCTGCTTCGCGTCATAATGCTGGGTGATTCATACCATTTGCTTTCAAACATGTTTGGTAGACTAGATTCCTAGCATCACCCATAAGCCATAACAAATGTGTGAGATTCATGCTACTAGCTCCAATATTTGTTTTCAAAGGTAACCAAGTAGAATTGAAAATGGAGATTAATTGCACACCAGAAACAACACCGTTGCACAATGCTTAACCACCTCCAAGTTCATGCGAACATCATCCAGGCTCCTGCGTATTAAAATTTAAGTCTTATGGTATATATAATATAGCTACAATTAGTAATAGAGTTAAAAATGTGTACCTGTGCTTTTGTTGGCCAATACCAAAATAAGAAGCCAATGATGCCATCTGCTCATAAATAACAGTGAATAAGAACACTTGAAATAATTACGAGGATTGTGTTTGTCGTGTGAAGAATTAATCACTGGCTGCTATACCTTCATATTACCAGCTCTTCTTCCAAACTTCTCAGTTAGGACCCTCAAAGAATCAATGATTCCAACAGGTAAAGGTGGTGGCCTATTGATATAATCAAAGGCCTCTTTGATCCGGAGACAGTCAAATCTCTGGATGTTATGCCCCGCCCAAACCCTTCCATTTAAGATACCGAATATTCTGTCTGCAACATCTTCAAAAGATGGTGCATTTTCAACAGCTTTACGTGTTATTCCATCACTTCTGCTAGATTTCATTGCTACTACAGACAAGTCTTTGGGTTTTATGAGGGTGGTGTAGCTCTCGACCTCGTTGAGTTTGTGAGGAGTAACTACAATAGCACCAAACTCAAGCACCCAGAAACGATCTCCAACTCTTTTGGGCACTGTAGTTTCCAAATCAAAGAAAACAATCTCGGGTGCCTGGTCGTTGCATGAATAAGAGAAACCCATGATGACTTTTGTGTTACAATCTTGTGTTACTTTTGCCTTCCCTATAGCTGGGTTCATGTGTTTAGTATATATAGATGAAGCTAAGTTGGGAAAAGTGGAAGTAGAGGAAACCCAATTGTTGTGTGTGAAGGTTGATTATCTCCAGGTTGAAGTCACTATGCTCCTTAGCTTCTTCAGAATGTTTAACTTTGTTGTAGATGAGAATATTGAAGAGAAAGAGAGAGTTAAGATTGCGTTTCCTTCTTCTTACCTTTCTTCCCTCCCACGCTGTATTTTTTGAATGTGTTGCATTTCCTTTCCAACAGGAAACTTCTAATGAGACCTTAACCTTACAGATTACAAAACTTGTGGTTATGGGGCAGGGAATTGATTCTATTCTATGCCAAAAC
This sequence comes from Vigna mungo, assembly GCA_036885675.1. NCBI lineage: Eukaryota > Viridiplantae > Streptophyta > Magnoliopsida > Fabales > Fabaceae > Vigna > Vigna mungo. The sequence goes on from CP144700.1 coordinate 62,353,309, forward strand.
AAACATATATATTAGGTTGCAAATGCATCAATTAACTAATCCCTGTCTTTGTTCCAACGGCTTAACTATCACTTTGCTTTTCCAAATATGTTATGGTATGAAAAAAGTTGCTAATACTATTTCACACATGCAGAGATACTAAATTGTACAATCCAAAAAGTATATTCTCTTAAAAAATATTTCTAAATTATGCAATCCAAAAGTTAAATGATTTTTGGATTATTCAATTTACAGGTCATCATCATTTTCTTAATCTTTCTTACTTTTGAAAGTTATTTTTAATTTTCAAATTGTAAAATCTAAAAGTCATTAACAAATACTTTTTAGATTATACAAATCGAAATGAGAAAAATGAAAAGTTTTCTTATACGAACCCATAGGTAGTTGTAGAATTCTACTTCCAAGTTCCAGCGATGGAGACGCCTTGAATTCTACTTCCATGGTATTTTCAAATTTTTATTAGTGAGAATAATTCTTAGATTATAACACGGTTTGACAAAGCATGTTTGTTTTGGTTGTAAATTTCTTTATGATCGATCTATTGTAAGACCAACTGGCCATGTTGTTGTATTCATTTTATGATATTGACGTAGTTTTTACTACTTTTAATGGGTCTCAATATGTTTTCTTTTGTAAAAGAACTGATTTTGTATGTCAACTCATCCTTTCCCCTGCATGAATTAAATAACTAAATGTTACTCAAAAAACTCAATAAAAAGAGATTTTATTTAAGAGGCCTGTGGTTAAGATGCAAACCTTCCAATTAGCTCCAATTAAGAAAAGATGTAGTAGCTTACAATTTCCAACCAAATGAACAATGCTTTTAATAAACCAATATATCCAGAGTCTAAAAACTAGTTTATAATCTCTTCCCTGCTTTAAAAAGATTATTGTTTATAGATTATCACAATAATCTATTGTTGTTTAAATCTTTTTTATTTAGGTAAATTAAAGAATATGATTTAAAATAATTAATTTTATTTTCTTACATAAAAAACCAACTAAAACTTCTGAATTAAAATCTCTTTACTTTTTACTTTATATATAATATATTGATAGTGCTGATACGAAGCCAATTTTTAATTCTGACCAGATTGATAAATGGAGAGATCCCTTGTTTCTCTAGTGTGTTACGTAACATAAAAGGGGCAAAAATAATTTTAAACCATTAATAAAACAGTTGCTCAGTTTATTTGTGGAAAAATAGCCATAGCCTATTATTTTCAGACAGATTAGATATTAAAATAAAAATAAAATACACCAATTACACTAAACATCGATATTAAACAAGTGCAGCAGAGCTTAGAGGGATGAGTGCCTTCTTAATTCTTTCTACAGCTGCCTGTAGGGTAGTAAGGGATTCTGCATAAGAGATGCGGATGCAAGTATCATCTCCAAATGCACTCCCTGGAACCAAGGCTACCTGTGCCAAAATGGCAAAACACAAAGTTATGATACTATCAGTTGTTTTCTCATACTTCACAACATTTTCTGGCCTTTTGCTAAGAACAGTTGTTTTTTAGTTCTTCTCCACTATTTTACAGGGAAGACAGTAAAATAAAAGATTATTAGAAAATTTCCTACTAATAAAAATCATTAAATCTTTGAATCAATTACATGATAATACCTGGCCAACATCCAGTAAGTATCGACAGAGGGACTCAGAATCCTCAATTTTACCAAATCCTTCAGCTTCTCTTCCATAATAGAAGCTGAAATCAATGAATAAATAGAATGCTCCCTGCGAGTGAAAAAGAGAAGAATCGTGTTTAAGTAGAAAAACAAGAAAAGGATGAAACAAAAAAAGTGGTGGATAATTAACAAGAAAATAAATTGCACCTGGGGTTCGGATATCTTGACACCATCTATTTCTCTAAAACTTTTTACCAAGAAATCCCTTCGCTCCCTAAATGCTTTAACCATGGTAGAAACTGCTTCCCCACCAGCATAACCTAGTCCTAACGCAGCAACTGCAGCTTTCTGGGCAATACTACTGGCCCCTGAAGTGAACTAAATTCAATATGATGCATCAGCCACTACATCCCGCATATAGTATGGTATAGAAACAATAGTCCAGTTGATTCCAAAAGAATGCTAAAAGCTTAATGAAATGTTAAATCTCGCTAAACCTGAGTATCCGTTTGATGTATTGTAGGCTGTAGCAAAGGGAAATCAAGACAAGTATAGCATTGGATGAGGCTGATGAATATGACCAAAAGTAATAAAGCATACCTGACTTTGGATCTTTCCACATGCAGCAACAAAATGTTTTGGACCAGCAATATATCCAAGCCGCCAACCCGTCATTGCAAAGGCCTATATGAAAACAGCTCAAAAACATCATAATCAAGTTTATAGGTCTCCATGTCAAATCATTAATGGCAACCACACTGTGAAATAGACCATAAGCATTTGAATTAAAATAAGAATGAATGAACAACACACCATTCAACTCTGAAAATAAAATTACATACTGACCTTAGAAAATCCATTTACAGTTAGAGTTCTGTCCCACATTCCCGGTAAAGATGCAAAGCTAGTGTGAGTTGTTGGGGCATAAATTATGTGTTCATAAATTTCATCCGAGAGAACCTGTATAAAGCAACTATTAAGATCTTGAAAGAAAATATCATTTAGGTTGAACACATTGAAGCACTAGACATCTTCTTGTGGATGTATTGTATGACAATACCAGAAGCCTAGGGTACTTTGCAACAATCTGGGCTATCTTTTCAAGTAATCCCTTAGGGTAGACAGATCCAGTTGGGTTAGATGGCGAGCAAAGAATGAGCAGTCTCGATCTTTCAGTTATTTTGGATTCAAGAAGTTTGGGATCTAAGAGGAAATTATCAGATATTGATGTTGGAAGAATCACAGGTGTTGCATCAGCCAACCTTGCCATTTCTGGGTAACTAACCCAGAATGGAGCTGGAATAATGACCTGAAAATTCTCACCACAAATGAAAGCCATCAAAGTGAGCAAAAGTAAAAATTATATACGAAGTATGTGATAAGTTGTCCAAAAACAAATCAGACATAAATATACATATGAAATACGTTGTACACAGTGTAGTGCCTTTTTTGTTTGACTTTTTCTAGAGCAAACATATTACTTGATCAGGGAAACATGGTCCGTTTATGTAAACCAGGAAATTCTGTGCTCTTTCTGTTAGTTGTATACATAGATTGATTCTAACTCTTGATTTTAATCCTAAAATTTATGGGATTGATTCTCTCAGCCTTGTATATAACAGACTACACAACAAGAGACATAAAACAAACATAGAGAAAAAAGTTTAGAAGCTGAAAGAACGTAGGATCTATTGAATAAGAAAAACGCAAGTCAATATTCAGACTTCAGACTAATTACATTGTTATAGTACCCCCTTTAGACTCAAACATAAGAAAAAAAAATGAGTCATATTCAGTGGACTTAAATATAACAAAAGTTCAACTACTTTAGGTCTACTTAATGCTATGTTTTAAAAATATCCTCATCTTTAAACCTAGGCATCATCTCCAATATATATGAATACGAGCAATCTGGCAAAGCTACCTATGAAATCAAAAACCTTAAATGAACTTAATTATCATTCTTAATCAATATGAAATGAGTCAATTTTGCTTATATTTAAGTCCAAAGCCAGTACAAGTCTGGCACCAATGTCAGACATAGAAACTTCAAGCTTCTGCAATGGGCAGAATGAACAAATAGGACTAGTTCTAACATCAAAGTTCAAATCAACCATCCATTTTCAGACATAAACAAATGACTATGCAGCATAAGTAGTTAGTTTCTCTAATGTTTAGTGAGCATAAACCAAACTCTTTACTTACCTCATCTCCAGGGGAGCAAACTGCAAGCACTGCCTGAGCAAGACTCTGTTTGGCTCCATTACTAACCACAACCTGATCAGGAGTATAAGTAATACCATTCTCCTCTGCAATACCGATTCAAAAACTAAAAACTCAAAACACCTTTTCATGCAATAATCCAAATGAAACATAAAGGAAAAATCAAATTCAAATAAAAAAACAACCTTTTAGCTTATGACAAATTGCTTGACGCAGTTCCATGGTTCCGGCATTGGGCGTGTACCTCGTGTAACCTTCCCGAATTGCATTGATCCCAGCCTAAAAAGAGAATTACACTATAAAAAAAAAAAAAGAACAAGTGGTTGTGAACGAAAAGGGGAATGCAGAGAGAAAACCTCGGCGATGGGAGCGGGCGTGTCGAAATCAGGCTCGCCGGCGGCGAGTCGAATGACGGGAACGCCGGCTTGGACGAGGGAGGTGGCGAGGTCGCTGATGGCGACTGTTTTGGAAGGCTTGACGGCATTGACACGTGGACTGATGGAAGGGTCAACGGGGAAGTCAGCTTGCGAAGCCTTGACAGAGAAGGTGTTTGATTGTTTTCCGACACGTGTTCTGCGAAGGTGAGATGAGAAAGGTGAGAAGGAGAAATTAGTGTGAAATGAAATTGGAGGGAAGAAGAGAAGACTCACTTGGGAAGGAAAGAGAGGGATCTGGAAACGTGGCGAGAGATCGACAGGGATTGGTTCCGCAAAGGGATTCTGCATTTGGCACCGTTATGTAGAGTGTTGGCCATTGGCAAGCAGAACAGAACAGAACAGAAAGGAGATGCAGAAAGAGAGAGATTTTGAGAGATGAGTTACAAAAAGAGAAAGTTGTTGTGGTTGTGTTTGGTTGATGAGGACAAAGCTTTTGAAAACTTTGAGAGTGAAGGGTAGTAGGTAGAGGGAGGTTGTTTGGTGGGATAGGTTTGCGGGTGTAAAGAGTTGGTGACACTCTCAACACTTTAACAACCAATTCAAGCTTTTTCTCTTACCATGGCTTAACTCCTCTTTTTATTAAGTATTTTTATTTTATTATTTCTATATTAATTGTCACCCTAAAATATTTTAGAGTAAACTTCCTCTTAATTTTTGTTAAGAAATATTAAATCTGATTTTTCTAAAAGAATACAAATTACACATTCATTAAATTATCAGCCTCTGAAATGAATTTAAGCTTTTAAATTTTTCACTAGGATGAATACATACATAAACATCCTTAAATTTTCTCAAACAACTCTTAATATACACATTATTCTTCTACTCTTAGTGTAGTAGGTACATGTAAAATAAAAGCACAAAAATGAACTATGTCTTAATAAGCCTTATATATTAATATTAATTAAGTTAACATATAATAACAAAAAATATACACTTATAAAATTTGATTTATAATTAAAAGACTTAATCTCACGTACACAATGTATTTATATATATAATATAAACATAAAAAAATATTTTATAAATTATGAGGTAGGTGAATATTTTTCATTAAATTATGGTGGTTTAATATTTTTTAAGTTTTTTTTTATGCAAATTTGTTTTAAATTGGTCTTTTAATTAAAATTTAACTTAATTAAGTCTCTATTTATACAAAATTAATTCAATTAAACTTTTATGTTAATTTGGATGAACAACGTTTAAGTTTTAAGTTATGTAACACAACTGTTAACCACATGACAGTGTAGGTCACATTATGTGTTATGTTTGACTTGATGACATTTAGTTATTTTAATTTTTAAAAATGTAAAACTTAATTTTTTTTTATCATCATGTCTATCTTTTGCAACTTTTTCTCTGTATCTCTTTGTCTCTCTCTAAAGTGTATGCATATTGATGATAAGTAACTTGAGAGGAGGAGAAGACGAAGAGGACAAGGGTGACTGAATCGCCGTTTCAGGGGATCTCTTGTTTCGTTTTACTTTAAGTTTTTCTCTTTACAAGAAGGTGAATACAAATAGAGGTTCTAGTGGGTCTCGCTTTTACCATCGACAGACGGAAACTCCAAAGATCGAATCTTTCTTAATAGGTCACCAGAAAATGACCACTCGAACATCCGCATCTCAGGGTTGCCCAAGTTCTTCGTCGGCGACGATTCGGAGATCAGAACCCCCAACGACAGTGACAACAAAGAGAAATAAGTGCAAAGCAAGTTGAAGATACGAACTGGCTTAGAGCACCAAAGCCATATACCTATTTTAAGAAGATGATTAAAGAATCAGAGAAAAAGAGCTATGGGTCACTGTTCAAGAGCGTTTACGAGTTTGAGGGAGCTTACGAGCAATCAAAAGAAGGAAAAGGAAAAGGAACAGACGAAGAGTTGATGAGATGACTTGATACGAAGAAAGATAACTCTATTTTGTATGTGAGTTTTGGGAGCATGAACAAGTTTCCTAGCGCACAGCTTGTTGAAATATCCCACGCACTTGAGATTGTGGACATGATTTCATATGGGTGGTTCGAAAAACCAACAACCATGTGGATAGGGGTTTTCTGGAGGAATTTGAAAAGAGGGTGCAAGAAAGCAACAATGGGTATCTTATATGGGGTTGGGCACCATTACTTGTTATACTAGACCATCATGCAACTAGACCATCCACATTCATCATTGCAATCTGTCACATCTTAGGAACATTCATTAAGAATCTTAGTGTTTGTTAATTATGAAAAGGATATTAACTTTCATTTCTTGGTTCTCACTCTTCCCTACATTGGACATTCAGGGAATGTTGAAGCCTCACTTTCTTAGGTTTGTATGCTACTATTAGAGGCGGTAGGGACTTTGATGATCCACAACAGGAATGACTTCATGTTGGATGATATGTTAGTATTCCATTTTTATTTTAAAAGCAAATGAGGCATTACGAAACTAAAAGGCTTAATACCTCTTTTGGTCTCTCGAAAAAGGGGTTGTGTTCAAAATAGTCCTACCTTTTTTTTAAAAGAGGGGTTGTTCTGAAATGTCGCAATGATTGCCTTTGGGTGTGAAGCATCACTTCACATTAAATGGTTAAGATCGAGGCTAACATGGTTACATCTAAGCGGTTGAACTCAGAGAATGAAACGTCAATAATTATGCGTAGTTGGGAGGGAAATGACACCTCACTAACAGCCATTTTGTTTCAAATTCATTGCTTTTATACTTGCTTCTTTACATTTTTTTTCGTGCTTGACATTGCTTTCCTATACATTGGACATTTCTTTGTTTACTTATGTGAGTACCCTTGTTTCATGCAAGTCTTTCCTTTAGTTCTTGCATTTACTCCGATATTAGGTATGTATTCTTCTTCCTCCTCTGATATTAGTCGTGGTAGTTGTCGCTTCATGTTGTAAGGGACATTACTCCTATAAGTGAGGGCTCCTCTCTTGATTCTCCTCTCCTTCTAATGAGAGGATTTCCTCAATAGAGTCCCTTTTTGTTGCCCCTCTTATGATCGCTCCCAAAAGGAAGAAAAAGGCGAATAAGAGTAAAAGGGGCACACCTTTTGTGACTTGGGTTGAGTCACCTGCACCAGTGGCTAAAGGGTGCGATCATTTCCCTTTATTAGATCTTAGGTATACCTAGATTCAAGACGAAGTGACATTCTATGCCTTCAAGTTCGTTACAGATGGATACTTTCAAATTTTGCTTGAACAAGCTTACCGCCCTTCCCTGTTCTCTTAGTTACAGGTGTTCTCCTGACCTGGTGAGAAGGAGGATAATTTTGTTTATGTTTACAAGTATTTTTGGGATTTAGACATCGCATTCCCTTTGTTTGTCTTTGAGAGTGATCGTTTGTCTATCCTTTTTATGGCCCCTAATCAACTTCTCCCTAATAGTTGGAGTTTTTTGAAGTTTTTCGAGATTGTATGTGGTCAACTCAGCCTGACCCCTACTCATTGCATGTTCATTTGCTTTTATCAAATGAAGCATAGGGATAAGGTTGATTGGGTATCTCTGAATGGTGCCCAATGTGATTTCTTGTTCGCAGTTTATACCCAGTCTTTCAAAAACAATAAGATCAATTTCTCAAGCTTAAGGCCTCCTCTGTCAAGGCCTTTCCTAGTACTCGGGCACCTTGGTTTCCCATGTATTGGTCCTATCTCAAGAAGTTTAACTCGATGTGTGATGATATGATAAACGTCAAGGAGGAGAGGCGCCTCCTCCAACAATGTTCCTTGTCTCCACCTCTGAACCTTAGGGATTTTCTTGGGCTGTCTTCTCGAGGTTTAGGGTTCCCTTTTCAATTAGAGCATTCCTTGGCCACCAAAGTCCATTCCTTATAGCATTTCGATATGCATGAGGAGTTTGTGAAGAGTGATTATCTTCCCACTCCTTATGACTTGGAGTTGCTGAAGAAAATCAATCTAAAAAGTTGCATAGATTCAATCGAGGTTATGATAGCTCGGTGCATGACCATTGTACACTATTGTAAGGGTTATATGGTCGAGAAGAAGTGGATGACCATGCTCGTAGAGGTCAAAAGAGAGAAAGTTAGATTCATGGCTAGCTTGAGAGAGAGTAATAAGAGGATCAAGGATAAAAATGGGGAGCTCAATACGCTGAGGGCGAAGGTTACCCACCTAGGAAAGGTAGAGAAGGCCTTGATGACTCTATAGTTGGACGTAGTGAAGTTTAGGACCACAAAAAACGAAGTGGAGAACCTGTATATAGAGGTTTACTAGAAGTTGACGAGTAAGGACTTGGAATTGGTGTAAAGCTCCAACCAAATTGCCTTGTTGACAACCAAGCTTGAACAATTGAAGAATGAGAAGGGGAGTTTGGTGACCAAGGTGAGTGAGACCATGTTGGGCTGGTCCAACTGCCCTCGTCCTTGTCCTGTGAAGTCGTCACGTCCTTTGTCTTGACCTCATCCTCCCTACCCTCTACTTCAATATTCGCTTCCTTGTTTGATGAACCAGGCTAAGGCATCAAAGTGGACTATATTCGGTAAGGTTACTTAGATGTTGGCATTCCTCTTTGGTGTGTCTTACGCTTTGGTGGTAGGAATGCTTCTTATAGGGTTGACATCAAGAGGGGGTTTTCATGGTGTTTGGAGTTATATGAGCTTCAGGTTGTATGCTTCCTTGAGTATGATATTCTTGTTATCATTCAGGAGAGTGTATCTCTCATGTTGTCCATGTTATCTAACCTTTTATGAAAAGGGAATCGAAAAAAGGTTTGTGTTGGAGATAGGGATGACATAAAAACCCGTACCCGCGGGTATCCGTGGATAAAACCCGTTACAGGTATTTAATACTAGCGGGTAAGAGATACCCGCGGGTAGCGGGTATTTTAATACCCGCTTGTTAGCGGGTTGGGTTCAGGTATCACATTATTCGTACCCGCGGGTATTCGTTACCCGTTTAAAAAACGAAATTACAATTTTATCCTCCTTCCATTAAATTGTTTTCCAAGTGTTTATTGTGCCGTCAAACCCTAAATCCCCCTTTTTTTTCTCATACACTATTCTTTCATTCCCATTGCCCTCACAGAAGGTTGCTCTCACAGAAGGAGAGGAAAAAAAGTGAAGTTCAATGGGTTTCCTCTAGCTGGCGCAACAGCCGCAAGGCCCATTTCATAGCGCTGGTCCTCCGCGTGTGCCGCTCTCCACAGATCTCCTTTCTTCACGTGAAATCGAAGCAGAGACGACGACAAACAAAGCGAGAACGACACTTAGGGTTTTCCGTTTCTGAAAAATAAGAAAAAGAAAGGATTTTGTTATGTTGGCGTTTCAGATATCACGATGGTCGTGACGACTAGCCAGAAACATGTTGATCCTAGCGGTAACCATGAAGGATCCAAAAGCAGCTGCCTTTTCTCTATGCTGAAGAAAACAAACCCTATCTTCTTTTGCAAACACCTTATGGCTTCCTTGTGCATCTTTGCATAAATTTGCATTTTATATTTTATGCTTGTTGAGCCTTTTCATTTTATGTGTTTTTAATTTTTTGCAACAGGCACCAGCTCACTGGTTTGATGCTTTGTTGAGTCTTTTTAGTTTTTTTTAACATTTTTATTTGTTTTAGTTTATTTTTACTGCATAGGAAAGAAAATCTAAAATTAATTTGAACATTTTTTAAAAAATCATAATTTTTTTTACAATATTTGCGGGTTGAAACGGGTATCCGCAGGTTGGAAAAAATCCGCGGATTTTTTTTATGCGGGTATTCAACGGGCAGCGGGGCGGGTACGCGTAAGGTTTTTTACATGCGAGTCGGGTTGCGGGTAGGCACTATCCGTGCCCGACTCTACCCGTTGTCATCCCTAGTTGAAGACCACATATCAAGAAATGCATGATCATGAATGGAGTAAGGTCGGGGATTGTGGTTGTTGCGACAATGAACATCTCCATGAAATGTATAAAGGTCACATTTTCCCTTAATCAAGAAAGATCTTAACAAAGAAATCCACTAGGTATAGTTAAAATTTAGATTTCACATTTATATAGTATTTTTAATTTGAGATTAGGATTTGATATATTATTTTTAGTTAAGATTTGTATTTTTAGTTTGATATAATCAAACAAATTTGTGAAATCGTGTTTAAATTATCTATTGCACCATTATTTATCTTTTTAGTAAACGAGTTTAGCTCAAATAAGACATAAATCTAATTAAAATTAATGTAATTAAAAAGTGACAACATTATCCAATTAAAATTAAATTTTATAATTTTTTTCAGCAACACTTATTACCTTTCTTGATAAAATACCTAATTAAATGAATATTAAATGTATATGTGTATCCTCTCGTCCTCACCTTCAAAGTCAATGTATCTTTGTGTTTGTAAATTGGAATACTTTCTCTAAGTTAATTTGATCAAGAAGGATATACAAAGCTTCACACTGACAATAAATCCTGAATAATGAATGATGTAATAATTGAATCACATTATATACATTATAAAGTATAATACACCTTATAAAGGACGTTTGTTTTTTTATGGATTTAGAATTCCTAAAAATATATAAAAATGTATAGTCTTATGGTTTTTTTCACTTAGTCACCTTAATCCTTTTATCTTAAATTTTGTTTCTTAGACTAATACTGTTAACATTGAAATATAAGGCAATTTCGTCTCTTATTAATATGTTGACCGAGATGATATCCTCTCCTCATACTCTCTCTATATATATTTATAAAAAATAAAACTTACTATCTATATTATAATGTTATAATTTATTACTTTATTATAAGCACCAACTTATTCTTTATTTTGGTAAATATTTCATAAACTAATAATTTGCCTCTTTCAATTGCTTTTACCTCCCCAAGAAAACTTTCTTTCTGATGATTATCTCAACTTCCTCTTTTCACGTTGGCTCCCTCGACTCAATTTTCCAGACTCTGATAAGTCTAATTGTGTAAAATAATATTTTATATTAAGATTTAGTTGCAAGTTAAATAATATAAATGTAAAAGATTAGTACATGACTCAGGAAAATAAAATCACGTATCTTCAACATTCCTTCCATATGAGATTACGTGGATTGCGGAGGATCCCGTTCATTCTGAAAGGAGATTTTATTTGTAATTTATATAAATGTACAGTACAAGACTTGCATAAGGGATTTGAAATATTTTATATTATATGCTTAGGATTTCGTCTTTTGGAATGTATATTAAGCAAGGTTCGTTAAGTCTGAAATCGAGGGTTATTATTAAAATGAGTTAAGTATGATTTTTGTTTAAACTCTTAATAATTTATAATAAAGAGAAAATAGAAAGAAGAATTAAAAACATGGTAAAAATGTCAATGAAAACATGTTGAAGTAGTAGTACTTTTTGAAATCCGCAAAGAGACGGTCAAAATGCCAACGGAATGACATAGAAACTTCGGGGCAGGGTAAGTGGTTAATGGTCAACAACACGGTGCAAAAAATCAAAATTTTATTACTCAAGCTTAGTTTGAAATGGCGGAAAAAATAATACAAGAATATAATAATCTAATTTCATACATTGAGTTCATCCATTATATAAAGACAATCCTCGAAACACCTCTAAACTATATTTCAATTAGCTTTATCTCTTTCTTAGGCATGGTTGAGCTTCGGTTCAGCTCAAAGGCTATTCCAACAACGTTGTTGCTTCTGTGTTTCTTCCTCTTTTTGGGGAATTTCCGCAATGCAGAGGCCAGAAATAGACATTACAAATGGAATGTGAAGTATGAGTATAGGTCCCCGGATTGCTTTAAGAAGCTGGTTATCACAATCAATGGAAACACTCCAGGACCCACCATCCAGGCTCAGGAGGGTGACACAGTTGTTGTTCAAGTTAACAACACTTTGCTCACAGAAAACCTTTCCATCCACTGGCATGGGATCAGACAGGTTCGACTTAATTTTGTACGACAAAACATCATCAAAATATAACTTTAAAATTGACTATTCATATGGTTTGCATGTGGCAGATTGGAACTCCTTGGTTTGATGGAACAGAAGGTGTAACTCAATGTCCGATATTGCCTGGCGACACATTTGTTTATCGGTTTGTTGTAGACAGGGTAAGTTATCATATTAATTCCTTATCTTGTGTTATGTGTTCAATTCTTTCACGGTTCTTGAAATCTGATTTGCTCGAATCTGTTATGTTACAGCCTGGTACATATCTTTACCATGCTCACTACGGAATGCAAAGGGAAGCGGGGCTATATGGACTGATTCGTGTGGCAGCCCGTGACCCTGAACCCTTTACCTATGACTTTGACAGAAGCATTATTCTGAACGATTGGTACCACAAGAGCACTTACGAACAAGCTGCTGGACTGTCTTCAATTCCATTCCAATGGGTGGGAGAACCTGAGGTAAAAATTGATTCTTTAATGCAAAATCTACTTTCTTTTCTTTGTTCTTCACCATTGGTTTTATTCTTATTCTTTGTATGTATTTGTTTTCCCCAGTCACTTCTGATTCATGGAAAAGGAAGATTCAACTGCTCCCAATCTCCAAGCTTGAAAACAGATGTTTGTGACATGTCAAAATGTTCTCCCTTTGTACAAACGGTGATCCCAGGGAAAACATACCGACTCAGAATTGGCAGCTTGACTGCTTTATCTGCACTTAGTTTCCAAATAGAGGTAATCAAAGGTTTTCATACATATTCTTAAAATCAGCAGGTTAAATTGAAGTATAAGTTGTGCTGAAAGTTTACTACTTTATTTATTTTGTATTGCAGGGCCATAATATGACGGTGGTTGAAGCAGATGGTCACTATGTTGAACCGTTTGTGGTGAAAAACCTCTTCATATACTCTGGTGAGACATATTCAGTTCTGGTGAAAACGGATCAAGACCCATCAAGGAACTATTGGATCACTTCAAACGTGGTAAGCAGAAACAGAACCACCCCAGCAGGGTTGGGCATTTTCAACTACTACCCCAACCACCCAAAACGGTCCCCTCCAACGGTTCCACCTTCCCCTCCTGGATGGGACGACGTTGAGCCAAGGCTGGCACAAAGCCTCGCCATCAAGGCACGCCAAGGGTACATTCAAAAGCCACCCACAACCTCGGATAGAGTCATAGTGCTCCTCAACACACAGAACAACATAAGCGAGTACAGACACTGGTCTGTGAACAATGTCTCTTTCACACTCCCTCACACCCCTTATCTCATTGCCCTCAAAGAGAACATAACCAACGCATTTGACCCCACTCCTCCCCCTGACGGCCATGAATTTGCCAACTACGACATTTTCAATGTGTCCCCAAACGCGAATGCCACTTCTAGCAACGGCATTTACAGGCTGAAGTTCAACACAACGGTGGATCTCATACTTCAAAATGCCAACACCATGAACAAAAACAACAGCGAGACGCATCCGTGGCACCTTCACGGGCACGACTTTTGGGTTCTTGGGTATGGGAAGGGAAAGTTTGACGCCAACAATGATACGAAAAAGTATAATTTGGAGAATCCCATAATGAAGAATACGGTTCCGGTTCACCCCTTTGGTTGGACAGCGCTGAGGTTTAGGTCGGATAACCCTGGCGTGTGGGCTTTCCATTGCCATATAGAGTCTCACTTCTACATGGGCATGGGAGTAGTTTTTGAAGAAGGAATTGAAAGGGTTGGGAAGCTCCCTTCATCCATCATGGGTTGTGGTCAAACCAAAGGTTTTCATAGGCCATAATTTCCATTTACTTTTCCTTTCATTAAATTCTTTTCCAAAACCATTATCATACCACAATTGTGTCTGGATTATACAAACTACACCTTTCTTAGGCTGTAAATTGTAGTTCTACTACTTCCTTTGTTACAGCAGTTGATAAATTGATAACTTTTTCTATGCACAAGTTTCAGTTTATAATATCAAAGATCTTTGGTATATATTTGACTAAGAAGCCATTGTATCTTAGTTTATATCATTTTCAGTATATATCGTTACCTACCGCAATCTTGGCATATCTAAGTGTTGCTTGGTCATAAATCACGCTTCTCTGACAAACTCATCAGTCATCACCAAACTAATAGTCAATACTAGTTAGACAAAAGAAATGGATAATGATATTTTCATAATTTTTTTTAATAATTTTTTTATAATAGGATATATGTCATCATTTTATTGATTTTATTGATTTGTTTAAATTTATGAACCAATCATAAATTATTATGTATGTGTTGTTAAAAAAAAGTTGTTAAAAAAGATTTTTTTTCAAAGAATATATATACATAATCTAAAACTCATCATAAAAATGGTATCTTAAAGAAGTGAAATTGTTATTTTAAAGGTTGTTCTTTTTTTGGCTGTTATCGCTCTATGGCCTGTGATGATTATCTAAACTCTTTCACCTTTAGTTAATTAATTGACAAGCTTTTCAAGACTCTAATCTCTACTCAATGTGCAAATTGTAATATTAATTATGAAAATAATTGCAGCTTGTCTCTTAGAAACTAACAACATTATTACGAGTACTTTATATATTCACCTTCAAAATACGCGTTGAGTTAATCATACATAAGACGTATTATAATGTCGAAAGCGCGTTCATCCCGAAAGGGAAAATTCAATAGTTTATGTTTATATATACATGTCACACGCATTGTAATTTCTTTGAAGGCGTTCTAATCTATTTTTAATAGTTCTGAAGATAAGGATAAAGCATAAATAATAATAAAAATAATAATTGAAGATTAGTGCGTTTTAATAATTTAATTTTATATAGTAGTATTTTAATCCAGGTTGTTAATTTTTTTTTTCAATAACTTTTGGTTAATTCATGATAATTTACAGTTTGTACTTTTTCTAAGTCAAGACCATATACAAAGTCATTTGTTAATTGCAAAGGTTTGATAATTGCAAGTAACATCAATTTCTGCTCCACACGAAGAAGAAACAAAATGATCAAATTTCAAAATTTGAATTTTCTATCACCAACTTAGTTTGAAAACTTAAATATTTGCTTTCATAATTCTTTTTATAATTTAAAATAAAATAAAAAACAAAAACATATTTTTCAAAATATGAAGTGTTTTCTTAGACTAAATCACTTAAAAAAATCTTCTTTTTCGTTTGACAACTCATCTGTATCAACTTTCTTCCATGAATATTCACACATAGTAGACATCTCATTCTTAAATTTTTTTTTTTTTTATACTGGACTAATTATTTTCCTTTCAGCTTATCTTCTATATATCATTTTCAATAACAGATTATGATTTCTTAATATAATATAAGAATACGACGATGTTTTTCTTTTAAGAAGAATTTATAAAAAAAAATTAGTTAAGTACTTCACAAATATAAAACTAAAATTTTTATTTTAAAAAAATGATTAATCATTTTTTATTTTTATATAAAAAAGAAATAAAATTATTTAGTTTATGTACGTTGGATGCTTTTACAAATCAGATGAATAAAACTTATGTTAATTGCATTTTGTGTAAACGCAACTCAGTATCAAACTTAAATTTAACTCATTTTATTAATAAACTAAACTTAAAAAGGTTTAATATAATTTATATTCCTTATATTTGCAAGAATAATTAAATGTTTTTTCCTATTTATGTAATTTATATATATATATATATATATATTTAAAAGTATTTAATGATCTCCTTTTGTTATTGTTTAGAGGATGAGCTGTCATTTGTTATTATTAATGTGTTTATTATCTAATCTTTCGAACAAAATAAAAATGCAATAATTCATTCTTTTTAAGTGTTTATAGTTTAATTTTAAAAACAAAATTGGAAAAATGATATTAAGGATCATATAATGAAAAAAATCTTTTTAAAAAACATAACCATCACATTAAATAAAAATTATAATGTGAAATGAAAAAATCTTGATATGAATGAACAAACTTCGTCAACCAAAAAATTAAATAATAATAAAACATTAAAGTAAGTCTTTAAAGAGCCGAGAAAGGACGAGTTTGACAAGTAAGTCTCTAGCTGATATCATGACGGAAGGCCCTAGTCCAAATCAATATTGTGCTTATAATAATGAGCAGTTAAATAAGTTTTTTTTTTCAAACTATTTTTTAAAATATTATATTTAGTCTTTAAACTAAATTGTCTATTTTTTTTTTATTTTGTGAAAATTAACTAAAATAATTTTTTTAATAAATGATATATAAAAGTTACATTATATAGTTTACTTTAAAATTTCATTTATCATATAGAAAACACTTCTTATTAAGAAAAATATTTTATATAACTTTGATAAAATGATCTACAAAATACACTGTCTTTGATATTGTATCTAATTAAAGACCACGGGACAAAAGTCTAGACGTAAGAAGAATGGCTAATGAGCAAATATTAGGATACATACATATATTATAAGTCACTAAAATTCAAAAAATTTAAAAAGAAAATATATCCAAAAGGATGGAAGATGAAGATTACATTCAAAATAAAAATAATCAAAATTATAAAAACCTATAAGATCATAGATCAGAGTATACTGATATTGATAGTTTACTTATATATATATATAATGCTTTGATACAAATAACATAAAAAAATTATCTAATTACTATAAAAAATGCTTTGATGATAAAAGACAGAGTGATAATTTGAAAACAAAATTATTATATAAAATATACTCTAAACATTGATAATGTTGTTAAATACAATTAAATGTTCAACATAAAAAGTAACATTATTCAACCATACAAATTAAAAAAAAAATGACAATTGCTAAAACTATTAACTTGGCCAATAGCTCCTAACTATTGGACATCAAACATTGCTTTAGTGTCCAAAACAAATGCACCAATTTTCCAAATATTCTCTCTTCTTTGCTTTCAACTCTTTCACTATCCTTTTTTAGTTTGGTTGGCACCAAGCTCTATGCCTAGTTGTCCTTTGTCTCCAGCCCGAAAGACATACAACTTCTTTGATATATTGAAGAGATAGAACAGTAGAAATCATAAAGAGTTAAGATACCATATGTCCAATAATTGTGAACAGAGGAATTAGTTACTTCTATACATTCTGAACAATAAACAATGTTAATACCATTCAAAATAAACTTACGTGAAATCTCTCTTAGAGTTAGGTTCCTATATCTTAAGAGTATGTTTTTCTAACTCTATCAAACCTTCTATTTATAAGATTTAGGCGAATTTTTTTGTATAATATGTTTCCAAAATAAAAACCAGATATTTCTATTTTCTAATTTATTAAATAAAAACTTCAATTATTTAAAAGATAATAATAAAAATACTAATAAAAGATAAAAAAAATGTTAATTATGAAAGATTAAATAAATTAAAAGCTAAAAAATAGTTGATGTTGTTAATATAAGCTAACTAATGACTAAAATTAACATTATAATAAATAAATTAAGTATATTAAGGGTTTACAACTTTTTATGTCAGGTTGTTAAATGATGTGGGGCCAGTGAAGTATTGAATTTATTGAGGTGACTCAATGAAATGCTTGAAAACTAAAGGATTTAGAGATTTGATAATTGATTCCAAACTACTGAAGAAATGTATAAATTTATTTGTCAATAAATAGTCTACCTTTTATAACCACACGTGGTAATCCATGTCGATAAAGAACGTGTTTCCTAAAGAATTTATAAAATTGGTGTACAATCCTTATACTTAAAGGTTTAGTCTCTATTTATTAATTAGTGAAATGAATTTTACCCAAATGGTGAAAAGTAACGTGTAACTCTTTTTTGAGTGTAGCAAGAAATAACTACCAAAGTATTGCAACACTTTTGGTGTAGAGGTATTACATCTCGTGACATTTGAGGCTTAATGACTACTTCTCATCAATCAAGTATTTTTAGTCTTTAAAATGGTGGTTGGTATTATTGAGACTTAGCTTTAGGTTGAGAATAAGCATCGTCACGAGTTAGTTATGCTTCTTTCATCTCCTATGGTTTTTTATTAATCAATCTTTTGATCTTAACTCGTAGGGTTTTGACCTCACTTTAATCTTCCTGCAAGGAAATGACTCGACACTAATTGACCTAAAAAAACGATTACTATATATTGTCAAACCTCTTCATATATAGGATATATTACCCATTCATACGTTCAATTAAGACACGTCTAAAATCAAGTACTAGATGATCCCAAAAGAATGAAAGAAAGATATTATATTTAGTGGAATTTCATCTTGAACTTAAGTTCCAAAACACATACTATGGTATGGAAAATCTATTATTTCATCATCCATCATTTCCCATTATATATATATATATATATATATATATATATATATATATATATATATATATATATATATATATATATATATATATATATATATATATATATTGGATTAAAATGTAAAAATAAAAAAATCTGATCAAAATATTAATATTTGTATCATAAACCAAAATTTCCCAAAGTATGCATGCAACAGACTTAAACGTTTGTGAAGGTTTTATTGAAGAACAAAATCAATAAGATTGACTGACTATGACTATACACAGCTTATGCTCAAACCAAAGGAAGATAACACAAGCTAATGAGAGCTAACATGGATAACAGAGTGAACTAACTACAAACTGCACTCAGAGATCACTCTTCGTGAATCTGAGGACGGAAATTATTCACAGGCCATGGTGGTCTTCAATCTCCACCATTGCCTTGACGTGAGGCATTGGAGTCACACCAGTGACGCAACTTCCACGTCCATCAAGAGCAGAACAAGTTCCCTGTGGCATCTGTTCTGCAGAATCTGAAACATCACTCTCTCCTTCTGAGGCTCCTTCACCGCCTACGATAGTATCATAAACAGCAGCCACAGGATTGATATGCGGAAACGGTAAATACACACTGTGCACCACTATCTTCACGTTGCGGATCAAATCCGCAACCTTAAGCCTCACGTAGTTAATCCTCATTGGTGCCGACATCTCTCCTCCGCCGGAGGTCGTGATGATGAGCGGCTGACCTCGTTCCAGCGTTGGCAGAGCAGTTCCGACCGGAAGCTTCTCGAGATCCGCAATCGACAGGTAATGGTTCGGCACGATGTGGAACCTGACGTTACTGATGTAAGCGTGAGAACCGGAGAAGATGGAGATGTCGTCGACGGCGAACACAGTCATGTTGTTGAGCGTCACGAGCTCCGCGTACTTAACCTTCATCGCCAGGGCGAGGATGCTGAAGCCGTTGTTGCGGAGTCTGAGCATCGCGTCTCGGAGCATCAAGCGCATCATAGAAGGTTGCGCGGCCGCGTTGTTAGAGTGGAGATGATGCTGACCGTGACCAGAACGGTGATCCGGATGGAACGGAAACGAGAGCGACGTCATCCTCTCCACCTCGCAAGAGAACGGGGATAGAGGGGAGACGAAACCTTTAAGGCCGTGAACAACTACCATGCCGTTGTTGAAGAGATCCGGTTGCGTGATCTCCACACCGCCTATGAAAACCTTCGCGAAAGAGGAAACAAATACATAGTGATTAAACTGAACAGAAAATAAAAATAGATTCCGGCTGAAAATTAATCTATAAGTTAACATAAGACGAAGACCTTTGCGGCGGCCATGGTGTTGTTTGTGTTGGTATTGGTGTTGGTGTTCCGATGATGCGTCTCGGAGGTAACAGTGATGCAACGTCCTGCACTCAAGGTCTCAATCTTGGTGCCGAAAGTAAGTTTCCGGAGATAATCGATGGTGAAGAGGCCGGGAACAATGTGTTCGCGGAGGAGGTTCGGGACGGAGCAAGAAACGCAGGTGCGGAGAGAAGCATCGGAGGGAGCGAAGATTGTGGAAGGACCGTTCCAGGCTGAGGAAGCGGTGGTTGCTGCGTCGGACAGCGACGGTGCCGCCGTTGCCAGCTCGTGGAAGCCGAGGTGAGATAAGATCGGAGGGAGGAGCGCGGTGTGAGAAAAGAACGAGTGTTCTTGGATATTGTGCGGAGTTGGTGGAGGATTGGATGGCGGGAAGGGAGCTTGGAATCCTTGGTTGGTGGCGGTGGTGGCAGGGGTGGCGGTTGTGGCCGTGACCTTGGTGCCGTAGAGTATGGCAAGGAAAGACGCGGCGCAGAGAAGCGCGAATCGCAGGGAGAAAGAATTTTCCATAGCGGAGAGAGTATTCAAGAAGCAAAGATTGGAGTTGGGAGTGAGTGCAAGCGGGAAATGAAGCCAGTGAGATGGTTATATGAGCGCGCGCGAGTGAACGGCTTTGAGAAGTTAGTTAGGGAATATTGGGAAACGTACTTGTTAGTTACGCTTACGTGGCCGATTGAGGTGAGAGGATTCTTGAGTTTCTTTATTATTTGTTTTCTGATTATTTGTTCCAAGCCTTGGTTTTCTGGTTCTGGCCCAATTAAGTTTTGAAGGCCCAATATTTGTCATTTTGTAGCCCAAAATAATGTAGAGTTTATTTTTTCTTTTATAAAACCTATAGACGGAAGATATTTAAGTTTTTTGCTAAAAATCAAAATGAATAATATAGGAATGGAAAAGCTAACCGTTAATATCGGGAGTGAGGCATAGAAAGAATTGAGTAAAGATATAGATAACGTGGAACAGAAAGGAAAATGGCACTCTCACTGTGTTCCGGTGTTCGCGTTCCTTATTGTTCTCCTTCGTGTTTTTGGAAACCAAATGGTAAGAATGGCGAAGCGCCTACTAAGTTGCCATTTGCAGTTCACAGTAACAAAAATCCATTGGTTGGAATGGGTATTGGGTTGGTAACAGCTTGGGTGATGGGTTTAACGGCATTGGACGCGGACGCCACAAGAATCGAATACTACGCTACCGTTGGAGAGCCTTTGTGTGAGTACAAGTACGTGAAGTCTGGCCTCGGTTACTGTGATATTGTTGAGGGCTTCGGTGTAGAAGCTCCACTCGGTGAGCTTATCAATGTAAGTTGCTCACTCAATTTCTGCACGCCGGCAAACATTTTAGTTTGTTATTTAGTCATCGATTGTTTGTTGTTCTGATTATGAATATTAATGTTATGCGCAACACAGGTTCACTATACTGCGAGATTTGCCGATGGAATAGTGTTTGATAGCAGCTACAAACGTGGTAGATCTCTCACCATGCGCATTGGTGTTGGCAAGGTACAAAATTTATTTTTTATCCTAAAGTATTTAGTAACAGTTTTTGCTATGTTGTGATATATGAGAGTGTATTGTGTCCAGGTAATCAAGGGACTGGATCAGGGAATTTTAGGGGGTGAAGGAGTACCTCCAATGCGGATAGGTATTAATTTAATTATTAGATCATGACACGTGTCACTTGCTTGTCTCTTTACGGACTTGCTAATTTACCATTTTAACCCAGGTGGTAAACGCAAACTGCAGATTCCTCCACAGTTAGCATATGGCCCTGAACCTGCGGGGTGCTTCTCAGGTTACGTTTCATCGCATATGGAAAATTTAACTGTACCTGCAACACCAATAAAGTAGTAGAATAACACTACAGAGCAGGGAAACTTTTATGTATATGTGTGTGTGTAAAAGATCATTTAGTAAAATTCTTGTCTACTTGTTTAGGATTTCTTTAACTATTACATGGAACATGCGTTTTTTTAGTTCATTACTTTTGTTCTACAAAAGGCTGTAGATATTAAGTGTATGATATATTATCAGAATATGACTTGATTCTTTAAATTTGTTTGATTTTGACAAGTTTGTCACTGATTCAATAAATAGGTGACTGCAACATACCCGCCAATGCCACTCTTCTGTATGATGTTAATTTTGTTGAGCTTTATTCGGGGAACAGATCGAAGTGAGCGAACTCGAAACTGATCAGATACATATATGCATATGAACCACACATGGATTGGGTGAGTTTCCACAACTCAGAATTTTTATGTTCTTAAAACATATAGTTGAAATGGTAGCCAAACACTATTGTTCTGTTCAAATTACTTTCTGTATGCTTGGAAATGGGCACCAAACCTTGTTGGTTTTCTTTCCTAATAATCAAAATAGTATAACTTCCATTCTTGGCAATCTAGCAAGAAGATTCTATGCATCTGTATGTATGCTACTTCTTGATAAAACATTGATTACATGCTTTAGTAGTTTAATTGGTTTGCATTCATTATATTTAATAAGCACCTGCAGGATAAAGCATTGATCACCTGCTTTAGTAGTTTATTCGGTTGGAATTGATCATATCTAATAAGAAGAATTAAAATTTGATGACAAAAGTGATCATAGCTAAAACATAGACTGCTTGGTATTTCGATTCTTGTGTGAAACAGAGTTCTTTGTGAATTTTACATTATGTTGTTTAAATGGCAGGTAGAAGCAGACCTGCGGTAAATAAATTTAATATATCTTCCTGTAGTATAACGTGAAAACCTATACTTAAAGCTATTATTGCTAAAGAGATAATCGTGATATTTACTGGTATGCCTTCTTTTCTTCACTGGCCTGGTTAATCTAAAATAGGTGCAATTCTAATTTCTTATTGTTTTGGAGCAATGAAATAGAGGAGGATGTGGATCAACTTGTTTGGCAGAATCTCCTTCCTGATTCCAGCCACCATAAATTATTGTTCCTGTTTAGTGGAGGGTACATGATTGACCTGGATATCCCTTTTGAGAATAATGACCAGTTCTTCCTGGGATATGTATTAGATAATTCACGTGTATCTCTGCACAGGACACGCGAGTAACTTGTGTATCTTTAGTTTAAATGTAATTTTCAATACTGCTCTCTGAATGATAAAAATTCATTAATTCCTCATATGATAAATGTTACTTCTAATGCATGGCATGCTTTACCCTTGTGATCTTCCAATCTGAAATAGGCATGACTATATTGGCTTAAGCAGTGAAATGCCAAGGGAGAGTCGTAATTTGAACAGGATTAGTAATTAAAAAGGTTCAAATATGATTTCTATGCTGATTTGATAAATCATCCATTTGGGGTTATTAATCTAACTAAAAATATCCTCAATTTTAATTCTCTCAAATGCAAGTTGTGCT
The DNA here is from genome assembly GCA_036885675.1 of Vigna mungo. Taxonomy (NCBI): domain Eukaryota; kingdom Viridiplantae; phylum Streptophyta; class Magnoliopsida; order Fabales; family Fabaceae; genus Vigna; species Vigna mungo. Next base: position 62,376,510 of record CP144700.1, read on the forward strand.
TCTGTGTCTGGTTCAACTTGTGAGGCAAATTAGCCCAGGCATACTAGCTAACATCTGACTAGCTTTTATGTCAGTATACGTTTTTTGCACCATTGAATATTTTCTTACAACGTGTCGACGTTAGGTGTGGTTATCATAATAATAATAATGAGAATAGTAATCTGCATAAATATGTTGAATCCTCTATATTATCCCGAGGTTGCATGTGCCTTTACACTTTGTGAGGATCAGGTAAAGGGAGAGGGAAATAGAAAAAGCCAAAGCAGAAAAAGTAAAGCTGATTCCTGCCTCACGTTGATTGAGAGAAAAAGGATATGCCTTCCTTGAACATTATGTTCCTGTTTTCTTCACCTTCTTCTGGGAACCAAGCGTATTGGAATTGGTTTAAATTTTGTATGCTTTTTCAAAAATAGCTCCAATGCAGACTGTCAAATTTTCCCTTTTGGTGATAAGAGGGGCCTAGTGTTCCGTAACTCGGCAGCTAGCAACGTTCGGGGTCGGCAAAGCCAAAATGCAATGCCACTGTGAATGTATAGAACAGGAAAAATAATCAATGCCTCTCATTGAAGGCAATTTGGACTCCTTTCAACGATATTCTTCTTTGCTTGGTTAAGAATATTGACAAAAATACCAAATCTTATAAGTAATAAAGTGATAAATAAAAGTTTTATCCAAATATGCTTGTGTTCCGGCAATAAAGTATAGATTCTTATACTATGACAATTTGAATGATAAAATAAACATATATCAGAGACCATAGCATATAAAATAAATGAAAAATAATAAGATATTTGAATTTTATAATTTTGCGCCATAAAATGAGTTTAATTTGGATGAGTGAAATCTTTGGATTTAAAGTCAGTTAGGCTTCTTAAAATGTAATTAACGCATTTCTCATCCAAAATCTAATTATCGTCAACCCACAAAATTTTTCTAACCTTAATATCTCAAGTGCTAGAATATTTTGATTTTAATTCTACTAGTTTTAAGAAAAAGGGTTCTAAGTATGCCCTGTCCTTTCTCACTCTATCTCTAAGCATATAAAATCTTAATTATTTATCCATATCACAATTCAGTGTAATTTTCCAATTACAATTGAGAAATGAAAAACATGTAATTAGATGGACAGACCAAAAACAAACATTAAGCATAAAAGAGTAGAAAAATAATAATAATCTATAATTGAATAACAAAAAAATGTAATTACTTTATAGTAGATCCAATTACTTTAATCTCCAATTATAAGAGATTTTAGCTATGAATAGCCATTGGGGAATATGTCAATCTAGCTAGAGCTTCCATTTATATAACTTCAAAATAATAAGTTTTCCTTCTTAAAGTAAAATTTATATCAGCTTCTCATGATTTTCATCCAGAAAGACATTTAATGTGAGATGGAAGTATATTAAGTTCTAACTTAGGTTTCTCTTCATATAAATTCTTCTGCAGTTCTTCTCTTGTTATGTGGAATCTTCTTCAACACTTCCTAGCTTGCAAATTTTTCTACATCTTTCTCCTCCTCCTTTTGTGAGTTTTTGAAAAGTCTCCATCATATCAAGTGCATCTACTAAAAAACAAACACCATTATATGTAGTATTTATAACATTAAAGGAAAATAATATTTTAACACCAATTTTTTGACACCATTTTGACACTGTACACGTGTCAAAATGTGGTTGGACGATTTCAAATTAAAAAAAAAAACTTTGATTTTTTCCTTTCAAATATGTCATTGTCTCAGTTTTTTTAATTTGAAATCATCCAACCACATTTTGACACGTGTGCAGTGTCAAAATGGTGTTAAAAATTAATGTTAAAATATCATTTTCCAAAAAAGTGACCACCTCATCTTGAACTTTAAGCTTGAATTTCCCCTTTCTAACATAACTAATGGTTTTAGATATCTTCATAAATAGTTTCACCGAGATTATGGGAACTTCTGAATTTTTAGTCATATTCATCACCACAAAATCTGCAGGAAAAGAAATATCTACCTTAAAAAGAATATTTTCTAAAACACATGGATGTTTGACAGATTGATCTACAAGTTGTAGTATCTTGCGTGTTGGTTTCACTTCCATATCTTCAACCTTATCCGATGTATACAAAGACATCAAATTAATGCTTACCCCGAAATAAAACTATGCACAATTTTTCAATGGTAATAAATAGGAATTTAGAGAAAGTTTTCTCTTTTGTGTATGCCACTCCTTCATAGATTATATATATATATATATATATATATATATATATATATATATATATATATATATATATATATATATATATATATATATATTTGGTCCTTCTTGGTTAGAATTTTTGTTAGGGAAGTTCAATTGTAAAGGGTACTTTAACTTTAAACCATTTTTTATTTGTGCTTTTATCTCTAGATTTACTTCCTCCTCTTCATTCTCACTTTCTTTTTCAACTCCTTCGTTTTTTTATGGCTGTCCATACTTTTCCTACTCTAAATTCTCAAATCCTTTACTTGTTTGTTCTTCTCTCCCGTAGTAACATATTCATCATCACTCTTAATAACAATAATGCTATAATTGGGCTTTGGATTACTTGAATTTTAGCTAAATAAACCTTATTGGTTTTCATCTTTAATTCTACTACATGTTTGACCAATTGCCCAATTGGAATCTCTATATTTTTAAAAGATGAATCATTCCTCTTTTGTCTTTCACACGGGGACTTGTATGAAATTGGTGAGAGTTTCTTCTAGCTTGGTTTTTTATGGTCATACATATTGAGTTTGGGTTGCTAAAAGAAGTGTCATTTGTTATGTTTATAGAGAATGAATTTCGCTGAAAAAATATAACACCAATGAAACCTGAATTTATTGGAGTTGACATTACTTTCTATTAAAATTTTTAAGATAATGAATTAATGAGTATTCAATCTTATATAATGTTTCACTTTCTCATTTTTATTTAATATAAGATTTAGATTTATACTTAAATTTTCAAATCATAACTCTATTGTTGTTCTCATGTAACTTACCTATTTCTCATTTTAATTAGAGTTAAAATTACAAAACTAAGTAGAGTTCTCACCCAATATAGTGTGAAATTCAACCCTTGGTTATATCTTAAAAAGAAATCTTAATCAAATGTTTTGAAAACGTAACAAACATTTCACATCTTGTTTAATGAAAAATCTTAATATGGTATGTTATTGTAACTATAGTTTAATCTTTCACATCAAGAAAAAACTATTCTTATTACTTAATATAGAGTGTAGTAGTGCAGAAGTGAAGGTAGGAAAATCTTCAAGAAAAAAATATTTGTTGTTTAATATAGGTTTAATAGGTTCGGAGGTCCCTATATTTGGAGGTTTGTTTCAATTGGGTCCTCCAATTTTGGAAGTAATCAATTAAGTCCCTAATTTTGTCAATTTGAATCAATAAAAGCTTTTCAGTTAACGACGTGAAGTTTTTGAACATGTGGCACGCTGACGCTTCCAGGTGACACCATTTCAAGTGCATAGGTGGATTATAAAAGTGTGAAATCCCTTTTAATATAGGGATTTCACCTTCAAATACACCCTTTTAATTTAGTGATTTCACCCTTTTATAATCCACCTATGCACTTGAAACGGTGCCATCTAGAAGCCTCCAAATATAGGGACCTCCGAACCTATTAAACCTTTAATATAAATATATCAATTCGTGATTTATCTTTTTTTTTTCTAGAAACTTATCCGTTATTCTAGTCCTTGTTGTTCCAATAGATGATATTATCCATAGTGGAAATGCATAACCTTGTTTAAAACAATAACATTAAAATATGAGACAGAAAAGTTTAATTAATGAAAATAATTCCTCAATTTAGAAATTAAAGGTTAATAAAATTTTGAGAAAAGATAATTGTACAGATACAATTGAAGGAAGACCTATGAAATTATAGATCAAAAGTGAAAAGAAAATTTTCCTCCCTTTACATTTTAACGTTTATGAAAACTCCTAATTTATTTAAATTTAATTCCTCAACCAATGTTTTTAGAAAACTAGAAAAAATTAAATGCAAGATCTACTAAAAATTGGAAATAAACTTTAAGAAACAATCAAAACTAAACTACGAGTGACAGATAATTGCATCAAAACTATTTCAAAATATATACAGAAAGAGAACAGATAGATTGACAGATAAGAATTAGTATTCTTCCTTAATGTGCAACTTAATAATTTATATCACTGCTTTGTGTTTTTATCCGTGCAAGCAAAAAGAAAAACATCAAACTCAAATTACAGCAACGTTGTTCTCATCTTTTTATGTAATAACCAAAAAAGAAGTCAACATCCAGGAAAGCAAGAACTTGAAAATGGAGCAGATTAAAAAAAGAAAAGAAAACGAAAAAGACAAAAACACTGCATTAAAATTTGAAAATTTACAATGCTGTGCGAAAAGACAGAGATGTTTTGTCTACATGATAGAGCAGGCATTTGGGTTTTCATCACTGAACATGGTGACGTAAGGGTCTTCATATCTTGTGATTGTTCCAGTGTTAGCACCAATCTCCACTCTCCTCACATAACCAGGAGGAGCTTTCTTATCATAAGCTGCAACTGCATATGGATGTGCCACCAAATTGTATGGCACATACGGCCAAATCTCAGCCTTTTTCCCTGTTGACTTCGCCTTCTTCAACACCTTGTTTGCTTCAACATACCCACTTACTGTCACTTTCTGCTGTTTACGGTTTATCTCCACAGATTTCACTCCTGCAGTAACCATTTCATCTTCAATAGCTAACACTGCTCAATATATATATATAATAATCATGACAACAATTTTACGTAACTCACCGCTCAGCGAAGAGAGTGCGTTCTTCACCTTAAGCTCACACCCATCACAATCCATCCTCACCTTCAACTCCACCGTCTGAAACTGCTTCTTCTTTTTCTTCCTCTGCTGATACCCACTACCCATTAGATCAGACAAGTACTCCAGTGTGCCTCCAACTCCCATTTCTCTCTGTTCAAACAAAAGATCAAAACTTGTTCAAAAAGAAGATGTTTGATGAGATCCTCTGACTCAAACTGGAAAACATACATTACACATACACACAAATATATAGCACACACCGTTACAACTCCATACAATGTTTTTTTTTTTTGTTCACTTTAATTATCTTATCACAGACTCTTTCCTTTGTTATTCCAGTCTGTGTATATGCTAACACGGTTTGTACAGACAGATTGATTGATATTGAAAACAAAGGGAAGCCAGCAGCTCTGAAACAAAAGAAGATGCAAGGAACTTTCTTTGTTAAAAATAAAAAAATGGATTCCTTCCTTCCTTCTTTACCTTGAAATAATGATAATAAAAGAAGAAGAAAACAGTGGTCTCTCTATGCGCTGTGAAGAACTTGTATGGTACGTTTGAGTTGTTTCAGTGACAGAGGGAGAGTCACATACTTATATATACAGAGACGTTTAATCAGATTCAAACAGAGGAAAAAAAGGTCGTGGTCCCCATAACACCATAAAACAATACCACATTTTCCCTTATTGCAAATGCTATTACCATGTTGTCTAAATTAATAACTTCACGTTCATTTCACAAATTAAAAAAAAATAAAATAGTTATAAAAAAGTTATCTTTTAAAAAAATAATATTAAATAAATATAAAATATTTAGGTGTTTCGAAAATTATTTTTCTATTTTTTTAATAATTTAAGCAACTCAATAATCTAATAGTTTCAAAATTCTCTAATGGGTTCTCTAATTTTGTAACATAAAAAAAAATTGTTAAAGGAGAAATGATATGCAAGACAAGGGACCATTGAAGAAAAGAAACACTCAAATTATTAGTAAATGGGTGGTTAGGTACGTATAGGTTTAAATTTAAATATATTACATGTCTCGGTCAGTCTTATCTTACATGCAAAAGCTTGATATTCTTCATTATTTTATAAATAACAATATAAACCAAATATATAATGAGATATATTGTAGTGAAAATAGATCTTTAAATAAAAAATAAAAAAAACTTCACTAATCAATTATAGTTTTATTTAAGAGTATATGTATCATTCACATAAGACCATGTTCTACTTGGGTATATACAACACTAGGATCAGTGAGTCTCCCGAATATTTAAGACAATTGTATATTTAATTTTTATACAGTTTGTTCAAAGTTTTTTGTTTAAAATGATTATTAATAAAAGTTAAAATAAATCTAATTAAGTATGATGATTAAATCCTAAAGAAATTTAGCAATGATGCTCATGAAACCGAGCTTTATGCTATTTCATTATGGCAATTTCATCTCTAATGTTCTTGCATTCAAATTGCATACACAGGGAGTTAAATTGAAACATTTCTTGATTAAAAAATATTTTTTGACACATCTAAATCTTTTATATTTATTTGACACCATTTTTTCTTATTTTCTTTTTTTTTTTGAAAAGTATAAAATTTTACACTTTTATGATTAACTCCATGTCAAATGAATGTAAAAGTGTCTCATAGTATCATTACTCCTCTTGACTATTGGGATACAGGATGAAAAATGATTTTTTGGCACACCTAAATTTTGTACCTTCATTTGATATTATCTTTAGTTACTTTTTACTCTTTTCTTTCTTAAAAAAATACAAAAATTTATACTTTTATAACCATTTTATCCTTATATTATGTATCAAATGAATGTAAAAATATTTCGTGGTAGAATTATTCTTACAAGACATATACTTAGAAGTTTTGTTGGTTTATGACTGCAAAAACAGCTTTTGTTAAGGTGGATTCCTTGGACTCTTATCCTCTTTCTTATATTTATATAAATCATTTTATTGGTTGATAAAAAAAAGTCACACTGCCCCTTTTTTAAAGAAAAATATTCTGTCACAAAAGTAAAACTCCGAACCTTCCATGGCCTTGCCCTTCTTAAAAAGCCTTCTAAAACAAATAAACTAATCTTTTGTACATTTCATAAAACAAAATAACATTTATAGCTACTAGTTGAAAAAAAAAAGTAAGGTTTAAAATCAAATTTTTAATAATTTGCATACTGTTAAAAAATAAACTTTAAATTTAATTCAATTTTATAAAATCAGTTTATAAAATAAAATTTACACTCAATTATATACAAAAATTAGTTTTATTTTTAGTTGATTTAAAATTTTAAACATATAAAATAAAATTGTAGAATCATGTTTTTATTCTCTTAACATTGGTATTGTTGTGTTGAATTCTACTTACTAAATGTAAGAAAAAGTTTATCGTTTTACATAATAGATTGATATTATATCTTGTGATAAAATGTGATATTACCGACGGTCAAAATCCATCGGTAAATGGTCATTATCGATGGTCAAACAATTATCAGTAAAAGTATCGTCAATAAATTTTATCAACAGCTTTTTTTCGTTGGTAATTACTGAAGGAAAAGCTGTCAATAATTAATTACTGAAAGAAAAAATAGTCGGTAATTATCGAAGGAAGAAATTCGTTGGTAATTACCAAAGAAAAATCCGTCGATAAATATCTCGATCTGGTTCATTTTCTTCCCCGCTATGGTTGTGCTTCTTCCTTTCATTTTTATGCATCCAACAAAAAATCCATTTGTAGGATGCATAGTGGTAAAAGGGGAAGTTGCACAATGGCTTTGGCTGGACTTCGAACTAACGGTGACTCTGGCCGAACTTCTAGCGAACGGTGGCGTTGCACGGTGGAGACAGTGTTTAGTTGCATAGTTTCACGAAAGGGGAAGAATAGAGGCACCGCCAATTTCTTGTGTGTGCTAGAGAAGAAAAAGTTAGAGTGAAAGATCTCACATATGGAGACGAAGATGTAGACAATGGAAATAGAGAAGTGGCCTGATTGAATGGATATGGAGGCGGCTTGGACGTGCAATTGCGATGGTAAGATGGGGAAGGAGGAGAAAAACGTTGTTATAGATAAATCCATTGATAAATTCGCCAGTAAGTAAAAAATGAATAGAAAAATTTCTGCTCATTTTGTCGACGCATTACCAATAAAAAAATTCATCAATAATGTGTGTATAACTTGTAGACAGATTTTTCCGTCAGTGAAAGAATTAAAAACCATCAGTAATTAGCTTTTACCAACAAATATATACCCATTTTAAAATTTTTTGTAATTAAATCCATAAAAGAATAAGACTTATTGACAAATTTAATATTTAACATGGATTATGGCAGTCGGTAATAATAGATTAGTTGTCTTAAGATTTAACTAGTTTAATTAGCAATGAGGTTAAGAGTTATTAATTTTATGATTAGCTTGTTAGAGGCAGTGGACTTTGAAATTAGTTTATTTAAGAAAGTGGTGAAATGACAAAATCCACGAACGCGTTTGGTTGGGAACATCTCACACACCACAGCTGTTGGGAGGAGTTGGTGCACAATTAATCACAAATTCCAAAACCACTACTATTTTAATACAACAATCTCATCAATTGTTTAATTTAAAAAAAAAAAAACATCTTATTTATATATTATAATTTTATTTATATATTAAAAAGTACTTTTTTTTAATGTATCCTTAATGTAAAGTGATATATCAGAGACCTGGAATTTATTGTCAATTTTATGTACATCATGTTACGAGGTAGAGTTTTCTTCTTTGCACGTATCAAAGCACGATATTTATACGAAGATTTTTTATTACTTATTATTTTTATTAAAATATAATCTATTTTTATATAAGGCTAATGGTTGGTGAAACTACCAAGGAGAGCATTGGACTTATATTATAAAGTAGGTTTTTAAAATAACAGTTTAAACTTCCTTGAAATTCTTAAAAATAAAATCGAAATTTTTGTTTTATATGAAAATCAACTAAAACATAAATAAATAAAAAATTAATTTAAAAATATGATATATCATTAGACCTATATATATAATCCAGGTAAGAACATACATTAGTATTGAAGAAAAAACATTTAAAAAATTTATTAATTATAAGAACTGTTAAAGTTTGTTTGCACATGATTAATTACATACAAACTGAACCCTTTTATTCATTTTTGTTTTGGCTTCCAATAATTGGTTGATATATATATATAGAACCTTTTATCTATTTATTTATTTATTTATTTATTTATTTATTTATTTATTTATTTATTTATTTATGTCGCTGAACTCATAGCAAGTTGTGATGTCTGTCTCTTGAAACTTTGGAACAGATAACATGGATATAATATATATAATATGTGTATTCATGTCGTTTACTCTGTTTGGTTTTGTCCTATACAGCTATATGATGGCCTCTATATATAGAATAGATGTCCATTTTAATGAATGCATGTCATTTAACAAACCAATCCCATTATATCATGCCTTTCTATTTCATCATACACTCCCATGCATATATTATTTCATGGATCAATTAAACTAAATAAACAATCATTTTATCATCTATGAATTTGTTTTTGTAATTAAAATTCTCACATCAACTTAATATATATATATATTTCATCTTATAAATTAATTTTATAGGATTTCATCACTTTGGAGTTAATTTAGAATTAATACTAATTAAATGCTAATCTAATTGACGGTTAGTGTTAATTATAGTTTCCTTTTAAACAAAAAATTGGAGCGTAGTTTATTAGTAACTAGATATGGTCTCCTAGTGTTCTTTCTCCTATCTAAATGGTTCATAGTACCTGTTCCAATAAATTTATTCATTAACATTACTAAAGAAACATTATTTTTTTTTTTACAATTTTCTATAATTTAAAAGTAATTCATATACAATTTTACAAATTATATAGCTACAAGTTAGCTTATGCATAAATTTATTTTATGTTTATCTTTTTAAAGTATTTTAAGAAAATTATCCAAGTTATCGAAGAAATTTATGTAATATATAATAAAATTTCTTCTTATGTATGACAAATCTTTCATAATTTTCGTATGCAATTAATCAAGAGTTTCTTCACGTTGAAAAGCAAAATAAAAATTAATCATTATTATTTTGTAAAGATCGTATTTCTTCTGATTAATGGCAAAGTTTCTTCCTCTTTTATTCTTTAAAATTAAGAACACGGGTCATTTATTCTTTAAAATTATTACAAGTGTTAGTGTAATCCTCGACATTATTAAGCAATAAATTATTTTACTCTCTAAAAGTATAACAATATAAAGTAAAATGACAAATATATAATAGGTTAACAAACCAAAATAGTATATTTGAATAAAATTTCAAAAAATAAACTAACTAACCAGCATTTATAATCCCAAACACTATCTTTCCTTTTATTTTCTTTCGGTGCAAGACAAGTTCAAAGAAATATCATAAAATTGCTGATTTCTTTTTTTTTCTTTGAAGTGCCCGAATGGAAAAATTAATGAAATAATTAAACCAAACTGCAAGAAGACCTTTTTCTCTTGAAAGCAACTCTGCACAGAAAGTTCCTCCTTTTGGGAAAAGTGATGCAAAGAGAAAATAAACAAAAGCAATGTGCTAAACTTATAGGTATGGTTAGTAGGTGAGAAAATATACAGCAAAATATCAGTGCAAGCTTTTACTGACGGAAACAAAACAATATAGCAACGTACTAGCAGTCATCATGCATACGTTAAAGCATTTAGTATATATGATTTTAAAATCATGATAACAAACATAGATATGGTCCCTCATGAAAAACTTTTAGGTGGGAATGAACTGTTCAATCTATAATAACATCAACCAAAACAAGGAAATCAAACTAAGGCTTATCTTAAAATTATTATAATTACGTAATTAAAACTGGTAGTACTTATATCTTAAATATCATGTCCCTGTAAAGTGGCTATCCACTGCATATGGAAACTTGTCAAAACAAGATTAATGATTATAATGATTACTACTTCATTTAAAGTTAATCAGATCTTTTTTAAGTTATTTTCAATACTCATAGGAATTAGCAATTATTCTGCTTTAGTATAAGAAAATTAGTCTGTCCTATCATGACATACATTTTGATGCTCATCTTTGAAGGAAAAGAGAACTAACATGGGAAAGCTGCATTTTCTGTGTTTTTTTCCTTTTCGGATTCTGTATTCCTATTATGAGAAAAAGAATCACTTTAGGAAATGGGGATGGAAGGTGCACCTAAAGGCTGCATCAATCTTTCTGTTTTATCTCTTTCTTTACGATTCTAAGTCTTATATATATATATATATATATATATATATATATATATATATATCTTGAAATCAAGTATATTAGGAAAAAAGTATTGAAATGTATACGTTTTTCTTTTACATTATGTTTCATTTTATTTTTCCCAGCCTTTGTAAGAATTTTTCTTTGTTGTCTGGTCTAAAGTGTCATGTTCAATATTTAATATCCACTTGTTTAATACATTAGTGCAAAAACGCTATTTAACGTCGGTTAATTTGGACTTTTAACGTCACTTTCACAACTGACGTCTAAACAGGTGACGTCTATGAGATGTCGGAAATCCTCTCAACCAACGTCCATGTAAACGTCGGTTCACGATACCCACCGACGTCCATGTAGACGTCTACTTATACCCACACCGACGTCTAATTTCTCTATATAGACGTCCACCTATGCATAAAACCGACGTCAAGATGAATATATAAAGAGGTTTAAAGTGACATTAACCGACGTCTCTGTTGTTATAGGCGTCGGACATGGCATTAACCGACGTCTAACAACAACTTTGTGTTTTAGTGCAGTTTTGATCCAGACTTTCGGTAGCATTGTGTAATACTCTCCTCTCGCTAGTTTCCCCACAAAAAAAGCTTGCGTCTTTTGAATCTTCTAGTCCTTTCAACCCAAAACCGAACCTGGGTCCATCGCTACTTCCAATTATTCAACCACAACAGAAAAAAATTACGGTGTCGAGAAGTAGACAAGGACCTAAGTTCCATTTTGGGTCGGAAGAACTAGAAAACTCAAAAGATCGCCACTCTTTTAGTGAGGAAACTAGCAAAGGGAGAATGTTGCACTATGTTACCCAAAGAGTGGATCAAAACTGCACTAAAACACAACACAAAAAAAGTCAATTTTAATCAGTTGAACGACAAGATAATCGATAAAAAACTAAAGAAAATTTAAACAGTAAGCATAAGAAAAACCATGCACCTGGGATGAAGAGAGAAAAAGGAGAGGACAAAGACAATGACGTTATGAGAAAATACAATGCAATGCCGGAAGAGATAAAAAGAAGAGATGCGCAAAGGAGTAAAAGAAGAGGAGAAGCAGAGAAAAAGGAGAAGAGATGAAGACGCGATCAGAAACTTAGAGGTTAGAAGGGTCTGCGGTGTATTTAAAATGAAATTGGGCGTCGGTTGCTCCAGAAACCGACGTCTATAGACGTCAGTGTTTCAGGGGATCCAACGTCTAGGAAGCTGAAAAGATTGACGTTTTGGTTTCCTGTCAGAGTACTTCACGTCGGTGCCCTCAGGACCGACGTCTACATTGAAGAATTTGTCTTCCCGCCTTCCAGCCAGGCCTTAGACGTCGACCTTTGGCTACCTGACGTCTAATTTCCTGGGGAATTAGGTGAACATTAATTGTAGCCTAGTCGACATCGCTTGTTCACGGGATCCGACGTCTAGTCGACATCTCGGTTGACGTTTGATTTCCTTTCAGTGACTTAGACGTCTGGACCCTTGCTATCCGACGTCTAAGCTCCTGGGAATTTGATGGGCTACATTAATTGCAGTCTCGTAAACGTCGGTCCCTTGAAAATCCGACGTCAATGGACTGGCTTATCACATACCTCAGGCAATTGGACGTTAGGTTTCGGCAAGTTCGACGTCTATGATGTCATAGACGTCGCCTGACATCGAAACGGATGTCTAGTTTTCCAATTTATTTATAATAATGCCACCGTGCAGTAGTAGAAGTCGGATTTTTGAGAAACTGACGTCTAAAGAGTGACGTTAAACAATGTTTTTGCACTAGTGATAATTATTTGATTTTTTATTATATTATTTAAACATATATAATCTGGGAGTCGAAGTTTGCATTTACTATATATTGTAATTTCATATATGACATAAGTCCAATAAATATGTTATATGACTCTACAAGGTTCATTAAGTTTTATTAATCTAAAATAATTAGAAAATATTAAGATATATTTGTTGGTGTAAATATTCATTGTATATGTGATCAAATTTAAATAGTTTGATTATATCGTAATATTTCCTAATACCTTATCACTATTATTTTTTTAATTATTATATATACGGTAAGTTATTATATTCGTCAATATTATTTTTCATTCTCTTGATATTATTAGTTTTATTGCATGAGTCATAAGACTTAGAAATTCTATAGATATAATAGTATTTCACCAGAAAATACATACTCACTCATACTTATTTTCTTTTATTCAAAATTTTTTATTGACTTGTGCTGGAGAGTCTTTTACCTAAGTTCCAACTCTCAGAACTACATATCAAAATTCTTCATATCACTCATATCTTATTACCTGTCCAAAAATTTATACTCAAGATTCCGGAAAGAAAAATTCTATTTTTAGTAAGTATGATATCTTTACCATTTAACATAGATAATTGTATTTAATAATTTTTGTGATAGCTTATAATAACATATGGACATCCTAGAATGAAATAAACTTAAGAAGATGTTTTGTTCACATTGACAATCCACTTTTAGGAATATTTTTATTATTAAAAAAAGATAACCTTTTGTATTTGTAAAAAATAAAGAATGAAAGGTAAAACAATGTATGTAAAAATTTGTTTGGTGTTGAGAATAATAATAGTGTAGACTTATAACTTAGTTGAAAAAAAAGGAATAACAAGTCAACATCACAATGTATTCATGTGAAAGTGTGACCTCGATCAATCTCAAGTCATCATCATACAGCGCAAGGAATTCGAGTTGGTTCAATGGATTTCTTTTCTCCTAAGTCTTGTGAACCAGTTGTCCAATGAATCATTTTGTTGTTGAAGACACATAATAAAATAGACGTAAACTTCAGCTGGCACGCAATATTAAACAGAATTAGGTGAGAGAACAACAATGCAATTTTCATGGATTTGCCATTGGTCCACATCACATATATATGGCCTCACTCAAATAGGCTTTTCCTTGCCATGCTACCACCATAATGCACTTCTCAATTTCTCACATTTCATGCTTTTCTTAGAAACTACAACATGGCTACCTACCGAGAAGAATATGTGATATTTTCAAACTTTATCTAATAATGTTGGAACTTATTGTTAAAGAGTCCATGTCAATCATAGAAATTCTCAAAATTTAGAAGCAAATCTCATCTTCTTTTTAAACACTATACAAATACATGTTAAAAAAATAAATGTTGAGCGCACAATCAAAAACAAAATCATCCATGAATAATTGTATTCTCAAAATTAACTATTTTTTACCTCAGAATACTGAACATGCTTACATGTACATGTATAAAACAAAAAGTAAAAGTAAAACATGAAGCAGTCACAAAATGTAAAGGTAAGCACAAGCTCCATTACGTGTAAAGTTCCACTTCAGTGTTAGAGTCTCCAAAAACAAAAAGAAACACTGATGAGGTATATGACACCCATGTGTATGAGGATTCTACACACACCATAGGTTTTTCTCTCTTCTACTAGATTCCTCCAGAGATTGAAGAGACTCCTTATGGATGAATAAGAAGCAGATCCACACTCCAAGTACAACAGTTTTGTCATTCATATTTTACATTCAATTTACTGTCAAATAACTATACTAAGTCGACTTATTACAATACAAGCCCCAATACAAAAAATGATGATAAAACAGACTCGCTATTTAACTTTAAATTGACAACACTCAAAGAATCATACAAGAAAAGCGAAGCTGGCCTGATCTTCGTGCCCCTAGTGTTTTATACTAGGAATGAAAGACCAAGTCACAAAAGAATATTATGACAGAAGAGTCTGTTTTAACTATGCAATTTGAAAGCTGGATGGTATCACTTGTTAGACCACTGAAATTCTATTTCTAGATTCCGTGGCGGCCCACTTTTACTTTGAGGCAACAAAGCGTACTCTCCAGCCACTGATCCAAGCATTACCACTCGATCAATCTGGATTGTTACTTTCCCGAATTTACTCTGTCAACAAATCACATTAGAGGGGTTAAACAAAAAAACACTGGTTAAGGAAACAGATAAAAAAGTATTTAATTAAAAATGTTTATTATAATATAAAATCCAGTTAAATAATGAGACCGAGAAACAAAATATTTGAAGATGAATACACTGCTGCGTTTACTAGACGTTTTTCCACATTTACCTTTCCCACTGCTTTTATTTTTGCAAGAAATATGAAGCTTCTGGCCTCTGGGAGGACTCTTAATTAAAAATGTTTATTGTGTTAAAAATATAAAATCCATTTAATAATGAGTCCAAGAAACAAAATATTTGAAGATGAATACACTGCTGCGTTTACTACACGTTTTTCCACATTTACCTTTCCCACTTTGCTCTTATTTTTGCAAGAAATATGAAGCTTCTGGCCTTTGGGAGGACTCTCAAAAGTCCATGAAAAGTTCTCATCCCACTCCGGATTAGGGCCAGTTGAAACCACCTGATCAACCCATTATCAAGGATATTAGTAATACAGTATATTCACTTTTCAGGAAAAAGAGTATAGAATACACTATGACGTCATAATAAAAAATCAACAGTTTTTATATACATTCAGCCAAAACCACAATGCTCTTTGCCTTTATGATTTTCAACAAGCTTAAGCTCTTACATGTACATCTTGAAACTCAAGAAGGTCAAAGTAGTTTGCAACTTCGAAGTGGCATTAGATAGGATGCCCAAGATCAAGGGACAAGTAAAATTGCAAAACCAACAATTAAGAAAAACCTATACTAACAGGGCAGATTTTTTCTTCTTTTCTTTTGACAAAAAGGGGCATGCAAAAAGTGCCATAAAAAAATTATTTTGGTTACGTGAATCAATTAAACACGTAGAAAAACCTCAGCAGAATAGGTAGATGATCAAGAGGTGTTCTTCCAGGAAACAGCTCTAAAAATGTAAATCCTAATTGTGTATTTCTGATATAGGTATAATTTGCAAGGAGAAAAGGCGGGTAATATTAAGTGATTCTAGGGTTAAATTTCTAGATAACTGGCATGGAGGACAAAACCCGAATTTACTTTTACACCCAATCTGACTGGATCCTGGTGCATACTCAGACAAAGCAAAATAGCCCTCTCTTCCCCCGTAACAACACACAAAATATCCAACTTGATAGGAAAATAAGAAATCATAAATATAAAAAAATGACCTGGGTTTGCCTTGGGGGAGTGTTGCCAAGTGTAAGCTTGCAGTAAACACTTGGGTTTCCAACGGATTGTTTCATATTGTTACCACGTTTGATGATCACTACCAATGTCCCCGGCAAACACTGCAACAAAAATTCTGCTTTCTCCTGAAACCGAGGTGGCCCAGACTGTATTAAGTACTGCAGCAGTGGAATAGCATCTGCAGCTGCAATTGACTGAGCTCTAGAAACTTCAGCTGGGCATGCTGACCAAGCTTGTCTGAGCAGGAAAAGTGCATCTAATGCTGCTTCCTGACACGCTTCTGAACCTGTCTTTAAGGCTGTAACCAGATGGGGAATGCTAAGTGTCGACGGTTCGGTTGCTCTAAGTCTTGGGAAGTTGCTAAATAGAGAATTTAAGGCTTTCAGATACTCGTCATTCACAGTTCCAGAAGCCCATAAATCTTTTTCAATAGCAGCTATATGAACAAAAGACCTTAGTTAGAGATAAAAAGTGAGGAGGGGGAGATGTGTTTCTGCTTAAATGAATCACCATTGTTCATCAATCAATTCTGTGGAAAAACTGCAATCTATAATTGTTAAAGTAACATTAATTGAATACTTAATAAAGCAAAAAAGTGCCTAGTTTTGCTACAAGATTACATGAACACAGCTACAGTATGTTTTCAAATTTAATGATAGGTTGAAGTTCAAAGGACACAGGTTCCATAATTTATATGCTTCCTACCATAAATTTAGGTGCACGATCAATTAAAATTAGCTCCTCTATTGCTCATAAGATTTGTCCACTTCTTCGCATGTAATGTATTTGATGAACTTCACTTGTTTTGTTGAAAAGCTTTTAGAAATCAAGCTATGACTCGGGTTGCGAAAGTGAGTCAAAAATCATATATCATGTTCAATGTATCATAACGTAAAATAAAAAAACATTTTTTATGTCGATTTGTACGACAAGGGTAGTGTTTCCTTTGGTGTATTTTTAGCTTTCCCAAAATACTTAATATCATGTTTTAAATATAACTAAACCAACAAATTTATCGCCAGAATTGCACACAAACACTCATCACCTGTATCCACTCCTACTGTTAAAGAACTTATTATTATTGTTTAAAAATAATTATTTTTCAGTTTCTAAAACATTCATTACTCAAATTTACTCCAGCACCAAGGCTACATCTTCTAGAAAGTAAAATAAGGACATGCTATCATGCAGCTTTTTTCAGGAATTTTGCATGAAAAAAAATAATGTCTCAAAACAGCCAGGCAAAAAAAACTGCAAGATAAGCAAAGAGAATCGTACCAGTTATCGCTCTGACTGTTTCACTGGAAGCATACTCTTGAATAGTATTATTTGAGAAGAGAAGTTTAACAAACATTGCAGCCTGAACAGATGTTTCTGGATTACTTGAACCTATCAGATCCAGTACAACCTGAACACCACCAGCCTCTGCAACTGCTCTTCTATTTGATCGACTATACATCACAAGATTCTGCAAAGCACATATGGCTACAACTTTCATTTCTTCTGTTGGTTGGTCTTCAAGCACGTTTACTAAAGCACGACAAGCTGAAACTGCATCACTTGTTCGAGCAAGGCCCTCATTCTGAAACAGATCCCCGAGAGCCAAAGTTGCCAATAACCTTGCCTGCTGTGCTTGAGTTTGTGGGTCCAAAAGGTACTGCGACAATGGTACAATAGCTGATTTTGTTACTTTTGTTTCTCGAATCTTTACATTGTTCAGCAATACTTCTAAAAGTCTTGCGGCAGTTTCCTCACATTGATGAGATCGCAGGAGCTCCAAGAGAGCCTCTATAGCTCCACTTTCCGACATAGCTTCTGCACTAGTTCCATCATCGTTTTCTAGCACCAAAAGAGCATTTAAAGCACCAACAACCGTGGTCTCTGAGCCAGATCGAAGCAACCTTACCAATACAGCAATAGGCACTTCCAAGTAGAATTCAGAGCTAAACTGCAGAATACTAGACAAAACGGAGGCAGCAGACTCCCATAAAGCGTGAGGAAGGGAAGGATCAGCTTGCAATATCACTTTGGAAATTTCAATGACACCACCCTCTTTAGCAATTTCGTTTGGCCATGTTAGTGCAATACTAACAAGGGCTTTTACAGCTCTCTGCTGCAGTATGTGTACACCAGAACCAAGAACTCGAATGAGAGGGCCAATTGCTTGCTGTGTCACGGGATCCTTCTGAAGGCGTTCTTCTAGAAGTAGATGTGAAAGAAGCTCAGCAGCCAACTGTTGCACTGCTGAAATTGAAGAATCGAGCAAAGGGATAAGTGGTTCAATAACTTGGCGAGAAGTTAATGAATGGTCAGCTCGACACTTTGGATGTTCTAAGATATTAACCAAAACCTGCAATGCACTGTGCTGTCCATCAGGCCCAAATTCTTGCCTTGTCAGTAACAAAAACAGTGGTTCAACCACTTTAGCAGCAGATGGTCCTTTAGCTATACTAGCATTATTAGTCAATATACGCAACAATTCTGCAAAAGCTGCACACAGATAATCGGGTGCTTCATGTAAGATGTCAAGTACGCTTTCAATAACTCCAGCTTTAACCATCTCCATTTTACAAGCAGGCCTGTCTTTTCCCAACTTGACTAGAGCTCTGGAAATGGCCTCATGTAGTATATAATTTGTACCCGACAGTAGGCCAACTAGAGGAACAACTGCACCATGTGCAGCAACTAATTCTGCCAGTTGCTCATCATCAACAAGCCTATCCAGTGCCCTGACAACTGAAAGCTGAGCTGGACTGAACTCAGATACAAGGAGAGAGACAAGAGGTTCAACACAACTTGCAGCAGCTGCTGTGGAGCGAATCCTTGTATTTCCAAAAAGAGCACAACATAATTCAGCAGCATCCCCTTTCAGGTCCATTGAACAACTTGATGAAAGGATCCTACAAAGAACTTCCACTGCATTCTTCTCAACATCTGCAACAGCAAGAGCTCTTGATGGATTTTCACTCAGTAACCCCACCAATGCAGCAATGGCAGCATGCTGTTCCTTTTCTGAACCAGTACTGAGAATCTCCACCAATGGTTGAACAGCCTGCCGAGCAATTTCTGCATTTCTGATGTGGTCAGCAGAAAACAAACTTTCCAAGGCTTTTGCAGCACTATACCTTGCACCTCTTCCTCCTAACCGTAGCACAGCTATAAGTTGAGCAACAGCGCCAAATGCTGATTCGTGTCTTCTTATTTCAGCACTGCTAAACAGAATTCCTAGCAGATCTGTAGCAGCTTCTTCAGTTGCATCTTGCGGACTGAGTGAAAGATACTTCGTAAGTGCCTCTAAGGCTCCAGACTCCACCATTACACTCATATTTGAAGGACAATCTTTACCGAGCTGAGTCAAAAGTACAAGTGCCAAAAAGGGTGCCCCTGGACGATCTGGAATTGGTTTGAGCAGATCAACTAAGGCTGGTATAGCCTTCCGAGAAGTGGCTCCAACTCTTATATCTTCAACTCGAAACAACCTTTCAAGAGCCACTTGATCAGGATAACGCACCAAAGAAAATTCCTCTGACAATTCCAGAAGATCCTGTATATCAGTATCAGCACAGCCAAGCAAAGAGATAAGTCCACCTGCTGCCCCAGAATTTGCCACAGACAGGAGTGTTCCCCTGCTACCATTACAGACAAGGCTAGCTATAGATTGTGCAGCAAAATATTTGTTTGCTGATGGCTCCGATTTCATTAAACTGGTAAGTGCTGGTACAGATTTCATAGTTGGATGTGCCCGTATGATATCTCTGTTTTGAAACAAGATCGCCAACAACAAAGCATGAATCCACATTACGCTATCTTCTTTGTAGTCAATCTGCAAGTTCACCATTTTGAGCTAACCGGGTTTATATACAGAAATAAGTCTCATAACATTGTTTAAGTTTTACAGCAAAGGACGCCTTGAAGTACAAGGTAAACATTTACTACGGAAAATTCAGTTTATCTACATAAAATTTTGGTTAATTCAAGTTTAAAAACATTACCTCATTATCATCCCTTCCCCCGTCTCCCTAGCTGTGAAATACTAGAAGAAACATAACACTGTAGTGGATAAAGATTAAGTTAAAACTGTGATAACTTTTTTTGACACTGATTTGCCAAATAAAGTACATACACTATCCTAACACTTTGTTTTCTACTTTTTACCCAAAATTCATTTTGTCTTGAACAGTTTTCTATTCTATAAAGATCTCAGTGTCTCTCCAACCACTATGTCCAATTTCATACAACTGAGAATCTAGAAAATTATCACAGGAAATGTTTCTATCAAGGGGATGATATGGGAGATTTTGAAACTTTGCATGAACTATAGGATTTTAGTTTGCTTCTGGAAAAACTTTGGGATGGGAGCAGCAGAGAGTTAAAGCACGATTTTCTATTTCAAGTACTACCTACATATGATCAGAATCACATGAACTATCCATTCTTTGGATTGACAGAAAAGCTACTTAAATACCTGAGAATATTGCGAGAAACAATTCGAGATTCTGTCAATGAGAACATCAATTGCTCCAGCCTCCATTATTGCAATTTTATTTTTGTCATCATTACAAGCAAGAATAGACAGTAACCATAGCACCAAGTCAACACCACAGATAATGCTAGTGCTAGTGTTGGATTCAGCACTGTTGGCCTCTTCTGTTATGTGCCTGCATATGTTAATGAGGTCCTGATTGTCACCGTCCAGGTAACCCGAAGAAGGCACTGCAGAAACAAGAATATCAACAAGAGATCGAATAAGATCGACACACAAATTCGATGAACTTAGATCCTCCACCAGTCTCTCATGATTTGCCTTAGAAGTACAAATAAGGAGCGCTGCTCCCCCAATTTTGACCTTTACATTTGTGGAACTAATTATCCTCTTAGCTATTGAAGATATACATCCAGGTGCTGACACAATAGTCTCTCCTAAAACAACAGGCTGATCCTTACATAATCGAGATAAAATCTCAATAGTTTTATCCTGCAACATTGGCTCCGAATCAACAATACACAAGACTATTGGGCTTATGCTTTTAGGGAATTCAGCCAAAACAGCACAAGCAGATTTAATATTTTCTCTGGTCTCTACCGACCTGGACAGTATGGCAAGTGCTTCTAGAGCCTCCGATGTAGCAACAGATCCATTGACAGCAGAATCTAAGAAAGAAACTAATGCAAGAACAGTTCCAGCACGAGTCACACAATCAGTTACAGCATAATCAACAGCCCGAGAATGTAAGAGGCGAGAAATTGCAGCTGCAGCATGAGTTTTTCCGGAAATTGTGCCTTCACATAATATTCTAGTGGCAGGTAAGATAACTTCTTCTGCAATAGCTTTCTCTGCAATTTCACCATCCAAAATAAGGTTTGCCAGAGCACATGTGGCCATCTCTGCAACTTCCAAAACTGAAGAATTTGCTAGTGACACTAGAGGGGATAATGTGTCTCTGGCGATAGTAGCTACATCCCTGTTCTCTTTGATGGAAAGAAATATTGCAGCCAGGCAGTGGGAGGACTCGATCAGGATACTTTCAGATTCAGCATTGAGCAATTTCTTGGCTGACAAAAGAGTTTTGACAGCAATGCTACTTTCACGCACATCTTTCCTTGTTTCAAAAACTCCTGCCAGAGCCGATGCAGACTTTGCCTGAGTTTCTTCTTTGGCAGAGCCCAATAATATTATCATAGTATCAAATGCATCGCTGGCAGCACTACCTTCACGTAAAATGTCACTAAGGGGAGCAACAGAAAGCATACTTCTCAAAGCGTCCAAAACATAAACCTTAGAATCAGGAAGATCACTAGTCAATAAAGCTGTAAGCTGACTAATTGTTGTAGTATCAGATTTATGAATTAAATGATTTAAAGTTTTTGCAGCAATATCCTTCCCATTTGGGCTTCCATTTTTCAATAGCCACAATAATGCAGGAACAGCATCGGCACTTTCAACACAAGCGCGTATATCTTCGCTATGATTGCACAGGTTCTTAAGGATTGTTGCTGAATCTTCCTTTGCTTTTGCTGATCCTGTCTCCAAAATTTGAACAAGTGGAGGTATGCCACCAGCTGCAGTAATCGCCCATTTACTTTCATCGTTTTCAAATGATAGAAGGCAAAGCAGGGCAACTGCACACTCTTGTTGCTGTTCTGATGAAAGCCCCAAAAGAGATATCAATAGCTGAACTCCTTCACGGCCCTGAAGTGCACGCCATAAACTGCCTTCACTTTTGCACACTGTCAACAGAGCTTTTATAAGCTCGTCTTGCACTTCATTTGCAGCCATTGTTATCAAACCAACTAGCAGATGTTTGGCATCCGCATTTGCAAGTTTATTTGAAAGTACGGAATTTCCATACAAACTAGCAAGTGCTTCAATGGTTCGTTCCTTCACAAGGAAGGGCAAGCGAGGTTCAAATTGTTTGAGTAATGTCTGCTCGACAACCAGAGGATCTGATGCTCTGGTTGATTCTGCCTTGGTATCATAAATCATAAGAGCTGATGCCAAAGCTCCTAATGTGTCAGCAATTTGGGTAGGTGAGGTGCATGATTCAAGACTTTGACCAAGGCTAGATATGACATAAGACAAACCACCAGAGATGTTTGCTAGAGCACTCATAGCGTTCTCTTGTAATGCTTGAGCACACTCACCCTGCATGAATTCTTTGGAAGGAGCTATGGTAGCATTGATCAGAGAAGGAATACCATTAGCATTGGCTATCTCTCGCCTTGCCTCTTTGCACTGAGCAGAAAGAGATTTAAGAGCACCAGCTGCTTCAGCTCTAACAGAGTCATCATTACCAGGGCCTAATAGTTTCAGAAGTTGTTTTGTCACCTCCGCTGTCAACACCTTTGAACAAACAGATGCATCCTCCATCATTACAGAAGCAAGTAAATTGCACACATTTGCTAAACTGCTGGGCTGTCCTTTTGCCAGTAACTTCACTAATATGTCCACTCCTCCAGCTCGTATAGTTGCATTCCAGAATCCCTCAGTGTTGCTGGACAGATTTTTCAATGCACCAGTCAATAAACCTTCAACTACATTTCCTGCCTTTAGACCAGTTTTCAGCTGCTCCCAGAGCACTGGTACAACTCCTTCAGTTGAAAATATTTTTGAACCAACATGATCCTTTACACCACCCTGAGAAACAGCATAAATAGTCTTTGCAGCAGCAATTTGTCCTTCGGTAGAACTGGACTTTAATAGACTAAGCAATGGAGGAATGCATCCTCCAAGCAAGACCTTCACCCTTAGTTCATTTTCTTTACAAAGGGAGCCCAAGACAGTTGCTGCCTGTATCTTTACATTCAATGAACCGGACCTGAGAAGGGAAACAAGTACTGGAACTGCCTGAGAGTGAGATCCAACAGCACTAAAAGCATTTTCCCGCATATCTATAAGCTCTAATAGCTGTCTTAAGGAATACTCTTTCTCCTGCACAGAATAAGAGCTCTGACGCAGCTGCTCAATGCATTGGGCAACACTAGCTAATGTTCCATCTGGATCCTCCATGCTGCTGTTACGCTCTCTGCAACAGCAACCAGTTAAACATGTAAGAAGCCAAAATTTAGTAAGCACCTATTTGAATGTCCCTATCACATAGTTCATAAACAAAGTGACTAATTCACACGGTTCTTAGTTCAGTCCCACAGGTTAGACTGTTAGCTTACTCAGCTGCAAGCAGAACAGAGACTGACAAATAAATGTATTAAAAAAAGGTGTTACAATCATTGATTGTAGCAGCTTTGTAAACAATTAATCAATAATTTTAATTAGTTGTTAAGTATTCCTGTGTGACAAACCGACCTAAATCCCATCTTCAAAACAGAATGTGGAGTTGCGGGCTCTGAATCTTGAGTATTCTTATCACCATTTCTTTCCTGCAATCAAAATAGAATGTTAAGGTATGTTCCATATCTCTGAAAACATCAAATAAAAGATGGGTTGTAACAAAAATAAACACAGAAAAAGGAATCGCATAAAACGAATCAGCCTGTGAGATTTGTTGTTTCTTTCTCTTTTTCCCAGGCATAAAGCCAGTAACGGATGGATAACTACGTAATTCAATATAAAAGAAAGAGATGTAATGGGAAATCAAGCTCTAATGGAAGAGATATGAACCAATACAGTTTGATTAAAAAGAATTGTTGTTTTGTTTTCACTACAGATTATTTATTTATTATCCTTTAGGATTGCATTTTATTGAGCTAACCCGGGGGAGACCTGAGGAAGTGAAAACAGCTCATCAGCAATATAAGACATCAGCAAAGAACCATGCATCTAAACAAACCCCTGAACAGACAAGTAAAATACGCAAACAGACACAAACCATTTTACAACAGCCATTAACTTTCCTTTTTCTACTTTTGCCCTGCATCCCAGAAGATCTATTGCATTTTCATAGTTAATCATACAACAAAAACCATCCCTCACCAAATTCATAATATCCATGAAACTGGACACACTGTGAAGAACCGTCAGAGACTGTATTATAGTGTATCAATTAACATACGCATCACACATCAACAATAAAGAAAAGTAAACCCCCCACATCTGCACAATTAAATCACACAGTTCCTTTAAACATCCATGAATGAATGATCCCCAATGACACGTCCCAGAGTCGCGAAACGTCCAGCACAAAACTGCAAAACATTGACTGAGCAAAGCAATGGACAGCAAGCATAATGAACCCAAACGGGAACGAACAAGATCCATAAATAAACTCCCCCCCATGCAAAGACTGACCACGGCACAACACTTCTCACTCATTCTGGCACAAGAGAAAAAAAAAAGATCAAATTGTTGTGAAGAAGAAGGTACCAGATCATTTGCATTGTTGGCAGCGTGTCTCCAAGCAAGTGTAGTGGCCATGGTGGCTTGTGGTTGAGTCGAAGGAGCTCAGATCTGGAAGAGTGAAAGCATCAGTGAACTGACTGATTGAGATCCAAAATAGGAAGTAGTAAAGACATGAGAGGAAGTGAAGAATGGTAATGGGAAACGGAGGGAATGAGAAGGAGTGAGTACCATAGAAGAAGAAGAAGAAGAAGAAGATTATGATGATGATGATGATGAAGAAGATGGTATGGGTAAAGTAGAGGATAAGAAGACGAGAGAAGGAAGAGGAGAAACAAATGTAGTTGGTTGCACCTTTTTCTTTTATTTTATTAATTTTCACTTTCTGCCTCTGTTTGATTGTGTCTTACGTTTTCAACTTTTTGTTAGGAAGTGTCTGTAAGGTGTTTTTCACGATCTCGCCGTCGTCACCGGAGCACCGACAGTGGCAACTTCAGCTCCACCTCAAAGCTGACTCACCTAGACGTCGCAGTCAAAATTTTGAGACCAGGGGTTTCATCACATATAATTTTATCCTCTTTTTTTTTGTATTTTTACGAGTAATTATTAATAAATTTAAAAATCACAAATTTAATATACTAATTATAGTCAATTCTACCAGTTCTTACTACTGGTTCAGACAAAATTCTGATTTATTTTAACGACCAGATCAATTATCATATTGATTTCTAATTTGATTGATTGAAAGGATTGATCTAATTATTATGATTTTTTTTAATAAAACTCCACTTTGGTAAAATATCTGACAACATGGTTTACACAACTTTGAGCAACAAAATACTGCAGAGTTTGATTTTGGTGGCAACAATGATAACATTTTAGGAAAACACAAAACTGTGGTTATTAGCCACAAAAGATAGACACTAAAATAGAGTAAAGTTTAACATATTGAAAACTAATTGTTGAAGTTGGAAGATAACAAGTAAAGAGGTTATTATATGATGTTAATAGTAGTTGAGACCCTTAAGCATTTGCTGTTAACATTCCCTGAATTAAATAATAGTATATTATTAATCTCAGAAGTTGAAATGTCACCACTGAGTAGCAGTGATTGAGATAGTGGACTCATTACTCTATCTGCATTTGGAGATCACAAAATAATAAGAAACTAAACATTTGAGGGTTGTTCAGTGACAAAATTATTCAAAATACAACCACACTTTCCATTTTATATTCAAAACATGTTCCTTAGCCATGTGCAATGTCCTTCTACATTAAAAAACATAGCAATGAATTAATATGCACTTATTCTTATTCCTCTTTGTCATCTTCTTCTTAATTAACTAGAATAACATAATTTGGATTTGTCTATCCCACAATCAAAAATTGAAAAGTAATTCAAATAATGATATGGAAAATCTTCACTATGACTTGTACCATTTTTGTTTAATTTTAAAAAACAGAATCAGGCTATATCTTGGTAAATGAACTTGGTTGATAATTAAAAAAATAATGATTGTTAAGGGTCTCGTTAAGAAATGAATTAACAATACAAATATTTGTTATGTCTGGTGAGGAGAGGGTACCATAATTTTCTTCTATTTCTTAACAAGTGTTTTTGTCTAATTCTAAATTCGTTTATAATATTTTATTAATTTGCCTACTACCAAAATAATGTTAACTAGGAGTTAGTTTCCAAATTTGACCAGAGATAATTTCTCTTCTTTTTTTCTATTTGGTATGTAGTTTACAAAATACACAACTTTTACAAATCAAGTAAAGTCAAGCCTATCTCGGATTGAAGTTGAATCAAACTTACATTTAGCCGAGTCGATTCAGACTCACGTGAGGCTCAATTGAGTTTGGTCAACCCTTGGCTCAATTGATTCAGGCACACTTCAAGCAAAGTCAAGTCAGACATGCCTCGAGTTGAGACAAGTTAGGTGAGATTGACATTTGACAAAGTTGTGACAAGCTTACATCAAGTTATGTAAAGTCAAGCCTATGTTGAGTCAAGTTAAGTCAAACCCACCTTAGGTCAAGTTGAGTCGAGCCCACCTTAACACGAGTTAATTCATGTTGACTTCATCCTAAGTTAGGTTAGGCCCAATGTGGGCTAAGTTGATTTGGGCCTACCTTGAACTGAATCGGATCATATCCGTATTGGGTTGAGATAAGTTGAACACTCATTAGGTCGAAATAGGTCGAACCCATCTATAACTGAGTCATATTGGGGCCCCTTAAACATAGTCTAGTCGGCCAACCGTCAGGCCAGATTAAGTCATGCCTACCTCTAACTAAGTTGGGTGGGGCCCTCATCAAGTTGAGTTGAATCAAGTCCACTACATGCTAAGTTGAGTCAAGCTCACCTCTACTTGAGTTAAGTCGAACTCACTTACAGTCAAGTCAAGTCGAGCTCACCTCATGCCTAGTTGAGTCCCACATCAAATCAAGTAAAATTGTGTCCATGTTAGACCAACTAATGTAAGGTCAAGTCAGATCAAGTTTAGTGAAGTTCATGTTGGATCGAGTCTAGTTGGATCCACATTAAATTGAATCGATTTGGTTCACTTCAAATTAAGTTGAATTGAACTCACATTTGGTTAAACGAGTCAAACTCCAATTTGACTTAATCAAATTGAACCCATATTGAATCAGGTTAACATCAGGACCAATTGAGTCGAATCCGTATTAATTTGATGTCGGACTAAGTTCAAATCATGTCATGCTAATTCATGTTGAGACATGATCAATTATGATTGAACCTACATCAAAAAACGTCAAATTGAATCCACTTAACCAAACAAGTTATGTTACATCCTAACTTTCCTATTAAGTTGCTAGCAAAAATTAAATAAGAACCAACTTATCATTAATATAAAATATCTGAAGATCAATTTCTAATTTAAAATATTTAGAAATTAATTAAAGTCTTAGAATAAAATCAAACCTAATGTAATCTTGACCATAATCTACTATATTTGGCATCCATGAAAACAAAAAGTGTTTGGATAAGAACTTTTGTAAACATCCTGAAAGTATCAGCTGGATTGAAAAAAACATGTTTATATTACTAAATAATATCATTATATTACAACACTTATCAATATATAAATTACAATAACTAAATAATAACCAGAAAGGTTCGTGTGCAAAAACTCATTAATCGAACGAGAAGTAGTATCATAAGCGAAACTTGTCTCTGAACTGGTAAAACTCAATACAGGACAAAGAAAATATGATCAGTCAACGCATACACAAAAAAGGAAAACTATTCTTTGAATTGAAAGCTCCTGGTATATTATTGAGATCTCAAAAGGTTGCAATGCAACGATTTTGTTGTTTTGAGGAAAATAAAAGGAAAAATTGTACAGAGCTTGATATCAGTTGAGTCAAAACTCCAAAACCATTGGAGTTGCATAGAAATCACAGAATCAACGAATTTCAGCTGCTTTGAAAGAAAAACGTTAATTTTTATCCTTGTTGGTCACTAACTCCGTTGGCATAATCCGCCAAAGATAATCTCTGCAACCTTAGGTGTTGAATCAACATGGTTTTGTAAATATTCAAAATTGAGAATCATGTAAGACTAAGGGAACTGGCATAGGATTGAAGAAGTAGCACAGCTTGCTCAGAAATGGCCCTGTTTCTTGCTTGCCTCGCCCAACCTGCAACAATTTCTGCAGCTTCTGTGTCTCGCACACTTTCTTCTAGACAATCTGCTGCTTCAGCAAGTTTTCCTTCGGCCAAATAACTCTCCACTTTATTGATGACAGATTCAATTCCGTCACCCGATTGGTCGTCTTCCCTAACCTGAACATGGGCGACAGTCAGACATAGGATGAGGTCAATAGAAGCGAGAATGGGAGGAGTTAGGGCAAGGAGGAAGAAATAAACAAAGTTAATATTCTATTTTCACATCAAGCACGGTATGTTGGTCAGTTATTCATATACCTTCAACCAGGATGCTACATGTGCCAAAGAATGTGCCAGTATACCTCCCCCTCCTGGTGGGAAAAAGCTGAAGTGTCGCACACTATCTTTTAAGGCCTCAAACTGCAACGGAATATGCACAAATGCAAAAAACTTTATGATTGAAATCCAAAAGTAAATTATTCATTCTAGAATTGATGCAGTTACATAAAATCAGAAATTGCTTCATTAGATTATTAATACTAATTGTTTTGTATAAATTCGTCACTGTGGAAGGTTAACATGATAGGAGCATTAACATAAACAGTGTGATTGCTCAGTAATGGAAATTAAGGAAATCAAATGAAAGTTTTACGGGGGCAAAGTAAGAACATTTTGCAGAAGAAAATTGGGAATTTTATTTTATATAGAACAAGTAATCCAAAACTCCATGCAAAGTTAAATACAGACGGCGTACCTTCTGCTTTAATTGCAGTTGCGTGTCTGTGCCATTACTTCGTGTTTCTTCAGGAAGGGATGCTAGCACCAAATCCAAAACTGAATCTTTATCTATGCCTCCAAGATTAGCCTGCAAAGATACTATTTCTTTCTCAATTGGCAATCCTTTAGATAGCGCATCTTCCAATGCAAGTGCTCTCTGCAGGATCCAAGCACAAAAAAAAAAGAAACTAGTAAGCAGGGCTGGAAAAATCAAAAAAATATTATAAACCCATATTTTGCCACTAAGCCCTTTGAACGAAAGATGGATAAAAACAGCATAAAGAAACAGGTAAATAGAAACATTACCAAAGCAAAATTTTGTGTAGCATGACTTTGACGGGCTTCTTCAGATCTAGCATAAAATGCCATGCATAGGGCATTTATCTACAGAAAATTGAAGGAAATTTTTTTGTAATCAAGTTAATTTTAACTCCGACTGAAACAAAGTCAAGAAGTTTGTTAGTTAATAAATATTTCAAGTCAAGCCTTACTAGCTAAAACATGGAGTCAATTAATAATAATTTACTCAGAGTTTTGTCCTTGTCAACATGAATGTTACTTGAACAATTCTTAGAAGGTTATCACATCTAAACTTACTATAGCTGTATGGCTCATCCTCTGATGGAGCAACACAGGTCCGTAGACAAAAATATTTGAAATGAAATTCACTTATATAAATTTCACATTTCTGTTCAAGGTCATATGCAGCTGTACTGAAAACTCTGCAAATAATTTAAAACCATTTTGTTTTGGATATGCAGAACGGTTTCGCAAATCATAGAAGACTCGAATAGTAGGTGATGTATTTGGATTCTCAGCATGTAAACATTTAAGACAGTTCCCTAGAATCAAAAATACATAAAGGAACACCATTTCTTTGCTGCCTGCACTTACATTTGGATCCGAACACTGTACGAAAAATTCCTCTATAATGAGCCTACCACATAATGAACAAGCAGAATTCATATGCTAAAAATGATGGAATGTGGAATGCATACTGTTTCAAAAAATCTACACTGGCAAACAAACTTTGTCTCTGTTCAGAAACTTGCTGATGACTAGAATGCAGTTGCTACTAGCAGAGTTATAATTGATTATAATCTGATAAAAAATGCTGGAGACAGCTAAAAACATAATTAGATTAGACATTGTTTTTGCACGCCATGAGTTAATTTCCAAGACCTTTGTTAAAAAGTCTTAGTATAATAGCTATGGAAACATTTTATACTCGTATAAAACTATTCTGGCTATTTTATTCTTCTAGATGACACCTATCCAAATTATACCCTTTTCTATAAATTAATTGAAATCAAGATATGAAAATTTAAAAGTGATCTACGCATGCTTGATTTTAGCAGAAATCTCACATTAACTTCTGCTTCAGCCATTTTTTCAATTTGGGCTGCCTTCTCATTTGCTATGGCTGCATTTAACTCTGCCTTTGCTAATTCCTGAACTTGTTTCAACTTCAATTCAGCTTCAATTTCCTGCCACCAAAGATACATTATGTTAACAAATACTCCTCCCTTCCCATGATACTATCATGTAAGAAGAAAAAAAAAGTCCTAAAATACACGTCTTTTTAGTTTTTTATATGATATTTCCACTTATACTCCTAGTAAGTGTCATTTTATCTTTTCAATGTAATATTGATAATAAGGTTAGCTTAATAAAATTACTATTCTCTTTCATTTATTTATTACATTTTTATTAATGTCCAAAATTCTGGGGTGACACTTATTATGGATAGAGGAGTATTATATAATAACAGATAAGAGTAACAGCAGCGATGCAGAGAAAATGACAAAACAGTATTTGTAAAACCAACAAAAAACTAAATATGTGCCTTTTGTTCAAGTTCTGTCTTCAATTTCTCTTCCATCTTTTCTTGAAGTGACTTGATAGCAAGGGCTGCTTTTGCTCTCTCTCTCTTTAGCTCCTGAAAAGTATTAAAAGGGGAAAAAAACGAGGAAAGATAGAGTTAATGACTTAATGGAATTGGATTCTGTTAGTCTGGAGAGGAATTGACAAGGAAAGGCAAACAACACATAAAAGAAATTGTTCAACTTGATCAGACTTCAAATTGGATTCTGATTATTACAAAACAAGCTTCACAATTATATAGTAGTATAGCTTCAATTTTAGTATGAACTATTTTGCTGAATCAAGAGTAATTATGATTGAGTTAAATGTATAACAGAATCAACCTCTCTCAAAGTCTTTCTTACTCATGTTATTCCAACCCAATTATTTAAGACAAAACCTCGCTCAAGGTCTTAATACCAAGACAACTATTTGACACAAAAGCCAACAATAAAAACTATGTTAAATTGAATACAAATTGGAAGAGAATGCCAAAAGGCCTTTTACCTTGTCCAACATTGCAGCCTCCTCGGCGAGCATAAGTTCCATGGCAGCTGCATCTTTCAACTGCTTTTCATATCTTTCCTAATTAAACAAAGATTTCAAAGCTGATCAATAAACCAAATTGCTACAAATAGTAAACACACTTGCATGGATTTAGAGAATGAGTTACAAAGAATAGTATGTCATAGGCCAAACCTTCAACAATTTCTTCTCTTCATTAAAAACATGTGCATCTAAGTCCGCCTGTCTTTTCTCAGCAGCATGAATGGCTTGCAAGAAATCAAAAACCAGTTTCCCATCCTCAGACATATAACCACCTCTCAACTCATCCATTGCACCACTAAGTGCCTAGTGTTTGAACATGTTAGACTTCAAGGATGTTTAAGATCATAAATAAATGGACCAGAAAAAATATATAAGACTCCGAAGTACCTCTTCTCCTTCAGGGAAATGGCTATTTTCACTAAAGCCATAGGCTGCAGGGTTTCTTTCTGACTTATTCCTCAAGTGATACTCCTCAAGGAGGGTGGGTTGTTGCTCTATATATTTGCCTAATGCACTCTGTGATGGACAAAAATAAATAAATGTTAAAATCTATTTTAGAAAAAGAAAAATTAACAGGGAAAAAATCCTTGGTGAATGAGATAGGGAACCCTGATATTAAGCTATTAACCTCTATATCAAGCTTATACCAACTCTTAAGTACCTCTTTTTTCTCCTCTGAATCTTGTATTCCTAGTTGCACTGATGGAATATTTTCTGTCCCATTTTCATCTGGAACTGAACTGATCTGTGTAGATGTTAATGTATTTTGAACTCCCTTTTCTGGTCTTGGGGTATTGTCTGCCTCAATGCTTTTTATTCCAATAATCCCATCAGATTGCACAACAGATTCTTTACTTGGATCATCAGATGTTAGACTGCTTTGAGGATATTCAGGCAATTGGTTTTCTTCTTGAGAAGCAATACCATCTTCGGCAATATTAAATTTGTCTTGCACAGGACTTAGCTTATCCACTTGATCTTCTATTACATCTTCTGGCTGTGAAAAATGGGTATCAATTTTCCCTTCTGCAAGCTGTACAGTGGGATTTTCGTTGTTTAATTTCTCGTTAGGTGAAATTAACTGGTCCGTTGAATGTTGTACAGTCTTCGATTCTTCAATGGTTGCATTGACATGAGCTTCCTGTGGAACACTATGATGCTCTTTCTTAAGATATTGATCCAAATAACCAGTTTGATATGCTGCCAGAAAAGCAGCACCTAAGGCTACACTTCCAATGAAAAACTTTGATAGAGACCCGTTAGACTCAGGTGGCTTGCCCGGAGACCCAGAAGCTGAGGCACCCCCTGGTTTTGATGTACTTGAGAAATTCCTTTGTGAAGATAGATGTAAAGGTATCTGCTGAATTATGTAATAAAGAAAATAAAGTAATCGTCAAACTTTAGGAAAGAGAGAAACATTGAACTAAAACCATGTATTTCTGAGACAGCACAATTGTTTTATTTATATTGAGAAAAAAGAATCAAAAAAATAAATACAGGAAATTTTATAAATACTGGAATAAGAAAAAACATCTCAATTTTATATATATATATATATATATATATATATATATATATATATATATATATATATATTCTTGGTTATATATGATAACTTATTTCTATAATTACAACAGTGATAAATTAGAAAAGGCTAACATATGAACCTGATTGAAATTTGATAGGAACCCAATTCAATATAGATAGAATGCTACGATACAATGTTAATTAGGGCAGACACAGTATTTTTTTTTTTCAGAAGTTGGAAAATAAAAAAAATTGCTGACATTGTATCCATCCTAAAAGCTTATCAAACAATCACAACAACTTAATCACCTAAGATGAAATTCTACATTTTTTTCTTCTACAATATATGCTACCCTAACTTTCTCTTGAATTGAATGCACTTGCTCCTAATCTTGTCTACTTGTCTAGTATGTTCACTGAAAATTGCAACATTATCATTTCAGCTAGTTAAGTTCATTCTATTGTTGATATATTATCAATCAATATTCAATGGCATCTATTGTTGTTATAGAGTTATTACTACATGCTTATTTAGAATCGAATTGAAAATAAGGACTAACAAATCAACAACCTAAGCAGTTCTTAGTACATATATAACACAATAAACTGTACCTTTATAGCAAGAAGAATGTATTTACTTCCAGTACACTTTCTTGTCCTACATATCTATAATTAAATTAACACAATAGCAACAGCAGCTGGTAAAAATAACACCAGTTTTACAATACATTGGTATATGAATTCATAGATAATTGTGCTATAAAAATATCAACCAAGCTTCATAACAGTAAGTGGGGTTGGCTAAATGGATTAAATGGTGGAATAATAAGGTCAGGAGACAAACCATTGGTCTTTATATTGCAACATAAGGTCAACGGACAAGTGATCTATAAATATTTCTTATTTGTTTTGCCTATAATTCTTCTTGATCCTCCCTTGCCTTTAGTAATTAAGCTATCCTCCGTCCAATCTACTAGTCTAATTGGGGATTCTACTGATCTTTTCACACAAACCCTAATTACCTAAAGCAAGATTCTACTATTCTTTCAAACAAAAAGTGCCCTATCTTTCTTTCATGCATTTGTTCCAAAGTTTACTTTGTGTACTTGTGTAATATGTCCACTCAACCATTTGTAACATTCTCGTCTGTACTAGTTAAGTTCATTATCATGTTGATATTTCATCAACCTACATTCAGTGCTTCAGATTGTAGTTACAGAATTATTACTACAAGTTAGTTCAAATCAAACTGAACGTATGACATAAAAATAAAGATACTAAATATGCAGACAGCTTAGATTTTTCATTTGAGGGCATAATGCTTCTACTCGTGATTCAACATAGCAATAAGGGGCATACATGCAGGCAAAAGTGAGAATCCAATCCCATCAAAATGGCCAAAAGTACTCTTCCTGCTTAAAATATCCTAAGATCCTCAAGGTTATTTTGCTATTTGAACTAAGTAATTCTTTCTTTAGGAACTACAGAAGTACTACATTTTCCAGGTAATATACTCTTACTACTTTGCTTGTAGCACAACTATGAACTATCTACATTTGAGCATACAACTTTTGAAATCCATCCATCTATTGAGTATTTTACCCCAAGTAAAACAATCCTATGCATCAGTTAGTAGCCAGAGGTCTCCATCACCATTATAGTTTTGTTTTTAATTTGTAAACACTTCCAATAGATTGTTGAATATACATATATATATATGTATTTTTTTTATGTAGAGATATATATCCATAAATATAATCATGAGTGAATATGGAGAAAAATTTAATCGAAACCAATTGTGTGCACTATATGGAAAATGTAGAAGAAAAGAATAAGAAAATGTGTAGTTGAAAATGAAGTGAGTGCATGATTGAAACCTATTTAGAGTATATACTATAATGGACACTCCTGTCAATGCTTTGTCACTCCTAAAAAGTTTAACTCTGTGAGTGACAAAAACATTGGTCTTTAAATAGCTCAAACAAAGCCATACTCAGCGGCAAATAGCTTGAAACATCAGTTTTCTCCAACCAAGGAGGGCCGTCCATGCAGCAGCAAAAATTAGGATTAACCTCGAGACTTGTATGCTTGTTTATTTAATACTATGTTTTCCATCATAAATACATTTTGGTCATCTGGATAATTTTTGGGGCTTCAGTTTCTTAATTTGTCTCTCTTACTTAAGGCATCTATGATCTCTGCCTATTAATGGTAGGCTATTTAGTTTGGGTTTCAACTGTAGGACTACATAATTTCCAAGTCTTTCCTAGCTCTTAAAGTTTATTTTGACCTTCAGCTTTGTGTTCGTTCATGTGACACAACCCCAGGTGAGGTCGCTAGAGTAATCGTCTTCTTACTTTTAACCTTATTTTCCTTTTTCTAATTTCCCAATATAATCATAAAGATCTGAATCCAAAGGTAGATAGCACCCAATGTACGCCTTTCAGTATACCAGAGCCATTTGGAATTTAAGGGCAGAGAACAAAATGATCGAAAAGTAAGAAGCAAAACAATATGCTTTTGAAAATTATAAAACATATGGGTAACCATAAAAGACCATATTCCATCAATTGCATTGAAAAAAAAAATGTAAAAGAACCTGATGAACAAAACGTCTGGGGTTCGTTCTTAGAGCTGGGCGAGAAGATATTTGCAAAATGGACCTAAGAATTGAAGTCACAGAAAAACAAAAAGAGCGGTCAAAAATTCAAATCATTGGAATGTAAAAAAAAAAAAACGATCTAGCAGGAACCAGGGATGGAAAAGAAAAGAGGAAAAATTGACGTTGGTTCATATAGGATAGCCGTAGAGTACCCACCTGCGCAACATGGCAGTAGGAAAAACGTGAAATTGAGAGTGAAGAAGTTGAATGGATCCAGTGAGTGAGTGAAGAGGGAATGTTCCCGCAAGAGTGGTGCAACTCACCCTTAATTTGGCTACACTGATGAACACATCAAATTTTCAGAAATGTTCTGTTATGTGATTTTGATTGATAATTTTCTGCGTTCAGAAACGATGATCCGACATATGACCCGTTTGTTTTAACTCCGACCCCAAAATTTGACCCGAAACCAAATTAACTCAATTTATTAATATAGTTGTTGATTATTAATAATAGTTAATACTTGCACAATACGGTTAATTTATGAAACAGGATTTATTTACTTTTGAAATTATTTTAGAGGGGTTGAATTGTTTTGATTTTATGAAATAAGGTGAAGTTCATAGGAGTTGAGATTACTTTATTACCAAATATTCATCATAGTGAACAAATAAATAATATAAAATGAAACATATAAATATGGATAATTTCTCTTTTATGTTAAAAAGTAGATTTTAAATTTAATTTGATTTTAAAAAACTGATTTGTAAGATAAAGTCTAAATTCATTTATATACTTTAAATTGATTCTATCTCTAGTTGAGACTTTTAATATCTATTGTATATTTTATGATTTAAAATAAAGTTGGATGGCATATAGATTAATCAATAATCCTCATTTTGAATATGATGAAACTTAACTTCATAAGCTTTGTAAATGTTATATGGACAGTAAATAGGGTCCACAAATGTTTAAAGTTTTAAGTAGAAACAAAAACATCATAACAAAGCTTAAAACTCATTATAATGACATCATCACTCATTTAACTTAACATTGTATAACATCCTAGCCCAATTATATAAAGGATCAACGCCACTCTCATTTCTATCCAATGTGGGGCTTTGACTCACACTTGGATTCCCAACAATTGGAATGTTTGATACAAACAAAGTCCCATATAAGAAAATATAAGATATGGACATAGGTTTATATACACATAAGATAAAATAGGCCTTTTGGAGTGGTACTAAAAGCAAATCTGTGAGGACTTGACCCAAAACAGACAATATCTTACTAGTGTGGAGACCTATGTGTATACGTGTGAGTCAAACCTCCCTACAAATGGTATTAGAGCCCATGGTTCAGGTATGGTGACCAGGCTCAGTCAAGTACGTCCCTCCATGATCAGGTGAAGCCTTGGCAAGTGGTGGCAAGTGGCTAATGGCATATAGCCTGGAAGTGAATCATGAGAGGTAGAGAGCAAGATATGCCTTTTGGTGTGGTACCAAAAGCAAATCCGTGAGGGTTTGACTTAAAGCGGACAATATCCTATCAATATGGATATCTATGTGTATATGTGTGTCAAACCTCCCTACATGACAAAGTTGAGGATTCACTATCTTTTGGACATCAAACACAAAATATTGTCAATCATATGAGTGGACATGACACATGTTTATCTTTGTTTATTTTTCTTTGAATGACATTAAGACATTTTTTGGGTATTGATGTCATGGTCGTATAACATTCATGATGTCTTTATTTCTCTTTCAACGAATGAAGAATTAGTTCTTTCAAATGTTGTTTTAACAAAAGCAACAAGTAGTAACAAATTTGTTCCCTTTAAAATAGAGTTCATGATTTTAGCTATATTAGTTGTCATGTGCCCATATCTTTTACCCAGGGATGACAACGGATCGGGTAATGTGATATTCGAACCCGACCCGCATGTAAAAAAGTGTACTTGTACCTGCCCCTTTACTCGCCGGATACCCGCATAAAAAAAATCCGCGAATTTTTTTCAACCCGCGGATACCCGTTGAATACTCGTTTCAACCCGCAATTTTTAAAAATGGAGAGGGTCCAAACTTTCTTTTTAGGTTTTCTTTCCTAATCTTTAAGATGGGCCAAGCCCAAACCTTTCCATTAGGGTTCTCCTTTTCCCCTTCATCTTCTGCGCAACCAACGACAATAACCCTCAACCCAGAGCTCGAATCTCCATCAGAACATTCGAAACCTGCAAGAGGAAACATAATCACCGAGTCATTAGCCTTTCACCACAAAAAGCCCCAAATCTATGAACCCTAATTGTAGGGAAAACCCCAAAACTGTGTTCTGCCTCCATCTTCTTCGATCAATAAAATCACGAGCATCATCTCCCCTTTCAACGACCACCATGAATCGCATCACCTCCACGGCAGACGCAAACTCAGTCATCACCGTCGTACGCGCCTCGTTGATGCACTCCGAGTTGAAAAGAAGAGGTTGAATGGTTGAAATCAAAAATCAATCGGCAGAGAAGTGTTTGATCGGTGGGAAAGGTGGAAAAAGGCGTTTTAATCGGTGAAAGTATAAGAAATGGTAGAGGAGATGCGAATCTCTGAAGATACCTGATTTGGAATAGTGAGACGCGAAATAGGAGCATTAAACGTTTGCCTCTGTCTAAAAGTTTTTTTTTCAACCGTGAAAGAAGCATTCAAGGAAGTAGGAGCATTGTAGCATGAGATGAAAAAGCATGCTTTTTGTCGTTACCGTTGACATTGTTGATAGTGGCGGGAATGGATATGTTGGTGGAACGACTTCTACCAGAATGTTTCAAAAATGCCTATAGGAAGAAACCCTAAACAAGATATTTGGGCTTTGGCCCAATTTTAAAACAGATTTAAAAGGAAAAAAAAAAACCTAATTAAAAAGTTAGAAAAAAAAATTTATGAATAAAATTGTAATTTTATTTTTTTAACAGGTAAGGAGTATCTGTGGGTATAAATAGTGTGATACCCGAATCCGACCCGTTAACAATCGGGTATTAAAATACTCGTTACCCGCAGGTACCTCTTACCCGTAGATATTAAATACCCGGATTTTATCCGCAGATATCCACGAGTACAACTTTTTTTACCATTCCTACTTTTACCTCTATCAAATGCTTCACTCAACTTTTCTAATGATAGTTGATCTATTTATGAAATCGCTTCTGGAAAGTCATATATATATATATATATATATATATATATATATATATATATATATATAAAATATGTAAATATGAACTAATTTAATTGGTATAATTCCATTTAATAGATTTATTTATCTATTTTATAATCACAAAAATAGCTATTATCATAAGTCCCATAATTTTAGAAAACAAAAACCACAGTTTACACACACATTTGAATCGATAACAGTGCTTTTACATTACGCATATATTTTAAAAGTTAAACTATTTTCAAATGAATTATTTACAGAAATAATAAAAATTTTCAACCATAAATAAAAATATAAATATTTAATGTCACACGCAATCCCTGTAAATCGTGAATTTAACAAATTTTACTCTTCATTATATATTCACCAATATTGATAATTTTCACCCTAAAGTGATGAATTTGTTTGAAAGCACCGAACTTGCACCCAAAACAAGAACATATATTAACCTAAACACCAAATCAAGATCAGGCATCAGTGTCACGAGCAAAATACACTGCGTGTGACAAATTTCTGGTTCGCGTTCTTCAGCAGAAATGGGGAATAACAGACAAAGGAGATTCAAAACTCATCGCGGTCAATCAAGTCGACAGCAACAACTCTTAGTGTAAGTTCTTTCCCATTGCTTGTGATTCCTTGTTTTGATTCCTATTTACGCGCCTTTTGCTTATTCATTCACCTAACTCTGCTTCAGAGAGGACGATGGTCAAAGCTCTTTTCCAGGTGCTTCTCGATTCCATTTTTTCTTCTTCTAAACATAGCATGGTTTGTGTTCGCCGCATGATATTTTCTGTAACAGTTGAAAATGGTGAGGGTGAGGAAGAGGAGGAGGAACTCACGGAACCCAAAATAAAGCTTGCAATGTGGGTATGCATATAACCGTTTTAGTAATTTTAATTTAGCTGAGATTATTAGCTTTTAATTATTTGTTTATTTTTCTAGGTAAGAAAAAGAACAATGGCTACTGCATGGTTTTTATTGTGCTAAATACATTAATGATTGTTTGAAGGATGGCATTGGCTTAGTTCACAATCCAGGGTGATACTGTTACACTGATGGTTTTATGCTTACATTTTATGATAACTAATAAGTTGACATTTGAAATAAATTTAGAAATATTTTTATTGATTTCTGTCCACCCTCAGTTTTGAACGCTAGAAATTACTTTTGGTAATGTTCCTTCAATTTTGTTTAGTATTGCTATAGTACTATATATGTCGTCACTGCATTCTAATCTTATATTCATACGCCATGTAATACTTCTTTGAATTTTGAATATAGTTGGTTTTTTGTGACTCAGGATTTTGGGCAATGCGATGCCAAAAGGTGCACTGGTCGCAAGCTTTCAAGATTCGGCATGCTAAAGGCAAGTATCTGTTATCTTTTTTTGTTCGTTATGTGATTAGCATTTATCACATGATTAAGTGTATTCTGTTCATACATATTTGCATTTATAAGCACAAACATGATTATATATATGTCCAAGTATATCTACCTGGATCTTGTATCTGATTTAATTGGATGTTAGATTTCATTGTCGCTAGAGTGGACTTCTTTCATATAAAATAAATAGCACTTTATAAAAAGTCAGTTCTCAAATCAAAATGCAGAGTGGTGTTGATTTTCAATGCTAGGGTAACAACTAAGTCATTGGTGGAAGTTGCATAATTTTGGAAGACTATATTAGATATCTTGGTACACCTGAAAATTCAAATGGAATATTGTCCAAGAGATTCTTGAACATATCAAAATTATATAAAGGGCAAGAACATACCATGATTGAAATATGAAGAGGCATTTCTGAGAAAACAATGTCAGTAAAATGAACTATTCTTTACGAATTCTGATTTTTTTTTTTTAAATGGGAAGATCTTTTGGATGGGAATACAGCTTGAAGGCTTTTTGCTTAAATAAATGAATCAGTAGAGATCTAGAGTTTTTGTGATTTCACAATCACTTTAATTGAGGTACTCAGTTGACATATAGGTTTACCGAAATATCATAATCTCTGCTGATGATGGACAAATAGCCTGGTATTCAATATGATTTATTGGGGAAAAAACTAGTGACATTATATAAATTTGAGTGTGTGTGCAAGATGGATTGATTTATGTTGTTGTAAAATCACACTTGCACCATTATAACTTCTCATTGAACCGAATGTATCCCTAAACCTGCCATTAAATTGAAAGTTCCTATCATATAAATCGTATTATAAAATTTAGATAAATGTAAAATTGTTTGATAATTCATTGATGTTTATTGAATTAACGTAGTCATAATGTATACTTTTAAAATATGGGAAAAAATAATTAAGAACCATTTGATTATATTCTTATTCTCTCTCAACTGTTACTATACTTGGTTTGACGCTCAAGTTAATGTGTAATTATGATTCAGGAGTAGGATAATTAAAAATGTAAAATGCTAAATCCTATACCAGTGAAAATCTTACAGCGTTAGTATCTGTGTTAGCAACCATGCTTCAGTGTTATTACATGTTTTATTTCTTTTACCACATATTAGTTTTTACACATCATGTTTTCCCATTTAGTTGGTTATTAGACTCTGCTGATGTGGCAGTGTAGTAGGGAATTTTTTTGGAGGCTTTTCTCTCTTCTTGGCATGTGTAACAAACTGATTCTATTGGTATGTCTTGTTGTCTCAATAGAATACATTTATTCTCAAACAATCTACTCTCTCTAACAAATATCTCATTCACTATTCTCCCAATTACATTGGAAATTATTCAGCTATAGACTTCCCTGCTCTTGGTTCATTCTTGGAATTCTCTCCCTAAATCCAAATTTCCATCACAAAATCATATATATATATATATATATATATATATATATATATAGTGACAGAGTGTAAGTCCGGGCAAATTTACACCTTTAATAACTGTTATTGGCTTCATCATAAAATATGCAACACTCAGTCATTCTTGTCCAAAGTTCTAAGAAAGAACTCATACTGCAAATTTTCAAGATACTATAATGGTCGAAAATCTGCCTTGTTCCTTCCCGTTTAATTATTTATACACATATCATATAATACTAAGTTGGATGGGGAAACTACCATGTCCCTCTATGCATGTTGCTAATTACCCTAATATTTATTCTACCATTGAGATTGTAACTGCTGTCTGCTACAGTAGTGGGTATCCATGTAGCTCGTTTTGTCCAATTTGTTGTTGGTTCCATTGCCCATGGTTCAATCATATAAGTATAGTGGAAATAGGCCAGATGTTTGACATTGAGAATAAACAGTAAATTTTATCACTTTAA
The DNA here is from genome assembly GCA_036885675.1 of Vigna mungo. Taxonomy (NCBI): domain Eukaryota; kingdom Viridiplantae; phylum Streptophyta; class Magnoliopsida; order Fabales; family Fabaceae; genus Vigna; species Vigna mungo. The sequence goes on from CP144700.1 coordinate 62,419,013, forward strand.
CTATTGTATTTGAGTTCTAATAAAGTATATTAAAATTTTGTCAAAAATTTCATGCAATTCAAAATCTATTTGATATTTTTGTTGTTGTTTTATTGCATGATATATTATTAAAATATAAGTAAATCTTTACTATTTGATTGAATATTTATGGATGTCTAAATGATCTTAAATTTAGTATACATTATCATTAGGGGTGTGTTAGCAGAAGTAATTCACAAATAGTTCCTTGTTATTGTTGATTCAGTATTCTATGAAGGTCATTTGCATGATCTAAAGATGCTCAATATGTTAGCAGTACTGATTTTAGTTGACTTTGTACAGGAGTTACGAGTGAGTAATGGTTTTGGAGGCGTTGTTTTAAGGTATCTTGTTGGAACTTATTTTTTCTCACTATATCATGAAGAATGATACTTTTGCTAGAATGTGGTTATCTTTATGTAACATGTCAACAAGTTCATGATTTTTATCAACTAGCAGTTTGGCCACTGACTAGAGGTGTAGAAAATGTTATCGGCTTCTACCTTTATTAGTTGTGTTGTGTAGGTGTTAACCTGTCTCCTTTTGGCAATATACTTTATTTTGTTAAAATTGTTGCTATCTAATCAGGTTGGTTGAGCTTTTAGTTATTGTGCCTTTTTGAAACAATGGATGGTTGCTTTCAATAATTGAAAATTAGCGAGATTTGTTGGGCTTATCGTCTTACCTACTATTGGGCTGCTATAAGACTCTTTACAAATATCTAGTCTCACGCCTAAGATAGCTAATACTCGGCTTGAGAGAGTGTGTGAAAAATCTCACATTGATTAGTTATATGATTAAATTATAATATATATAAGTGGTATGTAAATCTTACCTTACTAAATTGGTTTTGAATTAGGTTTCTAAGATGATATTGTAGTCTATCCTAGAGGGACGTGTTGTGGCTTTCGTGCTGCCCATCATTGAATCACTTACAAATATCCAGTCCTATGCATGAGATGTCTATTCTTTGGTGTGAGAGGGTTTGTTGGAGAACTCATGTCAAGTAGTGGTTTGGTCAAATTATAATATATTATTGGTGTGCAAACTTCACCTTATTAAGTCATTTTTGTTAGGTTTAATTAGACTTAAAGTCCACTTTCATAAGAAAAGAAGTAACTTATTTTGGCTTTGATTGGCAGAGGAGGTTAATTAGTGTTGTTCAACATGCTATGAAATTGACAAAGCTACTTTTTAGTTTGAAAGGCACATATTTGATGTTTCTTAGGTGTTTAACCACAGTATAAGACTAAATGACAGCAGAGGCAAACAAATTCTTCTAAAGAGGAGCTAACAAATAGAAAGCATAAGAGGAAGAAATAAAATAAGTTCACTTAAAGTTGTTTCTATATAATACTATTATTGAAGCGTTTTTAAAGGAAGCAATTCTTCTAAAAGCAAAAATTTCTCAAAAAGATCAAGTTGGCTTTATGGTGTCCAACTTCTAAGCCAATGCTTTCTCTTTTGACTGTTTAGTAGTGATATATATTGCTAGTTCCTGTGTTCTCTGATTTGTGATTACTGATTTACTGTGATTCTGTTTTTGACAGTCCTGCAGGAAATCAATGTGTCTCAAGAGAAGATTACTCTATAATCCAGACGAAAGGTTTGGCTGTTGTGGATTGTTCATGGGCTCGTTTAGACGATGTGCCTTTTGTTAGGCTACGGTGTGCTGCTCCTCGCCTCTGTAAGGACTTAACTGCCAAAAAGAATATATTCAAAATTTGTTTTCTATACTTCATGTTACATGTATATTTGTGTATACACCTTGTGAATGAAAATATCCATGCTAGACTCGGGTACCATTGTAGTTAACTGTGATGCTTAAATATTCCTTCTAGTGGCATTGTATTTAAGCTTTTTTGTCATGTTTAAGGTTGACTATATTGACATGGAATGTAATAATACTCTCATATTTTCATTCGATTTCAGTGCCATGGCTTGTAGCAGCAAATCCAGTAAATTATGGTCGTCCATGCCAACTATCCTGTGTGGAGGCCTTATCTGCTGCTTTGACAATATGGTACCACGATGGCTTTGTCTCTGGCTTCTGACTAGATGATATTTTTTTTTCTTTTTGCTGATGTGCTCTATAATTTGTTCACTCCACTCCCCCTTCCCCCTAACCAAAAAAGTGTAACTGAATAGTTTGGTCTTTAGGAAGGGCTAATTTGCTACCATACTAGACTATCATTGCTAGAAACGTGCGGGGATCATTCTATCCCAAGTGTTTCACTACTTGTAAAATTATGAACATTCGGATAAAAGATTTAGGTCTGAACTTTTCAGTTTGCAGATAAAAAATTGTAACTTGCATTATAGTTTTAATTTAATTTGAATTAATATTTACTATTGAAGATTATCCATTTCTCTATTCTATATGGTTGAAGTTCTTTACTGTGGTCTTGCAGTGGGGAAGAAAAGACAGCAAATTTATTGCTCGGGAAGTTCAAATGGGGTCATGCTTTTATTTCTCTGAATGGGTATGAATATGATCTAATTCGTTGATATAACTTTGTTATTCATATTTTTCTCACTTCTGATACATTTGACTGCTCAAGTTGAAACATTGGCATGGTACTTATTTATGCCTGCCTGTTAAATGAACAAAATAACAGGGCACTCTGAGCCCCTCTTGGAATTTATGATTATAAAAAAAGAACTTAATTTACAATATTATCTTTTTGTCCTTTCTGATGTTTATTAGATCCTTTCAGTTGAGTGTATCACTTAAGTAAGCATGACTTGCGAATGAATACTGCTGTAAATCCTGTCTTTGTACGTAACCATGGACAGATTTTTTTTTTTTTTAATATTAATTTGGGATATCTGTGTTGTCAATTCTTTCAACAATGTAAAATGCTAGAATTGATTAGGCATGTGTAAATAACTAGGTACTTGTTAAGAGTTTGGAGAGAAGGGAAGTTTAGCTCGCAACTCTTACAGCAGTTAGTTAGGGGGGTTAATTTAGCATGAAATAGGGGGTTTTCTGATTTGCATCAATTGTGAATTTTAAGAGTAATCATGGATTGGATTTTTCAAAATCCCCATCAGAACCAATATATAAATTGTATTTATAATTGAGATCCATTTTAATTAGATCAACTTGATTTGGATTTTTTCAATTCAATTTAAATTGGATTAAATCTAAATTAAATAACTTTGTCAGTTAGATTAAATCCAATGTGAGATGGATCTAATAGACTTGATGTGGGATCAACCATACTTAGCTTGATATGGTGCCGATTCAATCTAACATCGATGTATTGGCCAAGCATATGCCCAATCTAGCATGATTATTAGGCTGCAATCTAGCATGCCATTAGCTTCTAAATTGCCTCTAATTAGTCCTTTAATTTTTCTTATGATTGATTGTGTTCAGGCTATAATTAGGAGATCAAGTGTGTACTAACACAATTCAATTCATCTAGCTGTATATAATGCTACGGTGAATTCAAGGATTTGTAAGGAAATACAAATTCATTCTTATTGTTGTAAGGAAATACAAATTCAATCTAATTGTTTTATTTCCACATACATTACTAACACAATCGACTAATTTCTCAATTGCACGTTATTTCATAGACTCTTCTGCATTGACAATTTTATGCAAATTAATGCAGGGAATTACTGAAGGCCTACTCCAAATGCCAAAATAGTGCTGAAATTATTTCTGTTCAAAATGCTTGGCTGTCACAAGAGAGACAAGTTCCAAGAGCTCCTACTGATGGTCAAGGTATGTATTGGTTGTAAATGTAATCTTTTTTGCAAAATGGTGTCCATAACTAAGTAATCTTCAAGAGAGAGTAAACCTTGATTCACAGTATTTTGCTGCCTGATGACCTTGTCGAGGTCATGGGGGCAAGTGGAAACATTTTCTCCACTGAATGGAGATAAGGCTGTATACATGTAATTCTCCATACCATATCATAACGGGAGCCTTGTGCAGCAATTGGCTGTCTCTCATTGGGGCTCAAATTCAATATTAATATTTTTGTTTTTCTGGCTATTCTATCTTCCACATTGTTTGCTGCTTGGTGCAATAGTAAGGTTACTGGCTTGTGACCTGGTTTGCCTTTTTGGAAACTCCTTTTCTGATTGAGGGGATAACTCTGGATTCCATCACGAAGCCTTGGCACTGGGTTCCTTCCTTTTGGTAGTTTTATTTAGCCTTTTACATCTATCTGTTTGAACATACTCTCTAGTTTCTGTATGTTCTGCATAGAAGGTATTTCTTGATTCTGGCTATGTTGATCTAAATGCAATAAATTTAATTTTTCTGAATTTGTTCTGCGTGTGCATAGCATTACATCCACTTTTTAAAGGCAGATTGAGCAGAAAGTTTTTCGTCATTTGCAAATGTTTTTTATACTGGTTCTTGAAAAGTGGTACATGAACCCTTGAATGTGCTTTTAACGCTCTTAAAGAAACTTTTTAGGAGCTGTTATTTTACTGTCACGAAAGAAAAAAAATTATGTGTAGATACCTTAAATATGTTATTTGTGAATTTCATCCTAATTTGTTTTGTATTTGTGCTGTTACGTGCACAGTTGCTACACTAGAAGGAGAGGATAAAAGTCAGAACTCTTCTGATTCTGAAGATGGGCTTCCACCTCTTGAAAAGAACATGAATCATTTGAGTATAGTCAATAGCGATGAAGAGAGTGAGTAGATGCATGCATCTTATATCTTCAATGCTATATACTTTTCAGAATCATGTTGCAATGTTGGAAGTAATTTGAAGATATGTTCGATGCAGAAGCAGAATCGTGTAGTTGCAAAACTCTGGTTACACAAATTGATGTGTATTATTATCATGGGGTGGCGCGTACGGATTTTTACTAATAATTTTGGATATTTAAAATAATATTATTATTACTATTCTTACTAATAAAACAAAAATAATACATAAATTAATATAATTGTAACTGTAAAAACAAATAACAAAAGTAAATTAATAAATGAGTAATGCTTAAAACTGATTATAAAAAGATATGTAATAATTAAGATTTGATTTTATGTTCTTAAAAAGAATTTGAACACAAAAGTATAAGACCACTTAAATTAACTATGGTAGTAACCTGAAAAAGATAGTAATATATAATTTAAATTCTTATATTTCAAACAATATTATTTAAAATTTTTCCATGAAAAATAGTGAAAAAAAAAACTCATGTACCATAATAATATACTATAAAAACTCATGTACCATAAATAATATATTATAAAAATTAATATTTTATTGTCAAAAGGGATAATAAAGTGTTACTTTAAATATATATATATATATATATATATATATATATATATATATATATAAAATATAATATAATATAATATAAGTGAGACACAAGTAAAAATAATAAATTTGTATTTCACTTTCTTTTTTCCTTCATAAATAATATAATATGTAAGAGTTTAATAGAAACAATAAGTTCTGTGTTTTAAAGTTGGAATAGAACTGCATAAATTAAAAAAATAATATAAAAAAATATCTGAACTTTCCTTCTCAATACATTTTATTTGTTTTTATTATTTATTATATTAATTTCACATTTTAATATTTTTTAAATTAAAACTAAATAACACACTGTTATAAAATAAAATTTTAAATCCTATCCTCCTAATTTAGTCTATGAATTCTACAAAACTTGAAGAGGGCATGTTTTGCCACTGTTCAAGAAGCTATGAATATGATTAATTCTTTGTGGTCCAATAATTATAGGGAGAAATATTATCTTTATTTCTATGGAGAGAAGTGTAGAGAAAGGAAGATGTCCAACTAAATTTTTACAAATTTAATAATAATAATAATAAAATTTGAAACTATATGTTTCAAAGTTTTGTATGTTTTTTTGGAAAACATTATTGTGGCGATAAGTTAGTTAATTTAATTTTGACAATATAAGTGATTTAGTGTTTTACTTCTATATATTTATTTAGATTTTTTTTATATTTCGTTAAGTATAATTTTTATAATGAATTTGTTGTGGTTCTTTCTTGTCTTGTATTTTTTTTTATTTTTTTTTTCATATGATGTTAGATTATTGATAAATTTTGAAGTGTGATCCTAGCTGAAATATTAAATTCATAATTAATGTTTAACATGATCTTATCTAAAATAATAAAATTATGAAATAGTAATAACAAAATTAAAAATAATAATAATCAAACAAATTTATAAAATAATAATAGTAATAATTATAAAATCATAAATAATAATAAAAATATAATTTTAACTTAAACTAATTATATTGTATTTTGAACTCATTTTAACTATAGAAGTAAAATTATAATCTTATAACTTTATCAAGGCATTTTTTTATTTATTACACGAGTCATACATTTTTAAATTTTCTTTTTATTTCTTCTTACTTTTCCCTTTTTTTTTAATCCAAAGAATATAATTTTTCACTTTTTGTCTCCCTCAAATTTATCCTTTTTCACTTCATTATAAACAACACATAATGTACAAGGAGAACCAATTCTCCATGATAACAGACTCAATTCTTTTTACAAATATGAAACCAAAATTGATTCTCTCTATAATTTTGAAATAATTAAAATCCATTTTGTATGACATTAGAATTAGTTTTCTCAGTAAGTATAATCGATTCTCTTTACTCAACAATGACTTCCACACAATTGTGTTCAAAGTTGATTCTTAACATAATCAGTTCCATTTTTATCTCACTAAAACACTCCACTTTTTATTCTAAAAACACTAGTAAATTCACACTAGAGACGTACACCACTTTCCTTCCAATCATCCATACAAACCATAACTTCTATAACATAAACACACCAACCCAACCACTTATTCACGAAGTCTTTAATGTGGTTCAATTACCTCCATGGTAAAAAATAACACATAATATTCTTCAATGTGCATACGAAGGAATCTTTACTAGGATCTTCGTAATGCAAATACCACTCAAGCATAATGTCTTGTTAAAATAAGGAAGGCACACTTCTATAATTACATGAGAGGTGATTTTTCTTTCATGCCCCATCTCCTTACTTCAACAAAGATGTTCCATCCATTCTCTCCCTTAAATTCATGCTACTAAATTAACTATAACTTGTGAAAACAAATAGAAATAGACCAGACTTTTCCATCTACAACCACAGTAAATCATTTAAAGAAAACATAACATAAATGATAGTAAGTGATGAGTCCACGACTTCTCATGAGAGCATAGAGGATTTCCTAAGATGATTACTAGGAGCATGACAAGAAAGACGACATCTAATCCATTTATATTTCTTTGTTAGCATTTGTTTATGTTGACTTGTGTTTAGGTTAACTTGTTGACTTGTTGAATCTTATGTTTATTTTATAGAGTTGAATAGGACCATATTGGAGGAGGATAACACTACTTGGAGAAGAAGAGAGACTTGGACTTGCATCCATACACATGTGGTTCTTTTGGAGAGCATGGAGAACTTTGAGTTGACCTTACTTTCTAGAAGGTTAAAGGTGCCTAGGAGAGATTTGGTGGGAAAGCTAGGTCACACCCCACACCAAGATGTCTTTTTTTGAAAATGACCTAGTTTTTAGAAGCATTTTACTTGTATTTGCTTTAGTGTCTTTAGGTTTGTACTTTTTTAAAGAGACCCCTTTCATCACTTATAAAATGAGGGTTCTTATATTTGTAAACGGTTGAGTATTTTGAGCTTATACACTTATATTTGATCACCTTTATGAGAGCTCTCTTGAGAGTGTCTTCTTTTCTCAGTCTTATCTTGAGTCTAGGACTCAAGTGGTGCAACATCAACTTGTATTGACTTTGGTGAGTCTTGTGCACCCTCAAGTGGCATTCCAACACCATAATCCCCTCTCCTTTTTAGTCTTTCATCTTTTACTCCATTTTTGTTTCTCTTTTAATTCATATAATGCTTGTTTTATTCAGCTATTATGTTTTTTTTTTTATGTTCTTGTTGATAGTTCCGCTTAATTGAACCTTTCTTGTTTTTGAATATTTAAAAGTAAACTTTCACGACTAAACAACTTCTTAGTTTTCTTAATATCCGAAGAGAATCTTTCTTAAAATTTCTTCACCATAAACATCAAAAACGAATCTTCATTAATTAGAATAAAAGTACCAAGCCATGAAATAATTTAGCTTCAATTGCTTTAAATGCAGTTAATGTGAAAGTTAGTGACTTAAATGTCTTATGATTTTGTTTATAGATTCTGGAGATAATGTTATAGTACAATATGAATGTATTGATAATTTAATAGTATCAATTAATCAACTATGATTTATTTTTACAAACAAAATGATGTTTTAATTTATGAAAGCCAGACATAGTACACACCATATGTTATGTTTGAAAAAAATGTGTTACTAGTTATGAAATACCAACAATAGAGAACTGTAATGCTTAAAAATATATGAAATAAAATAAGATTTTATATTATAATCTTCTCACTGGAGATGATGTAATTTAATTTATTAGTCTAATTTGTTAAACTAAATTTTCTTATTAATCTTGATAGATTAAGATAAGTGGGTTTAAAACTAATTTGTGTATGTATTTTTCTAGATTTTAATATTCTTCAAATTTTTTTTGGTGTTAGTTTATTTTAAAAAAGTCAAATCCTTTAGCATTAATAGAAGAATTTATATTCAAATTTAGGATAAGATATTAACATATTTTAGTTTCTTCAACTAAATTTGTTAATTTTATGAAATAAGATTTTTTTATTTTATTTTTTTGGGTCAACTTATAAAGTCAATAAAAAAAGAGGACTACCCACGACTTTAAGTCCATCATTAACTTGTAGATAAACTCATTCTCACTGATTTTTATATGTCAATAGTAAAGTGAGCAAAATAAGGCAATTCATGTGACATTTATCTATCTATTATTTTTTCCCATCATTATTATAAATTGCATTGAGGCATACTTTATGTATAAAGATACATAAAAAAAAAACATTTTTTGATTTTAAACTCATATTTTCTTAAGCATTTGTCATAATTTTAGATGTCATATAAACATGTTTATGTTGATGTTCTAAGACTTGAACTAGTGAGTTAAAGATTGAACTAGTTTATAAATAAAATTATAAATAATTATATATATACTTTATCATATGTATGTTGACATGGAATATTTGTTTTAATTTATTAGTTAAATCAACTCTCGGTAAAAATAATGTACAATTATCATTTTTTTTCATGAATAGTTAAAATTTCATCCTGTAAAGAAAAAAATACCATACATTTAAATTCATCAATATTTAAAGATTAAATTTTTAAAAAATAGAAGAATTAATGAATAATATATATATATTTAGTTTGAAAACTGGATAAAAGGAATATTAGCAAACCTAGAAAACAAATGTTGATGACATGTGTGTGGAGATTGTAGACAAAGTGACAGAGTTTGCGGCAATTGGACAAACGAAATCCGAAACCTTAAACTTTAACTACTGCTGCTCTCCTTCTTCATTCCTTTTCTTCTATAACATTCACAAACATCTTTCTTTCTCTTTCTTTTCTTCATACACATTCCTTCTCCCCCTAAAACGCAGTCGTATTTCGCTCTTCTTCAACATTTGGTATTGCCGCTGCTTCTTCAATTTCCTATCCTCTCTTTCATTCTATGCTTTTCGTTAATTATCTGCATTCACTCCCTTGCTTCTCAACTACCTTCCCTCTTTTTCCCTTTATCTTTTCATTAGGTTCTAGGGTTTTACTTTTCTATCAAATTCTTGCATTTTCCTTTATCAATTCCTTCTATTGGCTCTTAGGGTTTCACCCATCAAATTTCTCGCGCAGGTTTGCTGGTATGAGTAAAGTCTTCTCCGATATACTTGCGGACAAGCTGTCCAAGCTCAATAGAACCCAGAAGTGCATTGAAAGTATCCTTCTTTGGTAGAAAAACATGTTTATTACTTTGTTTTATCGAATAAATGTGCTTACTTGTTATAGTTACTTCGTCGAATTGGGGACGGGTTAGTAGTGTTTCTGTTGAGAGGAAGAATGTCATTCGTGAATGGACAGCGTGATGTAGTTGAGATGCTTTTGGCGTGTTAAATTGGGAATTGGTCTCTGCATAAATAGCTTTTGGTGTAATTGAATTACCATGTTCGTTTGTAAAGGTGCCATTATATCTTTAGGTATCGTGGTAATTGTGAGCTGGTCAATATTTTCAGTTTATGTGGGAAGAAGCAGAAAACTATTGAATTATGACTTTTGATTGATGATTCTGTGAAGGGCATATGAATTGTTGCCCTAGATTTGTATGTTGTTGATTCTTTTTGGTGTTTGAATGGCTTGAATAGCTTTCCGATTTTGTGTTTGTGAAAGTTTAAGAAAGTTATTATTGTTTTTTGGATAAGCAATGTACAAACATAAAAGTTGTCATGTTTTGAGGTAGAACTAGACTTTCTATGCAACTACAAGGAGAGCTTTTACCTGTGAAGTAACCATGTTGTACTGAAAGGAACTTAGTGGGCTGTCTGTTTCAATCATGATAAAGGCATCAAAGTAGTATTTAAACGCAGATGTGTGTTTCATGTGATCCATATATCGAGGAGATGAATAAATTAATGCCCATGTAAATTTGACTTTATGCTAAGGCTCTATTTCTGCAAGTTTATCCGTTGTTTCTTTGGTTTATATTAATAATAAAGTGCACAATTTTGCTTTATACATAACTCTTTCTGCTTTTAGGTGGACAGAGAATTGGATCTTGTACTTTTTATTGCCATCCTTCTGTCATCTATTTTAATTTTGCATATATATTTTAAGACCCTAAACCCATTATTGACCATAGCAATGTCCACCTTTAAAAAGGATTTGCCTAGTGTTCTGGCAGCCTAGTTTTGTTGACTTTTACTATAATTACCTTAAAAGTTAGTTGAATGGTTATTTGTGATTGGATAACGATGTAAAATTGTTTTGTGCTCTCAGTGCAAACCATTAAACACTAAATATTACTGCCTACTAAGTTGATCTTTTGAAGTGCATGGATTGGTTGTTTGTGCCATATATGCTTTGCTATCTTTAATTTTTTTAATAGCGTTATCACATTGGTGTATATTTCACTGGAGCGAGGCAAAGCTGGTAGTGGAAACATGGAATAAGCAATTTCAAAATTCAGAAAAGGTTCATCGAGTCCCCCTTCTGTATCTTGCAAATGATATTATTCAGAACAGCAAATGTAAAGGAGATGAGTTTGTGACTGAGTTTTGGAGCGTTCTTCCCGCAGCACTTAAGGATGTTTTTGAGAAAGGTGATGATCAAGAAAAGCATGCAGCATCTAGACTGGTAAGCCCTTTTCCAGGGTCTAAAGCTTTTACAAGTGAATACAACTATTCAGATCATTCCTTAGAAATGTGATAAAAGAGGCTTTTGGATGGTTTGGGATTTGGACATGAAGTTGCAGCAGACTTATTTCTTCATGCAAGAACTGAGACCTATGGCATATAAATGTTGAGAAATGATTTGCATACCATGATATTTGATTTCAATGCAGACAGTTTGATCTAACTCGGTGATTACCTTACTTCAGGTTAATATATGGGAAGAGAGGAAAGTGTTTGAATCTCATACTAAGATCCTTAAAAAATCTATATTTGGAGAAGAAGCACCTCCACAGTTGGAATTCAACAAAAAGCGATCCCGATCTGTCAGAATCGTGAAAAAGGATTCTCGTTCCATTAAAACGGTGAGATGGGAGCCTTTGTGCCTCTTCCCTCCCCAATGTTATTCTCGGACATTTCTATGCTTTTTAAATTATTGCACCCTTCAGAACAGTTTGCAATTCTTCTTGCGCCGCTAACCATATGAATTTTATGTAATCCAGAAATTGTCCATTGGAGGTACTGCAGAAAAAATAGTCTCAGCTTTCCATACAGTGCTTAATGAACATTCCAGTGAAGATTTAGAGATGAGTAAATGCAAGTCAGCTGTTCAACGTGTGAGGAAGATGGAAAAAAATGTTGATATTGCATGTTCTATTGGTAAGCTATCACTATAAAGAAATTAACGCATGATTTTTGGAAACAGGATTCTTATAATCCTTTCTTTTTTCTTTTTCAGTAAAGGATCCTAAGCGAAAAACTTTGTCTAAGGAATTAGTGGAGGAAGAAAGTATTTTGAAAAAATGCATAGAAAATCTCAAAGTAGTTGAAGCAAGTAGAGCAGAACTTGTAACGCAGTTAAAGGAAGCTTTGCTTGAGCAGGCAAGTATTTGTTTCTATATGCTCAATAAGATTTTATATTTAAAGTTCAGCATTTATTAGGTTTCTGTTTGATATTTGAGTCCCAATGCTATCTTTTAATTAGTTGTATTTTATGTATCAGGAATCCGAGCTGGAGAATGTTCGGACACAGATTCAGGTATTCATTATTGTGATTCTTTTTATCAGAAGACTGTCCTATTTTGAGTAGTTTCTTATGAGATGAAAATGTGATATATATTTTTCGTGTATCTAGGTTTTCCATTATTTAATTACCTTTCTTATGTGTCTCTTCTTAGTATATATCTATAAAAGGTAATTGGACCATATTATATATAGTTTGTAAAATGTTCATGAATAGTGTTTTAAGTCGTAAAACATTTTAGAGAATAAATTAGACCCTCCTTCCTCAAGGTGTACATGGTGTACGCAAACTCTACTGTTCTCTTTTAAAGTAGTATATGTGTCTGGGAACGTATGTAAACTGGGAAGGAGAGTGGGGAATTCGGTGTTATTTCTGAAAGGTTTAGATTTCTTATTTTAATCTCTAAATTTTGTTTGTCCATTTTATTACCTCCCTGAGACTGAAATTGATGAGGGAAAATGATTGAAGGATCAAATATGGATAAATTTTTATAGAAGCTAAAATTCGAAATATGAAATCTTCTAAGGACAAAAAATATTTAACCCTTTCTGAACGTAGCGAGTGTATGACATACCTTTTAGGAACCTCAAAGGCGTTTGATTTAATAAACTGAGTTTTGAAATAGAAACAACTTAGTGTACTATCTCACAAATTTGAAATAACTAAGTTCCTGCTGATCATTACAGGCCATTATATGTATGTGTTATTATGCTTTCATTCAGGAACTTTGACAGGCTTTTGCTGCTTATGTTGCTAACGAATTTGAATTTGATGGTATGGAGGTAGCACAAGCACAAGTAGAAGAGGCTAGCAACATGCGGAAGCGACTTGATGAAGATTCTTCATATAAAGCTTCAACTGCAACGTCTTCTGTTACTGATGTGAATATAAAATCAGAATCAGCGACTAAAAAGTCAGCCGCAGCAATTGCAGCTGAGGTTGCAGATAAGCTTGCTGCTTCATCATCATCTCAGTTTATCATGACTTCTGTTCTCTCTTCATTTGCAGCAGAAGAGGCAAAAAATGTTAGTCTAACTTCTGAGTCAATGTCAAAACCTGAGAAGTCAATACCTATATCAGATCCAAATGTTTTTATGTCTTCACAACAGTTAATTGCCACATCAAATCATTCATATCCACCGGCTATGGTACCTCAACCCACCTTGCAGAATCCAACCGCAACTTCACAGAGTCAATATCAATTGCTTGGTAATTCATCCTCCCACCATTATTTGCAACCAACTGGAGGGGTTATTTCTCCATATGGTTATGGTAGCGTCCCTCCTCTACCACTGGGACCACCCCCACCTCATATGGTGGGTCCAATGGTGCCTCTGACCCATCAGACAATGCAAATAAGTCAGCAGCAGCCAGCACCGATAGCTCCACATCAACCAATAAAATTGACGCAGCAAGCTCCAGCACCTCCTAGTTTTCGGCCACTTCAACCGCCGGGAATGGTGTACTATGGAAATCATCAGCATTCTATATGATACCCCTACATGCAGTAGTTTGATTTTAGTCAAAATGAACTGTTTAAAAACAAGCCCTATGGTATGGTCGCTGGGGTTGAGTTGGCACAATACATGGAAGCCAGGCTAGCACCCTGGTCCCTGGGATGTAAAAGGAAAGTATCACTTGTCAAGATACTAAATGCTTTAAACAAATTCGTTTTAGACTGACTGTGCAGTAAGTTCTCTTGAGCAAAGGTAGTGGTTTTTGCTCAACATATTTTGACAGAAATTTTTTGACGATAATGTATCTGTACTATATATACTTAGTTGATTAAATAATTATTGGATTATATTAGATAAAGGAAACTGTGGCAGTGTCTTTCCCATCTGCCGCATATAATTTTGTGTTTGGTTGATTGGAGCAACTTTCACAATTTTATATCCGTTGGCTATAGGATCTCCGACAGGGTGTGGTTCAACATAGCAATATTTCTTATGCCTCTCCCCTGTGCTGTGCTGTTGACCATTGAAGTTTCGTCAAACATTTCATAAGGGGCAGATTATCATGCACGGTAAGGTTCAATAGTATGAATCTTCATTGTGTTTGATTGTTAAAGTTCCAACACTTAACAATTACAAAAATTACTAAACCAACGCACACATTAGTTTACGATTTACTTTGAAATTTTGAATTATGAATAAAATTCACGATAGCGTTTGTGGGCTACACATATACTTATAATGAGTGCTTTTCGTTGTTTAATGTGATTATTTTTTTTAAAAGGGATTTAAAGATATTTAAAGGTGAATTTATTTCCAATCTTTCAGAGAAAGGAAATTGATTACTAAATTTCTTTACATATTTGTCTGTACAGTAGTAAGAGGAGAGCATGCTCTGATTTAAATTTTTAAGAATTAAGGAATATGGTGTCTGATGATGCATCATTGTGGTGGTCTACACTATTGTATTATGAAATTATGATAAAATGGAAGAAATGAGACCAAGTCAAAAATACAGATTGGAAGGTGATGTTCCTCAATCACAATTAAGGGATCTACCAAAATTGAAATGCCAAACCCAGAATGTGTCTGTATAACATTGGTTGAAATCACTGCTATTGAACGTACACCCAAGTTAGCAGCAACTCAGTCAGAAAAGATGGATAAATGAAATTGAATCAAGCCTTTTAATACATCTAAGCAAGAGGAAAAATAGTAACATACCTTTTAATACATCTATACGAAGTGTGTATTTTTCAATAAATAATAATGATGATAATAACAATAACTTTTTATTAATAAATGTCAGTAATTAATATATTAGCGTCACCATGCTACAATTTTTTAATTTGTACATTTAGGTCCTCTAATGAATTGATCAAAACGTTATAAATTATAAATCCAAAATGTTGATGAACAATAAATAGAATAAATAAAATGGAAGTGGTAACTAATTTTATCCATTCACTTTATTTATACAGTGAATGCGAACAAAATTCCATTCTCAACAATAACATATACACTTCAGAAATCTTAGGTTTACAAATGATTCAATTATTTTAATAATAAAAGTTTAAAGTATAAATATAATTCTTAGAAATAAGTTACATTATTTTAAAATTATATTATTTTTTAAAAACTTTTTTTGGAGTTTTCTCTTTTTTGTGTAGACTTTCTTATAGTACGTTTATCTGTTTGAAGATTAAAGATGTTAAGATGATCTTTATGATAAATTCTTCACTTTTTTTTATTAATTTCTTTAATAAAGTAATTTGGTTTTCTATGCATTTTCTTGGTTTGTATGGTTTTTTTTTGTACATGTTGACCATCTTGATTCACATGTAGCCCAAGTCTTCTATAAGGGTTTCTACTAATAAATGAATTTAATGGTGTGTCCTGATTCTTATTACGTTGTTCATGAGGGCAAATAGAGATTCCTGTGTGTTTGGAAGTCATTTTAGGATTCTTGAGCAGTTGGTTTGCCTTTTAGGTATGAAAATCTAATTGCATTATTTTTAGCTGATAGATACCCTGGAATGACCAATTGTATGCTTGTACTATTTTTGGTTTGTGTGATTGAGTTGTCTAATGAAATATGATATCTGGAGTTGAGTTAGGATTTAATTTGGCTTACTTGAATTTTATTTTGAAATTGGCTATGTTGTTCGGTTGGTATTGCAATTAAGACGAATTAAGTCATTGTGTAGTATACAATCTGGTAGTTGGTATATTTTGGCATCTGTGATTGTTGTTGGACATAATTGCAAGGCTGGAATGACATAAATGTGCAGAATTATGTTTTGCAAAATTTTGCAGACTTGCTGGGCGAGAATATACTTATTAGGCAAAGCCAAAGCTAAAGAGTTACTGACCAAGTTGTCACTAGACGAGAATATACTTGTTGGGCGAAATCAAAGTTAAAGAACTACTTATTTATAGTTTGTTGGACCAAAATATACTCGATGGGCAAATACAAAGTGAGAGAGTTCATTGATTAGTCTCGTTGGGCGAGAAAAGTCTCCCTGGATGATTTTTGTGAGAATTTAATCCTGTAACTTCTAGTGATATTCTCGTTGGGTAAGCTATTTAGTCGTTGAATGAGTGTGCTTTCAGGCACTACTCGTTATGCGAATAGACATTGTCGCTACGCAAAATTATCAAAGTTTAATTCTATTTTCATATGTCTCTTATGGTATGTTTAATGTGTGGTTTTATGAATGTTAAAATAATGGTTGGTTTATAATGTAATATAAGAATGGTTGGTACTAATCCTAAGTGGATTAGTGGTGATTACAATAATGTGTGTATTGATATATGGATTTCATGTTAGGAGTTATCATGTCGTAATCGGAGCAATCTAAGTTGGTAATGGAGATATTTGTGGGTTTAGCTTGCTACTATAGGAGATTTACAGAAGGATTCTCTAAAGTAGTGACACCTTTAACACAACTAACAAAGATCAACCGTTTGCTTGGATAAACAAGTGTGAGGAAAACTTTCAAGAGTTGAAGCGGAGGTTGTCGAGTGATGTTGGTAATCCCTAACACAGGTAAGTCCTTTGAGATTTACTGTGATGCTTCTCATTAAAGGTTAGGTTGTGTGCTTATGCAAGAAAGGAAGTTAATTTCTTATGCTTCAAGATTCATGAGAAAGAACTATCATACTCATGATTTGGAGTTGGCGGTAGTGGTGTTTGCTTTGAAGATATGGAGACATTATCTATATGGTGCATAGTTCTAACTATTCAACAACCACAAGAGTTTGAAGTATCATTTTGATAAGAAAGAGTTTAATATGAGGCAGAGGCAATGGATAGAGTTCCTAAAGAATTATGACTTTGAACTACAATACCATCCAGGAAAGGTAGATGTTGTGACAGATGCCTTGAACATTAAGACAATATATGTTTCTTATATGATAATCAGAGAACTTGAGTTGGTAGAAAATCTCAGGAATATGAAGCTACATGTGGGGTTAGGAGCAAATTTCATTAGATATTGTAATTTGACTATGTCTAATGATTTTCTAAGTTTGATAAATGAGAAACAATTGTTGAATCCTAGGCTATACCTTGTGTATACTAGGGTGAAACTCATTACCAATGATTCTGCAAAGCAGTAAAGACCACTACAAGTGCATAACTTGTCAGAGTCTGATAATGATACACATATCTGGATTGTTGAGTCTAATATGAGTCTTTGTATATGATATGCTTGTTTTTATGAATGATTTATATGTTATAATATCTCTATACCTGTTTTATACTCTTTTTGCACATTATATTACCTTTTCTTTTGTGTTTTTGTCTAGGTGTTCTCTTTGTTTGTGATAATCACCTTAATGGTGTGAGCAGATGAAGATGTAACAATTGATCCAATGTAAGACGAAGGTGGTGCAACAATATAATTTTAGGATGATCTTATTATGTATAATTATTTTTTTTTTTGACAAACTCTAATTTTATTAGTTTAATTATATAACTATTTGTACATACTTTATGGATTAATGTAATATATGCTAATCTTCTTTACTTAATTATTATATAATGTTTTGTTTAATAATTTTATCCTATTAAATGGATATACAAAATAAATCTTTTTCTATGATATTTTAAAGATAATTATTACAAATATATATGAATTTTTTACCGTTTCACAGCATAAAAATCTTTTACATCATTAATAAAAACTATTATATAAAAACTAAGTCAAGTTTGAGAATTTATGCATAAGGTAAATATAAGTACTTTATTTTTATAAAAAGTTTGAAAATAAAAACTAAATATTATAAAAGTCTATAGTTTGACTTAATGAGATAAATTCCATTTAGGTATTATGTTTTTAACCTTAAATTCTGTTTTAATTCACAATTAGTAATAAAATTTGTCGGCATGTATAGTTGTTCTGTTGATATATTCGAATTTATGTCAATATGCTAAATAATGATATAATAAGTTATTATGTCATCAATCAGTTTCATCATATAATTTCTTTTAAACCATGATTGTGTAGTTTTTTGTTTTTTCATAAAATTCATTTCCAATTTTTTAATTTTTTAATCACTCTCAGTCTTTTATCCTTCAAAAATTTTACATTCAACAACTCTTATTCCTCGTTCATACTATTGCTATCAGTTTACTTTAATTTTTTATTTAAGGTTATCTAAATTAAATATACAAATTAATATAGTTTGATTCAATTTAGTTTTAATTTAATATAAAATTCCAAACAAACTAAATCATTGATTTATAATTTGATTCATTTTGAATTTTATTATATAAAATCATTCCTTTTATAATAGTTACCATGGAATTGTTAAACATTTTATTATGAAAATTTGTCAAATAAAATATTACACTTCTGTATAATAATTACTGTTATATTTATATTTTAAATTTCTATCATATTCATAAATAAGTAAAAAGTTACAATTTTTCAATTTTTATAAATACATTAAGAGCAGTACAATTAAGTCATAAAATAATACTCAAAAAACTTTACTCATATATCTTTATTGATTTGTTAATTAACTTGAAATATATATATATATATATATATATATTATGATTTAAGACATTACAACTTTTTATAACATAGTAGAATTTTCATATTTTCTATTGTTTATAAGGAGTTATAATTTTTTAACTATATATCCAATAGTCCTCTATTATTAAAGATAAGTATAATTTTTTTTTTCTCAATTCTCTGAGACGTTTTCTAGAAATAAAAACGTGACACAAATACTACATTCCTATCTGAATAATATCTCATTAAATTTAAGGTCATGAACAAAATAACAAAAACTAGGAAAAGAGATATATAAAAAAAAATCAGCAGTTCACATATCAACATCTCACTTTAAAACTCTTACGATATTATTAGAAGCCGTCATCATCATCTAACCTTATTTGTGTAACCATGTTACCATTATCAGTTTGCAATTGCATTCATTACGATTCACTCTTCCAAACCTTTTATCCACTTTTGTATGATTTTGGATACTAATGATTTAGTCCTATAAAATGTTGAAAATTCTATATCAACTAAACATAAAAACAATTTTATACATTTCAAGTTAATTTTATAATATTGAATTAAATTTAAAATTTTGAAATGAAATTTAAGAAGAAATTCAGAAAAAAAAAAATCCATGTCTTAGTTTGAAAATTTTGTGGGAGAAAGCTCTAGAAATGCTTGATAGCAAGTTTACGTACATGTTGTGGAATTCAAAGAACGCATGACAGCACCTTGTTTTTTTATAATTGTCTCATTTGTTTTACATTAAGTTTGGTTGAACCACTAGATAAATAGAGTGTATGACTCTAGAAAATATATTCTAAAAAATAGAAGAAAGGCAGGTTCCATGGCAACTTGGCATTTCAATTTATATCATAAAATCTTAGCATATATAGGAATTTATTGAATTAGTGTGTCTGGGCATCCCACAACACTTTATTGGTAATAAAGTCACGTATTGGACTCAAATATTCTCAATTAATCTAAGAAGTTTCATTACGACAAACTTTTTATTATATTCTATCTCTTTTTATTAAAGTAATTCACAAAATAATAATATACACTTTTTTGGTATTCTCAATATGTTTACTTTTTTTGGTATTCTCAATAGGTTTACCTTAATTAAAAGTTAATGTCAAAATCAATTTAAATACACATTTTTTTATATTTTAATATGTTTTTAAGAACAAAATTATAGTAGAGTTTTAAATTTCAAAATAAACAATATTCCAAAGACGGTAATAAAAAACTACACGGTCAAGATACCCTTCTTAACGACGTCATCTCAATTTGACGGAAAGGTCCTATTTGATTCAATTTTTAAAAAATAAGGACTTAGTTGAGACGCCAAAAAAGAAAGAGACCTATTTGAAATTCTGAACAAAAATAAAGACCTATTGAGACATTAAACCTTAAAAATACTTAACCCAACTCGTCTTTTTAAGAGTTAAAGTCCCTGTAGTCATCTCTCCTTTTCATTCTTCTTTCTTCACTTTAAATTCTTCGTTGAAACCTTAAACGTCCTTCACCATGCTTCCATCCAATACCTTCCCTTTCTTCTCTATATATATATTATTGTTTACTTTGGGATTCATATTTAGCTTTGTCATGATTTTGTTAAAAGAGATCTATAAATCATCATTAACTATACAAGAATTTAAGGTGTGCATTAAAAATTCAACTAAGAGTTTAAGTCTGACGTTAAATAAAAATAAGAAAATATAGTAACATATAACGATAAAAACTATTAATCCTATTGTTTTAAGATTTTGAGTTAAAAGTGACATTATTCTTTTTTGGCTCAAGTCTTGTTGAATTTTTCTAATACATCCTTTCTAAAGATTCATCGCTAATACCAGAAAGACAATACACTGGTATAAAATGGTTGCCATTAAAGAAGTACTCAGGGTTGGAAATGTTTTTGTTCATCTTTAAAAAAAATTGTTAGGAATTCAAATATGAATATAAGTCTCATGAGTACCTTAAAAAAAAAGAATATTTACAAACTCATTAGAGTTCTTACTTAAAAAAATACCAATTTCTTATGTGAGGTGAATCGTATTGTATCTCTAGTTAATTCTTCTCTTTATATATCCATCAATACTGTGGCAGAACAAGTCGTTTTTGTCCCCGTTTTGTAACCTCCATTTTTACCGTATAATAATCTTAACTATTTTCTTTACTTACTATCTTGTATATCGAAGCACCATTCCTACGCGAACCTCCGAGCTTATTTCACATTCTTGTCTACAGAAATAAGTAAATTAAGAGATTAGACGTTCTACTTCACACTAACTCGACCAAAGACGGTTTAATTTCTTGTAAGATTGATTATCAAGTTTGGATGAGTTGACATGAGTTTATTCTAATATAAGTAGTGATGTGTAGAAGTAGTTGTAAGCATTAATTAAAAAAATCTTTGATTAATTAAAATAATATTGAATTTAGTTTAAAAGGATAAAAAAATTGTAGTATTGGGTATGTAGGAAAAAAATGGAAGGCATGTTATAATGGATAAGTGAAATTATTGCGCGGCTGGGTGCATTGAATGGTGTTTTATTGTCCAGATAGAGAGAAAAATTGCAGTGGAAGTTAGGAAGAAGTAGAAGAAGCCATGAGAAGGTCTGTGTGTGAGTTCTTGTATGAGCTTTATGCCAAGACAATAGTTCTTTTAACATACATGTTAATACAACTTATCCTTATCATTCGCTACCTTAAATCAAACACACCTGCAATATCAACCACCCAATACCTCAGTTTCATCGAAGAGAAGAACCCCGCCATTCGTTGCACCACAAGACTCAAGGCAGAGCACATAGACTGCAGAGTTTGTCTCTCTGAATTCCAGGAAGGGGAGAAGGTCAGGAACCTCAACTGCAGACACACTTTTCACAAGGATTGCTTGGACCAGTGGTTGCAGCAATACTGTGCTACTTGCCCACTTTGCAGACACAAGGTCTTGCCAGATCATGTTGTCGCCAACTACAACCTCCTTCAAAATCATCTACAAGAAGAAGAAGAAGAAGACTACGATGGCAATGATCACCAACTCATCTTTTTCTTATCTGCATTAAGGGGTGGTAGCACTTGGCACACATATCTCTGATCTGCTTTCATATACACTACCACTCAAATCCCCTTTTCGGTATTATTCATTCATGCATCCTTACATTTTTCTACCTTTTCCTCTTTCCAATATCCAACCTTATATATGTATATATAGTAAAAGATAGACTCTAGCTACTTTCCCTGTTAATCAGCGTAAGTCTACCTTGTTTAACTCTGAATTTCGGTTTGGTGCATTTTGGAAACGGTTTTAGTTCGATGCTGCAGAGTCCACATCGGACATACACCAAAATGGAGATGTTTTTGAAAAGCCTCTCTTTTTCTTTCTCAAGAGATGACACTGTCCCAATTCAAAACAGAGAAAGCAAAAGCTTTGCACTTCAAAAGTTCTCAACGAAAGGGTCGATGGTTGTTGTTGTTGTTGTAGTGATTAGACACTTCATATTATAGGAAAAACCTTGTAACAGAATTTGTGTGAGAAAACTTGTTGGACCAATATCAATCATATGATACTGCTAACAAGTTTAGTTCATAGTGTAGTATAACAACAATAATAATAATAATAAAAAACTGAAATATCTCCTTAGTTGATTATGTATGTGAAAGATCTTGATGGAGTAAAAACCTTACAAGTTTCTCAAAGAGGTAAATTGTTGAAGTGCAGGGAACAGTAATAGTAGGAGTAGATAGACATTGAAATGGTGCAATAATAAATGGTAGGTGAAAAGGTTAAATGATTTGTTGATGCATATGATGTAGAAGAGAATTCTCAGAAGTGAGAGACAGAGCTAGCTTTATCATTATGGGATGAGTCCCCACAAGGCTGTGGTAGTCACATGCAAGAGCACAGGAATTAGCTGTCAGCACTCATTCTATCTTTTACCCTCGACAACTTCATTATTATTTCAAAGCTTTATACATAACAATTCTACAACATTTCAAGCTCATACAAATTATAGAAAGAGAGTTGACGTATGTATATATATATATAGCTTCCCCCAACTCAGACAAAAGTAGATATAGAATTAGAATGGTAGTGTTTATATTTTTGACTTCATTCAGCAGTGTTGCTTTTAATGCCTAATAGCTTATTATTGTGTCCTAATCTCCAACCCAGGACCACTCACTACACAGTCCTTTTCCCTTTCCCTGTGCTTGCTTCATACTGTTTCGGCTGCATAGAAAATGTGGTTATGGCCACACTAGCTCTATGTTCAAATATAGCTTCAATGGACCACATGACTGCTGTAGAGTGCAGCCTTTTCAATTTCAAATGGACACTGATTCTAGCATAGCATGCCCCATGTGTCATTTTATCATTCGTTAACTTAAATTTGAGATAAAATCAATCTAGAATCCCTAAAACTATCTTGATACGTCAATGTGTCAAATATATTGATTTGACACGTCAACATATGTCAAATACATTCATTTAACACATGAACGTGTCAAATACATTTATTTGACACGTCAATATGTCAAATATATTCATTTAACACGTGAATGTGTCAAATATATTTATTTGACACATCAATATGTTAAATATGTTCATTTGATACGGTGTCATATTATTAATTTGTAAAAGGCTTAATTACCTATTTAGTCCCCAAGTTGGGGGATGAATTTTCGTTTGATACTCGCTTTTAAAAGTGATTTAATTTGGTCCTCAAATTATTGATTTCGCTTTTAATAGGTCCCTTTCGTTAAGTAGCTTGGAACGGTGTTAAATGTTAAGTGATTTGTCAACT
Organism: Vigna mungo; assembly: GCA_036885675.1. Taxonomy (NCBI): domain Eukaryota; kingdom Viridiplantae; phylum Streptophyta; class Magnoliopsida; order Fabales; family Fabaceae; genus Vigna; species Vigna mungo. Next base: position 62,442,658 of record CP144700.1, read on the forward strand.
CACTTATCTGCGTGGCAAAAGCATTTTATTTTTTTACCAATGACATGTATAAAAATATTTTTAAATATAGAAAAGAAAAAAGGAAATAAATTTGACCTAATCTCATCCAAACACCCCAACCCTCCACCCAACAACCTTAATCTCTTCCAAAATCTTATCTCCAGAGGCAGCAGCAAACAAATTCAGAGAAAAAATTGGTACTTTCAATTTTGAAGCTAATAATGCCTATTCTTCTTCTGGCTTTTTTTACTTCCCTCTTTTTTTTTTTTGGTGCCTTACTTGGTTTCTCTCTTCTCCGTATTTCCAGTTCAACCTAACGTGGATAATTCATCAAGAAAGCAAATTTTGCAACAGCAAGCTCTACCCCCAGGAGCACCCAATAATATCTTGGTATGATTTATCTGTCTTCAAAAACTGTAAACGCTTTTTGTCTTCCCCCTTTTGTGTTATAAATTTTTTATTTTTTTTTGTGCTTTGTCGCAAATTTCAGCATGGCCCTACTTTCATATTCCCACTGAATCAGCAGCAGCGCCTCCACAGAGTCTTCGTAGGCGGTGGGGAGGGGTGTTCCGGGGCGAGGCGGTAGTCGACCGAAACCACGACGAATTGCGTGGTGTGGGGCATTATGACGCAGAAGTCGTGAAGCCTCCGCCATGGTAGAAGACGATGAGGGGTAGTTTGGGGTTCGGGGAATGATGGAGTGCTTTGTGGGATAGGTAGATCCGCGCCCAGGTGTGGTTGAATTTGTTGATGGGGAGGTCTTTGGAGAGAACCGGTGTGGGGAGCGAGGGATCTGACGAGGGAGAGTTTTGCGGCGGCGAAATGCTTAAGCGTGTGAGGGTTGAGGATGATGTTGAGGCCCGAGAGAGAGAGCTGGTGGAATTAATGTTTCTGAAGTTTCTCAATTCCAAATGAAAAATCCTCATTAAAAACCCTAATTTTTAATTTTTCATTACTTATAAAACATTTAATCTATTTTTTTTTGCCACGTTGAAGAATGTTGTCTATCTCATTGCCACGACACGTATCTTAGTGACATATCACTTAATATTTAACGCCGTCACAGCTTATTTAACGGAGAGGATCTATTAAAAGAAAAATGAGTAACCTTAGGACCAAATTAAATCACTTTTCAAGCGGGTATCAGAGGGAAATTCAGCTCCAACTTAGAGACTAAATAGGTAATTAAGTCTTTGTAAAATTATGTAATATAATTGGTTTAATAAAATTATTATTGGGATCCATAGTGTGTCATTTAAATATAAAAGAAAATAATCATATCAAAAGTACTATTATTACTTTAAATATAGTATAAAAGTAAAATATTACTATTTATTTCTTCTATGTCTTCATTTTTATTTCCGTAAATTACTTTTATACTATATTATTATTATTATTATTATTATTTATTATTATTATTATTATTATTATTATTATTATTGTTATTATTATTATTATGTTGTTGTTTTTACTTGTAAGTGAGGAGTTTCTGGAAAAGAAAATGTAGAGATAATGAGAAAATAAGAATGAGTAGTTTGTTATAAGATTATAAATGCTGGCGTGATATGTAGGTACACTAGTTTCTACACTGTGTGACTTTTGGTCGTGTTTGAATAAGTAAAGGGTTTCCTTTTAAATTCTCTAAATTATTTTTTGTCTTGACCTTTAAATGTATCGAAATAAGGATAAATTATTATTATTGTTAATCAACAATATTAATAATTGTTTAACAACTTCGTGTGCTTGTTTAACAACATTAAAATTTCGTAGGATTTTAATACTTTATTTTATTTTGGAGATCTGAATTTGTGACGCGAAGGAAAGGTAGGTGATGAAATTGAATGGAGTAGGGCAAAGAAGTATATATATAATTGTAAACTCATAACTTCAAATTGGACACTTGTCATGCGTTAACGTGCGTTTAAATTGCATGGACCACCACTGCTAATTTTTCTACAGAAAATAATTTTTCATTTCTATACAGCTTTACATAGTCAGAAAATAACAAATAAAATAACAATCTCAATTTACAAACAAAAATATAATTGCTTTCTTAAACCGAATAACTTGAAATTCATTTTCATTGAAAATACTAAACTATTCTTGAAAAAGGAAAGTTTTGCTACTTTTATGTATTATTGTTAAAATTGAAGTCTCACGTCCACAAAAGATAAGGACAATTTATAGTATATAAATAGATAAAAATCTCATTTTACAAATTGGTTTGTGAGATTGAATTAGACTTAAAAATTACTTTTTAATATAGTATCAGAATTATAGTATTAAATTAGGTTTAAAATTCACTTCTTAATATCACTTTCATTCATTTTTTATTTGAAAATTAGTATATGGGTAAAAATAATATGGGGTTGAATTTCTTTTTATATATTATTCTTATTTATTTGTACATTATAAGACTCTTACTATTAATACCAACAATTTGATGCAATTACGAGGATTTGACAAACAGTTTAAAAAGTACAAAGATGTTGATTTTTAAATTAATAAGTATGGCTATTTAAAAGGTGAAGCAAGTCGATAAAATTGTTAATCAAACATTTATTATTATACTAAAACCTATAATAGATAGTTGTAATAACTCTTTATGAAATATGGCAGCATCAGGATTTAATTATGACATCTACGTCTATATTAAAGGATAATTAATATTATTATAACCATCTTCTCATCTGTTAATCTAACTTTTTATTATATATGACTTAACTCATAGTATCTATGTACATAAGATGTCATGACTTTCAAACTTTTAAAATTTTTATGTATATAACGAGAATTCGTAAATTAGATACACTTTTAATTCTTTTTATAAAACATGTCATTTAAAGTTAAAAAATAATAAAATATAAAATTAAATATAATAAAGAATAGATTTAATAGGTTCACAGGTTCTTATTTCTGTGGGTTCGTTCCAATTGGGTCCTCCTATTTTGAAAGTGCTCAATTGGATTCCTATTTTGAGAAAATTGAATCAATAATGCCTTTACTGTTAATTTTAGTGGACGACGTTAACTTTTTAGCAAGATGACATGCTGATGTGTCATTTAATTATCACGTGGCAAAGTAAAATTTCTTTGTTTGGAAACCTTCTTCCCTTCCCCTTCCCCTTCCTTGGAATTTGGATACTCCTTTTTCTCAGTTATGAAAAAAGAAGACAATTTCCTGTGGCATGACCCTCCGTTAATTGTTGGTGTCCAACATTTTTGTTCAAAAGACTTGTGCTTTCTCTAACGTCACTCTCCTGTTATTCACTAAACGATGAGATTTTGAGATCCATGAGGATCGGATCAACCGGATTTTCCCCGAAACCAATTGAAAGAAAAGTTTTTCAAATTCTGCAAAGCTAGAAACAAACAGACCAAAAAAGGGGAGAATCGATCTCAATCGCTCCAAATCAGCGAGCCCCCGTCGTCGTAGTCGTGGCGCTTGTCGTCAAACTCCTTACTGCGAGTCGCCGCTATCCTCTCACCTTTTAATCATATGTTGCCACTGCTCTAGACAGGTAATCTTTCTCCAGCCGTCGAAGCCCTCTGTCATCACTGCTGCTTTCGTGTTTGTTTCCTTTTTTTGTTTTTTTGCTGTGTGAAGAAGTAATTAGTAAAAAAGAGAGGCTCCCATTTCTCTTGCTCTTGGCTGAAGATTGGAAACCCTAAATAAATTTGTTGCTTCGCTCTTCAATCGTCAAATTTCCATTCTGAGTGGCCGAGAGCAATCATGTCGTGGCTAAGATTCGTGGCTGAAACCCTAAATAATTTTTTTTTTGCTATCTCTTACAGGGGACCTTAAAGAGTGTAGTTGTTTAGAAGATGTGTGGTTGTGCTTCAAGAGATTCAGAAATGCAGGTAAAAAAGCCAAGGAGAACCCAAGGAGACCATCCCTGATTCTTTACTATGATTCTAATGTTGGGGGTGAACCACTAAATTGTGATGTTTTCCTTCAAAGTCAGGCATTAGACGGTGCTTCTAAACGATGATGCTGCAGAGTTGAAGAGAAGAGTTATGAAGAGTTATGGTATGTCATTCAGAGTTGGGAACGATGATGCAAACCAGACTGTGCCATGTCATTCAGAATTGTATAGTCAGCATGCCACCTCGTTAAAAAGTTAACGTCGTCCACTAAAATTAACGGTAAGGGCATTATTGATTTAATTTTACCAAAACAAGGACCCAATTGACCACTTTCAAAATAGGAGGACTCAATTAAAACGAACCCGCAAAAATAGGGACCTGCGAACCTATTAAACCTAAATATTAAAAGATTTATTACTATACTTTTTATTGTTTCACTCTTTGCTTCTTAATTTACCTATGGTCTTCTTTTTTCACATGTTTTATTTTAAGTTAAAAACATATTTATTATTCTTATTCTTATTTCTCACATGTTATATTTTATTACGAAGAAAAAAATAATTTTCATTGTCCTACTTATATTAAAATATTAATTTCAAATTTTTTTATCTGAAAGATTTTTTTATAAATAAAAAAGTAATTAATATATACTTTTTCATAATTTATTTTTTAATTGTAGTTTCGTTATCATGTATATTTATTAAAGTAATTATGTCTCTTAATACTTAATTAGATTTTGATAGTTTATTATCTCAATTTTTTTTAAACAGATATGCTGAGATTTATTTTTTTTAAATGATAAAAGGGAAATTACTTATAAAAATGAAAACAACACAAATTAAATATAATATTAATAATCCAATTTTTTTATTTTGTTACATCGTCAATAACTAAATATAAATTTTGAGTGTAATATTTTTGTTTTTCCAAAATTATTGATCAACATCTATTTTCTATATGTAATATAGTTGGATCAAATATTTATATATCTACCCGACACCTCTTAAATAAATAGAATTTTTTTTTAAAACACAATTATGAATAATAAATTGGTTGTTGTTTCTTACAAAAATAGTACGTACTTTACAGAATAACTAGTATGAGACCCATACATCCTTTTTTTTTTTTATTAATTTGTGTTATGAAAATTAACTCATTATTATTATATTTAAAAAAAATGATTTATATGTTTAAGTGTTACAACTACATATGTGTAATTATAAATATAGTATTTAAATAGAGAGTTTGATAATTAAAAAATTAAATAATTAATTATAGATACTATAATATTTAATATTTCCTTAAGCTAAGATAAAGTATAGCTAATAATACCAATACTAATAATTGTAATAGATTATACTAATAATAATAATATCAAGACTGATAATAATAATAATAATAATAATAATAATAATAATAATAATAATAGTAATAATAGTACAAATAATAATAATAAGATTAAAAAATAATATTTGGATGTGAATTTGTTTGTTTTAAATTACAAAATTCATACAAAAATTAATTAGTAATGTGTAATAAAATAATATTGTTATTTGATTAAAATTTACGTTAAACTTTTGAGTTATATATTAAAATGAAATGTATATGCATTTGTTAAAGTAAAATGTAAATATATTGTGCAATGTTATTTTATGTAGAATAAATACAACAGAAAGTTAATATTAAAATTTTTAAATACAAGCACATGTAGATATAGACAACTTAAAAGATAGAAAAAAATAAAGTTAAATTTAAAATATTCTAATCAAAAGTAACACGCGAATATCAATAAAAGACAAACATATTGTAAAATGTAATACTAAGAAAAGTTAAACTGACTTGAATTTGAGGTTAAATATTATAAAGAGAAATACATGTAAATATTGTTATCAATATAAACATTGACTTTATGATAACTAATCATTGATGTGTACGCATTTGAGTATGAATTTGTTTGTATAAAATTATAAAATTGACATGAAAAGCGATCAGTATTGTGTTATGAAACAATATTATTATACGATTAAAATTTACCATTAGATTTTTGAGTTATATATTGTATTTAATGAAATACTTATACACAAATCATTATTAAAGTAAAATGTAGTATGATTCCTATAAATACATTATATGAAATTTAAATAAGCCATTTTGCTTGAGTTTTGATAGCAAATAGTACTATTATAACAGTATATTTATTGAATCATGTGTTAGTGGTAAACGATGCTTTTATTCTAAAATATTTCCAAAGAAAAAATACACTGAATAAACGAAAAAAAAATTAATTTTTTTAAGAAAATTAATATAATTGCTATTATCTTTAAATAAATAAGCTATTTATTTAAATATATCTAAATGTTATAATTTTATATATAATACTCAAATGAAAAGTTTGATAACATAAAAAAAATAATTAATTAATTAATTTTATTGTAATCCATTTGATAATGGTAAAATCTTCTTGTGTAGTGCCTGTGTGATTATTTCTCTTGATTTCTTTTTATAAAATGAAGAGTGGTGAAAAAATTTCAAAGGCTATGAGAAAGGAAAAGAGGATGAAATTACTCATGGTGGAATTTTCAGGATTTGAAATTGTTATTATGTAAATTTGTTAAAATAGGTTAAAATTTGTAAGTCAAGTAAGTTAATCATAGATTCAAATTAGGCTGGATTAAAAAAAATTACAAATTTCAATACGAGTTAAAAATATTTCGATACGAGTCAAAAATAAACCCGACCAAATAAGAATCATTTGTGATGAGTCGAGTTGGCTTATAACCAACCCATAAATTCTAAATATTAAATTATATTAAAAAAACAAAAACCATAAATATTTTTTTTTTATTTGTAATGTATTTGTATTGTATTATATTTATTGTATTATATTTATGTGATTTTGGATTGTATTTGAAGTTTAACATCATTTTTATATTGTGATTAAACTTTATTTAGATTTTAATAAGAAAAAAAATTAATTTTATTTGGATTGAAGAAAAAACAAATCTAATTAGGTGAGTATCTTGTTTAACTCATCAACCAATGTTGGGTTAAACCAAGTTCATTTTTTTTGAGTTCGCTAATAAATGAGTTGTGTTGAATTGACTCAATAAGTAACTGATCTATGGTGGGGGAGCCGAGCCGGGTCAGATGACCCGTTTTAACAGTTTCAACTATTATATTTTTGCTGTTGTTATATAGAAAGATATCTGAAAAGTGTATCCAAAAGGAAAACAATAGTACCTTTGGTAAATTACTCTGCAATTTCGAGAAGGAAAAAAAACTCAATCCAAGAATAGGTAACGTGGACATTAAGGAAAAAAATGAAAAAGGAAATGACCATAATACCATATTTTCGAACACATGTCAACAAATTAGATATGAATAATTGGATAGATTTTCTAATAGTTTGTTATCTTAGTTTTATATAATGAGAAGGTAATTGGGACAAAGAAATATAATTAAGAATTTGAAAAAAATGTACATTTTTTTGTGTTCACATATTTGAAAAAGATTTAAAAAATATATTATTTTATGTGATCTTAATTGTGTAAGGAACCCTAACGAATATGAAACTCCAAAAAGAAGTTATACCTATGTCTCAAGAGCATACTTCTCTTTAACCAGACACTTGTACCAAAGGTTTCAAATCTACACCTCATTCCAACAATATAGACAAACACAATCATCACAAGTGTTCCACATTACACCTCTACAAGCCACCTCCTACTAGGGTCAGTGTTGATATTATATAATTTATTTTAAATATTATAATATTTATGATATTTATTTTATTATTTAGACATTAAACACCAAAATATTGGTAGATAATAATTTTTTTATAATGTCGTTTTGAACCATTATATTAATTGACCCGATGAAATTATATTATCTATTTTACGAGATGATATTTTTTACTTCCTTCTAAATTTAATTGAAAATTATTTTAACATAATTTTAATATGAATAGTGTTCTTACATACTCAACCCAATAAACATATTAAAAAGCATAACCTAACAAGATTCGTTAGACCTCTTCATTTTGGAGTAGGTCAAACATAAATGATTATTATTTACAAGGAAATATCATTTTGTCATTATTAACCACTCTATTATTATTAAATATTCTATTATTATACTTTAGATGAATATTATTTTAAGGGTTAAATATGTTTTTAGTTCCTATACTTTCGGGCGATTTTGGGTTTAGTCCCTGTTTCAAACTATGGTACAATTTAGTCCTTCAACTTTAGAAAACTTTGGTTTTAATCATTTTTACCAAATTTTTTTAACTTTATTTGTTGTTTCAAACGCGTTTCTCAGTTAACATTGAAGCAAAAATGTGTCAAACAGTGTAAACAATCCAAATGCTATAATGAAACGTGCTTGAAACAATAAATAAAGTTAAAAAAATTTGGTAAAAATGACTAAGACCAGAGTTTTCTAAAGTTGAAGGGCTAAATTGTATCATAGTTTAAAAGAGGGACTAAACCCAAAATCGCCCCAAAGTATAGGGACTAAAAACATATTTAACCCTTATTTTAATTATAACAATAGATTCATAGTTCATGTAAATCTTATAAATACAACTAGTATTCCCCAAAGAATACACACTTAATAGTAACTCAATATCTCATACTCATAAATCTCAAACTCTCTTACTAACTTAAACATCATAGAGTCTTTTACATATTCAAGTAGCCATTAAGATTTTGTTATTTATATTTAAATTCACTCTTAATATTTTCCTAAGATCAAATAGTAAAATATATTTATATATAATAACTGAAATAAAATATATAAATAAAATGATTGGTTTATAAATAACAAATTACAAAAAATTATAATTTACATATCTATTTCAACCATTTTATGTTTTTGAGTTAGTTAAGTAATTTTATCAAGCATTTATAATATATTAAGTCAAGTTAATAACTTTTACCTAGCAACTAACAATAAACTGACTTAATAGTTTAAGCTACCTACTAACAACTTTACGCAGCTTATAACTAGTATTGTTAAAGACATTGATCGTCTTTAAAATTAGATTCCTCTCCAAAATTATCAAATATGAAATGAACACTAATTGATTAAAAAGAGTAAAAACCCTTGAGTAGCACGTTAAGTATATCATAATTACTTTAGTATTTCAAAAATTAAAATAACAATTCATAGCCATAACTTTCAAAGAGAAAAATATTAAGATAAAAGACCAAAAGAAATTAGTTAATCTTAGCTCACATTATATAAATAAGAAAAATACACAAATGAGATGAAAATTGGGTTTTCTGATGTAAGTTAAGAGAGAAAAATATATAAAATAAGAAGATTCTCATTTATTTTTTCTTATAAGAATAGTTTAACGAGAAACTCTAATAAATAAATAAAAAAAAAAAACCACTAAAGATGCATCAATTAAAATTACGAAAAAGAAATGAATCAATAAAGTTGACTTTTACTTCCTGCACCATTACAATTTCTTCAAGCACCCCTCACATTTTTCAATCACTACAGTGTTCTCTCTTCTTCCCACTGACAGTAGTAATGGTGATATGATGCTGAAGTAAAGAGTGTGCGTTTCAGTCTTTTCTTATTAGATTAATTAATTTGATTCGTTTCTATTTTTGGAGGAAAAATTTAAATTGTCGTCAAAGAGGTGTTTTCGTGACTCTTTTTTTTTTAATTTTTTAAATATAAATTTTATTAATTTTTATTTTGTTAAAATATTTTTTTCAAATAAAAATTTATCACATGTTAAACTTACTTCGTGATAGTAAGAGTGTGATGGATCAGCGTTGTTCTAATGTCAATGATCATCACCTTGGTTTCTCTTATATTTTTATTGTCTAGAATTCAGTTTTGAATTGTTTTAAAATTAAACGCTTATATTTTCTCAAATTTAATTTTAATTAAAATGTAATATAAATGTTTTTATTAAAATTGATATTTTTATTAAATATTTTTAATATAATTAAATTTATTTTTATTTATATTCTATAATTAATTTTCTTTAAAATTGTTAATTGTTAATAGAAAGTAACGTTAATAAAAAAAATTCAAAAACTAATTTCAACTAATATGAGTTATTTATTTATGAATTGCATTTCATAAAATAAAATAAATTTAATCAACTTTTCAATTCCTTTAAATAATTATATACTTTTAAAATATAAAATATGTAAAATTCAATCATTTCATACAAACGTTAAATTTGGTTTAAAAATAAAAATTTTACAAATTCAAATATAAACATAAATTTTAAACAATTTTATAACAATTTAAAATAAATATATTTAAAATTAAAAAAACAATTTCAAATAAAATTCAAAGTAAAATATAAATATAAATAAATTTAATTTGTTAAAAATATTTAATAAAAATATCAATTTTAATAAAATATTTGTAGAATATTTATACTAAAATTAAATTTCAATTTAGAAAGAGATGAAATCGTTTTATTTTAAATAAAATGATGATTAAATTAAAAGAAAATAAAAATTGAAAAATAAATAGAAATTAATAGTAATAAGTGACATTGTTACTGTTACACTGTATTATTATTGTAATGTGACATGAAGTTTAACATGTGATAAATTTTTACTTTTAAAAAAAATATTTAAAAAAATCATGACCTGTACCATTTCTTTAACAAGGTTATTACATTACTAACGAAAAAGAAAGCCAATTGCATCAAATTTTTCAACTTTTGAGAAAAAAAAAATGGACCTATTTAAAAATTTTCTAACAAATAATATTATTATACAGGAGACAATTATTAACTGGGCTTCAGTAAGTTTATATAAACATTGTGAGTGACAAGAAGACAGAAAGTTGGGCTAAAGATTGGGAGCTGTATTGTATCAGAAGGCTTTCTCTTTCTAACACCTCATAATTACTACTGCACCCTCAAAGGTTTTAACTAAGATTTCTTAAACAAACGTTCAGCTACAAACTTTCAACATAAAGTTTCAGATTATTCAAATTTTTTCCAGTAATTTGTTTAGAACTTGTGATATGTATTTCTGATTATTCGATTCAAATCCTGTTTAAGAAATTCATAATCCAAAAACATGTTTCAGATTTGAAAATTCATAAATAGTCTTCAGCAAGCAAAACGCGTATTTGAAATGCCGAATCCAATTTAACCTAATGCGATTCATCTGTAATTAATGACGCCAAATTCAGATAATTTAATTAATCGATGATAATAAGAGGAATGGGGAGCAATTGCAAGTTTATCACTGTCGGTATTCATTTATAGTTTATCGTGATTCTTATCCATTACGCAGGTGGAAACTGCATCCATCCATCATCCTTATAAAGAATTTCTGGATAAGAGTAGGACAAATCGATAACAGAAAAAGAATTTTTTTTTTTTTTCTTTTACTTGACTAACAGAGATATTTTAGCATAAGACATCATAGTTTTTAACCCCGTTTGGTTTGGATTGAAAAGGACGGTGATGTACAAGAGTGGAGAAGAAAGAAAAGATGAAAGAAGAAGAGATAAAGATGAATTTAAGCAGAGAAGAAGCTGTCGGAAGCAGCCATAGCAAGTTGGGTCTTGGGCTCCAAAACCCTCTGGAGAAGCTGCTTCTTTTCCTTGAGTCCTGATACCATGACGGAGACGGAAGAAAGAAGGTCGATTTCTCCGGCAGCACCGCCATTCTTTTTCAAAATCTTCACCCTCCTCTCGTACTCCTCCGCCACCAGAATAGCAATGTCAGACATCCTTAAGATGAAAAGGTTTTGTTTTGATTTTTGTTTTGGTTGTTCTGAGGCAATTTATAAAAGGGTGGTTTGGATAAGAATGGAGATGAAACCAACTTGTGACGTTGTTGTTGCTTGGTTGAAGGTTGTCTGTTTTCACAATACACTTTTTTGTGGTGGGTGGGGCACCTTGTTTTCATTCTTTTACTCTTTTATTTCCTCACTGTGGACGCCCACTGAATGTTGAATCTCATCAAAACTTTTAAAGCCATTGCTTTCATTTCGCTCATCAAATTATCCTACATTTTCAACTTATATCATCTATTTCTAAACTATACAAATTATATTTCGAAACACTACTTCTTTATGTTTTTAATTTTTAAAATTTATTTATATTAATAAAATTCAAGTTAAATTGTAGCATTTAGATATTTTGAAATTAAAGATTGGTTTCCCAAAACCATGATAAGAATACGTTTCTATGGGCCAAAATAATTATGGAGTTATTGCAGCATTGCAGCACTCTGTTTTTCTGAATTTAAAATATCGTTTTGTTCTGCTTTTCTTCCTTGTTTTTTTTTCCTTTCTCCACTCCCTTCATCATAAATATCCCTTCTTTTCATAACTATCCATTTCTCTCTCTTTTTCTCTGCGCTGTCTTTCTCCCAACAGCGTGATCGTGTCCGATAAATTTCATTGTTTTTTTAAAAATGTGAAGATTCTAAAACTTTCAGAATATCTCTTCATTTTCACAACTTTTTTCCTTGTTCCGGAATGCTGAATAGCATTCCATAAACCACTTTTTGATAAGAAAATATGTAAAAAAAAATTAGAGTTAGGGGGAAACAGGGGAAAGAAAAGTAATAAACGGAGGAGGAGGATCAAGTAAGAAAATATTTTATTTACGTTTTACAGAAGCTCGTGACCTTTTATTTTAGGCTAAAATTTTATTTTAAAATGATTCGTTTAAATGATTTTTAAAAACTTATATAATTTGAATGGACAACCTGATCAGTAAAGTGCATATCTCCCTAACAAGGACCACACTCCCAACCAAGTGTGGAAGCGACTCACTAAAGATGAGGTTGTAGGGAATTTAAATGTGAATCACATTAAAATGAAAAAGTAAAACATAATATCAAAGATTCATTAATTTATTATCGTAGAAAATAATATTAATCTTTCATATAATTGGATTCAGACCTTATTGATGTTTGTATCTTTTTTTGGTGAACCTCTTCTTTGATAGATCTAACACCAAGGTTTCTATGATCCCTTCAAATTCATAGATGACCAAATGTTTTGAGGTGTTGTACATGCCCATGCTCTGGTGTCGTTATCTATCCATTTCAATGTCTTCAACCTCATACTCCTATGATAACCAAAACACTTTAATAATCAAGGATTGAACATCATGGTTCAATATTCAACACTGCAATTTAAGGACAAAAAGAAATAAGGTTTTGCATTTGCATCTTTTACCTTAACCGCTCGTCACTGATCCAAACATTCTGGATGTACACACGTCCCTTTGCATTTGCAAAAGGCAATGAAATCTCTACTTGAAAAGAGTAAACAGATGCATAAACAAAACAACACAATAATAGATGTAAATATTAAGCTCCATAATGAAGCTTCCACATATTTGTAGCTAGTCAATACATAACTGCCAGAAACACCACTATGCTAACAAATAAAATAAAATAAGAACTACATTAGTTAGAGATTGGATAGAGTGCAGAGAATGATAGAAATAACAGAGAGATAGAGAAACTGAGGGTTTTCTCATTCATAGCATAGGTATATATAGAGTTGTAGAAAGCTCTAAAATGAAACATATGACAGTTATTACAGTAGGGAATATTGGATTAACTCAACATACCCCCTTAATCCAAATTCTCTATGGATTTTACACCTAGTTAATCTCTCAATTTTACAAATTTGTTTTCTCTCAATGCTTTGGTAAATACATCAACAATTTGATCTTCTGTAAAACAATATATTAGCTCCAATCTTCCTTTATTGACTTGATCCCTCAAGAAATGAAATTTTGTATTGATGTGTTTACTTCTTCCATCGAAAACCGGGTTCCTAGAAAAACTAATAGCAGATTTATTGTCTACTAGAAGTTGTATAGGTTTCTTAGACTTTAGCTTCAACTCATCAAAGAGTGTTTCCAACCACACACACTGACAAGTTGTTTCTGCAGAAGCAATGTATTTGGCTTCACAAGATGAGAGGGCAACCACATTTTGCTTCTTAGAGCACCATGAAATTGGTGTTCCCATGTACTTAAACAGGTAACCAAATGTGCTCCTTCTATCAACCTTATCACCACACCAATAAAAGTCACACCATACCTCCAAAGGTCCTTCTATGCTACCTATCATCCTTGGAAACAAGAGACCAAAGTCTGCTGCCGCTTTCAAATATCGCAAGATATGTTTGGCTGCTGATAGGTGTGATAGCCTTGGTTCATTCATAAACCTGCTTATCAATCCAACTCCATAGCTAATGTTAGGTCTGCTATTACAAATGTATCTGAGAGACCCTACAATCTGTTTGTACAGTGTTGCATCCACCTTCGACTCATTTGTTTGGTCAGTTAACTTCAGATTTGCCATGACTGGTATTGAAGCGTTGTTGCAATTTTCCATGTTAAACCTCTTCAAGACTTCGTTGATATATCTTCTTTGATGAAAAAACATTCCATCTGCTATCTGCAAGAACTTTGGCCCCAGAAAGTAACTCAGATTGCCAAGATCTGTCATCTCAAACTCTTCTTTCATTCTTCTTTTAAACTCTTCAATCTCATCTTCTGAATCTTCAGTCATGATCAGGTCATCTACGTACAAGCAAATTATTAGAATGCTTTGTTATGCAACAAACTTTACATAGATTCCAAATTCTAATGCGCGTTTCTGAAATCCAAGTCTGATAAGCAGTGAGTTGATGTGATTATTCCAAGCATGGGGTGTCTGCCTAAGCACGTATAAGGCTTTATTCAATCTGTAGACTTTCTACTCCTCTCCTTTCTTCACAAAACCTGGAGGTTGTCTCACATAAACCTCTTCTAGTGGCCCATTCAAGAAGGCTGACTTTACATCCATTTGACATATTTTTCGATTCTTAAAACTGGCCATTGCCACCACTAATCTCACGGTTTCAAGCCTTGCAACTAGTGCAAATACATATGCAAAATCAACTCTAGGTTTTTGTAGAAAGCCTTTTGCAACTAATTTGGCTTTAAGCTTTACCACTTCTCCATCCAGTTTGTATTTGGTTTTAAACACCCACTTAACATCAATGGAATGTTTATGTTATGGCAATTCTACCAGCTCCCATGTTCTGTTCTTTTCAATAACCTTTAACTCTTGGATAGTCTTCCTCATCTTTTGTTTGCTTCTCTCTGATCACTACCATTTTCTTCTACATAGTGTTCAGAAGAATTTGTATTTCTGCCTCCATTTCGTCCACCTCTTGAATGTCCTCTACCTCTTCCAACTCCAGGGCCTTTTATCTTTTAACCAATTTTGGTTTGTAAGGCTTGGTTTGTGCCTTTATCAACATTTCTTCTCTCAATCAGCCTTTGTTCATATGCTTTCAGTGAGTTTTGCAACTCTTCAACCTTCATAGCTTCAAGATCCTTGCACTCCTCTATCGCAAAAGCTATATAATCATATTAAGGAGTTAAAGTTCCAAGGGTCCTTTCAACAATATTTCGGTCTTTAATAGTTTTATCACAAGCTCTTATTACATTCACGACAACTTGTATTCTTCCAATGTACTCAACAATTGTTTCTTGCTCGCCCATGCACAGAAGCTCATACTGTCTTTGTAAAGATTACAACCTAATCTTCTTTACTTTTCCAGAGTTACCATAACCATCTTGTAAGATATCCTATACCTCCTTTGTCGTGGCAGCTTTAAAGACCTTCTAGAATATCGCAGCAGATATGCACTGATGCAAAAGCATTTTGGCTTTGCAATCCAGTCTCCTATTTTCCTTATATGATTTCTTCACTTCATCTGTGTCATTCTTCGAAAGTTCTTTGAAACCTTTCTTCACGATCTCATATACTTCTTGAAAGTCAAGAATTGCATCCATTTTGACACACCAATCATCATAACTTTTGCCATCAAACACTGGTAGGTTACTTGAAATCATCCCTCCTACAGCCATCAAAAAATCCTCCACGAAGCTTTCTTTTCTATTTGATGGGTTTTCTGGAACCTCACCACACTTCACAAGTTTTCGAAACCTAATGCTCTAGATGTCACTCTTAAAGATTGAATAGAGTGTACAGAAGGATAGAAATAACATAGAGATAGAGAAAGTGAGGGTTTTCTCATTCATAGCATAGGAACATATAGAATTGTAAAAAACTGTAAAATGAAAGTAACTATACAGTTGGAAATATTGAATTAACTCATTTGACACTATCCTTACTTACTTTTTATTCTTTTCTTTTTTGAAAAAACTACAAAATCTTATATTTTTTGAACCATTTTATTCTTGTATTTTGTGTCAAATGAATGTAAAAATATGTCATGAAATTATTACTCTTTTAAAAACTTAGAGAAAGTAAGAAGAAAATTAACGGTGTTGTCGAAGAAAGAGCAACATATCACGAAATTAAAAAAAAATATATAAAGTAAATTCATTATTTGATGGAGATAAAGATGAAACACAAATTTTATAATTGTTATATATAAATATGTAAACGATTATGAAATTTTACTTCCACAAGATAATAAAAATTCACTCCTTTGCCATCTTTAAATCAGAGGGATCCATCTAAATAGTCTGAATTAAATTAAGAGTGTTAAAGTGATTTTTTGTTATGGTAATAATTAGAGTCAATTTGACATTAGGGTTATTTAAAAGTTCATATAACAATAGATACATTTAAAAGTGGTTTATTCCCCTTGGCTTTACAATAGGTAGAAAATGTTACGAGAGTAATTCGTTTATATAACAGACTTCAAATAAATTACATTAAAACATATATTTAAAAAAAATTCTAAATTTTTTTAAAATTGATGGATTACTTAAAAATACAGATTTTTAAATTCTTAAAAAGTAATATAAAATTCCTTCATTTAAAAAAAATAATTTTTTTATCTTCAAATTTATTTGTTTTTTTTTTACAAATCGATTTTGGTTGGAGAATCATGATTTAATTGAAATTAATACAACTTTTACCACACATGTTCACAATAATATTATCACTCAATAAAGCACCATAATATTCTTAAACATACTTAAAATCCATGGTGCATCTGTTTCAAGCAAGCCAAAATAGAAGAAACTTCCAACATACAATTTGGTGTCCAAAAGTGACACTCAATGTGAAATCTTTCGCAAAATGTGGCACTCAGTAATAGTATTGGCACTCAACGTCATTCCTCTCGCAATAATGTGCGTTTAGTGACACTTTCAGGCGCTTAGTGTCCTCAAACTAAAATGTTTCAGAACTGTAGTACAAGGATAACACTAATTCGTGTCGTGCTACCGCTCAACGCCAAAGCATTCACAACTTTTGGCACTCAGTGGTACAAAACTGCTGTTAAGCGGCCTGGAACTAAAATGCTCCCAACTTGCACTAGAAACTAGCTTTCAGCCTCAACCTACCACCATTCAACGTTGTATCAAATATCACGAGATAAGTTTCTTTGATTTGGAGGAAAATGGAAAATGTTCAAATGGTCAAAAATAACTTTTAATATCAAGGCACATACTAATTGACTCAATAGGTCATATCATAAGTTTCCAATCAACAAAAACTCAACTAAGACAAATAACTTGATAAACATCCAAAACAAACCAAATTGAGCATATCAAACTTCATCATACAACTCAATCATGCAAATCCCCAATTTCAAGATATCTATAACTTAAAACTAATGCAATTAGTTTGCTTTACCTGGAAGACAAACAAACGAGAATCCTTGTAACACCCTCAAACACACATGAAGCTCTATATGTTCCTATGAACAACACAAACACAATCCTGACACACCATTAAAATCAGTAGAAACTAACAAAGAAAACTCAAACACTACATGTGAGTTAAAAATGATCAATATAGAAAAAGAATAAACCGGTCAAGAAAATAGACAGAAAAACAACTTTATTAAAAAAACTGATCAGACATCATTGAAGAGCTCGCCACAAAAATCACCTTAGTGATCTCCAATCTTCAAACATAACAACAGTTTAGAAAATTAAAGAAAAATTTAGAATTCTTTTTAGAAAAACAATATAATTTTAAAATAATAAAATTCATTTATAATAATTTTATTTATACTTTAAACTTTTATTATTAAAATAATTAAATATCACTATTTTAAACATATTATAAATTTTAAGATACGGATATGCTAAACTTTTATAATATAATATAGTTACAACAAAATCCAATAATATTTTAAAATTAACTACTATTCATGTTAACTTAACTAATTATAGTCTTTATTAATGAAAAAAAAAATCAGTCGAAAAAAAAAAACTTCGTTGATATCACTTAAAATTCTTTTAACAAACTTTAACTGAATATAACAACATTAACAAAGAACGACTAAAAAAGATAATGAATATTAATATCTTCAAATTATCAATAAATAATAATCTGATAGTTAAAAATAAGTCTTTACATTTTATAACAACTGAAATATTTGTTTTCAAAACAAATTTAATAAATCTAATTAAAAATAATAATTTAAAATAATATTAATTTATATTTATATTTGAATATATTATCAGCTATAAAAATTTATAATTGGGATTTCAGTTGTCAGAAAAAAGAACGAATGGATTTTTTTTCTCTTAAAAATCTGTATTAGAGAAAAAGATTGTCGAAACCCTTAATGTAATGTTAAAAATCAGAAAAAAAAAATGCTATTGAGAATGTACATGGCTACATCATAACAGGCATAAAGCAGTAAAAAGAACTATAACTGATCAATAGAAACAGTAAACCACTGCGTTTGCTGCTATTCATAGAAAAGAAAAAGATCTTTCATGCGCCCAGAGCCACGTCTTACTAAGCTAGAAATTTGAAGAACGAAAATCATTGCCAATAATAGCACTAAGAATATTTGCTTTCTAGACGTACAACCTCTTTCTAACACTTCAAGTAGCTTATCATCTACAGAGTGAAGAGAGCGTGAGAAGGCTTAAGTCAAAACTAAGATCATAATTTTCTCTCATAAATTTAGCATTGCCTGCTCAATAATGTAGCATTCTAATTACGCAATGGTGAAGATAGATATCAATTAAAACATGTCCTACATAAGCCTCCTTATAAACTAAATAACAACATCGAAGTTTAGTACCCAAAAAAGTAAAAACATGCAAGTTAGAAGCCAAATTCGTACACAACAATACAAACAGGAGGCTTGACTAGGCTAAATTCACTTCTTTCTTTTCTTTGGGGGCTGCAATGCTTCCTCGTCTTCTTCTTCCTCGTCCTCTTCATTTTCATCATCTTCAGCACCCTCATCCTCCTCTTCTTCACCTCCCTCGTCTTCATCATCCTCGTCATCATCGTCATCCTCATCGTCTTCATCTTGCTCATCACCATCTTCATCTTCGTCCTCTTCTCCATTCTCTTCCACCCCACCTGCGCCACCTTCGGGTGCTTTCTTAGAGTTGCTCCTGTTGTTGGAATTGTTGCCATATCCACCTCCATCTTCGGATGACAACTCGTCTTCACCCTCTCCTTCTTCACCCTCCCCGGATACACCATCTCCTTCGTCATCGTCGTTGCCTTCATCATCGTTACCGTCTTCCCCCTCTGCATCATGTTGCTTGTCTTCACTCTGGGATGTGTTGATCAGTAAGAGCCGGTAGAGATCCTGCATCCATTTTTCAAGACAAATGAACCAAGGAGATGATACTAACCGATGTAAACAAATTGAGTTACAGAAAGGAAAAAACAGATGTTTAATTTGAATATGTAATTAAAATAACAGAGAGGTGTGCTTTTGGAGTTGCAAATTATTTTTCTCGAAACATGTATTACTGTAAATGGAGATTTACGATTCTTAAGCTAAGTGAAGAGTTTAATAACAACTCTTTTAGAGTCTACCTTGCTTTAATCGATATACGTAGATATTGATTTGAAAGGGTTTGAGACTGATATTATTATATAATTGTAGATTGGAAATTTATTTTGTGTTTGTGGAAAAGAAGAGAATAATTGTTTAATAAAACTAGAGAAAACAAAAATTAATTTTCAATTAACTGCCGAAGAAACAACAAAACTTACTATTTCTAAAAACAACGCGTGAGTCATATTAGACATACAAATATTTCAAAAGTTATTTGCGATTGAACGATGTTTGTAAAGCAGTACCCCAAATCTCTTGCTATATTTTACATGTAATCTCTTGCTAACAACAATATATATTACATGTTTTCCCTAAAAAAACGAAAAGCTTGTGGGACTGACTATATAATTTATTTAAAAGATCAATTATTGTTAGGCACTATCCGTACAGATATCTATCAGTAATTAGGCACGTCATTCATCACATGTTAACTTTCTTTAATTCAAGATATAAAGTAAATAAATATTTCTTGTTATAATTAAAGGAAAGGAATGATATAATATTTTAAAATGGAATACGTAAATTGTTGTATAAAATAGGATTTATATATTGTTGGAAAATTAAAATTAAATAGAAGAATAGTAAATATTGGTGGTAATGATTGTTTAGATAATATTATAGTGGGCAACTACATAGATAACAAAAGTGACTGACACTGTTTACAGTTAAGAGTAGAGACATGAGACAGTGGATACTACAATTATGTCCCATCGTATAAGATTCCACCTTTTTTCCCACCCAAGATGCCAGGAAGCAAAACCACAAAAACGACACGCGTTCGTGAAGCGTGCTTTACGCTCAAACGGCATATCCAAGCGAATAACCCATTCGAATCCGCTTCCCCTCTTTCCTTCACTTTTGACTTTCACACGCTCACACGCGACAAAAAGATATTTTTATAATTCATATTCCCAACCGGGCCCCACAGAGTAAAACCTCGGAACTAAACTAATCCCTCAACCGCAATTTATATCTTCTACCCAGTTCCGCAAAAGGAAACAAACAAATCCTAATTTTTTTATTTATTTTCGCCTTATTTTATTTTCCTTCCTCTACCTCGTCCAAAATAAAATAAAATAAGTGCGTACGTTAGCAAACGCCAAACCTAAAAAGGTTAAAAATCACCGGCGCACGGAAGGATAAGGTTACATCGCATCGGTTACCCAAAAAAAAAAAATCCCAAAGCTCGGTGATTCATCAGTCCTACATGCGCATAATAGCGTGTAGAATAGGCACATACTGACAAAGACCAAAAAATTTTCCCATAATTGTTTAGACCATAAAAACATGAACTCGAGAGATAACACAAATTGCTTTCACAAAAGATATAGATAACGTTAGATCTTGTCCAAGTTAAGACTAGTAAAAGCTTCAGACCATAGTTTAGTTCTTTTAACGCTTTAGCTTTTTAGACTTTTTTTTTTAACAAAAAAAAAATGAGTTCAGAGTGTGAAAAACAGAGAGAACTGACTCACCGGAGCCAAAAGGGTGGTTTTGACGACTGCAGAAGCCAGCAAAGTGGCGAGAACTTCCGCAGCGCACGTCAACGCGCCGTAACTGAACGTAACCGTCACCGAATTCTGTTTAGTCTCCATTTCGTACAACAAACAAACAAGCTCCTCCTCCAACTACAAGACCTTATCCTGTAAATAATAAATATTACAATAAATAATAATTAAAATAATAATAATAATAATGATATCACCATATTTAGATCTTCTGCAAAATATTGACAGTGGCTCTTGTTTCCCAAAGTACCAAAAACTATGACACTGATAAGTATTTTATTTTTGTAAAAAGGTAATTAAATTGAAGTTCTCCTTGGAAGGAGGAGATGCAGAGGAAGCATAATTGACGTATAATTAGGAAAGCGCGAGAGAAAGCAGAATTTAGGTTTGAAAACGCAGGCGTGGTAAGAGGAGGAGTTTGAAGATGAGATGGCGAAAGAAGGGAAAAGAAAGGTGAAAGCAGTGTAAAGAGAGAAGAGAAAACGTGGAATTGGCGAGAATTGAAGAAGGAGAAGGTTGAAAGCGCTTACCAGGAAGGAAGATCTGGAGAGGAATGAGGTGGATCTGAAGGTTTGGAGCTCTAAAACCGGGGAAAACAAGCAGCATAAGCCCCGAACATTGTGGACCGTTGGATCCTGATCGTAGAGACACAGAGCACCAAAATATAGAAATATCAGAGGTGAGTGAGAAAGAGAGAGAAGGAAACACACAGAGGTACTGGAGACCGAATGCTCGTAATTTCTCACTCGAGAATCGGGCAGTTCGGGCAGTCTAACCACACGGGAAACAGTCCCTCACGGGCTGCCCTATTGGGCAGGTAAGGACAACTGTGAGTTTACTTAATTTTAAAATCCTTCCTTTTTTTTTTTGCCTTACTTACAATGATTTTTCATTAAATTACCCGGTCTTCACCGGAAAGTCAAGTTTTAAATCTAAAGCATTAATGCCGTTTCTTGTTCGAAAAATAAAAATAAAAGATGATTCGGCACACGTGCCACACGCGTAACTGCTATCACTGTTCCTGTGATTATCTTTTCCAACCATGGTTACTTACTTGCTTCACTCTGGTTTAACCATGATTTACTAACCAAGGCAATGAGAGTAGGAGGGGTTGTTGAAATATCAAATATATATTAAATTCATAATTTAGGACGGACTCGCGCTCTGGGCACCAAGCATCTTTTAGTATTAAATAATAAAGATAACAGAATATTTAACGCTGTGCGTGGACGGAATATCTTCCTTTTTTATAAAATTAAAATATGTTCAAGTTTTAATTATGATGAAACGTAACGTTCTTTCACATCATAAATTAGAGAACTCAACTTATATTCTTTTTATCAGTTTCGTATCTTACTTATGAATGGCTAATTAAGAATAGTATTTTGTAGGTGAAACACTGCTCATCAAATTAATTCATCCATGCCACGTAGGATATTTATTTATTATGAAATTAATGGTGAAAGTATATGAAAATTCAGCTTGTGATGAAAAAATAAGGAAAGTGAGACAAGGGAAAAAATGCTAAAGGAAAAGAGCAACATAAAATAAAAATAAAATTAAGATTTTAATTTATATACAATCTCTTAATTAGAAATTCACGACCTTTTAATGTGATTGGTATTTTCTTTCCATCTTTTTCCATATTGGTTTACTCATCCAAATGTGTGTGTTAAACGAACAAAAATTATATTTTTTATTATTATTTGTGTACATTTTTTTTTTCTTTTCCGTTTTCATAATTAGCACGAAAGGGGTAAAAGATAGTTAAAAGTATAACCATATAAAGACCATAAAATTTCATGAATGATAATGGGTTGTCTTATATTTTAAGAGACAATGATGAGTCACACATGTAATAATAACGATTTAAAGTGGGACATCTATGATGTGTTAAGAAAGTAGAAGTTGCAAAGAGGAAAAATATATTTACATTACTTTGAATGTCTCTTATTTCTTCACCTGACTGTTTGGTGAGTGTTATAAACTTATTAGAAGAGGACGTATTATCATTAGAATTACTATTTATCATTGGGTTGAGGATTTTTCTTATTAATATTGATAGAAATTATTGTTTATTTAAATTATTATTATTACTATTATTATTATTATTATTAGTTAGAGATTTTAATATAAACTAGAAGAATAGTTAAGTCGAAAGAAAAACATGGAATAGTTAACTAAAAACATTGTAAAAACAATCCAATTTATATATAAAAAAAAAGTATGATGAGGAGTACTCCACCAACGTTAACCCTAATCGATGGTGGTTTGTAGAGCTGAGGGCCTTGCACTTGGTATCTAGGAGTGTGGAGTGTTGATTGTGCATCACATGGAGTGCTTGTTCTTGATTGTGTGTTGAAGGTAATAGTGTTTGTACACTGGAGAGTGGTTGGAGTTCACTTATATTGTTGAAATAAGGGTGTAGATTTGGCACGTCTAGTACGAGTGACTGGTTAAAGAAAGGTTTATCACATGGTGAGGCATAAGAAGATATGGTCTCTGTGTAAATTTTTGAATAAGTTTATCTTGTTAATCTAGGGATTATTTGCATTAACGAATTTCCTTAACAAAATGGAATAAATAATTTACACATTTGAACTTTTGTAAAAAACTTGATATAACTTGGAAGCATTTGGGCTTATAGAAGACAATTTCACTGGGTAAAGGATTCGATTGATTTTCTTTTTTCTTCTTTGGAAGGCATGCAAAGGGTTTTTTTTAATGTTGAAACTTGGATTTACTTCTTGACATTCTTGGTGCTTTTTTTGGGATAAAAGATTTTGTCTTTGGTTTCCATGAAACTTAGAAAAATTCAATATTTCGTTCAAATTTATGGTCTTCCTTTTAACTATTAGTAGCCCAAAAGAATTTTCTCAATATCAAGTTAAATTGATACACCTTTATCTTTAGATTATTATACAAAAAATAAGTCTCGAGATTTCTTTGATTTGTCTTTGTTGATGATTATTTGTTATCTAATTTTCTTAATAAAATTTTAGTGAAAATATTTCGATTTGCATTTATTGCTGGTGTGAAGTAGGAGAAATCATCTATTTTGTTCAAATTGTAAAATGCTTTATCTATCTATATCTAATTGTAGATAGATACAAGATGTCAATGTTATTTTTGGTGGAGAGAAAATAGTTGGCGTAAAAGACAACATTATTGTCCCAAAGAGTTTAGTGGACAAGATGAGACTAAGAGCTCTTTAGCTCGAGTCATCAAAGCAATAATAGAGCTTGTGGTGAAGTCTCTGATGAAGTTTATGGTGGAGAATGTGGTTCAGTCTTTTACGGTGCAACTTGTTGTGCAACAACTTAAGTCGATGGTACTTAATCATGATAATATTTATTTTGTGAATGGATCTTCTCTTGTTAAGAATCTTGATGGTGGTGTAAAATCTAATTCCTTGGCCGGTATACCTTCTTTGGGAGGATATCACTTTCATCGTCAATAATTGCATAATTTAGAGCAATTAGATTCAACTCAGTAGTTAACATCAACTCCTAATCCTTTGATGTCTATCTAACAAGACTCATTTTGTAAAGGAATTAAAAATAATTTCAAAATATACTAGTATCAAGGAATTAAAAATAATTTTTAAATATACTAGCGTTTGATAAGAAGAAAAATTCTAATACTAAAAGAAGATAATTAGTCGATTTAAACTACAAGAAAAGAAAATCAGGTAGGAGTTGGCCAAAGAAATTTTTTACTGAATTTTTCAAAACAAAAATTTCTAAAAATTAAAAATCTTTTCTTTGAATGTAAAGGAATTGACTAATGATAAAAAAAATTATACATTAAAAAATTTGTCTGACATATGAAATTTAAATAAGTTTTGTAAAAGAAATCATGAATTTTTTTTCATAATAAATTTTTTCTACCAAATGTAAGATGTAATTTTATTGTTGGTTTAGTGTATTATCTTATGTTTTTTTTTTCTTTTTTCTTTTTTAATATAATATTTACGTAATGGCAGCTATGCCCATCATAAACTTATTTGAAAAATTACAATTATCATTAGTAAATTAGTTTAACAAAATCTTGTTAGTGGAAAAAGTTCCTCTTAAAACGTTGATAAAAATGATTGCAAAGAAGTAAGAAAAACTAAGATAATACGGTCAATACAAGAATTTGAAGAAGCATCTAGGTAAGAAGAGACTTCAAGTAGCATCAACATACAGTGACGGATTTTAAAAGTATAATAAAACTATTAGCATTATTTTATAGATATACAATAACTTTAAAAGTGTTAAATATAAAAAATATATTAAGGTTTAAAATTTGTTTACGTCTTGTCTTATATAACGTGTAATTTATTATTTAATTTATTATTAAATTTTGTAAAACTGTTATATGATGTGGCTTTTATGTTATATTATTTAATTTAAATACACCTACCATCTTAAATGAGATATTAAACGACCCCGTTTTTAACATTTCTTTGTGGAAAAATAAAAATCTAATTATTTATTTGTGAGTCATTAATCTCATCAAGGCCATCGACTCATTAATCCCGTCAAAGTCATTGTCATCAGTCACTGTCGCCGGAGTTACTCTAGGGTGGGTGTTGTTAAGAAAAGCGATATGATTTTCTGGTGCTTCAGGTTAACTAATTTAAACCTTATCCCATCGATCACTGCAAGACACCCATTTTGGATCTCCATAGAAGCTGTCTGAGTTGTTCATATAACCTATGCTCAAGTTGTTGCCTGGAATAATTAAGTCAGGGAAAAGCATATGGAGAAATTAACTTATCTGCATTCAATCTACCTGATAAAATGAAAAGTAGCAGTGCTAGTGAGAGTCAGACTTTGGACAAGAAGTCCATATCCAGTGGCAATTTAACTGATACTTCAATATTGTATGAGTTGAGATCTGTTTTCCCCTCCAATTGGATCAAAGAGATGGAAGTAAAGGCAGAAGAAATTGTTTGCAGTTATGACTTTCCTGAAACTTCAGATAAAAGTTCAAGCTTCTCATTGTGTTTTGACACCGATCGTAATACTAACAGATACAAGCAGTTGCAAGAAGCAGCTTTAAGAGCACCGAAAAATCATATCATTTTTTCTCAACAACACCAGAAAATCATCTTCATCACCACGAACCATGTCGTGCTGTCACCACCGTGCCGAAAATCGCATAACCAGGCCTGAACCATCATTGAGGCACGACGCCAAGCGAACCCTAAACGCCCAAATCAAACCAACCGCCGTCGCGCAACCAGCAGAAACCCAGAAGACGAGACCTTAATCGCGTCGTCGCCTACGTTGCAACCCTCACCGCCTCGACACCAAGCAAACCCTAAACGCCTAAATCGAACTCGCCGCTGTCGCGCAACCAGCAGAAACACAGAAGGCGAGACCTTAATCGCGTTGTCGCCCACGTTGCAACCCTCACCGCCTCGACACCAAGCGAACCTTGAACGCGCCTAAATCGAACTTGCCACCGTCACGCAACCAGCAGAAACGCAGAAGGCGAGACCCTAATCGCGTCGTCGCCCACGTTGCAACCCTCACCACCTCGACCTCACCTTGCCTTATCTTGGTTGCAGTGGTGGAAAATGTTCAATTCAAGCCAATCTAGGTTGTTTTCATGAATGCAATTTATGTGGGAGAGCCTTTTGAATCGTTGTTGGCTTTGAAGGAGGAGAACTCCATGACTGAATTCATTATTCAATTTGAAAGATTTGTTGGGGTTATTAAGGGATTCGAAACAAACAAATTTATTCTTTCTTTTTCCTTATATTTTTTTTATTTTCTTAATGATTATATCATTGTTGGTAGTATAAAAGGTTATAGTTTGATTTCCAGTGAGCAGAACAATATGATCTTCTAGCTACCGGATGTATCGAGGTGAGTGTGAGAGAGAAGAAAATCAATCCATCAAACTCTAACAAGGAACTGTGCAAGGTTTTTCGTTAAAGAGGCAGCGTTTGGACACTTGTACAAGATTTAATAACAAATTAAATAAAAATTCCACCTAATATAAGATGTATATATATATATATATATATATATATATGTATATATATATATATGTATATATATATATATATATATATATATGTATATATATATATATGTATATATATATATATGTATGTATGTATGTATGTACCACGTCATCACAATTAGACAGTGTCACTGAAAACTTAATGTAAAGGATTTAATTTACTCATTTTTACAAGTTTTTTGACTCAGACTGAAAAAAAAAGGATAATGATATTTAGACAACATTATTTTTTACAACATTTGAACATTGGTTACGTGTTTATCTGTAATTGGTCAAAAATTACTGCACAATCAATAATAATAATCATAAACATTATTGTGCAGTAATTTTTGACCAATCACAGATTGATACGTAATCAATGTTCAAATGTTGTCAAAAAAATGTTGTCTAAATATCATTATCCAAAAGAAAAAGATAACCCACTTGAGATTGATATACAAATACGAGGACCAAACGATGGTTTAAACCATATATTAAAATTAAAAATAAATATTTTAATTTATATATGTAAAAATTAAAGGCGTAGACTTTCCTCGCACAAAAAAGCTCTGCCACTGTCGAAATGTCTTTGGAGAGGGTTTAACAGTGGAAGGAGCAGCGATGCCATTGTTTTGTTTCTACTTATGTACTTGAGATGCAGAACATAGGAGAGCAATGATAACATGTGTTTGGATCAATTGATTTACGAATGAACACAACAACGGAAATCCAATCTATATATATATATATATATATATATATATATATATATATATATAATACACACACACACAATATAAAATTATAAATAATTAAAAATAATCATATATAAATTAAATATTAATATATTTAAATAATAATCATGTTATTAATATTAAAAATAAATTTAAAACTTATTAATTAAATAAAATTTATTGTAATAGTTACAATAATTTGATCATTTTATAAATACATTACTTTTTAATTTTTATTATTATTATTTTTTTCTTAATCTAAATAGTCTTACTTTCAACTCTTTTTCCTTTAATTTTAGTTTTTTTTTCACTGTTTGAAACAAATGCAGCCTCAGTAGAAAAGAATAAAGAGAATGCACAAAAGTAAGAGTGAAATGGTAGATATATAGATACAAAAGATTATGAAGAAAATAAATAAAAAATGTACAGGATGGTTATGCTCCATTAATTTTAGTGCCTACTAACATGGTTGTTGAGTCCTAAAATGCATGCGACCCTTGTTCCAATATTAGACACTTGGATGATAGTGTATTTAATGTATATTCTGTTCTAATTTATATTTTAAAACATTTAATTAAGGTTTAAGTTTCTAATAAACTTTGGTAGTTTATAAAGTCTTAACAAATTTACATTTTTTTTATTGATTAAGTGATATGATTATTAATTTGGTAATGTGATTGTTTTAAATTTATAAAATTGTAAGATTATAAAATCATATTTTTGAGAAAATTAAATAATGTGATAAGAGAAGATAACGACTATATTACCAAGTCAAAATCATGACAATTTATTAAAAGAAAAACCCAATCCTAAGAATTCAATTGAAAATATTTACACTTTTTAAGATTTAATGGACCATGAAAATTTATCTGGAATTTAACTGAAAATTTTTAAATTTATAATAAACTTGAAACTTAATTAAGCTTATCTATCTTAAATGTGTTTGGTCATCTAGGAATAACAATAATGTAAGATAATTTATCTACATGTAATTCATAAATGTAGATCGAATTGATCCATCTATATAAAAATTATGGACTAGTTTTGTTAACTCGATCGACATAATAATTGACTTGTGTATGTGGAGGTCATTCCACATAAACAAAATCTTAAAAAAATGTTGTGACAAATATCTTATTTTAATATTTCACAGATTTGTTGCATCTCAATAGTATATTTTTTGAAAAAAAAAATATACTAAGTAAACATAAAATTAAGATTCACGTAAATAAATATGTCAAAGTTAAATCTTTCATGAAGAAGAAAACATAAAAAAAATTATAAGCTACCAACAACATAGACTTAATAGACTTTACCAGTGACGATTGTTTGATAAGATAAATACTCTATCAAGAGTTTCATATTGTTTTAGTACAAGTTTTTGAACTAGCATTTTGTTTAATGGGATGACTATCGTTTATCCCAACACGTTATATCCTGTATATAGTTTCGATAACATTTAGAGTATGTATTTGCATCAGACACTATTTTCATTGTCATAATTACTCTCATATTTATTTTATCCTAGTCATTAAGATAGGTGATTCTGTTGGTTAGGCATTTGTCTTTTGGGCAACCCAATTGTTTAGATATCAATATTTAAGTATTGTTTGAAATTTTTTAAAACATGAGTTGCTAGACATTCTGATTTTGTCTCAACAAATTCATTCTACTCTGGTGAGTGTGAAAAGGAGGAAAAACAACGACTTATTCGATCAAAGAAACTAATTAGTCTAAATTGAAGAGTTTACTGTAAGAATCACTCTTATAATCTCATATTTTCAATCAAATAAATAGATTGTAAGAACTTCTAAAAAAAATTAGAGAATTCTATAAAATTAATTTCTAAATACATTATGTGTTTTAAAATAATTTCATTTATAAAACTACCTATTTATATAAATCCATTTAATATTAAAATAACTAAGTTTTATTCTATTTAAATCATAATCAATTCTAAAATACCATTTTTTATTCTTCACATTAATCTAACTCATTTTAATAGAAATTACATTTTACAATATATTTCAATTTTATCCTAGGTTGATTATTTATATATATGTTACATTAGTTTAGAATATTTTAAGTTTAATTTTAACATATGTCAATACCTTTTTAATATTTTTCTTTATTTTAAACCGTTTATATTTACATGTATTTTTCTTTAAAAATTTTAACATCAACTTCATATTTCATTTATTTTGTACGATATTTCTATTATACAATATGTCTACCTTTTACTTTAATAACGGCCTGTGCATACACATTTATATTTAATATAATATAACTCAAAAAATTAATTATTAATTTTAAACCCGTAATAGTATTATTTTATTATATATCACTAATTAATTAGTGTCAATTTTATATGTAATAATAAACACATTTATATCTAAATATTATTTTTTAATTTTATTACTATTACTATTATTATTGGTATTATTATCGTTATTATTACTATTAATATTATTTTTATTGATAGTATTATGGTTAATATTGGTTTTATTAATTGTATTTTCATAATTCATTACTTTAATATAAAGAAATCATTATTAAAATAATAATATTTTCAATTAATTGGTTATAATAAAATAATGATGATTAATTATATTAAATATTTTTTTCGAAAGTAGTAATAATTATATAAATTTTCTTAATTCATACTTTAAATAAAACAAAAATGAACAAAAACGACGCACGGGTCTAAACTACTTTTCTTTTAAAATTAAGTAATTTAGACCTATTTTAAAAAATCATGTTATTATTAATAGAAAATTATACATTTTCGTTAGCAATAACAATGTCAAATATTTTTTAACCTACAACACTAATAATAAAATTTAAGCTTAACGACACAATTTCACTTATTATATTTTTGCACATCCTTTTTCCACTGTGGCCTAAAATTAAATATATTTAATCCTTTTTGTATTAGGTTTATCAAATGTTTGATTTTTAAAGATACAAGCAACTAGTAATAGTGAAATCAACTATTCATTAAATAGTTGGACAAACCACTTGATAATAGTCTTGTAATATTTCTCTAATACTTTATATTCATCCTTATAAAAACTATGTTTAGTTTATGTTGAAAATTATCGTCGGTAATTGAATTAAAAAAAAATAAATAATTGTTTCGGTAACATTTGTTTGGGGTCGGTCGTCCTTTCTGATTATGTTCTTGTCGTTCAACTTTTCGTGTAATCATTCCCGATTGGGAGTTGACCTGCAGAAGACACTCAGACTTTCAAGTTAGATATGTTTCATATAGAGGTCAATATTTTTATTATGATAGATCAAGATAATTGTACCTGAACATCGACAGTATACTTATTAGGCTTGTGACAGCCAACTCCATTGATTAACTATTAGTGCAACATATTTTAGGTAATCAAATACAATAATTAATCATTAATATCGTACATTTGTAAATTAAGACCTGATAATTGCCCATGAATGACCATTAACTCCGACGACAGTATATTTCATATAGTACAATAATTAAGAAACTTGTTGTTGAGTTTAACCTCTTCTGACTTCCGGGGAACAGATATCCAGTGGAGATGACGGGGTGGAGCCTGTAGCTCAGAGGATTAGAGCACGTGGCTACGAACCACGGTCTCGGGGGTTCGAATCCCTCCTTGCCCACAACCGGCCAAAAAAGGGAAGGATTTTTCCCTCTGGGGGTAGGAAAATCATGATCGGGCTAGAGACCCAAAGCTATGGAACTTGTGAGTAGTTTGTAGAAATGGAATGGTCTTACTGTTTTATGTTTTATTAAATCAATTTAGTATGCCTTAATCTTTTAATCCCCATTTTTTTTTACGCTTCCTCAACCAGGTTTGAAATAGCGGAGCAAGTAAAGTATTATTAGCATAGCACAAAAAAGAAGAAAATGCTTCTCTTACAGAATCCATTTCTTTTAACTATTTTTGTTCCTTCTATCATTACTTTTGATATTTCCAAAGTTCATAAAGGGGGTACACTGAAGTATTACTATTCACAACAAATAATTTCTAATAAGGAATAGTTGCCACTCATTGGGCCGTCAAAGTTCAATGGACTTTCATGAAGCCCAAAAAAAGAAACGTGGGTGTTTCATGCTACACCTCTAATCCATTCATCCCCACCTTCAAAGTTTTTTAAAATGTCTAAATTATCCTGTAATTAAGAAACTTTTAATATTTAAGAAAACAAAAAGTAAAGTGGGTTGACGTCAAATTATGTATTATCATATTTATTATTATTATTATTATTATTATTATTATTATTGATTAATTCAGAGTACAATTTTCCAAACAATTGTTCACTTCACCGTTAATGATTTCCATAAATATTTCTTCAATGTGTTTTAGTTTCCACCAAATAACACTTAATTTCGTTTAAAATTTATAAAAGAAATATATAATACTATAAATGTAAAGTTTGTAATTTAGTCACCATTTAGAGAGGACACATGGCAAGGTATGAGAGGATGAACCATTAAAAAAAAATTTACTTAAGTTTATATGAAGAAGAAATCAGATTTTTGGTTACCTTCTTCTTACCTTAAAGTTATCACCTCCTCTCCAAGCTCTTCATTCTCCATTTCATTTTCTTCCAAATGTTAAAAAAATTGAACCGTTTAATTCATCTCTTGTAGCTACTTGAATCATCTTAGTCCCAAGGTTTCCAATTTCACCGATTCCTTTTGCTGTCAAAGAGGGTAAGTTGTTCTTCTCTCTTTTTCTTCATTTTTGAATCTTAGGACATGCAATTTACTGATTGCATGTGTTTTTTTATTTCCCTCAATTCCATTCCCTTTCAATTTGAACTGTGCAACTGTTTTGATCACCGTAATTGTGAATCCATAGAGTTGGGGTAAATTCTGGAATTTTGTAGGAAACATAGAGGAAGTCTGGAACTGTGCTGTGCTAAATTTCCAGGTAAGGGGAGCTAGGATTCTTATTACTGTTTTGTGTAATCTTTGGTTGTTTGAATTGGTTTTGTGTATTTATGTTGATATAGTGCATGAGAGGCTGTTTTGATGATTTTACTGCTGTTTGAAGTGGAAATTTGTGGTTCTTATATATATGAACATGTTGTGATGGTTGATTGTGGTATGTACTGTGAAATTTATGTCTTTGAACTGGTATAGGGTCCTTGAGATGATGAAATTGTGTAACTGAATGCATGCAAATCTGTTTAGTAGCAAAAAAGGGCTGTTTAATTGAGTTTGTACTGATTTAAAGAGGATTAAGAGGAAGTGATGTGGCCAAATTGGGTAAGAAGGGTTGGAAGCTGTTTTAGGTATTTAGAGTAGCATAAGTATGGTACATGTGACTTGTTAAGAGTGTTAGATTAGTCAAAAATAGTCCCAAAGTGGTGAATCTAATTTTGAGTCCATAGGTTGATGAAAGTGAGGTCTTGAATTGGAAATCTATGCATAACTACTAGAAATGGAGGTTAGGGACATTTGTAGTTACTTAGGCAAGTATAAATTGGGTTATAGTGTGTTAGGATGATTATAAGTTCACAAAAATGATTAAAATTGGTAATGGAGGTTGGAGTTCTTGATTAGGCAAATTGCCAAGTAAACAGTCAGATTAATCATAGTGTTTGAGTCAAAATTTAGGGAAGTGGAGTAGTGATTTTGTGAGTTAGGGGTTAGGGTCTGAATTAGGCTATTGGAGTCACTCAGTTAAGTCATTTGTGACTTATTAGAAGAATTAAAATGGTCCAAAACAGTCTCCAAGTGGTAAATTAGAATTTGGATCTATAAGTAAATGAAATTGAAGTATTAGATCCTAGATCAATGTATAACTAATAGAGATTGATGTTAGAATAGTGTGCAACCCTTTAAACAAGCATAATTCATCATGTAGATGGAATTGGAGGTGTTAGAAATTCACCTAAAGGCCTAAGAACGAGTTTGGAAGGGTAGAGTGCTGCAAATATGCAGAATTCGGACCTGCAGAATTTGCAAATTCGCACAATGCACCCTCCTGGTGCGCCGAGCGAATTTAGTTTGGCAGATTGACTGTTTTTGATGTTTTTGATGAGGTTGGTGAAGTGAAACAAGATTGGTGGTATGAATTATGGGCTTTGAGAATCAAATCAAGATCTCTAGGTGAGATCATTGTTAATGTTGAGAATAAATACATAAAGCTCAGTCTTGGGTGTCTCCATTTATGGGCCAAGATATGAGTGATATCATGTTAAGTATTGGAATGAATATAGGTAGCTCAGTCTTGGGGGTTTTCCTTAACACTCTAATGACTATTCAATCTCACTTAGAGAAGAATATGTCATGTGGTGAGAGTAGTAGGAGGTCCTAGCCTTGGTTGTCTCCATTTTTAATGGGTCAAGGTGAGTGATAACGGACTAACCTTGTGGTGGTAGGGTGGAACCCATAGCAATTGGCTTTGCAAAGCAGTAGAGGCCACCACAAGTGCATAACCTGCCATAGCTCGATATTCATTCCAAGTCCAGACGAGTCTAAGTATAACATAATCTAATAAAACTGTTTTCTATGTTGATTTGTTTGCATGTCTCTTGTTATTCTAGTTTAACTTTAATTAACTTGTATGCTTTTGGAAATCTAGCTTACCCTTGCACTGTTTGCTTTGTTTATATGTGTTTGAATTACCTCTTTGCAATGGTCATTCTAAATTGGATGTGAGCAAAGGCAAGAGAGGTTTCTCTGGAGCAGACACTGGAGGAAGAGGATGTCCCTCCCAACTCTTAGACTTTAGTAGATCTTTCCTTATCATTTTGAAAAACTTTTACACTTGTTATTCTAGTACTTAGGTTTTTCTTAAATAGTTTCCTTCTATTTTGAGATACTTTATTTATGTATATAATTTTCTATTTCAGTTTTAATTCTGCCTCTAGTTTTGGATGACTGTATAATTTATAGTGTCATATATTACTCTCAACTGCTTTAGTATATTATATTTGATACATGCTATATTATATAGTTTCTATATAAATGGGATGTCACAATAAATGTTTATTTTTATATAATAATAATAATGTACATGTTGATAAACTAATTCTATGTATACATTTAACAGTACAATTAACAAAGACGAAAAAGAACAACGAAATTCAAGCTAAGACATATTTATTTTATTAAAATAAATTGTCTCTGTACTTATTCTACCGAAATTATATTTTTAGCCGAAGGAAAGGACCATTGGTGACGTGACTGATCACGAGTACAGTATTCTTTTTAGTGACAGTAGTTCAATTGACGTCAGAACAAAACATTATAAACGCAAAACTCTCTCTCGCACGCTATACCTCTATATCCATTTTATATTAGGATTAACAATTTTGTATTAAAGAAATGTTAATAATCATTATCTACTAAAATTTTTTCCTTATTAAAATTATCCACTTTTTTCAATAATTACATTTTCTACCTCCAAAAATAAGACACATAATTATTCTTACATGTCTACTATAGTTTCACATTATTTATTTAAGACTGAAATACAATTTAAATATTTATTATTCTTTTCCAACAATTTTTTTGAAAAATTTAAATTCAAAACAGTATTTTCATCATGAGATTGATAAGAGAATATTTAATCTTTAAAATTGATAATGAAATATTTAGTCCCTTAATTAACAATAGTTTATATTTATATTTTAAATAAACAAAGAAAATTAACATGTAACACAAAACTCCAAATTTCAATTTTTAAATTTTTTTTTCCATGTAGATTAAATAGAGAGGTATCTAGATTGGAGAACAGTGTTGTGTCTAATATTCTTTTTTAAAATGCATGTTTGACATTGAGGAAGAAAAATGTATGAGAATGGGAAAGAATCTAAAATATATGATAATTGAGAGAGGCAAAAGCCATTGTTAGTGGCAAGCCACTTTGTATTGCACTTGAATAGGAAAAAGGAAGCAAGTGTTTGCGTGACGTAACATTTATGAAATGGATAGTAATGAAAGAAGGCAATGCAATGCAGAAGAAGAATATGAAAGGGAAAATCACTAATAGCTTGGCCAACCATTCTAAAATGTAACCACCAACATTATTGTAGCTTTACACTTGTAAGACTCATTCAAAGAGCTAATAGTCTACTCTATAATAATGTAAACTTATCATCACTCCTCACACTCATTTTTTTATTGCACATAATCCATTTCATATCACCAATTTTATCCCATATTCTCTTTTTTTTTTTTTTTTCTCTTTTTGCTACAATCTTGTTTATTCAATTAATTAGACTTGAGCAGTTCGTGACGCAATCAGTTTGCTTCTGCCCCTGCAAATGTAATCCCAAACAAAACTTTCTAATTTTTTTATTTTTAAAGTCAAATTTACGATGCGTGTCTTTTACTTTATTTTTCTTAATCTACTTGAATTTCAAATAGGTTTTGGAGATGTTTTTTGTAGGTGATAGCACTAGAAAATCATAATAGGAACGAGGGAGTTTTGGTATCCCAACCCGAAGTCGGATCCATCCTTTCTAATGTTTTTTTTAGTGTAAAAAGAGGAGTTGATGTTGTTGGTGATTAATAAAAGGTGCATTTGTTCTGTATTTTTTTGTTCATTTGTGAGAATAATCTAACATGCATGTAAGAGGAAGAGGAGTTGACCTAAACTAGTTGTAATTTGTAGAGAATGAACTTTAATAATGTTGCGTGTATATTAAATATTAACACTATATTTAGTTTAATAAGTATATTATCTTAATTACTTAAAATTATTGGTCAATATTTATCACTAAATAATAAATAAATGTTTTATCATTTTCTTATAATTTGACAAGAAACACTTATAATGTTTGATAACCATAATTTTTATTATTATGTGAGCTTTATTTAAGTGGTAAAATCAATTTACTTGCTTGAATCCTCACTTCTAGTTTTTATGTATATCTATTTTTTGGACTACATAATGTAAATAATACTTTAATACTCTCTTTTTGTATCTATTTTGATGCTAGGAAGATCCTCCATCATATCAAAGAACA
Source organism: Vigna mungo (assembly GCA_036885675.1). NCBI lineage: Eukaryota > Viridiplantae > Streptophyta > Magnoliopsida > Fabales > Fabaceae > Vigna > Vigna mungo. Next base: position 62,479,563 of record CP144700.1, read on the forward strand.
TTAGTGACCCAGAGAAGCAAGAAGATCAGAAAAAAAGGGAAGAACTTAAAGTTCAATCGCTAGGCACCTCATCCTCTAGCTGGGCGAGATAACTCTAAGCACCCCTTCACTACCGCTAAGCACTACCTTTCCAGATAGCACCAAGGGTTGCCTTTAAGATTAGCACTAAGCACTAGAGACTTAGTACTGAGCCCATATTTCTTCTATATAAATAGAGGACCCTATGTGTATATTCAACATAAGAAAGACTAATCTCATACATAGTTTTCATTATATTCAACAATAATAGTACAATTACACAAGTCTAATAAGACACAATGGACGAGACTATCCATATAGTAATTAGATGAGTATAACAAAAATTATTAGACAAATCATTCCATACGTTAATTAGACGAGTATAATTAGACAAGTCTAAGAATACATTAATTAGACAAGTCTAGAAATACATTAATTAGACAAGTAAAAAAAAAAACATTAGACGATTGTATCGAGTATTGATTAGACAAGTCTAGCAATACATATTAGAGATTCATTCACATATTGATTAAACGACTCTACTAATATATATTAGACAAGTATTTCCACAGATGAATTAAACAAGTTTTTTAATACACATTAAACAAGTTTGTTCATTCATTGATTAAATAAATTTTGCAATACACATTAAACAAGTTTGTTCATACATTGATTATATGAGTATAACGAAAAATATTAGACGAATCTAGCAATACACATTAGACGAGTATGTCCATATGCTTATTAGATGATATAGATAAAAACATTAGATGAATTATTCCATGCATTGATTAAATGAGTATAAGAATACACATTAGATGAGTATGTCCATACATTGATCAGACGAGTCTTGCAACACACATTAGACAAGTTTATTCATACATTGACTAGATAAGTCTAACAATATACATTAGATGAGTCTCTTCATAAACATATTATATGAGTCTATTAATATACATTAAACAACTCTATCCATTCACTAATTAGACGAGTCTTGCAATATACATTAGACAAGTTTATTTATATACTGATTAGATGAGTCTAACAATACATATTAGATGAGTGTGTCCATATACTGATTAGATGAGTTTAACAACACACATATAATGAGTTTTTCAATGCACTAGTTAAACAAGTCTAACAATATATATTAGTTCAGTTTGTTCATACACTAATTTATATTTTTAACGAGTCTACTCTACATATTTTTATATATCTTTTATATTTTTAAAGAGTTTACTCTAATTTTACATATACTTTATTCTATTGTATTTTTATAAAGTCTATAAATATTGACTTTCTAAACATATAAATCATTTTTCAGGTTATTTTTTTAAATAAGCACACATACATAAATGAATTGATACATTAACACGGGTTTAAAACTAATTTGTAAATAAAATGAAACATTGACATTGAGATTAAAACTAATTTGTAAATAAAAGAAACAAGAGGTTTGTGAAAATATATATTTTTCATCCTCCCTCCATAAAATGAAAGTTAATGTTCAGGTGATATTTTTCAATTACATAATTACTCTACAAATAACAAAGAAAGAGAGTCTAAATAATATTTTGTTATATAATAATGTAATGTAATAGATTATTTCATATACATAATCGATTATATTACATTATATATATATATATATATATATATATATATATATATATATATATATATATATATATATATATTAGTTTTACAGTATAATGTAATATTTTAATAAAATTAGCATAATAAAAATAAAAAATTTAAAATACCATAATAAAATTGAAAATAATAATTATAATAAATAATAATATTACAAACAATGAAAATATTAATTATAATAGAATTATAAAATATAATTAATTATTAATAATAAAAAGATTATAAAATATGCTGTTAAAATTAAATAAATTATTGATTCAAAGAATCAATGTCCATTTAAGATAAGCAAAGACAAGTATAATTTAACAGTTATATAATCAAACAATAAATTTAGTTTTAAAAATTATTACTACAAAAAAAACCTTAAATAATAATTAATTTTAGTAACAAAAAATAACTAATCATTATAATAACCAATTTAAATACTAATTTATAAATTAAAAATTATTGATACCTAAAATAATTTTTACTATGAATAAAGAATTATAATTAATTTATAAATTTATATTTAAATTGGTTACTAGTCTCTAATTAAATTAATATTTAAAATAGTCATTACAATGACTAATTACTTTTTAAAATTGATTAGGATAAAATAGAAAACCATGTGAACACCAAGACGAGGAATTCTCTTTTGTATAATGGTACAGATATAATAGTATTGATAAATAATTAGTTTTATTAATACTAGCTAAAATATAGTGTAGTCACAGCTGTGTATTGTTATTTTTTTTACTATGTTCTTTCATATTTTTATAAATACATATATATTATTTTTATTTTACATAGTTTTATTTATTGTATGAAAACAAAACAATTAAATATATCGTTAAAGTTATGTTATAATAAGAAGCCTACTTATATTAAATGAAATATTTAAAATATATAATTTAATATTATTCAAAAATAGGAACAGTTACTTTTTTTTTTTCAAAATTTACATGGACTTGTTTTCTCATTATTTTGTTAGTTTCTTTTCTCGTTTCTTTTATTATCCTATGTCTACTTTTTTTTTTTTAATTTTATATTATAACTTAAACGGCAAAATAGAAAAAACGATTTGTATATAGAAAAGTATTTAGATATTATAGTAGATACTTCTTTAAAATTTAAATTTAAAATTGTTGTTTTAAATATTTTTAAAAAGTAAGCTAAAATAATCCTTTATATCAAAAGCAAGGTGAAATCCCACCTAAAAATTATAAATTATTTAAAATATTATTAGATGGTGGACAGAAATATCCGTAGAATTTAAGATTTTTAAATATTACTAGAAAAATTATAGATAAAAATTGTAAAATGATTATAATTTTTTGATACAGTATTGGAATGCTCATTTTTCATTTATAATAACAATAAATAATAAACTTATTATTGTTTTATTAGAATTGTAAAATAAATATAAATATTTTTTACAATTTTATTATAAATATTTTTATTTATTTTATAAATAAATTTTTTTTATTATAATAGTTACTTTAGTTAAAGAAATAATTAAATTTAAAAATATAATATAAAAAAAGATAAATTTAAAAAGAATTACCATAAAATCGGTAAGATAATTATTTCAATTTTTTAAAGAGGTTAAAATTAAAAAAAAAGAGTATATGTATATGAAAAAAAAAAACTCCTATGAGAAAAACCACGACTTTTGCCAGTGTGTATTTGCATTCATTAATGTAAATTTTTTAAAAAAAAAAACAAGTATAATTCTAAATAATTGATTTTTAGTTAAAAAAATGTATGTTTATGTTATTTTAAGTAAAAAAAAAGAAGAGAATTATGTTGTCAAGAAAAGTCAAACAATTATAATGGACACGGTAAAAAATTTACATAGTTATATATATATATATATATATATATATATATATATATATATATATATATATATATATATATATAAATCTTACATGTTTTAAATAGTTAAAAAGAAATATTATAATAAAATTGTCAATTAAAAAAATGATTTGTTTTATATGTTGTATAGATAAATAATTTTTATAAGTAAAAATTAACAAAAACAAGTTATACGAAAGAAAAGTAAAATTTTTGTAAGAAATTAAATACATTAAAATGAATTAGAAAGAGTGAATGGATAAAAATGGAAATGTTAGTATTAAGTGGTTAGTTAATTTGATATTTAAAGTGGAAAGAGGCCTTGATTTTTGTATATGATGTAAGTTAAGAAAATCCAAAAAAAAGAAAAGTTAAGAATAAAAGGGTGTAAACCATGGAAGATGCTTACAGGAATTTATCCAAAGATGATTTTTGTGTACACAAAGTTGTTCTCTCATTGGCGTAATCGTAAAATGATGTCAGCAAGAGAACCCCACCAATCTGCAGGATCTACCTGGTGCGCACATTAGTGGTAGTGGAAATGTGACCATCATCATGCTTTCCTATTCCTCTCTGTTCTGTGTCTGTGTGAAACCCTTGACTCTCTACCACAACCCAACATCATCAGACACGCACAAAAATACAACCTTTTCTAATTTCCAACACACCAAGTCTCCATGTTTTCTTTTTTCAATTAAAATAACCTAAAGTTCAATTGAAAAACAGTGGCCTTTATTCATCTAAAGCAGTGGCCCCTGTTTCAATAAACATATTAATAATTATAATTCCATGAATATGATGGGAGATTGGAGTAGTAGGGTTGGGAGTTTGGTTGTTTTTTTGGTGGTGAGTCACACAGCAAGAAAAAAAAGAGGCTTCCAAACACAGTATTTCTCATTAAAATAAAGAATTTTGATTTTCTTTCCTAGTAATTTTAAAATTTAGAGCTGAGGAAAACGAGGAAGGACCAGATACTAACTACATAAATACATGACAGCTCTTTATGGTTTTGTTTTTTTGAAGTAGTTGCTTGTGTTGTGCGCTTTCTATGATCACCTTCACAGGTACTTTCTTTCTTTCTTTCTTTCTTTCTTCTCTCTTGCTTCTATAATCATTTTTTGTTTTTCTCTTTGAAAAAGTGTGCATACCGGTTTTGGCTTTGCTTTCACGTACGTACCAAAACTTATGATTTTTGTTGTTGCCCTTTTTTCGATGAGGACTAGTAAGTATCCTAGAATCTATTGTGCGGTTTTTTTTTCCTGTCTATCTATCTTTGAAGAAATTAAGAAACTAAAACGTGGATCGGTCAAAAGAATTGATGCGTACTTGGTGCTGCTTTCTGTATTTGTGATAATCTGTACTTTCTTCGCACCCAAACTTTGTATTTCTTTACCATACTTTTATCCTTCGTTTGCAATACAATTAAGAAATTTGTCTCCTCTGTCCTTCACCACCTGTTCAAAAAGTTTAACCCACTGCTTCATTCTGGCTACCCTTTCTGTCTTTTGTCACCTAAGCAAGAAAATTAGTACCATGTTTGGTTCCATGATTCAAACACGATTTTAATGTACTCAGTGATAATTTCTACGTTTATGATTCTTCTTTTCCCAATGGGTTTTGACTATGTACATTCCAGAGTGTATTCAACTCGAACAAACTATTTGGTGTCACAAACTTTTCCTCTGCTTCAGCTCTTACCAAACACAATCTTCCAAATTTGTGGCATATTCAGTGGGGATTGTTTTGTTTACTTAGTATTTCTTAAAATGTCCCATCTACTTTCATTCAATCCAGCTTCCAGATTGGTCACATCACAATGGAGGCTTGCAGATTTCTTTATTCTTCTGGTCTTACTAATCAAATTGACCTTTTTCTGCTTTACCCTAGTACGATTCCTTATGATCAACGTCACTCCTTAATGGTACATGCAATATGATTAAGAAGTGTATGAAACAGTGCCGCAATAAGGTTTCTTTTGTTGTATTCTTTCTTGTATAACATGGTAACAGCTGCGCATTTCTGCATCTTACAACAATTTTCTTATGTTGCACTTGTGTCAGTCTCCAAATATCTTCCATTCCAATTCTTATTTGTTTTCTTTTTGCTTTCTGATTATTTTATTATTAAAATCTAAGTGAAATGTGCTTCCTTAATGCGTTTTATGATTGAATGAATTTTGAATGGTTTCGTTTATTCTTAACAGCAGCCTCTATATATGCACATGCATTGAATTTCTGCATCGATTAGTCCATAGAGCATGGATGCTTCATCCTCACAGTTTGTTTCCTCAAGAAGAATGGAATTGTATGATCCTATCCATCAAATTAGCATGTGGGAAGAAAATTTCAAAAGTAATGCTAATACTTTAACTGCATCTACCTCCATAATTGAAGAGCTGGACATGAAGTTTGATAATCAAGTTCAGGCGCAAGTATGTTTACCAAATTTCTACGTTGTCTTTTGCAAATGATAATGCCTGTTTTGCTTACTAATAAAGTTCTGTTTTTGTGTTGAATACCTAGTCAGAGGAGGTTTCTCATGGAATATTTGGAACATCTGTGAAGTACAACCAAGATCATAATAGATTGGTTGATAAGGTAACCAGGTTATGTAAAACCCCTTTTTCCTAAAACAGCATAAAGGGGTTATTCTTCGAAATATATTACTGGTGTGAATGGTTTGCATACTTATAACCATTAAGTTTTTCCAGCGTTTAAGTTCAAACTGTCTCAGAATACAGATACAGATACTTCTGTCCTTAGCTTCAAAAGAAGTTTCTTTTACTAGGAAGCTTATGTAGTTAATGCCATACTTAGATATACTCTCACTTTGGTGGCCACATTCTATGGGGTGTTTTTATGTAATGCGATAAGTTTATTTAAGCCATTTCAAACAATAGACTTAATCTTAGTGATATTCAAGCATGGGAAGGCACACCATTTACTCTTTTCTTCTTCCTCCATCTTTACCTTTATGTAGAAAATGAGTGACATCAGAAAGTATTTTAGACCCTTGGACTCTAAGGAAACTGCATAAGCACTGCAAATTAAGAGGTCCTCTGCTTCAAAGTTTTGAATGTCTGGCTTGTATTCATAACTTTTTTCTTCTTCTACACTTATATGCCGAAAAAAGAAGCAATTTAACATGCTGAAACATGCAGACACAAAGACGTCTTGCTCAAAATCGAGAGGCTGCTCGGAAGAGTCGTTTGAGGAGAAAGGTTTGAAGGTTTATGCATTGAAAGATATTCTAAGCATGTAACAAGTGTTTACATATACTAATATCATCTGATTTTTTGATGTCTTTTCACAGGCATACGTGCAACAGTTGGAATCATGTCGTTTGAAGCTGATGCAGTTAGAGCAAGAGGTAGATCATGCTAAACGACAGGTGTTTACTCATGGATCACTTTATATAGTTCAATATCTCTTTTTTCTTTTCCACTTCTCTTGTGAATTTCTTGAGGCAACATACTGCAGGGATTGTATATTGGTGACCGATTGGGTTCTAATAATTTGGGTTTTGCTGGCTCTGTAAATTCAGGTTTGTTGTTATCAATAACTCTTGATTTTTCATTTAAAAGTGATTATTACTTATTACATATCTAGATAGTTAATGTTGTGATTTTTCCAAAATTAATTTTTGTCAAGTAGAGAGTTTTTATTTTTTTCATTTATCTTCTAAACGAACTTCTAATGCCTTCATAGTATATATAGAGATATTTATCTTTCTGTCTGATACAGTAAACAATTTTGAGACCAGGAATTCATTCATCTTCAGATGACAACAGCAATTTCAAAGCATAGAGTGTTATATTTATTTCACTATTTGTGTTGACATTTGCTGCAAAACTAGATTATCTAGTCTAACAGATGAAAATACTCGAAAACTTGTGTTGGACTTGTTCTTCTACCTTTTTGCTTAAATTGGCATGATGTTGCTCCACCAACCCATGAGAATATTATCAGCAATTTGATACTGAAAATATTAAATACCACAGAAAATGCAAGTACAGCTCCCACGAACCTAACTGCAAACCTTAAATTGTCTTGTAAACTTCAGAATCAGAAACTTCATTTTGATTGATATAATATTTTCTGGGACTTCCCTTTAGCATGTTTTTTCTTGCTTTGTTACACTCCTTTTTCCAACTATTTTTGCACTCTAAAAGTACCCAATGTACAGGAATAGCAACTTTTAAGATGGAGTACGAACATTGGGTAGAGGAGCAAAACAGACATATCTTGGAAATGAGAACTGCTTTAAGTTCTCAGATAGGTGACATGCAACTGGGGAACCTTGTACAAAGCATAATGAACCACTACTCCAAACTCTTTAGCATGAAATCTGCTGCTGCAAAAGCTGATATTTTCTACGTTATGTCTGGCATGTGGATGACAACAGCTGAACGATTTTTCTTGTGGATTGGAGGATTTCGCCCCTCTGAACTTCTTAAGGTGATGTTCGTTGTGCTAACATTGCTTGTATGTATTTGACCTCTAAAGTATTTCATATAATACAAACTAACCGAAAAAGTTTCAATTTTTATACTTTTTTAACTTTCTGAAGGCCTAATTCCTTGATGGTTTTTCTAATAATTCATAATATATTATATGGGTGTGACATTTGAATGATGGCATCCTCTTTTCATCTATTAATATATCATATCTGCCAAGCCATTCTTATTGACACAATGTTTACTGCTTGAAGTACATAACAGAAACACTGTTAGTACCGAAGTTCCTGATAACTGTTGAGTTTTGAGTTGTATTCGAACCTTGTTATATATAATAATTTTACTATAATTGCAGGTTCTGATCCCTCTGAGTGGACCTTTGACAGAGCAACAACTGTTTGATACATATGGCCTAGAAAAATCATGCCAACAAGCAGAAGATGCCCTTTCACAAGGAATGGAAAAACTTCAGCAAATGCTTGCTGACAGTGTTGGGCGAGGACACTTAGTTGAAGGAAGCCACATTCCACAGATGGATACTGCGATGGAGAGATTGGAAGCTCTGGTGAGCTTTGTCAATCAGGCTGATCATCTACGACAAGAAACCTTGCGGCAAATGTATCGAATACTTAGCATACGTGAGATTGGTCAGTTTCTGCTTGTTCTAGGAGAATATTTTCAACGCTTAAGGGCTTTGAGCAAACTTTGGGCTAATCGATCTCGAGAAGCACTTCCTTAGTCATCAAACACACATTATACGAAACAAAACACCAATGACCCATGAACTTATTATCATCAACTGTCTATATCATTATCGAAACCATCTTCTCCGGCTGCTCACATTTTTCCAGCACTGAGAACTTGTAAATAGCTGTTCTTACATTTCATATCATATTTGCTTGTGTCAAATGTGTATAATATAGAATAGCAGAGCAAAATGTTTTGAAATCTGCATAATCCTTTTATCATCTTTGTGAAATATAGAAATTGTTTTTGTATAGGACTCCCTTTAAATCGTCATCTCTTCTTTACTTATGACTCTTTGGAGAGAGATTAATTGAGGAGATGATGATTTTTTTTATCAAGGGATGAATGTTACCCATTTATATTATCTTTTTTTCTAGCCAAAAGATGATAATTCCGATTAACTAAAGCATTATATCCTCTTTATTTCCTGTTTCCAAACCCCCAAATTCCTATTGGACTTTAGATTCCAAAAAAAAAAAAAAATCCAATTAACTTCTATGTCTCGTTTTAAATGATTTTTTTTATTAATCGATTTCTTACTTTCTATCATTACAAACCCTTGTATGTCTTAAATGTTTTTCTCATCATGACTGTTATTAATTTAATTATCTCAATCGATATTTTGTTTACTGACATAATCAGCACTGAATTTGCTGATCCAGTCGACATTGAATCTAAGATCATACAATCACATCGTAAGGGAACGAAAGACGCTTGGATACGGTGTCGGGTGTGACAATGACAAAGTCAGCCTCGATAATGCGCGAATACAGATGAAATCGATTACAACGTATTGGAATCAATTCCATATGTCCTACGATGCTTGTGGAATCGGTTACGACTTTGAAGAATTGATTTCATTTTTCAGTGGTGGTGCTTGGTGAAATCGGCTACACGGGGGAATCAGTTCCCTCTCCATCTTCAACTGACAACCATCGAAGAGTTATGTGCAAAGCATCCAACACAATGTTCATTGTAAATGGATATCTTTTGTGATGGAAATATCAAGTGTAATGTTTTGTTTATATAATATTGTGTTATTAATTAATTTATGGCACATCCCACACTGATATATTGTAAAAAAAATAGCAAAATTTTTTTAAATTACCATATCATTACACATTGTTATTTTGCAGAAAAATTAGTAGAAAGTTTTCAAAGTACAGATCCTCCGACATTATTATATTGGAGAAAAAAAAGTAAAAAGTTTTCAAAGTACCATATCCTTAGACATGGTTATATTGAAGAAAAATTAGTAGAAAGTTTTCAAATTAGTAGATAATTCCAAATAGTAGGAAAATTAATATGCAATATTGCAAATGTCAATAACTCAAACTTTTCAAACCTGAAAATTTGATTCATTTCATATCTTTACATAATACAACTCAAATTTTCCATCAGGGAAATTCTTCAACCTTGAACACCTAATCTACATATCATACTTAATAAATCTAATCATAGAATTTTCATGAACAAAGATACCATAATAATGTTAACTACACCCACCAAACAAACCAACCCTATTAAAAACTTCATCCACTTTCTCTAAACCTTAACTTTTTTCTCTAGATTATATATCTTCTTCATTTGTCTCTCAATAGTAGCACCCTTGTCATCATCACCATCTTCAGTGTACTATTTGAAATAATTACACCCAATCAAAGCTTCATTTTCACTATGTTATTCACAATAATAATATCAAAACATAACCTTGTTAGCTGCAAACCATAATAGCAAAAACAAATCAAAACAAAAACTCCATGAGTTTGACCTTGTACTTGTAATTAAGGCAATCTCAAAATTATCTCCTATCATTCTTAGCCATTGTAACCGTTCTCAACACATCAAACTCTTTAGAGTTATAAGTGGGTGCTCAATCCAACCCCTTAGAGCCACCATTGTGAAAGGAAAAGCTATGATTTTGCATTCATCATGAATTATAAGAGCAAGATGAAGTGGAATGATCCCTTAACATGAGACAACATGTAGAAATAGCACGCAAAGGTGGAAGACAACCTCTAAGGATTATGACAAATTATATTTTCTCCCCTAAAAGGACATGACACACAAATTATGTTTTCTTTCCTCCATTTTCCATGTTTTGTCCCTAACAACTTATGATTATTAACATTTCTGCCATGTTTACGTTCCACAATGAAAAATTATCATTGTCTTAACTATGTTTACTCAAACATAACAAAAGAGACTAAATTGAACATTTTTAAAAGGGTTAAATATGTTTTTAGTTTCTTAACTTGTAGTGAAAATTGAAATTAGTCAATCTTCGAAACTTTGAACCAATTTAGTCCCTCATATTTAGAACTATGTGAACTTAGTATTTTTAACGAAATTTTGTTAAGTTTATTTGATGTTTTAAATGTATTTCCCAAATAACATTGAAATGAAATGTGTCAAATGGTCTAAACAACTCAAACGCTATCATGAAACTCTTAAAACATTAAATAGACCTAGCAAAGTTTAGTTAAAAAAAAACTAAATTTACACATTTCTAAAATTAAAGAATTAAATTAAACAAAAATTTTAAAGAAAGACTATTTTCAATTTTCACAAAAAAAAAAGTTAAGGAATCAAAGACACCTTTAATTTTTTTGAAAATGTCTAAAGACCAAATTAAACCAAACAATAATAATGAGACTCTTTTAAAAAATAATATATAAGACCAAATTAAACAAAACAATAAAAATGAGACCAAAACGAATCAACTTAAAAAAAAAAATAGAGGATCAAAGCCTATAAAAGAATATATCTTTTGCAACATATTTTAATTTTTAAATGGAATGTTTTTTTACTATGCTTTCAAATTGGTATTGATTTCTTTACTTTAAAAACTAATGAATTAGTTTTAAAATCTTATAATATTAAAAATTCGAAAATAGAGATAATATAAAATATCAAAACCGAATATAATGACAATTTAATAATTTAATACTTGCATCCATTTTGTAATAATAAAAATCATACTAAACATTTAGATATTAAAAAAAGTAAAAAACAAGACTGAATTCAATGATTTAAAAATATAGAAGTTAAAGATAAGTTTGAAAAAAAAGGTAGGACCAAATACGTACGTTTCTTTAATGCTCTTGTTATTTTATTTTAACAGATATGTTTAAAAACATGTACTACACCAAATCTAATCTTGCTTTAATTTAATATTTGGTCACGTGCAACACAATCATCGTAAAAAGCAAAGACAAACGTCCAAGTCTACAAGTCTACACCTAACTTAGGATAAAAATTTCCGTACGAATTAAATTTCTGACACTTAGTTTATCATTATTCAACTAAAACCAGAACTTTTAAATGTATTAGTTTTGACGTTTAAAGTCTCCTATTCGTATATTGTAGATTCACGTTTTGACCTGATCCGTCACCAAACGCGCCATAAGAACCTATTTTTTCGTGATAGTCATTGATTTTGTCTTATATGGGATTTAAGCTACACATTGTTCTTGAATGCAAACACTACTCTTTCATTAAATGGAGGGGAACACCCTCACTTCGCAATTTTAGTTCATTTCTGTGAACTAAAGTTATTGCCTTCAAACACATTTTGGTTCCATTCTCCGAGACTTTTCATTCATCTGCTCACAACTTTGATAAAGAGTAGTCCAAGGCATCCACCAGAAAATCTGCACACAAGAACAATACTCATTGAAATGACAGTGCTAGAGAAGCTTCAGAAAATAATACATGGAATCTGCGTTTATATTATACCTGCATCATCTTTGGTGAAACACATTGGTGGCTTGATCCGGAAAACGTTTCCATGGATTCCTCCTTTCCCCACTAGAACACCAAGTTCTTCAAGGTGTATAAAACAAACAAATGAATCATTACACTGTTTGGAAGATATTCTGGAAACGAAAGCTTCAGATTCATAAAATGGTTTTTGTCTAACCTCGAAGTTTCTCAAACACAACAGCAGTTTCAGCCTTTGCAGGTGTCTTGTCTTTACGGTCAGTAACCATCTCCACTCCCACCATTAAGCCTCTTCCCCTCACGTTTCCGATGACTGACGTAATATACACAATGATAATGAGAATAATCAACCAAAACAAGCAGAAACATTGTTGTGGTGTGGAATTGCTTTAGAAAACATATTTTAAAATGATACAAAAATGAGAAGAAAATCAATTAGATCCCAACTTTTTGGGTTATGTTGAATTCAAGACCACATACTTTCATGTCTTTGCTCAAGTGCTCTCAAACGCTCAAGCAAGTGAGAGCCAACTTCAGCAGAATGAGCTTGACGCTTCTCCTTATCAAGAACCCTGAGCACGGCAAGTCCACCAGCAGAACAGACAGGGTTCCCACCAAACGTATTAAATTGAATCTTCTGTGCCATCACACTAGCTATTTCTGGAGTTGTAACTACAGCTCCTAATGGCAGACCATTGCCAATACCCTGATACAAATATTGCAGAATATAATGCAGATGAATAAAATAAAATCTACAATGAAATATAATAGAAAAAGTGTGTACTTAATGGAACATCATAATACCAAAACATCTTATACTTAATAAAGAAAAAACAGGAGGCTGTGATAGAAACTTATAATGCGTTATGAGGTTTATAGGATACAAATATGCTGCACTTCACGAAATGGTAAAACAAACAATGAGATGGCTGTACAGACCTTTGCCATGGTAACTATATCAGGAATGACACCCTGTGTCTCAAATCCCCAATAATGGCTTCCGGTTCGGCCAAAACCAGTTTGAACTTCATCAGCAATGCAGACACCACCAGCCTTATGTACAATATCATAAATAAGTTTCAAATACCCTGGTGCCAGTTCAACTGTTCCTCCAACTCCCTAGAATAAGCCATGAACAGACGGTAAACAAAACAAAAAGAAAAGTCAACGGGATGTTTTTAACACAGCTTTAAAAACAAAAAACTTAAACATGACTTATATTCTACATACTTGAATTGTTTCAGCTATAAATCCAGCAACTTTTCCTGAAGTTCCATAGTCAATATGATCTTGGACATCCTTTGCATAACTAGCAGCATCTGCCCCAAAGACTCCACGATATGGATCTGGATTCATGACGTGATGAACATGACCCTAAAAGGTTTAAATCATTGTTAAGAATAGCTGCATTGCACCAGATTTAAATAGAAAAAAAGCACATTCATGATTTTACAATGTAATTAAACTAGTTTGGTTTTTGCAAGATGTTGACAACGAATAAAAATTCACAACAGCTTCTCACACTCCCCTCTCATATTACATAAGACTGCACAACCAATGATTCTGATTGAAATTCAAAATTGCAGTGTATAAACAAAGGTCAAACTGAAAAGTTGTGATAAAAACATACAGACAAACCTCTGGAATTGGATATTTCCACGTGTTTAGAGCAGTCAAACCAAGTGTACTAGAGCTCCCCCCGTGATACGCATTTCTCAGAGAAATCATATCAAGACTACCGGTATATAAACGGGCCATCATCATTGCTAATTCATTTGCTTCTGAACCAGAATTTACAAAATAAACGACCTGCAATTGAAAATCATGTTTTTGAATATCAACAATTAGGATCCTCACAGAAAGAAATTTAGCACATTAAAAACCTAAATATTTTCATTTCTCAGATCAATGTATGGTATGAAGGAGGAATGCCCCGCTTCTACTTTCTTCTCATTCACTAAAAAAATATTAACTGACAAGAAATAAAACAGATATTAATGGTGACATGGAAAAAATGTCACTGCTTTGGAGGCATGGTAATACTAAATCATTGATATCAGGCATTTCAAGAAGGGGATGCATAATGCAATGACAAGGTCAAAGATTCCAAGAACAAGAAAAACAGACCTTAAGGTTTCCAGGCATTTTTGATGCCAAAGCCTCAGCAAAATCACCAATTGTATGGTTTAGATATATGGTTGTTGCATGTTGCAGAAGTTTACTCTGCTCCGTAATGGCATTCAATATTTCAGGGTGGCAATGTCCGCAAGAAACAGTAACTATCCCCGCAAAAGCATCAATATAACGCCTCCCACTGTCATCATAAAGATATTGCATCTTCCCCTCCACGATATTCAGCTATACACACATTCAAATTTTGATTCACACATCAGTTACGATAAATAAATCCTTAAAATAAAAATAAAATAATAAACGAAAAAGAGACGACAAGGATCTGTTTCATTCTCTTCTCACATTCTATATTTTAAAAATTTGTTTTCCAGAAAAATTTCACGCTACCAAGCAAGCAATAAATTCCTCAACCAAAATCTATGAAGTTTTGAGAAATGCTCTTTTGGTACACCACATTGTGAGGCCCTAAGCCTCAACTTGAGATCGGAACATTAAAACTCAAAAAGAAAAACAACGAACAGAAAGAAGAGAGATATGCTCTTGTGTTTCGAAAGGCTTTAGAAAACTGAAGCGATTTTTCAATGCGCTTATGAGAAAAACAAATCGGAGAAGACGTGACCCAAACCTTAAAATTCTTGCATGTCGAGAAACAAATCGACTTCCACAGATATCACAAATCCACGTCACGCAAAAAGAAAAAGGAAAAAAAATGGTTTAGAGGATGCTAAGATTGTCTGTGTCAATTTCGGAGACTCACGGGTTTCTGATAATAATGGAACAGGGAGGGTCCGAGGAACGTTTTGCGCTTTGCGAAAACTTCATCGGCGGAGGGACCGTTGTAGGGAGCAGGTTTGTGATCGAAAGGCGGCAGCTGCTGCGGCGGCGTAACGACAGTATCGGCGGCGGCGGCAGCAGCGGAGCGTTGGAGAGAAGAAAAGGACGCGCGGTGGCTTGCGACTGCAATGGTTGTCTTGAGTGACCTCTGCATCGCCGTCATGGTTGCGATATTTTCAATAAACTCAAACTGAAACTATAAGGCTTGAGTATTATAGAGAGTTATTTTATTATTGCTGTGTTTTGGATTGAGGCGAATCACGAGTTACACTGACACGTTAGATTATGGGCGGATACAACTCAGAGAGAGAAGGTGTAGGTGAAGATGCATGTGCGTGCACCTCTGAAGGAAGTGAAACTTAACAAAACAGTACTTTCACACTCTTCACCAAAACGCACACTCTGTAATTAGAATAATTATATGTATTATTTTTAAAATTTAAGATTAAATTATATTAAAGTTTAGAACAATAAATTTTAATTTTTGTGTAAATTTAGAAATTAAATCATATTTAATTTTTTGAAAAACTATCTAAAGTATTAATATAACAGTTCCAGAAACTGAAATAATTTTGTTTTATTTGGCCCTTGACGGAGAGAAAATGCATGGTGAATCGGAGAGGAATCTTGCGCAGTCCCCACATCGAAAGAATTTTGTGTTTTAGGGTTACGATGTGTATCTCTGTTTTCAAGGCATAATCATTTATATGAATGTAGTATGAGTTGATTGAATTGATCTTTCCTTTTTCTTCATCCCACATGTCATTTTTGGCACGCTCATCACTATTCATTGGTATGGTTTTTTTTCTAAGAGACGTCACTTCTACATAACCAGGTATGACAGATCGGAATAAACCGATCATCCAATGACATATTGAGCATATCAATCGATTGGTGAGAACGAAAGACTAAATAAGATAATCATTCATGATTAGTTATTATATTTAATGATCATATCAAATGCATATATTTAGTATTTATGGATGATAACCAGAATATATAAAACAAAAAATACTACATTAATGATTATTCAGTGGGCTGCATCATGGTAAAACCTATAAATACAGGTTTAAGTGTGAGGTAAGACAGTTTTGATTCAAATTACTCTTGATAAACATAAAAAGCAAGAAAGTGACTTGAACATGTTTCTTGCAGGAACATCACCGATCGGGAAGAATATGCAAACTGGGTCTGAAGAGCGAGGAGGTGCGGGAAGAAGAAAGTTGAAAGTAGATATCTTCACACCTATTTCAACCGCAACATTTTGCATCCTCAGACCTATTTCAATCGAAACATCACTATTGTGTGTTAAAAGAATCCACCGTCACAAAGGAGATTGAAAATCACAACCATCACTTCTAATTGGGCTTTTCTTAACAACACTATTGTTGTTATTTAACTTGGTTAAGAATTGATTTTGGAATCAATTTTATACCTGAACAATTCACAATCGTTGCTACATGTAGATCGCGTTTTGCGGAATCAATAAAGGCTTTGTGATCGATTTAGTGAGTCTAAGCACAACGCGGGAGAGGCAAAGTGATAGGTTCAGATGGAGGTAGGTGTTGTAGCTAGTGTCAGGTCGCTAATGGTATGGATTGTGGTGGAGATGAAGGCGATGTCGATGGAGATAGTAGAGATATTGAGAAACATGGGACACTACAAAAAAATGTGATTTATCTATAAATTATTACATACGGATTTTAATTCCTATGTAAGAGATAATTACATATTAATTTTATATACAGATATTGGAAATTGAATTACATACAAATTTTTTCGTAAGTATTGAAAAATAAAGATTTAAATCCTCGGATGGTCCTCATATTTGTACGAGAATCTCAAGTGGGTCCTCATATTTGCAACAGTTTCAATTGGGTCCTAATATTTGTAAAATTGAGTCAATTGGGTCCAAATATTTGGAAATTTGAGCCAATTAAGTCATGTCGGTTAAATCTTCACAAACGACGTTAATAGCGGTTGACATGTTGCACGCTAATGGCAAAATGTTTGATTATGTGGAATTTTTATTTAATTTAAGACATTATGACATGGCAAAAGGTTTTACCTATCTTCATATTAGGTTTCACCATCACTGCCACAACCAACGATCACCATTTTCACAATCACGATTAGATCCTCTTCAACCACAGTTTGCAGTCAGTCCTTGCATAATCCAAACACAACAACAGACCACCCAATATCAGATCCCTAACCTGTAGAGAAGCTCAGATGAACAATCCCAAAAATCTCCAATCGAAACTGAGAGCCTCGCACCGTGATACGCTGGAGGACAAAAACCCTCGTTGCCATAGAGATATTGTCGCTGAGACGCCCACTGGCCCAAAATTCGTCACGGTCCACCACTCCATCTTCTTCTCCGCCCTCATTCTCCACACATGGTTTTGTGGAGCATTTCCTTCCTCCGTAAACCCTCTCATATCTATCAACCTTGATCTTCTGTTTTTTAAACTTTTGGATCCAAAATCACTATGGTTGTTTAATCTGGTTGGCATTTTCTATTTTTCACAAATACACAAAGGATTCCGAGAAGACCATGCTAGCAAGACAGATAGGCTTGACCCGAAGTCAGGTACAAAAATAAAATACTTTTCTCAACTTGATTTCTTAAATAATGAGAATCATGCTGAGAGGAAAACAGAGAAGCAAAGAATAATCTGTGTATTATCTTAATTCTGCATAATGCAGATACAAATATTTATACATCAAGATTATAACAGAATTAATTATAATTCTATCTAATCTATCAGTTATATACACAGAATAATAATAAACAGAAATAATAACAAATAAAATCTTAAAACCTAAAAAGATATCAAATATTAAATCCTAACAGCCCCCTCAAGCTGGAGAATGAATATCAATCATTCCCAGCTTGGAAACCAGAAATTTGAATGGTGCTGGAGAAAGTCCTTTGGTGTAGATATCAGCTAACTGGCATGCAGAAGGAATCTGCAGTAGTTTAAGTAAACCAGAAGAAAGTTTTTCCCTTACAATATGACAATCTATTTCAATGTGTTTCGTGCGTTGATGAAAAACTGGATTTGCAGCAATATGAAGTGAAGAAGAGTAACCAGTGATACTTCGTCTGGAAAACTTCCCCGGCAACTTACAGGGACTGTTGACTACCCCCACAGATGACCACGAGGCTTTCCAGTGTGCTTTGTCCTCATTCACACACTTTCCGGGAAAACTTCCCGGAAGGTCACCCATCCCAGAATTACTCCAGGCTAAGCACGCTTAACCATGGAGTTCTTATAGGCTAGGCTACCGAAAAGCAAATGCATTTGGTGATATGAGTAGCCAAATCAATTCCTTTAAGCTATCCTTCAACCGTATAGTCCCATACCTATACAGTCTCCAGATCCCTCTCATTCCGGTGTATGTTCGATTCGTCCATGTGCCCCTTCCACTCGAAGCCTGCCAGGAGCCGCTCCTTGTCTGTGCTCCCTGCACTACGCCTCTTGCACCGGCGATCACTCCCCGCCCTCGTCAGTGCCCAGGTGTCACAGGCATACATTGGTCAATATAGAGCAAAGGTGGGTGGGTGACAAGGTGGGAATTAGGAGTGGTGTATGACTCATTGTGGTAGGGAAAAAAACTTTCATGAAAGACAACATTTCTAGAAATCTCAATGGTCCTGGTTTTGAGGTTGAAGGTGATGAAGCCTTTTTTGTGCGGTTTATAGCCAAGGAAAATAGCGGGTAAGGCTCTTGGATCAAGTTTATGTCTATTGTTTGACAAGGTGTTGACAAAGCAAAGACAGCCAAAAACTTTAAGAGTGGTAATATCAAAAGGAGAACTGTATAATTTTTGGTGTGGAGAAAGGTTATTTAGGAGAGGAGTGGGAAGGCAATTTATGAGGGTGGAGGCATGAATGAGAGAATAAGACCAAAAAATGTTTGGTAAGTGTGCTTGAAAAAGGAGGGAGCGGGTAACATTTAATAAGTGTTGGTGTTTTCTCTCAACTAAGCCATTTTGCTGGGGGGTTTCCACACAAGTTGTTTGATGAACAATTCCAGTATTTTTATAAAATTCAGCCATAATAAACTCAGTTCCATTGTCAGATCTAATGCTTAGGACCTTAGTTTTAAACTGTCTTTCAGCATAGGTAATGAAAGATTGTAAATGTGACTGAGTTTCAGCTTTTGAGATTAAAGGAAACACCCATAAATATATAGAAAAATCATCAACAATGGTTAAAAAATATTTATGACCATGAATGGAAGTAGCAGCACAAGGGCCCCAAATATCAACATGTAATAAAGAAAAAATAGAAGAAGCTTGAGAAGTACCATGAGGAAAAGAGGGTTTTCTTTGTTTAGCCTTATGACAAGGAGTACAAATAAAATAGTGATCAAAATTAATCACAGGATATAACTGTTGCATTACACGTAATCTCTCATGGGAGGGGTGGCCTAGTCTGTAATGCCAAATATCAATGGCTTCCTTATTACAAATTGTAGTGTTGATGGAGCTAAAAGAGGTCTTGAGTGTATATAACCCATCTTGAGCATCAACTATACCAATCATCCTCTTGGTGTGTCTTTCCTGTATAAAACATTGATTGTCAAGAAATATTAGTTGACAATTATGGGCTGTGGTAAGCTTGGAAACAGATATAAGATTGAAATTAAATTGTGGAAGATATAGGACATTAGAAATAGACAAAAAGTCATTAATCTTTACTGTTCCAGAATATGAGGCTATGGTTTGTTGTCTATTTGGTAGTTTTACTGTGATGGGATCAATAGCCTTATAGGATGAATATAGATGTAAGGAAGAAGTTACATGATCACTGGCTCCTGAATCTATAATCCACATGGCATGGTTTGTAGCATGAGAAATTGGTAGCACATTGCCTATAAAAGAAGTATTTGGAGAGAAAGTTGTATCACTTTGATTGTTGTGGGAAATAGTTGTAGAGGATCCCAATTGTGTTTGCTGTTGCAGGAGGGCTATCAAATGTTGATATTGTTGAGGAGTGATAATAGGTTTGTGCAGTTTATGCCAAGGAGGGTAACCATGCTTCTTAAAGCATTCATTAACCGTGTGTCCAGTGATATTGCAAAAAATGCAAACCTTTGAGTTGTATGAACTTGAATTTGATCTTCTGCCAAAGCCTCCTTTATTTGATGAATAACCTCGACCTCCTCTTATCCCTTTGTTGTAGGATAATCCTGAAGATCCTGATGGATAACCATTCCTTTTGTAACAATTTTCAGTCGTGTGGTAATGATCAATGACAGCAATGAGTTGGTTTGGTAAAAACACAAAGAAATCAAAAAAGGGAAAGCATCGAATGAAGATCAGAGGCACAGCAGAACTCTTCAATTGAAGAGCTCTGATACCATCTTAAATAATGAGAATCATGCTGAGAGGAAAACAGAGAAGCAAAGAATAATTTGTGTATTATCTTAATTCTGCATAATGCAGATACAAATATTTATACATCAAGATTATAACAGAATTAGTTATAATTCTATCTAATCTATCAGTTATATACACAAAATAATAACAAACAGAAATAATAACAAATAAAATCTTAAAACCTAAAAAGATATCAAATATTAAATCCTAACATGATTCATTGTGCTTCTTTGTGTCTCTTTTGTTGCTTGAAAATATTGATCTAGAAGAACAATAGAGGATGATATTTTTATATATTTGAAATTTGCTTGAATTAGGTCTCAAATTGGTTCATAAATGCACATGTGCGTATGTGGAAGCCTATGATGGAGGATATGTACAAGCAATATGTTTCTGATGTGCAAATGGACTCAACTTCTTCATCTGAAAATGTCTCCAAGGCAACAAAAAGTGATGTCAAGATCTCCAATGATATGGTTGATGATTCACAGCACTGTTAGAGTCCAATAGTAACTTATACAAATCATGGTGGTGGACAAGCTAAGGACTTTGGATATGATCAAGTTCTTGATACAAAGATCATGGCATCCACTGGATTAGCTAGTCATGAGGTTGAAAAAGAACATAGGTCAGGAAAGCAGTCTAGGGAGAAAAGGCCAAATTTGGATAATTGTGATCTCTTCTCTGATAACATGGTTGTTCAATATGATAGAACTACTAATGATGACAGGTTTATAGCAATTGGTTCAACGTGCCAAATGTCAGAGTTTGAGAGCTTCAAGTCAAGAAGTAGAGTGTCTCTAACTTTGGGTTTACAGCATTTCTACTGCCCATTAATTAATCTACCTTTTATTTATCTCAAGGAATGTGTGATGACTATATTAAATTCAATTACTTGGCAAGTTTCGAAGGCGTTTGCAGAGGGGCGTTTGTAGAGGGGTGTTTGGGGATGGGCATTTGTAGAGGGGCATTTGTAGAGTGGAAAATGCTTCTAGGGGAAATTGTAGATAATGATTGCACTAGCAAAGAGGGAAATGGTTGGTCACAAGATACAAAATTGGATCGTGAAAATTCCTTTAATCAATCACGCCACTGCTATCTCAAGTTAAAAACTTTTATGCATGAGAATCCGAGGATTCCAAGTGTGGCACCAAAAAACGTGACTCTGATGTGTCTTTAGGTGCATTGTCCAACGTATGGTTCAAGTCAGCTTCAGATTCTGCAAGCACCACTAAAATAGCGTCGCATGAGGTGTATTGAACGACGGGGTTTGAAGAACCATGGGCCACATGACGTTGCTGCCAAGAGGGGAAAAGTTTTGAATATTTGGTGTTTCGTTGGACGGTGGTGGTTGTTGGTGGTGGCGTCGGTGGAACAGCGATGGGGAGGATGCGGAGGGAGAGGGAGGAGAAGATCTGGTTCCAGTCAGAAGTTTCTCACACCTCTTTAAATGTTAGGTGAAATTGAGATGGTAAAACACGTCACTCACTAAATTTAATCACAATGGTAGGTCCTCTTAAAAATAATTATATGTTAACACCGTTTGAGAACATTTACCGGACAGGACAAAATTGACTCAATTTTGTAAATATTAGGAGCCAATTGAGACAGTTACAAATACGAGGATTCACTTGATATTTCCAAAATATTATGACTATCATCCAAGAATTTAAATCATTTAAAAAATTAAAAAGTGATCTTGTTGGGGTTGAAATTAATGTCATTAATTTTATTAATCAATATTATGCATTAATTAGAACTTTCATATTCATTAATTAAAAAGGTTAAATTAGTTTACATAAACTAAAATAAAACTAATTTTATAAAAAAATATCAAAAAATGTGTTAAGAAATTTTACATAAACCAAAATAAAACTAATTTAAAATATATAAATAAATTCAAAACTTCAACTTCTAAATTAATTTTATAAAATTAAATTAGTTTAACTTTTTTAAATTAAGAAGGAAAAAAAGTCTGGATACGTAAAATGAAAGTGATTGGTGAATACGAGAGAGACATGGTACGAGTAGTGTGTCACAGAAGATGGTGAGGGTCGTGAGTATGACAAGATGATATTACATAGTAGTGGTTGGAGTCGACTAAATAATCGTCTGATTACTTCCTTGTTTTGTCGTAAAGGATAAAATCACCGATTCAACGATGAATCAGAATACACGAATGTTGTAATGCTTATGATGCAATATCTGGTAGCTGCTCCTCGTGCCACCAAATCCCAACCTCATGACAGCTACTCAATCTAATCATACAAATCACATTAGATAATAATACTCTGAAAATATTTTAACATCATTTATTTATTATTATTTTATAAGTAATTTATATTAATATTTATAATAATAATTATTATTATTTATAAAATAATTTTGAATCAATCACTTATTAATAATAAAAAATAAATGATATTAAAATGTTGTTATCGTTATCCAATCACAATCATCGTCCTCATCTTCGTCAACTTTTAAACATACACGTCTGTTTTCGTCCCATGCTTTTTTATCTTCTTTCATGTCATTTTCATAAAAAGAAAATATGATCCATGATAACAAGAGGATTCAGTTAAAAATAATTAAGTTCAATCAGGTTTATTTGTTTTGATTTTAAAAGCTTGTAACTCGATTCAACTTGCAATATGTTGATAAATTACTTCAAGATATTTTATTGTTTTAAATTATTTTATATATTTATTAAGTTCTTATTTTATAGATGTATAATATTAATCTATTTTACCAAAATATTACTTTAAAAATAATAATTAAAAATTTAAAATATCTGAAATTTAACAAGAAATAAATTAAATATTCAAATTATTTAAACATTGAACAACATTATAATATTTAAAATAATTAAATTGTCAATTTACATATTTAAAAATAATAAATAACTATAATAAGAACTTATTGAAAGTGATGAAAAACAATGAAAAGTTACGATAACTTAAAGGTCAATTAACCTTTAATCTAATTTGAATTCGTTTAATATTTAAATAAGTTAGATTTAATTTGAACTATATCTAAACAATTACTTTTTTTTAACTCAACCTTATTCAAATTCATAATAAACTGAGTTAACTCATAAATTAAAATCATATGTAATGTTTAAGTGTGTAATTGAATTTGATTTAGCTCTGATTTATTTTATATATATATATATATATATATATATATATATATATATATACATATATATATACATATATATATATATATATATATATATATATATATATATTTGTGTGTTAATACATGTTAATTAATTATGTATTCGTTGTATAATGTATATTTGAAGATATTATTTTTGATAATGATTTTCTTTTTTATCTATATATTATACCTTTAGAAAAAAAGAATAAAAAATGTTAAGATAAGATGGACGAATCAAAATATGAGCAAATTAGGTAAGTTCTAAGAAATTCTTTTACATATGATTAACTATTTCTGAAAAAAAAAATCGTCTCCATTTACGTGTCTTAATTCATAAAGTTTAGTATTATTAGCTCTCACAGTACAAATCTCGACTCCTATTGATTTAGAAGTAAAACCATTAATTTAGAAGTAAAATCATTTAAATGTTTACAATTTAAAGCTTCTGATTTCAATTTTTATTTTGTGAAGTTTTAAGTAATGTTATTGTACTATGCATTTAAAATATATTAACTTTGATGTATCAAAGATGTGATAGTGGATGGTATTTTAGGATTAATAATAATTTAAAAACAGTGACATTTGATTATTTTAATAATAAATAATTTTGAGATAAATAAAAAAGTTTTATAGACCAGTTTTATTATTTTGAAATACGATATTTATCAAAAGAATTACTTTTTATTCATCTTATTGAATATTTGATATTACAGGAGTGATTTTCTTTGTGAGTTTTTCTTATTTATCCAACCAATTTTCTTGTTTGTGTAAGTAGATTTATTGTTATTTTCTTGGTCTAATATGTTCTCTCTGCATGCACTTTTCTCGTATATCCTTAGAGTTACCAATATTAGTCTTTGATGGTCAATGATCATAATAGTATGGTCTGATTGTTCTTGTGATGTTTCTATGTGCAGATGAAATATTATGTGAGATTGAAATTGTTTGGTGTTTTAGAATTATCATACCAGGTAAGGGAACTAGTATGAATTCTTGAAATCTTGAGCTCTTGAGTGTAATCTAAATTCATGTTAATAGTGTAAAATTTAAGATGGTATAATATTGTATTAAAATATATGATTTATGGTTGTTAAGTGTTGTGATTATGTGTTGCCTTGTATGAAATTGTAGTATATTGTGACCATGTTTTTGCTGAAGTAAAATTATTGATTTGGGTATGTGATTGAATGAGAGAGCTATAATTTTAGTAATTGGTCAAATTAGTATCGATTATAAAATGATTTTACAATTGGTTGTGTTAGAAAATAGTGAAAGTACCAATTTGAGCATGTGAGCAAGCTAAACTTGTTTGTTACTGTCATGATGTTAGGTAATAATAAAAGGGCATTGGCGCTAGTTAAAATTTTCAAAGTCAGAGAGCATTTCGCTCTAGGACAATGGACACAAGATCTGTACAACCAAGCGTCACTTCGATAATGGGTCTCTGACTTGGTTGTCTTTGGATGAACACGTACTCCGCTGGATGAAACCAAAGTCAGGAACTGACTTTGTGCCGTTAGGTGCCACCCTATGTCGCTAGCCAAAATTCTTCAATTTTCATCCAGAGATATTTTAGGGATCTTAGTGTTGGGTGCCAGAGTGGTTCAATTGGGTGTCAATCCCATGTGAAGATGGTGATGAGTGTACTCCATGTACTGTTAGGCGTCATTATGCTTTGTGTGTTTTGATGCCTACATTTCATGTTTTTTGTTTTGTTTTTTTTATTAGTGGTTATTATAGTGATGTTATGGATTCAAAAAGTTAAAGAAAGGTATTAATTGGTGAAAATGTAGGGATTTTCATGAGAAAATCCTATTTGAAGTGTGATTCATTAGGGTATGCATTAAGGTAAAGACTCTTCCATCATGTAAACTTATCTTGAGTTTTACTAATCATTCATACTCATGTAGAGGAAGATGACTAAGTGGTAAGAATGGTATGAGGTCTTGTTATAAGGACGATTCAAGGATCTAAACTTGTGTGTGATAGTTTAGGAGGGTGATCATGGTACACTACCATAAGTGCATGGTTTCATGAGTCTGACTGCACTTATTAAGATAATTTGAGACTAAAAGAATATAATTATATGTATGAACTTGTGTAATAACTATAATTGAATTTGATGTGGCAATTAAATGATTAAGTATTATAGATATATATTATGTCTTTTTCAACTAATTTATCCCTAGTGTATTTGTTGGTTTTGTTGTGTTTTTTTTTTTTTTTACAATAATCACCTTTATGGTGTAAATGAAGAATAATATAGAAGTTGATGCATCTTTCGACTATGAGAAAGCTACATTTTGAGTTTATAGGATAACATTTCCTTTTCTCATGTTTAGTTTTAGGATAATTTTATGTTTTGGTAGTTTCTTGTATATATCATGTTAATATAGTTATATTTCTTTAGGATAACTATACTAATATATTATATATAATATATTGTGAGTTATCTATTATTGTCTATTAAATGTTTTTATTTAATACTATTTTACTATTAAATGAATATAAAAAAAACTAAATATAATTTAAAATGTCAAAATCAATATTATCTAAATAGAGTAGAGACACAGTTTAAAAATAATTTAATAAAAAAATTAAAAAAATATAAAAATCATGGTAATCAATAAATTCTTTTTCTAAATAAATATTTAATACATTATAAATGTTGATTAAGTCTTTAAAAATAAAATTTAACTTATTTATTTTTTATTACTCAATTTATCTGATTTAAATTTCTTTTTTTTTTTCAATTTTTTTGTTTGATTTCTCAATTTTTATTTTATTATAACAATAACTTCAAATGACATATTATTTGTACATATAATAAAATTAATTTATTTTGTATCATTTCTTAATAATATATAATATGAGACAAATTTAAACTTAATAGAATAAATTTAAAAAAAAAATATTAAATATTTGAAGCAAACACCATTATATGTTAGATATATGAACTTGTTTAAACCATTCATTTTTCTATTGAGTTGGTCTAACATTTTGTGTGTTTATTTTAGGATAATTTACATTTTCTTTTCTGGAAATATATATATACACTACTTCTCCTCCCTGTAGTTTCAAAAATTCACACTTCCTTCTAATGTGAAAGAATATATCAAGATAGAGAGTGCAGTTCAACTAAACATTTAAGACAATGACATTAGAAAGTCCAATCATTCATATACTCTACTTGCAAAAACAACGGAAATTTTCAACAAATTGTTTCATTAGTTTTCAGTGCAGTGCAGAAAATGACAAGTCAATTTTTCTTCATGATTTCAAATCACATCAGAATGATCATTGTACATGAATAGAAAATAACATTAATAAAAACTCAATTTTGTTTAGTTACAGATTTACTCATTGCTTTCCACCAGCAAGGCAGTTCTTCTGGGAATGGTTGCAAGTTACTTATGAACAAAAAATGTACCCATTCATATAGTCAGTTGTTTTTCAATAGTTATACTGTTTGAAAGATGTGTGGTGTTGTACTATTTAGATAGTTGTGGTCAACTGCCACCACTAACCAAAGTTTTATTATTTGAGGTTGAAAATAGAAATCCCATAACTTAATTTGGCTTGGCTAAAAGACCAAATAAATCACATAACTATGAAATCTTAACAGCTTCCTTCATTCACCTTTTTTATCTCCCTCTTTTCCTTTTCATACAATTAAAACCCATGCTATCTCCTTTCTTCACCAGTGCCTCTACCTTATTGCTCTGCCCCAGTAAGTCACTAACAATCAACTGAGAATTTCTCTTTGTACTTCCTAACACGTCATGGAACAAGAAAGTCAGAAGATTAAGCACCCCGGCAAATTCTTTCAAACACTAGATAAAAAAGAAATTTCCAAAGTCATAAATTTAAAATCCATTACAAAATTTGACAGTCATTGTCATCTTGTACTGTATCATCACCAGTTGTAATTTCAGACAAGAAATATCAGAGTATAGAATACACAGTTCTTGAAGCCAAGGCAAGAGAATATTCTGTGTCTATATTTCTTTTGGTTAAACTTCATTAAAATGAGTTTAGTGCTTCATTTGCAACTGACAAACTTGCAACTATCAAACAAGATAAATAAACATGTTTAGGGGAATAGAAACAACATAGGGTGAACAAAAACAAGTGAACAAAAAATATTACATTGTGTTGTTTCATAAATTTCTTTAAAAGATAACCAATTAAAGGAAATAATTTTTATGTATAGACCAGTAATGAAACATTAACACATCTATGGAAAATGAACAGACATTATTATCTCTCCTATTAGTGTTTTTTGTCCTAAAAATATTAATTTTGGCACCAAATATCAATTTAACCCACATTTTAAAGTGTGCAAGTTGTCCTGGATTTTAATTGTTGTAACTTCCTAATTTATTAAAGGTATCATCTTGAATTACCATAAATAATAAAGGAAATGTTGTTAGAGCTTATCATTTGAAAATAAAAAAATAAATCTGTGTTTGAACTTTGAAAGTTAGTACAGTAGCAGAGAAGCAGCGTCTCATAAGATGAATTAGTTATATTCAAGTAAATAACATCACCTAGTTATATTCAAGTAAATAACATCACCTAGTTATATTCAAGTAAATAACATCACTGCATAAAGTAAACATGGAAAGTGATGTCATATAATGACCAAGGGAAAATCTGTTCCTTAGGACAATCAATAAGATGTAAATTGAAGGACTGAAAAGTGATGGCAAATTGATATAGCATACCATCTCTTAAGTGAACAGAGCTGATTGTTTGCAAGTCACCTATGAGCTAAAAAGTTCTTTACGTGGGTTGCCAACTTTGCAAAATCTTGGGAGTTGTTTGAATCAGCACTGGCATCAGTAGATTTTGAATTTGATTTGTTGGAATCAGTTAGGGCGTTAGCAGATTCTGAATTTGACGTATTTGAATCAGAATTGGCATTAGCAGATTCTGAATTTGCTGGTACAGAATCCAAAGCATTCAAGAAAAACCTCTTGTTAGGGATAATACCATCTTTATCCATATGCTTCAGCAATTCATCTAGAAGCTCCTTCTGTTTTGCTTTAGTGTAAGCCTTATAAAGAAGTTTGTATGTTGATGAATCTGGATATATTTTTATACTTTTTGCCCTCTCAAACAGTGAATGTGCTTCCTGAGGTAAACCATTTAAGCAGTAAACATCAAGCATAGTATTTAACGTTGAAACTTTTATTTGAACTTTTGACTCCACCAGCTTATCAAACAATTGTACAGCACTGGAAACACAACCACAGAGGCCATACATATAGATGAGACTCTCATCGGTAACAAAGCTTGGGGTGTAACCCATGTCAATCATCTTCTCATAAACCTCTTCTGCTTTATTCTTGAGTCTTGCCTTCCCATAGTTCAAAATCATTGAATTGAAGGTGGACAGTGTTGGTTTCTGCTTGGAATACAACAAACTCTTGAATACCTGCTCCATCTTGCCAAACTCCTGCTTCTTCCCATAGGAATCAATGAGTAAGTTAAAGGTGATCAAGTCAGGTTTACATTTACTGCTTCTCATTTGAGCAAGTATTGCTTCCATTTCCCGAATCATCCCATTTTTACCATAAGCATCCATCACACCATTGAAAGTGTAAACATCCGGTGAAATTGTGCTCTCATCAAGATCCTTAAACAAAGAATTGACCTGCTCGAGGTTACGAGCCTGAGCAAAAGCTCTCAAAAGAATGTTGTATGTAACAACGTTTGGCTTACACCGCTCCATTCCCTTCATCTTCTGAAAGTAGCCAATGGCTTTGGACAAAGCCTTTGTTTTGTCCCGTGAATGAAGATGGGCCGTGATTAGTGCATTGTACACAGAAGTGTCAGGACGACATCCAGTATTACGCATCTCGGAGAAAAGCCACATAGCCATTCTGGTTTGCCCTCTCTTTCCCATAACTGATATCAGTTTGGAGTATATCCCATTATCAGCAATATACCATCGCTGTTTTTGCATCCATCTGAAAACCTGAACTTCAAACATTCATGTTCCTTATTTTAGCTAATGCATATTACTTAGTACTTGCATAATATGACTTCTATTTATTCTATTTCCTATAAATATGTTCCGAGAAGCTTTCTTATAAACATTTCTAAAACAGAAAAACAAAATTAACTTGCGTAAAAACAAATTTCATAATTTCTTCTTATTTTTCTTCTCTCCTACTTATGGAAAAGCTCTTCATATTAAAACAATGACTTGTGTGTATCCGTCTCTGTTCCCTGTCTACTTTCCCACACTTTGTTCTTGATATCTCTCACAATTTGAGTCATATTACCGTCACGATCATAATACAATGGCGTGGTCATTGTTTCAAGGGCTATACATCAAGGTTTTCGGGGTCACTAAAGCGGCAATTGTGGTCAAATTTGTCCAAATTTTTGCACAATACAAAGAATTGGGACAAGAACACAAGCTCTACTCCAATTTAAGACCTTAATATTATTAATTAAACACAACTATTGTTATTATTATGTTGTTATATGCATAAACAAACAGCAAGGCAAATGATGAGTGAAGATACTAATTTGATTTAATGAGTGAAAGTAACAATAATGAAAACCAAAAATGTTTCAGCAGCAGACACAAATTTAACTATTGCCTAACAGAGAGAGAAGGGGAAGGGACCTCAATACATTGGAGCCAGTTGCCTTCCCTGCCGAGTTCTTCAAAGAGCAAAAAGCAATGTTCGGTTCTGACCTGCGTCACATACTTATTCAGAGTCTTGAGGATAGGCTCTTTGTCGCTTATCCTGCGCGTGAGCAAACGAACCAGCTCTTGAGCTTCGGCATTGTGGTTCGGTTGCTTCTTCCTGGGCCTTGGGCCGCCGCATGAAATTGAGGAAATTGGGGCGGCGCGTGCATGGGTAGCTGTTCCGTAAGTTCTAAAGGAAGGAGAAGAGTAGGAAGAGAGACTTGACATGGAAGCAAATTAATGGAAGAACAGGTAGGACTGAATGAGTAGATAACACACTCAGTTTACCCACAGGGATACTGGGTTGTTGGCCCATCAACTGGGATGAGGAACAGTGATATAAAAAAATTGAAATAGGTTTTTGTAATTATTTATATTGTTACGTAAAGGATACACTTTTTATATATATATATTTTTTTACATTTTATCGTTAAACATTTTTTATTTTTATATGAATTATTTTGTTATTAATTTTTTTTCAATTTTGTAAAACATACTATAATTTTACTTTATAAATTAAAGAAATTTATTGTAAATTTGTAATAGTCTTAAATTTTTAAAATTTATTATATATTTTATATTTTATTTTAAATTTATAATTTTATATAAATTAAAACATAAATAGTTATGTAATTTATAATTTTGTAATAATGTATGCTATATTTTATAAATATATAATTTATGATGAATATAGTGAAAACTACTTGTATCGAATATACACATAATCCTCTGTTTATATAGAAAAAAATATGAGTTAAGTCTAAAATATAAATAAAAAATAATAACAAAATAACTAAAGATTAAAAATAAAAAAGGATGAAGATAATATATCTAATACTCTTTGTCAAACTTGTGCATGCAAATCATATGTACCAAACTTGGTATTAATATAATGTGAAAACGACATAGAAAATGAAATACCAATTAAAAAGACTCCTTTTAAGCAACTTGAGAGGTTGTTCCATGTAGATCTCTTCTTGCAAATCGTCATTGAGAAATGCATTGTTGACATCTAGTGGATAAAGAGGTCTTGTTGAAGAGTCACCACAACTATAAATAAACTAAGAAAAGTAATTTTTGTTATAGGAAAAAAAACATATATGAACAGGTCAAACACAATTTTGACAAAAGGGAGGTCAAAAGTGACAATAATCGAAGAAGTCATGGATGAACATGAGAGAGAAACTTAAAAAATCTAAGATTCTCCAATCAAGGACAAGGAAAAAGAACAACCTCGATATTTTGAATAATTGTCTGAGAGGAGACGAGAAGTTCAAAAACGTATGACGAACCTGAAAGAGGAAAAAGAGTGACCTCGACACTCTAAATCGCTAACTAAGAGGAGACGAGACGTGCTACCACGCACAATGAAAAAGGGAGCAGATCCACAATTTCAAAAGACGTCAAAAGCACGTACTCAATGAAGACCTCGTTGATGACATGATGGTTGCCTGGTCGAGATGATACAAATCATGTGATGGTCGATCCAAACTAAAACTTTGCAAGTGGTAATGATAGACGATGCAACAATAGATGGCTCCACCACCGACAGTGTCGAGAAGTGGCAGAGGCAACAAAAAATTTTTTCTTAAAAAAACCTTAGACTCTGGATACCATGTTGAATATAATGAAAACTATGTATATAATTAATTTTTCTTTTGTTAAATTTACACATAAAGTTTTTTATTTATAATACAAAAAATATGGGCTAACCAAAAATATAAATAAAAAATAAATAAAAAATAAAAATATATACTCATTTATAATTTCATTTCGAATGTAAGAACTTTGAGATTTGAATTATATGTTAAGTATATTGGAAGAAGTTGAACAATATATAAAAAAAGTGTGATATTAACCTATTTGGATTAAGTCATGACTTATTGGTATCAAGTCTGGTTGTCTTAGTAACTTGTTCAAAATGAGTGAAAAATTCTAGTGAATTTCTTGTATATAAAGTTAGCTCTATGATCGATGTTGTTCATTTATTTCAGTTTTCCTTGTGTTATTGTTATCGAATGTAAATATAGATCAAGATTGTGTCAATTCAACATTAGTTAGGAAAAGACATTATACAATTTGTATAACATAACACCATGTAATAACTTTATTTGGATATATATAACTTTGATATGCCATGATGGAATATTAGATTTCTCAACTAAATCTAAGCATGGAAATAATTTTGATAATGAGTATCCCTAGTCAGTAAAGAATTAAGAAATCTTAAACTTAATTAGTTATAAATGGATTGAACTCATGATAATTTAAATATCAATCAAAATTCATAATTATTTTTACTAGTTATTTACAACTTATCTCTTATATATAAATATATAAAACAAAAATACATAATATATAATCTCTTATTCAAGATAAAAAAAAATAACACAAATATTTATCTAAGTCCAGTCATTAAGATTTAAAGTTATTGTAGGATAAAAACTTGTCAGAGAGTCTCAGTGC
Organism: Vigna mungo; assembly: GCA_036885675.1. Classification (NCBI taxonomy): domain Eukaryota; kingdom Viridiplantae; phylum Streptophyta; class Magnoliopsida; order Fabales; family Fabaceae; genus Vigna; species Vigna mungo. The sequence goes on from CP144700.1 coordinate 62,512,691, forward strand.
TCATAACTTAACAAACAAAAAAATTAAAACCAAATCTAAAACAACCTTATTTTATGGTAACTAAAATATTAAATATTTTTTTATTCTTGTAAATAATATTAGTATCATCCATTAAAGTTTATATAATTGATTTTAAAAATTGAATCGATTATAAAATATAGCATAAACGAAAATGGAAGACAACAATGCAACAAAAAAATAAGAATGTTACAAAAACTAGTTCCTCAAATTTACAGAGGAGTAATAAATAAAATTCACAGAATAATAGAGTCAATCTCTATTAAATTAAATATGAATACAAGAAAATTATATAAAAAGTAAAAAAAAATGCTAGTACATCAAAATAATAATATTTTCAAATTAAAAAAATAAAAAGAAAAAAAAAACCTAAAATATAACAACAATACAAAACGAATTTACTTAATAATGAACATTCAATTAAAGTTTCCAATGAACAAGAACCATACTGTCAAAACTTTATTGCAATAATTACTAAAAAAATATAGAATTTTACTAGGATTTCTTTTGTTACTGACGGTTTTAATTCTTGATAAATATATTTTCCGTGGTTGGAAAAATATCAGACAAAAACACCATAGTTGTTATCGAAGGTTTTTAAAACCATATAAAAAAACGTCTTCTATATTATATTATTTTTGTAGTAAATAATGTAATAGTTAACTAAATAGGAATCCACATTTAAATGAGAGCACACCCTATAAATATACCAATGAGTTTTTCTTTCAAAAACTACAAAAAAAGATTAACACACTCTCTTGTATAATACCCCCACTTAAAATAAAATAAACCGGACATACTAAACTTTGACTAATTTAATTTTTTTACATCACAAATAATTATACATCAATCAACATAGTAATGTATTCTACAAACATGACAATGACATTGCTTATTTATTTATGATCGATACTCTTCTATATTTTTTTTGGAAAATGATATTTTAACACAAATTTTTGACACTGCACAAGTGTCAAAATGTGATTGGACGATTTCAAATTAAAAAAAGCTGATACAAGAACATATTTGGAAGAGAAAAACCAAAGTTTCTTTTTTTTTTAATTTGAAATCGTCCAACGATCAAAATAGTGTCAAAAAAATTAGTGTTAAAATATCATTTTTCATTTCTTTGTTATTTTGCAGTAGAAATTATAATATTTTCTATTCGATATTCTGTTATTGAAGTTGACCTAATTATACATTACTATGGAATTGATTTCAATAGTCCATTTCAGTGGAAAGCCTGTAAGTAGGAATTGCTCGCAGAGGATTAGCTCTAGGCATTGTGAGGCCAAACTCATCTGCCATATCCAACTCCGATGGTAACATGTTATTTGGAAGCTTCCAATCAAAACAATGGACAACTTGTGCCACTGTATGACGAATCACAGTTAGACCCAACTGTATTCCTGGACACCCTCTTCTGCCAGACCCAAATGGTATCAGCTCAAACTCACGACCTCTAACATCTATGTTCCTTCCTTCAAATCTTTCTGGCCAGAACTTCTCTGCTTCATCCCAAGCACTTGGGTCTCTCATAATAGCCCATGCATTCACTATAACCCTTGATTTTTTAGGAATGAAATAATCTCCAACCATGCAGTCTTCTATGGACTGGTGTGGTATCAGCAAAGGTGCCACCGGATGCAGTCTCAGGCTTTCCTTTACAACCATGTCCAAATACTCTAACTTCTCTAAGTCTGATTCTTTCACCTTCCTCTCCATACCCACCACGCTTTCCAATTCCATTTGAACTTTCTTCATCACCCTTGGATTCTTTAGCAGCTCTGAAAGTGTCCACTCTATTGCTGTAGCAGAAGTATCCATCGAGCCAGCCAACATATCCTGTGCCAACAAAGTGTCATAGAAAGAGCGAAGATTTTAGATATGTATATATTATGGTCTTATATATCTTACCAACAATATGGCTTTGATATTGGGCCTCTCAATTCGGTATTCGGATTCTTCAGTACCCACGAATCCCAACATGACATCAACAAAATCCTTTGTCTTGTCTTCTCCCTTCTGTGATTGCATGTGCTCGTCAATGATTTTCTCAAAGAAGTCATCGAAGATTTTGCCAACTACTTTCATGCGCTTCTTTAAGCCTTGTAGGTCAAGTGCACCGATGTAAGGGATGTAATCTCCCATGTTAGGAGTTGCTGATAAATGCATTCCCTCTTGCATCACAGCTTTGAACCCTTTCTCATCCAAGTCCTTGTCCATGTACTTTTTCCCTAAGACCATTCTACAAGCCATGTTTGCGCTGAGTGTTGAGACTTTAGCGCTGAGATTAACAGCAGCTCCATCTTTCGCTGCCTCTCTCAGATCCTTGATCAATAGGTCAAGCTCCTCTTCCCTCATGCTTCTGAAGGAGTTAATCTTGGTTTGGCTTAGCAATTCCAACGTGCACATCTTCCGCATGTTGCGCCAGTAAGAACCATATTCACCAAAGCTTAAGTTTCTCTGCTCCCAAGAGATGTATCTTGCAGCTTCATGAGGTGGTCTACTGGCAAAAACAAGGTCATGGGTCTTGAGGAAGAGCTCGGCAGCTTGGGGTGAAGAAACAACAATAGTGGGCACAACACCTAACCGCAAGTACATGACAGATCCATATTCTTTGGCTAATTGGTGCAGATCACGATGGGGATTTGGTCCCAACTTGTGAAGGCTACCCAAAATTGGCAACCCTCTTGGACCCGGTGGTAATTTCTTTGCCTTGCTGTTCCTTCTCCACAGCCACAGACAAGCAAGAGAAAGCAAAAGAATCGCAATCCAAATCATGGTAGCCACTCAGACTTCAAATAGCTACTACAAAGTGTCTGTGTTTGCTGACAAAAGAGAACTAGTGGTGTTTGTCTTTGTGATAGGGTATATATATCTATATATGTATAGATATAAAGATATGTGGGGTAAATATGATGAATGATTAGGAGTGAAAAGCATGAGAATTAATATTTATCTGGGGTGAGACAAAGACACATAGAGGTTTCCGCGTGCATCGCCATAGTTGAACGACTGCGCCTGCACAATATATATATAATACTTGGGTATTTCCGAACCTTTAGATTTTAAAGTGTTCCTGCACACTCACCTTTTCGTCTTCATGCTGCAATCAACTTGAAATATTTCAAGCCATTCTCCCACTTTGTCGCAAAAGACACAGAATAAAGTAAAAATGTAGGAATATGTGATAGAGGAAAGAAGAATCGGTGAGAAATATGAGAAGTTAAAGGAGGTTGAAGTGGGAACGAGTCCATGTTTGAGTAGAAAGGGCGGCTTTCATGAAAGTAGAGAGGAGAGACTTGAAAGAAACATGCTCCTATTAATTATTAGATTTGTGGATTAAAATACTCCTATTGAATACATCCATACATCCATTGTTTTCATAAAATTTAATACTTTACTATAGTTTTGAAATAAATATAAGTTGTTAAAAATCATTATAGTTTTGAAATGGAGAAAATACTAAATTATATCAATTATATTTTATCTGATGTTTGATAACTATCTTCACTTAAGTATTTAATAATTGGTAATGTTCCAAATTGTGTAGTCAAAACTATTTTTCACATACTTTCATTTGATTAACTTTTAAATTACGGATCCACCGATAAAGATATTAACATATTCTTAAATAAAGTGCATATTAATAGTAAATTTGTTTTTTTGTTTAATTTAACCTTGAATGTTATTGTTCAATGAAAAATGATTGGTTTTGATAAGTTAGATTCTAGTTGTTGGTGTGCATTAATTTGTTTATCATAGTGATGAAACTCTGATTTTGGTTGTATCAATAAGCGGAGAGGGGTGTTTAGAACATTTTGGAATATTTAAAATTAGTTTAATTGATTTGGGAGCAATGGTTTCATAGTTTTCATAATTGTGTTGTTATTCATGTAATTGATGGATTATCACTTAAGTGATGTTAGCAATAACATTCATTGCATGCATGTAATTCTTTGATGAACAAGGAAACTCATTTTCAAGATAAATTGAAATTAGTTTTTAAATGAAGTAATATGTTTGATGAGAAGAAATATTTTAATATTAAAGATGATGATGAACAAATTCAAACTATAAAAAAACCTCACAATATTAAAGTTAATATTAAACAAGAACTTCTAAAAATAATGATTTTTAAAGATATATGAAGTTCAAATTATAGAATGATTTTTATGAAGAAAATAATGATTTTACTATATGTTTTACGTAGTTTATTTATAATAAGTATTTTTTTTTGTCTATGTGTGATGTAATTTTATCACAAGTTTGAAGTTTGGTGTGGACCTTCCATATTTTTATTTTTATTTTTTATCTTTTAATAATATGTTCACATCATTAATAATACTATGAGTCTAGTTAATAATATCATTGTTCAATCTATGACTTAATATTGGAACGAGAGATGGCCAAACAATATTCTCTTTACTCCACTCTCTCATTATTCAAGCAAAGACTAGAAGTGGAAAGTGATAAAGATAGCGTTTGAAATGAGAATTCTAGAACTTTGGAGTGTATTGTAAAATTCAAAATCCTCTAATGATGCTATTCACTTTACCAATGAAACTCAATGTCTATTCTCTTTATTGTTAGTTTGGACACTCAAACACTTCTTGGTCATTCAAGAGCGAAAGAAATCATATTAATTTTTTTTCTCTTCCCTTTGAGATATTGTTCAATCGATATGTCATATTACTCAAGCGAGGATGTTATGTTCAAGTTATGTATTTTCTCTTCCTCCAACATAACCCTACTATATAAATTGGGTTTTTCATGATGTTTAAAACACTGCAACAATGGTTTTTGAACCGTCGTAGGATTAATAGTCGTTAAAAGTGTAAGAAATCGATGATGGTTGAACCACCATTGTTAAAAGTGACAAAACATGACGATTGATCCAAAACTGTAATTAAAAATGGTAAAAAAGAAAAAAATAGTGTAACTTGGTATATGACGATTGATCTATCAAGCATAGTTAAAAGACATAAAATCAGAAAAACATTAAACGAGTTGCATCATAACAATTTAGGTCCAAAACCATTATTAAAAGTAACAAATCATGATGATTAAAGCAATAATTATCATTATAGGTAGGCTTCTTTTTTTCTTTTTTCTTTTTTAAATTGAACGATTGTGAAAGCCACAACACTACATAAATTTATAAGCATACTTATAAACAAAACTTAATATAAATATACAAGTTTTACCAACTAATTCTCCACTATCTTTGTGATATACACATGACGTAACTTTTATTCTTATATATATATATAATTTTGTTACTGTGGTGGTAGGTTGCAGTTAGGTGAAAACATCCAAATACCGATTGGATCAACATTTTTAGATATGCTTTTATCCTTATATAGATTATGTGGTCGTACGTAGTTCCATAATCGACTAGGTTAACCTGTCCAAATCCGATTGAGTGATAACTCTTGATGAATATTATAACATGAAAAGTAAGAGATCATATAAAATAAAAAGAAGCATTCAACATATATTAAAAATTAGTCATTTGATTATAATTTTCATTTGGTATCACTTAAATGAAAAGGTGATATGAGATCCACGTAGCTTTTATTTATCTGCTCAGAATTTCAACTTAAGAAATCAACATCGATCTTTAATATCTCTTCTTCATCTTCAAAAATATCATCTTAATCTTATCGCTTGTTAGGAACGAATGGTTAAAGTGTTCTAGGTTGTGACAGGTAAACCTTTGGTCTCAACTGGATTATATCCATCGCTTCATGTATACCATACATTTAGAACAATATATTACAATAAAATACAACTGTCGTATTCTTCGCACATGTAAGTGATTTTTGGTTTTATCGCGTAGTTTAAATGATGTAATCTACGGTTTAGATGGTTGCATGAGGGATTGGAATGCGTGAAGAGATATGTTTTGAAAGCGGGTTTTTTTTATGCAGGCAAAAATGGTGTGGGATTTATGTATACGAAAGAAAAATTTAAATTATGCATCTAGGCAAGTCCTAGGAATTAGACGACTCCGCATGAGAAAGTCGTATTTTTTATGCACGATTTCATCTTGACACAATAGTTAAAGGTGGAGTAATATATCTTTAAAATGTTTTTAGATTATGGTAATCAATTTCATAATGCTAAAATCACAGAAAGGAAACACGAATTCATCTGTAATCGATTGTACTCATTCTTTAATCGGTTACAAGAAGTGTAAATGGACATAAACTCTCTGTAATTGCTTATGAAATCTGTATAATAGCAAAATGATTCTGATAATCGATTCTAGTAAATGATTACATAGAATTTGAGTATTAAAACAATAATTTTTGTTGGTTGAGCATGTAGATTGTTTATAATTATTGATTACATTAATAAACTTATTCACCATATCAATTATAATTAGAAATATAATTAATATTATCAAATATATTTATTTCAATTAAAAACATATAATCAATAATCATTTTAATAATTATTGTGTATAATTAATTAATTGCAAAATTAGAAAACAAATAAAATTTAATTAGAAATATAACTAATACTATCAATTATAATTAGAAACATTATTAATACTATCAAATATATTTATTTCATTATATTTAAAAATATATAATAAGAATAATTTTAATAACAAAATTTTAATAATTATTGTGTATAATTAATTAATTGAAAAAATTAGAAAAAAAATATAATTTATATTAATACTATCAATTATAATTAGAAACATAAATAATATTATCAAATATATTTATTTCATTATATTTGAAAACATATAATCGAGAATAATTTTAATAAATTTTTTTAATAATTATTATTTATAATTAATTAATTGACAAAATTAGAATAAAATATAATTTAATTAGAAACATAATTAATACTATCAATTATAATTAAAAACATAATTAATATTATAAATATATTTATTTCATTATATTTAAAAACATATAAGGAAGAATTAACACCGCTTTTTTAATGCAAGGCAGTGACGGTGAACTGTTCAAAGTGTACATGTGATCCATAAAGCTCATATATACGGTACTCTAGTTCTCATCATATTTTCAACACCATCCAACTCCTCAAAGCCTTCTTGCTTTTGGAAGCAAAGATGCACACTGCTATCCAATTCTTACTTCAACTCTGCCAAATAGATAAGATGATTCTAATGGCGATTCTTTTAGCTTCTCTTGCTTTTCTGTTGCTATGCAGAAGCAAGAAGAAGGGACATAATTTACCACCTGGTCCCACTGGGTTGCCAATTTTCGGAAGTCTTAACAAGTTGGGAGCATATCCTCATCGTGATCTGCACCAACTGGCTCAAAAATATGGACCTGTCCTGTACTTACGCTTAGGTTTTGTGCCCACCATTGTTGTTTCTTCACCCCAAGCTGCTCAACTCTTCCTCAAGACCCATGACCTTGTGTTCGCCAGTAGACCACGTTATCAAGCAGAAAAATACGTCTCTTGGGGGCAGAGGAACTTAGCCTTTGCTGAATATGGCTCTTATTGGCGCAACATGCGCAAGATGTGCACGTTGGAATTGCTGAGTCAAACCAAAATTAATTCCTTCAGAAGCATGAGGGAAGAGGAGCTTGACCTGTTGATCAAGCTTCTGAAAGAGGCAGCCAATGATGGAGCTGCTGTTGATATCAGTGCAAAGGTTTCAAAGTACAGTTTAGACATGGCTTGTAGAATGATTTTAGGGAAGAAGTTTATGGACCAGGACTTGAATGAGAAAGGGTTCAAGGCTGTGATGCAAGAGGCGTTGCATTTAGTAGCAACTCCTAACATGGGAGATTACATTCCTTATATCGGTGCACTTGACCTTCAAGGGATAACTAGGCGCTTAAAGGTGGTTCACACAGTCTTCGATGACTTCTTCGAGAAAATTATTGACGACCACATGGAATCAGGGAAAAGAGAAGACAAGACAAAGGATTTCGTTGATGTCATGTTGGGCTTTTATGGTACTGAAAATTCTGAATACCGCATTGAACGAGCCAATATTAAAGCCATAGTGCTGGTAAGAAAAATGAAAACATTTGATTTTTACATCTGCTTGTCATATTTAACACTTTTCTGGCACAGGATATGTTGGCTGGGTCAGTGGACACTTCTGCTACATCAGTAGAGTGGGCATTTTCAGAGCTGCTAAAGAATCCAAGGGTGATGAAGAAAGTTCAAATGGAACTGGAAAGCGTGGTGGGTATGGAGAGGATGGTGAAAGAATCAGACTTAGAGAAGTTAGAGTATTTGAACATGGTTGTAAAGGAAAGCATGAGACTGCATCCGGTGGCACCTTTGCTGATACCACACCAGTCCATAGAAGACTGCATGGTTGGAGATTATTTCATTCCTAAAAATTCAAGGGTTATAGTGAATGCATGGGCTATTATGAGAGACCCAAGTGTTTGGGATGAAGCAGAGAAGTTCTGGCCAGAGAGATTTGAAGGAAAGAACATAGATGTGAGAGGGAATGAGTTTGAGCTGATACCATTTGGGTCTGGCAGAAGGGGATGTCCAGGAATGCAACTTGGTCTAACTGTGGTTCGTGAGACAGTGGCTCAACTTGTTCATTGTTTTGATTGGAAACTGCCAAATGAGATGTTGGAAGATGATTTGGAAATGACAGAGAAGTTCGGACTCACAATGCCAAGGGCTAATCATCTATTTGCCATTCCTACCTATCGACTTTCACATGAAAGGGGTTGTTAGGGAAGGAAAGATGCTAAATGCATGTACCATTTGTCACATTCAGATGTAATTAGGGAAGAAAATTTCTTTGCATTTTGTTAGGTTGCTTTCAATATGATTTATGGAAGTACATCACTCTTTCCCTTCCTTATTCACAAATAAATATTATCTACATCACAATCAGACTCTTGAAATAAAGTTTAGTGTTGTCTCTGTCTTCGTCTAATATCCATGCTTAATACGGCCATTGAAAAGGATCCATGTTTTGTCCACCACTTTCTTTTGTCTCCTCCTTTATGATTAATTATTCTGGTATTTTGCATTCTTCCATACGAGTAAATAAGCATATAAGGGTTCTCATCGTTTTTCTTCTCTTACATTATTAAGCTATGTCATAAAGAAAAAAAGACATTTTGATTTCATCACATTAAAGAAAAAACATCATGTATAATTTATACGTTAATCAATAGATTTTAAACTAACATATCCAATGTATGAGAAAGGTAAGAAAAAAAAAATAGTATAATGCATTGCCATAATTTATATATCCATATAAATTCAATGTGTATGTACAAAAGTTAAAAGTCTGTTAATCCAAAACAAATAAATTATTAATGAATAATAAACTCTTTGGGTCTTACCATAATTGAGTGTGGATTTGTAGATGATAAAATTATAGAGATAACCATGATCGTTCTTGATGATCGATTAACAAATCTCTTAGTGATTAAGAATGAGGAGATTAATGAGGAGATTCTTTTACAAAAAAAGTCTCCTACACTTAGATTAATAAGAGAGTTGGAACCTTTATGTAAATGAATATAAGTGTTTATAAAGTTAATATTTGTTGAAAAATATTAATTGTATTTATAGGATCAACATGAATCATGATTTATGTTTCTAGTATAATAATACTTATATGAGAAATATGATAGTCGTATACTAAATAATAACAAAATGATAAATAATAATCAACACATCAAACTATTAATATTTAATTATAATATTTATATATAATCCAGATAAACGTAGATTTACACTCCTCTATAATAAAAAAAACCTTAAAAAATTTTATTAGATTGTATTATTCAATATGCCTATTGAACTAGATAGGAACACCTTTGTTTAGCAAAACCATTCTTAATTACCTTAAGACACTAAGCATAAGTGTATTTTGATTAGTTAAGAAAAAAAATTAACTCCTATACGATCTTTCAACTGTAAAACACTTTAGGTTTTCTGTTTATTTTGTGTTCATACTTCACAGCTTTAGTGACACGTGTACATTGTTTATCAAGCAGCAATAAAAATAAGACGTGAAGTAAAAAAATCATTAAAAAAAGATGATTGTTCTGTCATTCTACTCCAAAGATTGAAATTATCTTGATAAGTATCTATTTTTGTTTTATATTTCTCCTAATTTAAGATCCCAACACTTTTTTCGTTTTCTTGAATGTTCACTCTGATTTCTTACGTGTAATGCAGTGTCAAAAGCTAATTCGACGTTTCCCAACAAGACACCCTTATCTGGTACATCTCCACCAACCCTTAAAATCACCTCAATCAATCAATGAAAGTCAATGTCGGTTATAAGCACCAACACCGTACATGTGCACTGCATAGTTTATATTTTAAACTTTGGTTGGTTCACTGAAAATATGTTTCATATATTTTTGTGTTATGATGTTATGTATTATCACTTTCTTAATGTAATATTTTGGTTTAATTGTTTCTTTTGTTCTCAGTTTGGTTGAAGTGTGTTAAATTTGTTTTCTTTTTAGAAAAATATCAATTTCAGCCTCATATAAAAAAAATTTGTGTCAATCAAGTCATTTCCGTTAAAAACAACAAACTAATGGTGTTAAAAACTTAAAGTGAGTTTTGAATAGTAACCACTTCATGGGTCTGATCCCTGATTTTGCAGTGGATAAAGTGAGTTTTGAAAGTAATGATTTTTAACGGAGATGACTTGATTGACACAAATTTTTTCTATATGAGGACGAAATTGACATTTTTCTAAAAAGGGGACGAATTTAACACACTTCAACCAAACTGAGGACAAAAAAAGCAATTAAACCTAATATTTTTCTTGAAATTCAAGTGACTTGTTAATTCAATTATACAATTAACATTTAAATCTTTTTTCGAATTATTCTATTCCTCCTCAGAAGAGGATTTTTGTTTTTTCCTTTTATTTTAGAAGTGTAAGAAGAGTTACATCATTTCGATATAAGTGATCACAAGAGTTTCATTTTATAATGTTAAGTCTTATTATTTTAGTACATGAAATTAATTTAATTATTTATTATTTTATATTTTAATATTATTATAGTTAATATTTTTGTTAATAATTGAATCAGATTGAGTTGATTAACAAAATGATCAACATGTGATGATCAAAACATATAGTTCGTTTAAGAGCTCTACAAATATGATCACTACCAACTTACTTGTGGGATGAACCACATCCTCGATGATGACACTTTAGTATAAATATCAATACTAACAAGTCTTTTATGGACTTGGAGATTAACCATACATATCCTTGTGGACAAAACTTTTATATAAATATGTACACCAAATAATATTAACAAGAGAAAATCAATTATCTATTTGAAGAGATCTTTGTAACGGACTTTTGGCCTCAATTATCTGTAGACCCGTTGGCATAGAGTCATGCGAAACTGAAAATTTAAGACTTTTCAGCTGAAAAGTTTTTTGTGCAGGACTTTTGGCCTCGATTCTTTGCAAAACCGCTACCATAAGTTCCTGCAAAACTGACAATTTAAGACTTTTCAACTGAAAAGTTTTTTGTACAAAACTTTTGGCCTCGGTTCTCTGCAGAACCGTTGCCATAATGTCTTGCAAAACTAACAAGCTTTTTGTATATGACTTTTGTCTTCTTTCTCAGAACCACTGGCATAGGATCCCGGCGTTGCAGGTTGACTTTTCAATTGACAATCCTATGGCCTTGGTTATTTTGAAAATCGGTACCATAAAGGACTTTATGTTTCGGTTATACCGCGAACCGAGGCATAAAGTTTGAAAAAAATTCAAAATATTCACTTAAAATATTATTTTTTATTTTTTCGGAAGGGTTTATGCAACGGTTCTTAATTGGACCGATGCCATAGAGGTGCCTTAGGGTTACAATTTGCGAAATAACAGAGCTTCCTCTTACATTTTTTCTTTGTTTTCTCTTTGCTTCTTCTTCTTCTCCTCTGCTACGACTAAGCTTTAAGCAACCATCACAGGTAATTTTTCTTTTATTTTACACAAATTTTTGTTGATGAACTACTTTAGGGTTGATTTTATTTCGTTTTGACCGATTAGTTTCATGTACAAATACTCTTTCATTTTCCCCAATAATCTTTTTCCCTCACCAGTGCAACGATTTATTTCAGCACTCAACTCATCTTTATGGTTAATTTCGTTTTGAGTTTTGGTAAAATTTCGTTTTCGTTTTCGTTTTCGATTTTTAAGCTCGTTTGTTGTTCATACACCATAGGGTAAAGCTGAAAAGATATCCAAATGACCTAGAAATTTTTTCAAACCACCAAAATACAATGAAAAGCTCCTAAAAAAATTGGATCAAAATTCAAAGTGTAAGTATGTGAAATATTTTTGCAAAGTTTGAAACAAACAAAATAAATTGACAAAAAATAGAAAATGACTTTTTTTTAAAAAAATATAGAAGGAACAGTCGGCTACGCGGACTGCTACAACGTTGAACATTTTTTCTACCCTAAATTGATATATGATATGGCCAAATCGGCCAAACAGAGCAAATGTTATAACCAAATCGGCAGTTTTTATTTTATTTTAAGAGTATATGGTAGCGGTTCTTTTGAATCGAGGCCAAATTCTCCCTTTTTTTTATCTTGTCAGAATATATCTCGATTCGAAAATCGTTGTCAAATGTCAAAAATAACCAGTGTCATAATCCTTCATTGCACTAGTGACCGTGTCAAATCAACTTAATTCATCCTTTTAAAAATATAAAGTAATGATACTATAACATACTTTTATACTAATTTTATACATAAAATGATTATAAAATATAAAGTTTTATATTTTTTTTAAAAAAAATAAATAAGATTAAATGAATGTAAAAAATTTAAGTATATAAAAAATTATTTTCATATATAACTTACTTAATATTTAATGTAATAATTATTTCTAATTATTTTCTTTTTATATATAATCGCGATGCTAAGGCAAACCATGAGAACTAAGTAACACTAATCAACGATGACAATGTGAATGCTCATAAGAGGGTTCACAATGGTATGAAAAATGTGAAAAATGAGATAAAGAATCATCTTTATTTCTCTCATCGACAATTGTATAAATTAATTATATTATTTCTACTTTTAATTATGGTTATCGAGTAATTTCTTAGAAAACTTTATTTTTATTGAAAAAATGTCACTACTTTTTTTTGTCATGTTTTTCTAGTTATCATTATTTAACATTATAAAAGTTTTTTTTTCACTAGTGTTATGCAAATTCAAAATATAAAAATATATTAGAAATAACATATCAAATAAAATTTACCCCAAAAGAAGTCGTGTCTAAGACGGAGTGTCATGATTCTGTTTTTGAAAAGTCAATATCATATTGGAAAAAGTTAGTTTGACACTGATTTTAAAGATATATTCGTTTCACACTAAATATTATAATAATATATTATGATTTTAAATTAAAAAATAATATAAATATTATTATTTGACGTGTCAAATCAGGGTAATTTATAGTGTGAAGGTGTCACTGCTGTATTATATATAAACCCACGTGGGGACTTTCGTGTCATAAAAGCACTCTCTAGATCTCATTACATTGTCACCATCTGTGTTAGTTTAAAGAAACCCTTTTGGTTACTTTTAATCCAAGTTGCTCTTTTTTTGTAGGAATATAGAATGAAGCCATTGTCAGGAGTACAGTTTGAAATATCGCAAAAAGCTTGGATGATTTGGTTACCAGTTTTTGCAGTATTTCTTACTTACCTGTGGCTATGGAGAAGAAGGAAGAGAAATGGAAAGAGGTTACCACCTGGTCCGAAAGGGTTTCCTATTTTGGGGAGTCTTCACATGTTGGGGGAACACCCTTATCGTGATCTACACCAACTAGCTCAAAAATATGGACCTATCATGCACATGCGATTGGGTTTTGTGCCCACCATAGTTGTTTCTTCACCCAAAGCTGCTCAACTCTTCCTCAAGACCCATGATCTTATCTATGCCAGTAGACCACCTCATGAAGCTGCAAAGTACATCGCTTGGGAGCAGAAGAACTTAGCTTTTGCTCAATATGGTTCTTACTGGCGCAACACGCGTAAGATGTGCACGTTGGAATTGCTAAGCCAAGCCAAAATTAACTCCTTTAGACCCCTCAGGGATGAAGAACTAGACCTGTTGGTGAAGCATCTGAGAGAGGCAGCCAAGGATGGAGCTGTGGTTGATCTCAGTGCTAGAGTTGCAGAACTCATTGCAGACACCGCTTGCAGAATGATTTTAGGGAAGAAGTACACGGACCAAGACTTGGATGAGAAGGGTTTCAAGGCTGTGCTGACAGAGATGATGTACTTGGCAGCAACTCCTAACATAGGCGATTACATTCCTTACATCGGTAAACTTGACCTTCAAGGGCTAATCAAGCGAATGAAAGCGCTGCGAAAAATCTTCGATGAATTCTTTGACAAAATCATCGATGAGCATATTGAATCAAAGAAGGGGGCGAACGAGGTGAAGGACTTTGTCGACGTCATGCTGGGATTACTCGGTACTGAAGAATCGGAGTACTGCGTTGAAAGACCCAATATCAAAGCCATATTGCTGGTAAATGGTTGAGTCTTTTTGTTTTTCCGGACATCAAACTCAAACATTTGCTGAGTACTTACATAGGAAAAGATCAAATGTTTTACATAAACCACCCCAAAGTCCTTATTACACTTGACTATATCAGTTTTCTATCTTTTCTTTTCTTATTCACAGTGTCATATATCAGTTGGACTGATGCTCTCACTCTTCTTTCACGCTTTTTTGTTTATTTTATTTTGAAAAGGATATGTTGGCCGGTTCAATAGATACTTCTGCAACAGCAATAGAGTGGACACTTTCGGAGCTGATAAAGAATCCAAGGGTGATGAAGAAACTCCAAATGGAACTGGAAAGCGTGGTGGGTATGGAGAGGAAGGTGGAAGAATCAGACTTAGAGAAGTTAGAGTATTTGGACATGGTTATAAAGGAAAGCATGAGGCTGCATCCAGTGGCACCGTTGCTGATACCACACGAGTCAAGGGAAGATTGCATGGTTGGAGAGTTTTTCATTCCTAAAAGGTCAAAGGTGATAGTGAATGCATGGGCTATTATGAGAGACCCAAGTGCTTGGGATGATGCAGAAAAGTTCTGGCCAGAGAGATTTGAGGGAAGCAGCATAGATCTAAAAGGGCATGACTTTGAGCTGATACCATTTGGATCTGGAAGAAGAAGCTGTCCAGGAATGCAGCTTGGTCTGACTCTGGTTCGTCTGACAGTGTCACAAGTTGTCCATTGTTTTGATTGGAAGCTTCCAAATAACATGTTATCATCTGAGTTGGACATGACAGAGGAGTTTGGACTCTCCATGCCAAGGGCCAATCATCTTCTTGCCATTCCCAGTCAACGCCTTCACTGTCACACTGATTCATGAAGATCAACAAAACTTGTTGCCAACATTATGAATGAATAAAAAGAAAACCTTAGATATGTAATAAATGTAATTTCTCATTTCTCTCTATACATTCATAGCAGTAAATGCCTGTAATGGCTTGCTTTGTTTTTTTAAGTATTGTCTTTACTTGCACCAAGGTTTGCAGCGAGACTTCCGCATACTTACAAACTGTTTTCTTTATCATTATTTAAAAAAAAAAATAGATTTTATCATGAAAATTTATATAATTAAATAGAAACTATATAAGTGAAAATGATGGAATTAATTATTCAACTGAATACAGTGACGTGATATATTTGTATATTTTATTTCGTTTGTGATAAATGAAACAACAATTTTATAACTGAGAAAATAACAACAAAAAGGTCATGTCAATAATCGGAAAAGAAAAATCCCAAAAGATAACCTTTGATTAATGGGATATTTTATATATTAATGTTTTTATTTAAAGTAACGACATCATCATATACTTTTATATTAATTTGATACAAAAATATATAATACATGGTCATATCATAAAAGTAAAATAGTTTTAAAAATATAAACTTTTGTAGTTTTTTTTTTAAAAAAATATTAAATAAATGTAAAAAATTTAAATGGATGATGAATTTTTTTTTATTCAACTTGTGTCGGGAGCATAAAATATCTGTTTGTCTCGTGAGAGTTCCGTTA
Source organism: Vigna mungo (assembly GCA_036885675.1). Classification (NCBI taxonomy): domain Eukaryota; kingdom Viridiplantae; phylum Streptophyta; class Magnoliopsida; order Fabales; family Fabaceae; genus Vigna; species Vigna mungo. The sequence goes on from CP144700.1 coordinate 62,528,774, forward strand.
TTTATGACTGTCAATGTATTAAGCACATCTTTCTCCTTGCTTATTTTTTATTTAATTTTCATAAAAAATAATAAAGCTCTATTTTTTATTCAATTTTATTATAATCTTTCTTTTTTTACCTCATTTTACAATGTATTTTTCCTTTTGTTTATTTTGAAAGATCCACATTTTTTTTTCTCCTCTCCTTTCTAAATTTTATCTCCAACATTAATTAAATATGATTTTCTTTATCAAACTTTCTTATTAATCTTATCAATGGTTATTCACGACACGTTACCATTTAATGTCGTAGGGACCGATGTTTACCCAACTTTTTTAAACCCTATTAATATTTAGTAACAAATATTCCTATCATTTATTTAAAGTCACTCTTTTACAAAAGAAAATTTAAAAGGTAATTTTGTAGATTAAAAAGATATTTTGTAGTGATGTACTTACAAGTCACTGACTATTTATTAGACAAAAATTACATTTATGTTAAATTATATTTATAAAAAATATAAGAGAATCTAAATTCTTCACATTTTTCTTAAATTTAAAATGAATATTCATTTTTGTATATTTTTAATAAAATAATACTTAGATTTTTTTTTACTTTTTTAAATAGATATTTATTTATTTTCATTTTTAATAAAAAAATATATGTGGGGTCGCTATCTTTTTCTCTATTTTGATGGGTGGTGGATCACCATTTTATTTTTCTGCTTTTAAAGAGTTGTTGCCATAGTGCAGCAGTAAATGATGAACCAACCATTAAAAACTTTAATTGATAGTTAGGTGTAACAATTGATTGAATTTAAGTATTAAAATGAGAAAAAGTTATCTAGCATTATTTTAATTACATTACAAGCTATTAATTGCGATAATTTTATTTTACTATGTGAGTAAAATTATTCATTCCTTAATGATCAATAACGTCGATCACATCTCTGATTGAAAGTAATAGTTTTGACGACAAAATTAGAAGGTAAATTCCTATTTTTTTTAAAAAAATTCATCACTAAAGTCTTTCTTTAATGATATTAAAAAAAATAGTTAAAACAAATATATTACTTTTTATAAGAATAAAATTAAAACTCAAGTATCTTAGAAAAACTAAAACATATATATTTAAGCCGTAAATTAATCTAGCATTTATCCATTAAATACAACACTGTGAAAATATTATTTTTACTTTTTTTAATAATAAATTAGAATGAAGACTTATGTGAGTAATATGTATATTATCTAAAACATCCGGCTTTTATGTTAACAGATGGAAATTATAAAATTTATCATCGTTATATATATTTTTATTATAATATTTTTAAGTGATAGGTTGGTTATGTAAAATATTATTATGATATTTATTGATTATAAATGTCAATAATTTAGTGTAAATATTATGAAATAATAATTATATATGTTAAAATTAAAATCTAAACATTCAGAAACTATTTATTTTTAAAAAACCATTATTAAAGGGGAATAATGTAATTTATATCATTATTAAAAAAATCTGAAAACAAATAGAATCAAGTGATAAAAAGTTTGATTAAATGGGAAAGGAGAAAAAAAAAATTGTACCAAAACTGGAAAAAGTGGTTTGCAAGCTTGATACTTGTCGACAACCAAACTCAAATATTATATTAAATATCCGTGTAACACACGGATATTTAAAATTATAATATTATATTAATTTTAGGTTTTATAATTAAAAAAATTATATAAATTAAAAATATTTATAAGTTAATTGAAAATACTATAATAAAAATATGAAATATATGTTAATGTAATTTTAAAATAATCTTACATATATATATATATATATATATATATATATATATATATATATATAAAGAGAGGAAAAATTCATATTTATGAATTATATTATAAAAAATGATAATAAAACTGAAATAAACTAGCGTAACATAGTATTTTAAATACAGTAATTTAAGTCAGATATAAATTTTCAAAAATTAAATAAAAATATTATATATATTATACAAAATAATTTTTATATATTTTATTTTATATGAAAATAAAATAAAATAATTAAAAGCTATAAAAATAAAATATTTTAAAAAAGTACGATAAAAAATAATTAAAAGAAAATAAAAACAGATAAATATAATAATAATTACTAAATTTTGGTTCAAATATATAAGTTTAAATATTAAGTTAAAAATTAAAATAAACCATCATACATAATTATTAAGAAGAAGAATAATATAATAATGAAAAAAATTTGGTTTAGTCACCAAATATAACAAAAGAATAAACATTAATATTGAAACATTACATTTGCAAGTGATAATGAATCATTATCTTCACATATTACACAATACATAAATCATTGTCCTTTTATATTGAGAAATAAAATATTCTCCCACATTACATATTGTTACTTAGAGAAGTATAATCATCACTATAACATGAAATTAACAAAAACATTAAAGATATAAAATGAGTTATCAGAATACCAATACAAATACAAAGTTATGATAAAATTGTTGCTAATACATATCATAAAATTATTGTCCTTATTGAGGCATGGATTGTAACACGTTGCATTCAGATTATTTGGACTCAATTAGAAGGCATCATAGCTCAACATTGACAATTTTAAATTAAAATTTCAAATTTAAAAAAGATTTTAGGTTACAAAATTGACCAAAATAAAGGTGGATGCAATAGATTGCATAGGCATGGATTGGTGAAAGAGGAGAGTCTCCATAACAAATTAGGTTTCCACAATGGTAAAAGTAAGAGAAAGTGAAAAAAGATACAGATCTTTGTCTTGTAGTAGAAAAATTACTATTTATTATTAATTATAATATTATTTTTATTTTATTATTTTTGTAATTTTATTATTATTAATAATTTTTGCATTCATTCCCAACCTTCAACAATCTCCTCTGGATAGCCTAGCAGTCCCTTCTTAGAATGGCAAGCCAAGCCATCTAGCATATCATATATGTAAAAGGTTTGAGGGTGTTCCCTATCCTCAACTGTAAATACAGTAGATTTCCCATTCACTTGAATACTACTCTGCCCAGGAGATTTCCTCAGTCGAAGATATTTCATCTTCCTTCTGATATCTGCAACTCCATCCCACATTTCGGCTGATGCATATATGTTAGCCATCTCCACATATGGAACTGCCACTTGGGGCTCCAATTCAAATAGCTGTTCAGACACATACTTACCCATCTCCATCTTATCATGAAGTTTGCAAGCAGAGAGCAATGCACTCCATATGCCAGCATCAGCTTTAAAAGGCATACTTCTAATCATTTCTAAAGCTTCTGTGAGATGTCCTTTACGACCAAGAAGATCAACCATACAAGAATAATGTTCTATACCAGGGCTTAAGCCATACTTTTGTGTCATCATGTTGAAGCACTCCAATCCGCTTTCTAGTAAACCTCCATGTGCACAAGCTTGGAGAACAGCAAGAAATGTTATGTGATTTGGTTCCATCCCCATTTTTAACATCATAAAAAATAGGTCCAAAGCATCGATAACATCTCCATTCAAAGCACAGGCAGTGATCATGGTTGTCCAGGAGACGACAGTTCTGTTAGCCATGCCATAGAAGACCTCCTTAGCATCATAAAAAGATCCACACTTGGCATACATGTCAATTAGTGCGTTACAAACTACAACATTATCTTTTAATCCTTTGTTGACAGAGTAATTGTCAACCCATTTTCCGAGTTCAAGCGCCCCCGTCCGGCCACAGCCTGAAATCAAAGCAAGCACAGTAACCAAATCCGGTTTCTCACCAGAAGCTTCCATTGCATTAAACAGGGTCAATGCCTCACCCATAAATCCTTTCTCAGCGTACCCACTAATCATAACAGTCCATGATACACAGGTTTTGTCAGACATGCAATCAAACAAAAATCTTGCCGATTGAACATCCCCGCCTTTGGAATACATACAAAGAAGAGTATTCACCACACATACATCAGAATCACAACCCAACTTAACTCCATGAGAATGTACTAGCAAACCATGAAACATTGCCATAGGTTGCACGCATGACAAAAGCAAATTGAGAATTGTGCTAATGTCTGGGGAAAATGCACCATCTAGCATCACTTTGTAACAATTAACAGCCTTGACATACTTTTCAAATTTCGCATATGCTGCGATCATAGAATTCCAGGACACAACAGACCTTTGACCAGCGTCAATTTCATCAAACACTGTCTCTGCCGAGCCCAAGTCACCACACTTGGCATATCCAGCAACCAAAGTGTTAGCCACGGAAAGATCATCACGAATACCAATTCGAATCCCAAAGGAATGAACTGCACCCAAAAAAGTCAGACTTCTCACACGCAAAATGGCGTCAATGAGTAGCAAAACAGTGATTGAATCAGGACGAATCCCCGAAAGCCTCATCTGACGTAGAAGATAAGACAGCCTATCAAGACAGCCAGATTGAGCAAAACCCAACAGCATTGCATTCCAAGAAGCAATGTCCCTAACGGGCATTTCAACAAACACATTTTGTGCATCTTCCAACTGACCACACTTGACATACATATCAACCATTGCAGTTTGCACGTAAATGTTGGATTGAAAGCGGGATTTGAGGACGTGAGCATGGATGATTTTGGAGTTTAGGAGATGGGAGAGTTTGGCGCATGCTTTTAAGAGGAAGGGAAAGGTGGAGTTGTTGGGTGTGAAGGCAGATCGCTTCATATGGCGAAAGAGAAGAAGAGCGTCGTGGGCATGACCTTGATTCACAAGGTATCTTATTTCGGAGTTCCAAGTGAAAAGGGTCCATGAACGGTTGATGCATGGAGTGACACCACCACTGTAATGTCTTACCATTTCTCATTGCTGAGGTTCTTTCCAGCAACACTTGTTTGCCCAACAAAACAACATCATTCATAAACGGTCTGAAAAAAAAAAAATTTAAAAAACAGTCACTTAAATAATAAAATTAAAAAAATAATTACTTTAATTTAAAAAAAGCTTTTATATAAATGATAAAATTAAAAAATAAATGTGGACACAAAAATGAGAAGGATAGATATAACTCAAATACTAACTCTTTCTTAAAGAACCTATTCAAAATAGGAAATTAGAAAGAATATTTTATTAATTTTAACATGACATAGTTATTTTAGCCTATATAATTTGCAAGATAAATATTTATTTATAAGACTAAATTTATAATAAATAAATACTTTGTAATGAACGAATTATGTTATGGTTAAAATTTATAATAAATAAATATGTATAACGAGTGTTAAAACATACTACTATGATTATTTTAGGTTGGGTTGGATTCTAATTCGTCAAAATGGAATTGGATTCGACTAGCCTAAATGAGAAAGTAAGTTGGAATGTTGAACTTCTCCTGTCACTAGATAGGTTGTCAACTTAGATAGGTTGGCCAATTTTTTATTCACCTCATCATCAGTTCATCCATCATCTTTTTTACCATTTATCATTACTAGAATCCATTCACTATTTTTTTCTTCCTAATCATAGTCATCTTTATCTCTACATTGAGAACTTATTTCAAGCTGCAAAAATTTAAATTTGCAAAGAATCTCAATCCACAAAAATTAGGACAGCTACAAATTTTAATTAGCAAAAATTATGACAATACTTGAAATCATAATTAGGATCATTATGAGTCACCTTGTCACTATAGAGACTCCTCTCTTGATCTCGTTCTCTCTCACACCAAATAGCATACATGGTGCGTGGGTTTCACACGCCTCCTCTCGATCTCGAGTGGTGGTGGTCGTGAACCTCCTCTTAATCTCTTGTGGTGGTAATCGCACTCTTCCTCTCGATCTCACATGGTGGTGATCGCTTGCGACGTGTTTATGTGTGATAGTGGTGGCTCACAAGTTAGGTGATATTGTGTGGGTTGTGATTCTACAAGTGTGTAATGTGTTTTATTTGTGGGAAGAAATGTTATGTTTCCTCAACATGGTAGGGAAAATCTCTTATCTCTTTGTGTTGTGTTGTAGGTGGTGAGAATGATGAAGAAAAACAAAAAACAAAAATAAAACATATTAAACGAGTTGCAGGTTCTTGACGAGTTAAGCTCCTTTAGGCTGATTGGTTCAAAAATATGACTTGACCCACCTTTCTGTGTGGAATTAGTGGACTAACCTGTTTTGACATTTATAATATATTTTACATTACAAGATAAAAAATTCATGTGATATACAATTATTTTTAATCATTGACTATTTTAAACAAAATATAAATTCAATATTGAAAATATAAGACTGAGTATAAATTGTTGAAATAATAAAATTCTTTAAACATATTTTTGGTAAGGAAAATAGTTTTATTGGAAGGATCTAAAAAATATCTAAAAGTAAAAATAATCTTTATAAAAAAACTTTATTATTTTATTATTAAAAGGTCATCTATAAATAGAAAAATCAGTGAGTTTTATTTTATAAAAGTTCATTGCTCTAAAAATTATCACTTTTTTTTTTCACTCTTTATAAGATATGCTCATTTGTTTAAAGATAAGAATACACTATATAACTCCTAACATAGAGTTCTACAATCTTAACTTATCATAATTTTATTCTTGTATAAGTTCATTTTTATTCTTGTCCTTGAGTCAATATTTAGTAGTTTTTCATGCACCCATTAGAGAACTTGACATTGTGTCTCAAAGGGATTAAAAATGAATGTATGTTTAACTAAGATTTTTACGGTATGTTAAGATCATTGGTCTAAGTTTTTTATATATAGATAAAACAACTTGTGAAAGTTAGAATTCTTGGAGCTTAGTGAGTTTTCTATGTTGATTGAATTGCTTGTGTGAATGATATTTATGATGAGTAGTAATGTTGTCTGATTTTGAGATGTGAAAATGCATAAGTGCTTTTGTGTGTTAACATAATTTGTTTGTGTATGAGTTGAATTGATCTATTGTGGATACACACACATCTATGTGTGTGTGTGAGAAAAAGAGAGAAAGATCGAGTACAGTAAAAACAAAAGTCATAATATGTTCTAAATAAACAGACACATGTGTGTGTTGTATGCATATACATGAGGTGGGCTAAATAAAGAAATGATAGGGACCATAATCTATGGATGTATATGTATGTGCATGTGAGATAGTTTGAGTGAAGTTAAGACATAAACCATAATGTATTATGGATGGAAATGTGTGTGTGATACATATAGTAGAGTCATAACAAAAATTATAAATATATAATTTATGTGTGTCTCTATAAGAGAGAGGTTGAATAAAGAACAATGACTATAATTTGTTGATTGAATGTCTTCGTGAACTGAATGTATTATTTCCAAATAAAAACGCTATTGTACAATTTTAGGAAGTATACTAAATATGAATTCCTTAACAATATTGTTTGGATTTTATTAATTATAAATTGACATAAAGAAAGATATTTGGTGGTGAGAATCAATGAAAAATTTATAACTTGTGAGAGACATTTCAAGTTGATTATATTGAATTTATATTTAAATTAATGGTTTAGTGTATCTTTTAATGGTACCTTCAGGATTATTTATTTTGAAAGTGTTTTTTAATACATATTTTCGCGACATGAAATACTATCTAAAACAAATTTTCCGCAACAAGCTTTTTAAAATAAAATTTCATAATATGAAATGTTTTTGTTGGAATGAGCTTTCTATAATAAGTTTTTCCAAATTCCTAAGATGTTTTTCGAAACAGAACCTATGGAATAATATTTTCAAAATAAATTTTCTAAAACATATACGAAATGTTTTTTACAGTAAACTTTTCACCACACATAACATTTTACTCTCTTTTTCTTCTAAAAAAGTGTAATAGAAAATGGAATTGCAATCAAAGATCCAACATAGAAGAAGAAGATATAATGACGATAATGGTTATGAGGACAACCGCGGTGATAGAATGTGATGCAGTGAGGAAGCATCGATATTTTAATTATTAGTATGGAATTAGAGGTACTTATGGTGAACGTATAGAACAAGAAAAAGCCTAACCTTAAGGTTCCATTTGTGTGATGAAAAGACATAGAATTAATAAAACAAATACGTGAGAAGGAAAATAAGAATTCAAAGTATTTGAAGGAAATATTAAGAAAAAAAGAAAAAAGAAGAGAGCTAGAAATTAAGAGGAATAGAAGAGAAATAAATTGAAAAACACCAAAATATATATCCCCTCTTACTCTCTTGGGTCAAAGATCTTAACTATTTTCGTATTTTTCATCCAACTTATTTCTGGCTAATCAAGAAGGGTGAAACTTTTGAAATATAAAATAAAATAAATGAATAAATGATATATATTTTAATGAAAGAATCCCTCAGAAAGAAGAAAGTATTACTAGGAAGTGACAAAAATGTCCATGTAATACAACATTTAATAGAGTTTTGTAACGGTGTGAGAGTGAGAGTGAGTTTGGATTGAACGTGGCAGATCTTTTCTCTTATGTGGGATCTGTTGGGTGGTTTTATATATATATTTGATGTGAGAAAAGAACAAGATGATCCAACCTAGTTCTTGAGGATCGAGCTATGTTGCCGAGGAATCCGGGGACAGGTCAAAGAAGAATACTGAAACACTCTTCATTCAATCTACATTATCTCAATAAACAATATCAACTATCAAAATCCTGTCAATGCTGTCGCCTCAATTTTCAAAACCTCTACTCCTTCTTACTATAGCTACTCCTTTCTATCACACATACCCTACACCTTTCTTTCTGCAATAATACAATGAAACTGATCATACCGGCTTTCTTTCTATTTCTCATGTTTACCTTCAATGTCTTTTATGTTTTTCAAGGGGAAGCACTTATCAGCCAAGGAGTTCCACCTTCTGGGAGTTCTGCAACTATTGTGAGTTTCAATCTCTGCTCTGTAATCTGCATCTTCATAATTTTTATTAGTTTCTTTGATTTATGGGAATAAGTTAAGAGCGTAAACTTTGTGTACTACTGCTAGTAACTAGATATATCAATCTGTCATGAATTATTATTATTATTATGTTTTTCAAGATAATTACTGTAAAATCATTCTCTGAAGAAATACAATTGTAATGAAACTCACCGAGGATAAATGGAGATGTGAATAGGGTTTGATAAAATATTTTTATTAGGGAGTAACTATATTTAATTATGCAGACAGGTGGGTGCGAAAAGCAAAGGGGTGAATGCAAGGAAGAAAGAAGTGGGTGGGAAGAAAGTGTATTAGAGAATGAAGATTATGTCTATACCAACTCCTTACCTTAAATGTTAAAGTTTAGCTTCGTTGCTTGTCTTGTAGTAAGAGGAATTCTTCTGCGAGATAATGTGTTCATGTCCAAATGTAAAGGATCTATAACTTTTTATTTATTGTTTACCGGTTTATAACGATGTTGTTTCTTTCGCAGTTAGACATTTCTTGCTGTTGAGTGGTATTTGATTAGTATAGCTCTATGTCTTCTCGATTGGAGTTGGCTCATTCAGATACTTGCAACATTTTTCACTACAAAGTAAAATTTATGAGTATGAGTGTATGACTGCATGAGATTTCTCCATAACAAAACAAGTGTGTTATTGAACTAATCCGCAATAAAGATAACGTGCAATGCTGAGATTGGGATTAGTTTTTACAAGAATATAATTTCTGAGGGTTTCAGACTAACTGATCCTTCAGAAGCTTTTTGCTTTTACCAATTCTTTATCACGCGAAAATTTAGGATGCCTCAACTAATTTTTAAAATTTTATTCTCTATTATTTCAGTAAAATATAATATAAGAAAGAGTTAACAAAATTAAATGGTATAATTAATTTCTAACATTCGTATATTAGACATTAAACAGTAACCATAATAACTGCATTTTCTGACAAACGTCAAATCTATGACAAATACTTACATTTGTATCTTCATTGGACAAAGTTATGTACGAGTTACAAGTAGAGCTTCCAGCTGTCAAACTATGTCGGAAGCTCCACCATACTATATGGTGATTACAACAATAAACGCTACACCAATGCCTATAAAATTTACAATATGGATGAGGTAAGAAAAAAACACTAGTAATTTAGCAACGAGGTCCTATGGGGGATCGTGTTAATGACAAAACTGTGGCTCACCAATTGGTTACCTTAGCCCTATCACTTCAGCATTCCTGCCAGCCTTGGCACATGCTGATGTATGTCAAGATGTTAAATCTTAGTTTGAGCTTCAAATCAATTTCGTGACCCGAAGGTTGGCTTGTATGTTCTTATCATGACCGTAACAAAAGATACGTGTCCATCCTAAATCTGCAGTGGATCAAAGGAAAGATATATAAGTACATGGATCAGGGTAGCATGCCAAGAACCCAAAACAGTGTTCAATAAGAAATACAAAATATATATCAACCCATTTACAGGTAAGCCACCTATTTTTATTTCAATTATGTAACTGACTCTGAAAATTATAACTACGTGTAAGATTTCTAACAAACACAAGATATGCTCATACTTGGTATGCAAACATCATATTACATACATGAGAATATATAATGTCAAGAAATCTAAGAATTTTCACACAATTATATTTAATTGATCATACCACGAAACAAGGTTTTCGAAATTTGAATTTCCCTAAATTTGAGTTTTCCACACCAAGGAGAAGAGAACCAACCAACCGATATCCCTACTAATACAATACAGAGACTAAAATGCATAGACCCGCATTAATATACTTTGACTTGAAATTAAGAGATAAATATCAGAATTTGCATTCTGCAACCCCTTAAATAACATTTTTTTATCCAAAAAGCAGGTAGTTCTCCGTTAATGGACTAAGCAGAAGGTGCGATGGTGAGATACTAGATCTCTACCCCAAACTTCAAGATAACAAATCAAATATACGGATTTTTCACTTAAAATTTGTCTTCTTCAGTGTAACCCATCATTAATCAGTGAAGGCTTCACCGTTCGCTTGAATCTAACATTCTTCCTCTCAAAGTGTAAATCCAAATATGTTTGCTCCCCCTCAAGATGGGTTTAGCAACTAAAGTGTTCTAAATGATCCATCTAAAAACTTGGCTGTGAAAGAATTCGTGACAAATATTCTGCCGAACAAAAACATCTTAAATACTTGTTGTGCAGCTAGAGTAAACTCCAGAGGTGATGGACTAGCATTCATGGGTTAAGTGAAAGAACAGGCACGCTAGACACCCCATCTCAACCTAAAACCAAAGACAAGGAACATATGGGCCATTCCTCTATATTTTCCTCACTTAACCTATGTCTAACCAACGTGGGATTTCATACTCACTTCACTTGAATTTCCCAGGGTAGAAAACAACGAGAATTTGTCTCCTGTTACAAACAAGGATTATGACTCAAGGTTATTATTACACTAAAAATTAAAAAGAAAGAAATAGAACAAAATTAAAAGGGTGTTACCAGAATACCAGTTTTTTTTTTTCTTTGTTCAAGGACCAATAGACGATCATGGCCAAAAGAAAAAACCTATTATCCCCATGAATAGTTAATCTGTTTCAAAATTGTAACATAAACGAGTTGATTAGCCACTGTCAGAACACAGTATGCTACTGTGCCTATTAACTGAGTGATGCCATCAAGTAACATTTTCTCACATCTAAAATTGGCAAGTTGCATGTTTAAACTCACCATAAATTAGTTCTCAAATTAAGACCAAATTATATAAAAGCATTCAATTCACAAGTTTCCCAACCATAATGGGGTCTGAATAAGAGGCTCAAATCTATGCACGAAGAGACTATGAGCAGGTAAAAAGAAACGAATACCATAAAAAGAACAGCACAATGCACAAGCCTACAAAATGTTCGTCTTTGGGATAGGTAAATCGTGCACAACATTACCGGTAAGAACGAGAGGCTGTTTGCACAACTAGAACCCATATCCACCAGGTCCCTAGGCTTAAACAAATACCATGATACGGAATGCAGAAGAATGGCATGTCAAAAGCATGCCAAATAATCTTTTTGACCACATAATTCCCATTTAGCATAGTATCTTAACACAAAACATACAACATCCAAAAAATTTAAAAAGGAAAAGAAATTCACCAAGTAGATGCTTATGCAGTCCCTGTAACCAGCCTTTCCCGTTCATCTAGCTTCTTGATCTTCACAACGCCAAAGAGCACTTGAAAACCGAAGATTGCACAGAACACATATGCTATAGTGGCAGGCACCTGAAATAGATGGCATGAAAATTAAAAATGAAAAAGTGGCACTAACACCAGACCATCAATTAATTGATTGAAAATCGCCCCAAAAAAGATGAAACGAGAACCGCTTACCTTAATTGAGTTCAGATACAGAATTGTTGCAAGATTTATTAGGCTCCCAGCAGCTATTGCCTATTAATTGACAAAAAGGCAACATAAATATGCATTATCCGGCCAACTTTTCTCATCTCTTGTCATATACACATATCATACACATATTCAAAGTATTGATTCTAAAACATGATGCACATGGTTTATAAAAAGTACGTGCATGGAATATACTTCTATTAAGAGCCAACTATACACATCCACAATTCACTCAAAAATCTCTTGAAAGATAAGAAATGCTGGATTGATTTTTATTAAGTTGAAAAATAATGATTCAAGCCTTCCCAAAACATGAAAATACTCCTACACGCAAGGCACTCACAAACGTCCCAAACTAATAGAAGGAAAACTACAAATATTTGAAGGCAAGTAAGCATATCCAATGTAGTTCTATGTCATCAGAGCAGGAATAGGTATCCATTAACTTTCCATAATTTAGAGTTCTATTTATACAAAAGCAAACAGTTTTACAATCGATACTGTTTGAAGGGCATGCATAGCTACAGAAAATGACAACTGGCTATTTTAATTGGACTCAATGAGTCAAACCAAATCCCAATAAACAAGTTAACTTAAAATTTCACTGTTAGAGGGCAGATTTACTCACATTCCCTATTGTCATCTGGACAGCGGCAATACGCTGGAATGCCCTCTCAGATTCCAACGCTCGGACTCGGAGCTTTAGGTCACCTTGCTCCTGTGCAAGAACAAAGGACAGAAGGATGTGATGTAGAATTCCAGAAATCCAGAACAAACAACAAATGTGAATCAAACGAATAACTGAGTGTACGTGTTGGTTAGAAGTTTGAAAGTTGATAAACAGAGATATTTACAGATCCTTATGCAGGAATGGAGAAGCGACTTTTTGTTTCGTCGGAATAAACATAAGTTACGTTAAACATAGCACACAACCTAATTATGTCTACAGAAATCCAATACACACCAATCTTTGGATGATTTCAGCAAGCTTTTCAACCCTATCAGCCTGTCTAAATAAATTGTAGAATGCTTGAGATTGTCTGTCCAATCTCTTTCTCCAATCCTGTACATTTAGAAGAAATATATGAGAAAGGAATCATAATACTTGTCCTGACTTCAAACATAGAAGAACAAGTCTGTGACTGCCTTTAGGATAACTTCAACTCCTGCCTCACGGAATTTTAACAACTCCAGAGCATAACTACAGGATCAGGAAAGATAGCCATGTTAGATATGCAAAGCATATAATTAAAACATTTTTTATGTCTAAAAAGAGTTAAAACATTATTAAATATGAATAGGGTACTCACGGTCTGGCAATCTCTGTAATATCAAAACGAGGATCGAGGCCCTTTCCAATGCCGTCCAACACTGCCATAAAAATAATTACTGGTAACCTTGCAGTTATAGGCATAGAAGATACAAAAGTGACTCATTAAACTCCCAATATTAACCTGAGAAGGCTCTAACAACAAATGTGAATGTAGCAGGAAAACGGAAGGGCTGGTCTGCTGCAATGGCTAATAAATCCTCACCTGTTTAAAGTATAAGAGCTACAGGTAAGTGAAAAGGGACTAAAAAATGTTACTGAACAAAATCACGCTTGGTTTGATGGAATGATGAAATGGGTATAGTAATCAAACTTTTATTTCTATGTTGTGTTTGCTATGAAAAGAAATAAAACGATGACTTCATTCCTTCTTTTATGTTTCATATGATATGACTTTAAGAAAATACAAGAAAAATAGACTTGGCCTGCCAAGTGTGAGCCAATAAAACTTTTGGGCTTAATTGGTCTGAAACAAATATATTGATCCAAAAGGATTTGGCACCCGAACAGGCAAACCAGACGAGATGGGCCAATTTTAAAACATGTTGGAAAATGGAATCGGATACCATCACTTCTGCAATGGAATACATATTCCCATAATTGTACCCGTAATGTCCATTCCAATAACTTAACCAGGTATGGGAATAGGAATGATAAAATCCATTTGACCAAACCTGCATTGTACTAATAGAACAAAAATACCCAAGGAAGTACTGAAGTTCGGACTTACAAAATTCTTATAGTTGACACAACAGGTCATGTCAAACTTTACGAATGAAATCACTTTAACCAATCAAGAAACAAAATAGTATGTCGAACTGTATATAGCTTTTGAACTACTTGAGTGCTACTGGATAAAATAATAAGTCCAATCCATAACTCATAGCCAAAACAATATCTGCTTCACTAAGACTCATCCTTTTTTATCTTCACATATGACTCATTTCATGGACAATAATTGTTTTATGCATACGTTCAGATAATCTAAACTTAAAGACACAATAGACGAGATGCATTACCAATAGCAGCCAGACGTTCTTTCTTCTTCATTACTTTTTCCTCTTTGCTTAATGGCTTTTTGAATCCAAGTTCAGCCGTTGCCATCTCTCTCTCTCTCTTTTGTGCAGCCAAACGCTCTTCAAAACTACAAAAGGAAAAATAGTTCAAGAGCTCAACGTCAGATATTCTAGTAGGTTGCTAAAATAACTAATGAGTACAGACGTTCTAAACCATAAAAATATTAGTGGGAATATAGGCTTATCAACAAGTAGTCAGAAATTTGCAGTAACAATTTTCAAATAATATCACTATTTCTTTTTCATTGGTGGGGAAAAAAAAGTCAAGCACTTTGACTGAGTCGGTGCAATTTGATCCTACCACTTGAGCCAACACTAGTATCACTATACTCTAGACATATCTACTCAGGACAGCCAGATACTTAAGCACAAAGCCCAATCAGGCAATCAATGAACAAAATTTCCCTTTTCCGAGATAGAAGGCTTAGAACCTCCTATCCACAACACTTTCTTAAGGTAGTTTTAAGCAGCCTCTGCAGGAATCACAGTCAATATTTTACATGCTACTGCTACTGCTACATTATGATATTGATTTATAGAAATACTACTTCTAAGTCATGTAGATGTTTTGAATTGTTTCGTGCATTCCCATTAAATATATTAAATAAATTACCTATTAAGGAAGAACTGAGCTGTTCGTCTAACAGCAGTCATATCTCCCGTTGGTACAAGAACACCCATTTGAATCATTGATTGAAGGACCTGCATCGGTACACAAGCTCCATTTGGGAAGTAATTTAAAATTGAGAATGGAATATCATGCTACATTCTTCACGATCTTTATGGAACACCATCCATAAAAACCAATTATACCTTTTCTGGATTCTTCTCATAAATTCCATAAAAAGCTTCAAGTAAACCTTCTCGAATATTCTGACTGATACTGTAAGGCGCAACATCAATCATAAATGCAAATGTATTCATCAAACCCAGAGTGTGTTTGACAGGTTCTATCATATTATAAATATACAGAAAAGATAAACAAAATACCTTCCCATCATTCCGAAATCATAAAAGATCAATCTTCCACCATTGACATCATCAACTGCAATATTTCCGGGATGCTGCATGAATGGTATAAATATTACTTACAACTTACAAGAGTGTCGAATTAACCCCCTAGAGTGATAATGATCCAATATGAAAAATGTTTATCCCTCATTCAACACAGTTTCTTCCCCAGAGAAGGAAAAAAAGGCATGGCAAAGTAATATTTAGCGAGTCCCTAACATAGTATTTTGGATACTTGGCAGTCATTATTCCTTAACACAGGAAGTTACCTCTAATACCCTCATGAATAAGCCCTAAGGAAGCTTCCCAAGGTAATAGATGATAATTGATATGACACAAGCAACATGCTTTTTGTACCTCAGGCAAAAGATGCTCTAATATCATAGTATAAGAGTAAATTCAGAGATAGTAAGCATTGTATGCTGGCTACACCATACAATTTATCGGCTACAAGAAAATCCAAACAAATAATTAATCCTCTATTTGCATTAGAAGTAAAATACATGCAAAAAATATACAATAGATGGAAGTAAAAGAGAAATAAAGTAAAAAGTTGTTTTGAAGAATAGAAATAAGAAGGAAATGGAGAAATTTCTCTCCACTTGAGAGGAAGAGTGGGTAAGAATAAATTAATTGTACAAAAAGCTTTTTAAACTAGTTAAAAAATGTACTTGAATAAAAGATGTAAACCTTTTACTGTAGTATATTTTTTTAACAACCATCTATTTTTATAAAAATATTTACTGAATTTAAAAAGAGAAACACAAATAATCACACTCAAACACATTTTTCTCCATTTTCATGGCAACTTTGGGGTTGGGGGGTATATGCCGCACCCATCCAAACACATCCTTCCTATCTCCTCTCCCTCATTCTAAAAAGATAAGTCATGAGAAAGAACTCAACAAATATAAGAACAAGAACAGTACGCACAGGGTCAGCATGGAAGAAACCATGTGATAAAATCTGCTCCAAGTAAGACTCCACTGCATATCGCCCTAACCTGTAAAAGATAAAGTAGACATTATGCTAATTCTGAATTTCAAAATCCATCCTCAGTTCTTCAAATTCACAGAAGCAGAAGAGAAAATGTCAATAGTAACTTGGCTTGATGAAATTCAGATGACATTAACCTTTTCCGATCAACACCCAGTTGATCTAAAGCTTGTATTTTATTTATTTTAATCCCGGGAACATACTCCATTGTCAGAATCTGCATTGGAGAAATAGTTAAATTATATGGATAAAAAAAGAAATACATCAGAAGTAAAAATGGGAAAGACGTATAACTGCAATATGTTATCTATGAGAACTGAATGTTAAACCTGGGGTGTGGTATAATCCCAGTAGATTGTAGGGACTTTCACATAATCCAATTGCTTAAAGTTGCTTGCAAATAGTTCAGCATTAGCAGCTTCCTTGGTGTAATCAATCTCCTGAAAATATTTAACTCGTGTTACATTAACAAGGATCAGATAAAGTTAGGATGTGCAAGAAACATGTGCAAACATCTGCAGAAACAAGAACAAGATCCATAAATGAATATTAATCTATTACAATGGTCCTTTATATATTGGCGCTAAGCTCTAAAACTTAAAACGTGAAAAGCAATAATGCTGTTCAAGGTTTTAGAAAAAAGTGGTGACATGAAATTCTCAACAAGCATGACTCTTGCTGAAGCATTATAATTACATTTAAAAACCAAAAGCCCCTCTTTTTCCATTTTACTCGACCACCTAGCCAGGTAAAGTCATCTCCTTTCTGTTTACATAAAGGCGTATAAATAATCCTTCAGTAATCTTTAATAAAATTTTGTAATAAGATTTTCCATCATCAAATGGAACTTCATTGGTTTCCCCACAGGGAACTCCAAAAAGAGCAAAGCCAGCTTCTTGACACTTGCCCAAGAACCTGACCATAATCAAACTCTGCATGAGTTGTGATCCCGTGCAACCTTTATATTTGATTTCCCTAGAGCAGAATGACAACTTTATGATGGAGAGCCAGTAAACCAAACACGTGACTTTCTTCAGTTATTCTTAATTAACCTATGAAAGACACGACATTCCAGGATATCATCACCTGATATAAAACAGAGGCACACTCGTCATAAATAGCAACCCAATCCCTCTTTGCACCGTCTGATTTAGGATCAATTTTTTGAAGAAATTCAGCAATGACCTGGAGGAGGTAAACAAAGACCCAAGTATCAGTGGTTTACCTAGTTCTGCAAGTCTTCAAAGGAAGCAAGTTCTATTAGTAAAAATGTTTCATGTAAGAAAATAAAAAAAATAAAACCAAGTTCAAATTTTGAAAAAGATTTGTCAATCTTGGAAGGTTATTAAATATAGGAAATTAAGTTATAGAGAAGGTAATAGAATTATCAGAGAGTAATATCACATTTTCACACAGCACTAAAAGTGCAAGCATTATATGACACTGACCCTCAGATTTTTAAGATCAATATCAAAAAGATCTTTGAGACCAGGCCTTTGCACTTTAACAACAACCTCTTGCCCACTTAATCTTGCACGGTGAACCTGGCCTGAAATGGGGAAAAAGATATTCACATTTCTTTCTTCTCATCAAATATTAAACCTAAAACCAAGGTACATTTAGTTGGGTTTCTTTCCCTGATTTCACATTTACTATTACAAATATGTGTGAAGTAAGACACTGATTACCAAGACTTGCAGCAGCTATTGGTTCATAGTCAAAATGATCAAAGATGCTGGCTAAAGGAGATCCAAGTTCTTCTTCAACAATAGCTATAGCTGTCTCAGAGGGAAATGGAGGAACTTGATCCTGAACCCAGAAAATCGGGTAACTTAGGCTTTGAGTAAATGCAAACTTAATATATTTCGTACTTCTCAATCTATCGTCAAACAGCACCGATTGTTGTCAAACTAAATAAATAACATTAACACCTACATCTGAAGAATACAAGGATAACAACACACATGTTTGCTTAGAAAATATAGGGAAACAAATATAAATATAAATAAATTTCAGATTAATACCTTCGAAAATAAACATCCTCATAGGGGTTCATAATGACAATGTATAATGAACAATTTTTCAGAGAACTTTAGCAGTAAAATGCACACAGACTGAGACATTCGCCCTTAACATATTTCACTAGTATTTTCTTTTCTTTTCAACAATTAAATTATCTGAATTCATAAGATCATTAAGAGATTAAAGAGTAAAATGGTTTTATTAATAAAAATTTACTCAACAAGAAACAAAAGGAGACCATCACAAAATAACAACAACTAATAGAAAGCAAACAACAAATAAAGATCTAATTGAAGAACAAATCCAGAAGCTAGGGAAATTTTCCTGTTCTTCTGAAACTACAAATACCATAAATAAACTAGACAAAAAAATAAAATACAACATAAGCACAATGCAAGGAAATAATCTTATAATATAAGTTCAAACCAAAACTCCAATTCCACCTGAAGTTCAGACAACTGGTCAACATATTCTTGCGGAAGAATGTCCACTCTTGTGGAGAATTGCTGGCCAACTTTGATAAACGTAGGACCTAATCTCAGAATGCTCTCCTTCAGCCACTTGGCAAGGGTCTTTCGCCTTAAGGTTTTCTTTTCCTCTGTCATTCCTCCTGTAAATAATATCTTTTTGCGTCAAATAAAAAACAAATGGTAACATTGTTGAGATTCCTCAAATCAATAAAAAGCACGTCACAATTCATATGTTAACCGGTTTATGTGTTGTTGCTAGGAAACGATTTTCAAACAGGGAAAATTGATAAATATCATAGATTCATAACACCGAGAATGACTATTTAGGTTCAAACATGTGCGTGGCATTAAGTGTAGTAAGAATCAACTCTGGCTAGCATAACAACCTACCAAAATTTTCCAACTAGTAGACCTCAAGGTCATATGCATAATAAGAAATAAATATGTTCCAAATCTCATAGACATATAGCGAGACTGCAGGATTATAAATCTAAAGAAAAACAAATATACCTAAATAATCAAATTATGACTAAGGGCTCATATACTTACTATTTTAAATTATTGCTCATAGCTTCCATTTCCCACTGCTAAAACGGTAAACTTCTCTACCAAATGTTAAAATCGCTAGCTGATGCTCTATGATTGCAATTACTCAAATGCTCACTCAACTAACTTTAAACTAGAACTCCAACACCTAAGGAATAATGCTTAATCATATCGGAAATTTAGTACTACAAGTACCGTTTCTAGAATACACGACTGTTAGAAAAACACTCCCACTAGTAACACATTGAATACACTTTGCATTTGTTTATCGAATCAATGAAATCAACATATAATGGATCCCAAGTTCCTTCACATGAACACTCTAAGAGTCACTTCAGCAAATCCATGAACATTGAACACCTCATTCGCATCATAAGCCAAACAACAAACCTTTATAAGAGAACTTCCGATTGTTTAGCCAAGACTTGAAAATAAAAGTTATAACAAATCCCCAGATCTCCAACGTCCTCTGGATCATCGAATAAGTCTTGAACCTGCTCCATCGACCTCCAGGAGCAACCGCCACCTGCAAAAAAAAAAAGTCACAAGTTCATCTCACTCATCCAACCTTTTTTGTTCCCCCTCTTCCGGCAGAGAATCAAAGACTTAATCCCTTCGAGATACAAAGGTTTATGTAAAAGTCTAACTTTTCCTAGCAAATGTTATTTCATACACACGAACCTAAAGATGGAACTCCTAAATAATCAAAGCCGTACATTAGAACCATACCTCAATCGGTGCTTCCGCACTTTGGTTTTTGAACCACGCATCCTCTTTACCAATCTCCTCCAACCTCCTCTTCCGTCCATCCTCTCTCCGTTTCGACGCTCCCATAAAATCTTCCACCACCACTTCCGCCGCCACACCATTGCCATTGCCATTGCCTTTAACGTACTTCACCATGCTTCCATTCGCGCTCCCATTCTCCCTAACGCCGGAGACGCCATTCACGTAACCATTAACGGCGCCGTTACCATCGCGTCCGCTCGCAGCAACTCCGTTCCCACTCCACTCCACATCATTCACTCTGTCAATGACGGCACCTTCTTCCTTGACCGCGCGGATAGCAGCATTGCGCCTGGAGCTCCGAACGGGAGAGCGAGAGTGAAATCTGGAGAGAGAACGGCGTCGTTTGGTGGTGATTTGCGGAGCAAGAAATTTGAGCTGGAGTAAAAGTAGAGACGAAGAGGAAGCCATTGATTAATGAGTGCGAGAAGCAGAGAGAGAGTGTAAGAGGATCAAAGCTGAACCCTAGATTTCATTGGAATAGAATTGGAAGGTGTAAGTGCGAGAGTGAAGAAACAGAGGAAGAAGAGTAAGGAACGAAGACAGAGCAAGAGTTGAAGTGAAGTTACATAAGAACAAAAGGTGTGGAAGGGGTGGTGATAAGGAGGACACGTGGCAAGAAAAGATGAGACACCAAAGTTTTGTAAGATTTTGATTGGTTAGAATTTTCGCGAGTTGCGTTCAGCCACAAAGGTCTTCGGCTTACGTGGAAGATATTTGGACGCTTTATGATGACGTGTCCGCTCCCATGATTTTGGCTTGCCAATTACGATTCAGGGCTATGCATCCGAGATAGCGTACATGGTCCATTCACAACTGTTACTATATCTTCTAAATTTTCTCTTTTTCTTTTTTTTTAATAGGTTTGACTTTTGTATTAATTAAGTTTCTGTATTTTGAAATAGTTCAATTTAGTTCTTATTTATGAAAAATTGAAGCAAGGAAGTCCATGCCATTAAATTCTGTAAACGGCGTCAAAATTATGAACGAGTGGTTGGATGAACGGGTGGTTGGGTGAGCTGGCATTTGAAAAATACGTGGCACATAAATTTTAATAGGTGGACTCCTTAGATGAAATTTTTTACTTTCTCTGTGTGTTTAGCCAGGGGCGACGGAGGGAAAGGCCTCCAGAAGAAGCTCCTCGGCGTGAGGTCGCGCTCCTGCTTTCCTGAGGATGCAATATATCATTGCCCAGCCAATTGATCTGCTTGAATGGATTTACTGTTACCACTTGATCCACTGTCGTAGTTAAAATACGAACCATTCCACAGTTTTTCTTTAAATGTTGGCTTAGCCTTCAAAAACTTCCTTTTGCATGTTTCCGCAAAATCCCTATCACCCAGTTCAAGGGCCATTGTTGCGGCAGCTTGTAGAGCAGCAAGCCAAAGACATCCGCAGCATGTGCTCACACCATGAATTGTCCATGTATCATACATTTGATCTAGGAACCCATCATTCTCAATAAGACCATCGCCATCTCTGTCAAATTGGTCCATGTACTCCATTGCAGCCCGGACAGCCGGCCACACATCAATTCCAAACTGCAAATCACCTGTTGCAGCAAAATCTCTATACACCTGAAGAACAAATTTTGGGTTCAGGTCCCTCATGTACATGAGACCCCTGGCCATTTAGGGCATGCAAAATGCAATGAATCGGCCCAAAGCGATTCTTGAGGCCCCTAAAATCAATATCATGGATAGAATCCATCTATCTCCTCTTATTGGCGGATTCTCTCATAATGAAACAAGTGTGAGAAAGATTGCAACAAAAGCAAGATGTTTTAACAATTCTGTGTTTGCGTTGGAGACATTTTCAGAAAGCGCGCGGGGCTCGAGCTGTAGAACAATTGTTTACCAAGCAGTTGCAAACGATTACAAGTGTGTTTTTTACAGCAGAACATTCACCACTTCTGCTAAGTTCATCATGTCACAAGCATTGTTTCATTCATCCATCACAAACATGAATACTCAACCAAAGTGGTCACTTTAGTCATTAACATTCCAAACAAAACCTCATTTCACAATGACATTAACGAAGGGAATTCAATTAACATTAACAATATGTAACGCATGCAAAGATGCATCTTTTATAACATTGAACAAAATAGGTTACATTACACACATTTGTTCATCTGTGTACAATGTTGTATTACTTTCTTTTAACAAATCAAAACAAATATCACTCATTTTTTATTCTAAGCACTCAATTTCCAGTATACGGAATCCTAAGCGCTTTACTCTTGTAACACCTTCGTGACCCAACCCTCACATACGTCTTCATAGGAGATGGGTTGGTGTACATGCCACCTAGGGAAACAAAGCCACTGTTCATGGAGGGTTCTGCATGAGGCACACTCTGTCCACCATTATCTTTATTTCTTCTTCTAGCCTTCTCTTCAGCCAACTCTGCCTCCAGGACAACAAACCTCCTTTTAAGTTCTGCAATTAGATTTTCTTGCTTCTCTAAAGCACGCATAAAACTTTCTCTGTGTTTTCTTTTTTGTATCTTTTTTGGTGTTGGTTGGTCATCTTTCTTTTTTGGTCTTGGTTGGTCATCCTTCTCATCTTTCTTATCCTTGCTTGAAGGACCAACATCAACATCATCATGAACCTGAAATTTAACAATACATATCATAGTATCAAAGTTCAATGAATATATCATAACATACAAAAGTCAAACAAGAAACCACATACCACACTCGTCTCCATAACCTGTTTTACGAAGTTATCTCCCACATTTTTATTCATCTAATGCAATATTCTTGGAAATTTGTCTATTGGACCTTTGGGAGGAATGAAATGCTCACAAAACCATACCTAAAAAAATGTTCATCTTAACATTTAGTCAAAAACAAAATGCAAGCCACAACACAAAAAAAAATTGACATTTTAAATCAATAAATAAAAATTACCTGTAGTATGTAAATGCAACCATCAATCTAAACATTCCTTGTAACTTTGCCTTTCTTCAAAGCATTTGAAGCTTTGCATAAACTACATAACAAATAACGATACACTAGACTACCCTAACAATAATTACCCAAACCACTTAAATTGTCAACAATTTTAAACATTATGGGAAACACTTTACCGATACGTTTTGGAAATATCTCACATATCTCTACCAATATGTACAAACTACAAAAGTGAGAAGAAGGTATCTTTGTTTTATGTTTTCTCATCAAAAATTTGTATATCAAATTCTAATCTTTTGTTCCTTTACCTATGTATTTCACACATGTACTACCTCTTATTTCATCCTTCAAGTTAATATTTTCACCGTCTGAACTCAACCCCAAACATAAACAAAAATCATTTTTATTCATATTCACAACTTTCTCAGCAATTAAAAAACCACTACTGGAATCCTCTCATCTAACCAATAACTCACTCAAGATGTTCCTACCTAGATTAACATTACCACTCAAATCTAAAAACCACCCAAATGGAGTCTTCGCCATGAGTGATTGGTGCTCGTCTGTCAAACGTTCGTTCAAAGAACAAATATACATTGTTGAAAATGAGTGGCGAACGGTATAAATGCTCCTACTAAAAGAACATTGTATTATCCCAAAAGGTAGTTGCATCTATCAATCTTATTTAAAAGCTAAATATTAAACCAGAACTTTCAACACCTTAAACTAACCCATAACAACCGCTTATCATTCTAAAAAAAATAAATACTTCTACACCTACACACTCTAAATTATTCTAATACTTCACAATGGGTAGCCTTCCACTAACTATCTACATTTATGGAAACTAGGGAATATCGCAAAAGAAAAAGAAGTTGGGTGAGGATAGAAGAAAAGTAGTAAGGGTCGGAGTTGAAAAACTACTCTGGATAGGGTTCATTAAGGAAGCACGATACACGACGTGGCTGACCAACTTTGTCCTGGTTAAGTGGATGATGTGTGTCGACTATTGGGATTTGAAGAAGGTATGTCTCAAGTATGCTTATCCTATGTTAAGCATAGACCGACTTGTAGATGAAGCATCCAAACATAACAGGCTCAGTTTTTTGGATGCCACTAGTAGTTTTAATTAAAGATTAAGATTAGTAGACACTAGTGGTTAATGTCATATGCATTCAAAGGATGAATATCTAAACTGCAAAAATATCTTAAAAAATGCAGAGGGCAGAACATGCATTGTTGTTTCCTTTCTCGAGATGGTCTACTTGTTATAAATTTAACATAGGTGAACCAAACACTAAAACCACAAAAGATGTTATTGCCAATAGATGTGTCATAAAAGCAATGTTTTGGTTGATTAATTTCTAGATGCAATAGAGGTCTTCCCTCTTGTGTGGTTGAACCATTCAAGTTGCATGAGCCATTCTTGACACAGTTACTTGAGTGAATGATATAGTACTTTCTGTCATGAAATAGAAACACAAAGATATAAGGGTGAGATTAAAGTGAAGAGGTTAGAAAATTAGGTTTTACTTTGACTTCTAGACAAATTCAACATGATAAAGTAGACTCACTCTGTTCCAAAAAATCATTTACATAATTATTTCAATATTTACAAGTATAGATTACAAAATTTAAAATAACAAGTACAGAACAAGGCCAAACAGAAAAGCTTGCTTAATACCCTTCTTCTTGAAAGGGAGAGACGGAAAGAGGTGGAGTGAGGGTTTGAAGGAAGGATTACCGTAAAACAAAGAGAGGAAACATGTTATCGTCTTTGAGAGCGGACGAAGTTTGCATCGCAAGAAACCAAATCCAAGCTTTGCAAAAGATAGGATCTAAGCAAAGGAGAGAGAATAAGAAGAAACCAAATCCAAGCTTTGCAAAAGAAAGCACCTGAGCAAATGAGAAAATGATTACAAAAATACATATACACCATTATCAACACAATATCATGTTAATTCTCATCACTACCACTTCTGGTATGGCCAAACAACAGGCATAAAATAATAAAACACCATCAATGACAACAATAACAACGAGAATCATCACGACAACATTTACACATTCAGACACACAAGACCAACATGTCCTAATCTATCAAACACAAAGCAAGATCAGTTCTCCTTACCTTGGTTTATCCTAGTTTTTCTCACGACCAAACCCCAGGTACTTGGTCATTGACGCAAGTACTTCACACAACGTGCTGCCGCGACACCATCGCTTAACGTGTTGGGAGCGATGGTGTCTATCCGACACCTAGCTATGAAGTTTTTGTCGAAAATTCGAGGGCATCATCATTGTGCACGGAGACTAGAAGATGGCTATGGAGTATTACATTACAAGCCTGGGGCTGCCAGTCCCCCGCTTAATAATAATAAAGTTGAGCTAGTGAAGTTAGCTATGGAAATCATGGGGGAAGACCTCAACCCTCGAGTAGGCAACGATGCCCAAATGGAACTGGTGGGGAAACCAAACACTTTGCCCTGACAAAGAAGTGAAGGTTGAAGATAGGTGTTGGGTTTGAGAAGAAGGAGAGAATCTGAGGGGCCGAATGTTGACAAACAATGTCAATCTATTTGCATGGATGATGACAGTCGAGCTTCTTAGAGTCAACCCAAGGGTAGCCTTCCACTGACTATCTACATTTATGGAAACTAGGGCAATATCGCAAAAGAAAAAGAAGTTGGGTGAAGAGAGAAGAAAAGTAGCAAGGGCCGAAGTTGAAAAACTACTCTGGATAGGGTTCATTAAGGAAGCACGGTACACGAAGTGGCTCACCAACTTTGTCCTGGTTAAGTGGATGATGTGTGTCGACTATTGGGATATGAAGAATGTGCGTCTCAAGTATGCTTATCCTATGTTATGCATAGACCGACTTGTAGATGGAGCATCCAAACATAACAGGCTCAGTTTTTTGGATGCCACTAGTAGTTTTAATTAAAGATTAAGATTAGTAGACACTAGAGGTAAATGCCAGATGCATTCAAAGGATGAATATCTAAACTGCAAAAATATCTTAAAAAATGAAGAGAGCAAAACATGGATTGTTGTTTCCTCTCTCGTCATATGGTCTACTTGTTATAAATTTAACACAGTTGAACCAAACACTAAACCCACAAAAGATGTTATTGCCAATAGATTTTTTATAAAAGCAATGTTTTGGTTGATTAATTTCTAGATGCAATAGAGGTCTTCCCTCTTGTGTGGTTGAACCATTCAAGTTGCATAAGCCATTCTTGGCACAGTTACTTGAGTGAACGATATAGTACTTTCTGCCATGAAATAGAAACACAAAGATATAGGGGTGAGATTAAAGTGAAGAAGTTAGAAAATTAGGTTTTAGTTTGACTTCTTGACAAATTCAACATGATAAAGTAGACTGACTCTGTTCCAGAAAATCATTTACATAATTATTTTAATATTTACAAGTATAGATTACAAAATTTAAGATAACAAGTACAGAACAAAGCCAAACAGAAAAGCTTGCTTAATACCCTTCTTCTTGAAAGGGAGAGATAGATAGAGGTGGAGTGAGGGTTTGAAGGAAGGATTACCGTAAAACAAAGAGGGAAAACATGTTACCATCTTTGAGAACCGACGAAGTTTGCATCACAAGATACCAAACCCAAGCTTTGCAGAAGGATCTAAGCAAACGAAAAAGAATAAGAAAAAACCAAATTCAAATTTTACATAAGAAAACATCTAAGCAAACGAGAAAATAAAAAAGAACATGAACAAAAGAGAAAAGGTGCACAAATATAAAGAAAGGAATTGGAGAGTGAATTTTAAACAAAGTTAGTTTTAAATCAATTAAAATCATTAATGAAAAGATAGAAAGATTTTAAATATTTTAAACAGTTAGTTTTAAATCAATTAAAGTAATTATTGAAAAGATAGAAAAAACTAGAAGAAAGAGAAAAAGTCCATAAAGATAAACAAAAGAGGGTTGGAGACTTATCAATCAACAAATCAATCAAAATATTTTCAAATCAATCAAAATTAATTAAATATTTCCAACGAATCAAATTTTAAATATTTTAATTAATTAAATATATTTCCAATCAATCAAATTTTTTTTAATCTACAATATTTTCAAATCAATGAAAGCTATCTAAATAATTTGTGGGGAGAGGTTTTTAATTTTTAAACAATAAAAGGTATTTTTAAATAGAAAAAAGTTAGTTAAAAAAGGTATTAAAAAAAACACCGCTCAAACAAAAGAAACATAAGAATGAAAATACATTTGGATAATAATTTCAACCAAAGAAAACATTTACCTAAAAGAAAACTTCCACACTGACTTTGCATTAGGCATAGGAATGCTTGAGGCAGATTCTTTGATAGTAAACAATCTTTTTACTTTAATTTTCTGCATGGAATTAAAGGTTAAAAAGTATTCAAAAAGCAAGTTATTTACAAACTAATATAGAAAAAATGATTGGATCATACTAAATTTAACTCAACATCTATGGAAAGAAATTCTAAAATCTAGCTAGAAAATATCATCTCCAATTCAAAACTCAAAATATCATTCATAATCAAAAACTAAAAATAATACATAAGTAATCATACAAAATCTATAAAACTTACATCAATGTATTGACTTAAATAAGTTTGAAACTATAAAAGAAAGTTAAGAAATTCACTGTCTAAAACAAACAAACAACTAAAAATCTCACTATCAAATCTGAAATAGAATACTAAAATAGGATAGAAACTAAAAATACTCTTAACAGAGCAAATATATCAATCATACTTAACATCACTACAATTTTCTAAAAACAAAATAAAACGAAAATCTCTTAGAACAGGAAAAGAAACTAGCTAACACAAGTTTAAAACTAGAAATTAAAATTCAAATCAAAGTTAAACTATAAAAATAGAAAAAAAGTTAAAAAATGCATGTGAATACTTGAATAAATATACATAATTGTTTAAAGGTTTGGGAGGGTAACTCCTTATTGTTGGATTTTCACTCTTGAGCTGTTATGCTAAATTTGAAATGTGACTAATTTTTCAAATGCGGCTACCAAGTGTTTGTGAAAATGGTTGAGTGGGTTATGACTTGTCATGTTAATAGTTTTTATCTATCACACTAAGTTTTATTCTGCTTCTTACTTGAAAGAGAATCTGCTTCCTTGGTCTTCTAAGTTTGCTCTTTAAGTGCTTTTATACAATCCTAATGCTATTTATGTTATTGTACTATTCTGTAAAATTTGCACAATTTGACAAATTAATCTAATAACTATTTAAAAAAGAAATTGCAAAATAAACTAAAATAATTTACCAATAAGCACTTTTTCAGAACACAGCACTCCAACGGATGAAATCGAATAAGCACAGTTGTCAAGCATTTATTGCCTTGAAGATGCCATGAGATGAAATTCGCGTAACGTTTCCCAATTTCTTTTATTCACAAAAACAAACATAAGAATTCTATTACATTCGTACAAGTTACATTAATTATTTTCAAATATTGTGTCATCTTTTAACCTCGATTTATTTATATAAATTTTTAAATACTTACTTTTAATTACGAAAATACACAAATTTTAAAAAAATAATCGATATAGAGATAGTATCATCTTCAAATAATGTGATATATGGTTATGTTTTTTTAATGAAACTCTCATCGAGAAACAGTAATACCATGACTATAATAAATCAAAATAAATATTAACTAAACAGGAAAGTTAAGAAAAATAAAATGAATATAAAAAATTTACATCATTTTATATTATCATCAAATCCCAAACAACCAAGTATGTCGTACATTATAACTTTCTCAATTTTTACATTAATGATGTTAAAAAATTGTACTCAGATTATTTCAGTGTAAACCTGCCTTGACAAACAACTTTAAAGTTCA
This sequence comes from Vigna mungo, assembly GCA_036885675.1. Taxonomy (NCBI): domain Eukaryota; kingdom Viridiplantae; phylum Streptophyta; class Magnoliopsida; order Fabales; family Fabaceae; genus Vigna; species Vigna mungo. The sequence continues at coordinate 62,558,080 of CP144700.1, forward strand.
TACTCATTAAACTCAATTATATTTTATTTAATACACTTTACTTGTTTATAAAAATAGTATAATTTATATACAAATTAAAGGCATATTTTTATCTTAATACAAATTTTTTGTAATTACTTATGGGAGATCTTAATTCATCTCTCAGGTACTATTCAGTTTGATACATACATAACATGGTGAATTATTCTTTAAATGCAATTTTCATATTTTCCGTTAACTTCTTAATTTATTTTTTATGCTTAATTCTTAGCATTTTTCGAAATTATTAGTGAGATATTCCCTCATTCTTTGTATTTATTGAGTCATCAAATAAGTTTTACTTATTGCTTGAAATTATTCTTGCATTACAAAAATCACTTAAATAATTTAATTCTTAGGTATCTTTCAAATTTAACTATTTTTTTATTAATTATAAACAATCAATTTAATTAGTTTTATTGGTGTTAACGAATTAAGAATATACAAGTATTTGTCACTTGTATATAATATCCAATGTAATATATTTTAATCTCTTAGTTTTTTTTTTGTATTTATTAATAGAGTTTATTTACCAAATAGAAATTAATTCACTTTTAAATTTTGATACATTTTTGTTTTTAAACTTTAAAATGAATAAATAATTTTTTTTAACTTATTAACATTAATTTTTTTTTAAATTTGTTAAAGGGTAACATGAACTAAATTTGAAATAGAACATATCAAAACAATATAAATAACCTAAATATTATTATAAAACACATTTAATCATAAAATATTTAATGCACAGGATGGATTATGAAAATCTGAATTATAACAACTCTATTACTACATTATTAAAGTTTAAAAACTAAAATATATCAAATTTTAAGATAAAAAATTATAATTTGAGTAATAAGTTTAGAAACTCAAAAACAAATTTAACTCATATTATATATATATATATATATATATATATATATATATATATATATATATATAAAAGGAAGAGAATCTTAGGAGTATTATATATGGCCTGCTGTGAGTGCTCATTGATATTACGTATACAGTTTTCTTGTGGTTTCTCCTTCATCACATTTCTGACCACTGATTGTGATGTTATCTGACTTTCTAGCAGTCTCTGAAAGCCGGCAAGTTGACATGAAAATTTGCAAATTCTATAATATAAATATAACTAAAATAATACACCATTGGAGCAATATCTTCAAATTGTTTTATTCAGTTGTCAACAATCCTCAAGCTATCAGCAAAAGCACAAGCCAAGACTATTCCCACATATAATATCAATTTTCGATCAATCATGATGTAATCTCACTTCACGTATGTAACCAAACAATTATTTTTATTTTCAATCTTTACAGACACAATAAAATTAAGATTGACCAAACTCACTGCTACTACTATTACTTTCTCACCAACACTGCCATAAACAAAGCTTTTGGAGCTATCATTTTAACTTACATGCATGCAAGACTATATATTCCTATTAAATAACTGCTATTGGGTGGATGATGCGAGCACTATATAGACAACTTTACTTGTTCTTAGTGGCAGAAAAGGATCGAAACACAAGTACAGCTACCATACAAAATTTTACAGTAAGAAACCAACATTAGATATTTCAAAACCAAACAATAAGAAACCAGAAATTCATCATGATTGCTGACAGCTAGAACACAATGTAAAAATGAAACTGTTTCAGAAAATTGGCCCCTTGAAAACTTACGCTGCCATACAATTATTATTGTAACTAAACTGGAATTTACAACATGGAAAAATGTTTCTAGTAATCTACTTCAGTTGCAGAGAGACCAATTTTATTAAGAGGGCTTCATTTGATATTGTTTTTAAGCTGTGTATAATTTAATATTTCAGATCTTGACAAATTTGCTCTTTTTATGTATGTACCATATTTTATGCGTTTGATCACGTATCATCGTACGTTGTTAGTATAATCCAATGTTTGACTTAAAAAACTTCCAACTTTGTCAAACTAAAATAGGCATTATTGCGATGGACATAATCATTTTTCATGTTTCATCCCAGTTTGAACATAAGTATAGTAGAGTGAACATTGTTAGAGTCATGAAACCTGAGATGATAATGGAATCTATGAAGGACCCAATTGATCTAAACTGTTCAAATCCATGCTGTGATTGAACTGTGTATGTGCACAGCTTGCAGCTAGCTCTTTTAAGCAAGAGATTAATATAAAAAAACAATACGTAAGAGCCGGTCCAATTTATATATATATATATATATATGAATATTTTTAGGCTATGGTTGGTGGATGTAGCTTCCATGTGTCAGAAGGAGGTTGGATTGCTTTAGTGTGTGAGGTTGTGATATTTTTGTTTGCTGAGAATGATGGAGGTGAGACTTGACAGGTTGGAACTGATGAAAGAAGGAAGGCAGTTTAAGACATATTCGTTAAGGGGAAATAGAAAAGCAAAAGGGTCTGTTTTTGTCAATGCATATTTTAAATTTGCACATTAATTGCATTGTTTGAAGAAATAGGGGACTGAGGGCTGAGATGCCTTGAGATGATACTGTACTGCAATATGAAGTATGTGATGGAAGAATCTCAGTGAGACAAAGCAACAGAAAAGCATGGCAAAGTGAAAGCATATATCCCATTGCTTCATCTTTTTGAGCTCCTTTTTTCAAAAGCCGTACAAAAATAACATATGCACCAGTACGAATAATTCACGTTATGGGGTCTGATTAAGAATTCCAAACTTATTAAAAAGCCAAATGCACTGTCTTCTACCAAACAATTTACCATAATCATTCTCTCATCATTTTACCTTCCAATTACTTCTTCTCCGTCTATCTGGAAAGCACTTTCTCTTTTTGCCGTACCTCAACAAACATGGGATATATACGAAACATTTTTCCTTTTCCAAAACACCAATGTCACAGCTTTCAACTTAATCCACTGCATTACACTCATGAATAAGTTCCATATTAAACTTTGAACCTTTCTGTCGCTTCTCTTCTGCCCCTCATCAAAAACCTTTTTAATCTCTATATAATATTATTAACCTCTCACATCATCACCAATTACACAAGACTCCAGAATTATATTTATTTAATCAACATTGCCGACCCTATCTGTTTGATATTTTATGTATAAGAAAACTGGTCTAATTAATCACCCTTGTTATTTGAAACTTGTTCATTGTTTCATTTATTTTATATGATCAAAGGGGTCCTTCTAATTGATATAAAAGACCACCCTTTTGTGATCTTCTTCATCAATTAATCGCCCTTTACTTTCTTCCAATATTCCACATGAAAGCAGCACCTTTCCACTTTTCCATTTTATATCCCCCAACTTTTGTTCCCTTATTAAAGGCCGCATGCAGCACCTAAGCTAAGCATAACTTGTTCACTTACACTTGCACACATAGGGAGAGAAAGAGAGAAAAAAGTGTGAAGGTCAGAATCTAAATTGTTTAGCTTATTAAGTAGTGTCTCTATTCCATTCTCTAGCTCTTCAACATGACAGGGAAGAGAAACCAGACACCAACAACAACAACAATCAGTCCTGTGGGAAGTCCAACTTCTGGTAACATCTCAGACAGCTCCTCAAAAGAACAAGACAGGTTCCTCCCCATAGCCAACGTTAGCCGCATCATGAAAAGGGCACTCCCTCCCAATGCCAAAATCTCAAAGGAAGCTAAAGAAACAGTTCAAGAGTGTGTGTCTGAGTTCATCAGCTTCATCACCGGTGAGGCCTCAGACAAGTGCCAGAGAGAAAAGAGGAAGACCATCAACGGTGATGATCTTCTCTGGGCCATGACAACCTTAGGATTTGAGAACTACGTTGGACCCTTGAAGCTCTACCTCAACAACTACAGAGAAACTGAGGGAGAAAAGAGTTCCATGGCCAAACAAGAAGAACACTCTCCAACTCATCAAACCAATGATGGGGTGCCTGAACTCAACAAGCTGCCTCATTCTGCTGCAACAAAGCCAGACTTCAACTCCTTCACTGCTGGCTTCTATTCTGTGGGGCCTCAATTAACACCTTCAAAGAGCTTCACAGATATTGGAGGAATCAACGGTTATAGAGACACCTCCATGAACAGTGTCATTGCTCAAAGTGCGGTCAGTGCTGATCAAGATGCAAGTGGTAATAGAATGATGCCATCCAACCTACGTTATAGGGTTGAATGGTAGATGTGACAACCATAGCAGCCTTCCCCCATTACATATCATATCATATATAATATAAATAATATTCTTATTACGATCTACCATATGATATAATTAACAAGTTCATCGTTTATTGCTACATTCTGTAACACAGTATATTGTAGTTTGCAGTGTTAGTATTTATCTTGGTGTTGAAGGGAATATCGTCTAAGATCGTATCTCGTACGGTAGAAGATTGTGATGCAAAAAGATAACGGACTTCACCTTCTTCGTGCTGTTGAAGAGGTGACTTACCCTTTTCGTCATTTCAAAAGTACTGCAACTTTATCAAGTACTGATGAACTAGAGTCACGTTTCCATCAATGAATCTCAAGTTAATTCAAGTTTTTCACAGATATATATATCTCCATTTAACTCACATTGTCAACATCACCATGAGATCAAACTAATGGGGAAAATGTAACAGGAAACTCAGAAATTGCGAGCAAAAAACTGAGTGTATCTTTTTCTTTAACTTTGAAAATTAGAATTTGTAGATTTTCAAAAAATTTAAATTAATTTAATTAATTCTTTTTAAAAGTGTGTATGAGTTTAATTTTTTTTAATCAAATTTTATTAAATTTATTTTACATTTCAAGTGTTCTTTTTAGTTAATATTATAAAACAATATAAATAGCTTGAATACAATTATAAAATACATTTAAAAATTAAATGAATTTAACAAATTTAGTTAAAAAAATTATATTCGTAAATTTATAAATATAAAAGATTAAATTGATCTAAGTTTTTTTTAAAAATATTAATTTTAATTTTTACAAAAAAAATAAATAACTAAATACATATTTAATCTTAAATTAAAATTTGTAAACGAATCAAAACATAAAGGATATAATATTAGCAACAACAAAAGTTATATTTAAACCGTGATAAAAAGAAATCAAATTGCAAATAAAATAAATTCTTGTAACTCTAACAGGAACTAATATTTTGAAACAGACGAAGTATTATTGTCACATAAAGGTTTCTTTACGAATTATATTGTGAGCTGCCATGTTCTATTATGCTATTAAAGAATAATTAGCTTTTGATAAGTCAAATTAGAGTAGAAAATTAGTTAAACATTTTATTTTGTATATTTTATCTATAGGTGACGTTCGGTTCATTAAATGCAATCTATCTTATTTTAGAAGTACGTTAAATGATTATTAATTCTAACTACTTTATAGCAAATTAATTAGTAGGACAATGGTTCATTTAATAATTATTTAAAGGGTTAAATATGTTTTTCGTTCTCCAATTATTAGCAATCCTCTTTCAAAATATGGTACAATTTAGTCCTCAATCTTTTTGAAACTTTGGTTTTAGTCCTCCAAAACTAACGGAGTTAAAAATCTGTTGATGTGTCTAACGTCTCTGTCCACATGTGTTAACTGTTGTGCTTTGTATCTCTTGACACGTGTGATTGCTTGACATGTGTTAAGTGATTTGGGGATGAAACTGCTTCCTCCTTAATGTAGAATGAAATTGGTATTGGTACTCAAAATCAGTTAGGGTTCGTGTTGGTATTGTTGTGCTTTGTTTCCATTTGGTTCGTGGTTCATCTTCGCGTGCATTATTGGGGTTCATGTTTTCGTTTTTTGCGTTTGGTTCATGAAAGAAAGGGATTTCTTTGTGGTTCGTTGAGGTGGTTCGTGAAAGAAAGGGATTTCTTTGTGGTTCGTTGAGGTGGTTCGTGAAAGAAAGGGATTTCTTTGTGGTTCATTGAGGTGGTTCGTTGAAGAAGAAAGACGATTCTCTGTGGTTGGTTGAGCAAGGTAATTTTTTAGTTTTAGTTTAATTTGTTTTCTCTGTGATTCGTTGAAGAAGAAAAGCAATTGTGTGTGTAATGTGCATTGTGTTGTGCATTGTCAGCCTAATGTGGGAAGTTTTCATTTGACCATGTAGGAAAAATGGTTTTTGACGTGTGTTTGTATCATATGGGGAAGTTCATGAACAAGAAGGGTATAAAATATGTGGGAGGAGAGATACATGTTATTAGGGGAATCGATCCCGACATGTGGTCATACTTTGAAGCGGTGGGATTTGTTAGAGAATTCAAGTATGATGGAGAGTTCAAACTTTGGTGGAAGGGTTCGAAAGAAAAGGCAATGAACAACCTCAGACCACAGACAGATGACAGAGAAGCCATTTTGTTGTCTAACTATGCAGAGGCAAATAAGGAGGAAGTTGAAATTTATGTTCAACATGGGCAACCCAGTCAGCCAGAGGAAATTAGTTTTCTTACATTTGGTGAAGAAAATATTGGTGGGGTGGAGGGAAATGTTGAAGTAGAAGACATGGTACTAGATGACGAAGAGGAAGAGGGGAATGTTGAGGGAGAAATGGTGGAAGAGCAAGGTGAAGAGTAAGATGAAGAGGGCAATGTTCTTGAGGGCGAAGGGATGGAAAATGTTGAAGAAAGTGAAGAGGAGAGAATGGCAAATGATGATGATGGGTTTGGGATGGACAATGTGATGGGGGAGGAAGAGAAGAAATATTAATCCAGTTTTGGATAGATGAAAGACAATGAAAAAGAAAAAGAAAAGTGTTAGGAGCAGATTTGAAGATAGTGAGGCGGCATTTGTCATTAACGAAGAGGTTGGACAACATGAGATAAATGAAGATTATGATACAGAGGACTTGTCCTCAAATGTAGATAGTGATGAGGATCTGATGGAGAATAAAAGGCACTTTCCAAGGTATAAAGCAGAAGATATGACTAGGGGATTCAATTTTAGATTGGGAATGGAGTTTAAGTCTTTGAAGGATTTTAAGAGTGCCATACAGGAGCATAGCATTTTGAATGGAAAAGAAGTGAAGTTTGTCAAGAATGATTTGAAGAGAGTAAGGGCAGTTTGTAAAAAAGGGTGTGGTTTTCTTATTATGGCTAGCAAGGTAGGAAGTAGTCAAACCTTTAGAGTCAAAACTCTAGTTGGGCACAATTGTGGAAGGACTTTTGGTAGCAAAAGTGCAAGTGTAGAATGGATTGCACAGGTTTTGGTTGACAGATTTGTGAATGTTGCAGGGATGACAGTCATTCAAATCATAGATGAAATAAAAAAAAATCGTATAGTGTTGGAATAACTTATTGGAAGGTTGGAAGAGCTAAGAAAATTGCAATGGATTGTTTAGTGGGTGATGGAGAACGACAATATGCTCGTCTCTATGACTATGTGGCTGAGTTATTAAGAGTCAAGGCTGGGACCTTCAAGATTAAGGTCAATCAACCTTAACCCACCTTGCCACCAAGGTTTGGGTCATTTTACATGTGTTTGGAGGGATGTAAGGAGGGGTTTTTAGGTAGTTGCAAGCCATTCATTGGGGTAGATGGTTGTCACTTGAAGACAAGTTATGGAGGTCAGTTGTTAGTTGCAGTAGGAAGAGACCCTAATGACCAGTATTTCCCACTAGCTTTTGTAATGGTAGAAACAGAATGCAAAGACACATGGATGTGGTTTTTGACACAGCTGCTTGATGATATTGAAGGCATAGATTGTCAAAGGTGGATCTTTATTTCGGATAAGCAAAAGGTAGATTAAAATTTTTAGTTTATTTAGAATTTTATTTTGATTATGTAATACTTATTGGTGTATTATGCTTGCAGGGATTAATGTCAGTTTTTGATGATATCTTGAATGAAGTGGAACACAGACTGTGTTTACGCCATTTATACAACAATTTCAAGAAAAAATTTGGGGAAGGCCTAGTCATTAGAGACCTCATGATGAGGGCTGCGAAGGCAACATACCATAAGGAATGGGAGAAAAAAATGGGTGAGTTAAAAAAATCTGAATGTTGATGCCTTTAATTGGTTAATGGGTATACCAACTAAAAGTTGGTGTAAGCATGCTTTTAGTGCTTATCCTAGGTGTGATGTGTTGATCAATAACTTGTCAGAGTCATTTAATAGTACTATTTTATTGGCAAGGGACAAACCTATAATTACAATTATGGAATGGATTAGATCATACTTAATGAGTAGGTTTGCAAGCCTTAGAGAAAAAGTTGACTCATATCCTGGTGATGTTATGCCTAAACCGAGGAAAAGATTGGATAGGGAGGTTGAAAAGAGTGGTAATTGGCTTCCTGTTTGGGCAGGGGGTTCACAATTTGAAGTAACTCATGGCTTTACCATGGACAAGTTTGTTGTTGATTTAAGTAATCACACATGTACTTGTTACTTGTGGGATTTGGTAGGAATACCATGTAGACATGTTGTTGCTATCATTCATTACAAATCAGAAAACCTAGAAAATTATGTTCATCCTTACTATAAAAAAGATGCCTATAGAACTTTTTATGCACCAATTATAAGTCCTATCAATGGACAACAACTTTGGCCTACATCTGACTCTCCACAACTACTGCCTCCCATTTACAAAACACCTCCTGGGAGGCCAAAAAAATTAAGAAGACGAGAAGCTGATGAATATGTCACCCATGGAAAATTGTCAAAGACCAATATTGCTATAAGATGTAGCAGTTGCAATGCATATGGACACAATGTAAGGACACGTAAAAAGAGCCAGAAAAGCAAGGTAAATCTTCTTGGTTATGTTATTTACAAGTTAATTTATTTACATCTATGTCTTATCTAACTATCTTACTACTTTCATAGAACAAAATGGGTGCTTCTGCATCAACACCTGGATCTGTTGCAGGAAGGGGAGCATGTGCAGGAAGAGGGGCATCATCCTCAACATCACAAGCTGGAAGGGGATCAGCCAGAGATGCAGAGGCTGGGGCTGCATCAACATCAGGAGCTAGAGATTTTGTGACTTTGTGCTTCTTGTGTTTATTGTATCAGATTACATCTTAAATTGGTAGTAAAAGCTTGGTTTAGTTTATTAGAAACAAGTGCACAAATCAAATTTAACCAAAACACTCTACATTGTAAAAAGCAACTGAACCAGTGCCAATTTTACAAATTCTGATGCAGACTTCTCAGCCTTTCTCTTAGGCATTTTGTCAAACACTTTTGCCTACTTTAAAATTGGTTTCGAATTGGCATAAGCTGCAACTTATACTTGTTTCTTGCTTTTTAAATCCACTGTAGAGTCTTTCTTAAGATCTTTTCAGTGCCACCTTTCTTTGGAAACCTTTTAATTGATTGATTTCATTTGGTTCAAAATCTGCACACAAACTGTTTGACAAAAGGATGACAAAAGGAGCAAGCTGCTAATATGATCAATATATAACACAAATGCACATAACACAACCATCAGGCCACAATTTAACTAAACTTGCACATTTTATTCAATTTCAAACTTCAAAGTACATCCACAACACAACATTACCTATCTAATTACAATTTATCTTCAACACAAACAGAATACAAAACATAGTTGTTAATGCCCATGACAATACAAAAAACACCAACATCATTTTGAAATTTTTTCTCTCTTGCTCTAATTTGTTCTTCTACTTGTCCTTCTTCTTCCTTAGCTCCAACACAACGTTTTCAATACACACTTCAACCTCTTCACTCTTCCTTTGTACGCTTCTTTGAATTTCAATATCTCCTTCATCAACCCATTCAAAGAAGTTACAGCTTGAATTACTCTGCAAAAATAAAATTACAAATCATGAATACAATCTTCAACACAATAAATAAAGCATTTATTCTCACTTACTGCCCAATTTCTACATCTATAAAATAATCTCCCTTTGTTCTTCAATGTAGTTGCCTTCAACAACAACAATTTTTTCCCACAACCACAGTTTTTTGAAGTTAAGTGAGAGGATCCACATGTTTGGGACATTCCAGAACCTATGCTCCTTGGTGTACAACCTCCTCTATCACCTTTCATTTCCCTTCAAAAGTGATTAAGAAAGAAACTCAAGTTCGAAATCAAAACCCTTCAACAAAACCCTATATCCCCAAATATATCCATCTATTCACACGAAAACAAAGAAAAAAATGAACTTACATGCCCAACTACACCAATGCTCGAGAAGGTGATATCCAAGCTTCAACCTTCTTTTCACCTCGTCTTTGCTAAAACCCTTCAGACAACACTATGCAATGAACCTAATAAAGCACACTTTACCAATTTTGGATTAACTTTGCATTTAAAATATAATCACACGTGTCAAGAGATACAAAGCACAACAGTTAACACACGTGGACAGAGACGTTAGACACATCAGCAGATTTTTAACTCCATTAGTTTTGGAGGACTAAAACCAAAGTTTCAAAAAGATTGAAGAATAAATTGTACCATATTTTGAAAGAGGAACGAAACCCAAAAACAACCAATAGTTGGGAAACGAAAAACATATTTAAGCTTTATTTAAAAGATTAATACTCACATCAGGTTTTAAAAGACGAGTAAAAAGGTTTAGTTATAAAAAAAAAATTGTGTAGATTAATTTTCTTTAATCGTAACCGAAATTAATCGCTCATCTTAGAGAACTTACATATTGATTTATATACCTAACTCTACCATGAATACGTGGATTAATTAGCATGATTGTTCTAGTTTAATTAGTATATTACTAAATTTGAGTTTATTATCTATCACTTATACATAAACGAGTAACTTTTTAGGCTAATTTTGTAATTAATTTACAGTATTTTTTTATAAAAAGTATGTTTTTTTTTCTTTTATTAGTATGTGTGAATCAATATAATTAATTTTGTATATGTAATTATTGTCATTGATTAATGGTTGAATTGAATTTATTAATAATTAATTATATTTAGTTTTAATTGAGAAAACCACCATTTTAATTATTTTTATTTTTTCTTTTCTTTTTGAATGTTGGCCTTTAGTTTTTTTACTTGAAAAAAATATTCAGTTAATTTCATCAATATTTTAACATATTTATTTTAATTGAAGATGATATATTTAGTACTTCGAAGACCTTTGAATTTGTGGGTGAGAATTAAAAAAATCATATACATTTTAGTATTTTTTTTTTATCAAACTTTTACTTTACATTTGGTATTAGACTTATCATTGATAAATGACTTTCTGTTAATTTGATTATTTTCTTAACATATTCATTTTAAATTAAATATGATAAACTTACTACTATGAGAAGTTTGAATTTATGGGTGAGAATAATAATAAATTAAATATTCTTTCCCCATATCAAACTTTTACGTTAAGAAAATGTGAAAATTCACCAGTCATTAAAAACAAAATGTGAAGAAACACTTCACGCTATTGTAGTCATGTTTTGCTGTTCATTTTCTCCAAACAAAAATATATAACTTTTGTTACAAGAGAAATCACATTAACGTTGAACTACAGTTTTAGTATCGGTGATAAACTTTCACAACTAAATAAAGTAAAGCAACCATGATCGTATACAGGTATTTTTGTAGTTGACAATGGCCACTTACAAGATAAATTCAACTACATTTTAATAATTTCTTAAAATTATAGCAACTTGCGTAGAATCAACCATTTAATCTAGATGGCAAACAGGAACTGCACAATCCAAATATCAAAGGATGATTTTGGAACTATTAACTCACCTTATTCAAAGTCACATTGCTATAGAATAAATCCATAGAAGCCACCATGCAATCACAAAAAGCTAAATTAGACCAAACAGCAATGAATTTTAATTTCTTCATTTAGCTCAGAATCAAAACTGTCGTACATCTAACTTTGAAGGGAAAAAGAATTATCCGACAGCCACACAAGTCGCAGCTCCAGAAGCTCAGGAATTCTCTTCAACAATGAAACAAGAAACATGTCTATACTCCTTCCAACACCTAGTTCACTGCTCTAGGATCTCTGATCTACAGTTTTACATTGTATGTCGCTTTAGACAACAACTACACTGGCAATGGAATTTCGATGGGGCACCAGGGGGTTGCCTCCTGAAATTCATTCATAATAAACAAAACATCTGTTGTGTTAGGCATAACAAGTTTTGCTGCCAATCACAGAACCTCATGAGCCTTTCCGTAATACCTGTTAATGAATGGAGACTGCAAACACAGATAATGATATTCTATAAATTATCAGTACATGGACAATAAAATTAATCAAGAAATTCAACAACGTTCACTCAAGTTCTGTTCTTCACTCTTATTAACCATGATGAATATATCCATACAAAGTTATGTTGTTCAGTGAAGAAACCTTTTGGAGTAATATATTGTACGAAGTACCAAATTCAATGTGAACCAAGCTGATGAGAAGAGGGGAAAAAAGAAAAAGGGAACTAAGGATCCACAGAAGCAAAGCAACTAATAGCTCAATGATTTTGTAACTCTAATATCGAATAGCCAGTATCCTCATACAATCAATCAAAATTGAAAATGAGAATTTGAATACCTATTTCCAAGAGTGCTTTCTAGGAGATACACACATGTATATAGGCACCCCTCAAAATGCCCACCACTCTCCCTCAATGTTCCCCTTCTTAAAAAAAATTATCAAGCGAATAGCCTTCTGCTTTGGTTTAAAGCACATGGTCCTTTTAAAAGATTTTCCCAAACTGATATACACACATTTATGTAGGCAACCCTAAAACGTCCACCATTCTTCCTCGATGTACGCATTGTTATTAGTCTTAAATTGTCCTCAATTGGTAGGGGTGTTCAGGGGTACAGTAAGGTTGGATAGTGTTTCACTAAACTCAATATCAAACCGATTAAAAGAATTTGGGTTGGATATATTATTTTTCCACCAAAACCGAACTCAATAACAAATAAAAAAATATCTTCAGTTTTTACGACTACATATTATAAAGAAAATTGAGCGTGTTAAGTTTATCAGTGGAGTAAAAAACCGACTTCACAAATGACATGAAGTCTACAATACAAGGCCCATGGATGGGTTCTCCATTAAAGATCTAACATGGAATGCTTGGGCAAGGAGACCAGGACAAGAAAGGAAGAAAAAATGGTGTTTAATGTGTGACTTTTCTGAATCTCTATTTTTATAAAACATGTCCAAATACCAAATAAAATTAAAAATATATCATGTAATGGATGGGTTGGATTCACCACCAAAACCTAATATCCAACCCAATGAACAATGGCTTTGTTTGGATTGGGTTGGATTAGTTTAGGTTTATGGTACCATGAGCACCCCTAGCTATACGTATTAATATTATCAATTTTCAGATAATAAACCAAATATTACAATATCAAATAACATATTCGCAGCTTGAATAGAATGTAAATTGTAGAGCTGCTACTTTGAAAAAAAAGAGCTGCAATTGGCCTCTCGTTTGCCATAATGCGATCTTTTAATGGGGTTTCCGTAAATGATACACATTGTGAAAGCACCCCTCACCCTCAATGTATTAGAAGACTTAAATATTCCAACATAGGAATTACCCCTTTGCAGAGAACAGGCTAATAACATAAGATCAAATAAGACATTTGCAGCAAAAATAGAAATAAATGTAATAGTAGAGCAGATACTTTGAAATAAGATTAGGCAATGTGTTTCAACATTAGAGTGAAGCCAACGATTTTTTTATAGGGGTTTCCTTAACTTATAAGTTGCGGATTGAGTACCCTTAATTCATTAATGTTATTCTTTACAGTTTGTATCTTTTTTTATTGAAAGGAAGACATTTCATGCACTAACCATCTAAAATCCTATTATTGATGAATATATGCTTTTAACAAGAGAAAAAAAAAATATCAGAATGGAATGCTTGAAGACCCACCTTAACATTTGATACATCTGGTGCATCTGGAGATTGAACAGGGTAGAACTTGTAAAATCTCATAGACTCAAATGCAGCTTTAGTTTCCTCACTCATTTCTTCAATGGCCTTTTTCCGAGACTCCCTTGCCTAAAAGAGGTAAAATAGGTAAAAAAAAAGCAGAAAATGTAAAGTGAAAAACAATATGATCGGAACCAACAAACCTCTCTATTAGCCTTCTTTGCTTCACGAACCCTCTCCTTGACAAATTCCTAGAAAAAGTAAAAAGTATCAACCTAACTTCTTACTCAAAAACACCAAGAAATTATGAGTTAACTAAATGCCTTCTATAATTTGGTACCTTGAATGCATCCTTTTGATCTTCTGATAACTCCTCCTCCTCAACAAGTTTATCGGTAAACTCCTGTAAAATATAGAATAAACAAGTGTAAGAGGCCTTTTTCCATTGTCCTTTATTTTTTACCCTCTATATATTAGGAGGGAAGTACAATTGAGAAACAGTCAAACGCATACAATCCACATTCCAGAGTCAAAATTCTCGAATTCAGTAGCATAGCAACATGAACATGCAAAAGTTTAGAGTTTACACTAGGAACTGTAAAATGACAAACAAAAAAAAAGTAGAAGTAATTTGGTTTTGGGAAAAAAAATCTCTACTTTCACGTTTAACAACCTATTTCTTGTTTTCAAATATTTGTATGTGAAACGATTACTATTTCCTACCTTCGAAGATTTGCATGAGAAACAATGACTTGTTTTCACAATTTCTTACACAAATATTTGAAAACAGAAGGCCAAATAGCATTTTCGTAATTAAAATTAAAAAACATGAAAACAATATTTTCTAATACCAAATGGTCCCTTAAATTTCCAGCAAAAATAATGTCAAGCTTCGTGAAACTCAGCTATTATAGGATTGTCAGTAGTAAAAGAAAAATAACTAAGAATTTGATTTTAAAATTGCAACAGCTAGCTGGGGCTTAATCTGACATGTTCCAAACAACACATAAGTGAATTTTTACCTCAAGTTCATCTAATTCCCAATCAAATTCACAGAAGACCTGCATAAAAGCAATACATAAGTAAACATATACAAAATAGAAAATTAAAAAGGGGAATAACCTGCCTATCTTTTTACAAAAAAATTATTTAGAAAGGTAATTATATAACCATATCATACAAAAAATATCCCAAACACTACTGATTCACTGGGAAAAGTTGTCTATGATGCAATTACCGGCTTTGGCTCAGCAGGAAATATTATAGGAACTTCAGTGCTCTGTTCAAGTTCATCTTCCTTAAATGGCTGATAGAAATCTGCAGAAAGAAGACCAGTCAATAACAAATTATCCTAATAGGAGCATTAACACTATCTGTCGAAAAATCATTATGCATTGAACAAAATGAAGCATCAATATTTGATCCGCAGAAAAATAGCATTGTCTACAAGTCTCCATCATTCTTACTTGTTTAATAAAATTCCATCATCTTCCTCCAATTAAATATAAGTAGAATCATATACATAATATGCTAAAAAAATAATTTCAATATTCTAAAACCGATAGACTTACAAGGCAAGCAGTATTCATATTTTTTTAATCTATCCAACTTCAGGTGTTTTAAAGCAGACCTGCAAAGCAGATTGCAACATGGGTAAGATAACTCGTCATTATCAATATAAGCTACATCAAGGTCAATTGAAAGAGATTACAAGAGCAACGATCGTAAATAAAAATGACAACTACAACAGTAGATCACTTCATCAAGTTGCCTTCGGATATAAACTGTCAAATACTCGGTTTTCACCAATTAACTTTCTACGGATCCACAAACTCATTTATTTTGGAAGACACTGATGGCCCACGGGTCGCCCAACAAAGATCAAGTAAAGGAAGCAGAGTAAATAAATTTTTAAAATAATTATAATTTAAGTGCTACATATTTTGAGAGGACTGCGGACGGAAGGCCTGAAACCAAACTAAATGAAAATTTAGACAGTAAAGAATACTTTACGCAGGTCACCAACAGGAGGGTAAAAATAGGAAGAAAAAAAAAACATGCAAAAAGTTGAAGACTTCTTCATACTACTTCAAAAAACTACAGATTGTATTATGCAGCAGCATGCAGATGCGGGAGGAGAATATGATGCAACCACCAGACAAAATAACTAGAGAAAAGTCAAAGCACAATAACGAGATTAATTAAGCTGGCTACACTAAAATGGTCAAAATCCATGTTTCTCCAAGAACAGACCATTAGAAGATCTGAAACAAGCAATAGAACACAAAAATTTAAACAAGAGCAAAAAAATAATGAGCTGTACCTTCTCTGGTTGCAGCTCAAGATAAATATTTGGGATTTTAACCTGTCCACTTGGCTATCTCTGTTTAAGACATAAAATCATACGAAGGAGTTTAGAGATGGCAAAGAAGCAATGTTTCATAAACAGAATCCAAAGAAACTACCAAAACTAAACTAATTGAGATTAATACCGATCCTCCAAGGGAATATATGGAACCCAGTCCATTTTCATCTGCTTCATGGGAATTATCTCTTCAGCCTCTCTTTGGACTGAGTTTATTCCAATTTTATCAGATGGTGGGAAAGGTGATACAACCTGCAGAATGACGTTGAAATACTTTCAAAATTAAAATTAAAATCCAAACATTCAAAACATCAAAAATGGATAAGGTTGCTTCATCACATAAAACGGGCAACAGAGCACATTCAATGAACCTGCACTTCCAAGTAACACCTAAATCATTAAGGATGTTAAAGTCACCAAAGAATCACACCCCAGAAGAAAAGACTCACAAATCAAAGAAACAAGCAACATAAAATGCATACTAGAAATAGGATAATGATATTTGACAATATTTTTTTGACAACATTTTAACACGTGTGTCATTCTGTGATTAGTTCAAAATAGTAAAATCAAACAGTCTATTCTGCTGAAAAAACTCAGAAGCAAGAATGATATTGATAAACAAAATCAAGAGTGTTCATGCCGAGATAAATGTAGACAGTGCACTTTAACTACTTACAGCTACTACAGCAGGTACGCAGACAACTTTGCTTTCCCCTTTGAACGTGACGAGTTGAGCTGCAGCCAGAAAATCACCGTAAGATGATGAAAAACCAAATAATTAAGGGGAAATAGCACTCCAAGCAAATCAGTCGCCTTTAAATCAACAAAAAGAATAAATTCCGCAAGCCACTCACGCTCAGTACAACCAAAGAGGTAAACTTTCTTCTCATACAACACGCCACCCTCTTCAAACGCATTCTGAAAACATACCCCAGAAATCACAACACAATCAGCAATTAATCAAATAAATCAGTTCAACTTTACTGAAAAACATATCACTAACGAGAAACCTAATCAGCCCAATCCAACCATACTTCTAGATTTGAGAAATCCCACTTGAATTGATACACGGTATCCAATTGATCCCACTGCCATTACAACACGAAACGGTCACAAAAAGAAACACGGCACGGTCATAAACGAAGAAAATTCTACAAAATAATTGAACAGACAAACAAACCTCAGTTCCAACGGGGAATGTTTCCTTCCACAAATCTTCCTACAGAATCCAAAATATCAAACCCCCGTTTTCCATCAGTAAAACCAACACAACGCAAAATAAAATAAAGTAAAAAGCTAAAATGTTATCACAGCCACTTCCAAGCTGAACAGTTAGCATAGCGAACTAAAACTGAAACGAAAACACAAGAAAAAAAAAAGCACCGAAGAAATCGTTTCTTCCGAACAAATAAAACGGTTGGTTTCATCCCATTGCCGAGAATGCTCAGTTAAAGAAACGGTCTGAATCGAAATGAAAGCATTGAAACGGTGATGAAGATGAAGTTGTTCACTAACCAAGTTGCGCTTATCTTCGAAGTACTCAGGCTCGGATTGAGGCTTGGAGGTCCTGGCTCGCTTAGCTCGAGGCTTGTTGTCTTCGGCTGCGTCCTGTTTGGCTTCTTGCTGCTGTTTCGTCTTCCTCTTAGTCCCCTTCCTCATTGTGCAATGCGTAATCTATCGCTGACGCCAAACAAGGAAGAAAGATAAACGAAAGAAGAGAGAGAGAGAGAAAGAGAAAGAAAAATAGGGTTTGGGTTTGCAAATAGAGACTATAGAAGGCGCTGGATCCAGATTCAAATGAAGAGACAAGCAGAAAATTAAAATAAATATAAATCATAAATAAATTAATAAATATGAGAGATTTTATAGGGAGCGTGTGAGGCGTGAAAACAACGCACACGGCTATTCTTCCTACACCTTTTTATTTTTATGTTCTATTTTAATGTTTAAGTTTTTTTGTAATAAACTTATTTTATTAAAGTCGAATATAATAACTTTATTTAAAATATAATCTGCAAAGCTAGTCAAACTAACTTAAATAAAAAGTCGAGCTTATGATAGTATGTTTAATATGAATTTATAAATTCGATCCTTTGTGTAAAGATACATGATCGACGTAAATAAACTGAATTTAAATATTTTCATAGTTCTTTGTAAATTAAATAGGTTTTAATTTTATTTTTATAAAAGAATCTTTAATTTTTCAATAGAAATTTTGTTTTTATTTGATACTTTTGTGTGATGTTAAATTTAGCAGAAGGTAATGTGAGAAATTCTAATAACACTTGGCAGTGACAATGGTACATTCCAACAACCACTGCATCTAGACAAATTCATAGATCCGTTAAATAACTGTTATTTAAACCTTGAAATAAATTTTAGGGAGAGATTATTACAATTAATTTTACTTCCTATCTTTTAAAGAATAAAACAATTAATTTTAATAATTGGTTAATTAGAATTACGTATGTTTAATAAGAGGTGGATTGTTAAAAGTATTAACACTAGACAAAAAATATATATTCATTCTTATTTTGTACTTAATGGATATAAAAAATTTCTCTCATCTCGAACGAGTATATAGTCATATTTATATTTTTTTACGATTTTAATATGAATTAATTTATTTATATAAAAAATAAAAATCACTGTAAAAAGTATAATATTATTAAATATCTAATATTAAAATTATGTATTTTTATTTATTCGTTATCAAATATTTTGAAACAAAATTTAACTATATACAATTTAAATCAGAAAGTTAAATAACAACAGGAGATTTTATAAAATATTATACAATTATATGAAAAATAAGTATCGCAATAGTAAAATATCTATTAATTTCGAAAATATTAACATAAGAAATTTTTATTCTCATTTATTTATTATCAAATATTTTGAGACAAAATTTAATTATATAAATTTTAAATTAGAATATCAAATAATAATCAAAGATTAAATAATTGTATAAAATAATACTTATACGTAAATAAAATATTTATTAATTTTGAAAACATTAACATAATAAAATCGATAAAATTAAAAAATATATTTTTAGAAGATTATAAAAAATAAATATTCAAATTTAAAATATTTTAACTTTTGTAATTTACTTTAAATGTAAATGAAATATCTTTTCAATATACAACACATTACCTTCTGAATGAAATAAATTGATAAATAAGTCCAAACAACAAGTCTACATATTACTCTCTATTTTTTTCTATATGAAACAAAACAAATGAAAAAAAAAATAAGTATAATTGATGTGTTCGTCTTTAACTATTACAAATAAAATGAACCAAACAAGTCTAAGAAGAAAATATAAAAATATTTTAATTTTTCTCTCTTATACATCCATCAAATTTTATTATATATATCCAAGAATTTCCAAAATTTTGGGAGAATCACACATGATCAAGTGATATTTCATTTTCAAAAACTAATATTTCAATTTCAACTAAAAAAAAAGAGTTACTTTGATTTATTTTTCAAAATAAAATGAAACTTGAAAAATTAATAGAAACAGAATAAATCTATGTTATACTTCCTTCTTTTTTCTCTATAAAACAAAATAAGTGAAAAATAAATATAATTAATGAATTCGTGTTTTATTGTTAAAAAAGGTTACATGAATCAAACAAGTTAATTTAGAAAACATAAAAATATCTTAATTTTTTTTCTTATATACATCTCACCAGTTATTTATTCTTTATTATATTTTTAAAAATGTGCGTGTGTATAAAAGGAATTGCAAAAATTTTGGTAGAGCCACATGATATGATCCTTCTGTCCCTATAATTTAAGAAATTATACAGCCTATTTTAAAATTTAAGAAATTAATATCAATTTATAAGCAACCTGATTCAGGTAAAATTAAATTGAAAAAGGAAAAAGAAAACAACTCATAATGATAATCAGCTTTCTTTAGTTATGGTATGATTTTGTGTTGAAGGATCATCAGATGTAGAATCATGGCCAAGACATTTGAGGAATGCTTTTTTGGCCAAGTTGAAATAATAACAAGGATGAAGAAAATACAGTGACGAAGTTGAAGCTTCTCCCCCTGCAATCTCTTCTCTCACAATTTCTCTGCTTCCATTGCTCACTATCTCACCTTTAATACTTGCATTTTCCTGCCAATAACAAACACTACTCAGCAAAAAGGAAAACAAAAAGATATTACTCTCAGTATTCTATGCAGCAACTAATTGAAAAGAGACAAAATAATCTATCAGTTGTCCTTTTGAAAAATGACCAAAAATGAATGTGCATTATTCAGAAGGATAATGATACTTAGACAATATTTATTTACAACATTTAAACATCATTGGCGTGTAAATTTCAAACATGATCATCATCTACGTGTCCTTCAGCATGATCATCTTTATCTTCCATGTTATTCTCAAACAATATGGAAAGTCTTCTGTCAATTTCAAACTCTAGAGTGAGTTTTGTTAGGAGACAAGTTAACCATGTTGCTATCAGAAAAAAGAACAATCAGAAAAGTCAAATTTAGGATTTGGAAAGAAGTAATAAGACTGACAACATAGATGTTCTTCCTTAACAGAAAACCAACCAGGTTTGACTGTACAATTTTTGAAGTAATATTAAAGCTTTCAACACCAACCAATAATTAAATGTACACATTATTGGGTGCTGTCAAATTTAACAGAGCTAAGTAAATGTTGTCGGTGGAATGAAATGAATGAATAGAAACATGGAAGAGTCAATTTTGAACTGGAGTAGGATACTTTGGTTGGTGGCCTCAAGCAAATGGCAAGACAACATTGTTTTCAAGCCATCATAATTTTCCTGCTAGCCAAAAATATTGCCTATTTTGACTCTAAAATACATGTTTTGAATATCTTTTTCTGAGATGAAAACGTTAATCAGACAAGAAAAACTTGGTACAGTTTTATAGGTGTTGTTGACACTGGTCTTTAGACAAAATTAGAATCTAATATTGATAATTTACATTGACATTTCATAAAAACTTTCCGTAAGTGGACTGTTAAGGTAAAAATCCAATTTTAACTAGAGAACAACACTAAAAACAGTCAGAAAATTACATCTGAAATTTGTCTAAAATGATTGCATTTAGAAGAAAGATAATCAAATTCGGCATAAAAATAAGTGGGGGAACGAGGGGTGGGCTGAAAGTTCAATCTGGGATTTTGATTATCATAATTCAAAACATCAGAACATTTTAGTCAAATCAGTTTCTTGCTTTCTTCTCCTAATTAGAAACCGTTGCTACGTACCAACCTATAACTTTACTATCCATGAAACCTAGAATCATATTTGCAAACATGTCACTGATCCACATCACAGTCCTCCATTTTCCAAATTCATAAAACAGTCTAAAGACTAAAGGTAATTAAAATCCAATTGAAACAACAATGGGAGGAGTATTGAAACAATAAACTCCCAAAAGATCAACAACCTAGATAGATTTATCAGAAGAAAAGACCAACAACAGAAGCCTAATACGAACTTCAACAAACCAACATGAAATTGTCAGAAGACATCAAACAACCTAAGAAAATAAAAACAAAACAAAGCCGGAAATCTTAGATTTGTTTCTTAGAGAGATCTCACAGGTTTGACCCTTAGCTTTGTTAGAAAGGTCAAAACATAGAAGAAGAGGTCAGAGGAGCAAGATGACATCTTTATTTGTTGGGAAGCATAAGAATCCAAAAGGGTAAAAGAAAAAAGCAAGAAAGGGAAATGGGTGTACCCGGGTGGTCTGAAGACGGTTGGTGACAGCGGTGGAGTGGTAGTTGGAGGGTTGTTGTTGTTGCTGAGTGGTGGAGGCAGTGGGAGCAACAGAGTGGTGAGAGGGATCTAAAGCAATGATGGAGAAGCCAAAGAGAAGAGCAAGAAGAAGAAGCAAGACCAAAAGTTGAATCCAAATGAGCCATGGAACACTCAAACTCTCTAAAGTCAGCTCCCCTCCAAAATCCAACATAGTAGATTAGATATAAAAGATGTTAGAGAAAGAAAGAGAGAGAGTGTGTCTCTGTTTTTTTAGAATCAGCAAGATGTTTTGATTTGTTGGAGTTTAAAACCATGTGAGAGCAGACACAGATGTTCCAAATTAGCAAAGCTGGGGGTATTGATCCTCTACGGGGACAGTATCGCTCTTTCACTCTACTTCAAAATAATAGTCGTTTGATCAAATCCAACGATCACGACTCAAAATCCAGCGAACACAAACGAAAAACTTTCATCAGACACAGCACAATAATTCCTATCCTGTGGTCTAAGAATACCCTCTTATTATAGAAGAGATCTAAGACCCATACCTACATGAGCTGCATTCTTTTTATAACTAAATCTCACTTCAGTTATTATTTATTTATTATATTGTTATTATTTTTTCAAATAATTATTATTTTAATAAAAATACAGATTTTCAACCCAATAATCCATGTTAATCATATAAATATAATAATAACTCTTAAGAAATACTTACTTCATATATAATATTTGATGATTATTCACATATAACAAATCCTAACTGTTAAAATATTACTTGATAATTATCCTCGTATAACAAATCTTAACTGCTATCACATGCAGTTCAAATTACGTAATTATTTTTCATCATCAAATAATAGTAATAATAGAAAAAATTAGATATAAATAGAGTAAATGAAAAAAAATGTCAACATTAAAATAAACTTAAACGCGACTACTTTGAATTTTAAATATGATAATTGTATATGTAGTAAACTATGTTCGTTCGTTCGTTTGTTGAGTCTTGCTTTAAAATTTACTATCATTCATTTTCTTTTACTATACTGTTATTTTTTCTTCTGTAAAGAATGTTTGGTTTGTACACCAAAGAATTGGAAATATTAGATATTATGGTTTCTATTAATGATAGCATTTTATTTTGTTGGTGAACAATATTGAGATGTTATTTTATATTTATATTCTTCAAACAATAATAATCATTCAACTTTTTTCATGTTAATAAATTAAAGTTAATTATATATATATATAATACAATTTCATTTTTAAATATAGCTAATAATAGATCCACATTGGAGCCGATATGCTTTGCAGCCCTTATCAAATTATCGTGTGCGTCTCATTTGTTTGACTTGAAATCTGATAATCTGACGGCTGTTATTTACGGTGGAGAGGGTATGAGAGAAATAGATAGTGTAGAGGATCTGAATCACCGTGGTACACACGTGAATGCGAGGGCATGAATAAGAATTAGTTATTCCAACCGCTGAATCCACTCTTTAGAAAATTTGTTTCACTTTTTTCTTTTCACCAATAATATATGTATTTTAACACCGTATATCACATAATTTTGTTACCAAACTTTTATATTAATTTTATATTATAATAAAACTTTAAAATAACTGTTGAGTTTTTAATCAGAGAAATTCTAGATAGATTAAGCATTAATGTTTCATTAACATTCCATATAAAAAACATACAAATTTTTAATCTAAAATCTTAAAATAACAAATGTGTGAGCTTCTTTTTATATAATACTTTTGTGACTCATTTGTGACCAAAGTCATATAAAGAACTCCAAGGAGTTATTTAGGAATAATATTGGATAGTGATACTCAAATTAAGAAAACAAAAAACTAGTTTTACAATATTATTTCTTTATAGAAATATGTATGTTCCTTGTACTAAACTTTAGTCTTGTTTTAGTCATGTTTAATAAACACTCTAAAAATTATCAAAATCTACACCCAAACGTGTACTACTGTTTACAGCTCGCTTAATATTGTATTAATGTTAAACACTTACTCCATCAAAAGTTTATAAAACAGTTTCACAGTTACCCACATAAAAAAGTTTCATATCCAAAATAACATCTTAGCGTTTTTTTTAGTATTTTCATTCAAAATTTATATTATCCTTTTTTATGTATCTAATGTAGTCACAACATAAAATTATAACAAAACATCTAAAGGATGAACTAATAAAATTAAAATTATCTACAATTAAATAATAATTGTATTTTAATTATATCTAAACATATACATAACTAATAAATTAGGAATGACATGGATTAATCCAGTCTGTTTAAGCTCTATTTGATATTGGTATGCTAAAAATGAGTTAGGCCGAACTGACTTACTTGTTTTTCTTTTTGTCATAAAAAAATCTAGTATCACAAGGAAACATATTGAAATTTTTTTATTTCTTACATGAAAACATGTTAATGTTGGCTGTCAAGTTATTGAATTGATGTTGAACTGCAAAACTAATAGAGTTTCTTCAATTCAACATAGGCAATGACAAAATCGAAATGACAAAGAGCAAGACAGACTAGTATGGAGATGAGAGGAGAACTATGGAGGTGAAGTCAGACTGTGTTAGTGTGATGAAGTTAGATGGTAGGTTGGCTTGCCAAATAAGGCGAGTTGGCATGCCAGACAAGGTGGGCTAGCCTACCGTGCTATTGGGCTTGGTGGGCTAGTTGATTTGGGTTCCCAAGTTGAAAATGCTCTCCTGACCTGCCATTTTTTGGCTAGGCTAGCGAGCTGGCCAATCGAGCTTGACCTTTTTTTACATCCCTACAATAAACTCATGTACAATAAAGGATAATGTTACAAGATTCCACAAATGACAAACGTCTTCAAATAAATTCAAGTTGAAGTATATTCTACTAAAAACTACCTCTAGACTCAATTTAAGACCTTGATCAATAATGGACTAAAGAGCCGGAGATTCTGGTCAATTCATGTATTGACATCTTTTATACTACAACAAATCTCAAGTGTACAAAGAGTTTCTCTCAACTTTTCATCACTTGGAGCCTTGATTTATGTGACTTAAACTATCTCCGAAGTAAAGGGATATATAGTTTATCACATGTTCCTTTACTTAATACTTATAAATTAAACATAAGGTCAACATGTCATCCTTAAGTGTGAGATTGAAATAAAATATGATTCATTCATATCATATATGAAATTGATACACAAATCAAGTTTCATAGTTATATTCATATGTGTTTATATGTATATTATCATTACACAAGAGCTAAGCATAAAATTTGATAGTTATATTCATATTACTATCTTCTAAGACTATTCACTAGCTATGTCCACTTCTTTTTTAAAAACTATGTTTAAGAGGTTCCACAAATAAATTAAAATTGATTACAAAATAAATACACAAACTCTCTAGGTTTCGAGTTTCAACCTCTCCAAGTAAATACAATCTCTCTAAATACAACCATTTTAATCTCTACCTAAGATTAATAACTGATTGAAATAAAATTGAAATATTCTTAAACACAAAGAGCGCGAATAAAGTTCACATGGGTAAACTTCACAATAAAGAATATTGCAATGACTTATCACTCTCATTTTTTTACAAGCTAGACTATAAGAATTGACATCATATATGTAATAATTTAAATTTGATAATGTGTTGTTAAGAGGAATAAACGTAATCACACCCACCCCTCTCTCCTATAAAGACTTCTATTTATTGTGCTCTTGCCCATTCATACTCTTTGAGCCTCACATTATTTTTCCTCGGGCGCTTGTTCACACGTGCTTCCTCCACCCTCACGTTTTCTGACTTATTATCCTGCCCTTTTTCTGTTACAATTCTTCCTCCTTTAAAATTAACCTTGTCCTCAAGGTTGAAGTGTGGATAAGCTTTACGTAATGCAAACTCATCTTCCCATGTAGGAGCTGATTCTTCTAAGCCTTCCCATTGAATCAAGAACGGTTTCATTGTTGATTCCCATTGAACCTCAGTGTCAAGATCAATCAGAGTCACCTTGATAATACGGGGTTCAGCCACAAAATCCTAAGAACAAAATTTGGGAACAAGTCTACACAGATGAAAGAAGATAAAGGGTGTCAACTAGTGGAAAGTGATGCCCTCAAAATTGATTCAATTGCAGGATCTAAAGTCTACGCTTTGGAGATACGCCCATGTGAATTCTTGAACAGAAAATGTATGTTGTCCAGGATTTTACTATAATGTTAGTCAGAGACCAATTCCAGTGATCTTTATCATTTTTTTTAAATCTTAAATTTGTAAGTCTTAAATTTGTACGTCTTAAATGTGTACGTTGTTAAATTTTATGCCATTTATCCAAATTGCAACTCCTGCTCTGGTTGTTCTGGTTGTTGTTCTTGTTACTATTGCAGCTTCAATTTTTTTCTACGATACTGTGAATTAAATTCGTTAATAATAATTCAGATATTAAGATATTAAAAAAAATTAAATATATATGAAGCAAACCTTCAAACAGTTTTGTATTTGGCTAAGTTCCACATGAGGAATATTCATTGCTTTCTGAATAGTAGCATCTAAAAACAATTAAAAATAAGACAGTCACATTACTTAAACAAAAGCAGTATTAATGAAAAATAAATAATAATACATACTTAGTCCTAAAGAGTTAATCGCCAACTCAAATTGAGAATCCATGTATGTGGTTCGTTGTTAGGCAAGGATTCGGATCAATCAGAGTCACCTTGATAATACGGGGTTCAACCATAAAATCCTAAGAACAAAATTCAGGAACAAGTCTGCACAGATGAAAGAAGATAAAGGGTGTCAACTAGTGGAAAGTGATGCCCTCAAAATTGAATCAAAATTGTAGGATCTAAAGTATACGCATTGGAGATACACTCATGTGAATTCTTGAACAGAAAATGTATGTTGTCCAAGATTTTACTATAATGTTAGTCAGAGGCCAATTCCAGTGATCTTTTTCATATTTTTTTAAATCTTAAATTTGTACGTCTTAAATTTGTACGTTTTTAAATTTTATGCCATTTATCCAAATTGCACCTCCTGCACTGGTTGTTCTGGCTGCTGTTCTTGTTGCTGCTGCACCTTCAATTTTTTTCTGCCATACTGTGAATTAAATTCGTTAATAATAATTCAGATATTAAGATATTAAAAAAAATCAAATATACATGAAACAAACCTTCAAACGGTTTTGTATATAGCGAAGTTCCACCTGAGGAATATTCATTGCTTTCTGAATAATAGCATCTAAAAACAATTGAAAATAAGACATTCACATTACTTAAACAAAAGCAGTATTAATGAAAAATAAATAATAATACATACTTAATCCTAAAGAGTTAATCGCCAACTTTGGAATCCATGTCTGTGGTCCACTCTTTCTTTTTTGAAGAAGATTCTTCTTCTTTCTTGTCATTTAGGGATTTTTCTTCCTTGCCAGGTAGGGCTTCTATTATCTCATTTAGAGCTCTGTGTTTTGTAACGTAACCTTTCATGAAGGATAGTCTAATACCATCAATTGGTTTCTGCCAGTAATCATAAGCTCCAGCTGGATAACATTTCTTTTGAGTTTTCTCACTGTAGTCATGGGACATTGCTGCCCAGGTAAAAAAAAGTAGAGTTTAATTGTAAAATTTTCAAATTCTTTATCAATTAAAAAGTTAAAAAAAGAAATAGTTACTTACCTACAACAAGAATTTTGATGTTTTGTGCCTTAAAAAACCGTAATATAGCTTCCGCATTTAGTTGTGACATATGTGCCTCCGTCATCATCAAATCAACAGTTGGGTCCATCTGCACATCCACTACACCATTTGCAGGGTTTGTGTATGTTGAAACTGCACATTGTTAAGAAAAAGACAAAAATTTCAAATTGAATGATAAGAAAAAGATAAAGATTTATTGTGATAAATAAAATACTAACGTTTGTACAAAATAGATGTGTCCTTGGATAACTCTGTATCGATGTAGTTCTAGAAGTATTTATGAACCTCAGTGTCAGGATCAATCAGAGCCACCTTGATAATACGGGGTTCAATCATAAAATCCTAAGAACAAAAATTGGGAACAAGTCTGCATAGATGAAATAAGATAAAGGGTATCAACTAGTGGAAAGTGATGCCCTCAAAATTGATTCAATCGGAGGAGCTACAGTCTACCCTTTGAAGATACGCTCATGTGAATTCTTGAACAGAAAATGTATGTTGTCCAGGATTTTACTATAATGTTAGTTAGAGACCAATTCTAGTGATATTTATCATATTCTTTTTTAAATCTTAAATTTGTATGTTTTAAATTTGTAAGTTGTTAAATTCTATGTCATTTATCCAAATTGAAATCAAATGTTTTCATCAGTAATTGATTTTGATGAATAATTCTAATTGAATAACGTAACTCAAATTCCCTTGGGAGAACGATACTTTACTTATTCGTTGTATTACTTGTAACGATTTGGTATACTTGCCAAAAAGTTATCACACACCTATTAGTCAACAGAAATTAAATCAATAAACATAAGCTGATATCTAACATAGATCAAGATACAAATGCAAATATGCAAATATAGATTACAAAGCACAAGTTTCCCTCTGTATCCTGGAGAAATGGTACAATATGTTGACGACATGGAGGAGTTTTCCGAAGTAAAAGAGTGTGTCAGCCAAGACCAAATGATATTAAAGTTCAAATCTTTTGGTCTAACTAGAAGAGAAAAAACTCAGTTTGGTTTTGATGAGAGTGATGTGGGTCAAGATATCGAATAGGGACTAAAGCAAAAGATTGGTGAACTTGGGAGCGTGACCGGGCAGTGGTTGCGACGAACGACGGTGGCGACAATGGCCGGACATGTGACAGCGGCAACGAACCGCGAGCGATAAAGACAAGAACAAGAACAAGAACAGTCCCGACGAAAAACCCTAACAACAAGAAACCCAGACCAAAACCTGGAAGATAGAGAACAATGTGGAGACGGAGAAACAAACGAGAAGATATAAGCATGAGCGCGGAAAATTCGTTTATAATTATTAAGTATATTGTGCAATTGAGCGCGGGAAAATACGTTAATAATTATTAGGTTTAATACATCATTTGGTCCCTTCTTTTGGGGGTTTGATTCAAAATGATCCTACCTTTGAAAAAGTTCACTAAAGCCCCATATGTCATTAAAAAATGTTCAATAAGGTCCTTTTCGTAGACACCGTTAAAATCATAACGGTGCAGATGCTAGCGTGGCGAAACCTCAGTGAGCTGTTTAGTTGGATGAATATGTGGCACTGTGAAGAGGTTGCACTGTGTAAATATTTAAGAAAAAATTAAAAGAACGTAAGGTAGGTGGTAGGTTTAAGTCTGGATTAAAGAAAATTACCCTTATCTAAGAGTGATTTCTCCATTTTTAGGTTCAACATTGTGGTGAAAGTGGTGTTCTAATCAGTGTCGTCATTGTTGCCGCAGAACGAAACGCGCCACCACCAAACCCTTAGGCCACCATGCCACCGTCACCATCATCAACACAGACCTATGGTTCGAAGCAGAGAAAAACAGCAGAAAACCAAGAAATCAAACCCTAGCCACCATGAAACCCTAAACCATGGGCAAAATTTAGCCACCATGTCGCCAGTAATCAAGGCAAAATCTCCACCATGCGTTGCACCTCACCACCATTAAGCAAGAACCGAATCAAAATCCCTAACCTGCAAACCAGAAATTCCAACCCAAATATGAACAAGAAAATCGCAATCGCGACACCTAGAAACCCAATTCACACCTACAACAAACCATAAACATACATAATCACTACCCAAATCACAGAAACCTTAGTTCGCAAACAGCATCCATGGGCACCAACCTGAAAATTGCACAAGCCAGAAACGCAGAAACAATGCGCAGGTGAAGCTTAATGTTTACGTTCAGGTGTTTATATGTAATGTTAAATTTAGTTTCTCCTTTGGTAAAAAAATGTGCAATGTGGTCCCCTTTTCAATTTAAAATTGTGTACTTTGGTCCCAAATGGATATCAACGAAAAACACATGATAGATATCTAACTTAGTTTCCACCATTAGTTTCCACCTCCAGTCCATCATCTTTGTCCACCTCTACTCCGCCATCCACCTCCTCTCCACCATTAGTTTCCACCTCCAGTCCATCATCTCTGTCCACCTCAACTCCACCATCCACTTCCTCTCCAGCATCACTTTCCACCTCCACTCCACCCTTTATTTCTACCTCAAACCCTAACCCCCAAATCCAACAACAAGAACATCAAGTAAGTAGGCTAGGGTTAGCAACACTTACCTCATGTACATACAATGTTCAAATTTGACATTCAATGAATCACCACGCCATAGTGATTACAAGACCAGTTTCACCAGATTGTTAAACCTAGAAATTGCAATAGGATTCTTAGATAAGGATAATTTGATTTAATCCATTTCGTTAAACCTAGCTGACGTTATTATATATTTTTTAAAAATATTTACACAGTTCCACGTATTCATCAAATTGCACAGCTCACTCAGGTTTGGCCACAGTGGCATTTGCAGCGTTATGTTTTTAACGACGTCAACGAAAATGACCTTATTGAACATTTTTTAACGAAATATGGGATCTTACTGAACTTTTTTAAAAGGTGAGATCATTTTGAACCAAACCCCCAAAAGAAGGGACCAAATGATGTATTAAACCTAATTATTAAGTATATTGTGCAATGGTCTCGATATTTTGACAACAAATTTTTAACACACTTTTGACAACACCATGTGTCAGCATTTGATTGGCCAGTTTCAATTATTTTTTTTAATATAAATCTAACATCGAAATGGGTTGAGGGTTAACTTTTTCATGCTTCCAAAAATACCCTTATTTCTTTATCTCTCGAGATTGTGTTTCTGCGTTTTGGTTCACCATTCTCTTTCCATTTTCTCATTCTCCTCTTTTTCTTCCTTAAGCAAAACCCTTGACATTCTCCAACTTCGCCTTTGGCTCCTCATAGCACTTAATATAAGTTATAAGCTACATTAAACCAATAAAAAAACAACAATATAAGATGATTATGTCATTGGTCTTAAACTTCTATGACATCCAATGACTCTACACTAATATCCCATAAATTCTGAAAGTGAAAACACCTTCACCAAATAACTCAAATGTTTTAAATAAACTTCTATGTGAAAATAAAAGGGAAAACATTAAATTGAAATATTTGATTTTTTTTACAGAAGTTTTACTCATTTAATTACTTCTCCAAAATCCAAGGTATATTACAAGTTCATATTGATTCATGAGAAAAGCACAGTACATTTTATCTTCTTATTTCTTTCTTCTATAAATATTATGGAGACTAAACAAAGTTCAAAACTAAGAAGATAATTGCATAATCTGAAGCTATGTAATATATAATCAATGGCGTATGGATCATGCAGAATAATAGCATAAACATGCATCCAAATATATTATCTAATGGTTTTGATAAGAGAGTGATAACTCCAATTCATACTTATTGAATAATCCAAATACACGATATAGATATTTTAAAACTTTTCCAGGATATATAATGATTGATGATATACATATATAGTTGCATAGTTGCTACTTGTCCTTGAAAAGCACCGGACAAATTACCTATTTCCTGCACAAAAAGAACAAAGGACAAACGTAAGGTATTGTAGTTTTCTTATCAGTAGTAATCTGAAATAGATATGATCGTTTCAATCGTACAAGGGGAAAAAGTTTGAAATACATACACAATTAAAGAAGGTAGACTAACTAGGTGAGTGAGCAAATTTTCTACACTAAACCCAATTAGAGAATCTACTTTGAGATGAACAACTGTGGACTATTTAACACATGAATGTGTTTATAGCATATGCAAGATTGAGAATTTACAAGACAATTTGTATAGGTTAAGCTCCCACAACACAATACTCATCAAGAAGAAAGGTAGTGTTGAAAAGTAAATGATAGTAAAACTAACCTGTGCAACATTATATGTTCTATATAATCAAATCTTTGGCACTCAAGATTGCAAGAGCTTCTCAATGTCTTTCTGCAAGAGGAAAAATATAACTTAACTGGCATACAATCTTAATCTTATTACATGACACTGGTCAAATTTGTAGTTAAATG
The DNA here is from genome assembly GCA_036885675.1 of Vigna mungo. Taxonomy (NCBI): domain Eukaryota; kingdom Viridiplantae; phylum Streptophyta; class Magnoliopsida; order Fabales; family Fabaceae; genus Vigna; species Vigna mungo. The sequence continues at coordinate 62,590,152 of CP144700.1, forward strand.
TGTTTGGTTTCAGTTTAGACTAGTTTAGAGGACAAGTAGCATTTATGCCAGTAACCCAAATATCAATCCAACATTTACTGAAGTTAAAATTGACCCCTTTTGTGTGCATCATTATTATACATAGAAATCCAACTTAAAATATATAAGCACTTATAGCATGTCTAACCTCGATTTTCAAGGGTGAGGTGGTAGGTGCATATCTCTCCACAACCTTCCCTTCTTTGTTTACTAAGAACTTTGTGAAGTTCCCCTTGATACCATCTCCAAATATTCCTCCTTTCTGCTCTTTCAAAAACTTGTAAAGGGGAGCTGCATTCTTCCCATTGACTTCAACCTGCAATGAACTATTTTAGGATCATTTTCATGTAAAATGACACATGGAGCAGTATTCAAACAAATATTCCACATGCATAAACAGTGTCAATGCAGGAAAATATACGTCATGTCAGGCCAAGATGAAGTAGTACACATAAAAGGGAACAGAATAGAGCAAATAAAATATAGGTTGGTTGTCACTTATCAGAAATCACCTTATCAAAGATAGGAAATTCAGCTTTGAACCTAGTGCAAACAACTTCCTGAATTTCTTCATTGTTTCCTGGCTCCTGTCCCGCAAACTGGTTGAATGGAAATGCCAAGATTTCAAATCCTGGAGATGGAGACCACTCGGAAGTTTCAGTTATACAAATTCACATCATGATAAATATAGTTGAGAAATTTCTTTCTTTTCCTTTTTTGTAGTGTTTACCTTGATTCTTGTACTTCTCGTACAATACATTCAACTCTTTGTAATTTGTCTGTGTCAAACCACTGCACCAGTGAACTAAATATTACTGGTTTGAGCACAAATGTAGTTTAATACATTAATATAAAGATTGTTTAATTAATACATTAGCACAAAGGTTGTTTAATACATCAGCACAAAGGCTTATAAACATAGGTATCTTTACGCTAAGGCACATATTAACACTGACTCATAGTGCGGGCTATCGGTTGGAAGCCTAAAGGCATTCATCTCAAAATGAAGGTTGTATTTGCACTAAGGCAAACAATAACATTGTCATAGTATTATGTAGAAACAATGTTGTTCTCAGCACGAAGGTTATCCTGACAAACATTGACATTGATATTTTAGCACGAAATATTGGTATTATGAAGAGACAACATTGCTCTTAACACGAAGACTGTCCTTGCAATAAGACAAACACACTAAGACTGACATATTAATATGAATTATCTGTATTATGTTGAAATGACGTTATGAAGACAATATTTACAATAAGACAAAAATATCATTGTGAAGGCTCTTGAATGCATAAACTTATTTAGTTAAGGACCAACCAACCACTTCTAGCACATAAGCTTAACAATGAATCACGAAGAGTGATCTTTTAATACACATTGAATACACTATTTAAAAATAAAATAATACTCAATTGAACCGTAAGGTAAATATGATAAAATATTTTAATATAAATTATTTAAAATAAATATTTTATATTTCTATGGATTAATTAATAAAATAATATTATTACATTCTTATTAATTAAAATCATCACGACAATGTCTTTTTGTTGTTCGGATTCCCCGAAATATGATAATTTCTTTAAAATGATCCTTGACTATTTATTTAATCTCTTGTGTCCTTCCCTAAATAAAAGATAATTAACTTTATCAACTTTTTAATCTGTCTCCTCTTCAACATTTGGAAGATTTGTTTTAAAGAAACTTAAGAACTATCTTATTGGCAACATTATTAAATATTGTTATCAATCAAGATCAAAATAATATTAGTCATACATCATAATATATAAAACAATTCTATATACAAAGATAAAATAATTGCTTAACATTAAAACCGTTTGATTTGAGAGATAATTAACATTAAATTATCTATAAATAATTTGAATGTTATTATGACGTGGTGCATAAGAGTCCATAACAAATTAAGAATTTGAAAATATTGACTTAGTAATGTTTTGGTCAAAGATTTATAAGCATGAAGTTTCGTCTTAACATCTGATCTGTACCTAGTTAGAACAATTTGTAATGGTGATAAATTCGTATATGGACTTTCATCGTTGAAAAATTGCATGGTAGGTGTTTGCTTAAAGTCCATAGATTAATGTTTGATAGAGTGGGGTTTATGTGAAACTTTTGAGTCCCAAAATGAAGAAAATCAGAAAATTATGCAGAGAATGAAAGAAAAAAGAGCCTACTCAGAAATTCTCTGACTCTCCAGGCGGCTACGTATTCTAATTGATGCCGCAACCAATCATTCATTTCCACGACCCCACGCTCTTGTCTTGTCCTCATATTTGAAAACCACGTTAACGAACCACACCAATGAATCGACACGTAACCGTCTAAATTTCTTGCCTCAAATTTTTCTCCTGCAATTTATTTCCTTTCCTACATTCAATTCTTCAACTCTGCAAAATCTCTCTCTCTCTCTCTCTCTTTCTATGGCATCTGCTGCTACTACGCGTGTGACGCACTGTGAGCTGCGGACGGCGAGACCGGCGGTTCGAGGAAGAGAACCGGGCGGTCCGGTTCAGGTGACGATCCCCAAACCGAAAGCGGTGGAGGCAGAAGGCACGAACGCGAACATCGTCTTGCAGCCACGGTTGTGTACTCTGAGATCGTACGGTTCGGATCGTTTTGGTGTCATCAAGACTCCCAGGGACGGTGGCGATGACGTCTCACCCTTCTTCGCCGCGCTTTCTGACTACATAGAGAGCTCTAAGAAGAGTCAAGATTTTGAGATCATCTCTGGTCGTCTTGCAATGGTATATATAGTCAGCACAAAAGGTTTATCTTTCAGTTTTTCATGCATCTATGGAAAAAAAAACAAAAAATTTAAAAAAAAATAAAAAATTGTTACTAATTTTGTTGAGAGTGGGATTTGAACCCACGCCCTTTCGGACCAGAACCTTAATCTGGCGCCTTAGACCAACTCGGCCATCTCAACTGATGGTGATTATTTCAATAACATATAAATAATTTCAAACGTTTTTGTGCATGATGATAACGGTTAAGTACTTCATGCAGGTGAAACTGATTTGGTTTTTGACAAAGTACTAGGTATGTTAATATGATGTGTTGGGTTTGGTGCAGATGGTGTTTGCAGGAACAGTGGCAATGGAAGTGGTGACAGGGAACTCTGTGTTCAGAAAGATGGATATTGAAGGAATCACTGAAGCGGGTGGGGTGTGTTTGGGTGCTGTAACTTCTGCAGCCCTCTTTGCATGGTTCTCCAGTGCCCGAAACAGAGTCGGTCGAATCTTCTCTGTCAGCTGCAACGCATTCATCGACTCCGTAATTGACCAAATCGTCGATGGTCTCTTCTATGAAGGAGATCCTACTGATTGGCCTGATCAACCCTGATCAAATATTTTCATTCTTACAATTTTACACATTTAATGTGTCTCGAAATCATAGACACAGTTAGAGGAAGATGTAATTCTAGTATCTAGAACTATTATATATATTATATATAGAGAGAGAGAGGAATAGCGTTTGTACTGGAAATAAATGACGCTGAAATATGTAAACTAGTATTTCTTAAGCATAGACAATGAAATGAAATGTGGTTTTATTAGCATGGGGTATATATATCATTCAAAACCTCTGATATGTGTCAAAAAGTAATGGGAAGCTGAATGTACGTAGATGATGAATAAGAAACAGCTTAAATTTTTAATTTGCAATTCACAAATTTTGTTTACACTATAGACTGATGTATCCGCTCAGAAACCGTTTAACATTGAACTATGCTGCATTTTCAATTGTCTGAATGCACTCCAATACGCTTGCCTTCTTTGCCATTGCTTCCATCAAGGCTTCATGAAGCACCTTGTTGTTTTTCAAGAGGGAAGCAGCAAACAGAACCTGCAAAACATGAGTTTTAGCATAAAATGCACAATTTCTGGGTACGTGTATTCTTAAAAATGAACAAACTGTAAACATATATGTTAATAGAAAACATACAGCCCATCTTGTGAGATTTTGTTGCTGATCTTTGCTGAGTGGTGGCTTGGTTCTGTTAATAAATCTCTGCAAGGATAATATTTCTTCTTAGTACTATTATTAGTATGATATCACATGTCACAGAATAATAGAGATTTCTAACCTGTAGAGTGAAAAGATCAGCAGATTGACCAACCACCTTGTCATATGTTAAACCTTCTGCTGCCAGTCCAGCCATTGATACAACAGCTAATCTGATATGAACAAAGGGAAATTACAACTCTCAATTTCTTCTAGTAGTTACTGACTTTTTTTCTTAAACATTGTGTAAGAGCAATTAAAGGGGTCTGGTAAGTACCTATCTAGCTCTTTAGAATCAAGCTGACCGCTATAGATAAGCTTTTCAAGCCTCTCATCAATGAGATTGACATGTTCTTTCCCAATATCCAGTGAATAGTCCAAAATAGGTAAGCCAAGGAGATAAGCAACTAGAATGAAACAGAATGAGTTATAGCAAAGTCACATTCTTATGCTATGTGCATAAATATCAGCCAAAAAAAAGAGAAAGGGTAATACTCAAAAAGTGAGCTGCTTCGTGTCTGGTAATCCTCTCTTGATAATCAGGAAAAAACGATGAGAAGCTGCTAATAGCAGCTTGGAGAAGCCTACACTAGCAACTTACAGCATTAGTGTAAAGCAAATTAATACTAAAGATGGGTAGCCATTGCTACTTGCAAACACAATTCTTAATTTATTTCTTACCCTGGTGATATGCTACCCACAGCCAAAACCACTAAGGAAATACTCCCAATCAAGTATGGAACAAAAAAACCCCAGTCCTACAAGAGTCACCATACATGATCAGAGATAGAAACAAAAGTCAAAATTGCTTGGTTGAGTGAAAGGAAAGTAGTAAGATGAAAATTATCAGCAAAAGTATTTTCAACCAAATTTATGTCTGTTTATTTTAGTGTACTTATAATTTCTCATTTTAATGATTGATGGTAAGATAGAACTAATATTGATAATGTAATTAATGTGATTCCTATAGATAATTATTTTGTAGTTTAAGTATTTTAAAATGTAATTATCAGTCTCTTACTGATTAGGTTAAAATTGTCTTACATTAATGACAGTGCGTAGGAAAATAAATAATTGCTTAATCTTCCACATTGGTTGCTAAAGCTTTATACAATATCATTAAACTACATACAGAGCAAAACACAAATGTGTTATTGATACCCCGGGAAGCTGCCCAGCCAGAACACCTAAAAATCCTGTTGTTCCAACCACAGTGAAAAGAAAAGCTGCCTGCATCATGAAAGATTTTTGTTTGGTTAAGAATGCCACAACCGACATCAAACATATGTCATGTTTTCAAGATGGAAAGTCTGTGATCAGAATCAACCAGTTTCCACATTTTCAAGCATGAGATATTTGCATATTACATATTAAAAAAAACACTGCTCGTTGCATTTGATACTAAAAAATAAAGGTATTATGAAAAACTCACATCGTTTCTAACACTGGGAATTGCAAGGTTCTCTGCGTTTTTTATTCCTAGACTTGTCAGCTCCCGCAGTGATGTCTGGTACACAAAAAATTGAAAGGTGAAAAATTGAATGGTGAGAGCTTAATGTTTAATTGGAGACTGACCGTACGACGTGAAACATATGGCTGAGAACTCCATTTCTTGGCCCAACCAACTTCACCTAGTTGATTAAGTGCCTCTTTAACAGAATCACTGTCTTTCTGCACAAACAAGCACACATCTCTTGAACTACCTATGAGGGAGATATGAATAATATTTTATTGCAGTGCTCTATAACATTGTTCAGCTGGTATCTAGCATTTAACAAACATAGGTATTTTGCTAAGTATTACCCTTTGGAGTGAAAATCATTATAGATATTTGGTGCTAAACAAAGACCTTGGAAATGGCAGATTGGAGTGTGTTGAGGTCGACTCCAGGGGCAGCAGAGGAAGCTCTTGTCCATTTTGGGAGGTTGATCTTGAAACATCTTTGATGTTGATAATGGTAATAATAGGGTTTGGGAAGAAGGGGTGAGTAAGCCATGGTTGTCTCCCACATTATCCCTTTGCTATCTACTCTCTTTGTTTATTGGAGGGTGTAGTTTGCTGCAGATAAGTTAGTTGGTAGGACCAAGTAACAGATAAAACAGAGAAAAAAAATACATATATATTGTTGAGAGTGGGATTTGAACCCACGCCCTTTCGGACCAGAACCTTAATCTGGCGCCTTAGACCAACTCGGCCATCTCAACTTTGATGTCTATTAAACAATAACGATTTTATATTAATGAATAAGTATTTGCTTTTAATGTGATATAATTAACTTGGACGATACATCATTAAGTGTGTATCATGTGTCTTTAATGTCTGAAGATTCTTAACTTGCTTACTCCTAAAAGAAAAATCGACCAGCCGTCATAAGATTACCCAAATTAGGATGAAAGGTTGTAAACTTTAGGTTAGATTTGATCTTGGAGATATTGTAAAAAAAGTTTTTTTTTAACAATTTTTTTTCCAATGTATAAATAGTGATTTATGATTGATTCATTTCAAATATTTTTTTAAAAGTAAATTCAAATAGATTAATAAAGTAATGATACATGATCTATTGTAAAAAGTTGTTAAGAAAAATTATTAATGAATCAAGGTCCTATTGTAAACTTCTTTTTAACACGATATTAACGTAATCACAAGTTATTCATCCGATGCTTTCATCAGTGCGATTGAATACTTAAGTTAAAAATAGCTGCTTACGATTTTGGGCGTGCATGACTGCTAGAATAAGAAATATATTTTTTAGAATTGAAATGATAACTGGCGAGTGTTTTAGATTTCTTTCGCACAAGAACAACCATAAAACACGACAACGCCAATTGCTCGCATGGGAGGTGCATGTAAGATAAAAGTATGTGAGTGCACTTTTACTACGTACAAAAACCTCGTTCGAGGATGACATACATATATTGATCAACTCAACTCGGATTACAATACTTTGTTTTGCAGTAAATATATACATATACATCAACAATAATAAAGGAAACATATAAATTAAATACCGTTGCTATTGACAATCATATCATGCTAACTTGCTGACACAAATTACGCTTAAACAAGTGCCATGATGTATTACTTCTTTTTTTACCAAAGAGATACTTCACAACATGTAGATTAAGGTCAACAACTTGACCTTAATTGCAATCGTAAATTGCATAGAACAAAAATATGAATAATCGAATGAAGTTTGTGAGCAAAGCTGGCATTAGCATTCTGCATAACTGTCACCTTCACGCTTCAAAAAGTTGTCAATTTGATCCAGTGCCTGCAAGATACAAACGGATATCAATAGATAAGCATTAAAATGCAAAATTCAGATTCAACTATAGCTCCCAGGAATTTTTCAGTTTGCCTGGAGCCAAGAAAATACAGATAGAAATTGCTCAAGACCTCAATTGCAATATCAGTTGGAGACAATTCCGACACATCTCTTTTTCCGAGTTTTATTGCTATATCTGGTACAAACAGAATATCAAATATTGCTGTTAAATGTTATCATCTAAAAAGCATAAACAAAACAATAAATACAAAGCATGTTTATTCTTTCCCAGATATTCTGGACAGTTCCACATTTAGTATTTCAAAACATTCGAGAAAGATTAAGTGTCAAACTTTTTAACGAGACCCTGGCATTGGCGTTGGCGTAAGATTCGCCTCTCTCTTCAAAAATAGCAGACAATCGCATAAAGGCCTGCATTTAAATTCCAAAGGGAAAAATTATTTGGAGGCAAAAAAATTTTAATACAAATTCCTACGATGAAAAGTTGGTGCAGATTGCAAGCTTTAATACATAAATTAATATGCTGTGTTTAGAAAAAAATAAAATAAAGCCATACTATGGAACATTAATAACTACCCGTGAATAAGGATCCCCTGCTTCATAGTGTAGAAGGGGGCGAGAATTAGTTCCTACAGCGGCAATTCTTCGTGCCAAGGCTTCCACTGGTACGTCCAACCAAACACTAACCCCCTTGTGCATATATTTCCTGGAAAGCCATTCACATGCAAGTCCATATATACATGAGAAAAGATTTAATTGGAAAGAGTAAGGTTCAAACTTTTCTCAGTAGTGAGTTAATTCTTATACCAATTAATGGGCCTTATAACAGCACCTCCACCAGTAGAAATAACAAGTTGACGCATCAGGGAAAGCTTCCGCAATACCTCAGTCTGAAATGGTAAAGCAAGGAAAGGAAACGGCAAATGAAATAACAGGACCTCGACAATAATCTAGAACAATTCATGATAGCAAAGTGTCCATGGAATTTAGAGAGGGTGGAAGAGAGAACTATAGACAGGACATTGTAGAGAGAAAGATCTGGACAAAAAGCTTTCTTGTTTAGTACTTCGATTATGCAAAAGTCAAAACATTCATCTATGGACACTCTGTGGTACGTACAACAGAAGCTTTATCATACTCAGAATCGTGATTTCTAAGAATCATGATTCCTAAAAATAACTAAAATATATTTACTTCGTCACAAATATTCTTGGAAATATTTATGCGTGTTTTTTCGGAATTAAAGAGTAATATGATATTTTTACCAGAAACCTTAATTATATACCACATTAAATGATTTAATATGAACAAGGAATTTTTACCATAGTAAAACAATGTTTAGCTAAGGAAAGTTATCCCACCCACATCCCATGGAAACGATTTTTTGGGGGACTTAGCCAAAAAACATTCCCAGGAAACACAGTTTCCTGAAAAGGCTATTTTTTAAAACAAATCAAACATACGAAACAAGCATTCCCAACCCAACTTCTGATTCCTATAAAACTAGAAACTATTCTCATATATACCAAACACCCCTAAGAGTAAGCGAGTGCAATTTCCTAAACGTTAATGTCTACTAATACTAAATGCATTTTAACATGAACTACGTGAGCAACAAATAATTCAAACTCTGCTCCTCGTGCTAATGCTTTCTAAGCTTTAAGCTTGTTACAATGTTTTTTTCCCTTTAGTGAAAGAAAAATATTCCACTAAGCATTGTTGAAATGGCAACACGGGGCTGCAGGAGATGGAGGAGTGAGAATTGCTGGAAAGACAACACAGCAAGGCCTTGGAACATATCTAAGTTCATCATGAACTAAAAACACATCCAATCAACTGAAGTGTAAGACGAAATAAACCAAACTCCAAATCACAAATGGGAGATGGTGGAGTTTTGTTTGAGGTGACAGGTGGAGATTTACTCAGACGAAAATTAACTCAACTGGAGGCTGAGACCAGCTGTTACATATCACTGGACAATGTTGCCAGAATAGCTTAACAGGATAGAAATAGAGAAGAAAGCTACTGGAAGGAGGGGAGAAAGCTATACAAAATCAGAACACTTCCATATTTTCAGAATAAGGCAGCAGAATTGTTCCGGGACAGGTTAAAGTAGAACAGGGTATAGCTCACTAGTGGCGCACAGAAGTGGCATGCAACAATAAATGAGCTATCTCACCATCGAAAACCTTGATAATAATTACTTCAATATAAAGGTGATCATGAGAATCCCTGTCCAACTAGGATTTTTTTTCAAGATGGTCATATACTAAATGTGGGCCCCTTCTCTTAGTAGGGACTTGAACAGCGATTCTCTGCTTTGCGAATGAATAACCCCTTCCACAAGATCTGATATCTATTGGATTAAAATTAAGTGCTTTTAGTCTCTAATGAAGGACTACAAACACATTGCAAAATGTAAGAATTAAGAAAGAAAAAGAATAGGTAACAAAATGAAAAGCCATATTTTTATTGTTCAAGGACTAAAAAGATATAAGAGCCTATTTTCTATTACCCAATTAAAACAGTTAAACACCACCGCAAGCTTATAATATGAAGATACGAGATCATGAAGATGCTCGATGAGATTAAAGAAATAGGAAAATCTAAAAGTTAAAACAACTAACAAACTCTCTGAAGCCTGGACACTGAAGAATGACAAGTGAAAAATGGTTTTTCAAACTGACCTCCTTATTACGAAAGAAAGGCTCACCATGGTGCTTGAAAATATCAGCTACAGAGTTTCCTCCAACCTCCTCCTCCACCAGTGTATCGCTACAAATTACAAACCCATAAGCACAAGAAATAGAGAAAATATTTGGCAAGACCTCTGATGTGGTCATGAAACAGAGTAATTGTATTGTGAAAGAACATGTACATTGCAGTATAAGGATCTGAACAGAAATATTGTACACCAGAGTAAACCATACTCCCCAGCTTAACCACGACCCACCCTGTTTTCATCTATTGAATTCAATCAAACGTATATACATCTTTTAAATGTTCTAAGTTCCCTCTGATATTAATTGAATATTGAAGCTCGTATACTGAAATATAATGAAATAATTGCACAAATAAAAATAACAGAGCTGCTATACATACAAAAGATCATTCTTCCTGTACTCTATTGGCCCATTGGTATTCAATTACACATGATTTACTTGTTATTAAACGCATTTTCTCTCCACGGAGAAAAGATGAAGAATTAACAAACTAACCTGTCACAAAATGAATAACCAAGTACTTGCGACATTATCTTCCCCACAGTGGTTTTCCCAGAGCCCATCATTCCTGCTTGTCAAATTCAAAGCAAGTTTAATAACAAAATAAACACACAATGTAAGGCACAAGAAGTGAAGAAAGAAACTGACCAACAAGATATATACAGCGTCCATTTAAATATGGTTGGATCTCTTGCGATCTATTCTGCAATTTTATTGATTCGAGTCAGCAAATAGATACTCAAAGATGCAACAAATTGACCTAATACTAATTTATGATGTTTTTCCTAGCTATTAACCAGACTGAATTTTCTCAATGAATTAAACATGAGAAACAGCGTCAATGCATTATGCTTTTACCTTTAGAATCAATTCTTCGTCAAGAGGAGAACGAACATGTCCAGATTCCAATATTGAAGCTAAGAGAACAACATGACAACATAAGATGTAAATAGTCAAAACAGATAGCACTTGTTTTATTCAGAAACAAACAAGATCCAATGTAGGCATATTATATACTACCTCTATCTGGATACAAGCTAAAAGTGCTTTTGAGATATTCTCCATTGGAAACATTGAGTTATTTTCAGTAGAGAAACTCTCAAAATCCTTTCTAGCTTTGTATCCAAACAGCCTCTGCATCTAAGAAGATGTGATTTAATACTTTTTATCAACCAAACAATAGAAACGGAAATGTAATTCAATAAGCAGATAATAAAAGCTAGCTCAAAACTGGAGCTGGGAATGCTAGTATTATCTTTTCATAATCACAACTTTTTTTCAATATAGATATTACTGGAAAAGCAAAAACAAAACCTTAATCTATGTTTATGTACATAATTGGAACACGAAAAAGAATGGACTGGACAGAACATCTAGAATTTAATCAGAACGTACTTTCAATCTAAAAGTCGTTTGCGCTATTGCATAATCATAGATTCACATACAATTAAAAATCACTTTTGTAGTAGTTATTTTAAAATCGTCTCTAAAATTATTCTAATAAGTTGATAGTGTCAGCACTTTTCTCTAACAATAACAAAAAAAAAGCATATCCCACCAGGTGAAGGAAAATTACACGGATGCCACACAATATTCAGCAAGGTGAAAGACGAAAATTTCACATAAATTATTTATCACGATATCTCTCTCACCATCCCCCTCAAAATCAAATTAAACTCAAAAACTGATGGGAATGTACTCCGAAGGCAGATTCAGAATATTCCGCACAAGGACAGATCCTTGTTTCCAATCCATTAACAATTTACAAGAACGGTTCATTTCTTCGTTGTACCTTCTTTACGCAATTACTATCCTTCTTTTCAACATTGCTTTCAGCAATTTTTTAAGAGAGAGAGAGAAACGAGCCTTCAATTCAAGAACAAAAGCGAGTGGAATGCAGCAATAACGCAATCCAATAGAATTAAAAAGGAAAAAAAAAAACATGAAGAGGTGATCGGTTTAATAGGCAACCTGAAACGTTGTCGTAAGAAGAAGAAACCTCCAGAGCGGTTGTTCTGCGGCGCGTCCCGGTTGAAGACAACCTGGTGGAAACAAAAAGCCGAATCCTCTTCGGTTCTGGAGGCATACCCAAACGACCAGCTCTGGGTCTTCTCCCAATCTTTTCATGCTGAACCACCGCTGAAAGTTGTAACCCACGTGCAGCTTTCACGTCCATTGCTGAAACGACACAGTTTTCCCCTCGATTACGATGCAAGATAACCAGAATGACAGAACCAAATCCCAGAGGAAGTGAAGGAGAAGAAGAAGGTGCAGAGAAAGAGAGAGAGAAAATGGAACAATAGAGTCTAATTGGATAGGAGGCTGAGTGTAATATTAATTTATAATTATAATAAGTGTAATATTAATTTATAATTATAATAAGTATAATATTAATTTATAATTATAATAAAATGGAGTGACGTGAGTCAGAGTTGGAAAATGGATGATCGTGGACTGAAATGCTATATTTCACATTCTTTTTCTTTTTGCATAATTCCCTCACATTCTCTTTAAATCAATAAGTTTATCATATTTTTTAATCAATGATACCGTTATTTATTTAATTATAAATTGAATTTACATGGATTTTATTTATTTTCAATGCAAATGATATGCATCAAATAGAAAAGGTTCGAACACATTAATTAAATAATTTTTCCCTTTTCAATACGATGGATGGGTAGGTGGATTCGTGGTTGGTTTGGTGCAGCAATATACAAACGTGTCTTTTTCAGAGTCACATATGACAAAATACATTTCGCCTTTTTTTCTCTTTCATTTAATTATTTATTAGTAATACAAGTTTTGGTATTATTATGAGTTTACATTTTTTCTTTAATTTAATTATATTATTATTAGTAATAATAGTTTAACATACTTTATTTTGTAGTTTTTGTATTTTAAAATAATCTATTTTATTTTTAATAATATATTTAAATTATAATAGTATCCATAAATCTAAATATCAAGAATTAAAAAATTGAAAAAAAAACTAAGAACATTAAAACAGTACTATACCAACTAAGAGTGACAAGATTTTAGTATAGGATTAAAAATATATAATTGATACAATTATAGCAACTAATCCTTTTTACTTATTTATAAGAAATATTGCAAATACAGTTTAGAGACTGGTAGTTGTCAAATAAAATTATAATAATAATAATAATAACAGCAGAATTTTTAAGCTAAATATTAGCTGGCTTAAGTCTAAAAACGTTTTTAAGAAATTATAATTTATTATTAGAGCACGTTCTGCAAAACTTTATACAAACGTTGTTTAAATTATTGTTTAAAAAAGGTTGTGCCGAAAAAAATAATATTTTATTGTTTTTATTATTATGTATTGTTATGAAAAATAAAATAAAATAAAATAATGGAAATGTGATGTGATAGCAAAGATTGGAACGTGTTCACCTAACATGTCTGAGTAGTTGGTAGATGGGAGGGAGTACTAAATAGACTCTGTGTCTTGTGTTGCAGACTTCAATTCGTTTCTTTCAAACAAATAAATAATAAAAACTTTATGTTTTAAATAATTATTTTATTGCTCGATATTATCCCATGGTTTTTAATACTCCTTTTATCATTTTTGTTTTGAATTTTTTATTCGCGTTCATTAAGGATAAAGTGTCAAGTTATTCTTATATCATATCAACGGTTGATTTACATGTATACTTTTTTAAACATATATACATACATACATGTATATAGTTTTCAATCACTTTATTTTATTTAGCTTCTTGTAATTTTTATATATTTTAATTGTTTACTAACACTATTTAAATATTGAGTTATATATATATATATATATATATATATATATATATATATATATATATATATATATATATATACTAAACATCAATTTCACACATACATCCGATTCAATGTAATTTCATTGGAGTTCTTATCTTGTTTTTATATTATTCTCTAATTTCATAAAAGATATAGTCATTGTAGATGAATAACAAAATTACAACTAACAATACATAATTAAGTTAGAGAAAAACTAAATTATACTACTCCAAAATTTAAACACAAATAATAAGAATCATACATTCTTTCAAAAATTCACACATCATACTTAGATCATCAAATGTTTAAAGAATATATTATACATACAAAGACGCTAATGTCTCTTTTATATATAACTAAAAATTTGACTTAACTTTTTCAAGATGAGTGTATTGAGTAAAATTTGAGACATTACACCTATCATTACTCATTCACTCTCACATCTCAAAACCATATCATGTTCCGGTTACATCTCGATTCATAAAATGACAGAATAAAATCTATATTTACGAGTATGATCTCTTATCAAAACTTTAAATAAAAATTTCGTACAACTCTCATAACTAGGTATCTTCCTCTATATGAGTTTCATACTAGCAAAGTAAATATAATATCATTTTGATCTGTCATCGATACACTTCACATACCATACAATAATACTTCTACCGTGAGAATCACTACATTCACAATCCGTATAATTCCTACTAATCATACTACACAATTTAGAATTAAAACTATACTTATGAGTTTAGGAAAGTATATTCTCGCTCGGCAAATTCCCACTAAAGTGAGACTTGCCCAACAACTATGTCACTCACTAGTGAAAACATATCATTAATGGTTTCATGTAAAAATTCCCATTAAGCGACTTGCAAAACACTTAGTAGGAACGTACTGGGACTAAATTTCTTAAAATTCGCCTAGTGAACATCCTTTCATCCAATGAGTCACACATACACCTCACGTTAAAAAATTTCTTCACTCAGCGAACCAACTTCTCGACATCACTATGGGTTAGCTCACCCAGCGAGTAAAAGTGTTGGAGCTCTTTGAAATGCAAATCAGGCATTCTTACTTATCCAGCCACATGTTCACCATTAATTGTTTTCCTAATCAATATATCTAATTTTCTACTAAATTTTCAAATGAAAACATACACACGTATTAATTAGTGATGTCAAAAAATATTGTATACGTGGGTATTTGTGGATAAAATCTGCAACATATAAGAAATGAATATTATAAATAAATACCCACGGATAATAGGTGCAAGTATTTTTATACTCACATGCTAACGAGGCAGGTACGAGTTCGTACCTTATAGAACATAAGTAAAGTGAACATATGACCATGATCATAATTAAAGAAATATTCATTTTGAATTAATTTGAAGTATAACATATACTTATAAAATATAAGCAAACTTACTCTCTTTTCAAATAGAATAATATACATTTCTCTAACATTATTTATGATCGTGAAACAAATGAGCGTTTGAGTCAGAAACTTATAGAAAAGATAAAAAAAATCTTAAAAGTAGTTTTAGAAATATAATAAATTTTTATAAAAGAAAATTTGATTATTATAAATCTATATATAGTTCAATAATAAAATAATTAAATGACATTTATTTACTATTTTTTTTTACTCTCAAAAGTCCTTATATTATATAAAATAATTAAATGTTTATAAATATACTATTGATATAACAAAATGAATAACTAAAATAATTAATAATGTAATATAATATTTTGTTGATTTATATTATATATTAAAACGATCAATTAATTAAAATTAAAATTTTGTTAAAAACTAATTATATATTTTTCTAAAATATATGTAACAATTTGTTTTATCATATAAAAATAACGTACTATTAATTTTTCTTTCACTTTTCATTTATTTTCTTTCATCTAAACAATCTTATTCTTCACTTTTGTTTTTCTCTTTCTTTATTTTCTACTCTCTCTAATCCAAAAAACACAGGTTAATTCTCATGATGACATGATGTAGAGTCACTTTTGCCACCTTGTTAAACCGTTTGATGAACTAATAAAAATTGAGATAAAATGCAAACTATAGTACAGTAAAAAATAAGTACAATGGTTTCTTTTATGAATTGTTACTCGTTAATAATTGACGAATTTAATAACATGATAAATAGACTAATTATCATCAAATATTTTTAACACACATCAACTGAATTTAAACAAAAACTAATCATTAAAAACAATTTCTGTTTTTAAAAAAGAACACAATACTCAGCGAGTCAACACATTTGCTAGAACACTAAATTTGCTTAATCTCTAAAATTATTAAACAGTATTAAAATAATATGTTTGGTTATTGGCATTTTTTAAAATTCCAACAGCTAAATTGATTGAAGTTTATTGCCTTGTAAATAATTTAACAATAAATAAAATTTTATTACTCTATAAATTGTTTAAAACTTTATTCTTGTACCGGTAAGATATTCTCTAGACCAAACCTTCAAGAATTTGCTTTTAATACCATTCTAAAAGTCTTCACATATTTGTTTTTGGTATTTATATGTATATTGTTTCTCCTTTTATCCGATGCGAGACTTTGTTTATATTTCAACAACTCTAAAATATAACGGAAAATGAATATTAAAACTAATTCTATCGGCAAATTTACATTATATGTTGTATATTATCAAGTGGAATATCCACTGGCAGAAGTGGAGGAGAATGAAAAATTGGTAGGTTGAGGTCAGAAGTTTATTTCTGAAGATTATTATTAGACTTTTAAATCAGATTTCTCTTTTTCTAGGTGTGGCTAATTATTCAATTTTAATAGACTAATAGTTGATGAAATGTTTAATTAGAAGAAAAGTCTTACCTACCATTTAGGAACCCAAACCTACCTACCACTTATGAATTATTATTAATTTTTCTTTTTTATATTTCAAAAGTTGGTTTGCTAATTCTTTTTAGCTTTATCTTGTATAAGAAACAAAGAAAAGTTATAATAAAGATTTTAAATATTAAATTTTGTTAGTTAATTTCATATAGGATAATTTCACACCATTTTTTTTACAACATTTTTAACATTATGTGTCATTCTATTATTGGTCCAAAATTACTCCACAATTAATAATAATCATAAATACCAACATTAATTAATCACATATAAATGATATTAAAATGTTATAAAAAAGATGTTGTGAAAATATCATCATCCTTTCGTATACCCAAACTAAAACATTCAACATCCGTCATTCATATATACCTCCCTAATTGTAGACTAGCAAGTGAAACATCAATTTCCTCTAGCACTTTTCTCCTATTAAAATGTTTATTTATTTTTCATGCTAGTTATGTATTGTGTATTTTTATTTCTAAGAAACCAATCTCCGACCCTGTACAAATAAAGTGTTTAAACCTTTACTTTACTGTCAATATTCACTTGAAAAATACATATTTTTTTTTTTTTGAAATTCAATTATACCAAACTTGTGAGAATCCAGAAAATTAGTTTAGGAGCAATACGAAAGTTGAAGAAGGAATAAAAAGAAATCATGTTTAAAACTTTTAAGTTATAAAAAGTTGAATTATTATCTTTTTAAAACAACAAATATTGTTTTTCTTTAAGCTTTAATTTGATTAGTGAATGTATCTGACTTCTTTTGGTTAGAAAAAATATCTTTTGAAAAGATTCACACATAATTGATTATCATTTGAGATTACAAGAAGATTCTTGAACTCATGACATAATTTCAAATTGAGGTTATATATACCTAATTTATTAATTCTTCTAAAGTTACGAAAACTTAAAACTATTTTGAGAACTAAGTGTTTTGTCTCTGTGTTTTAAATGAAGCTTGAAAAACTTGATGCTAAGTGGAAGGAACTATTGGTCTTACTGTGTCTGAGTGTGGTAGCACATTTGTTGAGCAAAGTTAAGTTTGTTTATCCTTATGTGTGTGAAAATGAGGTATTGTTAATCTTTTGTTTATCATTTTATAAGTTGTTGGATTATGTCCAGTTATTGGTTAATCCCTCTTTTTAGAAAGATTAACAATTGAATGTATAATTTTTTAATCTGAACAAGTACAAAAATTATCTGTATAAGTTTTTCTATCTTATATTACTTTATTTACTTGCTTTTATTTGACTTTATTTTTTTATTCTTTGAAGTTAATTTTTAAAAAGGAAAGTCGGTTTAGTGAATGATTAAAAATAGAGTATTTAGAAAGAAAATATAATGATAGTAATTCTTATAAATAAACTTCATTTAATAAAAAATCTATTTATAGTTATGACTTTTTATTATTATAATATTTTAGTATGACTTTTTAAAAACCACCGTTATTCTCATAATACTATGATTTATGTCTTAGAGTTTCAATGTAGAAACAGTTTTAATAATATAAAAAATAACAACTAATGTAAAAGTTATATGTTGATAAAAAAAATAGCCTTTTTATTAAAAATAAATGCTGGCAACCATTACAAAGATATAAGTTGAACTATTGATTATAAAATGTTAATTAATGTTAAGTGAAAAATAATCATGTTGTTATTGATAAGAAAGATTAATGAAATACCACTCCTCCAACCGAAAAAATTCTAATTAATGTTAGACAAAAAGTAAAGTTTGACTTGGGTTAAAAAAAAAAATAACTTAGATCCACATTTAACAAAATTTTGATTTTCATCAAGTCAAAATATTCTCAAATAACATTAAGTAAAAACAACACATTTGACATTAACTAAAATTCATTACCAACTTTGGAAAAAAGGCAGTAATTATCATGTAATCTTCATGAAAATAACTAAAAAATAACTACAAATAATTACAATGTAAAAGAAACTCCAAATAACACGAGTTAAAAATAATGTTAAAATCATGACATGTCAACTTTGTTTTAGTGAATGACATCACAATCTCATTGAATTTCGATATATCTTAATCAAATATAATCTAACCAACATCCTATCAATCAAGGTTTATTTTACAAAATAAGCATATAAAATAAAGAAAAATAATTCTTCCACGTACTTAAATATTTTACATTTATTTAATACTATTTTTCTTTATTTTTATTTTTTTTAAAAAAAATATATATAAAAATTAATACTTTGATGACTATTTTATTTTTATATTTTGTGTTAAATGAATATAAAAACGTGTCATAGTACCATTATTCTAAAATAAATGAATATGAAAAATTAGATTCTTAATTTTTACAGAATTTAAAATTATATAATTTTAAATAATCAAATTTATTTTAAAAATAATAAAATTTTTAATTTATTTTAAAATCACTCCTAAACAAAATAATTTTCTTATAAAATATGTTAAATTATCTACAAGCATAAATCATTGTAATAATTATGTGTGTTATTGACACAAAGTATGATGTCAATATCACCTAACTTTGTTATAATTATGTGGGTTATTGATACAGTAACTTAACACGGTCATTTCATATAGATGTAGATTGAAATCAGTGTTTTACGCCACTCTAGTTTATTATCTACATAGGTATTGATAAAAAGTTTAAGATAGGTTAAAAATTTTACAATTAAAAAGTTTTTTTTTTTTTTAGGAAAAGTATTTTGATTGATGTAAATTAAGGTGTTCTTTGTTGACATTCATAATATTTATCTTTTTGTTAATATTGTTATTAAGATTATGTTTCTTAAAGATATAAATCAAATTTATTTACTGGTAGGTGTTTGTTAGAGTTTCTTGGATTAATGATGGCGACATAATTTTTTATACATATTTTCTTTTTGGTTAACATCGTTAGAGAATTATGTTAGTAAACATTAGTAAAAAAAAGTTAACTAAAAATAGTTTGGTCAATAATAAAAAGTTGTGATCGATGTAAATGAAAATAATAATAACTTAAAATAACATTGATCAATGTGAATTGAAAATAAATCTTAATTCAGGTTAGCTGAAATTCTTTTAGCATATTTTCAATAGAAAATGACTTTAATAAACTTCAACTAAAAAATTGTCACTAATTGATATTTTAAAATCATTAAATATTAAAATATACTTTTTGTTTGATAATATTATAATATTTTATTTAAAAATAATATTTAATATTTTTTTTTTATGTTTGATAACAAAACAATTAAAAACAGTACCAATTTTATTTTATTTAAATTTCTTGAAAATTGTAAATTCTTTTAATCCAAATGTTGGGTTCATATGAAAGTAATTTGGCACTTTGGCATGTTATATAAAAGTGGTTTGTTTCCTGCGCACTAAGGTAATGGCCTCAACCAAAAAGTAGGTGTAAAAATGAGAAATAACTTTAGAATCTCCATCATTGTCTGAATGTCGTTTATATTTTAGTTGGATTGGGATGGCTTATTATAGCACTAAATAAAAATGTTTACTCCAAAATTAACTTGAGTTATGTTAGTTATATTTCCACCTTTTTTTTTTAAGCTTAATATAAGTCTCTATTTTTGTTAAGTTTGTTGGAAATAATTTTAATTTTTTTTTCCTGTTCGATGTTGTCTTAAAAGATGTAATTTATTTTTAATTTAGTTCTTTTTGTAGACGGCGTTTAAATAGTTAATGATTCACTGTCTAGTTCTGCAAAACCTAAATGAGATGACTTTTAACTATTGTCACGTCATCATCCTTTTCAACATTCAGCTCAAACAGAAACTGAAACCCTAATTTCTCTGTAGCCACCTAACCCTAATGCCGCCACACCTAAACTCTCAAGCCGCCACTGCAATCACCATAGACCTGCAAATGCAACCCAGAAAACCATCACTAGGACGTCGTTGCGACCACCTCTACGCCCCACCATCTTCATAGCGTGCCTTCACCATCATTTTCTTCCCAGATCGTGCTGCCACCATAGCGCCACCAACACCATGCCTTCGTGTCATCATCCTCTCCTTCCACCGTCAACCTCACGTCTGTCGCTGCAAAGCGCACTTCCACCATCATCAACTGAATCGGAAACCTGCATCAAATCCAATCCAGAAAACCCACAAAAACCCAGGAACAGCACC
Source organism: Vigna mungo (assembly GCA_036885675.1). Classification (NCBI taxonomy): domain Eukaryota; kingdom Viridiplantae; phylum Streptophyta; class Magnoliopsida; order Fabales; family Fabaceae; genus Vigna; species Vigna mungo. Next base: position 62,611,022 of record CP144700.1, read on the forward strand.
ATCGCGATTCACGATGTCTTTGCAAGTTCGTCTTTCTTCATTGACGCAGCCTAGCAGTTCGAAACCCTCAACCCAATCGCGTCTAAGAACCACCATATTTGCTAACATCTCCCTCGTGCTTTCATCAACCTACAAGAAAGCACAACCATCCCTAAAATTCCCAAATTAGAAACCCACAGGACCCTAAAATTGCACATCCACATAGTGCAAGACCACCAACATCTATCACAAGGGCAAGGTTGTAATGTCTTCATCTTCTTCTTCATTGAGCCAGGGAATGACGCGCGAGAGAGAACAAGAATCGTGACCACCACTGGCTAGAGAGAAATTAGGGTTTCAGTTTGGGTTGAAGGTTGATGAAGATGGTGACGTGACAGTAGTTAAATGCTATCTCATTTGGATTTTGCACAACTGGACTTTAAATGCAGTCTGCAAAAATGATTAAATTGAACATAAATTACATTTTTTAGAACAACATTAAACATAAAAAAAACTAGAATAATCTTCGGGTTTGAAAGTTATTTTATTTTATTTATAAGAGGATTGATAGGAAAGAGGTGAGTCCCACATCAATTAGAAAAGAAATTAGAAAGTGAATAATGAGTTGATGATCGTACAATAAGGATTTTGAAAGTAGTGTTAATAAGGGGTTAATAGAAATATAATTCCTTGAGGTAGTAGAATAATATGGTTGCATGACTATTTTGATAGTAGAATAATTATTTTAAATGTAAAGGTAGTATTTTTTTGAAAGTTAGTTTAAACATACATTTAGCTAAATAAATAATTTCAAATGATTTTCATAAAATATTGTACAAAAATTATAACACATAAAAGTATTCCAAGGTTTGTCATAAAGAAAGAGGTATGGAGAAAAAAAACATAAGTTATTCTAGTTTACTCTCATATTATTCTAGTTCAACTCCTGTTAAGTAGACTGAATTTTTTCACTATAATTAATTGAAAATATTGATATTTTTTTACACCCAAGTATTGCTTATATATGTCTCAAAATTTTATTCACGGCAGCTGTAAATATTTTCTAAAACCAAGCGAACTATTGGAAAAAACAATGCTTTTGAAACTCTTCAATGAATGTCGAATCTCATTTAAGAGAATGCACTGAATCGATACGAGGATTCATCCACCTCGTATCTACGATGCGAAGCCATCGCAGACAACTACTAGGGTCCTACTTAAATTCCCTTAACAAAATCAAAGTGAGCAAAACTTTGAATCTGTTCACTTTGTCACCTCATTTTCTTCAACCACAGGATTCTCCAAACCTTAAGCAACGGAAAATTGGTCGTGAATTGGCTAACTTGTTGCAGTTTCCGCAGCCAAATGTTCCTACTTCTAATTACTTTAAGAAAATCCATGCCCACATTTTGGTTTTGGGTTTTCACCAACACGATGTCTTCCTTGTCAATACTCTCTTGCATGCATATTCAAAACTGAACCTTCTAAGTGATGCACAGAAGCTGTTCGATACTATGCCTCATAGGAATCTGGTTACTTGGTCCTCCATGGTTTCTATGTACACTCAACATGGTTACAGCGTAGAAGCATTGGTTTTGTTCTGCCGGTTCAGGAGAAGTTGCACTGAGGATCCAAATGAGTACATTTTAGCCAGTGTTATCAAAGCTTGTACACAATTGGGTAGTCTCGGTCAGGCTCTTCTGGTGCATGGTTTAATTGTTAAGGGTGGGTTTGTTCAGGATGTTTATGTGGGCACATCTTTGATTGATTTTTATGCCAAGCATGGTTATGTTGATGAAGCAAGGTTGATTTTTGATGGCCTACGAGTTAAAACCACTGTCACATGGACTGCAATTATAGCAGGGTATGCAAAATATGGAAGAAGTGAAGTATCCTTGAAGCTATTCCACCAAATGAGAGAGGGTGATGTTTATCCAGACAGATATGTGATTTCTAGCGTTTTAAGTGCTTGTTCGATGCTCGAGTTTTTTGAAGGCGGGAGGCAAATTCATGGCTATGTGTTAAGGAGGGGCTTTGACATTGATGTTTCAGTGGTCAATGGAATTATAGATTTTTATTTGAAATGTCACAAAGTGAAGACAGGTGGGAAGTTATTCGATCAACTGGTGGATAAAGATGTTGTTTCGTGGACCACGATGATTGCCGGCTGTATGCAAAATTCATTCCATGGGTATGCCATGGACCTGTTTGGTGAAATGGTTAGAAAGGGATTGAAGCCTGATGCATTTGGTTGCACTAGTGTTCTCAATTCATGTGGTACACTCCAGGCCGAACAAAAGGGAAGACAAGTGCATGCTTATGCTATCAAGATCAATGTTGATAATGATGATTTTGTGAAAAATGGTTTGATTGACATGTATGCCAAATGTGATTCCTTGACTAATGCTAGAAAAGTCTTCGACCTTGTGGCTGCTATAAATGTAGTATCCTACAATGCAATGATAGAAGGATACTCGAGACACAGCATGCTAGTTGAAGCATTGGATCTTTTTCACGAAATGAGGCTAAGTTTATCACCACCAACTCTCTTAACGTTCGTTAGCCTTCTTGGGCTATCTGCATCGTTATTTCTCCTGAAACTCAGTTGCCAAATCCATGGTCTGATTATTAAATATGGGTCTTCTTTGGACAATTTTGCTGGAAGTGCTTTAATAGATGTTTATTCAAAATGCTCGTGTGTTGGGGATGCAAGACTAGTTTTCGAGGAGGTATATGACAAAGACATTGTAGTATGGAATGCAATGTTTTCTGGATACAGCCAACAATTGGAAAATGAAGAGTCTCTCAAACTTTACAAAGATCTACAGATTTCAAGGCTAAAACCCAACGAATTCACTTTTGCTGCCGTAATCACAGCAGCAAGTACCTTAGCGAGTCTTCGACACGGCCAGCAGTTTCACAACCAAGTGATAAAAATGGGTCTTGATGATGACTCCTTTGTCACAAATTCCCTGGTGGATATGTATGCCAAGTGTGGAAGCATTGAAGAGGCTCACAAAACATTCAGTTCCACAAATCAAAGAGACATTGCCTGCTGGAATTCCATGATTTCAACATATGCCCAGCATGGAGAGGCAGCAAAAGCTCTTGAGGTGTTCGAACACATGATTATGGACGGAGCAAAGCCAAATTATGTCACATATGTAGGTGTACTATCAGCATGTAGCCATGCTGGACTTCTAGACCTTGGATTTCACCACTTTGAATCAATGTCCCAGTTTGGAGTTGAACCAGGGATTGATCATTATGCTTGCATGGTTTCTCTCTTGGGCCGGGCTGGTAAAATATATGAAGCCAAGGAATTTATCGAGAAAATGCCCATCAAACCAGCAGCAGTAGTGTGGAGGAGCTTGCTCAGTGCATGCAGAGTTTCAGGTCATGTGGAACTGGGAACATATGCTGCTGAAATGGCAATTTCGTGTGATCCATTAGATAGTGCATCATATATATTACTTTCCAATATTTTTGCATCAAAAGGTATGTGGACAAAGGTAAGAAGGGTGAGGGAGAAAATGGACATGAGCAGGATAGTGAAAGAACCAGGTTGGAGTTGGATTGAAGTGAATAATGAAGTTCACAGATTCATTGCTAGAGACACGGCCCATCGTGATTCTAAACTTATATCTTTTGTTTTGGACAATTTGATTCTTCAAATCAAAGGGTTTGGTTATGTGCCTAACACTGCCACATTTTTTCTTGATGATTGAGATTAATCCAGCTGATAAAATTACAACTAAGCCAAGCCCTTTGAGTTGTTCATCAAGAGAAAGTGTGAACATTGCTTGCAACTTCGTTAGCCAAGCTATTTTCACCCTGAACACATTTTTTTTTACCGAGGTTAATTTTGTGATCCATGTAAATTGGATGTGAGAGATTTGAGTAAACTAAAATATCATCAATTAGGAATGTCTCCTGTTCTTTTGTCCCTATAAAAAAAATAATACAAAAGTGAAAGAATAAAAGGATAAAAAGAGGGAAGATAGAATGAGCAAGTGAAGAAGAAATATGGAAGAAATAATAAGAAACAAAGATGATGGAGAGAGATAAGTTATAAATTTGACAACCTGACTTTCTAAAATACTTTGAATGAATATTAAAATATTTAAACAATAAATTATGACTCTACTACATACTATGCTATTTATAAGAAAATAATAATATAACAATAATATAAATTTTATATATAATGATAAGAAAATAGTGAAACAGGAGATTATATATATATATATATATATATATATATATATATATATATATATATATATATATATATATATAGCTATTTGATATCTTCTGCGGCACGAGCCAAAATTAGGGTTTGTGTTGGTCGGAGGTAACAGCAATGGCGCCGAATCAGATAACGCGAAAGGTTAGCAGAAACCCCGAATTGATAAGGGGCATTGGGAAGTACTCGAGATCGCAGATGTACCACAAGAGAGGGATTTGGGCTATAAAGGCTAAAAACGGCGGCGTTTTCCCTCGCCACGACCCTACTCCCAAACCTCAATCTCCCGCTCTTAAACCTCCCAAATTTTACCCTGCTGATGATGTCAAGAAGCCCCTTCTCAACAAGCACAAACCCAAACTCACTAAGCTCAGGTGCATTATGTGTAATCATTCGTATGTATATATTTATTTGAGTTTTTAAGTAATTTAGTTTAGTTTTAATTACTTTCAATTTATTTTCAACATTCTGTAATTAAATTTCTCTGTTTTACTATTATTTTTATGTTGAGCTTATGGCGTGGATTTGTGTTGGAATTGTTTCAGGGCTAGCGTTACCCCTGGCACAGTTTTGATTCTTCTTGCCGGTAGATTTAAGGGAAAGAGGGTAGTGTTTTTGAAGCAGCTTCCTTCCGGGTTGCTTCTCGTAACTGGTGAGTTTTCTTATAAAAAGCATGTTTGCTGATATTTTCCATATGTATATTTAGTGCTTTAGTTCATGATAATTGGTTTAGTGTTTGGTTTGACATTGATCTGAAATTTGAATAGGATTTGACTTGGGTTTTTTTGAAATGTACTTTGTTCTCCACCCATTTCTGGTCTTTCTTATGTTTGCAACTTGCTGTTTAGGTCCTTTTAAGATCAACGGAGTTCCATTGAGACGTGTGAACCAGTCATATGTTATTGCCACATCAACCAAAGTAGATGTTTCTGCTGTTAACGTGGACAAATTTGATGACAAATACTTTTCAAAGGAATCCCAGAAAAAGAAGAAGAAGGGAGAGGGCGAGTTTTTTGAGGCTGAGAAGGAGGTGGGATTGAAAGTTTTCTTATTTTGTTGCTTCCTATGTTGTTCTCACTTACTTCTGTGTATTGATCTCTACATTTTTTACACTAACGCAGGAAAAGAGTGTGTTGCCCCAGCAGAAGAAAGATGACCAGAAAACTGTGGACTCTGTATTGATAAAAGCCATAGAGAGTGTGCCGGAGTTGAATGCTTATCTGGGTGCCAGGTTTTCCTTAAAGGATGGTGTGAAACCTCATGAGCTAGTCTTTTAGAGGAAAGGGGTGGTATTGTGGGATTTCATAGCCTTTTCTCTATTGATGCTTGAGAGCTTAAAATTTTGTTAGGCAACGAATTGTGAGGCCAATATTTCTTGCAACAGTTTAGCCCCTTTCTAGAGATTGTGTTTGTATGAATTTTATATATTATTATACAGTGATGCTTTCGTCTTAAAGAATATTGGAAACAGTTATACCACGTAGATAATCTGTTTTGAAGCTTGTGGTCAGGGGTTTGAAAACCAAAGATAGTGTGTGTGTTAAAGTGTATCCGCGGGGTACGTAATCTGTATAGTTTAATGCTTTGAGTTCATCCAAACATACATAAATGCTATAATTTAAATGGACATTAAGTATCTTTATTGTGACCATTTTTGAAGAATCAATATATAGTATATTTTGGAATTGGGTGGTTGTTTTTGTAAAACTCAACTCCTGATATATTATTAAGAGTGTTTAATTTCCTTCTTAATATGAAAATTCATAATTAGCTTTTTTAAAAGTAAATATTTATATTATTTAAAATAAAGTTTGGCACTACTTAAGGTTGAAAATGAGAAAAAATATACTGTATATTGATTCTTCAAATATGTTCTTCAAAAAACTTAGGGGCATAGAAATTGAATGACGTGTGGAATAAGTAAGTTCCACCACGAGTTTTCCTAAAAGGATTTTATTAAAACATCTCTAAGTTCATCCTGACAAACTTATTATAAATTTTATTGTCAGACAACTTTTATTTCTTTTTAGTAAATTGATAGTCATGTTTTGTGTGTTTAGTCCATGAGACATTAGATTAGAAGCAACGTTATTAGCTATTTGGTTGTCATAATACATTTTCGTCTGTTGGATCTCATAAAATTTTAATATTTTAAAGAAAAGTTCCATCCATATAAGTACAGAAGTGATTGCTCTTTTCTGAATTAAATCGGACAACCACATTTTGTTTTTCTTTTATTCAAGAAATAAGGTTTCTTACATGGAGTACCCAATTCCCCTGGGCATCAACATTTTTTTTTTATAATGATAACATAATTTTTTCTATTCCTACTATACTCAATAGTTGTACATTATTTAAGAGTATAAGACAAAGATAATTTAAATACTTTTTATGGTCGAGGTGGAATAAAAACTTTAAACTAGACAAAATCTTGGGTGGAAGGTGATTGATTTTAAGGATGTCACTCGACGAACTTCAGATAAGAATAATGGTGTTTACTGTGGGACCGATAACGAGGTTTTAAGATGAATCATTGGTCCCTTAAGCTCTCCATTGGGGATGAACAATAATTCCTTTTAACATCGACTAAGGGTTTTATGTTTCTAATATGTCCAATGCTTTCACATCACTTAGAAGAGGTAAAAGACAATTTAAATACTCCTTCCACCCTCTAAGATGCCTTTTAAAGACAAAAATGTGACATAAAATAAACTCCAAAGCGGACAATATCTTGGATGAGAGGTGATTGATCCTAAGAATGTCACTCGACAAACTTGAGATCAAAATACCTTTATATTTTTACATTAACATTTTTTTCCTTTATAATAATGAGAACACTACTCTCTTTATATTCATACATCGATATTTTTTCTATTTGTCGAATGTATAACATTAAATATTAAATATAAATTGAAGTTAAACATTTACTTTTCTACAAGAAACATAATTATTTTCTAAATTGTTATCACATATATATTGATTACTTTTTTATTCTAAACTTAAAGAAAAGGAGTAGGAATGACAAAAAGGATCGAGCCCGACATAACCCGTCCTAACCAGCAGACCAACTGACATTATTAAAAAAATTAAATGTAAATAACTCACCCAGTCCGACAAGCCAACCCAACATCATTAAAAAAAATATAAATGTAAGGAATTTGTCCTCACCTAGCTCAAGAGTCCGACATCACTAAAAAACTTAAATGTTAGGAATAGTTTACTAAGTATCCCAATTACTACAGTTGCATTTGAATCTTCTTTCAACATTGGTTCAAGGATTGAATAAGTATAAAAGTAATCTATTGTAAAAAAAATGTTGAAGTAATAATTTGTAGTGCCACTTGGAAGCATGAGTTTCATGATTTAAATGATGATGTTGATGAAGATGGAAGAGTTGAGGAGAAGAGTTCTTCTAATGCTGCATCTAATAACACTAAAAAGGGAAATAATAAACATTGAACGAAACGATGATGGAACTCATTATTAATTTTTAAAATTTTTAGTATTATGGTGAAATTCAAATGCAGTAAGGTATGTTATATTCAAATAAGTGATAAATTATTTAAATGCAGCCTTACAGCCTGACAACCCGTCTAGTAACCCAATATCAACCTGACAACCCGTCTAGTAACCCAACATCAGCCTGACAACACGCCTAATAGTCTAGAAGCTTGACATGAACCATTGGCCCAACTCGTCAGATTGGATTGTAAAAGTAAATCCATTTTTATGTGGTGAGTCAATTCGACTCGACTCGTTTTTGGTGGACCAAAATTGGATAAGACATAAACGGACTGAGTTGGACTATTTTGCCATCCGAAAAAAAGAGTAAAGTATATATGATTTTTTCCCTCTTTCTATTAAAGTATTTCAAATCATATTTATAATATGTGATTTTTCCTCTGAAATAAGTCATACTTTTATTTCATATACGAGGTAATGAGATATATTAACTTAATTAACTTAATTTCAATTAATGTTTTAATTTAGTAAATACATATAGTGTTCAACCTTTGTTATTAAGGATATACGTCAAAATTTTCCTACTAAAGAATGAAAAAGAACATGTATAATTGATTTTCATTGGAGGTAATATGTTCTAATAAAGTTTCAATCTATTATAACACAAGTGAGATTTTACAATCATAGTAATCATACCAGTCATGAAGATTTAAAAAATTAGGTTATGTGCTTGAAATAATTTACTCTCATTTTGTTTCATTTCATGCAATCTTTTCTTCTCAAGTTAACTCATACTAAATTAATTATTTTTCAACTCAAAAGCATAAAAAACATAAATTTCTTTATTAGATAGATACATGGGATATAAAGATGATAAAAGTTAGAAGAGAGGATGAAAGAGGTTACGAATTTAATTCTTTCAACTAATAATTTGAAACACTAACAATTTGGAAATATAATCTCAATTTGGTGGGTTTGAAAGTGAAGGTGAGAGATATTGTGAGCTTAACTTCCCTTATTAACATATACACAACTAACATTGTTTATAACTTCATTAATAAAAGTTTAGGCTTTTCTACCTATCATGTGATTTTTACAACCTGAATAAATGAATCACATCTTTAATGCATTTTGATTTTTCATTTTTTGAAAATTGTGCCATGAGTAACATTGGTTCTTCACCACTTGCAACAATATTTTGAGTTTCCAGTACCTTTTTTTTATGCTTCACTTGATTTGGCTTGAATCTTAGTGTTTTTTTAATTTTTAAGAAATCGACTTTAAATTTAATTTAATCTTACAAAATTGACTTATAAAATTAAGATACTTTATTTAATTTTTTTTTTACAATTATGATAGTTTGAGCAGCAAAATAATCATCTGCAAAATCTCTCATTCTTATCCTAAGATTTTTAATTTAGCTCACATCACTTTTAATAATGTGTGCCTTGATATTTTTGTTTTTAAGTGTCAAAAATGTTCTTTAGCATTTCCTTTTCCAAAATTATTTCTAGCATAACTCAATTGATCATTTGAATTGAAACAAATAGTTTTTTTTTTCTTTATCTTTAAATTTCAACTCTTCCAAATTGTTTTCTCATGCATTATGTATATGACAACCCATGAACATGTTAGAGAATCCTTAAATATAAAAGATTCAAATACTTTTTAACCATACCAAATTTTGCATTAGCATTACTCAGTAGTGATAATGCTCCTTCAACTTCGAAATTGCAGTTGGTATGAAATTACTATACCTATTCCTCATCATTAAAGTTTATTACTTTTTTTTTTTCTGATGTTTATCCAAGTGTCATACCAATTATCAAATAGTCATTTTTCTCTTATTCCAAATTAAATATTAAGGTACTAAGTTTATATACTCTCCACAACTAACTAATTACAAAATAGGCAATTACTCCATGCATTAACAACACGGTTCAAATGAGTGAAATAGGTTAAAAATTTTAATTAAAAAAATACTTTAACTCAATAAGCATACATAAAAAATAAAAACTACATTGAAAGTTATTTTCTATTCTTTAGCACAAATAATTAATGTGGGAAATAGAGAGGTGTTAGAATGAATGCCATCACATTACATTTAATAATAGTATTGTATTTTCAGAACGTATATTTTTTATTATGTAATTCAAAATATATTCCAAAAAGTATAATATGAAATTTATGTTTTATTTTTAAATTTATTTCTATTTTACATTTGAAAATTATAATACTTAATTAAAGACTAAATTTAAAAATTTAAAACTTATAAAAGTACGTGAAGAATATATATATATATATATATATATATATATATATATATATATATATATATATATAATTTAGTCTTCAATTTAAGCTTTTCACTTTTAATCAAATATTATACTTTTAAAATAAAATAAAATATTAGAATAGAAAATAAAAAATATATTTCATATTTTGTTTTTCGAAATATAAAATAAAAAATATGCCAACATTTCGTGGGCCTGGAGCATGGATGTTTGGGTCAATTGAAGCCCGTCAGCTAGTTCTATAGAGAATATAGCTATTCGATATCTTCTGTGACACGAGCTAAAATTAGGGTTTGTGTTGGTCGGAGGTAACAGCAATGGCGCCGAATCAGAGAACGCGAAAGGTTAGCAGAAACCCCGAATTGATAAGGGGCATTGGGAAGTACTCGAGATCGCAGATGTACCATAAGAGGGGGATTTGGGCTATCAAGGCTAAAAACGGCGGCGTTTTCCCTCGCCACGACCCTGCTCCCAAACCTCAATCTCCCGCTCTTAAACCTCCCAAATTTTACCCTGCTGATGATGTCAAGAAGCCCCTTCTCAACAAGCACAAACCCAAACTCACTAAGCTCAGGTGCATTATGTGTAATCATTCATATGTATATATTTATTTGTGTTTTTAAGTAATTTAGTTTAGTTTTAATTGTTTTCAATTTATTTTCATCATTCTGTAATTAAATTTCTCTGTTTTACTATTATTTTTATGTTGAGCTAATGGTGTGGATTTGTGTTGGAATTGTTTCAGGGCTAGCGTTACCCCTGGCACAGTTTTGATTCTTCTTGCCGGTAGATTTAAGGGAAAGAGGGTAGTGTTTTTGAAGCAGCTTCCTTCCGGGTTGCTTCTCGTAACTGGTGAGTTTTCTTATAAAGCATGTTTGCTGATATTTTCCATCTGTATATTTAGTGCTTTAGTTCATGATAATTGGTTTAGTGTTTGGTTTGACATTGATCTGAAATTTGAATAGGATTTGACTTGGGTTTTTTTGAAATGTACTTTATTCTCCACCCATTTCTGGTCTTTCTTATGTTTGTAACTTGCTGTTAGGTCCTTTTAAGATCAACGGAGTTCCATTGAGACGTGTGAACCAGTCATATATTATTGCCACATCAACCAAATTAGATGTTTCTTCTGTTAACGTGGACAAATTTGATGACAAATACTTTTCAAAGGAATCCCAGAAAAAGAAGAAGGGAGAGGGCGAGTTTTTTGAGGCTGAGAAGGAGGTGGGATTGAAAATTTTCTTTTTGTTGCTTCCTATGTTGTTCTCAGTTGCTGTGTATTGATCTCTACATTTTTTACACTAACGCAGGAAAAGAGTGTGTTGCCCCAGCAGAAGAAAGATGACCAGAAAATTGTGGACTCTGTATTGATAAAAGCCATAGAGAGTGTGCCGGAGTTGAATGCTTATCTGGGTGCCAGGTTTTCCCTAAAGGATGGTGTGAAACCTCATGAGCTAGTCTTTTAGATGAAATGGGGGTGTTACTCTTCTATTTCATAGCCTTTTTCTCTATTGATGTTTGGTTCTACTAATTTGCAACCACCATATTTTTTCAACAGACAAATGAAGAGCTTAAAATTGTCAGGCAACCAATTTTGAGGCCGATATTTTTTTCTACAGTTTACCTCCTTTCTATTGTATGTGTTGACTGTATGAATTTTAAATCTTATATTATGATGCTTTGATCTTAGCATGTCAAATGAAGAGTATTGGAAACAGATATACAGTTGAAAATGAGACTTATTATTATTCTCAAAATTATGAAAAATACATTCTCAAACCTTCTATTTGTAATAATCTAGTTCTCCTAAAAAGGGAAATAGGGAAACTAGGAAACCTAGGGAAAAATAAAATAAAATAAAATATCATGTACCTATTTCCTCTAATTAGGAAGATTCTACAGATATTATCCTAGATTACAACACTCCCCCTCAAGTTGGTAAATGAATGTCAATCATTCCCAACTTGCCTACAAGATCTTGAAATCTACCCGGAGGAAGCCCTTTTGTGAAGATATCTGCTATTTGAAGTTCTGTAGGAACATGAGTTGTAATCACAAAGCCTCTGTCAAGATTATCTTTGATGAAGTGTCTGTCAATTTCAATGTGTTTGGTTCTGTCATGCTGTACTGGATTATGGGCTATGCTCATAGCAGACTTATTGTCACAGTGTAGTTGCACTGGGTGCTCTACTTTGACTTTAAGATCATCCAAGATGATTTTCATCCAGAGTCCTTCACACATTCCTTGAGCAAGGGCTCGAAATTCAGCTTCTGCACTAGAACGGGACACTCTATCTTGCTTTTTGCTTCTCCATGTTACCAAACTATCTCCAAGAAATACACAATACCCCGAAGTAGATTTTCTATCAGTAATAGAACCTGCATAGTCAGCATCAGTATATATCTTCATATTCAATGTGTCTTCCTTTTTGAATAATAGCCCCTTTCCTGGACTTGACTTCAAGTATTGGAGAATTTTATCAACTGCTTGCATATGTCTCTCTCTTGGATCATGCATAAATTGGCTCACTACACTAACTGCATAAGCAATGTCAGGTCTTGTGTGTGATAGATAAATCAATTTTCCCACCAATCTTTGATATTGGGCCTTCTCTACAGGAGCACTTTCTTCACTTCCGATTCTGTGATTCTGTTCTATAGGAACAGTTGAGGTTCTACATCCCAACTTTCCTGTTTCTTTGAGGAGATCAAGTACATATTTCCTCTGGGAGATGAAAATTCCATTCTTGGAGTAGGCAACCTCTATTCCAAGAAAATATTTGAGTTTTCCTAGGTCTTTCATTTCAAATTGAGCTGCCAATTTTTCCTTTAATGCCAATTTTTCTGTTTCATCATCTCCTGCAATAATCATATCATCCACATAGACAAGCAATAAAGTGAGTTTACCTGTAGAAGAGTGCTTTATGAATAGAGTATGATCTCCTTGGCTTTGTCTGTATCCCAAGGAAACCATTGCTTTTGTAAATTTTCCAAACCATGCTCTGGGGGATTGTTTAAGACCATACAATGCTTTCTTTAGGAGACATACCTTGTTCCTTTCATTTTTCACTTCAAACCCTGGAGGAATCTCCATGTACACTTCCTCATCTAAATCTCCATGAAGAAAGGCATTCTTCACATCCAGCTGGTGTAAGTCCCATCCAAAATGGGCAGCCAAAGCGAGAATAACTCGAACTGTATTCATCTTTGCCACTGGGGCAAATGTCTCCTCATAATCAATCCCATATGTCTGGGTATATCCTTTTGCCACCAATCTAGCTTTATATCTTTCTATTGTCCCATCTGCCTTATGTTTGACTGTGAATATCCATCTACACCCTACTGTCTTCTTGTCTCTTGGCTTATCAACAATCTCCCAAGTTGAATTTCTTTCTAATGCATTCATCTCTTCTTTCATAGCTTGATTCCAATGTTCAAGTTTCATGGCCTCCTGGATTGAGGTAGGTATTTCTGTGGCATCAATGGCAGCAATAAAACTTTTGTGCTTATCAGAGAGATTGTTAGTGCAAACATACTGAGAAATAGGATATTTAGCACATGATCTTCTTCCCTTTCTCAATGCAATGGGTAAATCCTCAGTAATACTTACCTCCTCCTCATTGATATCTTCAGGGATACTCACCTCCGGATCAGACAATTCTTCTTGCTCTAGAGTCGAAGTGGGTTGTTCTCTTCTTGCATATTTTTTGCCAAAAAATCTGTCTTCCTCTTCTTGTTCACTGTGGACTATGGTTGCTTCATTGCTCAGGTCTTGGGCATCCTGCAAAGACAAACATGGTAATGACAAGAAGGAGAGTTCATCCACTTCAAGTGCTTTCTCCCCCTGAAGTGGTGAACTGACATAAAAGGATTTGGTTTCATGAAAGGTGACATCCATGGTGATAAAGACACGACGACTTGGAGGATGATAACATTTGTACCCTTTTTTATTAGAAGGATACCCAATAAAGACACATTTAAGGGCTCGGGGATCTAATTTACCACGGTTAGGAGGATGAGAGTGAACAAAAACAACACATCCAAAGACTCGACTAGGTAGACTCGTTGTAAGGGAAGAAGAAGGAACAAAAGACAATAGAGACTCTATAGGACTAATGCCATTTAAGGTACGAGTGGGTAACCTGTTGATGAGATATGTGGCAGTTAACACAGCTTCTCCCCAGTAATGTTTGGGAACAGACATTTGAAAAAGAAGAGCTCTAGTTACCTCAAGAAGATGACGATTCTTTCTTTCAGCAACCCCATTTTGTTGAGGAGTGTTAACACAGGTTAGTTCGTGAACAATACCATTATGAGACAAAAACTTGAGAAATTCATGATTTACATATTCAGTACCATTATCAGACCTAATTTTTTTTATATTTTTTCCAAATTGAGTTTGGACAAGGCGGAAAAAGTTAACAAAAATTTGAAAAACTTCAGATTTATTTTTCATAAGGTATGTCCACGTGACACGAGTACAATCATCAATAAAGGTAACGAACCATTTGGCTCCAGAAATAGAATCTATGACAGGACCCCAAACATCAGAATGAATTAAATCAAATGGAGAAATACTCTTTTTATTACTAATAGGATAAGATGCACGATGGTGTTTTGACAATTGACAAATATCACAATTAAAAGACTCAACAGACTCCTTGGTAAACAAATGGGGAAACAGGGACTTGATAAGACTAAATGATGGATGCCCAAGCCTTTGATGATGTAACCATATTTGTGATTTAGCCCACGTCTCGGATGTAGCTTGTTGACTCAGGATTTGTGTGTTGCTTTGGTTATCAAACTCTAAAAAATACAACCCACTTTGCTCCTTAGCAGTTAAAATCGTCTTCCCCGTGGCAAGATCCTGAAAAACACAATAAGTTGGAAAAAATATTACTGAACAATTTAAATCCTTGGTGAACTTTTGCACAGAGATAAGACTATTAGCTAATTGAGGAACATGTAAAACATCCTTCAATACAATAGATGAGTCCAGGAATATATTCCCAGAGCCGCATACAGGTACACCCTGTCCATTTGCAACTGTAATAATTTGTTCTTTATTGCTCTTGCTATATGAATCGAAATTCCCACTAAACGGTGTCATATGATCAGTTGCACCCGAATCAAGGATCCAAATACCGTGAGACACATGACCAACAGTATTGAGACAAATCTTACCTTTTATGGACAGAGTACATGATCCAGAGGGCTTACTCATTGATTCAATCATTGCTTCCAAGCGTTCGAGTTTCTCCTTATAAGTTTGCATATCAAGATCTGGAGGTGGTGGTGGTGGATTAGACTGGGACGGATTAGATTGATTTGTGGCTTCCCGTTCTGAGGTAGTATGATTTACCCATTTTTTAGTAGGCCCTTTGTTGTTTCCAATGCGCTCGAGAACATTCTTTTTTCCATGGAGTTTGAAGCATATTTCCTTGGTATGTCCAGATCTTTTACAGTATGTACAATAGTCCCCATTAGTACCTTTTTCAAACGTTTTTCCCCCAGCATTTGTTCCCTTGTGGACTCCCTTTCCAGTTGTCATGGCAGAGCCTGTGTTGGAGATCCCTCCATGAAGCATGACAGATCTCCGAGTTTCTTCTCCTCTTACCATAAAAAAAACTTCTGACAGGGGTGGTAATTTTTCTCTTCCAAAAATTTGAACCCGGATTGGGTCGTATTCATGATTAAGGCCCTGGAGAAATTTAAAGATTTTTTCTCCTTCCATGAATTCAGCAAGAACAGCAGCATCTGTTTTACACATCTTTATTGTTTGGATCTGATCTAGTTCCATCCAAAGACCATTCAGGATCCCGTGATACTCTGTTACAGAAAGGGAGTCCTGTTTTGTATTAAATATCCTGTTCTTGATATCATAGGTAGCAGCAAGATTCTTTTTTAAAGAAAAAGTACTCTGTAAATCATCCCATATTTCTTTTGCAGAAGAGTGGAACATATAATTTTTCCTTACTTCTGGAGACATGGATTGCCACATCCAAGTCATAATTAAAGAATCTTCTCTATCCCACATTGAAAAATGTTTGTCATCTGGTGCCGGTCCTCCTCCATGTATATGATCAAGTTTGGAGCGACTCTTGAGAATCCTTAAAATAAATTGACTCCATTGTAAGTAATTTTGACCATCCAGCCACGAGGTACTTCCTATATTTGGTAAGTCATTGGGTACCCCCAAAGGAATACTCTTTTCTTCAGACATCCCGTATCCAATAAAAAAGGGCAAAAACTTCAAACTCAGATCTACTCAAATAAAGGCCAAACGGGTCGTCACCAACCCAAGGAACAGAATCAGGAGGCTCCGGCGACCCTTCTGTGGCGGCTACGGCGAGTGGGTTCCACCGGAAAAAGAGGATCAAAACGTAAAAGTCAGATCTGCACAAATACAGCTCAAACTAGTCGTCACCGCCCCTAGGAACGGACTCAGGGGGCTCCGGCGACCCTGTCTGTGGCGGCGCCGGCGAGTGGGTCTCGCCGGAGGGTGGCGCGTGGGTTACACGCGCCGGCGACGGTGGCGGCGCGTGGCGGCGCGTGGCAGCTCCGTTCGAGGAGCGACTTCCGGCTCTGAGATCGCCGGTGTTGGGCGCACCTTTCTGCCCTATCAACGACCCCGACTGGCGACGGTGGCAGCGGCGGTGGTCGGACAGTGGCGGCGGTGCGCTTCTTGCAGCGGAATCTAGCCCCTAAGATCAGGAGCTCTGATACCAAGTTGAAAATGAGACTTATTATTATTCTCAAAATTATGAAAAATACATTCTCAAACCTTCTATTTGTAATAATCTAGTTCTCCTAAAAAGGGAAATAGGGAAACTAGGAAACCTAGGGAAAAATAAAATAAAATAAAATATCATGTACCTATTTCCTCTAATTAGGAAGATTCTACAGATATTATCCTAGATTACAACATATACCACGTAGATAATCACGTTTCTGAAGCTTGCAGTTAGGGGTTTGAAAACCAAAGTTAGCGTGTATGGGAGTATATCCACGGGAAGGCTATCCTTTTTGTCGAGTTCTTTGAGTTCATTGAAAAGGAAGAGAAATGCTATAATTTAAATGGACACAAAATATGTTATTGCGACTATTTTTAAAGAATCAACATAGTATATTTTAGATTGGAGTGTTTATTTTGGTAAAAATTTAACTCGTGGTATGCTGTTAAGATTGTCTAGAGTCCTCCTTAATATGAGAATTCTTGTACTGCTTTTTAAAAGCTAAATAGTTATTATTTAATAATGTAATGTTTACATGATTTTTTACTTAATTTTATTTATGGTTATTCCTAGTTAGATTTTTCATCATAGGATTTTTGTTTGAAAATGAGAACTCGTTTGTTTGTTAAATTGGGAATTTGTTTTGCACCCCTACCTTTTGGTTTAAAAATATTTAAATACATTGAATTTGAATTGGTGGGCACGTTTTCTGAAATAGAATTGTCAAGAATATCATATTATGTAGTTATCATATATGATTGACATGTATTGAGAATTGCAAATAAGATATAACAAATATCAAACTTTAATCACAATCCTCTTTAAGGAGAGTGATAGTTGGTAAAAGAGTTGGTTGGAATAACAAGTTAAAATTTATTTTGGATCATAATAGATTAGATGAAAAATTAATTAATTAATAAAAATCAAATTTAATGTGGTGGGAAATTTATTTCATGGATAATATATCAGCAAAAGTAATTCTTTTGAAATATTACAAGATCTTAAAACTATTTTTGAACATTAAATTTAAGAATTAGTTCTGATTAAATTAATTTCTATCTGTTTCATATTGAAAGATGACCATTAAATTTTAAAAAATAATAAATGAATCACTCGACATCACAAAATTAAATGGCTGACTTTGATTGTATTTATATTTTTATAATGTATTAAATAAATTTACCTATAGATACATAAATAGATTATTGTCACCTCTTTAGTTTTGTGGTCGAAAAAACTTTCAATAATATATAGGTTAAATACATTCAGTGATCCCTATTTTTGCTGGTTTTCTTCAATTAGGTCTCCGTTTTTTAAAAACGATCAATTTAGTCCCTAAATTTGAAAAATCAAATCAATCAAGGACATTCCGTTAACTTCCCTGAACGACGTTAAATATGGACTCTGTTGGCAAGAATAGCTGTCATGCTGCAGACAGATGGCACATATATGTTTATGACGTGGACTTAAATGATTTTTTTATACATAAAATTGAAGAGACACGAGATTTCAGTAGTTTTCTCTTTAATTACTTTTAATTACATATTCTTTAATTACTTTTAATTATTCTCTTTAATTACTTTCAATTATTAGGATGAGTAATTTACAATTTAATTACTTTTAATTATTCTAAAATCTCAATCAGATTTTGAACCCTAAATTAGTTTCCTGATACTAACTATTCACCCAACTCAGATTTGATTTCTCCCAAAATCTTTGAGTGCTTATCTGGCAAACAATAGGTTCTCTTCCTTTCTTTTGTTTTGATCCATTAATCAAAAGCTTCAAGCTTTTTCCTTTTCTCTTCATCATGGGTGTTGAATATAACAATGGACAAACCAACCTGGAGAATTATCCAGGGCGTGCTGATGGCATGGCGATGATGCTGGGAAGGCGTGTTTCAGGCGAGGGTCACTATCGCGCAGTGAACCATGGCTAGGAGGTTTTCGTTCCTCCTTTCGACCTAGTGCGAGTTCGTCTGGCAAAGAGAGTAGGCGTTACTCCATTCTTTATCTTTTTCTTGGTTCTACGTGGGATTTTGCAAGGAGGGGATATGAATTCCGGTTGGTAGGGCGTGTCCTCCCTTCTCGTGGCAAGGTGAGTGTTGTAGTGGCAGGATTGATTTTCCGACGATGATGCGGCAAGGGTTTTGATTTAGGATTAGGGTTCCGAGTTACGATTTAAGGTTTCATTTTGCCTCTGTTATTCATGACTGTGATTCTTGATGGTTACGAAATGAAACTTTTGGGACTTAGGGTTTCTGAAATTGCGAAATGGGAATTCTGGTCTGGGATATCTTGTTTCTTGATTTAGTTGCGTTTTTTATTCGGGTTTGGGATTCTTTGTGGTGGTTTCCATCTTAAAAGTGGCCTGCAATGGCGGACACCGATTTGCACTCGTTTTAGACTTGATGGCATTGGCTCTGGGTTCCTTGCTCTGGTGATGTCAAAGTTTGGTTTCTGATTAAACTTTGCGACAAAAACATTAAAAATAAGAAACCACTGAAATGTGCCTCTTCAATTTTATGCATAAACAAAAAATCCATGTCATAAACACATATGTGTCATCTGTCTGCAGCATAAACACATATGTGCCATCTGTCTGCAGCATGACAGCTACTTTTGCCAGCAAAGTCCATATTTAACGCCGTTTAGGGAAGTTAACGGAATGTTGGAATGTCCTTGATTGATTTGATTTTTCAAATTAAGGAACTAAATTGATCATTTTTAAAAAACGGGAACCTAATTGAAGAAAACCAGCAAAAATAGGGACCACTGAATGTATTTAACCTAATATCTATATATATATATATATATATTATTTTTAATTTTTTTATATATTATATTCATTTGAGTCGTTTTAAAGATAAACCTGATTTAATAGATTTTTTTTGAGTAAAACCGTTTAATAGATTCAACATAATAAATAAGCCACCATTTTCAATTCAAAATATTAAAGAAATAGATTTATAAATTCTACTTACCTTACCTATTTCTAACGTGAAATTTTTAATTTATCTTAAATTTCTAACATTTATTTGGTTATAAGTAATACTTGTTCAATTTTACTTACAGATTCACCGAATTAACCATATAAAAAGTATAACACGAACTTCATACCACAATAAAATTACGCGTTTGAGTTTTTATTTATTTATTTATTATTTCATTTTTTCATTTACACCAACTAAAAATACCCACTAACAATAAGTATTAAAGTGGAGTGTAATAATTCTTCTTTTAAGAATAATGATATTTTAAGAATATTTTTTTTGACAACATTTTAACATTACATATATCATTATGTTATTGGTTCATGTTGATATCATTATGTTATTGGTTCAGGTTGGTGTTTATGATTGTTATTATTGATTATGGATTAATTTTAAACTAATAACATAATTTAACGTAAATATCGTACAAAAAATGTTATCAAAGTATCATTATCCATTTCTTAATACCTTAAAATAATCCTAAGAGGATTTAACCGAATTTTGAGCTACGAGCGCATAATCACGACAGAAAGATTAAGAACTAAAAAAGAAATATTTGTTTTGAAATTAAGATCAGCAAATGAACAAAGCATAACTGTTCCTATCCAGAATCGTCTGAAAACGATTTACCTCATAAATATTAGGCTTTCACACAACAATTGAAGTAGCTGAAGAAGCTCTTCCTTGCCTGTAAGAAAAAAAAAAAAAACATAAATAAATGTCTGACATACATATACATGACATTGTTACCCTACTAGGAGTGGGAAAAGACAGTTTGGAACACACTCTTTTTAATTAATAAAAATCATTAAAAGTTACATAATTATCAAAAAGTCATCATTGAAAAAACTGTGAAGCACACTAAATTTTTATATTTCTAATAAAATTTTATTTAATAAAAGAAATATTTTAAAAAATTGTATTAAAAACTGATATGCAAAACGTTTTATTAAAACTTCACATTATTATTGTTTTGTTTTCTTTCTTTTTTTTTTACTATATTCTTTTATACATTTTTAATAAGATGGGAAAAATGATAAAATTTAAATAGTGATTATAAAATTGTGATGCAGGAAAACTGATTTAGAATAATACTACTTAAAATATATATGTTCATTAACAAACTCTTAAATTACACATTGAGTTATATTATTTGTATTCTTTTATAGTATAGCATTCTTTCATAAATTGATTAACGCATCTAATACGAATGTTATCGTAAACATTGATAAAAAGAATAAATTACATAGCTTTTAATTCAATAAAATAGAGAGGAAAAACTAAAGCTTAATGTGACACTCATTTTCTCTCATCGCAATTCTTTTTCTTTTTTCCTTTCTCTCTTTTCACCTTCATTTTCTCTCTCTAAACTTTTGTTTTCAATCTTCATTTTTTTAATTTTTTTTTTCATCTCATAGTAGTTATGGAACTAAAGATCAATTCTAAACTTTTTTTTTTCTCTCTTTTCATTTTTTTTCATTTTTATTATGATTTTGTAATCAATTTTGGTGAAATCAATTAAAAAATATCCTCTCAACTTACTTGAACATATGCTAAAATTTTGTTATCTTTGAATACTTTATTCTAAATCATTAGATTTTAGAATAGTATTATTACTTGGACTTTAAGATATTGCTTAGAAGATGAATATTGTTATTTTTGAATATTTATATTTTTTTATATAACTTTAAGATAAACAATCTATATGTGAAGATGACATGTCACAATATATTGAATTTTATGTAAAGATTATGGTTAATTGAAAATTTGTTTGAATGTTTGAACAGTAACTAGAGTAAAATTCTATAATTATCCTTATAATATTATGAATTTAAAGTGAGTATAAATATGCAAAATTTAAGTTAAGAAAATAAGTAAAAAATGATAATTTTTTTAATATCTTCGCTTGAGCATAGGACTCAAGTGAAAATAGAACATAGATTCAGACCAAACTCTTGTACTATTTTTGCTTGAGCAAAAATAAAGATAAAAATTGCTCTAAGCCATATTTTCACTCAAGTGAAGGATTTTTTTTTCAAGAAAAAATAGGATTGCAATTAAACCTCTAGATTTGCCTATCTTTTACTTAAGTAAGCACAATTTTCACTTAAGTGAAAATAGAATAGAGATTCATATATGATTCTTAGTCCTATTTTTGCTTGAGCCAAAATAGAGTTGAAAATTACTCTTAGCCATATCTTAATTTAATCGAAAGATTTTTTCTCATGAAAAAAAATAGCACTACAACTCAACCTTTACATTCGCCTAACTTTCGCTCAAACAAATACGCTTTTCGCTAAAACAAACCAATTTTCACTCAAATTAAAAAAAAAAAGATTTTCTTCTAGTCTCTTTAATTTATTGACTAGGTATCTTTTTATAAATGCAAAATTGAATTTTTTTCTTTTAATATTTTTTTTTTATATTTTTGTAGTTTTGTTTAAATAAATTGTATTGTATGATAATGTTTATTAAGATTGATGAACTTATATGAATTTGGTTTATAAATCTAGAATGATGTGTTAACCATTGTTTGAGTTGTGTATCAAATATTGACACATATGTTGTAACATAGATCTTCATGTCTAATTGAGTATTTGAGTCTCATAGATTAAGGTATCATGCGGTGAGAAGCTCAATAAAGGAATTCTTACACATTATGACATATATAAATGTGTGACATGATTTTTAATGAACTTACTATGATCAGTTATTCTTGGGTTTACTTATAAATCTAAGTCTTGTGTTGAATCCTGTGTTAGTCTTTGGTAGGACATACTTAATACCCATCTTCCGAAAGATGTCAATCGATATTTCATTTGTTGAATATCCTTTGATGTATAGATCAATGTGTGGTTTATATGGTTTTTTTGTTAAGACAATATCATCTAGTGAGACTAAACTATCTAGTAACGTAAGTTTTGAAGTTTAACATACAACATTTAACGAAATATCGTTTAGTGAGTACTATGTCTAAGAGAAGTATATACTAGAACATCTTTGTTAAACACAACCAAGATAAACAATCACGTGTTAGTTATAAAAGATTGACAAAAGTGTCTAGAATAAGTAGTAGTAAACGCTGAATATTTTATCAAATGAAATACTACTTAAAAAGCACAAACTTATGATAAATGCTTGTACTATGAATTATGCCTAAACACTCTCTTAACCTAAGAATATTAAATGCATGAACGTACTCTACTTCTGTCTACTTTGTTTTTGCTCTCTTTTTCTGTGCAGATAGATAATGACAACACCAAGCTTTATTCAAAAGCTCTACACATGGATTATAAAGACGTTGAGAAATAAGAAGACATTCCTGAAATGTTTTCTTAAAATTTTATGTCCTGTCATAGTTATACAAACTCTCACTGTTAAAGCAATGTTGTTCTTCCTAAAATGCAGAATAATATAAATATTTGTACCATAAACTACATATTCTCAAGAGGTAAACTCTCTCTAAGTAACAAATCTTTTGCACAGATGGTGATATAAAGAATACTCACACAACATAAGCAGGAACAATATACAAGAAGGCAAAGAAAAAACTCTGAAAATCGAATGCAAGGAAAGAAAACAATTTTTACGAGTATGAATTTATTTTCTGTGACAATAAACGTTGATGAAAACACAATTATTTAACAAACGAATAATTTATACTTTTATTTAACTAGATAAAAAATTTTCAAGTCAATTCAGACAACCCAATTTAAGTGGGAGAAGTTGAGTAGCTGAAAACACAATCACAATCGTGCCCACTGCTGACGACTTCAACTTAACTGAAGTCCTCTTAACTTCATACAATTTTAATTAAATTGGAAACTGACAATACTCTTGGCGACTTTAATTTATTTGGAAACCAGATTGACTCTTGACGACTTTGGTGTGACGTTGAGTACAACAATGAACTCAAACAGTAAGGTCCGTGTTTGTGTTTAGCAGTACAGTACACTTCAGTTTTATTTGCTCACCTCAGTTGCAACAACCTAATGGCTTGGTTTGTTTGCTTCAACCCAAAAATTGGCCACATTAACATGTTCATAAGCATGCTTGTGAGGCAAAATGAGGTTGCATTGTGTATGATAGAGATTCTCCACAACATGACCAAAGGTTTTTTTATTCCTCTGAAGAACATGGATTGGTGCATTCCACTGTCAGCAAAAATGCTGCATGTTGACCCAAGTAACCACAATTATATTTCTTTTATGATTGTTTAGTGGAAAACTTAAAAGTCCCAATATTGCTCTCCTAACCCACTTACATAAATGAACCCATAGATATTATAAGTTCATGCATCAGATTGAACTTTCACATAAACCATCAATTGCTTACAATTCATTCACTCATCTTACTTCCTGAACTCTCACTGCATAGAGTCTTGTCAGCCCAACACTCTAGGTCCACTACTTGCAAAGTTGGCTACTGCTACATAAAATCCAAATAACTTGTTTGAATTTTCTTAGTACATTTTAAAGGAGATTAGTACAAAATATCTTCTATTCGTAAAGAGTTTTCATTTATATTAGCATTAATCAGTGAAAAAAGGTTTGTGTTATGGTATGACTATTGTTTTTTGTTGTGATGGAGAAGGTTGGCATTTCACATTTCAAAGTGATTTTTTCCAAAAGTATTTATAATTAAAATCAATTGCTTCTGTACCTGTTAAATGATTTCAATTAACAACAACAACAGAGAGCCAATTCTTTTAATTATAGTATTTAAATTTTGTTTAGTTGATTAAGCATTAATTAATTAAATTTAAAAGATTTAAGTTTCATAAATTATAACTAAGACTCCCAAATGACATGCCTATATTACTAAGGATAATTGATGGAGAAGTCGTTAATAGAGACACAATTGGAGATGTCCTTGTGTCGTGTCACCAATATCTGAGGAATGCTCCATCAATAATAGCCATAAGAAGAAATACAATTAAAGTATCATTATTAAATATTTCCAAGAATTGTCGAATGAGGCAACAAATGATATTACTACTCAATATACACGATCTCACATTTTTATGTTGATTGGAAGTATTTTGAAACCATATACATTTTATAGTAGGGTACATTTAATGTATTTATTGATTTTAACTAACTTGAACGTTGTGTCCAACTTTAGTTGGGGTTCTATGGTCTTGGCATGACTTTATTGTGCACTAGATCATGGCATCAACTTAACCAATAAAATATTAGAGGATACATGCTTCCTTTGCACTGTTGGAATTATGAAAGAATTACATGCATATCTTCACCAATTGAACCTTTAAACAATGAAGATATTGTTGAAGGGTTGGTTTCCCCCTAGCAAAAAGGTATAATTTTCTTTTCATGTAAAATTTACTTCAAAAACACAATTATTTTGACTTCTTTTAAAATATGCGACTATTTTTATGTAAAGTGGTCTCAACTAACTCATGACCAACCTTAATACTACTTCAATTAGTTATATTCGTCGAAGTTTTGATCAATTTTATATTAGGCAGGTATTACATAAAGTAGCTAACATATACTTTATTTTCATATTAATTTCTTCGCAATTTAAATACATTTTAATCCATTTGGTTCCAGTTTATATGGACACCTTATAGGTATGATGAAGTAAGTCAATTGGTTCTTATTTATATCCCCGTCTTTAGGATAATTGTGCTTGTAATTTGCTTTGTCATGGTCAAATTTCAATAAGCCGATTAGGTCATGCGATAATTTAGGTTTAGACAATATTATTTTTGACCTAGTAAACCTCGATCAAGCACACAAACGCGATATAAGAGGAAACAATTATAGAAATTTGTCAACCTATCTTGAACAATGGATTGCAATAAGGAATGATTGACACAATCTTGTCACTCAAGGAACTCCATTCACCGAAAATGACCATTTGCATGATAGTACACCATACATGAAGTGATGCGTCAACCACACAATCTGCTATATATCACATTCTCTACAATATTCCTATGATGTGGTGAACTTAATTTTAATTGATTAAACCACTATTTATGTTATAATATGATACTACAAAAGAGCTTCATCAACATTCTTCACAAGTCTACCCTCACAATGTTGGATATTCTTCAGATTTTCTTACCATCCACATCAATATTTGATCAATCTACTATGGACCAAACTCAACTGTTTAGATATGGGCACCCTCAACCTAACATCTTATCCCGCACCGTATTCCAACAAAACTCTTTCCCATACACATTTTTTCTTCCTAATTCAACCTTTGATACAAGACCATCACACATGTTTGTCACCTCAAGCATGACACCACCATTTGCATAAAATTTGGGATCTTCATTAACATTTTTTCACTCCCAAGAATATCTTTTCAAGCATCACAAAATGGTGTTTACTTTCCTCAAGCTAAATAGAGTGATGAAGACAACGAACCATGCAAGCAACAACAACAAAGACGACCTAAGAGACCAAGAAGAAGACCTACATATAGCATTGGAGGTAACGAATGAATTTATTTAATGTAAAATTGTATGTACCGTCTTAATCATAATCGTATTTATTTCAATGTTACAACTTTCTTTCATTTATAAATTTTTAATCATTATGTCTCTAAGGAAAGTAGTAAGATTGAAATAATTAGAATTTTGGTTAAGACGGTACATAAAAATTTATATTACATAATAATTGAAATATATTTATATGTGAAGTCTAATCACATGTAGGTTTTCTTCTTAGTCTCCTAGGAGGTCTTTGTGTTTGCTGTTTGCAGGGTTTGTTGTGTTCATCACTCTATTCAGTTTAAGAGAAGTGAACAACATCTAGAAGTGCTTGAAAAGATATTCTTAAGGTTAAGAAAGCATTGATGAATTTGAAAGATGTTTCAATCTAGCCTGATGGATTAAATTTTTAACTTAGTCATCAACTAAATCTTGACGCTTCAGGAGCCAGATTATAGTATGTCTAGGTCTTAAGACTCTTCCCTATACAAATTTTTTCTTCCTCATTCAACCTTTGATACAAGACCATCACACATGTTTGTCACCTCAAGCATGACACCACCATCTATACACAATTTGGGATCTTCATTAACATTTTTTATCTCCTAAGAAAGTCTTTTCAAGCATCACAAAATGTTGTTCACTTTCCTCAAACTAAATAGAGTGATGAAGACAACGAACCATGCAAGCAACAACAACAAAGACGACCTAGGAGACCAAGAAAAAGACCTACATATAGCATTGGAGTAACAAATGAATTTATTTAATATAAAAACTATATGTACCATCTTAATCACAATCATATTTATTTCAATGTTACAACTTTCTTTCATTTATAAATTTTTAATCATTATATGTCTCTAAGGAAATTAGTAAGATTGAAATAATTAGAATTTTGGTTAAGACGATACATAAAAGTTTATATTACATAATAATTGAAATATATTTATATTTGACGTCTAATCACAGGTAGGTCTTCTTCTTAGTCTCCCAAGTGGTCTTTGTGTTTGCTGTTTGCAGGGTTTGTTGTGTTCATCACTCTATTCAGTTTAAGAGAAGTGAACAAAATCTAAAAATGCTTGAAAAGATATTCTTAGAGATAAAAAACCATTGATGAATTTAAAAGATATTTCAATCTAGCCTGATGGATTAAATTTTTAACTTAGTCATCAACTAAATCTTGACACTTCAGCAGCCAGATTATAGGACGTCTAGGTCTTAAGACTCTTTTGTTATCCTATCAAAGATCCTTAATAATATAGACATATCATTTAGAAGTCTTGAATTGTGAGCCATAATTTGCGAAACCTAAATCATGTAAATTTAATTAGTTAATGTGTAATCAACTACATAATTTAAATAATATAAATACTATAATTAATAGAACTGAGTCTTTATTGTTGTTAATTAAAAATATTTAAGAGTTACACAAGATATTAATTTCAATTGTAAATACTTTGGACAAAAATCACTTTAAAATATGAAATGTCAAATTCTCCATCACTAAAAAATCAATAGTCATACCACACCAGAAACTAATTTACAACGATTAATATTAATCTAAAATCAAATATCTTTACGAATATAAGATATTTTGTACCAACCCTCTTCTTTAAAATGTATTAAGAAAATTCAACCTATTATTTGGGTTTAGGTAGCACTAGCTAACCTTAGAAGTAACAAACCTATATTGCTTGGAAGACATGCTCTTAGCAGTGAGAGCTCAGGAAGTAAGTTGAGTGAATAAGTTGTGAGTAACTGATGATTGATAAGACACTTCAATCTAATGCGTGAACTTATAATGACTAAAGGCTCATAGTGGGTTGGGGCAACAATATTTAGGCTTTTAAGTTTTCTACCACACAATCGCAAAAGCAATACAAAAGTAATATAAATGTGGTTACTTAGTCAACATGCAGCATTAAAGCTGACAGTGGAATGCAGCAATGTGGAGGTAGGTTTAGCACTTTGTTTCCTCATTCAACATTGGGTTTCATCGATTGTCGTGGACGGTTCGCTGTGTCGACGTTACCATTGGGAGGCCGGTGTTGTGACATGGGGTTCTTGTTTGAGGGTTGTTGTTCGAGGGTTGGAGGGTTGTTGTTAGAGTTGTTAGAGGGTCCTTGCTTGATGTGCTTCGTACATGTGAGGGAGCTTGGTTGAGGGTTCTTGGTGGAGGTTTTTTGTTGTGTTTCTTTCCTTGTCCTGGTCTAAGGAGGGTTTCGTCATCGTCGGAGGTTGTCGGAAGGTGCTGCTGCCGAGGTAAGTTGATTTGTGATTAAAGTAGAAACTGTTGAGCCCTTGTTTTTGGTAATATGGGGTTAATTCTAAGAAAAGGTTATTCTGAGTCCTTGTTTTTACAATTGGTCGTGTTGGTGTCAGTGGTTATTGTTGGAATTTGCCTACTTGGTGAGGAATTGGTTACGAATTGCAATGTTTGTGTTACGCTCTTAGCGGCGAGTTTATCAAAGGATGTGTTTGTTGGTAATTACCATCAACTATATCTGTTAATAATGATTACCAATAATGAATTTTAACTGTCGATAAATAGTCAAAAATTGTTAATTATTGACAAATATTAATTATTTTCGACGAATTATATTCATCGATAAATTATTCGTAGACTACTTATAATTTCATGATACAAAAATGAAAGTTATCACCTAGGAACATGACTTCTATTCAATACCAGCTACACTAAAATCATATTTGGTTTGCACAAGTTATGATTAATACTAAAGTCGTGTTGCATAGTCACGGGTTTTTCTCCCATTTTATCCACCATAGTCGTGCTACATAAGCACAACTTTTAATTTTATTTTCTAAATTGAAAATCGTTATGTTATGTGTGAGCATAATTTCTTCCTAAACACATTTAAACTAAAGTATCTTACACCAGATAACTTTAAATGCATAAAAGAATTGGAAGTTTTTCTTTAATGACATTATTTCCTTCACAATTTTCATCCCAAATTGAAATTGTGCTAACGGTGCACAACTTCTTTTCCCACAAACAAACATACTCAAAAGCTATAAAAGTTGAATCTACCTTTTCCGTAATTTCTTTCCAAAATTACACTAATTTCATAAAAAAAAATCCTTGAATCTCATTTCTACGGTAAATTAATCCATTTTTTATATAAAATTATTTAAGCAAAAAATTTCTTCAAATACTATAAATTTTAGTTTTTTTTTTTTTTAAATTAAATTGATCCTTTTAAGAAAATAAAACAAAACTGGGAAGCTTCTAGATAATCTTACATTTGGAGGAACCGTTTGATGGTAGTGAGGTTGGGAGTGCTCACTGTGCCCAGTGTTTACGCTGCTCGAGGTTGAATCAACGAACTCTTCTTCATTACCAAGACTTGCCCTCGAAATGTTTGTCTTGTTCTGCTTCCTAGTTTCCCTTATCTTTGAGAAATCAAGAGAGTAGTCTGGCACTTGGCCCTTCTGATCCCAGTCTCCAAATTGTGGCACTGATAGCCAAGTACCATTTTTCTACGTTCACAACATTTACAACAAACTCAGCTAATAAGAATAATTAACTATTCATATCAACTTTATGCTTAATACCATTAAGCATACCAAAAAACTGGTACAAATGAAAGAGTTGGTTTGTATAGTGAAGAATTTGTCTATTTCTTAGCTTTAGAAAGGAATTTATTATTTATACTACTGCAACACTCTCATCATCCTTTCAAAAGGAATCAAGGTTCCTATAGGTTAATAAAAACAAATTTCTCTTAAAAAAATTAATTGTAGAGAATCTTCATCTTTTAAAAAAGAAAATAGCTCACCCGAACCAATAAAAAGAAAATGCAACAGTAAAAGCGAAAAAAAACAACCTGTAACAAACTAGCCACAGGTGATCCGAATCCATTTGAGGTTTAAAAATTAAAACGAAACGATTCGTGAAGCTGAGCTGGAAAGGGAAGCGAATGACTCATGGTAGTCATGCCTCCGTTTAAAAAATTAGAGAAAACAAGAAAGAATCAAACAAAACAAAGAAATACAACAATATAGGCAGATGCATGTTGAATAGTAGTTATTACTCAGTCACGAAAATTAAATACAAAATCAGAAGACAAACAAAACATGGATTCTGGAAACCGTCAAAACATGCAGTTCTTAGATTAAAATCAGAGTTTCGCCGTTTGACAAAGAGAAAAATCGTATCTCTAATCAAGATCTTCATCCTGTGTACAGCAACTAGTTATCTAATCAAATCATATCTCTAAGCTATTTAAACCAGAAAAAAACTAAGTTTCAAACAATCACAATCTCAGCGTTTTAACTTCATACGGTTCAACTCAACGAGCAGCATGCAATTTAATAGCCAGATGCTGTGATTCGATGAATATTAACATTTGACGCAAACAATACAGAGAAAGAATCCATTCCACATTAAGAAACGAAGAAAAAAGAATAGTTTGGAGAAAGAGAGAAGAAAAACCTCTTTACGACTGTCCATGAGTGTTGTTGAGATCTGGAAATGGGTGTGGAAGTAATAGCCGGTCTGTTATAAAGTCTTTCGTGCACTGCTAATTGGCTAGAATTTGGTGCAACGAGTTCTCTATACGTGTCTGACTTGGTCTGAATAAATGGGTTTTCTTTTTATGATTTCACACTGTTCAATTTCACGCTATTCATTATATTGTATCTGTCTTCAAAGTGTTTGAAATATTAACTTCTTAGAACCAACTTATCTAATAGTCACAATTAATTAGAACCAATTGTTAAATTAATTCAAAATTACCAAATTCTAAAACAAAGTTATTAAATAAATATTTGACGGAATATTTTACCACTTAACTATTATTATTTTGCAAATTTTATCTGGTGATTTTACATATAGTGATGATGTGTAATAATAAAATAATCAAAGCAACATATGGTCAAATGGATACCATAGAATAAAATTCTTAAAATAAAATATTATTCAGGTGATATATGTGCAATGGAGTTCAATAAAAACAAAAATTACAAAAAAAAAAGAGAAAAAATTTAATTAATAAAAAGTAGTTAAAAAATGTATTAAAATAGTATACTAAAATATTTTATTACTCTTTATAGGCATTTCTAGTTCTTTTGTTATTTATTATCTTTGACCGGAAGAATGAATTTTAATATTTCAATTTTCAACAAAAGGTGAATATATATGATATCTGTTACTAATAATTTAATAAACAATTGATCAGTCTACGTCTTTGATTCAAATCATCATATTTTACTATTAAATCAGATTTAATTCTTTTGATGAACAAATTTATTTTTTTATTTATTCTTTTGTTTAACAGTTAATAAATAGAAACTCACTCTCATCCAAGAATCAAAACTGAAAAAAATAAATAAAAAATAAGTCAGTCATGCTATTGGGCTTTTGACTCCTCCCTTTAAGATTTGAGCTTGACTTTGATGTTAAATCTTCAATTCATTATATATTTTCTTCGAGATTGCGTAGTGGTTGTTTTTTTTCTCCTTTTAAAAAATAGTTATCAAGGACAATAAACCATTTAAAAAAGACTAATATTATTTGTTGATAAAATATTATTTGTTACATAAGTTTGCACTGTGTTAATTAGGTCAAATAGTGTTATCCCTTTAATCACACCACTAGAGGAGAAACTGAGAATGAGCAAAAAAATGGTGGAAAAGAAGATAAAAGAGAGGCTAATTATATATACTTTTACATTTTTATTGATGGTTTTAACTTTTCTTTTATTTTTTTTCTCATATTTTAGATCATTCATAATTTCAATTCAATAATTTTTGCACTATTTATTTATTTGTTGGTATAATTTAACTTTAAACTAATACACACTAAAAAAGCCATGTATTATGGATAATTGAATTTTTTTTTTCTAAAATGTTAAAAACTTGTTAGTAATGATTTATTTTAATGGACTTTCTATGGATCAAAATTCATCAGTAATATTTATTAATAGATTTTTATATTTGTTGATAATTATTAAAGAAAAAAAATTTGTTGTTAAATTTTGTTGGTAAATATTTCAACGTGGTTGATATTTTTCTTCTTTTTTCTTTTTTCTTTTTTTTTAGTTTTTTCAATCCAAAAAATCAACACTTTACAATGAGAGAAACAACTCATTTTGAGTACATCTGAATCCTTTGTAATTAGAACTCCACTTTTATCCCACATAATTGGGCTAAGCTACCATCAATCGAGATAGACCAAGCCCAATTTCAGCCAAGACGAGTCAAGTCCAACTTGGATTGAGTCGAGTCAAGTCCAATTCATGCTAACTCGAGTTGCGTTCATCTTTGTTGAGTCATGCCGAGCCTACCCTAGCCGAGCAATGTTAGTCCTACCCCTAACCAAGTAGGGTCGAGCACACCTCGAATCGAGTCAAATCAAGTCCACTTTGAGCCAAGTTAAATCACATCTACATCATGTCAAGCATAGACCCACCTTTAACAGAGCCAGTTAAGCCTACCTTGTATTGAGTCAAGTTGGACTCATCTTAGACTAAGTCAAGTGAGACTAAATTGGATTAAGTAGATTTGTATCCATGTTAGGTCAAGTAAAACCAATCTATGTCAGATCTAGGTTGATAATGGAGCAAGTCTAGTTGGGTCTAGACAAAACCAAGTCGATTCAACCCGCCTCGATCCAAGTTGAGTCAAATGTACCTTTGATTGAATAAAGCCAAATCAACCTTTTGTCTAAGTTGAGTTGGACTTATATCAGGCCGAGCAGGTTGATGTTGAGCTATGTTGAGTTGGATCCACATTTGTCTGATGTGGAGAAAATTTCAAATCATATCATGCTAATTCAAGTTAAGTTAGTGTTTACCGAGTTCGAACTCATGTCAGATAATCTTGAATTTGGTTGAACCCAAGTTAGGTTGGTTTAGTCGAGTATGACAAATTGTTTTGCTTCCTAACGTTTCTATTAAGTTGCAAATGATAAAAATTAAGTAAAAATCAATTTATAATTAATGTAAAATATTAAAGATTAATTTCCAATTTAAAATATTTTAAAAACTTATATTATTATAAAAAATATTTATAAATTAATTAAAGTCTTTGTAGTGGAATGAAATCATTTTAACCCTTCATTGTAACTCATTTTAAAAAGAGACGTTAAGGATTTCACTTTTTTATATTACTTTAAAAGGAAGTTATTATGAGTGGGATGAAGATGGCTCATTAGCCCACGAACATATTAACACCTCTATTAGTCACTCAAATATTTTAATCACACTCAAATCCTGTGATCACGTTCAAATATTATAATCATACTTAAAAAATGTAATGTAAATGCTCAAAAGCCAATTGAACTTTTGAATGATTAAGAGGTTAAAACAAATTATTTTCCTTTGAAAAGATGGTTTTGAAGCAATCATACCTCACTCAAACCATCACCACGTATATGAAATATTTACTTTGTTCTTGATTTTATTTGAAATTAAATGAGTTGCGTTGATATTTTTTTATGATATTTAATGAATCATCAAGAATTAAAATAAATTTTATTAAAAAATATAGGTGGACAATTTAATGTTAACATCATATGCCAACAATTTATGTGAATTGATTCTAATAGTTTAAATGGAAGTATTAAGCAATATGAGGTTTTGCTAATTATATAAGTTTGAATTTTGTGAGAATTTTCCAAAGTTAATATATGGAGATCTAGATTGTTGATGAGGATAATAGTGATATGTCACCCTATAGCTAGACATATTCATATAAATCAAATACATGTTCATCTCTAGAGCTTGTAGTCACTATATATATCTTACTAGGATTAAATGGATGAAGTGATTAGATTAATGTTGTTGATAAAATATTTTAACTAATTATTTATTGTTGTACATAAATTGATTTTAATTAGCTTCCCGTGTTATGTTATATTTTTTAACTATATTTTAACATTAGGTGGATATTCTTACAAAAATAAGAATATAAAAAAAAATGTGTTAGTGGTTCATTTTTTTTTTTTTGAAAATTTCTTTTATTATTTGAATGTAAATATATTTAAAAAAAAATTTGCAAGTATTATAGGGATTAAATTACAATCTTTGTAAATCTTTTTCTTTCTTTTTTCTGCAGATGTTAAAAAAAGTCTTACTTAACTTTATATATATATATATATATATATATATATATATATATATATATATATATTGAATTTTCGAAATTAATAATTTTAATAATAAAATTCATAAAAATGTAGAAGTTCAATGATAAAATATATAATCTAAAATACAATACATATTTTACTTTAGACTAAAAATTATCTCACACTAATCATGCTAAATGGTGAAGATTGATAATAGCTAAAAGATTTAAAATTTTATATGATAAAATTAATAAAATTAAAAGTTCAGTGATAACTAATAATTTCGCTTTATATAACTTACACTTTTGTTATTTGATCTATTTTTAATTTAAATGGGTTACATTGAATAATATATATAATTTGTAATAGTGTCTTTTATTATATTTAAATGTTAAAAATTCATAATCTTGCTTATGATATATACATACAAAAAATAGCCCAAAAAGAAAAAATAAATTTATATAATTTCTAATCTTTTCTTGTATGCAAATAGAGGAATGAACTTTTGTATGAAGTTATGCCATCTATAACTTCATATAATCTATTGTTCCATTTTACTCTTGTTACCTGTGTCAAATAAATGTCAATGTGTGTCATGTTATCCTTATTTTTTCTCATTAAAAATTATATTTTGAAATACTTTTTTTTACATTCATTTGACATTACTTTTCTTATTTTTTACTTTCTTCTTTCGAAAAAAATTACAAAAATATATTCTTTTAACACCATTTTATTATCTTATTAGATATATCAAATGAATGTCAACATATATTATCTTACCTTTACTCTTTCTTATTAAACCAAAATTGAGAATAGTGCAAACAAAAACACATAGATAAAGTTGTTACCATAAGTAAATTGTTTTTCACAGAGATTTTTGTTATCTCCTAAACCAATAACAATAAATTTCAACCAGAAAAAGAAAAAAAGATTAAAGTTCTGCTTTAGATTCCTGTTCAGAGTCATGAGTTGTCTTCTTATTTTCTGTTGTTGTCTTGCGAACTGCTGTTTCAACTGCTTTACCTGTTGATTTAGCACTTTCCTCAAATGTTTCTTTGCTTTTCTCTATACTCTTCTTAACTGCTTCTTTAAGAGTTTCTTTGGGATCTTCTCCTACTCCTACCCTTTCCCCACCACTCCTGAAACTGAGAACAAACATGGCATTACTATAATATGAAAACATGAAGTATAAATAAATAAGGGTTAAATATGTTTTTAATCCCTATATTTTGGGACGATTTTGGTTTTAGTCCCTCTTTCAAACTAAGGTACAATTTAGTCTTTCAACTTTAGAAAACTCTGGTTTTAGTCTTTTTTACCAAATTTTTTTAACTTTATTTGTTGTTTCAAGCATGTTTCATTATAGCATTTGGATTGTTTACACTGTTTGACACATTTTTGCATCAATGTTAACTGAGAAACGTGTTTGAAACAACAAATAAAGTTAAAAAAATTTGGTAAAAAGGACTAAAACCAGAGTTTTCTAAAGTTGAAGAACTAAATTGTACCTTAATTTGAAAGAGGGACTAAAACCAAAATCGTCCTAAAATATAGAGACTAAAAACATATTTAACCCAATAAATGTTTAAATACAAACATTTTTTTCTGTTTTGGTCTCTAAAAGTTTTATTTAATCTATATACTCAATGAAACTGTGTTTTTTTTCATTCTCTTATTTCTGGTAATCAAGAATGTATAGGAAATGTAAAAAGACAATAGGTTAAATAAATATTTTTTTCTTTAAACTATATTATGAAAACATGTATTTGCTTCAAAATTAAGCCATAAAATATTTAGTCCATGCAAGTTATAAAAGTAAATATTAAATATATTTTTTATTTTTGAGTTATCATGAAAAATTGTGTTTAATCATAAATTAAATATAAGAAATTTAATCCCTGTATTTTATGGGAAAGTTAATGTAAAATACTATTTTTAACAAACTATATGTGAAGATTATATTTTAATTTACTATGAAATTATATATGAAAAACATTTCATATGTTGTTTGTTGAAAAACAAAAATATTTTCTCTTAATTTTTGTAAAGTATAGGAAAAATATTTTATAATTTAGTTTACAGATAAATATAGTTTTTCATTATATATGTAAAGTATTTCTTATATTCATAGTATACTATAATATAATTTTTTATATGTTGGGTTTGAGACTATGTTTCACATTATTTTCATATAAAGTATTGGATCACAATTATAATAATTCAGGAGTGAAAAAGATATCTAATAAAAAAATAACTAATAAATACTGGGAAAAAAAAGTTTGTAAAAGTAAGAACATGTCAACTTACTCTAAACTTGGTGGAGAAAACTGCATTTGCAGATCTTTTATGACAGTTTTGATTTTGTCCCAGGAGCTTTTGTGGGACTTTCTGAGTAGAGACACAGTATCCATGAGTACCTTGGAAAATAGTGGTTTTTGAGCATCATTTTGGACACCAACTTCGTCAAGTGTTGCAGGTTGAAATTGAAAGAGGACGCAGAAAAGAAGAAAGAGTAGAATGGTTATGCTGAAATTAACCATGCTAATGGAAAAGGGTGGAGAAGAATGAAAGGTATATTTTTGGTAGTTTGAAGCTTGAGATCTCTCTACGTTGAACGTGTTCTGTTCTGTTCTACTACGTGGGGTTTCTATCTTGCATGTAGCAACTGCTCCACGTTCATACTTGAATATTTCAAAATTCAAACATTATTAATATTAAGACAAATTCAAAACCTTAAAATTTGTGGACAAGTTTATTTCTTACTGTTCAATGTTTTGACACCTAATCATTTTTGTCTTAGAAATGTCCGGGTAAGGGTTTTGCTTCATCAAACAATTGAAATTGGAATATATTATAAATAGTATGTATAATTTAATAAAAGTTTACTTATAAAATGTAAATACAGTTTCATTAAATTGTATTTGTTTACTGAAATCCCATTGCAAAGTTACCATAGAGGATTTGATCTAAACCTTTTTCTTGGTAGGATTTTATAAAAAAAAAAATAGGCTAAATGTTTCCCATGCAAAAGATTTTGTTAATTTTAATTTTATTGCAATAGTAAAAAATGTTTTCTGATCTTTATAAAAATTGACTCTTTAACTATTTATGTGGATGATTTGACACAGATAATTAAATTTAATTGACAATTATTTAGTTCACATATTTCGTTGATTTTGAGAATTTTCATTTTTAGTGCACAAATCTTATGTAATGTTTTATTTTTAGTGCGCAAATCATATATAATGTTTTATTTTTAGTATGCTAGTTAATTTTTACCAGTCTTATTAAATCACATCTTGATTTATCTATAATTTTGACGCACTTTTTCAATTATCGTAATTAAGTGATGATACGATGTTAGATTAGATAATATTTTATTATATTTAGTGACAACTAATTTTTAACAAGTTATATCTTCTGAAATGAAAGTTAGGTGGAAAAGTTCTTCATTAAAGAAAAATCAACGACCAAAACCACAAAAAATTAATTGCGAAGAAAATTCTATTAAATTCATATATTTTTATTAGTCTTTCTTATTTGCATTTTTAAAATAATAAAAGCCAGGGAGGAAGTATATCATTCATTCCATGGACCATATTCTTTTAACTAACTTCTAAATTTAAGCTTCTGATATAAAATATCATCAAATTCCATAAACTGACAAAAATCACGTAGACTGATCAAAATTTAGCAATGTACTAAAACCTAATATAATGATTTTTTTCTTGAAAAGTGTTCAGCTTGACTTTACCTACATTCAAACTGCATTTTATAAGAAGAAAAAACAACTTACAGGATAAGATCATTCAACGGTTATGTGGAAGTGGAACACGTGGAATTTAGAGTGCTATCTTACCAATAATAATACTGTTGATATGAAAGAATGGAGCATATATCATTTAAATTCTCCCCAAACATTGAACAATTAGCTCCTCTGTAGACTGAGAAAGCCTCTTGAAAACGAATGAATCAATTAAGAAGTTACAATGGGAACAAAGAATTTAAACATGTAATAACTTCGTTCCATGCAAGAATACATCCATGTATTAGCAATGACTAATTACCAAAAATACACAAATAAATCTTCAGACATTAATATCTGACCGCTTTGTTCTGGCCACAGCACTGATTTCTGAGATGCCTGACAAGGAATACCTAGGGAAACTATAGTTTTCCGACACCGAAACTGGTTGTTGAGGATAGAGTGTGGGTGGCGGTGTTAGATTGCGTTGTGCTGGAAGTGGGGGAAGCGTGTTGTATTTGTAAGAATCACCGCTTAGACTGCAATCAAGCAATGAACTTTTTAAGGAGTGGCCTAAACAAGCAAGGAAATGGGCAAACACACGTGAATTATATAATTCCATCACCAAACTACCTAGGATCTGTGCATAATCTTTCAACTACCATTGAACACAATGATCCGGAAATTTTCACCCCAAGGAGGCAAACCCAAAATTGCATTATTAGTCGTCTTTCCATGAATGAAAAATATGATCAAGAAGACATCTTCCAGCCAAAAATACTGCGGTCATGGTGGTGATGATAAAAGCACATCAGCATACCTTCTTCTATTGTAGGACAGATCATCTTCTGTGAAATTTTCATCTATACGCTGAGCTGGTCTCTGAACAGAAGGAACGGACCATGCTGGTGAAGGTATTTCATCTGAGAAATATCTTCTCCTGATCAACTGAAAGGAAATGTACCAGAAAACTCAGATGGCAACCCATAAATTATAATTTATAGAGACAGAGATCAAAGACCGTACTCACCATGCGGAAAAATTTCACCACAGCCTCTTTGTCATACCTTGCTTCTTTTGCAGCCTGCAGACGTCCAACATAAAAATCACAACCATTACAAGAAGAATGAATTCGATATCAACTATTCAACAGAATGCAAAATCTGGGCATTTCTTTGCATCAATAGTTAAAAGATATGATCTGGTACTTCAAAGGAACAACAAGTATTGCGATTTAGAATATCAACATGAGAAATGAAGATTCTCAGAAAACATAGCATCTCCAGTCTAACATTTTCCTAACACAGCACAGTGGGCAATGCCTGATCTAAATTCATTATTCTTAGTGAGTGGCTCAAAAAAATATACATGGATAACCTTTAAGATTAGTTAAAAAGATAAAATGTTTAATGATTAGCCTCTCAATTTGAAAATGGATGAAAACAGAAAAACCTATTTTTAATCCAGATGGTGGTACCAAAGTGAAATGTGATATTGCCACTCAATTAGCTAAATGAAAATACTCCTCCATCCATATGCAGTGATATTGTCACGAAAAGTAAGTGTAAATTATTCATGCTTAAAAAAAATTTAATATGTTCGAAAAACAGCAGTAGTTTAAAATATAAAACACCTAAAATTTTAAATTGCTACTTGCTAGTAGTTGAAATTCCCTGTAATTAGCATTAACATCAGATTTATTCAAATCTAACCGAATACAACATACTACTTAACATGAGGGTAGCATACTATCTCAAACATTGAAAGTGGAGCAAAACCAACTTGTAAAAGTGAAAAATTATTTAGTTTAGACACCTACAGCAACAAGGCCCCCACTACCAGGAAAACTCTCAGTCAAAGGAAGCTCCTCGCTGGAAGGAAGCAAACCCTGCTTCTCAACCCATTGGCGTGCAACATCAACAAGATTCCCACTGCTTCCTCTTGTACCCTCTTGTGC
The DNA here is from genome assembly GCA_036885675.1 of Vigna mungo. Classification (NCBI taxonomy): domain Eukaryota; kingdom Viridiplantae; phylum Streptophyta; class Magnoliopsida; order Fabales; family Fabaceae; genus Vigna; species Vigna mungo. Next base: position 62,650,986 of record CP144700.1, read on the forward strand.
AGCAATATCAGCTTTGTTACCAATAACAATAAATGGAACAGGAAGGCCACCAGGACCACCAGATCCCAAAGGAGCTGAAAATGTCCCAGTTGCAGCAATCTCAGCTGCCCACTTCTGCAAGCTAGTCTTTGTTCTTCTCTGTGAAAGATCGTGAACAAAAATTACACCTGCAAATGAAGTCCAAACAAGGTTTCAAAGTCTAAAAGTTTCAAATATTCACTAACTGTTACTAAATTTACTTGTCAAGAGTTCCAGAATACCCAAATGCTATTAAGAGGCTAATGCAATTATCAGGATATTGGTAATTAGGGTATTTTGCAAATAAATGAAGTTTGGACTCTAGATAGACAGCTAAATCTGTAGGATTTCTTCTAGCAGATTTAGAACATTATTGCAAAATGTTCCATATCAAAATTCTATTATTTTCAGAATGCAAGGATTGAAAAAGAGAAGCCAATGATACATAATGACTGAAATAAACACGGAAATCCTCTTCCTTATTTCCTTAACCCCTTGATCACAAATCTTGATCCATCATTTTGTGGATTGCCACATAATTAGATTGCATCTATACAACTACCTCTGCAATGTAAGCAATTATATGTTTTAGAAAACTAAAATAATGGGATTTATTTTACTCACCATTAACCTGTGAGTAAAAAAGGGACCGACAATCTTTGTACCGTTCATGTCCTGAGACATCCCACAGTTCAACAAAGAAATCTCTCTCAGAATCTCCTTTTAGGCTACTAGAAGAGCTTCCTGAATTTCCATAAGTAGTATGCTGGAAAAAGAAACAGAAATTTGGTAAAGACTTTACTTTGGGTACATAAGTAATGTATTAGTCATGTAATCATAGAAGAATCTGGGGTAATTACTTTCACATCAACTGCACAACCAATTGTTTGAGGAGGGCGAGCAATTGGAGAACCTTTTATAATCAGGTTCACTAACGAAGTCTTCCCAACACCTGCAAGGAGGATGAGAAAATATGACAAACGCGCAACTATGATATCTATGAAAAATGTACTCGGAGGGAATCATATGAAGGGTGACTGGTACAAGTAATCAGAAGCTCAGAAAATTCTAACTTTTTTATTCATCATTTACCTAAGGTTAACTAATGCACATTCAGGCTTATGATGTTTAGAGATAAGAAGTACCACCATTGGCGAAAATAACTTGGTTTCATTTTGTATCCTTCCATACTAGAAATGGCAAAAATAACATTTTAGTATAAGGTGAAAACAAGAACCAAAGTGAAAAGAGTAAACATTGGATAATTATTATTAAAAACATAATATAGAAACAGAAAACATTTCATCAAACAAAGTGGGTACTAAAGAGAGATTTTGATGTGCTTGACGTTGAAATATTGACTGATGCAAACAATAGTTTTTCCAAAAAGCTTAAGAAAGGCATCATATGCTAGGATATCTGTCAGCAGTATCACCATTAAGAAAGTCTATGTTAGGCTTGCTAGGGATGGGAATTAGGCATAACTACCTAACTGATCTAGTTACAGGAAGAGGGAATTGAATAATAGAATAATGAGGAGAAGGCAGGGAGAGAGGGCACATTTTGGTGAAGTTGATTAAAAGGGGAAAAGCAGGACTTTCCTTCCGATTGATTTCCACCCGTCAATATAATCTTCGCCTTCAATAAAAATTTCAATTCCTACCTCTAGATTCTGAATCTGAACCAGATCTTACAATACTAAAGCAAGAATTATTTCCTCAACCTATTAAGCAATATTAGATTATTATTTCTGTCTAGATGGGACTTCCAACAATTTCCCTCTGCCCAGAGTTGACTTATACAAAATGATTTTTATTTCCTCAACCACAATCTTCCAAGTTGACTCTCTTACATTAAGAACCCAGGATCTCTTAAAGCAAGCGTACTTAAATGGATTCTCTAAACCACATATACCAAAACGAAATATTAATCATCCAACCCATTTCAAATTGAACATCTACAACCTTACAGCATCAAGGTATTCAGCGTCTCCATGACCACAATTGCAATTACAAAATCAAAGATCCAACGAAACAAGAACTCACAGCCACAACTTAAAACCTTGACAGCTAAAATCATTAACATAACTCATCAAGTTCCCATTGAGTGTTACAATAACTATACCACCGCCATCATGATAACATTTCTCCCTCCCCTGATTCAATGTTTCCAACAGAAATATCAAAAATCCAAACGGATCCTAACAGTGCACCCTCCCACACTCAATCAACTTGCCTTATGCGCACACTTCACAATCACAAAACTCACCATCATAATTTATTTTTTCAAAAAAACGGCACTTATCCTAAAACCTTAAATTTCAGTGCAATAATAAGATTACCACATACAATTGGAAACGAAATAATAATAATAATAATAAAACAGTGAACACGGCCTAGTAGTGTACTTCAGAGTATACACAAGTTTTATTCTTCAAAATTAGAAGGAAACAAAATTGGTAACAGAAAAGGGTGGATTTTAAAGAAAGACGAACCTGAATCACCAACAACCAGCACTCTGACCTGGCCACACAGGACCCCACCGTTCAACTCTGTGTTCTCCCTGTCACGGTCCCTCCAGAACATGATTCCCTCTTCACCGACGATAATCTCAAAACACGCCTTCACCACCACACGCACGTGAGCTCATCAAGTTCCAAAACCCATGTCACATGATAATCACGCCGGGATCGGAGCGAGAAGTTGATGCTCCGGCGTCGCGCATCTCGCGAGAAAACGAAATGGAAAGCGCGAAACGCAAATCGACGACGGATCTGAGGAGTTTGGGATGCGGTGAAAGAGAAAGGGATTAGGGCGAAGATGATTGATTTGTGGTGTGTGTCTGTGTTGTGCAGTGTCTTCAAAATGGCTTTGTTTTTTGACGCGATGGTGGCGGAAAGTTGAAAGAGATGAACAATTCACCGTAATCATACCATCTCGCTACTCATTCGTGTAAACCACGCGATGCAAGAGCACGTCATCTCCTTAATTAAAATGTTTTGTACTTTAAACCCATAAAAAAAATTGATTAAACTGCTTTTTCTTTTTTAATTTATAAACTTTAGGAAAAGTTAATGATGTACTCTATCTAATTGTTATATGGTGAAAGTAATGCTAAACTTGATTTCTTAAGCAAGTATTGAGTTTTTGTGCATAAAAAAATTGTGAATAAGAAAAAACCTTTATTAAGGATGATCTAGCTTGGTTATGAATATTAATTATCAGTGTAATCAAATGGAATTAAACTATGATTTTTTTTAAGATAAAATAAGTATGGAGACTAATGTTATTTGGGGATGGCAAAAAAATATTATCCTAAATATATGTATATAGACTCTATAATACATGTCAAAAGATTACTTTCAACGAATACAAAAAAAAAAATCTATTATTATTTGTTCTTAGTTTACCAAAATAAATAATTGTTAAAATCTAAACTAATTCAATCATAAGTATTATATATTATTAATAATAAAGTACATTGTAAAAATAATTAATACTATAAAATTAGAAAATGAAAAGTTAAGTGCAAAAACTTATTTCAATAGCGCATCCTTATGTTATTCAGTATTAATACAATGTTGGTAGTAAAATAAAGAAAATTATTAATTCATTGCCTCCAACATGTGATAAATGAAAAAAAGAAAAAAAAAAGTCTTCTTTTTCCACCCCCATCAGTCTTTTCCCACTAAACGCATTGGGTAATAAGGCCAAGCTGAGCCCAAAACATATTTAGTGAAGGCCTCTTCGGCCATTGCCATTGGCACCCCACAAATCACTATTAAACTCATTTCACTTTTTAAAAAATTATATTTTAACAAAAATATCTAGTGTGTTTCATTCCTCTCACAACAGAATTAATATAAATTTTAATGATGCATCTCACAAAGAATTTGGATTTTTTAAATTTTACATAAACTTCTCCATTCTTTAAACTCATTGTATCGTCACAATTTTGATTAAATAGTAAAATTATTTTAGTAATAAAAATATATAAAAAAATGTAAGTATAGTTTGAAAAATATAAGATTGTAAGCAACAAGAAGTTTCTCTTATGTTGTGTCAAAGTCAAACCAACCAACTTCAAATTACAAAATGCCAGCACCATTAACTTGAATGGATATGCACTTGTCAACTATACCTTAAACAATTCTTAATTTATTAGGTTAACAAAATAAAGTATGAACTTTGATTCATACGTTTCCCAGCAGTTTCTTCTTTCCCTATTTAAAGTTAACATGTTATGAAATTTATTTTTCCCTATTTATGTTATGAACTTTGAGTGTTATATTTATAGACTTCATCTAATCTAATGAACTCCTATGAGAGGATCATTTTTTATACATTTTAGTAAGTATTAGTTATTTTTTATCCCAATTTATACACGAATTTACAAAAAGTTATTGATATTTTGTACTTAATCTTAAGGCCGACTTACCAAGTAAGCCTATTCAATAAGTCATTCTACAAAACCTAATAGAAACTAATGCCTAAAGTTATTAAGATGTATCGAAAACAAATATAAGAGATAATACACAAAATTAAATTCAAATTATATGAAAATAAATTAAAATTCTAAAATATTTTAAATTTGGTATTGACTCTTTCCTACTATTATTATCTAGTAAATCAAGATGAAATCAAATGAAAGAAAATATTCTTAACTAGTTGAATATCTTTGAATGTTATAGAATTCACATGTACAATTGTACTTACGGAGTTGAATATATCTTAAAAAGAGTTTTCTTCTGCTTTAGAGGTTGTTTTTATCTTTTTTTATCCTCTAATCCTCCTTTATCTTTCTAGTATTCATCGAGTTTTGACTTTACTTCTTACATTAAACACGTCTTAATATATGACTTTGAACATTAATTTGAGTGTAAGAGAATCTTTTGTAAAACACTCACTCATTCTGTAAAAGACGAGTATCAAAAAGAAAAAAAAACTAGAAAATAAATATCGAATAAAAACATTTCGTAACGAGTCTTACTAATATTTTTAACTCGGTAAGTACATGAACCAATAAAATAGACCAACAAAGCTAGGTTTAAGGAAAGTTAAAAAAGAAAAAAAAATATGTAAAGAAAAAAGTGTTAAGAGAAATTATGAAATTTAAAAATGAATAACAAAATATTTAAAATTTTATTTTATATGGTTAAAGATAACTTAAATTTATTTATTAAAATTATTCACATCAAAATAAAAGTCGGTTCTTACAGCGTAAGCTTAATCAATAATGTACTTTTTGATGTTATTTAGGATTTAGGATACTTAAATTAAAAATCTTTTTTTTTATACACATATATATTTCACTCAGATTTATTTTTTTTTTAAATAAGAAAAAAAAATTGTTACGAAACAGAGTTCAAGAGATACTCAAATCTGCTTTTATAAAATTTGAAGAAAGTTACATATGAACTAACAAAGGTTGGTTTTGAAATGAAACTCCTCTAAAAAAAAGTTATAGAATTGATAAAAAAGTTCCATGATCTGAGTACAGACTCTCTTGAATAATCTATTACATGATGAAAATAACTATGATTGATTAAACCTTCCCCTTCATGAAAACCTGTTCTTAGTTGGTGTCATTTGGAAGAAGTAGAATGATCAGAATGTAGGAAAGAGATAGGGCTGTAGTATGTGGTAAAAGGGCTCTCATGATTGTGTACACCTTCATATGTTGTTATCACATAGCTGGAATCCTCTCTGTCCCTTTCCACCCTTTTCTTCACACTGCATCCTCCACTTGAACATTTGTAATAGTTCCTACCATCATTAATCAAATCACCCACTTAGCACAAAAACCTCACAATGTCAAGTCTTGCTATAATATTTTTAGCTCTACCATGTACAATTCTTTACTCCCATTTGGGATTTAAATATCATGCCCACTGGGTTCATAGCCTAGGTCAAATTAATCTTCATTTGACCTTAATCTTGTTATCTTGTACTAGGTTTTTTTGTCTATGTTAATCCAAGTATAGAGTACAAAGGAGCAAGTGAATGAGAAATGTTTTTACCTTAGATTTGGACTGCTCTTCACGGACTTCTTACCATACTTCCTCCACTTGTATCCATCATCCATGACCTCAAGCTCTGATTTAGTTCTGAATGCCACTCTTGGACCCAACCTTGCTTTACTTCCACCATTCGTGTTCTTGCACTTTCTGCATATAATTGTTCAGCACTAAAAATGTCATGTCATGTTATCATATTAGAAGTCTTACATCGACTAAAATAACGTCAGTTTATAATATATAAATAAGGTGCAAACTTTTTTTTTACAAATCGGTTTTATAAAGTTAAGTGGTTTAAAACATACTATTCAATTATATGGTTAGAGTCTATCCTAACTATATTTGTTAAACATATCATTCTACCTATTATCAGAACACTCATTCGAGATTGAATTAGAATTAAAGTTCAATTCTCAACGATTCACATTACAAAATTCTTAAAATAAAGTTCTTTATCCTCCTATCATACTTATATATTTTATTTTTACTTAACTTAGCATGCTTTATTTGATTTGAAGTATGAGAATGAAAGAGAGAGAAAAAGATACTTGCATGATGTTGTTGTTGTTCTTAGAGGTTGCACCAGTGGTGAATCCATGAGTGGTATCACTGAAGGTTGGTTTTTCCGATGACTCAGTGCTTTGAGATGATAGAGAGTCACCATGATGATGATGAAGGAAATCATCGAGAAGGAGGAAATCAGAGAGAGCGATCTCAGGGGATGATGGAGGCATGTTATTATGAAGATGATGAGTATGAGAAGGGTTGGGGTTTCCAAAGTAGAAGAAATCCATTGCTATGTAGTAGTAGTAGTTGAATGCAGAGAATGAGCATTTTATAAGAGTGAGAGTTAAAATAGAGAATGATTAAAAAATGATATCTAGAAGGATAATAATCATAGTTTTCCATTTCAATGTTATTGTTTTCCAGGAACCAGCTTTCTATACTCTTTCCTAGATGATGCAATGAAGCTTCCTCTACACTAATCTCATGTCATTCCCTGACGTCACTGTCAAAAACCACTATGCTGTTTAATTCTTTTTTCTCTTTAATTTATCCAATAATAATAATAATAATATAAATGGATTTTACCCTAATTATTAATTAATTTATTTATTAATTAATTAATTTCCACTTTTTGGTCATGAGGTTTCATTGTCTCATCATTAAATCCAACGTAATTGGCTGGTTAGGTTAACCACGATAGCATATATAGAAAGTTGTGGGCTTGTGGCGGCCGGAGAAAGATCCTTTCACTGAAAACAACAAAACTGATGATCTTAGATTATCAGAAAATTTGTATCAGCCAAATTATGCTTACTCCATGATAATCTTGATTTTAGGTTTAAATGCTTTCAATACAATCAATTAAAAACTTAATTATATTTTCAGTACTTTATAAATTTAAATATTTTTAATTTTATAGAGTATTTCACTGTTTTGTTATTTTTTCAAATAAATTATGAAATTATTATTTTTCTCTTTTCGTTTCTAACTAAATAGTTCATTCTCTCGTTTCTTAGTCTTTTCAAACTCCTTCGTTCAGTAAAACGATTTAGAATAAACTAAAAATAACAAATATTAATTGATTGATGAATTAGAAATAAAAATAAATAAATAAAGTGACAACCACATCGTCTCGTGGACAATTAAAATTCAAATGATAGAGTATTTAAATGAAGGCAAAAAATATTTTGAGCATTTAATAAAACAAAACAAAAATTATTAAAAATTCAATTGAGAATACCTTGTAAGATTCTTAAAATTTAATTAAACCATGAATTAAAGCATTTTGTTTTTTTCTAATTTTTGTTTTAAAATATTGTTTTGGTGCTTATATTAGCATAACCTGATTCTTTAGATCTAGGTACTATTATTTCTCAATGTAAAAATATAATCTCCCACAATCCAAATTATTATATAATTGAGTTTGTAGAGACATAAATATTGGGACTTTTTCTTTAGATAAATGTTATATACCAATTTACACTTTCTTTTTTTCTCAATATTTTCATTACAATGATGAGGTAATACAGTTTCGGTTCAAAAATAAACTTTTTTTAATTAAAAATCACAATTTTTATATCTAATACACATGAAACTTATATTAAGGATTTGAAAGTTTTATATATTATTAAATGGTTGAAGAAGGATATATTTAAATTGTTATATTGATCTCAATTCTTAAAATATTTTTTAAAATAATACTATGTGAAAATTTGACCAATTTCTTATGTTGCATATGTGTTATACCTCCTTGCCTATAATACAAATCAATATTTTATGATATTCTTAGTCAATAAATTTTGAAATGATTGAATTATGTTTGTTGTGATTGGATGAATTAATGTGTCAGTAACAGTGTTGAATACGCCTTGACTGTGACGAGATACTGCTATGTAGTGTAGACCATTTACTCTCGCATTTTTCTTTGGCGAGAACAAAATGTTTTATAAAAAAAGAAAAAGAAAACAAATTATTAATTGCTTTTATTCATTTATTTATTTATGTTAATATTATCATAAGGATTCGAAAAGTCCTTGCTATAACAATTTAAAATATAATTATGCTTGCCGCTAAAAATAATTTAGTTGAATTTTTTTTCAAAAATATTACTTATTATTAATCTTTTAAACTTTTTTCTTATTATTCATCAAGGTCAAATACAAATATTCATAATGTTTAATAGAGATAAATATGAAAACAAATATATAATTTATAAAGTATGTTATTAAAAAAGGCAAAAGTTTATACAAAATATGTTTCATAATAAGAATATAAGAGATTAATTTACAAGGCCTACATGCTTTAGACACGTTTTTTTTTAAATGCGACGGAATATTAATTTTAAATGGACTAGGATACATTTATTATGTCAATGGACTTAAAGTTAGAATATTATTTTTTTGAAAAAAAAGGCCTAAGTCAAAATCTACTTACAAGCTAACCATAAGTGAGTTAACTTGAATTAAAGAGAAAATGAAAAATTTTAAGAAAAAAAAAAGAAAAAGAAAAAGAGAATCAAAGGTGAGATTTCTTTTTGGAATTGAGGTGAGGTGAGTGAAAATTTTATAATAGAAATAATTGAAGTAATGTAATAATTTTTTGGGTTAAATATGTTTTTTGTTCCTATACTTTAGGGCGATTTTGGTTTTAGTTCATTTTCAAACTAAGGTACAATTTAGTCCTTTAACTTTAGAAAATTCTGGTTTTATTCCTTTTTACCAATTTTTTTTAACTTTATTTGTTGTTTCAAACGCGTTTCTCAGTTAACATTGAAGCAAAAATGTGTCAAACAGTGTAAACAATCCAAATGTTATAATGAAACGTGTTTGAAACAGCAAATAAAATTAAAAAAAAATTGGAAAAAAGGACTAAAACCAGAGTTTTCTAAAGTTGAAGGACTAAATTGTACCTTAGTTTGAAAATGGACTAAAACCAAAATCGCCCCAAAGTATAGGGACTAAAAACATATTTAACCCTAATTTTTTATATAAATATATATAAAATATATTTTTTTAAAATAATTTGACATAAAAGTATTTTCTAAAATATAAATTTGAATTAAAATAAATTTAAAATAAAAAAAATTATTATCAAATCTTAAAAATTAAAAAAAAATCTATATTTCAAAATAATAATAATGCATCAAAAATAAATTATTCTATAAATATAAAATTTAAATTCATTTGTTTTATTTTATTTATTATTTCAAAAATTTTAGCATAATTATTTATTTTATTACATTTTTGCCTTAGAAAAAGTTTATAAATATTTAATATATAATGTCATAATATATTAACAATATAGTTATTATAAAAGCTTTGTTTTGGTATCAAAATTAAAAGATAATAAAATATTTTACACATAATCAATCGAATATGTTAGTATTATGTTATTATTTATTATCTTGAGTATATAACACGAGAAGAAAATCTCTACTATGAAATTTATCTTCTTTTTAGTGTTTTAACACGTCTTTTTTCTTTTGGTATGTTTCCATTGTTAGAAACAAACATATATTATTTATTCTTAAAGATAATTTAGAGCATATTTAGTAATACATTTTTAAATCAAGCAGAGATATTTTAATTTTAATTTTAATTTTACATATTATCCAGTTTTATTATTTTTATATATGTATTTTCTTAATTAATTATTTACTAGTGTTAGATTAAAGGGAATGTTGCGTAGTACAACAAATAATAAGAGGGAAAGTACAAGGAAATAGGTGAGATGATAAGAACATTGACTTCAGATAGCAATTTTAGGTCTTTGTGATTCCCACCCAACGCAACGACGCCGTCTTCGTATTTCTATTCAATTTAGTGACATTACTTTTTGTCATCAAAACTTTTACTCACGTGCTTCAAAATCGAACGTGCGGATTTTGAAGAAAAAGGAGACTCAGCAACAAAGAATGAAATTACCAGGAATTGACTACACTGAATAAATAAATAAATAAATAAATAAGTTAGTCAACAATAAATAAATAAATAATTTTGGGAAATGATTGATTAATATTAATTTGGTTAAAATTGAGAAAAAGCACTTTGTTGGTTGGTGACCGGAGGAAAGTGAACGGATAGATGTTGGTCATGAGAATGATAGCACTCACTGAATATTTAATTAATAAGAATATAATTTTTAAGTGTATAAAAGATATTATATTTTCTAATATTAGTGCATTGTGAATAGTTAATATCTTACTTTAATATTTTTGTTAGTGTTGTTGGGTACTCTAATTTCAATATACTCTTTAGGTATATTCATACTTAAAGCAAAAATCACACGTTCTTTTGTGTCTTGGAGTGCATTTGGTGGTAAATGTATGATATAAGATCATATAATATAAGATTGGAATAAAAAATTATAACAAAAGTTTTAAGTTTAAATAGTTTATTTTAAATTGATTTTTATTTATGTTTTTTTAATATTGAAAATATATTAGATTTCCAAAATTAAAATGATTATTTAAAAAAATTATTAATAACTATTAAAGTTAAAACATTTTATCAATGCTATATTTTTAATTTACTGTCAAATTATAATAAATAATTATATAAAATAATATATTGGATGTTAATTGTATGTTATATGTTTCCGGAGCACCTAGAAAATAAGTTTAAGAGTGGTGTTTTTTAAAATGATATTTTATTTTATTATTAAGGTATTAACGTATAAAATATACAATTGTATTTGCTTTAATAGTGAAGGTTTTGCATGTAAATAAAACCAACTAAATGGTACAATAAAATAGATAATTGTAGTGATATTTTGTTATTTTGCACGATAAAGAAAATTAATTTTTTCTTTTTATAGGAAACGAGCAAACAACTTCAATAGACAAATGTTATTTGTGAATAACTTAAAATTGACACAAAGAAAGTTGAACAAAAGTATTAACAAAAATCAATGATAATATTTGAAGAATAATAAGAATTTAGCATAAATCACCCACATTTTAACAATATGTTGTCATAGAATGATTTAAGAACACCAATTGGTTTTTGATGATTATCGAAACATTGTCCATACACAATGGCAAGTAGTGGAATATTTGAAACAAAAAGTTATCTCTACTTTAAACTTTTGATTCTGTTTGTGCACCTCATCATTTTTCTGAAACTTAATTTTACATTTCAATCAAATCTATGAAATATTCAATTTAAAATATTTACAGAAAAATTTATTAAGCCAAAACCTATAAGCAATTTTAAAAGTAAAACAACCACAACAACAAAACGGTCTAATAGAAGCAATACTAACTTCGGGAACAACTTTGAACTCAAGTCTTACAAACACTAAGTTCTGAGCTTTAAGTCCTACTAAGTCCTCTCTATGCCGTATGCACTATGTTTTATGCCTTGTGCACTATGTCGTGTGCCCTAAGCAAATTTTCAATCATCCCGACACGAAGAGAATAAGTATTGACAAATGTCTTATACATTCATTTGGGGTCACTCTTTAGACGCAACCACCTAAGCATAGTAACAATTTTCAATGAATGCTAAATAATTCTCGGTTCAAAATAAACAATGTCATAAGAATAACATAAGATTGCTTGTTTGTTACTACTACAATTTAAGAGATAGTTTTCCTTGGAAAGCCAAAAGATACATCAATGCCAATAATGATAGTGGGAGCATAGAAAACAACACCCACTAGAAGCCTATAAGTTACACCATAAATAAAAACAATGATAAGATAAATAATTTTCCATCATAAATAAGAAATTCAACATATACAACAAATTATATTTGAAGAAATAAGGAATCAAATGTAACATGCGTACCTTAACATTGATCTTCAACCAAACATTTATTAAATATTGATTGTTGACGATTAATGGTGGAGCCAAACATTGGGTAATAATTCTCGTCTTAGCAAGTATTGTATTCTGTTGCATGTTTTCTACAAAATTTAGCATAAACCACTCACAATCTAATAGCATGTTGCTACATAATGATATTAAGAACACTAATTGCTTCTTAATGATTATCACACACTATCCACAGACAATGACAAAAGTAGTGAAATCTTTGAAACAAAAGATATCTCTATCTTAAAGTTTTGATCTTGTTTGTTCCTCTCGCCCTCTTTCTCAAACTTAATTTCTATTTCAGTAAAATTTGTAAAGTATTTTATTGATAAATTTTTATAGAAAAGTCTCTAAAACAAAAAAAATGAAAACAATGTTAAAAATGAAACAATCACAACAAGAAAATCATCTAATATAAACAATACTAACTTTGAAAACAAATTTCAACTCATATCTCACAAACACTAAATCCTAATCTTTAAGACGTAAGTCCTAAGTCCTAGTACACTAGATCCTAAATCATAACCTTACTTTTACATAAGCTTTAAGCCCCACTTATTTTCTCTTTACGTCGTATACACTATGTTGCGTACCTTGTGCAAGAAATATGTCATATTCTTTAAACAAATTTTCAATCATCTCAACATAAAATCCTAAGTTATATTCTATTTATATTAATTACAATTCTTTTAACCAATGTTAATTACTATTATATAATGAAGTTATAATAACAGTTAAGGTTAATCACAGTTTTCTATCAACATTTATGAGTCAAACACTTTTAAGTCAATATTGGTAAAAACAATGTTTTTATTATCAGTTTTGAAATTACTTTTGTATCGAGAGTTATTTATCAAACAATTTTAATCATTATTTTTCTTAATGTTAATAAATTAACTCTCTTTTTTTGTCAATATTAATCATGATTTTTCTATCAAAGTATGTTATATTTTAGTAAATTTTTATAGAAATTTGTTTCAATTGACATCATTTTTTTTTTCTAATATATATTAACACCAATAAGTGATCGAACGGGATAACAATATCGAAGATAGATGTTCAAAAAAGTGACACCTCCCTGCTACCCTTTAATTCAAGGTAGTGTTTTAAAACAGTATAATCGATTTAATAAAGAATAAAAAACTATCTACGCAAATCGTGAATTAAAAAAAAATGGAAATCTGAGAATTGAAAGACGCTTAAAGTAATAACAGAAGAAAAAATATATAAAAATCAAATCATGGTTTTAAGACTTGGTGTAATACAAGAAATTCCTTCAAAATTAAGAAACTCAGTAAAAAAATCTCAAAGTTTGCAATTTTCTTTAAAACATATACCTCACAACAAATATAAGTAAAGAAAAACAATGAACAACTAAGGTATTTAATGGGAAAAATTCAAAATCAGAGCTAAAAAATTAAGTAAATGAATTACAAATGATAAGAAATCAGGACAAGTAAAATCCAAAAAAAGGAAAATTGAATAATTTCTTTTATTAACCACAACTCTTTTTTTTTTATCAACCATCGTGCCAGCAATTTAAGTATTACAACACCAAGAAGAAGACCAATACTGTGATATGTGCATAAAGATCTACACCTGAGTTGAATTTTCAACGAGTTAGACACTTGAGTCAACACACATGTACTAAAGTCAATCCCAAAATTTGCACGATAAGCACCGTCCTTAACTATTCAAAAAGGTTCTAATATTTAGACTGGTAGACCGTGGCTATGGATTACTCTACATTTAATAAAATAGATTGGATGTGTATAATTTAAATTATTTTAACTAAATTCACCATACTTAAATTTTTATCAATTCTTTAGATTGAATCTACTTTAATAATTTTATTAAATATAGTAAGATGGATTTAATCTACTTTATTATATCTGAGATGACTTAGTTTGATATAGCTCCATTTGGATCTCGTAACTCGGCTTAATTTGGATTTTAATTGTCTTATCTAAACATTGATCAAAGTTAACTTGAATCATCAAAATTGACTTGACTTGATCTGGGCCTATGTTCACCCAATTTCACTTGGGTTAACTTGTTTCAATTTAGGTTTAAGTCAACTTGACGTGACTTGGGTCCAAATCAATTCGACTTGATTAGGGATTGTGTTGACTCGGTTTGACTGCAGGCTCGAAATGACTCAACTGGACCTTATCGGCTTAACCTTTTGACTTGGAATGACTTAGGTCGATCCTTCAGTTCGAACTGATTTAACTCAACTTTCAGCACATGCTGGCTCACTTTGAACTTCAGTCTAAGCTGACTTGTCTCAAACTTTGGTTAGATTGACTAAGCTCCACCATTAGCTCGAGCCACATCTTGGGTAAAGTCGTCTCAATTCTTCAATCTGGATTAAATCCTTTTGACCTTCATATCAAGCGAACTTGACTCAATTCTTTAGCCTAAGACAATTAGGCTTGACCTTTGACCTGGACTGAGTTGACTTGATTCGGTTCATGCAAACTCGACTAAACTCTTTGGCCAAAGTCAACTAGTATTGATGGTTTAGCATGGGCTGACTTGGCTTGACTTTTAGCACTTTGACTCGACTCAAATTTTTAGCCTTGGTTACATTGGTTCAATTTGTTGGTTTGGGATAACTTGGCTTAACCTTTCGATCCGACTAACTCATATCAATCAGTAGTATGGACCAACACATTTAGACCTTCAACTCTAATCAATTTGACTTAATTCTTTAGTTTGGGCTAACTCATATTGATTCTTCGGCCTAAGTTGATTCAATTCATTCTTCGACCATGCTAACTTGACTCTGCCCTTTGGCTTGAGTCAAATCTCATTGACCTTCAACCTAGGTCGACTTGCCTCCACCTTCAACCTTGGAGGTCGTGTCACAACCTTTTGTTTGGACAAACTCGTCTCAACCTTCAACCTAGATTGACTCAATTGAACCCTTTAGTCTGAATAAACTCGGCTTTACCTATGTTAATTTGGCTGGACCTTCATCTTGAGTCAACTCAACTCAAATTTTAACCTGAATTGACTATGTGGATCAAAACCAACTTGAATAGACCAATCATTCACAACCTTGACCCAACTTAGAAGCGTATTAATCTTGGATTTTCAAAATTCAAAAGATAATCCAATCCAAATTTAATTAAGTGGTTGAACTTAAAATCCAAAAATATAAATTTCAATTTAGGATAAATCTTTAAATGGTCTTAAAGTAATGTTGATTTAGATTATTATAAATTAGATTTAGAAATTGGATTTTTTTTCTATTCTTAAGAGGTGATTTAATGACATCCAATAAAATTATTAGGATATAAATTTGGTATTATATTAAGAAGTAAGTTAAAAATTCGTTTTTAAATTGAAAATTGTTGATCTTATCTTTAATAAACACAAGATCTCGAATAGTAACTAAAGAAAAATGAGGTAGATTTGGATAGCACGTTATCATTGAAAGTATGCTTGTCTCACGTGTGTCTTAAATAATCTTTCCAAAATATAACGGACAAAACTGCATTGGCCTATAATGTATCAATATAAATATCAAATTTACATTGTACAGGAGCTATCCTTAATTATCAAATGTTATAGAATAATAAAGAATGTACGAAAAAAGTGTGTTAACAATTTTGTTATGATTATGTTCTTGAAATAACATTTTTTATGATTCTAAACTGATGCAGTTAAAAAAATACATAGAAGTGAATGTTAGTAATAAATTCTCTTAACATTTTTAACACAAAATTGTTTAAATTCAGAAAGCACCTGAGTCTATTCTTTCGTCAATAAACCTCATTCTTAATTTTGTATTTCCCCTTTTTTAAATTGATTTACATTTAGAATATTTGACATTCATAGAGAAAAAAAATTGAACATAATTATTTTTAGAGGTCAATTATATTAAAATATATTTTTTATTTTCTATAAACATATATCAAGAGAAAAAATGTTTAACAGGATAAACTTTGGAATATGTTATTCAAAATTAATAATATATATATATATATATATACATATATCCTAGGAATAGAAAAGTTTTTTTTTTTAAATAAAGAAATAAAGATGTCAGGGAAAAATAAGTTTAAAAAGTAAAAGTGAATGTTTAAATAAGTAAAACTAAGTTATAAAAGTTAAAAACTCAGTCAACATGTTACATTCAAATAAAATAAGAAAAGTAAATGCAATTTCATTTAAAAAATAAGTATTATATATTAAAATACAGTTGAGTGAATATTTATTTAAAGATAAAAAAAATGATAATATTATTTTATTAGAGATTTAATGAGGTGGGAAAGTTGAATTTTATCTGTTGTTTAATTTGTGTTGACATTGTTTTTGTTACAAAATTTGAAGGCTGTTAAAGCATAAACTGAATACATTGGTATTAATATTAGTGGCATTATCCGAAGAGTTTTGACAGACTCACGGAGACATTGGTAAATCTTAAATGCTAGCTTTTCAGAAAAGACAATATCAGTGCTGTAAATTAAATGCAAGCATCATCGGTTTGTTCAAAGTGTGTGTCAGATGAGACTAGATTGCAACATAACGGAACTGTCTCAACTGTCAAAAGCAGAGTAAAACCTTCTTTATACAGATTTTGGTGTTAGATCCAACAATTAGAGGCAACCACGTATGTTTCAAAGTCAACTAAGCAAAAAGGAAAAACATTGGTGTGATTTGTGACATAACAACAACCTTTTTATATGTTAAAAAACAATCATGCTCCGCTGTCACTGGAACGTTGGTTTTGGTTTGCAAATCACATGATACTCACTTGCCTTGTTCAAATGCAGAAATGAAGAAAAAGAGAGAGAAAAAAGCAATTCCCCTCAAACAAGGATAGCACCAACAACAACCATTAAGAGAAATCAAGAACTTTCCCTTTTCTCTCATGACACCCTTTATTTTCTTCTTTTCTCTTTTCTTTTAATTTCCCATTCTTCACAAAAAGAGAAACTTCTTCTTTCTGCCTACACCCTTTTCACTCTCCCACATGGATGTTTCCCAGAGAAAGAGAACTTTGCTTAAGGTCATTGTTCTTGGTGATAGTGGGTATGTATGAGTATGAGTATGAGTATGCCACCTTTTTTCTGCATTCCAAGTTTTCCTTTTTTGCTTTAATGCTGCTGTTATTACCTCATGTGAATGCTGATTAATCCCTTTTTCTTGATCTTCTTTTCAGGGTGGGAAAGACTTCTTTGATGAATCAGTATCCATTTGCACTTCAATTTACAGTTTGAAAGCAAAAAGTAAATAAACAAGTGAAAGTTTGGTAGTTTAGTTTTTCTGATGCCAATGATTCGCTGTACTTGCATTATTCATTCCAAAATCATGAATGCTTTTGAGTTTTTCACTGTTTTGAATTTGTTTTCTTTCGTTTTTCCAACGAGTCTCTGTAAAGTGTACATGAGTTGGCACTAGCTTTTGTAGGTGCATGTCCTGCTGGAAAAATATTATTGGCTACATCACAGATTTAGTTAAAAACTGAATATGTTTTGCATATTCAAAATAGTTTTTCTTAGCAATATCGGAACTGACTTAAAACAAAGGCTCAAATTGGGTTTTTGAGTTTTTTATTACTGAAACCAGAAAGTAGTGTATATGATATATCATTGTGGAACATTAACTTTGAATTCAGATACGTTTATAGAAAATTTAGCCTGCAGTATAAAGCCACAATTGGTGCTGATTTTGTCACAAAGGAGATACAAGTTGATGACAAACTGGTAACATTGCAGGTGAGCACTTTAAAATGTGATCAAAGTTTTACCCCTTTGGAATTCACACATGCTTTGGCTGACACAATTTCAGTACCTTTTCAACTTTTGGTTTACACAATAAAAAATGAAACACAATGTTTGGCAGATTTGGGATACCGCAGGGCAAGAAAGGTTCCATAGTCTTGGGGCTGCATTTTATAGAGGGGCAGATTGCTGTGTGCTGGTGTATGATGTAAATATACACAAGACATTTGATACACTAAACAATTGGCATGATGAGTTTCTTAAGCAGGTATTTTTTACTTCTTCATACCATCTTTCAATTGTTCCTCTTTTTGTATTTGTTTATTTGGTGATTTCTATCTTCTGTTTGAATCATTTTGTCCTTGAGTTGAAGTATAACCAAACCAAACCAAATTTAAAATATATAAATAGATACAAATATTATTTTACGAATTGATTTTTATAAGGTTGAAAATAAACTTAAACTCCATCTTTTAAAATGACTTCAAAATCATTTGAACCTTATCTTAATTGATTTAAAGTATATATTACAATTTGGTTTGTAAAGCTACAATTTGGTTTGTAAAGTTGTTAGCATACAAACTAAGTTCTACATCAAATAAAATAAGAGATGGACATGAGTTTATATATACATAAGATACCTCTCTTGATAAAAAGTCTTTTGGAATGGTACCAAAAACAAAACGATAAGGACTTAATAAAAAATGGACAATATCTTATTATTGTGACGATTTATGTGTATTGAACCTCTTTAAATATTGTTCCAGTATTTAAATATCATACTGAGTTATTAAAAATCTTCACAATCTTTGATTTTGAGCATGGTCCAACATCCCAATTCTCCATCTTCGATTTTGTGATCTTTGACGTTAACAAAATTCCTATCTTTTCTTCATCTTCTTCTATAATAAGATTTCTCTAACTTTTCTTATCGACTCAACAACATTTAACAATGTGACTGAGCTTACCATAATTGTAGCACTTCATTGATCTACATTCATATTCATAGTGGTCATGCTTGCTACACTTAAAACATTCCACTTCTAACCGATCTCCTCGGCCTTTTACTACGCGTCTTTTGAAGATGCATCTGTCTTCTCACCGCTATATATATATATATATATATATATATATATATATATATATATATATATATATATATATATATAAAATCGGTTGAAGATGCTATTTCACCAGTCTGATCTGTTGTGCATATTGGTGTTTGATCTCAGGGTGATATGAATGATCCTGAAGCGTTTCCCTTTGTATTACTTGGGAACAAGGTTGATGTAGACGGTGGAAACAGTAGAAGGGTATGGAATATATGAAATTTTGCAGCAATTATTTTTTCATATTAGCAATGATTTTGTATATTAAAATAGTGTCTGCCATTTGTTGCAGGTGACTGAAAAAAAAGCCAGGGACTGGTGTGCTTCCAGGGGAAACATACCATACTTTGAGACCTCTGCAAAAGAAGGCTACAATGTTGAAGAGGCTTTTTTATGCGTTGCAAAAATTGCACTAGAAAATGAACACGAACAAGACATGTGAGAATGCACAGTTTGTACCTTGTATTTGGTTGTAGTTATTCTTAATTAATGTTGTAATGTTGGTTGCAGCTATTTTCGAGGAATCTCTGATGCAGTTTCAGAAGCAGAACAACAACGAAGTGGTTGTGCATGCTGAAGTGACCATGTATTTTACTGAACATGTTTGGTTTTGCACTTTGTCACAATATCATTCAATTTATTAAGCTGTATTTATCTTTAAATTCCAAAATTAGCCTCTCAGTATGCGTGGAACCCCCTTCTTTGCTATCACCACTTCAAGTTTTAATTTTCATTATCCAGCCAAATCTAAATTTTGTTATTTATTTACTTTATAACTAGGTATTTTTCAATGATTTTTTATGACAAATTTTAGACAAGAAAAGTATGAAAAAAAAAAAATACTTTTTTTGTTTTTTAAGTTAATTTTTAGAAACTCTATATATTTTCTGTGACTTTATTTTTAACTTGTATAAACTTATATTTGTTTGCGGAAAGTTTATACTATTTTTTTATGTTTTTTTTTAAATTAATGAAGAATTAACAATTATGTTATCTCTTGTATGTGTAGTATTAAAATTCTCCTTTGAATGAGTGATTTCTTAATAAAATTCATTTTTTTAAATTCTTTACTCAAATAATATATGTTGTCATAAATTATTTTAAATTCTTTAACTTTTATTAAAATTCTCTCTCAAAATACGTTATAAAAAAATAATTTAATATAAAATATTAGAATATATCATGAAAGTAACATGTCACACACACACACACACACATATATATATATATATATATATATCAAATAATTAATTTTTCAAAGTTTCTCTAGTTTTTTTATTTGATATTTTAAAATAACATAATTAATAATTTGGTCTTTAGGAATTTAATTTATTTTAGTTTAAATCAAGTCTTTTTAAAAATAATTCAATTTGTTTTTTTTTTTCAAAAGGCTTAATGTAATTTTTCAACTAAATTGATGTTAGCGTTGTTTGGAAAATGTTATTATCAAAATAATATGAATGGAATGAAGAATATTGATATATATGACTTGTCCATTTTAGTATGTTTGACTTAAGAATTGTGAACTGGTTTTTGTTTTGTTAATATTGTTAATATGTTATGGTTAATGATTAACAAGTGAGTTTGTAGGCTGTTTAAGCATATTTTTTTTTAAATGACGTATAAATATAATAACGATAATTTTATTTAATATTTACTAATTTGGATGCATCCTATGAGTTTATCTTGATAATAAAATTGAAGTAAATTAACTAAACATAATATTAATATCTCTATCTAATCATATAAAATTAAAATTTTTATAAACAATATAATTGAGCAAATTACTAAAAAAAACTCTAGTAAACTCAACCTGCGTTTTATCTAGTAGAGGCTAATAAGTTAATTCGTATGCGCCTCACATTGGTATTTTTACAAGTACATGTAAACAATATAACTGAACAAATTAAAAAAAAAAAAAAGTTAATGAGGAAATACTTAATTAAAGAATATAAAAATTTCAACAATTAATAAATAAAAAATTAATGAAAATTTAATAAAAAAAGCAATAAAATAAAATTTATGAACTTATTTTTGATTTTTTATGGAAATTTTTCCGGCTGAGATTATTCTATGAGCTGAACACATGAATTACGTAGAAATATCAAATTCGAAAATCCCAACCAAACACGTCACAGACATACACACACCATGGTTGAAGTTTGAGGCAAACAGCACGTGTTGTGGGTGCATTTCTCTCTTTCTCTCTAAACTCCAATGGCTTTCTCTGCAATCTCAGCTATGCAATCTCCTCAATTTGTTCGTCTTCCTATCTCCTCCCCGCAATATTCTTCACCCATAGTCAAATTTTCACCGCTAAATCTAAAACGCCCTAAACCACTCTCCATTCGATCAGTTTCAATCCCCGGTACGCCATGCATCCTTATATTTCCTTGTTTGTTAATTTTCTCTTAATTAGCAACATCAATGACAAATATCATTATTAGATTATAATTTTGTGGTTCGGAAAACAAATTATACATCTTTCTAGTTTATAGGAATTGGGACGCACTTTCTTCAATTTGAACATTTTGTTCTCAAACTTTTGCGAATGATTTCGTCTCCATTTAATACGAGGTTCGATTGTTTGCCAGAGTTTATTGGCTTTGATTTCATGGTTGGTATTGGTATGCATGATTTGGGTTCTGCCTACCCTAATTTCGAGGAAGGTGTATTGGCCAGGGTAAAGGATGAATGTTAAACAGTGGATGTATGCATGCCGGAACTCTTCTGTTATAATTTTTGCTTCCTTATTATGGGATTTCAACATAGTAGTCAACTTTCTTACCCTTTCATTTAGGGTTTGTCTGGGTAAAAAACTTGCGGCTTATTAGAAAAACTTCTTAATAAACCCTTTTATAAGTTGTTTTTATAGAATCTCATAAATATTTACAAAAGTGTGTCATAAGATAAATTTTATAAAACTCTTCCTAATGTGCCCTTAATACCTTTTCCTTCTCTATCAGTTTGCTTTATACTGCAATGAAAGGGATATAAGTAAATAGTAAAAAAGGCTTGTGGACGATATCATATCGGTCATGTTTGCCTCTGTATAATCGATTACACTTATGTGATGAATTGGCACATCACTAGAAGAACTTGACTTCTTAGATGGCTGAGGGGATGATAAAATTTCTGAATCTTTTAATGATTTGGCATTACATAATCTATAATGATGTATTTCACTGATGCTTCCTAGTTGATCTCAATTAGGCATTATATTAATATATGAAAATTTAAATGATGGGTACCATGCCATCAATCACAATGTTGGTAATTGCATTGTCATCAGAGTTTTCACGCATTGCCACACGCCATCACCAGTATCTGTGTGTGTAACACACACACCTGGCTCTAGCAAAGCTCACTCATCCCGCCAACACTAGCAATGTCGTTGGGACCTCTTGATGAACTAACTTTGATACTAGTTTTCTTGTATGATTGGCTCATGACCTAGTTCGTGAATGTGCCTCGATTTGTGATTCTTCTTTGTGCACAACAAACAACTAACTTCCAAAGCTAGTAGTTCATGTCTGACTCAGACTACAATATGTATGGAGTGGGTGATGGATCCCAAGTTTGTGCATCCACTCACCGCTAAGGTAGTTGTGTGCTTTCAATGGAGGGTAAACATATACCAATGTAGAAGAGACACACTTATGAAGAGATTGTTGGAGTCAAGTGAGAGTTGGAGTCACACATTTGATAAAATTGAACAAGATGAGCAAGTTATAAGGAGAAAAGACTCGCAAACCTTTTGCCTTCAGATTTTGAGTTAAGAGTAATGTCAAATTTCTCTTTTATGATTAACTCATGACATGACCCATTTGCGAAATATCTCCCTGTTTGTGGTTCCTCCTCGTGCTCAACAAAATTCTCAATCTGTGAGACGAAAGGGTTGTAGGGTGAAAAAAAATATTTACAGTAAAATACAAGACAAATAGGACAATAGAAAAGTATAAAGGCAGATTGGTTGCAAAGGGATACACTGAAACTTGTAGAATTGATTATGAGGAGACATTTGCTTCAATAGCAAAGATAAAGACAGTTTGATTAGTTCTTGATCTAACATTTTGTTTGGGACTTGCATCAATTAGATGTGAAGAATGTCTTTCTTCATGGAGGTTTAGGAGAAGTGTACGTGTAGATTCCTTAAAGATTTGAAACTCATTGTGGAAGGAATAAAACGTGTCTCCTAATGAAGGGCTTATATGGTCTTAAGCAATCTCCAAGAACATTGATTGGGAAATTTATGAAAACAATGTTTTCTTTCAGATACAAGTAAAGTCAGGGAGATTATACTTTATTCATAAAGCACTCAACTACAAGTAAATTCACTATATTATTGGTTTATGTGGATGATTTGATTATTGCATAAGATGATGAAACAAAGAAATTAACTTTAAAGAAAAATTTGGCTGTCAATATGAGTGAAAGGTTTGGAAAATCTCAAGTAGTTTTTTTTTGGAATAGAGGTTGCTTATTCCAAACAGGGGATTATCATCTCCCAAATAAAATATGTACTTGATCTCCTCAAATAAGCATTTAAGTTGGGTTTGGAACCCCCGATAGTTTCTATTGAACAAAATTATAAAATTGGAAGTAAAGAGAGTTCTCTTATAGAAAAAAATCCAATATTAGAGATTGGTAGGAAAACTTAAACATCAATTATATGTGAGCCAAATATTGTTTATGCAATTATTGCGGTAAACTGTTTTATGCATGGTCAAAGAGGAACACATGCAAGTAGTTGACAAAAAAATTTCAGTACTCGAAGTCACACTCAACATGAACTACGGTTTAGGAAAGAGAATTTAACCCTAAAGATATATATTGATGCAAACTATGTGTGTTTTGTTACTGATAAAAAATCTACTTTTGGTTATTGTATATTTTTTAGAGAAAGATCTACTTTTGGATATTGGATATTTTTTAGAGAAAGTATGGTACCTAAGAGAAACAAAAAAAGAAAGGTGTGTGTGATGAACTTTGGATGAAAATCATAAAGTGAAGTTTGACATTCCTACATAATTGTACCATGATAACAAGTTAGCCATGAGCATTTCCAATAGTCTAGGAAACCATGTCAAACCAAATATATCAAAATTAACTGCCACTTCATCAAAGATAACTTTAAGAGAGGTGTTGTGATTGTAATCCATGTCCTTGCAGGACTTCAAATAGCATAAGATTTTTGTAGGCAAGTTTGGTATTTATTTATCAACTTGAGGAGGAGTGTTGTAAATGATGGATTCTTAGGAATAAGATATCTTCAGTATCATAGTAGTTATGAGAAGATATCTTTAGAATCTTTTCATTTATTTCAGCATATTTTTATTCTCTTATTTTGAAGAGTTTGATTGTTACAACGTATAAAGGTAATGATAATAATTGGTGTAGTTGTTATCAATACTGTAATTATTTGGAGAACTATCTTATAAAGTAATTTAGATTAGTACTCAAAGTAAAAAAAAAATAAAAATTAGAGTAGTCTCTTATCAACATTCCCTCTAGTTTTAATATCATAATATTATTAACTATAGTACAACCGTGTACTTTGAATTTTGTTACATACCAGTGTGTGCTATGCAAAATGCTTTTTCCACCTTATTCAGCACTTATTTAATCTGTTTTCACTCTGTCCACGTACCTTTCAGCTGCACCAGCTTCTGGATCTGTGGCCCCTGCAATTTCTCTTACGGATAACGCACTGAAGCACTTGAGTAAGATGAGGTCTGAACGAAATGAAAATTTATGTTTAAGAATAGGTGTCAGACAAGGTGGGTGCTCTGGTATGTCATACACAATGGATTTTGAGGACAGGGCTAATAAAAGGCCAGATGACTCCATCATCGAGTATGAAGGCTTTGAAATTGGTATGATTCATATCTTGTTTCTTATAATTGACATTTATAATTCACAAGGAAGGATTAATCTCGTGGTTTACTCAAGGAAGGGGTAAATATTTGACGTGCTTTAGCCACATTCCCTCCAGGTTTATTTGTCAACCTGCCAATGCACTTATCTTTACAAACTGTAACACCGTAACTTCTGTTTAAGATTATTCTCCTAATTAAGCTATTTGACCCGGACAAAGTGCGTACTGGTTGGCACTTTGCAAATATGTGGAGGATACTAAGTGCGTTGCAGTACTGATGTTAATCAGTTATATTTTCATGTTGTAGGAGGTTTTGTTTCTATGTTTATATATCTGACTAATTTTAGCCTTCTATCATGTAAAATATCTTGGCACAGCAAAAACATTATTATTTGAGGGATTCTCCGAAATAGACATGCTCGGAAACTTAAAAGGAGTATTATTTATTTCCTTAGTCAATGACAATAGTGTCTGATTTAGAATATAACTTTTTTTTTCCTGTACAATGTCCCTGGATTCTATTTCCAACTATCATTACTTATCACATCTGTCACATTCTCTCTCTACCTTTTTTTCTTTCTTCCTATTTTTCTTCTTTCCACTTCCCAAAATTGGGTGGATATTTATCTCTACTATTCAGGAAATGCAAGTCAATCCCCTACTAGTTCTATGGCGTTTCAATGGGAAGCAAAACAATTCGAAACTAAGTTGAATTGAAAGCTTGATCCGCACAACATGAACTCTTGTACTTCTTGTTCTGCTCGGATGGTCAAAGTTATACATGGAGCAACAGTAAAAAATGTTGCTGTTATTTTTATTATCATTGTTGTTTTTAAGACTGCATTTGGATTGCTTCCAATACTGAGCATACTGCAATGGGTAAATAAAAGAATAAAATAGTGAGCAAACTGTCTCCCACCTTACACAGAGCAAAAATGATGCATGTATATTGTGATTATGGTATTGGAGACTTTCTTGTATATTTTTGTTTCTTTGGTCCACTATCCGTTTTAAATTTCTATGATCAATGTAGCGACTGTATCACTGCATTGCATGCTTAAAATTTTTGTTTAAGCCTTAAAACCATGAGCCTTTTATGATATATTTTGACTTCTCTATATATTTCTGCAGTTTGTGATCCTAAAAGCCTACTCTTCATATTTGGCATGCAATTAGATTACAGTGATGCTCTGATTGGGGGAGGCTTCTCTTTCAAGAATCCTAACGCAACACAGACATGTGGATGTGGTAAATCCTTTGCCGCCGAAATGTAAAACCATGTTTATAGACAGTAGTTGCAATACTAAGGTGATTGTTTCTAGCAACACTCTGTACCAAATATAGATTTTTATCACTAACATGAATAAATATGTGCATTGTCAGAAAATAACTACTAAACATTTGTTGTTTGAATTGTTGTTTATATTTGTTTTGTGCTACATCATCAATCATTCATAAAAAATAATTTTCAATTGTTTAGGAAAATATTTTTGTCGTGGCAGAAATTAGATAAAAAGTGCTGTATTTTATACAACTTGTTGCAGCTGATTCATAAAAAATGATTGTTTCTCATTAATAACATTTCAGTTTCGGGAACATCAGAAGGAGAACGCTAAGTAGTTGTTTTCAGGATACTAGTTAAGAAAGAAAAAAATTATTGAAAAATGTTAAAACTATATTTTCATCAAATTATGTTCAATATAATCTAATCGTGACTTCTAGAAAGTTACTTATTAATCTCTTGGCTCATAATTTTCGTAAGGTACATGTTTGTAGGATCTGTATCTTAACATGGGATGTTTTGTCACAATTATCTGAAGGCGTGATAAAATACAATCCATCCTTTGGATACCGTAGTTGGTCATTATACAGGTTTATTTACAGCAATCAACTTCTTTTATTTATCATAAATGCATCGGTTAAATCTTTTTATATTACTTAACAATTTTTATAATGAAAATTAGTTTTTCAATTGATGTTTATTTGAAAGTTAATAAAAATAAAAATGGAGATACGGGGTGATTGTCACGTGTCTCATTGCAATTTATTGGCAATTTTATTTTAGTATGATCATTTTCGTTATACTATAAAATAATATGAGAAATAATTTTAATAACATTCAACAAGTGAAACATAGTTAATAAATTTTTTATGTTAAATTTCAAACAAATATGAAATTTTGCTAAAAGTTAAAGGAATTGAGAGATCTCGTATAGAAAGGAATCATTATATTTTTGTACTACCCTTAGGGTAACTGATTGGTTGAGCAAGATAGTCGTCGAAGGGTTGAGTGATCAGTTATGATCATTAGACTACATATAGTGATAAATGGCCAATCAATGTGCATAATCACTGGAGTATGATATTTACGGATAGCGGGCAGATTATGGGTCGGTTACTTCATGAGACCTATAAATACAGGTCAATTATCAGGTTAGATTAGATTTTCCTGCTTATTTTACTAAAATTTACCAAAGAATAATTCCGACTTAAAGTAACCGGCCCATAATTCGCCCACTATCTATAAATATCGCGCTCCAGTGGTCAGTGTGATTGTACATGTTGACTGGCCATTTACCACGATCCGTAGTCTAATGACCATAATTGATTACTCAACCGTTCGATGACTATCTTGCTCAACCGTTCGATGACTATCTTGCTCAACCGTTCGGTTACCCTAAGGGTAGTATGTAATGTAAAATTTAAGACACTTAAAATAGAGAAAATTAAACCCATTGTGGTACAATTACACTATATATGTGAGGTGTCTATAGAAAAAAAAAAGAGAGTATAATATCATTGAGGGAAGGAAATCATGAAGCCATATATTTTAAAATATTATAATCACTATATTTTAAAGACAGATAAATAAAATAAAGGGTTAAATATGTTTTTAGTCCCTATACTTTGGGGCGATTTTGGTTTTAGTCCATTTTCAAACTAAGGTACATTTTAGTCCTTCAACTTTAGAAAACTCTGGTTTTAGTCCTTTTTACCAAATTTTTTTAACTTATTTGTTGTTTCAAGCACGTTTCATTATAACATTTGGATTGTTTATACTGTTTGACACATTTTTGCTTCAATGTTAATTGAGAAACGCGTTTGAAACAACAAATTAAGTTAAAAAAATTTGGTAAAAAGGACTAAAACCAGAGTTTTCTAAAGTTGAAGGACTAAATTGTACCTTAGTTTGAAAATGGACTAAAACCAAAATCTCCCCAAAGTATAGGGACTAAAAACATATTTAACCCTAAAATAAAAAACAACATTGGTAATAAACAATGATAGGATAAAACTATATCATCCACAATTTAATCTTACAAATAGCACTGAGTAAATTATAACAATATTTTCTTAAATTTTTACTGTTTTTGTAATGGATAATGATATTTAGACAACATTTTTTTGACAACATTTGAATATTGATTACGTGTATGTGATTGGTCAAAAATTACTCCACAATCAATAATAATAATCATAAACATTATTGTGAAGTAATTTTTGACTAATCACATATTAAGATTAACACGTAATCAATATTCAAATGTTGTGAAAAGAATATTGTCTAGATATTATTATCTTTTTTGTAATATTTTTTCACCAAAAGTATATATATAAGTGCCATTTTAAAACAAACGTAAGACATAGGATTATTTTCCACGTGGCAGAGTATCCAACGGCTGAGCATTAAGGAGATGCCCTGCATCGTGGATCGACATAGGGTGTAGTGTACCCTAGCAGATTAGTAGAGGCAGTATGATTCGCTTGAACCGGTCTCATTAGAGAGAGAGGCATCGAAGTGAAAAACGAAGAAAACCTAACTTACGCATCATTTCTCAGAAAGCTGAACGAACCTGCTTCACTCATGGCACTCTCTTCTCGTCTCTTTTCCAAATCCAAATTGGTATTTCTCATTTTCTCTCTGCAATTCCTTCTCCATGCATTATCGTACCAATTGTCTTTACATTCTTGGTTCTGATTTTCTCGTTAAATCTCGGGATCTGCATTGCTTTCAATACATCAGGCGCTATCTGATTGTCTGTCTCCATTATTTTAAATCCAATTTAGGTGAAAAGGGACACTTCACGCTATGTTTCGAGGGTTAACATGTTATTTATCCATTTCTTTTGGTCGATTAGGTTTTTCTGTCGTCGCTGATTCTATTGATTGGGGGAAATAACCTGCTTGCACCCTAGGAGTTGTCGATGCATTGCGGAGTTTTTTTTTTTTTTTTTATTTGTCATATTGAGTTGCGTAATAGTGTGTGGAAATGAACGGTATGATACTTGTGTTTGAATGATGGTTAATGCGCGTAAATTTTGTTGGTTAATGTAAAAGGGATTGTGCTGGTGATTTATCTCATTGAGTTTCGGAATTGTGGGGAGAAATGAATTATGTGAAACTGGTGTTTCCCGGATGGTTAATATGCATTAATTTTGTTTATTAATTTAAAAGGGATGATGTTTGTGGATTATCTACTATTTTTTGCGATTTTCTCATTTTTCGCCGTTTCTTACAGATCTATGGCAGTCAAATGCTTCTGCAAAAGGACTATGCTTTTCCAGTTCGCCACTATGCTAAACCGTCTGCCCCTCCTGCCCTGAAGGGAGACCGTGAGTTCTCTTGTGCAGTTGTTAATTTTTTAATATATATGTTGATTTGATCTTCAAAAGAAAATTTATACTTTTTACTTGTGAAAAAGAGGCACGATTTGCCTCTATATTAAAATAAAATGTGATAGGAATTACATAATAAATAGTTTGTGATTGTGTTGTGCTGTAGGAGGATGAGTGATTTAGAAAGTATAAATAAGATTGTGAGAGATAAAATATGACATACAAAATGTGTACGTGTATACCAAGATAATGTATCCCCTTCTTGTATGATTATAGATTATAGATGTTGCCTTTTAGTAACATACTGTTTGATTGAATGGAAACAGAAATGCTGAAGAACATTTTTGTGGAAGTGAAGAAGAAATTTGAGACCGCCATTGGAATATTAAAGAATGAGAAGATCACCATTGATCCGGAAGATCCAGCTGCTGTTGCTCACTATGCAAAGGTCATGAAAACAGTTAGAGAGAAGTGAGTTTCTGCCTTTCATTTGTTGTTTTGTCATACTATTCTGCTCAATAATTTTTTGGTTGTAACTTGTAATCTCTGAAGCAGTCTATTTAACTGTTTTGATTATGTTATCCTACAATCTATTGTGCATTATTGTACAGGGCAAGCTTGTTGTCAGAGGCCCAAGATATCCGAGCCACCATTGAAACTGAAACACAGGATATTCCAGATGCTCGGACCTATCTTTTGACTTTGAAGGAGATAAGAATCAAGTGTGTGGTGATATCTATTCTACTCCCTTCAATTTTTACGTAGATGTGATGATTGTATGTTTTATGTGCCATTCAGCTTTCTTGTTCATACAAGGTTCTCGTTATTTTTTTGTATGTAAAACGATTTTTTGAATTCATTATGAAAAAATATTGTTATTTGTTTTCAGCCTCTGGTTCTAAATATTGCCTTTTGGCTTTGATTTTTTCTTCTGCAAATTATGAGAAGCCTAAATTATCATCCGGGTTTACCTTATTACATAATTGAAATAAAAGCCAACATATGGCACGAACATCACTTGCTTCAGGATGTGTTAGGTTCTTGTTACATAAACTCATATTTACGTGTTCAAATTTCTTTCAGGAGAGGTCTTACAGATGATCTTGGTGCAGAAGCTCAGATGATAGATGCACTGGACAAAGTTGAAAAGGAGCTAAAGAAACCTTTACTGAGAAATGATAAGAAAGGAATGGACCTTCTATTGGCAGAGTTTGATAAGATTAATAAGAAGTAAGTTCATAACACTGGATATCTTTTTTATATGTTAGGTTGGATAATACTAAGCTTTGAAATTTTCATCTGCGTTTATTTTTTTCACTTACATTTCATGGAATTGTTAATGATTTTATAAATATTTTTATTTTTGATATTGTTGAGTGGGCATATGCACCCTCATTATGTGAAAGTTCTCATTACATTAGATGGCAGAGGGTACAAGGAGTTTTGTAATAAGATGTAGAGGAGGAAATTTTACTGAGTAGAAGCAAGATTCCAGTTAACACATTCAATTTTCAAAGTTTTACAGGTTTTGTTCCTTTTCGTAGACATTGGAACTTGCATCGCATTGTTTACTTGTAGGGAAATGTACAGTCCATTCTTTGTCGGTTGTGTATTGACCTACTTTTATTGGCTGGGTATTCCATTTCGTTGTTTTAATCCTCATTTGCTAGTGAGGATTCTTCGGCTTTTTATTCCCTTCAGTTGAGTACAATATATTGATGGGCTGTAATTACTTTCTCTCTTTCTTTTCTGTTCCTCCTTTGGTGGTGCCACCTTAGACTTGGAGTTCGAAGGGAAGATCTACCAAAGTATGAAGATGAGCTTGAAATTAAATTAGCCAAAGCACAGCTGGAGGAGCTGAAGAAGGATGCTCTTGAGGCAATGGAAACTCAAAAGAAAAGGTATTTATGATGACTTCATTTATTGTCCTTATATTTTCCCCCTTCTTCCTAATTCTCTTTAATTCTTTTGGACAAGGAACACCATTAATAAGTACATATTTTCTGCTTAATTTTAACGCCCAAGTCCAGATGGAATGATGCTGCTTGGGCTTTCCTAGTCTTGCAGGTGTATTATGGCTTTTTAACATTGAATTTAAGAATATAGCACGATGAAAATAATTGATGCGATGGAAATTTGGCTTCTGTTTTCTCCTTTACTGTTAGAAATGCTTTTTTACTCGTATCACTAGGTCCAGTAGGATGATAGAAGTTCTAGACCGTATGATTTATTTTGCTGTCTGTTTTCCATTTCAGGGAGGAATTCAAGGATGAACCTGAATCAGTTGATGTGAAAACTTTGGACATCAGAAACTTCCTTTAAAATGTCTTAAAGATGTTTGCATACATTAGAAATTATTGCATTTGGATAATGATGAAGCTGTGTTTCTTCAATAAGTAGACACTACTGGTTTTGAAGTGTAACGTTGATGCCAGTTTGAAGATTGAGTTTCTTCAAGGTCATTGTATTTAAATTCCATGTTAAACTGAAAGTTGAGGCGATCAATTTTTTTCTTGAATTTTCTTGTCATGT
The DNA here is from genome assembly GCA_036885675.1 of Vigna mungo. NCBI lineage: Eukaryota > Viridiplantae > Streptophyta > Magnoliopsida > Fabales > Fabaceae > Vigna > Vigna mungo. The sequence goes on from CP144700.1 coordinate 62,683,212, forward strand.
TTCCCGAGTTTTTATTCCTATTGATATAATGCTCGTTCCCAATTTCGATTCCATCGGTTTCATTAATTGAAATTCCGCTACCAAGTCAAGCAATCTTGCAACATTTAAAATGAAGTAGTTTACGGCATCAACTGTAAGATTCTGTGGCATGATTTTTTTGGACAGAACATGCAAGTTTACAGATTCACCATTTGGATTAAAGTGAGTACAGTCAACATAGACACTTAGGACAGCACTTGTAGGAAATGGCTCATCACTGACATTGTGATGCAATTGTTGTTGCTATGAAATTCTTAAATTTAAATGCAAAAGAATACATACTGCATTACATATGAAGAAACAGATATGTCCATCATCAAAATTTTTAAATACAGATTTAAATTAGATTTTTTAAAACATTCTACGTACGAATTTGATAAACATGGTAGGAATTGTACAATAACATTACGGATATTAGTCAAAATGTCATGCTTTTAAATATGTTTTAAGATATTTAATCAGAAATTTTTTGTTAAGACCCTAATTTTTTGTCTCACGAAGTTTTCACTCACAAATAAATTATTTATAATTTTCAATATTAATTTCAGTGATTAAAATTGTTTTATATATTTTCTTATCTATCCATTTACTTTTTACTACAGTTCTATGTAGTTCAGTATTGAGGCCAATGTGAGAGGGAAATGAGTGAGGACTATGGGCTCGAGGGTTTTATTGTAAATTCATACTTTAAAAGAAAAAAGAAAATATTTATAAAGAAGAATCAAATGAAGATTTTCAGAATTTGCAAGACAGAAGAGAGAACCCCAAATGTCTCTGAATTTGCAACTAAAATATGTTGAAACATTCAGTTTTAAATTTCTTCAGAATGCTTTCACTTTTCCTTTTCACCTTCATACCCATTCCTTTCTTCCTTTCCCATCACTGCCACTTACTCACACTCACCCTCACCCTCACCCTCGCTTTCTCCCACGCACAACCGTATTCTCCGCCGTCACGGCGGAGCAGTCATCCGCGCCGCCGGTGAAGATGGTAGCTGTCGCTGGTCACGGAGCTGCCAGCCCTCTTAAGCCCGCATCCTGGGAAGAAGTCATGCTTCACACTGTTACGTACCTTCTCTCTCCCTCTTTCATTGAGCTTCAATTGTTGAGAAGTGATTTTTTTATCAATAATTCTATATCTTCTGAGGTTCTGTATTAAGACTTTAATTTTTTTTTTTTTTTATTTTGCACCTTTTCTACAATGAAAGAATAGGACTTTATTCATTATTTATTGTACCTGCAATACAACATCCTATATTAAACTTTTTCATATTGAAAAATATTAGGTTACTCTTTTTCTTTTTAGTTTTTATAATTATGCAAATATTACCTTTTAATCTTGTATGCAAAACTATTAGTTTTAGTGCATATTTCAATTCTTGTAAGTATACGAGTGAAAACGCATGCATTAAGATATATTGAAAAATAAAAGGAGACTTGCAAGAAAGTTAACAGTTATATAACTTGTATATAAGGAAAATAATTGTACTTAAAAGTAATATTGAAAAAAAAATTGTGTACACTAAAAGTAGGATATATAAGCATATTTATCATATTTAATCTCTTTTTGTTCTTATTGTTTAAACTTATAGACATAAAGAAATTAAAATAATATCTAAGGGTTCAATATTTTGGTGATTTGTTTGACAGAGAACTAGGATCCTTACAATGGAAAATATCGATGAATTGAGTAGGATATAGCTTTTTAAGTATTTAGCAAATGTGAGCTTATGTGGGACTTATTTGTAGAGGAGGGGAAAGGGTAGGAATTAAGTGTACTTTTGTGCTTGTTATGTTATTCTTTTATATTTTAGAGTGATGTTTCTAATTATACGTGTGGTACGTTTCTTTGTCATAATATTCTGCTATGAATATAGTGTGGTTAATTTTTTGGTTGGGTCCAGTACCATTAATGTTCCCTTTTATCAGGCAAAGAGACTGAAATGGGTCGATGAAGGGTATGAGCTTCTTGTATTTACTGATGAATGTATTGTATCTAGTGGAGAAATGTCCAGGAGACTTCAGAAAGAATTACGGGATGCGGATATATTGGTGATTATTGCTGTTACAAACAAGGAATCACTTGAGTGGATTAATAACAACAGCAAAACTATTGAAAATGTAATATGCCTTGACTCTTCATCGGATTTGAAGAACAGATTAGGAGGCTATGATGTTCCCAGTGGAGTGAGAGGTAGTATATTTGGAAGTTTTTTTGGAACTTCTCAATCTGATAAAGCTAAAGAATCTTATGAAGTAGTGCAGACAGTATCTGAAGCATGGGATCGACATAATTCTGATGATATAAGGTTCTGTTTGCTGGTAATAATCAATGCATATATAAGGCCCGTTCCAGTATTGAATAATTTGAGAGCTAAAGGTTTTTCTACCCTAAACTGTATGTTGAGGAACTGTGGTCGCCAGGTACTTGATTGCTTGTTGGATCCCAATTGTAGAAAAGCTCTTCAATGCTTGAATCAGTGTAGCCCTGTTGATCAAGTATGTAACTATCGGTGTATTGCTTCATATGAAAGTGCAAATCTAGAAGCCTTTTCACTATGTGTATTACAGAAAAATAACTGTCTTGGGTTGGAAGCAGAAATCCCTGAAAAACCATGTGTGCCTCCAATGGTGAAGTTTCGGGGGCAGAACTTAAGTTATGAAATGGCAGAAGATCTCTTTGTGGGATGGTTGGGGAGTTTGCAGTGGAGCTGGCGTGTGGTAGCAGGGCAGAATCCAGCATATGACCAATTTCCATGCCAATATCAACTATTCTATAGGGGAAAGGCAAAAGGGTCATTCTGGTATGAACCAGTATTCCAGGTAAAAACATTGGAAGGTCAAATGGTCTGGAGGAGGAGAAAATATAGGGTGAGAAGGGGCAAGGTACCTGGCACATTCTATTTCAGTGTATTAGACAACGGAGTTGTTTCAAATGAGTTTTGGACAATTGTGGATGTGGCTGAAAATCTTAGTTGGGGATTGTTCCATTATCATGGGGCTGCTAGAGTTGCTGGGCAGTCTTATACTGGAGCAGTACTTGTTAGTCCAGATGGAGCATTTCCAACTGACAGAGAGAGGACAAAGATTGTTGCTGCACTAGACAAGTGTGAAATTAAAGAGTGGGAGCTATATAATGTTGATAATTGTTCATGCATAGATCCTCCCCTGGGAATTCCAGAGGGTTCTAGTTTACACACTGTAGTCCAAATTGAAGATCCAAAGCAGATTTCTGTCTGATTCTTGTGCCAAATCAATAGGAATGCTAATCTTCTCAATCCAGTTATGTTTTGCACATCTCCAGATTCTATATTCAAAGGAAGTCGATTGGTTCTGTCGCTTGTCAATATCAATGTATAAATTTCTCAAGGTTCTATCATGTTGAATTACAGTATATGTATATTTGAAAACAATATCTGAAAAAACGTTAAAAAGTAAAAGAATAAAAGGCCAGAGGTTAGTGGGTCAATTCAAACCTATCTGAAATTCCATTCGTCTTACACTCCATAGTCATCTGAAATGCATCATTTTGAACACAGGACCGTGTCTCCTATAAGATAAATTTTTTTTGGGAAGTTGCATGGTACACACAGGACATAGTTAACCAAAAACATAAGACAAAACTGGAGATTGTGACTAATCCTCTTAAGCCACCAAAACTAAGGCCACTAAAACTATATCATGAATACATTTCTCTGCAGTCGTCGCATTTATAGTAATGCAGTAGTGATACCCACTAATTCCCATGAAAACATAAAATAAAAACAAACTGAAGATTAGTTCCATTATAAATAATCCTGCACTTGAAATTTATGGAGATCTCCACAGCAAACCATGCACAGGTGAGTCCATTACATGAACTGAGCTTCTTGTCAGTGGATTCTCATCCCCTTGATTTGGACGTTCACTTTGACCTTGTATGCCGTTCTGACTCAAGGACCGACAATTCCCTGAAATCGTCAGTTTTTTTCTTGGATGGTTTTTATTATCATATTCAACTCAAGATCTTCTCTTTTTGCTTGATTTATGGTTGTGATTATCTTTACTGCGCTTTTTGTCACTCTTGCCACTTTCCTTCACCTTTTCAGGCTTCACTGCACTCCTACTGGATTTTACGCTAATAAGACCACCAGTGGGTATTTTTCCATCATTATTTTGTAAAACAGTCTGAAAGCCAGAGTCTCCATCGTCAATGGCATACTGCTGGAACAATTCAGGAGTAAAGAGTGATTCTGCTTTTGATTTCATGTCATCCTGTCCAATGACAAACATGTAACATGATTTGAGCCACCAAAACTGGAGGTGAAAAAGCAAAGATGGGATTTGGAGTAGTGATCTACAACAAAAGAAAACAAAAAAGATGAACACATACCTCGACTTGTTTAGCTGCATTGTTGAGATCTTCATCCAGAGAGACACTGTGAGGTTCCATGACAATCTATGGACAAAACAGAACATAAACCAAAAAAGAAGTGGTGCAAGATTAGTGAATGTTAAAAAGGAGGCACAAACTAGAATTTGTTTTCCTAAACACAGCAGCAGAATTATAAAGTCACTAACCAAAATCTTGTGTAGATTTTAGTGAAAGCACCATGTCATGGAATACAAAATTTAAATTGTCATCAAGAAACTTACTTCTTTCAGTCTTGGCAAGGTTGATTCAATCTCCTTGGATGCACGGCCATCTAGATATTTGTAGAACTTCTTCATAACCTTTATAAATAGAGACAATATCGTTTGCCTTTCCAAATTTGTTTGTCCCTGTTAAACAAAAGAGATATATATAAGATAATGTGATTCCATCTTATTGAGAAGCGCCCCAGTGAGGGTAGACCCCGAAACAGGAAACTCAAACCTCAAAACAAAATCGAACAATAAATTTTAGATTGACTCGTTGATTTTGTATCATGATAAACTGACCAACGTACGCTAAATTTCAAAAGATGACTTAGCATTACTTCAGAAAAATTCAACACATGATCCATGTCACTGACCTTACCCGGTGAGATAAGGATTCTGTTGGGTAAATTTCACAGTAGAATTTGAATTTAATTTATACGCACATTGTTAAACCTTTTTGCATAGACATTCAACAATAATTCATCCTATTCATTTATATAACGTGGCGGCAAAAGACATCATACTTGATGCCTTTATAAAAAAATTACACCAACACCGCATATAAATTAACTAATTATGATTCAACTTTTAGATTGTCCTTTATTGCTTTGACGTACAAGACATCAAGTGATAACCAGTCATCCGAGTGTGTAATATTTTCAACTGAACAAATTATTAAGTCGATAAACAGACCTCAATGTATGAAATGTTCTGATTCTGCAGACCAATGCAGAGTAACACAGAAGCTTGAGCATAGGACAATGTAACTGGAAACTTTTGTTGGAAGTACAGACGTGTAAGTGTTGGCACCAAATCTAGGATCTGTCAAAGAGAAAAGGGGTCGAGATCAAACTTAAAAACGACCCAAATTTATTAAACAGATATTCAAATTATGTTATTTCAATGATCTAGGTTTGGAATAGTTATATCACAACTTCAGCATTTGGGTTTACATCAGTCACCACACTGAACCATTTTGAATATCATTTAATTTGGTCATCACAATTCTCACATACTGATGATCTTACATATCATGCAAGCTCACATTAATCCAGTTTATCCAATAAAAAATCATACTCACTTCACTCAACAATTACAATTGGTAAAAATATATTTATTTGTATTTAGCATTTTAAGTACACATTGAATCTTTATGCAGGCAAAAAAAACTAGGGCTTTTTTTTTGGTGGAGGTGGGTAGAAGCAAGATGGACTTTTGCTTTGAAAAATGAAAAAAGCAATGAATAACCGTTTAGGATTTTACCAAGTGAGAACCATAAGGAGTTGAAGAACAACAGTTTTCAATAACCAGAAAAGCATTAGACATGTCATCATCAAGAAACCATTCAGAAAACTGATCAGTATCATTATCCAACACTCGAGCTCTTACCAGATGAAAGTCAGCAAGGTTGTCAACATAAGCCTCCAAACGCTTCATATCATGTGGTGATAAATATTCTCCGATTGACTGCAGATATTTTTCAGATGCGATTTCCTTAGGGTCTTGGTCCTTGAAATTGATTTTTGGATCTATTATGCTGGATAAATTATCGTTATATTAAGTATTTAGAAAATTAAATATATAAATCAGGGATGCTTATCCTACAGTGTTCAAGAAAGTCTAATGGCCGAGAGTTTTAAAATTCTCAGAATCCAAGTGACGTAGATGTATTCATCAATGACTCCCAATAGAAAGATTCCAAAAACTTAATAACAACTTTGGAAACAATTGATATTCATTTAACAACTTGAAAGAGAATGTAGTGGAAAATAAAAATCACTGTATCTTTGATAATTTTTTCCTATTACCTTTTCGTGTTAATTTCCCTTAATACTATTTTCCGCTTAACCTTCGTAAAGGTAAGAGCTTGTGTGCAAAAGACGTTGAAATATCAAGTTCCTTTTCCTTTCAAGTCTTTTGTTTGTCTAAGATAATATTTTTCTTTTCATTTACCAATACTTCTTTTATCAAAATGAACAAATAAGGTTGTCCAAAAATCTTATTCGTCATATGATCTAATTAATTATCAATAATACATATCCTTAGTTCGTTAGAATTCAATGAACAGCAAAATATCAACATACATCTAAGAATTTAGAACAGTGAACCACTAAACTCTTGATCCTAACCTCAATGCAAGCTTGTATTCCATGCCACGAAAGGTCGAAGCAAGAAGTTTAGTAAATCTTTGTCTAAAATCTGCAAGTGGCAAACTAAATCATCAATCATTAACAAAAATGGATTATAATATCAAAGACATACATCATAACAGCAAAGGAAGAGAAACCCACCTTGGTAAAATGGACCAAAGAAACCCAACGGATTTGATCCATCAGCTTCAATTTCATCGTTGTTCAAGGGTCTTAGGATCATGCACGAGTGCTCACCAGTAATAGTACTCTATGAAGTTGAACAAACACGTTAATAACTTATAAATATAAATTCAGTATTATTTACAAATTCATAAAAAGTAAAGCTTAACTGGAATCTGGCCAATGTAGAAAGGAGCAAATTTATGTTTCCTCCAAAAGCGAAACAGGTCCAAAGTTAGCCCAAAGGAGACACCAATGTAATGGAGCTTTTCTGGCCGCCTTTCACGCAGATGTACAAGCAAATGAGGTAGATCTGTTCTAGGTTTTATATTTTCTTCAAGTAGTGAAACCTGAATCCATATTCCATAGTGGTATCATGAAAAAACTAAAGTGTATTTGAAAAAGATAAGCATAAAAATGGAGTTAAAAGGCACATAAAATAACAAATCAAATATAGTCTTGCTCAAACTGCACTATGACTGTATTCAAATTATTCAATCAATAATATCTAAGAGCTAAAAGAAACTAGTTAATAAAGTGCTAACATTTGACGGTAAGGAACTGTCCAAAAATAATGTCTTTATTTATGAAATCAAAATGTAGCAACTGAAAGAAGCAAGTGTTGAGATTTAAAACAGAGAAAATATATTTCTGAAGGGCTTAATAGACCCTCCTCATGTTCTATTATTTATATAGATAAAGAATTGATACAATAGGGAGATGGAAGGTCAAGGAACTGTCCTAGACTGCTAGTTACAATCATTAGAGATAACCCAACATACTACTCCCTACTTTAGTCCTACTAACTACACCAACATAAGTAGACTTAGTAATTATTTTACCATTAAGCTCATACACACAGCTCACACACAACTCACACTAACCAATAATTCTAACACTCTCCCTCTAGCTGGAGCATACAAATTGTATGAACCAAGCTTGGAATAGATAAACTCAATTTTGAAACAGATGATTTTTCTTCAAGAGTGTGAGGCAGTGTGTTATCACATGTCAACGAACAACTAACAGCAGCTTGTGAAACTTCAACTTCAAAAGTGGATGACGGAGAGCAGTAGTGGACAATGACAATCTGCAAGGACGAAATCCCTCATCAAGTAAGGATGGGGGCCTGCAATGACTAAATGCGACAAAACTACAGGAACTGCCATCTCTGAGATTGATTGGTGATGGGGCCTGTAGTAGCTGAAAGCTACAAATCTACAGGGACTACCATACTTAAACTGCCATACCTGGCTTGCAGTGGACAATGACAAACTGCAAGGACTGAATCCCCATTTCTGAGATGGATTGGTGATGGGGCTTGTAGTGGCTGAAAGCTACAAAACTACAGGGACTACCATACTTATGTGGCTTGAACTGCCATACTCTACTTGCAGTGTCTTGGAAACATACTCCCCCTCATTGTGAACGGTGGAAACAGTGAAATTGTTGACTGAAATTGGAAGCATCACAGTCGCTTAAGATAAACACGCATAAATGACTTCCACCAAAGAGATTTCCACTAAAAGTGGATGACGTCCGGCAACAAACAACATCAAACTGCAAGAACGGATTAAGGCCTGTAGAGGCAAACAACAGATCAGCAGGGACTGGATTTCCATCATCACTAATAGATGGGGAGCCTTCAAAGGCTAACAACAAATTTGGCCTTGGTATAACTCATCATGAATCCGTTGGACAACTAACTCGGCTTTTGCCAATCTGGCTTCAATTTCAGCACGTCGAGAACTAATTGTAGAAGACATATCATCCCACTGTGCATCAAACATAGCAAGCAACCCCATATCAAAAGCCATTAAGGCACCACCACCGCGCTTCCCTAGCTTCTCACGGGTGTGCAGCTTGTGCAAAGCCTCTTGACCTTGTTTCGTCTTGAGGAAGCTGAGGAAGTCGAAGAACTGACGGAGTGTGGATAAAGCAAAAGAGTCAAACCACTTCTCGCGAATACCGATAATGCAAACCTTCTCCAAACGATATCGGTTATCAAGGTTGCCCAACTGATGCAACTGTGAGGAGAAAAGACAGGGTGTATACCCATTGCTAAGATAATTATTACTAGCAAAGAGAACGGCCCGAAAACCGAGAGCATGAGAGCAAGAGAAGCACTCTCAATATATACTTCAAGGCGACAAGGAGTAGCGTGCAACTAACTATGGCTGAGGGAAGAAGAAGCCATGAGAAAGGAAGATTAACAACATACGAGAAGAAGGAAGTGGGCAGTAAAGGGATGCGGAATATGACAAAGTGGAATTGAGAGACGAAACCCACAAGAGTTAAGAGTTGGCTCCTCTCCTCCCTACGGCAGAGCTGGATCGTATTCGACCCCCGTCGCAGAAGCGTGTTGTGAGGAAGACGAAGATTCTGTGAAGTAAAAGATGGCAGCAATGGCTGCTATGGAAGGTCTAAACAGAGACAGGGAGTTCCGACGAGTCAACCGGAAGCGTCGCGGTGTGATTCCGACACCGTTAGGGCGGCGCATGACGAACACGCACACAAGATCTGACGAAGAGATGAGGCGCGTGGAGGCGCGTGTAGAGGAGTTTGGTCCTATCTCCGGCAGGTTTGGCCGTCGCTCAAGGAGGCGGTCCAGATACGCTGGTCAACGGACGAAACTGGGACGGTGGCCGGCAGCGGACGGTGGTCGACGGCGGACTGATTTGGCGCTCGTGGCGGCGCGTTCGGAGGAGTTTGGTCCTGTCTTCGGCAGGGTTGGCCGTCGCTCGAAGAGACGATCCAGATCCGCTGGTCACCGGACGAAACTGCAACGGTGACCGGCATTGGACGGAGGCCGGCGGCAATGACGGCTGACTGTAGCGGCGCCGACTGTGGCATAAACAGCATCAAAACAGTGGAGAGGAAATGATGCGAAGTGGAGGCAGTTGCCTTTCTAGGGTTCCCAGGAGACTTGTCTCTTTGATTCTGGGTGCAGATGAATGGAAGAACAACTTCTTAGCTGTTATCAGAAAAGCAAAGTGTTGGTGATATTAGAGGAGGACTGCCCACTGAAGCACAAAGGCATAGGTTGAAAAAGAGACTTTTAGGAGCCGCCGAGGGCCGGTCACCGACGGCCGGTCGCCGGCGGACAACAAAGACAACCGGTAGGGGATCAGGGAACCTACTCTGATACCATGTTGGGATTTAAAACAGAGAAAATATATTTATGAAAGGTTTAATAGACCCTCCTCATGTTCTATTATTTATATAGATAAAGAGTTGATACAATAGGGAGATGGAAGGTCAAGGAACTGTTCTAGACTGCTAGGTACAATCATTAGAGATAACCCAACACACTACTCCCTACTTTAGTCCTACTGACTACACTAACATAAGTAGACTTAGTAATTATTTTACCATTAAGCTCATACACACAACTCACACACTAACCAATAACTCTAACAAGAAGAAAATTTATGCCTTTCTTTGGAAAAAAAAAAAACAATAGCATGTACATTCGAAATATACATTCCAAGAGAGACATCATAAATGGTAGAAACAAGAAATTAGCTCCATAACATAAATATTAGACACTTCATAAGTTTATAGAGACAGGACGAAATAACAACAGTCGTCAAATCACTTAATTATGAAGTGAAAGAGAATATATTATCGCACAAAAATAAAAATAAAAACTTATTTACAATAGCTGGCCAGTATATGGGATGGGTGGTTGAAATCTCGAATAAAGCAAGCACAAAATCACGGTCGACCCAAACAAATTCCATGCTACCATATTACTGAATCATGAGGGCGAGCCTAGGTAAAACAAATAAAGTTGTTGTAGACTTGGCCACAAGTTTTGGTTGCAAAAGCAGCTTCTCCGATCACTGCCCTATACATCAAATTGGTGGTCACCTGGTATTTTTGCCTTTGTGAACAGGGAATTCTTTTTATTTTGTTAGGAACTGAGTTAATTCAAAGGACTGATTCACCAAACTTCACTGCTATGCTGAATCTAAAAGAGATTATGGAAAACTAGGAAATCACTTGAAAGCATTATCTGTTTATCCACAAATTTAGATTTAAAGTTAAAAATTCAATCTATAGGGAATTGATATATTTTCCATAGCTCAGATGATAGGTAATCCTCCCAACGGAGATTATATGGGGTCTCGGTGATTGTCAAAGTGTTTGGATAGATGTTGTATTTGGTTGGCTCACGTTCCAAAGTTTCAACTACCGAGAAGCAACAAATGTATCCTCCAGCCCAGTTAAAAGGTTATGGTCTCATGATCCTTCTTACGAAATTTCATGAAAATCTTACAATTCATAACACATTTGTTAAATTGGAGAATCATGTCTTCATAAAACTACTTGGAATTCCAAAGCTCCTCTAAGGTTATCTTTTTTGGACATTTTCTTAATCTATAATCTATATAACAAATAGTATTCTCATCTGGTGTACACAATTTATTTTACTGCTTTACCCTTCAGTATGTATTTATTCTGCAATAATACTGCAAAGATTTTATCTTTCACCTGCCCAGAGGAACTTTCACCGCCACAAACTAAGTTACTATATTAAGCTTTTATCCCATTTTGTACAAAAAAACCACACACTATTTTCTCTATCTGCGACGAAGATGGGTTTTCACCAAACTCAATGCACCTCATACATTCAGGTTTATCTCCTCTTTCTCTCTTCTACCTTTATAATGTACTCTTTTCCAACATGAGGATTTCGAACATAGACTCTACTTTCATGACACGAAACTTTCCAATTTGCCAGACTAACTCCTATAAGCAACAATTACTTCTCTCTATCTTTTTCTTTTGCATTTCTACTTCTAATAAGAGGACCATACACTTTTTGCTGTTTATTTTCTGAAACCATATTATTTTTATTTTTAGTGATATAATAAAAATATGGTTACACAGGTGCTACAATGCCTGTATTTCTACTAGTGTAATTAATACCAATGACATTTTTCTAAAATTTTCATCTTTTCTAGTTGAACCACGATCCTGCCAGAGCCAATCAGCTAGACAGTAAAAGGAATCCTAGATAGTTCCAATACCACTGGCATACTTAACCTTCAGAGACCTCAATGAAGACAACTAATTCAACCAATTCAATAAGGGATTTTCAGTGGTAACATACTTTCTCTGCAGCTTCTGTAACTCTAACACGTGGAGTCTTCCCTTCATCTTCAACATCAATCTCAGAAATAGAAGTGAGTTGTCCTTCATAGTAACTGCAGACAGTGACAAAATGATTAATTGATGATGTTCTGCAAATTACATCTTGACACACATAAAAGACTAAAGACAAAATTACAATGTATCATGAAGCAAAGTTTTAATTTTGATATCTTAAAACTAGAACGAGAAAATACAAGATGCACTGAGAGAATATGCTGAATCACTATTATTATAAAAACTGATTACACGAGGGTTTGTACAGATCACTAACTAAGCAAGTGCTCCACCTAACTCAGCTGTTGTAACAGACTGAACAGCTGTCATAACTAACTAGGGCGTAGGTAAAGCTATCTGCAGGTCTATGATACACGTGTACACTATAAAACAGAACCACTCACAAACAAGCCAAAACATTTCCTTGCAGCCCTGTGCATGATGCTCTCCCACCACCTTCGTGGGGGTGGGGTCTCAGGGGAGTGCACAGACTTTCCCCATAAACATAAAGGTTGTTTCTCAGCCTAGAACTTAAGATCACCAGGTCCAAGGCTTAGACTAGTAAACAGAGTGAGATGGAATCCTTTTGAGTAATCAGATCAAAACACACAGGAATATATTTACACCAATACTGTATTATTTACAAAAATTAAAATCCTAAGAACAAGATAAAGCAACTCCTATATTAGAACCTAGTTTAGAGAAATAATTGACTATAAACATAAATAAGATACTAAATTAAAAACTTTTTGACAAATTGAATGTTCACTGAACCTTCAGTAAAAAAAAAAGCATAAAATGAACATTACTCCAATTTAAACAAGAAATCAGCCATGCACTCACCGAACTAAAAGTTCAACTGCTTGTGAACCATATCCAAGCTGAAATTAAGGAAAGATGTTACAACTTTGGAGGAATCTGGATTAAACATATGCCAGAACAGAGTATAAAATTTACCCTCATGGCACTTGGGTGTGTCGCTATGCGTACAATACGAGCACCTGAAAGTGAGGGGAAAACTGTGTCTCGGAATTGCTCACAGAATTTCCATGGTATTTGATCTCCAAAAGGTTGATGACCATCACTCAAACTTTGGATAGCTGACTTACGAGAAATCTGTCCCTCAAGGGAAACCTGTAAATCAAATTTATGGAAAATTCAAGTCACAGAAAGACAACCAGAAGAGGGATAATAAGTGCAACCCTCTATAGTATAACCATAATTAATAACAAATTTAAAACAAACATAAGTAAAATTTAGTTGAACGAAGAAATCTTGCAACCAACAGAAAGTTGAAATACAGCAGCCCAATATTTTGTTTGAGTGTAATGATAAAGCATGAAGGTGAAAAGGAAAAAACAGAACTGATGCATATACAGAAACTTCACATATATGATTAAAAAACTGATACATTCTACCAAACATCAATATTTAAACAAAGAGAACCCAAAGCTTCAAGCATTATAAACCAATACAAGCTAGAATCCCAGCCGAAGATTATATCAGTATCAAAATAACAGTTTCCACAGTGATAAATTCTTGTAGCTCCATAATTGGACATATAAGAAGAAATAAATCAACAATTTCACTTATCATAACCAAGCAGCGGGAAAAGATAAGGTGAACTGGTATCAGAACACATTATAATGGCCAAGTGATGAGAAAAATGGAAATAAGAGGTTCTGTCAAAACACAGAAGGGAAGCCAAGCCATGAGAGCCAATGAGACAGGCCCAATGCAAAAATAGAGCAGAAAAATTGGTTGATCAAATATGCAAACCTGAATGACACAGAGAATATCAGGAAGTTGATTCTTTGATTCATCAACAGGCCCTGTCATACAAATACTATTATAAGACTAATTCAAGTCATGTTAATTAAGACGAGGAACAAAAGAATATATAGAAAGAAAATCAAGTTTACCAAGTAGTACAAATAAGTGGTGTGCTGGAGCATCTGCCATTAGTTGCAAATCATTGGGAGAATTCTTGTAATGAGACGCAACATATAAGGCCATCATTCGCTGCAATAATAAAATATTTTTAGAACAGAATTTAAACAAGTGAAAATATCAACCAAAAGCCACCCTACAAAATCAGATATCTGATTTTACCTGCAAAAATAATTCACTATCTCTGTGGTAAGAGAAAAGAGTATCCCGATTAACATAGTATAAATCACACTCACTGGGTGGTGGTAACCTGTTTTCAGGAGAAAAACAATAAATGGAGATTGACAAAATGGTCTCACTTTCAAAGGAAATATGAAATGTGCTTTGATCTAACCTGCTAAGATTAGGGATGGCATTTGAAACATCTAAGCAAAGTAGATTGTTAAGCCAGCTTTCAATGGGATCCCCAGAAGCATATCTGATGGATTCACTCAATTCTATTTTCTTAAAAAGACGACCTGATACATCAAGTCAACATTAATGCACACATACCTTGAAAAAGATATTAATCAGTGAAAACCAATTATCTCTATTCCACAATCAACTTAGATTGTTTTCATTAAAAAACTAATGACATGCACGATATTTATTTACATTTAAATTGAATTCTAAAAGCCTGAGGTGTAAGTACCAGTGTCCTTTGTGCTCTTAGCAGACACATGACTTCGCTCTTCCAATTGCTGCAAAAGTTTGAGCGACAAAGAGCGTCCAGTACCTTCATAACTTCCAATGAATTACCAAAAAGAGTCAGCAATTAAGCCATGTTATAAGTTAAGGTCCATTAACTGAGACATAAAATTGACTAACGAATGGATTGATAATTGTTTAGAAAAAATTGCATTCGATGGAATATTTCACCAAAAACAAACATTAGTCATACCCATTAACAGTAGAAGACAAAAAGACCAGATAAGGGCCCAACAAAGACTTCACCACTGGAAGTGGAATAGCGGCTGCTTCATCAACAACCAACAACTCAACTTGTGAAAGCTTTTCATGCTCATTTGGCAGTATATACTGAATGAAAAAAAAAATGAAGATGAAAAATAAGTCCAGAATTACATTTGATTGTAACTACACGGCAACAGAAAGTTCCCTTAACAGTATTAATACAGAGGGATCAACGACCTTACCTGAATTGTCTGTCTGTGGTGCTTATAAATATTGATCCTTACAGTAGCTTTCTTGAACTCGGGATTCACACTTTTCACCACATCAAAATCTATATGTTCCTATTGTCAGTGGAAACAGTAGGCCTCTTAGAGTATATTTTGGAAAAGATTAAATTCTGATTAAAAAACATTATTTAAGAATAAAAGCTGGTATGTTCGGTAAGGCAACTTTAGTGTACTTCACTTTTTAAGCTCATGTACTGGGTGACCATGTTTTAAAATCAATTTTGTTCAGATAAATCAATCCAAATATGCACTACAGGTAATGATTTAGATGGGAAATGAGCCACAGAAATAAAAATAATAAATGCTAGTGATCACTTAATTACCAAAGCTAACAGCCCAGTTGCCATCTTTGGAACTTATGCTTACTTAACAACCAAGTTGCCATCTTTAGAACTTTTGCAACTAAAATTCATACTAATTAACCAATAATAGTTGTAGCCATCAACAAGGGAGAAAACCAGTACCTTGTAGTCAAGAGCATCAAAACCTTTGCATATAAAATCAAACAAGGTTTTCAAATTTTCAGGGCTAGGCGCAGTCACAAAGATATTTGAATACCTACAGATAATTTTCTTGTAAGTTACTAAAAAATTTGTTGTAACTATCCAAAAAAATATATCTATGCCTGATGGAACAGTACCCCACAGCTACAGCTCCAGCAATTGATAATCCAAGAGCGGCTGATTTCCCACGGCCACGAGCAGCCAATAAAGCAACAGTACTACGTAGTGTCTTGTCTAAAATTGCATCCAGAAATGTCACAACAGCCTTTCCCTATATACAAAAATCATATAAAAACTTGCTCACATCCACCACCCAAAAACTAATTTCCTTGGTAAGAAGAAAATGAGTTAGTTAAGGTAAAACATTCGACCTGGTCCATCGTGCAACACTTCCTAATCAATGGACCAACAGGAAAATCTTCATTTAGTTGTTCTTTAAGGTTTTTCAGCTCCAGTTCTGCTTCTGAGAGTTCTTCAGAGTCCTACAGCACCAATTCAGAGACTTACATATTAGCTATTGAAACCCACCAAAATTTAAAGAAACAAGCATCAAGCTTGGATGCCAAGAAAGATAGAAGAATAAAAATCCTACAATATAGTTTAAATAGCTTTGGTAATATTACTTAAAAAATTGCATCCATACACTACAATTAAAAAAAAAAAATAGGATATTTCAGATATCAAGACAACAAGACAAAAGTTTGGAAAATGTAAAAAAGTATGCAAAACTACACCACATAATAGAAAATAATAACTCCAAAATTTATTAGAATAATATTTTCAACAAGTAAGAATGTTATAGCATTCCAGTACAAAATTTACTATAAATAATTTTCATTGTATTTGATATGCAAAAGGTTGTCAATAACAACTGATGCACTCCAAAAATTATGACGATAATGTTTTAAAAATAACACGAACCAAAATTTACTAAATGCAAAACTACAAGCCATCATTACAAATGAGGAATACTGCATCCCGAAGGAAGATCAATAATAAAAATTAATTAGTATTGTTGAAAGTATGTGGGGCCTAGATGTACTTTATACAGCATTGCACTGTATCCTTATCCTATAACTAGTAGTATATTAGTATTTAAATATCACACACACACACACACATACACATATGTACACACATTTAGGGAGGCCGTGCTATACAGATCACCCTATTATATAATCACTTTCCCTAGGCTCTTCCATGTTCCATCTTCCTCCATGTACTATCACTCTCCACCACGTTTAAAAGTACAAATATCTTCAATATTGACAGTTATAAAATGCTTCAAAACTATCACTAAGATTCCGAGGCATCTCTATCATATATTAAAAAGTAAAACTTATATGAACTCTATCAGACAGATTCTTGAGGAAGAGAAGGACCTGTTTGCACCATAATCTTCACACAAAAAATCAATCAAGAAACATTGCATGTTTAAACTAAGAATTAAAACATGTGAGAATATTTAAAGAAAATAATTATTTGTTTTGCACTTATGCTAACATTAAAAGAAAGACCTTCATGCAATATATTGGATATCCCACATTAACAGGAGATATGGTCATATTAGAGTATATAAATATATGTAAATTAGAATATATAAATCTATGTAAATTAGAGTATATAAGTATATGCAAACCTTATTCTACACATTGGTTTTATGAGATTAAGTTACACTTAAAAGTTCACTTTTTAAAACAGTATCTGAGTTTATTAAGGACCTATCTTGATGAGGTTTGTTCAAACCAACTATGTTACCCAATTTCAGGGCTCTATTGGACTACCCACAAATATCTAGTCTTATGTTCAAAATATCTAGTCCTCGACATGAGGGGTGTGTTAGAGGATCTAACTTCGACTAGAAATATGGGATCTCCAACACATCAAAACCCCAAACAATCCAGAAACCCCAATGAAAAAAAAAAAAGTGCAAAGAAATATTGTTTCATACATAATAATAGAAGTACCTCTTTGGCGGGAACGGGGGTAATAGACCTTATGTGAGATGAAATTGGTAAAACATTCAGTTCATCATCCATGACTACGCATGCCTTGCAAGATGCTAGAGACAATAAGAACCGTTCATTAAAGCGCCCAGCAGCCTCAGAGTGGGATTCAGTTCGAAATCTATCATGGACATCCTGCAAGCAGTGATCCACAAGGAAGCTGAATTTAATGAGACTTCTAACAGAAAAGCAGCATGGTAAGTATCAGCCTCACCTCCTTAACATACACTATATTTATTTTAGTGAAGCCCCAATCAAACATATAGGGTTATGCTATCTTTTTTTATCAGAAAATATTAGTTGTAAATATATTACTTTTTGTTAATAAGTGCACCAACCCACGACCTATAATTGATTGATAAATTTTGTTTGTTGCCGTCAAAAAATACTTCCATGCCAATTGAGAAGGTTGCAGATATATCAAGAAAATTATTACTAATCAGATAAAAGAATAGCATCAAATAATGACCGATATCCTCTTTTTAGTAAAAGGATAGGCATGAAGAGAGTGTAATGATTCAAGAAAGCATATGAACTCCAATAAATGAAAATGCAGACAAGAACAAACAAAAATGAATATCCCAGATCTAAAGCCCTGGACAGGAATATCAGCAAAAGAAGGGATTACAAATATAGCTTGAAAGAACACATACTTAACCAAATGAATTGGAAATTTAAAAAGAAAACCTAGAATATCAATTCTTATGAATCTACTTTCATACCATGACCATGGTGTACAGACTTGTCAGCGAGGATAGAGAGCGTAGCAGCAGAACAACCAACCCGCCTCCCTGCACTGTCTCCATTGTTCTTGCTAGGAGATTAGGTGTCAATGCCTCAAAATCCTAATGAGAGAGATGATGCAAAAAGAAAAAAATCATTGTAGAGAAAGGAAAGAGAAAGACAGCTCAGAAAGAAAAACAGCAAAAGAAAATGAGCTACAAGGAAATATATGATACCTGAAGTACACACATCCCAAAGGTATTACCAAGAATTCTTTCCGACTCCTTATATAAACAATATGTTAATCCCCCACTTGCCACAAACAATTCAAATGAATCACCTTTATCTGGATCATAAAGACCCCTCTGCATCAACTTTTTAATCTGCTTGCTGCGCTTTTTCTTGTGACTGCATTAGGACATTTATGATCAATCATCTTAATCAAGCTCAAACAAACATCATTCAGATACAACCCTAACCAACCAAGACAGCAGCATATCAAAGTTTATTCACACAAGACAGTTTCATTGATTGTATCCAGAACCTGCTCAGTTCTAGTTTGTCCTTGTAGCACCACAACACAGTCGGCCTGGACTTAATCTGCGCCTTGCTAAGCATGTAATGAAGATTGACAATCTGCATGCAGAAGAGTCACTGCAGTTAGCACTAAAATAAAGTTTCCAAAGGGTACCAATCCTAGGAAGCCTATCACTATAAGGCTACAGCAAAAAAGACCTGGTCACGAGACTTGTCACCAATGATGACGAACATGGACCTATGTCTTGTTCTAACGCCATTTTCAATCAGAGTTCTGATTCGCTCGTCCACTTTCTTCCTCATTTCCTTGCTACGAAATTTAAGTGCTCACAAGTCACCACTTCTTCGCAACATACACAACAAAAATGACAGAAACAATGATAAATAATTGGTTAAACTAAAGATTTTCCGGAACTTCAAATTCCTTCTTTCATAATTGAAATTCGTAGTGCTAAATCGCAACAGCGTCAATACAAGTAAAACACAATAAAGGCCTCGACTGAAAAAGAAAAGAAAATGTTAAAGTATGAATTAATGAACAAAAATTGGGGAAAGTGGAACCTGGAGTAGAAGGACGGCTGCAAACTGAGGATTTTGAATTTGAATAAACCAAAAGAAAATGAAGAAAGAGAAAAAATAAACTACAAGTTATATATACTAGGGTTTACGGAGGGCTTAAGCATATACCCCCTCAAACTATCCTATGTAGTAAGAGAATTTATAACTGATGTTTATATCAACACTTTTTTATACAATAATAATTCAAATATTAATTATTAAAATAAATATATTAATATTATGGTTATAAAAAATTATATTAATTAATATTTTAATATTATAATTATAAAGTAAAAAAGTTGTAACTTTTGTCAGAATAACAACCATTTATTATAATGAATATATTTTATAAATGAATGAGATTGAATAATATATGAGAATGAAAAAAATGAAAAATACATTAAAAAAAAAAGTTATAAAAGGCAATTGTTATTATCTATATTATAATTTACGTCTTTTTAAAAATTGTGTAAATATATTTATAAAGATATTATTTTATATCAATGTTTACATATATCTTTTGTTTCTTAATAGTACAGTGTTTCTTTTTTACTTTTTCTATAATTTGAGATTTTATTTTTAGTTTTCAACATATTAATAAAAATAAAACTTTTATTTTGAAAATTAGATCAGCCAATCAAATTAGTGAATCAATTACCTAATTGATTTAAATAAAAAATATGTATGCATAAATGATATAATATTTTAAAAAATCATAAAGATAATAAATATTGTTTCTTAAAATATTTGATTGTTTATTATTTTGGTCCTTATATAAATATAAATATATATATATATATATATATATATATATATATATATATATACTATTTTAAATGATGATACTTCAATATAACATCCCTCAAAGGCAAGAGACTAAACTAATAACCAAAAAAGTTTAGCAAGAAAAACAATGAAATGGTATATTAGAGAAAGTATAGTCATATTTAAGCTTTTTGGAAGTATTTGAGATAAAATTGTAATTAATTGACATTCTAAAGATTACTAGTACATACTTAAAAATTAACATCATATTTTTAAATTTGGCTTAAGTATAACTTTTTGTCCTCTATTTTGTTTTGTTGAATCCATAATTTTGGTATTTCTAATTCTAAAATATTTAAAATTGGCAATGCAGTGGGATTTTTTTAGTAAAAAAGCAAAACTTTTATAACATCATCTCCCTCTGAGCTTGTTCAGCAATACAATGTCAATGTGGTACGTAACCATGGTAAGAATGATGACCAATATAAGAATTTTGTATACAGTGTAAAGCAAATTGTAGACAGCACATTGATTATTGTATTTGGTTGAGTGAACAGATAACTCAATTTTATTTGTTCTATTTTATCTACTTGAGAAAAAAATTCATAAATTTATGGTAGATCACTATGGCATCTACAAATAGAAAGTTAGTTAAAGAAGTAACTTAAGAGCCAGTACTTTCAGAATGCTTTATTTAGACATAATAGCTAATAAAACACTCACTTTTTTCTCATATGTTGTCGTTAATTATTCAATCCTAACACATGTTTTTACCTGCTAATGAACCTTTATTGACTAGAATGAACTCATCATTTATGTGGGCGTTTTGTATGGTTTTGGTTATGGCTGTCTCCCACTTTCAAGGTGGTCAAGGAGAAGCTCTATCAGATATTGGTGTCAATTGGGGTGCAATGGCTTCTCAACCTTTGTATCCTCCTGTTGTGGTGAATTTGTTGAAAGAAAATGGAATTAGTAGAATAAAGCTTTTTGATGCAGATCCTTGGACTGTTAGTGCTTTTTCTGGCTCAAACATTGAAGTCATGGTTGGAATTCCTAATGAAATGTTGAAGAAACTGTCTAAAGATAAAGATAATGCAGAAGATTGGGTTAAACATAATGTTAGCAAACAAGTTAAGGGAGGGGTCGACATCAGGTGTGTGCTTATATTATATAACTCCTTCACACAAAACTCTCATTCTTTATTTTCCTCAGTTAATTAATCAGGTTTCATTAATCATCTCAATCTTTACACTTCCATCAGATTACTCACAGAAACATGTTCTTTCCAAGTGTATAGACTAAAACATAATGATATATCAAGCATTTTAATTACCAAGAACAACATATCACAACTTTAAGAGAATGTGCTTGATGCAGATATATATCTGTAGGAAATGAGCCATTCTTGAAAAGTTACAATGGTTCGTATGTGGGGACTACACTTCCAGCTATGAAGAATGTTCAAAGGGCACTTAATAAGGCTGGTCTTGGAGGCAAAATCAAGGTAACATCAGCTTTAAATGCTGATGTTTATGAGTCTGCTACAGATAAACCATCTGATGGAAAATTCCGAAAAGACATTTATGATGTTATGGTAGAAATAGTGTCATTTCTTGACGAAAACAAGTCACCCTTTCTTGTTAACATATATCCATTCCTTAGTCTATATCAGAATGTGGATTTTCCAAAGGATTATGCATTCTTCGATGGTAATGCTAAGGGAACCGATGACAAAAATGTGCATTACAGCAACATGTTTGATGCAAACTTAGACACTCTTGTTTGGTCGCTGAAGAAATCTGGTCACCCTAATGTGACAATCGTTATAGGTGAAGTTGGATGGCCAACAGATGGTGATAAAAATGCCAATGCAGAAAATGCAAAAAGGTTCTACCAAGGGTTTCTTAAGAGAATGGCAAACAAAAAAGGGTCACCACTTCATCCAAAATCTATGATTACTTATCTGTTTTCTCTTACTGATGAGAATCAGAAAAGCATTGCACCAGGTGACTTTGAACGCCACTGGGGCATTTTTACATACGATGGAAAGCCAAAGTTTTCTATTGATTTTTCTGGCAAAGGACAAGATAAAATGCCAATAGCAGCAAAAGGGGTTAGTTACCAAGAACACGAATGGTGTGTCCTTAAACAGGGAACCAAAACTGATCAGCAGGCTGTGCAAGATGCATTAGCTTATGCTTGTTCAATGGGTGATTGCTCAAGCTTGGGTTCTGCTCGTTCTTGTGCAGATTTAACTTCAGCTGGTAATGTTTCATATGCTTTCAATCAGTACTTTCAAATAAACGATCAAAGTGTTGAGGCATGTGATTTCAATGGATTAGCAGAGATTGTACAAGATGACCCATCTAAAGGAAATTGTCGCTTTCCTTTAGCACTTATGAGCAGTGCAAACATTCTTAAAGCAATGCAACATCTGAGGCTATATTTAATTGGATTTACCATCATTTTCACATTTTGTCTGTAGAAACTTTTTTACTACACTTTTTCTTTCTGTAGAAATTGTTGGTGTAGATGTTATAGTTTATAATGATGTTAGATTAAATGATGTAGATGTTACGGTATATTTAGTATGCATATATACTGTTGTCATGATTGAGAAAATGTAATGAATGTTTGAATAATGTTTTTAGATTGTTTTTATGCAAAATTTTGACAGGTCGTATCAAAATATCAAAAAGTGTATTTGCTTATATAAAGTAAATAATCAAAATAATTTAAAAATTTGTAATGAAATATGAAACAGCTGACATTCATTTTTGTCTGAGTTTGTTTTACCCTTCATTGTTTTGTATTTTTTATTGGGTTAAGATGATGGAACTCTAAAGGAATACTCTAGAGTTATTTTGTTGTAAATTTATGATCTTTCTATTATTGTATTTGAGGTTTTTTTATTATTAAATTAATATGAATTTAGATATTTTTATTACAATAGTATAAATGGAAAACAACTGATCAGATTTATGATTTAAGAGATTAGTTTCAATGTAGCTGGAAAATAACATGTTAATTGCATAAAAAAAAGTACATTATACTTGTCTTATAACAATAAATTAGGTGTGAAAAACGAGTTTAAATTCGTGAAAATAGGTTTAAGTTGGGTTTAATTGAAAAAATAATTTTTTAATGAATTAAAATGAATTTGGTTTACTTACTTCATTGATTAAATGAGTTTGAATCAAACTAAATTTCACGGATCCTTTTTATAATAAATTTTGAATATTTCTCTTTAACTTAATTACACTTTTCAACTGCAATAAATAATAAAGTTGAGCAAATTCACCTTAATTACTAAGTTAAGAAACAAAAATATACTAATTTAATAATTTGTAATTGATCAAGTAGAATTGTAAAGAATTTTACTTATATTGAGTTAAAATCAGTTGTTTTTACCTTATTTTATAGAGAGCTCACATACGTTAACTCACTTTTAAATTTTTCAATCTTTTTTTTTTTTTATTTTCCATGAATAAATTCAACTTCCTCCACCGTTTTAAACTTGTCATCCCTCCAAATTTTATTATATTTTCATCACATCTTCATGTTTCACCTAAGTTATTTTGTTTTTATATTTTTATTACACCTCTAATTCTTACGGTTATAAAGAAAAAGTATACTATATTTGGTTAAATGGATTCATTGGTTCCTATTTTTATTGGTTTTCTTCAATTAAATTCCATTTTTTAAAAATGATCAATTTGGTCCATGAATTTGAAAATTTAAACCAATCAAGGACATTTCGTTAAGTTCCCTCGACGGCGTTAAAAATTGTCTTTGCTGGCAAGAGTAGTTGTCTCATTTTGTAAACAGGTGGCGCATATTGTCTTTAAGGTCACCATCAATCTGGATCGTCTTCCTCGCGCCAGAGAACCCAGTCCGCGTCTTCATCTTCTCCAACATCGCGCAACCACCTTCACGGCCAACATCCTTTTCGTACCGCAACACCACCACCATGGAAGCATCTTCATTCTCGCATTCACCATCATCAACGCCCATGCCGCCGTTCAACCTCCACGGCCTGCATCCATCATTGTCGCGAACACACCTGCAGAGGAAAACTCAGAAACAGAAAAGTCCCAATCGAAGAGCGTCGTTGTTCGAAGGCCATTGCGCAAGTCATCATCTTCACATCTCGCACCATGAACAACCTCTATGTGCATCCACCAGAATCGCGATCCGCCACCAAGCGTGATTCGATCTATCTTCGCAACCTGTAGAGAACACAAAAACCCAAAGCCAAAACCCTAATCGCGCCGTTGATCATCAATCCTATTTGAATGACATATGTGCGAGTTCATTCTTCGTCTCCATAAGCGTTCTCCATTCTCCTTCATCATCGTTTTCCCGTCTGCACCTGAAAAATCAAAGAAAACCAGAAGCACAGAACAATCGCAAAAGGCAAAGCAATCCATTAAAAAATGCCAAGTCTTGCGCCTCCATGATTCGCAGCACCGCGGAGGAGAAAAGACAAAACCGCAAAGCTTGAAACGACACAGGCAGAGGTGCAGGGATCAAGTTTTCCCCAATCAGAAAACCTTAATTTGGGCTTAAAGACATTATGTGCCACCATGAGACCACCTGTTTACAAAATGACAGGTAATCTTGCCAGCAAAGACGATTTTTAACGCCGTCCAGAGAAGTTAACGAAATGTCCTTAATTGGTTTAATTTTTTAAATTTAGGGACCAATTGATCAATTTTAAAAAAATGAGGACCTAATTAAAGAAAACCAACAAAAACAGGGCCAATGAATCTATTTAACCAATTTTTATCCATTCTAGATATTTCTCAATAAAGAATAAATAATTTATGAATATTTTTTTTTTCAATTTAAACCTCATTTTTTATATGCTTAGAAATCCAAATATGAATCTAAATTTTATATTAAAAAAATGTTGAACAATAGATCTATTTTAAGTATTTGGATGAATTTTGATTACTAATTGTTAATTCTTTGGCAATATACTAAATCGTTTTAAGTAATAAATCGGTAAGACCGGATATCGTATCCTAAGAGACTCGTATGACACTCTACATTTGTATAATTATCTAATTAATTTAGACTAAAGAGTGATTCTATTTAATGTGATTTCAGTGCAATAAAAATAAACATAATGCATATGTGGTAAATTGAACTTTTTGAGGTTAAAACACTTGGAAATAGAATGATTAAAGATGATATGAAATGGAACTCTTGGAACTCTCATGCAAATGCACATTACTACTTCTTCATTTAAATGTTCATGTCAACCTACTAAAGTACTCAATCTCAATCCATTGGTAAAGAGAGCCTAGACTTCCTCATTAAACTTCAATCCTTTGGTAACCTAACAAGTTCATCTACATTAAGAAATGAGGTTTAAGACAAATAAATGTCCAAACTCTATCCCTAGATACAATTTCCTTTAGGTGTTTAGTCTAATTCAAGGTTCACACGATATTTCCCAACATTAAGTAAACCAAATAATCATGTTATGGTTGATTAAGTCACAACAAGCTTTAAGCAAAGGAAATAAACATTAACAAATAATGAAAGAAGCTTGTATTCATTCAAAACAAGTGCATTTACAAGAGAGTCTCATAGTTACATCATTCCCCAAGAAAATGAACTTAGCTTTCCATTGTCATTGAGAGCTTGAGATTACAATGGAAGAAAATAGAAGAGATGGAGAGCTCTCACTGCCCAAAATTAGCTACCAGAGGTCCAAAATGGTGCTTTCGTGCTTCAGCTGCCAAGAAGATGGCACCCTCGTTGCATGATAGCTTTAAATAGGTACAGGGTGCCACATCAGCAAGTGTTGCGCTTAGCCCCCCTTCTGGAGTGCCAAGGCGTGAAGGTTGCGAACCAAATGACGCCCAACCCCCTTCCTGGGGCCCAGGCGTGGGAATTGAGTGAATCTGCGAACCAAATGATGCCCAGACCCCTTCCTAGGGCGTTTGGGCACGAGGTTTGTGCACCAAATGGGGCTCAGCCCCCCTCCTAGGGTGCACAGGCCTGAGACTTGCAGTGAAATGCGAACCAAATGGAGCTCAGCCCCCCTTTTGGGGTGCGCAGGCCTAAGAAATGGCTTCGTGCGCCTTCTAATCAATTGCTTTTTGCAGCTTTTCCTGCATTCCAGCTCTTGATAGTTTTGATGCTCTTCTAATGCACACAATTTGTCTACAAAACTTGAGAAAATTAGTGGTGAAAACTCCTAAATGTAACCTAAACTGAAATTATCCATAAAGTTAGGTAAAAGAGAGAATTAAGCAGATTTCAAGCTTCAAGAAATTTGATATAGTATAAAAATCACCACAGATAATGATAAGAATTACCATTATACTAATATATACTATTTTTAATATTTTAAATATATTAAATGGTAAGAATTACCGTTATACTAATATATACTATTTTTAATATTTTTAATATATTAAAAAATTAATATATCAAATTAGTTGTATTTTGGAAGACTTTATAAAATAATAATAAAAAAATTAACAAAAAGTTTAAATTTATTTTTAATTGGAAATGATATTAATTTTTTTTTATATAAATTCAACTCGTATTTTATTATTGTTAATCTCTTTGCAGAAAACATCACTAATATTTTTTAACATTATTATAATATATACCAATCTTGTTTTTACTCATTGATTTTGTATAACCAGCCATTTCTCATCTCCATTGCATAAGAATAATTTATATTTCAATTACATGCGTTTGATGAAGTCGTAATCAAATAAATACCATACTATTTAAGAATTCTTAAATTGTGTTTCGTAAAGAATTTATAGTTTTAACTTTTATGTTTGCTGGTTTAGTGGTAAAATAAGTCAATGCTACTTGTTTAAATTCAGATTAGATCAGACTAATTATAATTCGTCATTGACTTTTATAATTTAATGTGCTAAATTGTTAGACTTATAGGTTTAAAGGAGTCGATGTTAGACTGTGGAACAAACTTTTAAATAGATTGTTAGAATGATATAGAATTATCATACTATATTTGAATAATTCATCATTTATTTTAATATATCATTTATGTCTAAATTACTACTACTACAAAAAAGGTTGACCCAAGACAACCAGTACCAATTTGATAATATGACAACATTGAAAAATTTAAATGTAAAAAACTCCTTATTTGTTAGTCAAGTATATGAACCTCATCACTCCAATAAAAATGTTATATTGAAATAAATGATAAAATATTTAATGAAAGAACATGTTTTATAATTGATATATATTTTTTTTCTATAGGACCCGTTTTCAATTAAATATATTTAAAATATATAACTATTAAAAGAATAAGTTAGATAAATGATAAAAGATAAACTAAAGAGATAGTAAAAGATAAAATAAGTTAGAGAATAAGGACAATGAAAAAAAAAAGAGAAAATAAAAAAGGAGTCAATAAACACTTATTGTGTTTTTTTGTCCAAATTAACTTATTCTAAAACCTAAATTCTTTTTATTTATAATGAAAGTAGTTGCATATAAAACGTGAGTATTTATTCTATTTTAAATTTGAAGTAAAGTTTATCATTTGAATTTTTGACATTGATAATTTGAGGTATGCAGAAAAATTAAGTCTATGTTTATAATACAACCTTCATCAAGAAATAACTGATAGTGTAATATAGGAGGATAAAAAAGAAGATAACTTGTACCAGCACATTTCTTCCTCTTCTTTTATCCGTGACTGTTATCTCTTCACTTTTCTTGTATTAGTTCCAGCAACCTTCTCGCTTTTGCGGTAAACATTTGCTTTTTCTTTACACTATATTGAAAAAAACTTCTGTGGTTGCGTTTCAAAATTTGATGCTTTCTTTGTTAAATAATACTGTCTAATTCAGTTAGTTTGTTATTTGGTTAGGGGCGCAGTCATGGGTCCCTTTACACTCTCCGTTATGGTTAATGACTCTGCCATTTCATTACCAGGTAGCTAACCCTATTGCATTTTCTGTGTGTAAGTGTGAATTTGAGACATTTTTTTTTTTTATATTAAGGGATTGTTTATATGAAAAATTACAAATGTAAGGTTTTTCACTCCTTAATATTTAGGTTAGAGCATGTGTGGAGGTTGAACTTGTGAATGCCAATTACTTGTGATTGGTGTAAGAGTTGATTGTGCTTCTCTCATTTTTCCTTTTAGTTAGGATTGTTGTTCTTGGTGTGAATACTGGGAACTCATTGATCTCACAATTATAGGATATACAAATTATATGTGGACACGGAGAAATTGTACTTTAGTAATTTTGGTTGAGTTGATTTTTTGCTGCTCATAATTTGTAGTACAAGGATTTATGATATTGACTCAAGCAGCACCATTGGAAACAGGAGGTTTTCTTAATTAAGTATATGCAAGTTAGGACTTAGGATTGCATGCGGTGAGAAAAAGAAATTACATATTTTAGCATATTATTGCTGGTATGGTCAGTGAAAAAGGAATATGAAAACTAACATTTCATATTACATATTCCGGGAATAACAATAGTGAAAGGTATCAAGCCATTTTCATGACAATTTGAGCACTCTATTTGTTGTTGGTTTGTGCTATCTGCTTCTCATTTTAGCAGGATATATGGTTTCACAGATGCTTGTTCGAAGAGAAAACAGAACTTTCTTCTGAAAAATTCTTTTGCATCGGTTAGCATGGGAGATGAAAAGCCTTTTGACTTCTTACGCACTTTATTTGGTAGGCATAAGATCTTCTTCTCTGGTGTTGTTCACATTGAATATATTTGTCAGTTTTGGTGTTTTAGCAGGTGTTTTACTGTCAGTTTGTTTAATTTACTGAGTTCTGTAATCTCAACACAACATAAAATATTCACTTCCTACATAAGAGATTTGGCAATTAAGCCCTGTTTGAAGGATGACCAGCAAGGAAATGCAATCCCCCAGTTCTTCATATATGAAGTGAAGAACTGAATTTTTCCTCCTCTTAAGTAGTATTTTACTCTGTTAATTAGTTGGTAGACGATACTATCATACTATAATTGATGGGTTTATTGCATTTTAATCTTTCTGATGAGCAAGATGGAATTTGCAGAGGGCGTTATTGCAGGAGGTACAGCTGGAGTTGTTGTTGAAACAGCTTTATACCCAATCGACACTATTAAAACACGTCTGCAGGCAGGTTCTTATGATAAATATTTAATGAAGATTAAGGGTTGTGCTTTGCTGTGTATTATACTGATTACTGTTTGATGCTTGATAAGGCTCTGCATCAGTGCCATCTAGGCATGATTCTTGATAGATAGTATTTTATTTTGGCAAGACCCAAGTATTAAGATGTCCCACGTTGGCATCCTGGACATCTCTTATAAGACATTGAAAATCATCCTTCTTTGAGCAAGCTTTTGAAAGTGAATTAAACCCAATTTATTTATTAGACAGTTGCTAGAGATATTTGGATGGAATCTACACCACATATATAGTATTCAACTGTAACGCGGCATTTGTCTGTGTGTGGTGTTTTGGAAAGTTCTGCACAAATCGCTTCCATTGTTGGGTGTGACTTATATACTTATTAATCAACTTCACTTAATGCCAATTGGTTTTAAGATAAAATTACTATTAGAAAATAGGAATGCTATACAATTTTTTCTATGACTCTTAGTTAATTGATTTACACTATAAAACTTTTTTCATTATGCTAAATTTCGGTCATGGAATTTTGTTTATGCTCTTTCACAACATTTATTTGGTGTACATTCGTTAATGGCTACTGACTGACAACACAATCGTATGGCCCTTTTATGCCTGTTCTTGTGTGTTTGTGTATTTATGCTGAATTGATATAGAATGTGCTGATGATATTTTTTTTCCCTAGGCTGCTCGCGGGGGAGAAAAACTAATATTGAAAGGCTTGTATTCCGGATTGGCAGGGAACCTTGCTGGTGTCTTACCGTGAGAATCTCATGGATGACATGATGTTTCAAACATTATAGGTTTTTAAGTTAATTAGAAATTTTGAAAACCTAATCACTTTTGAAAAGACTGAGAAAGTTTTTGGCATGATTAATAATTTTATTTCCACGGGTGGTGATTCATTGAATTTCTGCTCTGTGAGCTAACTCAAGAGACTTACATTTTTGTATGAAGGTTCTTTTATTTTGAAAAAAAAAGGAAACATGTAAATTTTCTAAATGCTAATTGCAATATTGCACTGTCATTGGTTTCTATATATCATTTTCCAGATTCATTGGTAAAAACATTTGAGAAATAACATATTCTTATGTAGTAGTACATATGACAAAGAAAGAAAATTTATTTGGCTAGTTAATATTGCATATCCTAAAAAGAGGTGGCTTAGGTATTGTAATTCTTAGGCTGGCATCCAGCAACAGTCCTTTTTGAAGGTGGTTCTGGCACTATGTCTTGAAAGGGGAGACTTTGTAGAGACATGGAGTCAAACAATTAGAGTCTGTTTGGATGAATTTTTCCATAAGCCCTTCTAAAGGAGAAAAAAAAAATTAAATGAACTTCTCCATAAGGTACAGTTAACTTATGCACAAGTTAAAAAAAAAAAAATTAAAGAAGCGAGATGAGAGAGCTTCTATAAATTAACTTACATAAAGGCTAATTTTAATTTTTCTTCTTATTTTTCTCTCCTAAAGGTGCTGTCTAGAAACTCATCCCAGCAACCCATAGTGTTGATAGTAAAATGTGACTTTACTCCATTTTCCCAATATTTTAAAATATGAGATTGTTAGATCCTTCCAAGACTCGATATCAAGTTTGCCAATCAAGGTTTTCTTTTACTATTAAATTAAATAAACTATACAAGTATGTATAGTATTATTGGCTGGTGTATGTGCTTAAGCTGCTGTTAAGCCACTAATCCATATTATCTGGAATTTTCCTTCGGTTGAATTATTTGTTGTCTGACCATGGACATAGGTAAAGGGGAAACCACAGTATTTCCTGTGTGCCTTGTTTACTTGTGTATTTTTCTGGATCCTGCTGTTGGCATGTATCCATAAAATGCCAAAACACTTGAGGGTACTTCCGCAGCA
The DNA here is from genome assembly GCA_036885675.1 of Vigna mungo. NCBI lineage: Eukaryota > Viridiplantae > Streptophyta > Magnoliopsida > Fabales > Fabaceae > Vigna > Vigna mungo. The sequence goes on from CP144700.1 coordinate 62,714,577, forward strand.
GAATTTTTGCTAGTTTCTTTTTGCAAAAATGATATGATTGATGGCATCCATGAAAGTAAGAGTGACTTAACCAGGTTCTCGGAGTTCCTTTGATAGAGAAGTTCGGGATCACAACTATATTATTGCTGCTAAGAATTGAGTAGCTTGTGTATTCAAATAAATCATAAGAATTTAGTAGAACTATTTGATAATTCTTTAATCTATTCTCACAACGTCAGCAGGTTATGAATTTTGATTCACCTAAATCTTGGTTGTGGTTGGAAACTGTTATGCAGATCAACACGTCATTTATTTATTGAAATAGCTGGATTTTAGGATACTTGGAATTATGCAGATAGCATTGATGTAGGAGAGCAGGAGATTGAAAACTCCATGTTAGGGATTTATGTACTCCTAGGCGCCATTGTTTTACTCTACTTCAATGATGTGCTCCCCCGATATAGTTTCTTTTCTAGTTTCCACTTGTGGGTTCTTGGTAGTTCATTTGGTATTGTGCAAGGCCTGAACCCTATTATGATCTTGGTTCTTGCATTAGGATGTGCACCAGGGAGGAAATATTTGCATTTATACCTCTAATTGGATAAAATGATTCTTATTTTTTATTTGTGGATGTCATATTTTTACATCCTATTTACATAAATCATGACTACTTGGCTTTTAGTTGAAAATTGTGAAGAAAGAAGACAAAATTATTCCCAAAATTGAATCATTTGGAGTAGAATCATTTGGAGAAAAGTAACTATTTATTTATTATTATGCATATTGAAAGCCAAAGGAGAGTTTCCCCCCCATCAAATCTATGAAAGTTATTTTCACAAATTTAGTATTTCATGCTTATGAAGATATGAAATCATGACTAAATCTAGATTCTTTCCTTCACACCTTTTTGTTGCTTTAAATGTGCAGGGCGTCTGCTTTATTTGTGGGAGTTTATGAACCTATAAAGCAGAAATTGCTGAGGATATTTCCTGAAAATCTGAGTGCTTTTAGTCATTTAGTAAGATACTTCTTATATTAGCATTGATATGTAGATATTGGTTTAAATGCTTGTTCGGATTTGAAAGTTACGAAGATAAGTTAGAATTATCATACGATCTAAATTATCCAATTCAGATCAGAATTAAGTATCAGTTTTTCATCCCCTATTTTTCTCTTGTTTTCTCTTAAATTATTGCGGACTTGTTGATATTTCCAAACCAAACTCCCACTTCAGATTCTAGCATTGTATGGCTCCACATATGAATAATAGAAAAAAGTTATCTGTCTTTTCTCCAAATATTACAATGGGCACACTGATTAAGTAAATTAAAGACCTGTTACTGCTTTAAAAGAGTGTGAATTTTGGCTAATTAGTCTTCCGAAGCCTCTGGCATTTATTTGGCTTGTATTGAGTTGATGCTTTGTCTATTTTATCATTCTTTTGTTGCTGGCACCCATTCCTTTTGTTGTAAAACTTTATCTAATTTTATGGGGATAAAAATCTCAGTCTTTTTCAATCTCATTAGACTGCAGGTGCCATAGGAGGCCTTGCTGCTTCATTGATTCGTGTTCCAACAGAGGTAATTAATTTCTGTTTTTTGTAAAAGAGACAATTTCATGGTTGAAATATATTTCACTGGACAATTTCATATTTTTCTTAAGGTTATCAAGCAACGAATGCAAACTGGGCAGTTTACTTCAGCTTCTGGTGCCGTTAGCTTTATTGCTTCTAAGGAAGGCTTCAAAGGATTTTATGCTGTATGAAGTTCACCATTTATTCCTTCCAAACTTTTTTGATAAATTATATTCCCCAAGTTTGCAACGATATGTTCAAAATTTTCTCTAATTTTGATCTTTAAAATCACAGGGGTATGGATCTTTTTTGTTGCGAGATTTACCCTTTGATGCTATTCAGTTTTGCATCTATGAGCAGATTCGAATAGGTTATATGCTTGCGGTAAATTCCTTAAGTTCTATTTTCGTGTGTTTTAGAAGCATCCATATTGTTTTTTGTTCCCTTACTCTTGTTATAGTTTTGAGCCAGAAAATATTTCCCTCCTAACTTTAATTAATATTTAGTGAAATAAGTGAAAAGCCTTATTGCACTAGTGTGGGTCGAGTTAATCCATTTTAATTATACTGTAATAAATATATAAAACAAGGTGAGAGAGCAAAATATGCTTAATGAACAAGTCTACTTAATCCACCAAAATAGGTTGAACCGGGTTACAAAATTTTTTATTTACCAAAAGGTAAATCGGGTTGACTCATTTTTAGGACAACCATTGATGAGTCAACCCCTTCGCACTCACCTTGAGCAAGAGCTCCAAATATGTAGCACAATGTTTTCATTTTTTGGCTCAATTTGAATATCTGTTTGGAATAAATTGGTATAAGAGCTAGTTCGATCTCTTGCCACATGTGACAATTAGATTCTTGCAAGAAGATAAGGATCACTTCCAAGATAGAGAAATTTATTAAAAAGAACAATTTCAACTTGAGGATTGAGATGAGAGCTTTGCTTAAGGAGTAAGGTGGACACACTCTCAAGGAGTATGCCGCACTTGGAGAGACATGTTTTGGAGATGCAAGAAGAAAATATGCATTTGGTGATTCTTTTTTCTCTGTTTGAAGATGTTCTTTATGAGGTTGTTGTAGAGAAGACTCTGATTGTGTTTTTGCTAAAGTTGGAGAAGTTGGCTAAACAAAGCTCTTTAACTTTGAAGATATACATTGATGCAGACTGTATTGGTTCTATTATTAATGAAAATTACACCTGAGTACTTTATGTTTCTTGGAGAAAGTCTAGTAACCCAAAGAAGCATCAAGGCAAAGTATCTTGTTCTAGTGCACAAGCTGTATTTTGAGATTTTGCATAATGTAAGTGTGAAGAAAAACTCTAGATGAAAATCATACATATGACCTTAAAATAAAGGTTGATATTTCTTCATTTGCAATTGTACTTTAATAAGTCAACCATGAACGTTGCCCATAATCTAGTTCAACATGATAGGATCAAATATGTTAAAATTGACTCACATGTTATCAAAAGTAATATTAACAAAGGTCTCGTGGTTACAACTCATATCTCTACCATACTTTAGATAGTGAACATTTCCACTAAGGGCCTTCCTCAAGACGTATTCCAGGATCTTGAAGATAAGTTGAGAATGATTGATATTTACTAACTTGAGGGGAAGTCTTGTAAGTAGCATATTATTAGGATAAAAATATCCATCCATGTTGATCAAGAGAAAATATTCTTAGGATCTTCATATACATTTCGATATGCTTTTATTTTCTTATTTTAGAGTTTGGTTAAGAGAATAAAATTTGTAGGATTGTTATAAATAAAATAAATTTTTATCTCCTTATATTGTTTAAATCTTACATTCTATTTTGTTAGGCACGAAGAAATCTGAATGATCCAGAAAATGCAATTATTGGTGCTTTTGCAGGTAAATGCATGCCATTATACGCATATCTTTATAAAAGTATTATAGAGTAATATGTGGAAATAAATACATGATAGGTTTCATTTCTAGTAGCTTATGATGGGTTTAAGTTCTAGGCTGACATTTTTCTGGACGAGGGATTTAAAAGCTTTTGGTTTTTTATCCTCATCATTGAATTAATCTTGTAAGGTGTATGGTCGTTTGGCACAAATAGCCGTTACTGTTTACAATTAATGTCATGTATCTTGTGAATTTTCTTTGCAAGGTGACAAGTTACATTCGTACCCCATATGATGCTTTGGTTCAGTTAAAAATGAAAAAATATGGAGGATTAGGGAGAGAGCCTGAATCGTTTTTCTTTTGGTTCTCTGATCTACATCATGCTTTCATGGCAAAGTATTGTATCACTTATTCATGTCCCCACTTCATACTATGAAGAACAAGTATAAATGATGTCATAACATGTTCAGAATCCCACATAGGGTTGGATAAGCTTCTTGATGTGGTACTTAGGCCTAGAGGTTTTCTCACTTAATGAACTAGTTTTTTGGGTCGGACTCTCCTCTTGTGCTTATGTCCTAACATTTGGTGTTTTGGTGTTTTTGATTGAGAGTTGGACTACAAAAAGGGCTACCTTTAGATTGAAATTAGGTGCAAACAAAATACCTATGGTGAGTGAAGCCGTGAAAGAGAAAATGGCGTTATCCTGTTAGTGTCGATGAATGAATATTGTCATGCATTAGTTTTTAAAGAAGGCGATAGTGTTAGTATTTAAGCCTTGAGATTTTCCCACCCGATGAACTGGTATTTTGGATTGGATTCTTCTTTTGTGCTTAAGTTCTAACAATATATATCTTAAACATGACTTTGATAAGCATTTTGATCTCATTGTTTCCATGCATATTTACAAATTTTCTTTTGAATACTAGTATTTATTGAATCAATATGCCTAAAAACTTGTTTTAATAAACTCTTAAAGTAGTTATAAGAATAAAAAGTGGAAAAAACATCTCCAAAAATTGCTAGTGTTTTAGTTTTCTTTATGTTTGAATTGTTGAGCTTTATTGGAAGTCCAACTAGACACCAGTTTGTGTTGGGATGTGAGCAAGCATTGTTTCTTGTAGGTGCACTAACTGGAGCCATAACTACTCCCCTTGATGTCATCAAGACAAGGTTAATGATTCAAGTGAGATCCTGTTCTTTTTAATAATATTCTTTTACACACAAATGATACCATGTGTGTGTGTGTAGTCTATAACTAAATCAATGTGAACATTTACAAGTTCCTATTTTCTTCCTCAAGGGATCTGCAAACCAATACAAGGGAATTGTTGACTGTGTTCAAACTATTATTAAGGAAGAAGGACCTCGTGCCTTTTTGAAGGTAAGGATTGTGTGTTTTCATCCATACATTGTATAACTTGAGTGAAAAAATAGCATGATCTTGTAGGGCGCAGCTAAATGGCAAAAAATCTATTTTGGTGCTTCTAAAGTATAATTTTATATTTACTGCAGGGTATTGGTCCCAGAGTACTATGGATAGGCATAGGTGGTTCAATATTCTTTGGTGTCCTTGAGAGTACAAAACGTTTTCTTGCTGAGAGGCGTCCTATAGAATCTCAGCACACATACTCAGACAAAAGTAAAGATAAATAGATTTTTTCCTAGCCTTTCTCACTGGCTTTTTCCAAGAGCAATAGTTTTTTAAATACAGTGTACCCTCTTCAATTTTTCTTTTTGTTTTCCAATTTTAAGCGTTCAGAGAAAAATCGTATTTGATTATTTTCCTTCCTGCTTGTCCGTCAGCTATAACATTGTTCAATTGCTGAAATGATTTTTTGTTGAATTTTGAGAAGCATGAATTAATAAGAATTGAGACTACAAAATAGTCACATCACTTGAAAAGGAGGTGGAAGTGTTCACTCAGCATGTTCTGAATCAAAGCTAAAAGGAGGTCCATAGTTCTTTGTGTTCTCTCAGGTTAGAACGTAATCTAATTCAATTTGATCATAGGTTTAGCAGACTGCGAAAATCGAAAATGAGATTTTCACTACACAAACTATTTTCATAATGTATTAACATAAAATGTCTAATCACTAGTCGAATCCACGACCAAATCAGACAATTATGTATGAGAAAACTGCACTTGCGCATAAGTATTTTGTGGAAAGAATTGGAGCCTGTAAAACATTATCAATGGAATTTTATATTTGATGTACAGGAGCTATACATTTGGAGGCAAAAAAGGAACAAATGGAACATTCTATTCTACTAGCCTCAAAAGCAACAAGAAACTACTCTCTCCTCCCTGCAAAAAAATGGAGAAAACAAAACTAGAATAGAGTTTTACAAGAATGAGCTATAGATACAGTTGGCATAATATACAACCATCAAGCATTTGCTCAACCAAAAAATATACATCGCACTTTATAAACTTTCCATTTGAATTTCATTTGATCAAGACTTTAGGTCTCTGCTGCCCCCATCTTTAATGTTTGCGCAATAATCCCCAATTGTTTTGAATCCATCAAGAGTTAAAGGTCAAGAACCAACTTCCTATCTATAGATCATTTTGATGATCTAAAGTAGAAAGTTTCACATTAAAGGGAGGTAAGCTCCACCATGACCCTTCCTCAGCACTAGTGGCGCTGCGTTATCAGGGACCTTATCCATTTCCTCTGCGCATGCATCAATGACATCCCCAAATCCAGTTGCCACTGTAGCCAACTGCATCCGCAATTTCAAATCCCTTGTTCGCTTCAATAAGCATCTGAATGATCGTCCTAAATATTTAGCCCATTCAGCTGGCAATCCCCCCCCTGTGAGCCAGACAGAGAAATGGGATTGGTCCCCTCTGGCCGCAATTTCAGCTCTATAGAATCTAGCTAAATCAATCAGCATTGAAGGCTGAAGAGGTAAAACTGCAACAAATTCAGCTACAAACTCCTCCATTACCTCCGGTTTAAGCATCTGGTTCCAGAGTACTAAAGCCCATTCACTTGGCTGGTTCAGGTTATAAGCTTCGGCTACAATCAGGGCTTCTTGAAATCGAGATTGCTCAACTAACGCTCGTCTAGCATTGGTTTCTGATCTATAAAGCCATTGGAAATCTGGCATTCGTATTTGAAGGGACAGAAGGGAAGCCTGTGCACAATCTCTACGTGTTTTGTTGCCAGCATCGATAGAAGAGTGAACTTCAGCAGCTTCAATGTAGTAGCGCATGGAATCCAGTAAGTCTTCATTCTGGTCCTTGTTGTAGCGGCGAAACCACTGCTCACATGATTGCTCTGCACGTGACTCTAAAAGAGCTGCTGTCTCGTGCTTCATATCAAAATGATTGTAGACCTGTACAGAACACAATTACAATCAATAAATTATCATATTTTTGTGTAATTTCTTTGATTTATGTTGAGAGAAATTAAACTTCATTGATTTGGAGAAAAGGAGAACCAAGAAAATGAAAAGAATGAGCACACAAAAAAGAGTAATTTGTCCACTTTTAAAGTCACTGCTTGAAGAAGTTATTAACATAACACAGAATATGTAGAGCCACACTATTGACATATTATGTAGTGGGTTAAAAGGACTCTATTTCAATGATCCCTGAGTCATTTAAAAATAAAAATGTTACTGAATGGGTCAAAGCGAAGCATACACTCAGACTAAATTATTGCGAAACGGAAGGTACTGGCTAATTCAATGTTAGCAGCATACAATCATTAATCTATATATTCATTTATTGTAGCACGAAAAAAACACAAACCATGGCAAATGCATCAAGGTCATTAGGGTTGAAATGCTTCAAGGATGTAAGAACAGCCATTCGAAATCCCCTGACAGCCTCAGCAGTTCCAGTGTTTGTGTCTGCAGCAGCAGAGTACTTCTGAAGAAGTAGATCCAATTGACCGTTCTCGATAAGAATGCCAAGAATGAAATTCAAAGCATAAAAATTTCCAACTCCAGTTATCAGGCGTGCCAAACATGGAAAATCACCCTCCAAGACATAAGCATCAACCCTAGTTGCAGCAAGGGCCACAAGAACATCAACTCCATCAAGGCAAGAAGATGATTTGTAGAAGTGGTGAGATAAAATGAGAAGCTCCACCTGAAAATGCCAAGTTTACATGAAAGAATAGTGTCAGCTTCAGGAAAAGTAACTCAGTCAGAATCGTTTAGATACCCAGTAATGCAAAGGAAGAGGGGCATTGAAAACAATACCATCAGCTGTCAAGGTTTCATTGGATAAAGAGAAAATACTGAACATAGCATCTTATGTTTAGGGCCCTAAAAGTGTGTGTAAGTGCTCATTTAATCCTTACAATTTATGAGATTTAAAGATTCCGATACACTTATCTCACTCTGATAGTGAACTAGTTCCATAACTCAATATGTTTTGTCTCTTTCTTTCTGTACACACACATACAGGTCTTATTATTTCTCCACCTAAAATTCTGCCACACACCAGCTAATGATGAGTCAATTATTGGCTATGGTATGAGTTGGTTATTGTTGAAATGACAACCTCTTTTGTTTAGGAAATGTGTGAATATTGTACCGAGCTAATTTTCAGGAAGTTCACCCAGCCAGCTGTAGCTGGCACGTGACAGCTGACTGTAGCTGCTTCTGTTGCTTGCACTTTCCTCTAAATTGGGGGTTCCTTTATGTAGTCTCTTGTTTCTGCTTCTTCTTCAGTACAAGTAAGTGAATAGAGAAACATTCCACCAAAAGAAACCCCTTTGGGAGTCTAAGGCTATTATTTGAACAACTGATATTAATAGAATTAATGCCAATGGCATATTTCAGCTTTGTGTAGAGACAAGGCAATTTATCCCAAAGTGTTATGATCTTACTCGCCTGCTCTTACATTGTTCTGCTGCCACTGTTATACTGATTTCTTTGTTTGAGTTCTTAATATTTTTTGGACCAGAGAAAGAAACATAAGTTCGGTAAATTGCAATGTTTGCAACATTTTGTCACAAAAAGGTGGATTTGGTAAAGTTCTCAAGCACTTAGGAAATCCACCCTTAACAGGTAGCTATTAAGGAGGAGACTCAACACTTAAATGAGTATCTCATTTTACTCAATGTAAGACTTAAACAGTCCATGATACCCAAGTCCCTATCACAGCACCAACCCTAAGAACCAAACATAAGTGACACTTCGCTCAATTTCCTATGCGAAACACCAACAGTCAACTTTTATTCAACTGATAAGTAACCAATTTGTTTCCAACGATGGAAACACAGGGACCACAGAAACGTAATGAAGGTTAGAAAAACAGAGCACATAAATACAAAAAAAAATACTTTTCCTGCAAATATGCAAAGAAAGTAATAAAAATCAGCAATGATCAAATATCAAATAAATAATCAGTTATATATAAATATAATCGATTATGTTTGATTAAATATAATAAATAATTAAAACAAATAATATTATAATAGTAAAGAAAATAATTTCAATTTTAATATTTTATAAATGATTTATTTTAATGTTTAATAATTAATTTTGTAAGAACATGAAATCAAATTTAAAAACTCAAATTTTAAACTAATTTTATTATATACTATTAAATTGATATGTAATATATAATAATGAAATAAAATAAAAATAAATTTAATATTTTGTTAATATATCTTTTATACTGAAATAATCAAAATAATTAATAAAATAAAATAAAATAATTTAAATTTTGATACTTTATTTTAATATATTTTTATTATGAAATATAATTTTTCATTATTACAATTTTGTAATAATTTTTTATTTTGATATAAATTTGATTTTAACAATATTTATATTTTCGAAATTTTATTAAATTATTTTAATTTTTTTATAAATTATTTTCTAAATATATCAATAAACAACCAAATTTATCCTATCACATGAATTAAATCTGGTGCAAACTTTCTTCACACTTTCCACATACTTCCTCAATCCAAACAACCTCTCTTTTCAATGACTTTCCTTATTTCTTTCCTTTCCCACTCTAGCCTCGATTTAAACAAAAGCATAAGAGCTAGTTGTTAAATGAGGAGACCCAAACACTTAAATATTTCATATTGCACCGAGTATCCAATACTGCTTAATTGGGACTTAGGCCCCTTGATACCCAAGTCCTATCAGGTTTTAAGGATATCTCTTCACAAGAGCAGTAACTTCGCCATAAGATTAGGTGCTTGGCTTCCACATGGGCTAAAGTACATGGTCTTTTCAAAGGGTGTCCCTCACGGACATGTTGAGAGATTAACTAGGGTTTTCTACATTCATGTCATCCCTTTTCTTCATCTTAATGAATTTCCTCCATAATCAAACAAAACAAAGAACAAGGTGTATCACATCACAAAGGGCTTCATCTATCATCCAAAGATCAACATGAATTAGAATTTTTCTATCAACAATATAATTTTAATTCACGATTTACTCATTTTGTGAACATATTAGTGAAAGAAATTGCTAGACTGGCAACTATGAACACAATACCTCACACGCATGTGGTATTTCTTGCCCAGTAATCACCAAACGCATCAAAGAATGCCCAATTTCTGGTTCAGAGGGACAAAGCTCTGCCCACTTCAAGAAGTCTGAAAATCTCCACAGCAAAGGAGCAGGCCCTTCCTCCTTCTGTGAATCCATATACCCTCCACGATGTGCAGCCAACACACCCTAGCAAAACAGAAATATAGTTATGTGGACCTTATTATTGTCGAAAAATTGTACCTATGAAGTGGATAACAGACACCTTCTTAACTACAAGTTAAATTAAAAAAAATAAGTCAAAATGACACCAGTTCACATATCCGGATCAATATGAGTGAGACTATATCCAAATTTATGCAACATGCCCACAAAATTTATCTATGACCAGGAGTGACGAAATACATTTACAGATACAACACAACGTTCCATCCAAAACAATTATGAAATAGAAATTGAAACAAAATGATGAACCAAACCTTTAGAAAAGATTCTGCGAGTATTTGAGCAATGCTTGCTGCTGGCATTGGATGAGTCTGCACCAAAAAGTTGGCCTCCTCAAAGGAATCCTGTGCTTTAAGAGAAAGGAGATGTAGCAGTTCAATTGGTTGTTTGTTGAATGCCTCAGAAAATGAGAGGCCCAAGGTGTTTGCAGCTTTTATAACTGCTATTATTCTCTTACATAGCCCACGACCACTCCCTTCGGTAAAAATGGTCACCAAACTCTCCAAAACCTAGCATTGCATGTCCATAATATTATATTATAAACATCTTATTGTCAGTAGAGAAAAGGAACTTGCAATAGCAGCATGAAGTAGGGTCTGGTTGGACAACTACCTGCAGTGGGTCAATGTAGTGCTGTTTATTTAGTATACCATATGACTGCATAACTGAACGCACTTCCTCGTCAAGCATTGAAACTGATACATTGCTAGGAGGAGTGGAACTAGCAGCAAGCTTCAAGGCTGCATCAACAAGTTTAAACTCAGATGGTATTTGTCCAGGAGAGAATTTGTATTGTAGTTGCTTGGCGGCAGCAACTTGCCCAAATTCTAATAAAGAAAGTACAGCCCTTTCCAGCTCTGCTGTTCCAACCCTTTCCTCCCATCTAGAAAAGGACATTTCAACTTTAATGTTATCATCTTGCAACTGCAACTCATTTTTTAAATGAATAGTACTAGAGACATCATCAGTATCAGCACTTTTATCAGCTGACTCAAGAGGTGGGCGCCTTGGTGCTGTGTATCCTTTGGCCCGTCTTTTTGGCTTTGTATTCCCACCAACAGTAGTTGAAAGACCAGCATCTATCACAAAATTCTTGTGAGGGATTTGGTTTTCCCTGGACTCATATTTTTCTACAGTTCTACTCTTCATTGTATTTATATGGTTGTCCATCTTTGCTATTATGCTTGCAGTTCGGTCAATTATACTAGAGTCATTCTTGATACCACTCTCCCTGGTAGAAAAGGTAAAATTGAAATCACCTTCACTCTTCACCTGAGCCTCAGATTCAACAGCCAAGAGCCATACTTTGGTTTCAATTTCACGCAGAAGTTGCAATGGACAGACACTGAAAAGTTCAACAATTTTATAAGTAACGATAACTAAAATTGAAACAGAAAGTAGTTCACTAATGATTGAATATGTTCCATACGGATTGGAAAGACTTATCATCCCACTCAGCCATTGCAGCGATAGTAGCAAAAGTTCATGAAGTTCCCTTGCAGGGAGATCTTTCTCAACAGCTTCAGCATGTTTAAGAAAAAATAAACCAGCCTGAAATAATTACAACACATGAAATTTCAGCACAAAGCAATATAGAAAACATGTTAGCAGAGCATTGACTGTAGTAGTGTACTAGAAACCAAACACACTTGTCGAGAAGGGAAGGAGTATCTGATGAAGAGTGTGTGGCAGTGGTTCCATAATGCAACCCTCTCTTCTGGAACATCCCAAAGAAATTCCTTCCATTCAGCTACCATAGATTCAGCCTACAATTTATAAAAGGGGCAGAAAAATGAGGGAAAAGTGTTGATGATAAATGCACAATCTATCATTTAAAGTTTATAATGCCCATAGTAAAATTTAATTAATCTAATATTAAGTTTTACAGACCAAAACTAAACTTATTAAGAGACAATATAATTAAAAAGAGCTATCACTTAAAGAATCTGTAATAATATCAACATAAAGGAACCTTGAATTAGCCATAATTGGCTATGTCATAAACCATTCAATTGACTAAGGTTTTAATATTGGCTCAAGAATTTCCCTCAATAGACACTAACATCACAAACAGGTTTGCAACCTATAAGTATTACCTGACATTCAGTAACATGATGCGTAGCAGATTTCCAGGGTGCACCATTGGCCTCCAACTGCTTGGCCCAGTTCCTTGCCTGCTCCCAGTGACTATTATTTTCTAGTGCAGATAAGAGCGAAGCATCATCTAAAATTTCATCATCACCCAAATGCAACTCATTATCTTTACGAAGTAAAGGCTCTGCTAAATTAATTTTCCAATAAACCCTTCGATAGTATGCTGCAGTATGTCCACCATCACCAAAGTCAGTCGCAGCAAGAAGTTGCAGTAGGCATCTTTTCTCATAAGGAGATGGACAGGTTGAAAGTACGGCATCAGCAGCTGTTGAAGCAGTAGAACTAATCCATGATGCCCCGATCTGCGCCTCTCTTCCTACATTTGGCTGTAAGTACATTGGTTCCTCCTTAATTCGAGCTGAAAAAGAACCCAAATGGGCAGAAGCTTCTGAGAGGCGCATTTGTGAAAATGCCTGAATAAACAAAAAAAAAAAATCCACATTAACAGACTACAAGGGGATATAGATAAAGTGCAATTTACCTTAAAAAAAATAGCAAGTGAAAAAAGTCAAGAAACACTTGTAAAAAATAACCAACCCTGACACTTGAACATGGTATCCACTATTCAGAAGTCTACAATAAATGAACAAATTTTGAATGAGTTGCCTTACTTGAAGAGCACGGATGAATGGTAGCAAGGGGCATGATGGAAGGAACATCTCAAATGCCCTTAGCAAAGGCAAAAACAATTGTTGTTCACAAAGCACTGCAACCATCTTTGAAAGGGATGCAGGTTCTTCAACGGAATCACTTGGAACATTAAGGCATCCAAAATGTTCTACTTTTCTATCATTCTCGACAGCTTTATCTTGGGAATCAAATACTTTTTCACTTGTAGAAGTGCGAGAGATATCAGATATTGCAGAAGCAGAGGAATCAAGAGAAATAGGAGTTATCAACCGTCGTCGTTTAGGACTCTGCCTGTTGTAATGAAATGTAAGTACTCTGTCACCTACAGGTAGGGCATTAGTAGCATTTACAGCTGCTCCAACATTATCTGCAATCTGGGAAGCAATATCATTCACCTTAATGGATGAAGTTTCCCTGTCAACAAAAGAAAAGTAAAAAGTTTCAATCATTGAAGTCTACATACATGGTTGGGTCCATGTCTCAATGCTCAGAGCTTTATCAATTCATCATATTATCTGAATTTTCAGCCCAATTACTTAATTATACAAGCCTTATTCTACTAGTCGAGTTGGCTAGAATATGTTGCTCTTGTCTTCCCAATTCTTTTAAAAAAATTGGACACCAATAAACATGAAACTAAATATATTGAATTTGATGACAGTTTTAACATGTAATGAGGAAATATAAAAGATTTTAAATGAATGTAAAGTTTTATGAGTGTAATATTTATGATGGAAATTTCAATTCAGCAGTGTATTTTTCAATAAACCAGTCACGAAAATATTAATTCCTTCTGTGTAGCATTTTCAATATCATTTAAGCAGCTACTTTATCCTAAAACATACATAGAAGGACAGACAGATTTTGCCTATTGTAACATAGACTACTTATACACTCAGCTCAATACAAATTAAATCACACAAACTGCAAGCTCTTCACATCAGAAATGGGTAAATCTAATTAAAATAAAAAAAACATAATTATGAAATTATCCTTTTACTTATAAACAGGCCCAGTCACCTTGCTGCAGTAATTTCCAACCAAACTGTCAGGCATGACAATGGAGAGACATCAAGGAAACATGAAGCCACCATAGCCAATATTGACCAGGACAACTCTTTTGCTTTCCTCAAGAGAGCCTCTCCAGGACATTTGTGCTTTTCACATTCTGCTAATATTTGGAAGAGTTCAACTGGAATACACATGTTTTCATAAGAAAAGGTTGTTTCACCGTCTTTCCCCAGTGTATCGAAGAAAAATGCAGAGCTTGCCTTTTTCTTTGACTGCATTCCTCTCAAAACTGTTAACATATGAAGTCGGAGACGCGGATCACTAAACTCCTTTGATGCCTACCATTCACAATCACAGAGAGATTCAAAGTGGAACAATTTCATTTTAACATTATATACATGGTTTAAACATGATGTTGAGTAAATGTAGGGAACAAGACTCACCACTTGAACTACTGTATCAAATGAATATCCTCCAATCTGGGCTTCAGACAAAAATTCAATCTGACAGGAACCAAAAATCATAAGATCCTAGTATGAGTAGTCAATAAAAGAAACAAAAGTAGAAACATACCCAATCATTGTCTCTGGCTAATACAGCAAGGTACTTGGTACTTAATGGAAGCTGGTGCAATTTACAAAAATTTGTTACCAAAGTCCAGTGCTGACTAGCAGTCTTTTGTTGAGATCTTAACTCATTTCCATCACCATTTCCACTTAATAGCCATGAACCGTAACTTTTTCCATCAACCAACCGTGGAAGGCTAGCCTTTTCCAGATGGTGCAAGACAAGAATAAGAGCTCGTGAAGGTTGTTTACCAACAGATCCTGTCTCAGTAGCAATTACAGGAGAATCCTTGTGCACGTATTCATCAGCTAGAGCTCGAGCAAGAGATTCTGTAACATCACCTTCACGGGATATTGCATGAAACACAGAACCCTTAGGTGATAATTGCCTGAGATTTTCATTATTTTCAATTGATTTATAAAATGAAGATATCCTTTTTAGCACAGCAATATCAACGTGCAGTTTGTTGGCAGATAGACCACATAACTCCAAAAGAAAAGCACATGAAGCAACAAGCATGGAATCGTCAAAATGCATAATAGCAGTTGGCAAAACCTGAAAATTTAGGAACAGTTTTCAATATAGCAATCAAAACTTCAATGAGATTCATATTTTTTGTATTTTTCATAAATGTAAAATTACATATTAAGAAAGAATATGAGAATATCCACCATCAAAATCACAAGATATACTACGATGTTTCTATCGAAAATCCAACTAAGTACAAAGATATAACCAAATTAAATATTAAGTATGGAGCAACTCTCAACTACAAATTGGTTTTATAGAGTTGAGTTATACCTAAACCTTAAATTCTAAGATGGCATCAAAATCTATCATAAAAAATGTTGCCTATCAAGACAGTCATTTTCAAATCACCCATAGATGTCATTCTTGGAAACTTTATGCTTCAAGATGTCTAATTGTCACTATGAGAAGAGTGTCTTAATGATCTCACATCAACTATAGATATAATAAAATTAAATTATACAAGTATGAGTAACCGTTACTTAAAAGCCAACTTTGTAGAGTTGATTCAGGTTCATATCCAAATTCTCTAAGAGTAACATACCCTGGTAGAATACCGAATGAAGAGTTAAATAAAGGATCGTTTAAACATTTAGGTTCTTCGGATCTTCATGAGGTCCCAAAGCCCCAATGACCAAGTGACCAGAATTTGCCACCCATTTTTGTCATAATTCCATCAAGCAATAGCATAAAATATAACGGGCCGGGGTATTTTTGATGCTTAAAGCTCAAAATACTCTTATACGGCATGTTACAGACAAACATTTTTAAATTTTTTGGTTGAATTGGTTTTTGACAGACAGATTGCTAGCTGAGCTTAGGAGTAACGCCATTGCCAATTATGAAATTTACCATCACCATTGTTAGATATATTAGATTATTTGATATCTTAGATAGATATCTTATCTTTATCGATTATTTTCAATTACTTTGATATTATTCTTTATTCGTATTTTGGACTTAGCCCATATTTCATTTATTATAAATATAGTACCCTACCTGTATTTTCTATACAAAGAAGATTAATCTCATACATTTTTTCACTATATTTAATATGGTATCTAGAGCTCAAGGTTCTTTAGAAAAAAAAAATCATCACCTTTGCCACTACAACCATCATCGTCACCATATGCTACTGTCACCATGCCGAAGGTCCAGTTTCGACTGGCGACCATCCGAATTTGATCGTCTCGGCCGGGCGACCACCGTGCAATCAACGAGGCCCTCATCGGAGCTCCCACACGCCTCTTGAAGTTACGGATTTGCTCATTTTTTCCGCCGCGTGGCAAAAATTCAAAGTACCGAGGTCACCTCTTTCTCCTCTTTCAGAACTTGTGCTTTGTACCTTGATTGGAGAACCTTGGATTTTTAGGGTTTTTCTCTCTCTTGTTCATCTATGGCTTCTTCTACTACTGTCTCTTCTAACATCTCTTCTGCCACCAATGCATCTGATCCGTCAATATATACTAACTATGCCAATGTACACTTGTCTATTGACAAGTTAGATGACAATAATTATTCAACTTGGGCGTCAAACATTAAACTCTAGGATTTGTTGCTCAAGGGAAGTCTTTTGGATTGTTATGCCATCTTTGCTAATCGTTATGTGGCCGAAAATAGTCTCCTAAGGCTTAGTTTGAAAATTTTAGCAACGTTGTTCAACAATTTGGTATGACTTGGTGATTATTTAGTCTTTTATCATCACTTGGGTGTTGGATGTGTCTACTTGAGTATATGTTGATGACATTGTTCTTAGAGACAGTGGCAACCATGGCATCTCCCAGATGAAACATCTCTGCCACCATTTTCAGACCAAAAATCATGGCAAACTTAGATATTTCTTGGAAATTGAGGTGGCACAATCCAACAATGGTATTGTTATATCTCAAAGGAAATATGAATTGGATATTTTGGAGGAAATTGGGTTAATGAATCCAAAATCTATTGATACACCCATGGGTCATAATACTAAACATCTACCAAATCAGGGGGAGCCTATGTAAGATCCTAAACAATATAAAAGACTAATTGGGAAATTAAATTATCTTACAGTTACTTGTCCTGATATTTCCTTTGTAGTTAGTGTTGTAAGCTAATTTCTTAATTCTCCATGTAAATATCGTTGAAATATAGTCATTCGTATATTAAAGTATATTAAAAAAATCTCCTTGAAAAAGGTTGCTATATGGTTCCAATAACCATACAAGAGTTGTTTGTTATTCAGATGCTGATTGGGCAAGACCTCCTTTTGATAGAGGATCTACATGCAGATATTGTGTCGTGATTGGCGGTAACTTGATCTTTTAAAAAAGCAAGAAACAAAGTGTTGTGGTAATCTAGTGCAGAAGTAGAATATAAAGTTATCGCCTCAACCACTTTTAAGCTTGTTTGACTTAAGCAACTGCTTGGAGAGTTACAATTTGGAAATGTCAATCAAATGACATTTATATGTGACAATTAGACTGCTCTTCATATTAGTTCTAATATTGTCTTTCAAGAGAGGACCAAACACATTGAGATTGACTGTCATTTCATTCGAGAGAAGATTGTATCTAGAGACATTGAGTAATTACTTAGCAAATATTATCACTAAGTTTTTACCGGAACCGAAAATTGATTATATTTGTAACAAGTTTGGTACATACAACCAACTTGATGGAGAGGGTTAGATATATTAGATTATTAGATATCATAAATAAATATTTTATCTTTATATTTTATGTTCAATTACTTTTTTATTATTCTTTATTTGTATTTTGGACTTAACCTATATGTCCTTTATTATAAACACAATATCATATGTGTATTTTCTACACAAGAGAGATTAATCCCATACAATTTTTCACTATATTCAATGAACACGAAGATTTTTTTCTAGTGAAAAGGAACCTATTTTTTTAGCATTCCAGATGCATTCATTTGTTTTAATTATAACTATTGTTTCATGTTCATAATCAGAAATTTAGATGAACAGATAAAAAAAAAAAACTCACACATGAAAGTAGAGTCTCTTCACTTTGTTCTAGTGGAGAAAGAAGTGTCTGGACATCTGATTGAATGTTGGTTTGTCCATGAGCTGAAGTACTAGATTCCCCTTCTGACTTCAGATTTTGGATTCTGTGACCAAGAATTTGGTTAAAAGCTGCCAGTGCTCGTCCACGATGCAAAAGATGCTCAAGCCCAAATCCATTTTCCTGAAAAATCAATTCAAATTACCAAGATATAATATCAAAATATAATTGGAATGGAACACATCAAATAGCATATTTGCACTTGTAAAAAAAGAAGAACGATGTCAAGCTTCTAAAATGGAAAAATAATAGATAGGCAGAATATTTTATTGGAACAGTTACTGAATTTTGGATAGGTGGTCCCTCACACTTTTGACTTATCCAACAACTACCGAATGATGAGAAATTCATGCAGATTTTTTGTTGTGTTTGTTTACTGCATAGCATTGCTTCCTACAATAACCTTTGATCAGAGGAAAAAACTGACTCTCAAGGAAATTGTCACATGCAGATTTAAGTCTTACAGCATGCCAGAAACTGCATGGAATTCAGTCACAAGGGTGTACTCGTTTAGTTTGTAGCCTAGCCACAATAAAGCAATTAGAAAGAACTGTAATTGGCTATTGAGGTCAAACATATGAAGCACGAGAAATATGTTTGGTGGAAAATACACAAGATCAAAGATACAAAATTGTTCCTAATTGACAATTGTCATTTCTTCACAGTATAACAAACATAATGCATGACGTGCTCGTTAGAGAGCTTCACACAACTAAGACAAGGGAGAAACAAATATCAAATCTCATGTTGTAGACTGACTTTCCAAAATCATATTAGCTACAAGAAATGCAAACTAATGTAACCTGTAATCAGTCTAATATTCGAAGAAAGTCATTCGATCACTGGTTCAACCACTTCATGCTAGTCCAACCGTCATACATGCTACTTTTCTATAAACATGGGAAGAAATAAAAACAAGATCGTGATCCATAGCAGTGAGGTAGTGTTAGAAGTGGATTTTAGGCCTAACTCAACCCCACAAAACCGGCTTGTAAGGTGAAGTCTGCACCCCACTTATATATTATAAATTGGCCTTATATCTAATCGATGTGGGACTTCCAACACACCCCCTCATGCCGGAACGTGAAACTAAGATATTAATGGGTGGTCCGATAACGGCCCAATAGCGGGTAGAACAATATGTCCAACAAATATCGCTAGGATAAGCTCTAACCATAGCTCTGATACCATGTGGAAAATAAGATTGATTTATTATTCAAATCATAAAAAATACATTCTCAAACCTTCTATTTATAATAATCTAGTTCTCTTAAAAAGGGAAATAGGGAAACTAGGAAACCTAAGAAAAAATAAAATAAAATAAAATATTATGTATATATTTCCTCTAATTAGGAAGATTCTACGTATATTATCCCAGATTACAACAGGTAGTAAAACTCAACATGAAGTTTCTCAATTATCTTTCTGGTTTGTATATAATAGAATTTGATGAGGATGATGAAAAGAATATATAGAGGATAGTAACAGGCAGTCGTGTGACAGCAAAATATGTAGGCTGTATTATCAGTCTCAAAAGATAAAAATACAGGTCTGTTCTGTAGCAGAACATACAAATACAAATGACCAGGAGACATTACATAGCAGTTGAGGTTATAGACAGTTACAGACCAGTGTAATAGCTTATTTTTACAAATAATCTAGAAAATAAAATATACAAACACACCTGTAAAATAGTTAAAACAAACTACAGAAAAATAGAACACTAAAGACGAATAGATAACACTAATAGTAAAGGACACATTTTATCTTGTGATAAGAAAAGAACAGGACAGATCCATTCATCAGTATTGTGAAGACCAATAATAAATATAATAATATGAAAGAAATAACAATAATAATAATAATTTAAAAAAGTACTAATACCCATTTCTTTACCCAACCTACCTTTTTTGTGCTTGCAAGGAGTGAAAATCTTAATCAACTAAACCCTACACCCTAAATCATCCTTACAAAGTCGGTTTTACAAGGTTGAGTTAAGTTTGAAATCCATTTTTAACACTCAAAATATTCAACAGTTTGATCATTTTGAAGGGCTTGATCAAATTTATATTGGCAATGGTATCGTTTGAAAGCTTATATTGGATGTTAGTTTTTTGTTTATATACCTAGGTGTGTATTCTCTGTTTAGTATGTGAAATAATACTCGAGATTAGTATTACGTTTAAGCTTTTTCTTATCTTTTCTTCATATCCTTTTCTAATACTTTGAATCACCACCAATTAGCTTATTTCATTATTTACTCACATGTCAAAAGTTATTTGACTATATTTCAAAATTGTCATGCAAACAAAACTACATCATGTCATGCTAAGATCTTAAGCTAAACATAAGTTGTTGGAAACAAATGTTCCCTTACAAATTGCACATAATCAGACAAGCTAGGTGGCTGGCTGAACCAAGTCAATTGAGTTTGTCATACTATGTTGCAATTGGAGTCTGTTCTATCAATAAAGCTGCAAATACTATATAGCTAAACATGCTTTAGGCAGTGGATCCTTTCTTGGCAATTTTCAAGAGCGAAAACATTATGGAAGAAGATTTGAGTACGAAAATGGCAAGGCACACAATAAATCATTGTAAAAGAGGCAAGGAGAATAAGAGAGAAACAAGCAATCAAATTAAAAGCCCATACCTCAAGTAAAGGACCATATAGTTCTTCAATGTGTCTTTGGATAGTGGCCTCCCAAGAGATTGCACTTATCTCAGCATGTACATCAGCATTTATGAATAAATCAATGTCTCTGTGTAGCAAAGTTTCCCCAGTAGGAAACTCTGAAAATGATTGGCATCCAAGAGGACCCTGTAATGTAATGAAAAACTATATAACTTGAATTGCATAAATATACAAGAATTGTTTCTGCAACAGCATGCAAAGTACACAACTGCTGAGGTATTTATAAACAAACAGAAGATAACAAAAGATTGGAGATGAAAGATATAATCACATTGAAAAGAATAATAAAACAGACCTGGACATAAAGCTGTATCAATCTCCGAATAGGCTTAGGAAACCAGCAAGGAAGCATTTGCAAAAGAGAAGTATCACGTCCGGTAGAGAAGAAGATCTCATCACGCCAATTAAGATAGTCTGATAAAGCTGCATTGCAAAATTGCGAAAGACAAAAATTGCCACAAGAAAACAGGGTTATTTTAAGTGCCCAAATATTAGTAGAATAGGGACAGTGAGTTACCGAAAAATTAGTTTAATGCTAACCTGTTCTTGCTTTAGGGACCAGTAAGGCCATTGTATCTTGTCCAAGACATGCCCCAACAAGTGTGCGCCACAATGTGGGAAACTTTTGCAAAGTCGGCCTGAGGTTCTCCAATGTGCATTGGGCAGAGGAATTGCTGTGCCGATTTACACCACCACTATTTAAGCAGTTTTGAATTGGGACAGCAGCATGCATTAAGGTTGCCAAGGCAGCCATTTCTCCCCCTCCTTCAGCAATGTCATCGACAGTTCGAATTATTTCTAGCTCAAGAACACTGAGGTCACTTCTAGGAACTAAATTACGTGACATTATCGATCGAGAATTGGCAAGTGAGGCTTCATATTCACACCCCCTGACTCTCGATAAAAGTAGCCATCTTGCCCATTCACAATCAACCTGTTAAGAGGCAATATGTATCAATGCTCAACGCTAAAACCTCTTAAAAGCAAAGATCATGTTAACATAAAGGTTTTGAAGAATAGAAGTTGAAACAAATAATGAATGGGAAAAGGAATTTTGAACAACAATAAAGCTTCTTATGTTCTCTGGGATTGAGCAGCTTTGCACTAATGATAATTTTTCTCAACTTAGTTTTCCTTTTTCCCTCTATAGAGGGGTCCCCTATTGTCCATATTCTGTTATGTTTTTTCACATAGTCTAATGGAATTTCTTCTTTTATCAAAGAAAGAGGTAACCTGAATTGGTAACTAAAATTGTATTATAATACAAAATATTTAATACTTTTAAAACCACCAAAAAACATGGAAGGGAACCTACAAATTTCAGTGCATCAGCCTCTTATGGAAGCATCTAAGCATAATTTGAAATAAAGACAAAAAAAAAAGCGATTGGAATAGAAAAACATACAAAATAATAACAAATAATGAACATAAAGAAGCTTACTGTAGATTCCTGTAAAGCATAAAGTGAATCGTTGTCAAGGACCAGATTGTGCTGGTCAAGGTAAAGGTCCAAAAGATTTGGCAAGTTATATTGTGCACAGTGATGTACAAATATTTTATGCAAAGCTTGTATAGATCCATCTCTAACAGATGAAGTCTCAGTAAGATCATCCTCTATGCTTAACTTATGTATGCCAGATACGAAACCTGAACGAGCCAAGAGAGCTATCATCTCCAATGTCCCTTCCCAATATTCTTTCAGAAATATAAACTTTTTTGCAAGGTTTTCCTCCATAAGCATCCTCATCCACCCCGAACATATGTCTGGTGAAAACCTAAACATTTGTACATCTGGAACTTCCATGCATACAGAATCCAATTCTTCAAAAGAGCACAAGAAACTTCCATAGTTAGAAGACTTCACATTTATATTGCCTCCATAAGATGAGGTAGGCTGTAAGACATCCAAATTGAGTTGAAGGCTTCCAACTGATAGGACATATGGAGGTATCAAGTTTAACAGTCTAAAGACCTCCTTCCAGTTGTTACGGCAAACATGGTATTCAAGTTGTGAATCCCACAATATAGAATTGCTTGAATGAAAAGGTTGATCCAATATCATCTGTACACACAAAGATGAATGAATAATAAAAATAATGTTACCATAGTTAAACAATGGAAGTAAATTTTCATTTCAGCTGTAATTTTAATCCTAAGCATAGAAATATTTGGTTTCATATTCAAACCAAAACAAGTAGAGAATCGAGAAAATAGATCTAATAAAGGTGTCTGTTGAAGTTGGTAAACTAAAGGACCTCAAAAAATAAATAGGCACATGCATATCATATCCAAATCTCTAAGAAAACAAGCACTTTTGCTTCCAACCTGATCCAAGAGAAATGTTGCACTCAAAATAAACCCAAATTTCAAGAATTCTCACGGAAAACTCTTTTGGTCTTTATATAATTTAGTAAACAACAACTATAAAATCAATTTAAAATTCATGATCTAGACTGTTCTATAGGGGAAGAGAGTGGCTAATCATCATTGGCTTCATCAAAAATCAGTAATAGAAATTAAGATCTATACAAACATGCAGACATGGAACAGAGAAGGAACTTACACGATCAACAGTTCTTTGATCCCAGGCATCAAACCAGACAGCCGCAGAAGCCCAATATCCAGCAGGAGCATCATCTTCATCAACTTCCAGGGCAGATGAGCTTTCACTAATATTAATCCATGTGTCGAACACAATTCCATCTATCTCACCACATTCAATGACATGACTATCAAATGAATGGTTATGCAAGAGCCTCAATTGACTTTCCACTGCTAAAACAGAGCCTGATGGATTGCTGATATCTTTCAGTCGGTAATTATATGTTTTCCAGAAGCTACTGCTAGGATAGAGACTCTTCTCATATACATGCACAGACAAATAAGATTACAAGCCTCAGCTCAGAAATTTCTCTTCACTCTACTTAAACTGCACAACATTGACCACAAAATTAAGAAAACTAAATTCCACTTACCTCAATTAGTGACATATCATCCAATATCTTCCACTCATATGGTCCTAGATAACCATATCTTTTCATTTCCTCAGCAATCTGTGTGCGCAGGGATCTTCTTACCGTGCCAAACAACAGTTGTTTAAGAAAAGATTCAATGTTCTCTCCAAGTCTTTGAAGTGTAGCAACAGCAAGTTCAGTTTCACCCTATATAATTGCATTGGGTTTGTTATTTTCAATGTATTTTGTAAGAGCTAATGAGAATGTTACATGCATTACCTTCAGAAATAATTCATAAGCAACAGCTCTGCCAATGTCACGAATTTCAGTAAATGTGTCATGAGGCTCTTCGTCAGCAACAAAATCATTCAATTGATGAAAAAGATGCAGTTGCAGAACTGCCAAAGGAAGACGACCAGAGAGCAAAGCATCTTTAACCACAGTTTTAAGGTCCAGGTTATCGACCTTCCAGCGTGCCATCATCTCTCTAGGATTTTCCACAGGCAACACTTTCTTGTGTAAAATTCCTCCTGATGAAGTTAAATGAGATATGTTGCCAAATTCATCTGAGACCAGATGAGAATCAGAATCAACAGGCACCAGTGCAAGATTTTCATTATTGGCACTGCCTGGTACGGGAAACGACGACTCATGTTGGTTCAACACATCCAATGACTCTAAATCTGATGGAAGAATTGGAAGTTGGGGATCTTCCTGTAACATGTGTGTACTTGTTAAAGATGACTCTTTTCCACTGTCAGCCTGTATATAAGAAATAAGGTACCACTTAATTTTCTGGAAAAACAATCCAACCAATTTAAGCAGAATGTAAGTAGCATAGCAATGGAGCACCATACCAGTCCTTGACTGGCCCTTTGAAATATTGATCTATGCCTACATTGCAGATTTCGGATTATCTCCAAGAAATGAGATATATCACAAAGTTTTCGAGTAAAATCCACTTCAGTTTGTAGTTTAACTGGTTCAATTGGTGGAAGAGGAAGTAATTTGGTGTTATTACAGCTCTCTGCTAAGCATGTATCCTTTTTATGTTGTAGCATCCCATATTTATGAAGCATCTTTGTTGCAAAGCAAGTGGCCAGTGCAAGAAGCCTAAAGATGTTGAACAAGAAACATAATATCACAAGTAAGAACTAAAAAAATACTACCTTGTTGCAAGAAGCCTAAAGATGCTGAACAAAAAACATAATATCACAAGAATGTAAAGCCACTTGAACTAGGACTAGTAGAGCATAATACATTGTTTAAACCTTTGTCCTGCATGTTTTTACTTATTTTTTCTCTTTTATCAAACATATTACATTTTTGGGGGTTTTATGTATAGAATTGCTTAACTCAAGTGAAGGGATTGACCTGCTAGAATAGGTTAACCCATTTTTTATTACCTTATCAGACACCTATTCATAGATCATCATATCATTTTGTATTTTACTAACGTAAGAATCCATATAAATGAATTAATCGGCTAAGAGATGAATGTGCTCTCTTAGTCGTTTTTTCATATTTTCTATTCTTAAGATGGTTTCAAAGTCCATCTTACTTAACAAAGTCTGTTTAGCCTATAGTGACACCTTCTATTAGACCGACCAACCACAAATATTAGTCTCACATTTGACATGTCCAATTCTCAGCCTAAGGGAATATGTTGGAGATTTCACATAGACTAGAATAATGATCAAATTATAATATTTATACACACACACACATGTCCATATAAGTGGTACCAACCAAACCTTACCACAAGTTTTGTATGGTTAAGTTCAACCTAAATCCACTTTCTAAGAGTATGACAGAGACCTTTTCGGATGGAATTAGGGCATAATTGGTGAATGCCAAAATAAGCACACTTATTGTTAGTATACACAATACAATTAACCTGTATAGTTTACAAAAGTACCATACAACTTCCTATTTTCCTTGTACAGTTGTAGGTTTACATGTAAACTGTTTTACTGCTTTGTACAGCTGCCAGGTCTTACAATAGCTAATAGTACTACACTTATAAATACTTCTTTTACTCATGATTCTAAGCGTGATACAGTAATAAATATATTCAATTCATGTTCCGTTCTCTCTCTTTTCTCTTCAGTTTCTCTAAGATGGTATCCAGAGCTTCTTCAATGATCCCACTTCCTAAAGTTCTTCAATGTCCTATAAGTTGTTCAGATTGCAATTGCTTCCGCTCCATCCTCTTGTGATTTCATTCGGTGCATTGTTTCAGATTGATTCACTTCATCAATTTACATCTTTAAGTGATCATATGTTCTCAATTCAACTCGATATTGATTCAGCTTCATCAATTTGAGATTTTAATCGGCGAATTGTTCCAGATCTAGCTCATGATTCTTCTCAAGTGTTTTGTATTTCAACCAGCGAATTGTTCTTTGTTCCAAATTCTTAGTTCAATAGTGTTTGGCACTGATGATTTGTGCGTTCTGCCACTAATTTTTCTTTACTTGTTCAGAATCTCTTTGTTCCATTCAAATTGAGCTTTTCTCCAAAATGCAAGTTCCAGTTCATGCGTTGTTCTTCATTCTCCAGATTGCTTGATGTTGGATTTCAAGTTTTGAAACAGTGAATTGTTCTTTGTTTCATCTTTCGTCTCTGAATTTGTGCTTTGCAAAGGTTTATCTGGCTTTGCTCAAGGTGAATTAGTTGTGCACATAGTGAATTGCTATTTTCTCTGGTTATTTTCTCTAAGCATTTTTGTTTTTCAGCTTTCTGCTCTTCATAATTCTGCTTTCTATCCTTAATCTATTGCTGAGAAATTGATGATTCTAACTACTTACACTGATGTCAATATGTTGAACCAGTAAATAAGTCAAAAAATCCAATGTTTAGCTGTTAATTCAGTGGTTCCATCTAGATGGATGAGGACGAACTGGCACCATGAAACTTCAACTTGGATAGCAATGGACGAGGACGAACTGGCACCATGAAACTTCAACTTGGATAGCAATGGATGAGGGCGAACTAGCACCATGAAACTTCAACTTGGACAGCAATGGACGAGAGAGATTTCCATCAAAAAATGGATGATGACTTGCAGCATCAAACAACAACAAACTTCAAGAACAGATGAAGGGCCTGCAGTGGCAAATAGCAACAAACTGCAGGAATTGGATTGCCATCAATAGTGGCAAACAGTAACAAAACTTCAAGGGACTTAACTGCCCTACACAGCGACAAGCCTTCAGGAAACATCTGTCCTGACAGAGGCAAACAGCAACAGACCTGCAGGGACTACACTACCCTGCAGCGGCTGGAATTAAAAGGCTAATAGCCATAAACCTGTAGGGACTTCACCACCCTAAACAGCAACAAACCTTCAAGGGACTTAACTGCCCTGAACATATGGGAGGCCTTCAGGAAACATTTGTCCTGACAGAGGCAAACAACAACAAACCTGCAAGGACTACACTACCCTGCAGGGGCTGGAACTTTCTCCTCCCCACGACTGAACAACAGAACGTGAAGGTGGAAGAACTAGTGAGAACTGATCCGTATGAGGGACAAACCTAAATCCCATAACTTTGAAAGAGTCAATTCAGCGGTCAATTTCAAAAAACAACTCTCAGTGAGTTGTTATAACAAAACATTGGTAGAAATCAAAAAACACCATGGCATCAAAAGGCCAAAGACAGGTTGGAGGTCCAAAGTTCTCTGCTGGACTACTCCTAAATAGTGATACTTAATACTGTATCACAAGAAGTACGGGCTAAACTTTAGCCCAAGAAGGAAGTTCTCTCCAAGGGCTGAAAAATATTATGGCTTCTTCAGATTCCGAGGAACACACAAAAACATCTTCTCCGCAGCATGGAAAAGAAAAGGAAGAAGCTTCGTCGAAAGAAGAGGATGAAGAATCCTCCGGAGAAGAGGCAGAAGATGACGATCTTCCACCACCCATCACCAAAACCAATGGCTAGTGCACTTAATAGAAATAGACTCCCCTTTATGCCACAGGCCAACAAGGCATCACACTTGCAAGAAAGAATCACATAATTGTAACCAGATGAAGGAGACAGGCTTGGCCACAGGTGTCAATGCATTCGGCGGCACAAGCGGCGGATACGTCGGCAAGAAGCACCCATCAGTAACGAATTTAATGAGAGGGAGAAACCCAATGGGGGAGGAAAGGTCCTGATCATGAAACTTGAGGCAAAACCCATTGGTGGAGGCATAAACCGAAACGCAGTAATCAGAAGACCAAATCAGAACCCAGACACGAGAGCGAGGTCCGGCGGAAGTGGGTCACACCAAGGAGCAGAGACTAAAACTCGGATCTACTAAAATATAGCCCAAACGAGTCGTCACCGACCCAGGAATGGGCTCAGGAGGCTCCAGCGACCCTGCCTGCGGCGGCGGCGAGTGGGTCTTGCCGGAGGTAGGCGCGTGGGTTGCACGCGCCGGCGACGGTGGCAGCGCGTGGCGGCGCGTGGAGGCTCCGTTGACGGAGCGACTTCCGACTCTGTGATCGCCGGTGTTGGGCACACCTTTCTGCCCTATCGACGACCCCAACCGGCGACGGCGGCGACGGCGGTGGTCGGACAGCGGCGACGGTGCAACTTGGCTAGGGCAATTGAAGCCCATTAAAAACACAGGTTAAAAAAAAAAAAGAGAATTTTAGAGTCCTGCCGGCGGCCATGGCGATCGGCAGTCGGCCGCCGGCAGAGAACAAAGACAGCGGAAGCGGATCAGACAAGCTCTGATATCATGTGGAAAATAATACTGATTTATTATTCAAATCATGAAAAATACATTCTCAAACCTTCTATTTGTAATAATCTAGTTCTCCTAAAAAGGAAAATAGGGAAACTAGGAAACCTAGGAAAAAATAAAATAAAATAAAATATTATGTATCTATTTCCTCTAATTAGGAAGATTCTACAGATATTATCCCAGATTACAACACTATCTTACTGTTACGCGTCCTGACATTTCATTCGCAGTTAGTGTGGTAAGTCAATTCCTTAACTCCCCATGTGAAGACCATTGGGATGCAGTTGTTCGCATACTGAAGTATATTAAAAGATCACCTGGAAAAGGTTTGCTATATGGTCCTAACAACGATAAAAAATCGTTTGTTATTCAGATGCTGATTGGGCTGGTTCCCCTTCTGATAGGAGGTCTACTTCTGGATATTGTGTCTCTATTGGTGGCAACCTGATATCTTGGAAAAGTAAGAAGCAAAGTGTTGTGGCTAGGTCCAGCGCAAAAGCAGAATATCGAGCTATGGCATCAGCTACTTGTGAGCTTGTATGGCTTAAACAATTACTTAGTGAACTAAAATTTGGAGATATCACTCACATGACACTTATATGTGATAATCAAGTTGCTCTTCATATTAGCGCTAACCATGTCTTCCATGAGAGAACCAAACACATTGAAGTTGATTGTCATTTTATTAGAGAAAAAATCATATACGGAGATATCTAGACTGAGTTTGTTAATTCAAGCAACCAGTTGGCAGACATATTCACAAAGTCCTTGCGAGGACCTAGAATTGACTATCTCTGTAACAAGCTTGGAACATATGATTTGTATGCTCCAGCTTGAGGGGAAGTGTTAGAGATATTATATTTAGTTTATATTTATCTCTTATCTTTAGTTAGTTTGTTTATATTTCTTATTTGTATTTTGGGCTTAGCCCATATTTCTTCTATTATAAATAAAGGACCCTATGTGTATATTCAACACAAGGGAGATTGCCCCTCATCTCTTTCACTGTTTCATAAATTGATTTCTCTTCTATTGTATTCCTTTATGTGAAACTTTTAACTATTGCTTAGGAAAGGATTGAGAGGTGAACTTAAATGTTGAACCTAGAGGAGAGATACTTAGGTTTTAAATCACAAGATTAGATTTGATCCTTGAATCTATGAACTAACAATGAACTTAATGAGTTTAATTGGAAATTGCTACCATGAGTAAGGGTCAATTCAAATAGACACATCTTCGTATCCTAAATGGAATTTTAATTGGAAATTGCTACCACGAGAGTAAGGGTCAATTGAAATAGATACATCATACATCTTAGTATCCTAAATGGAATCTACGGTTTAATTGGAAATTGCTACCACGAGAGTAAGGGTCAATTCAAATAGATAACATCATGGCATTGTAGTAAACATCGTACAATTCAATTCAATCGTACAATACAATACAAGTCAGCTCCTCCACGATACCAATCTTGTGAAGACTCATTTTAGCTCCCAAATCGTGTTCGAATCGCACTATACAATTGCAAAATCAAACAGGCCGTCTTTGCTTTTGCCTCTAATTGCCTCTACAATGTGATAATTACAAAGTTACTTCTCTACTAGTACACTATACTTCAACTATTTGCCTTTATGTTCTCGTATATGTTGAGAGTATTATCAGTATGGGAACTTCCTCCACGGTAATTCAAACTCTTATCAATAAACTCCACCATTTTTACCATAAGACAGCTTGACCAACTGGACCATTTCTTGGTTATAGAAGTAAAATACCTTTATAATGGTTCTTTGTTACTTTCTCAAAGGAAATATATTCATGATTTACAAAATCAGGCCACAATAAGCACAATGCTACTGCTCTACATGGAAGGCTCAAACTCACTATCCGTCCATTGTTGGTGGTCTGCAGTCATCATCACTCATCCCGAAATCAACTACAGTGTCAACAAAGTTTGCCAATTTATGGGACAACCTTTAAATTCTCATAGGTAGGTTGTAAAGCAAACCCTAAGATACCAAGAAATAACTTCTGACCCTGGTCTTCTCCTTCAAACAAGACTACAGAAGTACCAATTTTCCCTCTATGCCCACTGTGATGTTAGATCTGATGTGGATTATTGCAGATCCACCTTTGGTGCCTGCTTGTTTCAAGTACTGGTAGTCTAAGAAGCAGAATATTGCTACAAAATCTAGTGTTGGGGAAGAGCATTGAAGTTTAGCTGCTGCAGCTGCATCTGACACTCCGTGGGTTCAGTCCCTGCTCAGGAAATTACAAGTTCCCTTTACTACTCCGACTATCTATAGGGACAATCAAAGCACAGTGACGTTGAATAATAATACTGTTCTTCTCCATGACAAAACACATGGAGTATAATGTATTTTGTTGGAGAAAAGTTTCTGGATGGATCCCTCCATGTCCATCTTGTTCAAATTTTGGATATCCTCCCCAAGCCACTCTCCAAACTACAGTTTACTACACTCAGTCACCAACTTCCCGGGTTTGTAAGGGAGCAATGTTAGAGCATAGTCTTGACAGCTGTAACTATTCAGTGATCCAGTTGTCATTCTGTTATTCAGTGAACTGAATTCTGCTACTGTTTAATAATCCAACTGCATTCTATTAATTACTAGTCTGTTATTCAGTTAGATATATAACAGATCCTATCACTTTGTACATTGTTTTATACCTAGAGCCACTCCGTCTTCTTTATAAAATCATACAACAGCTTTCCTTTTCTCAATTTCTCTCTCTATATACTACCATAACATTCTAAACTCAATGAACAATTGATATCGCTATCCTAAAGTAACAAGCCATTATAGGGCCAGTGTGATCTCATGTTACATCTTCGGAGGACAAAAATGGAAATTGGTCCCATATATTCTACTCAGATGACATGCCTCTCAAGTAGCAAATTGATTTGCGAATGATAAAGGACAAAAATATATGTATGTCAGCAATGACAAAATAAATTTACCTTGAAGCAGCAGAAGTTTCACTATCGTTACCGCTTTTATTAAGCATAAGACACACTGCAGCAAAAAGCAATCTCAGAATCCCCTCTTCTGCTAGATCAACATCAACAAGCATTTCCAAAGATCTGTTCATCAATAAAACTGGAAAGTGAATTTCATTAGATAATATTTGCCATATAAAAACCTAAAGAGTGCTAGCAACACTTTCTAACACTTTTCTAACATATTCTCCAGTATGGCTGAAATATATTCAAAAGTGACTCAAAATGAGAAAATTTTCAGCCAATAATCAAGAATGTTGAAAAGAATGTCTTACAGAGTATATGTTGCTAACATGTCTCAAAACCTACAGAAAAAACGCATTATTATAATACATCTCATTTACAACTTCACTTCCTCGTAACCATCGTAACACACATGATAACTTAACTTGTGTAGTCTACACTATATCAAAATGTAAAATCAAGAAGGGATAACTTTTGATAAAGGAGTGTCAGATCTAGTGTGGCCTGTCACACATGCTAAAAGTTTCTTGAAAGAATATATTTGATAAATAAGAAAACTAGTAAAACAAAGAAGGAATCTCCCAACCATTTAATCAAAAATAAGATTACAATAGTAAAGTGAGTCATACCATCCCCTTTCCCAACCGTAAACATTTTATTGTTGCATCCATATTTCGAAATCTCTGACTATTGGAAGATCTAGACTGATTTGAGTCACTTTGCTTGGTTTTCATTTCATGACAAACTTATCTCCAAGAGTCACCAAGCTGCCCACAGTTCAACGTACACAATCCAAGAATTGGCAATATACCCATTGGAGAAACCCTATAATGACTGTCATCATCAATGAACCTTCTTCCGCATATATTCAAATTATTCTTGATTGTGCATTTCACAAGAAATTGCAAGAAGGCGAATTTATTGTGTTGAACATTCAACAATAATATCTCATTAAATGCTAAAGAAGTTCCTCCCTCAAGCAGCCAAACCCATTTTCTCACTGTTATTGACTTAGCGTTCCTTACCCCTGGCATTTTTACTTTTGGTTAAAGTACCCATGTAAATCAGTTTTTTGAGATTGAACTAAGCTTAAAATCTACTTTATAAGATGGTACCATAGTCTATTACAACAAGGTTTGTTATACCTATCTTGTCACCCATTATCGCACTATCTACAAATATTTAGTCTCATCTGTCACTCCTCAACACAAGAGGATATGTTGGAGACCTCATATTGACTAGAGATATAATTAAATTATAATATATATATATATATATATATATATATATATATATATATATATATATATAAAAATGGGTGAAACCCATCGTACAAGATAGTTTGTGAGGTTTACTTAAACTCAAAGTCCACTTTCTCCAAGAGTCGCATACCAAATATATGGTAGATAGAGACAACACACAATTCAGCCCTAATTCAAACAACTTGCAGTAAAATGTCAAAAGTTGAAATATAGCAATCACAAATTATTCAAAAGAGCTGACAAAAGTCATATGACCGAACAATCGGGTGGTCTAATCCCACCTATTAATTTTGATATAAGGCCTATGAGACTCCTTCATTAAAAAATAGCCCTCGTGAAACACAAATATTTGTGATTGCATAAACAAATGAGTATGACAGACTGACATCAAGTTCTTGCACCAACTTCTTACAATTGATTTCATCTTCATCCAATGAAAATCTTGTCACATGGTGTCCTTTAATTTAGTTTTCCTTTCTATTGACTGTTTTTAATTATCCTATTGTAGCACTTTCTCTTCTTATCCTGTCTGTGCATACTCTCCACTTAATGATAGTTTCATTTTCACACAAGTTTTTCAAACACGTTCCTCAAATCTTATTCTTGTTCATATCACATCCTACTTCTCTATATTCCTTCCCAAAAAAAAAAATACTGATGCACGGCCTGAACTGAACCAGTTAAATTGTTTTATCCGGTATTATCCAAAGCTAGGCATAAACTATTCCCCATAAGGCCAATAATTGCTCAGAAATCAGAACATACCCCAAGTTTCCTCATTGTTAATGCTAGCAATAATGATGACACCTATACAGTCTCAGAGTGGTCAGTTCAATTATAATTTATAATAATGCAAACAATTTAAACCTTCAAATCTCGTTCAGAGAATATTCATATAAAAATGCTTAGTTAGAAATCCTTTTATGGGTATCCAGTAGTCTACAAAAAGGACAGAAGTTTCTCAAATAGTGGCAGCAGTGAAATCAATACCAGAGATGTTAAAAAACCCCAAACAAAATGGGTAAAGAAAATGAAAGATTTTATTGAATTAACAGAACAAGTTCAATCTACAACTGATACAATCTCAATGCCTACTTCCTTCTTTATTTATTTAAAAAAAAAAAAAAAAAAAAAACTCTCTAACGAACTAATCAACCCCTTCACTGACTGCAATAACTTTCCCAAAATACCATCCTAATTCTTTAGAGGTGATCTGCAATAGTTCAGGTTTAAGCTATTTCATAACTTCCTCATGTGATGCTCACTTTTTGTCCAAGGATATTTGTGTTTCTAGAGTTAGAGGAAAACATGATTTTGATAAATGATGGGGGACTTCATGAAGGAGACAGAATACAGTTCACACTATGTAGGCGAAAGAAAAAAATAGATTGTGCTAAAGGAGATGGAAATTAGAAAATGGCACATGATAAAATTTTCATTAATAAAATAGAAAATGGAAAATGATAAGATTTTAAAATAAGCAAGCAGCTGCATAAGCAAAGTTAGCATGAGCACAAAAATTGTACACATTAATCCCTCTCCCTTCCTTTTTCTTTTGGCTTAATTAAGTTTTAATTTTCTAAGAAATTTGGAAACTTTCGATTAAATTCCTATTAAATTTTGTAATCTATTGAGTCCTCAAAAATTTAAAAATTTTCAGTTGAGTCTATGCGGTTAGATTTTTTGTTAACTATTGGAAACCCAAGCTTCACGCTTTGCAGGTGCACGTTACAGAAACTGAGGTGGAGACTAAACTAGAAAGGTGGTTCTTCCAAAACGTAAAGCTCAGTTCCAATTCTCTGCCAATAGAGAGGTGGTCAAAGAATTTTCTCGTGAAAAAATTGCAAAATTGAAAAATTGTAAAATTACAAAATTATTAGATTATAAGATTACAAGATTACAAAACAAAATTAAAAAATTAAAAAATTGTAAAATTATAAACTTATGAAATTACAAAATTACATGTAGCGGAAACTAAAAAAGGTAATTGGACAAGATAACAGTCACATAACCCAATTAACAGTCACATCACTTAGTCAACAGAAAAATCTATCAGCTCAATTGAAAAGTTTTACATTTTGTAGGACTCAATAAACCACAAAAATTTAATAGGAACTCAATTGAAAGTTCCCAAAGTTATCAGGGACTCAACTTAATTAAGCCTTTTTTTTTTATCAGCCTCTCCCTTCCTCTCCTATCCTCTCTCTACACACAAATGTCTGTGTGCATGCGTTGCATAGTTCAATGATCAAATTGTGGACCAGCAACTTTTACAAGTTTGAATGACCAGTCTGATAGAATTAGAACCTTGTATGTGCCACAATAAACCTCCTAGATGACAAGAAGATCCCTGTTCCTATCTCCCACCCCAGACCAAAGGAATACCTACTGATTATCTGCTATCACAGTTAAGATAATAACAACAAAAGCCTTCTTTCACTAGGTATCAATTAATACAATCAAGTCATATGTTCATGTCAACGGCCACCAGAGATAAGATATTAAGTTACAACACTAAACCAATTGTATTGAAAAGGAATAAATATCAACTAAAAAAATGCTGATAACTGCCCAATATTTCCACTTTGCATGGTGAATATCCCTTTGCAAACTCTACAGTTTCTGCCACATGCCTCCTAGGTTGTTTGCTAGATGGAGAACTAACACTCAGGGTTTTCCAGGTTCTTTTCAGTGATATCAATGCTATAAAACCCAAATAAGACAACAAGTTTGACCGGTGAGCAGAATTTTGCTAGCTTATCAAGCCCAAACGGCTGCAAAAACCACTGATTTTATAAGCGATATTAATAACTATATATTTTATTCAAATAATCATCTGGTGCCTCAGTCCAAAACTGTATGGGACTTGTCTCTTCAAATTTGTTTAATATTATATTTTGGATAGTGTAAATGATACATTTTAGAATTAGTGATTTCATGTTACTTTGTAATGTTGAAGTTTGAAAGAAACCAGAAATATAAATATATTACACAGAATAACGTTGAAAACAATTATGTGCAATTGAATTAAATTTATATTTTAAGTTTATCCTGTGACTCACTAGTTGAATTACTGGCCCACTAATCCAACTCCTCAATCATGTTGATACACTATCTAAGGATAATATCATTGATATGGCCCCTCCCCCCCGTACTTCCTTGCTTTCTTCCTTAAACAAAACACTACGAGCATAACCACAGATTATGGCACAAAATTGACACTTCAAAGCAAATTAATAAATCAAGCCTGCATTGATTAAATTTTGGCTTACCTTTCTATTTCATAAAATTTCAAGTGGTCCAATGCTATTTGTAACTGACGAATACGAGATACTTTGATGTCCCATCCTGACAAAGAATGAATAAATAAATAACCATGCACCTAAAATAGTTGCACTGAATTCTAATGCAGGGAATCACCACCGGCCCCCATTTTACAAACACATCAAATTCTTAAACCAAAAATTAAATTAATAGACAATTTTCTGGTTTCTATAACAACAACTATTATTATTATTATTATTATTATTATTATTATTATTATTATTATTATTATTATTATTATTATTGTCATCATCATCATCATCATCTTGAAATAGAGGTAATTTTGTCAACAAAAGGCAAGGAAAAAACCAAATCAGCAAATCAGGACAAATGGATTGATTCTTACACTGCAAAATATCCAAAGGTACTTATGTACAGAAGTTGGACTAGAACGAATGTATTTTCAAAAAATAAAAATTATTTAATGAAGTGAAATATTTTATTCAAATGAAGCAATTGATGCAATGAAACAAAGAGTCCTTTATAGAAAAAAGGAACCATCACTTTGAATAGGAGAGACATTAATTATAACATCCCCATTGCAGAAACTTGTGAAAAAAAAATTGTTTATGTACCCTTCTGGTGAATGAATATTATAAATAAATGCAAAATGATGTTCCTTGGTAAACCTTACCATTTTTCAAGCACAGCTGCTCTGCCACTTCAGTGCCTTCATACAGAAGAACTCTGTCCAAAACTTCAACTTTCCAAGGAGAAAACCTTTTTGTTGGTTCTTTTATTTCTAGATTGTCATTTAGTAGAACTGGAATCCCTATATCCTTACTTGATTGGCGATAACCAATGTACTCAACAGGAAAAAAATTTGGTGAAATTGAAATAGAGGGAATATGTACCGATAGACCACCTTCTCTCACAATATAAAAACAACCTTGGAATGTGCAACCAATTGCTTCTCCCGCAACGTCTTTTCCATCAAAGTGGTATACATCGTCACATACACTGTCTAAGAAGTTGTCGTCATGGACTTCTAAATTCACATGCAGATTAAAATGGATAAGTTGAGAACCATTCTGATCCTTTACACGCTTCTTTTTAGAAAAAATAGTAATTCCCAAAGGAGAAAAAGAAATACAATCATCCTCACATACTCTAAAATTGGGAATGAGTATCTTTCTCATAACAGGTGATTTGACATCAGAACCATGAAATTTGTGACCATTATTTACTTTAGAAGTAGCAGAAAAAACGCCTGAATGGAAGCTATACAAATCCCTCTTTTCTTTTAATGCACAACCATTAATATTCTGAAGTGCATTACCTGCCACAGCTTTGTCTGAGGAAGCAGCACTTCCATATTTTATGTTCAAATCACTTGAGTGTACTGCTTGGCAATCAAGATCAGAACCACCAACTCCCCAGCCAACTAACATTCCCAACCCAAATTGCTGACAATGTGGAAGCAACTTTTCAGATGAGTACTTTTTGTCAAAAATATATTCCCCCAAAGATATCACGTAGGTCACACCATATTCATCAACCACAGCTAAAAGGGAGGTATGTGAAGCTACAACTAACCTCTTGAATGATCTCCTAAAAGAATCACTCTTCTGATCAGACATGTTATCCCCAATGCCACACTCCTGTTTAGCATGTGTATCATCATTTGAATACAAATTTTCTAATCCTTGCAAATCAAAATGAGGGTTAAGTCCAGATGCCTGCGAAACATTTAAGTGTGTCACATATTCACCAGACATGGCAGAATAGAGAACAATCAATCCAGAAGAATTAAGACAAACAAGAAGATTATCAGAAAATTGGAAATCCATCCACTCAACTGCCTGAGCAATGTTTATTCTTTCGTCAAGCTTCACCATTGAAACCCACTGAATACCCCAACTATCTAATTTGGCAACAAGAAGTAAATTTCTGCTCCTGCACTTTTGATTTGCATCACTACTATTGACAGAAACGTGATGGATTAATGTAAAATAAAATCCTACCAAGCAACATGAAGCACTCGAGAAAACTTTAGGGCATTCATAGAACCCATTAACCACAATACCAAATACAGTGGAAAAAATATCAAACTTATTATTTGAATCAACTGTTTCCTGTTCATTCTCCTTGCTTTGAACTGATTTTTCTCCAACGAGATGGTCCAAGGATAGGCTGCCATCAAATACGCTAAAAGAAACCACTTTTGTCGAGCAAGGAAATCCATTATTCTCGGGGAATTTGGTCCGTAGAATACCATCACATACAACAGTTTCAACTTTTGTGAAAAATGACTCCAAGTATCTCTTAGTAGCAGAGCCACTTAATGGTTCGACTCCGCCATCTCCACCAGTCAAATTTACATTCTCACCTCCAGAGACCCCATGACTAATATTGGATGATAAAGTAGCAATGGGTCCCCATTCCACCCACCTACCTTGCCTAAAGTTACCCTCTAACATGGCTTGATCCATTCCATTGGTTTTAGTTAGTTTGGGAAAAGCATGGACTGTTACCCCACATCGTCCAGAAACAAATAGAACTTCTCTAAATGAAGCATCATTGTGCTGATCATAGCCATCCACACATCGTGCCCATGTCAATGAGTTCACATCACTAATGTATCGGTAACTATTGAACCTTGAACATTTAGTTCCAGTAAGACTAGTATCAACATCCGACCCTGAAGTGCAAGGTGATTCATTTACCAAAACTGAACAACAAGGCCTAGAGGATGCCTCCAAGGAAACATTAGATGACCCTGGATTGTGTTTATCGTAACCATCAACGTTCCCTTCAGCACCACAAGAATGGAACTCTCCTGCAAGTAACAAAGTAAATGCACGTATAAGAACACGTAATCAACTAAGCCAAAACACAGACAATTGTAAATAAAATTATGAATAAAGGAAAAGAGAAATCACCTTTACCCAAAGGAAGTAAAAGAGCTTCCCTTCCATGTGAGTGTAAAAGCAGTATCTCTCTTGTAGGAGAAATAAAAGCTTCACGAAAGTCCGACAGCCCAATTGGGGTCTCAGAAGGGTCCCAAGTGTGCAATTGAAGTATAGCTGGATCCTCACTGCTCAAGGGAAAATCCATCTTGCCCCTGATTCAACCAAGCGCATATTCACCAAAACAAAATCCACTAAAATAAATAATAAAAGAATTGCCAGTTATCCAAATTCCAAAAACCTATCCATCGCCAACTTCACCATTCAAAAGATCAACCTAAGCGATCTAACAAGGCTCGCAACACGTGAAACTTAACTATCCTTTTCTCCACAACAAACAAACACTAGCAATAACCGACTAATTTCATTTCCACAATTTTTATTTTCTTAATTATTTAAACCAACCGTGAATCGGTGGTGGTAGAATCGAATGTTGCAATCGAAAACACGTCCAACCTCTAAACCTATCCGGATTCAACAGATTATTCTAAAAAATACTCGGCGAGTCCAAATAACATCAGAAAACGAAGAGAACTGAAAATTGGAATCCAGAAAAAAAAAATTGAAAAGGATAGAAGATGTGGAACCTGGAGTGAAACGATTATAAAAGGGAATCGTTGCTTTGCATGGATATATAGAGAAGAAAAAAAAAAGAGAAGAGAAGGGTGTGAGTGAGATATCCGAAGAGAGGTTTTGGTTTGGGGTTGAGATGAAAATGGAGCGAATTTTAGCGCATTGTGAATAGAGCTAACACGAAGATGGTTTCTTTTGTCTACTGTGCGCTTCTCTTCTCTTCCGATCCAACTCGGTTTTCTTTCTTTTTTACTGTCAATAATACTCGAGTTATTTATTTATTTAAAAATATATATTTATGAGAAAAGGAAAAGCAACTACCTTTCTTTTACCCATTCATTAAAAAACATTAATAAAAACAAAATAGTTTTATATATGTAATTTGGGGAATAAATGTCTAATTTATAATAATAAATATAATCCATATTTTACAATATAATAAGCAATTTATATATTATAACTAGTAGAAAAACACGTGTCAAGATTACGGGTGTCAAGATTACGGGTGTCAAGATTACCTGTGTCAAGAGTACGTGTGTCCAGTTTTTTTTATAATAGCCAAAAAGTTATTATTACAATAATTATTGAAATTGAAATATTATCAAATTATAATAAAAATTTATTACAAAAAAGTAATCATAAGAATAGATAACTTTTGTAAATTTATTATAGAAGTTTTTTATTTTTATTTTAATTGAAATAGACAAGTATTGCAATAATAATTTTTTTATTGAAGAGTTGTTTTATTAGTATCTTATAAATTTGGGTATTTATAATAATTTTTTTATTAAAGATTTATTTTATTGAGTGTGTGAAACTTTTATGTTTCGATTAAATCTTTATTGTTTGATTTTGTTATGAACGGCACCAAGTAACAACTAGCAAGAAGTATTATAGAAGAAAAATAATATCTTTCATTTATTGAATATTGTCACTTACAAAGAAGAAAAGAAAATCACTTAGCCAACTATTACTACAAAACTTAACTACTACACCATGTAAGCCACAAGAGTGTTGAACTAATAAGAAGAAATTAATTAGTTATTTTGTGTATTGAAATGAATCTTGATTAATGTTGAGAACTACATGGAGTTTTGAATCTTTAAAGGGTCAAAATAAGTATTATTAGCTGTTTTTAAACTTCCTAGTAAATTTGTTGAAATTGAATGTGGATTAGTGTTTTATAAATGGAGAATACTAGTTTTCGTTGGTGATATAATATATTCCTTTTATGTTAGTTTATTATATTTTGAATATTCGTATGGATAAATTGTTAGTATAATGAAAACTTGGTTTGTGTGGGATTTGAAGGATTGTGCATTATTTGGTTCATGCATCAACTTTGATTTTTTTTTTCATTTTTTCAGTTCTATGTTAAAGTGATGTATGAGTAAAAAGCTATCAAAACATGTGTATGATAGCAAATAATATACTTGGAAATTTTATTTATTTATTTATATTAATAACATTAAATATTATATTAATGTTTGAATTTGTAAAATTCTTTTCATTTTAAAAATACAAAGTTAGCATTACAAAGAAGTTATTCACATTGTGACTTTTTTTTATCTATTATTTTTTTTCTCTTTATCTTTAACATCTCATATTTTTGGAGTTATTACTCAACCAAATGAGAGAAGCTCCTCAATTCTTTCTACTTAACTCCACTAAATGGTAAGTGACAATCCATTTTTCCTTTTGGCTATTTTGTTTTTCATAGGCAAGTATATTTTATTTTTCTCGTGCATGTGCTCTTTTAGATCTCTTAGAGGATCTTCTCTTAAGTGTGATTCCCATTAATAGATTAGGTCAACAATTCATGTTCTTTGTGTGTTTATAGAACCATCCTATCATTTGTAGTGTTGGATCTCTTGAGAAAAGGAATAAATTTGTCCAACATTCACAAGATAAGGAAAGCTAATTAAACCTTATGCATGTGGTATTTTTTATAATCCTAATTATTTGGCCTTGTTGGTGTGATAATATTGTAAATCTGGAAAATTTTTATTTCTTAGAACGATAGTGACTTTTCCAGTTAAATCTAGCACTGTACTTACATTGAATGTGTGTTCAAATGTGTTGTATGAAATTTTTGAGAAATCAAGTATGTATAACTATATTGTGAATTTGGGAGTATGATTGAATTTGGGTTTTTACTTGAGTAATTGGTACAGTGTACGACATGTTTTTTTAAATGACTTTAGTTAAGAAAAAAAAAAGGAAGTACCAATTTGATTAATTGACAAGTTAAAACTCTTCATTTTTTTTGCATTTGTTGTCATGGCAATGAGCAATACGAAGTGAGCATTGAGTGTTAGTCTTATGTTGTGACAGAGCATTGAGTGTTAGTCTTATGTTGTGACAGAGCATTGAGCATCATTCTTCAATTTCAAAGTCAATGAGCAATTTCGTGACAAAATGTTGAGCGATGGATTGTACCGCCGAGCGTCAAACAATGTAGTGTTTATGGTTGTTGTGAAATCCTAAATTTTTTTTATAGTTTAAGTGGTTTGATTTGTTGATATGAGTTCATTTTCAATGGTTGTGGTAATAATATGAGTTTTTATGGTTTAAGGAATTAAATGGGGAAAATCTTAATGTTGCGTTTTCTTCAGTGCATGTATTATTGGTGTATGGATTTAAGTAAAGATATATTTTGACACCTTAATAATCATTCATACTCTCATAGAGTAAAATGGGGTATATGCGGCAAGAGTATCAAAAGGCCTTATTCCACGGGTTTTTCCTTGGCTTAAGGCGCAAAGAGAATTAGCCTTGTGTGTGGTAGGATGACATTGACAATAACTTTGTAAAGTAGTAGAAGCAATCACAAGTACACGTCTTTAGTGAATTAGATACTAATACATGTATCCAGATCACTAAGTTATAAGAGTCATTGTTTATGTGTTTTATTTACTTTGTGACCGATTAAAGTGTCTGACATTGTAATGAATTTGTTTACTTGACACGTGTTAGTCTCTTTCAAAAATTAGTTCACCCTCTATCATGGATGTGTTCTTGTTTTGCTTTCCCCTTTTTGCAATGATCATTGTTATTTGGTATGATCAAATGAGGAAATAAGTGCTAATTTATCTCAAGAAGTGGATTATGACACAATTGTCCAAATCTTTGTTTAGAAACTCTACGCCTTTTAGCTTTTGTTTTTCAAAAAGTTTTGTATTTATGATATAGTCTTTATATTTCTCCTATGGTCTGTATGTGCACTTATTTTTTTTTTTCAGATTAGCTTTTGGGATGTTTGTAACGAAGTAATCACATACTGTGTTTATTCTTTGATGGGAAGCAATTATACAATGTCCTAATTAGTAGTATAACAATAGTATTGAGATGTTACATTTTACATATCAGAGCATTCGTTTCTTAGAAAAGAAAAGCAGTCGAAGGATCCTATTTTGCAAAAGACAGTGGGATTACTTGGCTTTGAACAAGCTAAGCAATTTCTTATGGGATCAGATGGTGTGTTGAGATTCAAAGATAAAGTTTGTGTACCAGGCAATGCAAAGTTAAAGAGATTAATTATTGAGAAAGAACGCAAAAGTCGTCATAGAATGATTAAGATATATCATGACCTTAAGGAATTTTTTTCTGGCCATGCAAGAAGCATGGTATATAACAATTTGTAACAACTTATTTAATTTTTCAAAAGACAAAAGTGAAGTATGAGAGATTTGGGGAGATGTCATAACAATTAGAGATACTATAGTGAAAATGAGATAACATCATTGTACATATTATTACCCACTTGCCATTTGGGTGATAATTGACAAGCTAACAAAATCGCTAATTTTATAACAATTAACCTGTGTATGTTTATGACACAATTGTAGGTAAACCATACAGTGAAATTGCATAAAATATCTTATAGTATCATATAAATATTTATGATTTATGTAATATTATAAAATATTTTATATTATGTATAGATTCTTTTATTGGTTATATTATATGTTTTATACTTTAATACTTGCATATTTGAGACATGAATAAATTTTATTCTTTACACAGCCTTACTTATTAAATTCATTTTTATTTCTTTTTTCTATGTAAATGTTTATGAACCTTAATATTTTTTTAGAGCTTTCTTCATATTCCTATTTTATGTTTATTCGGTTCTTCTTCATTCACTTCTTTTATTTCTCTTTTATAATAACTAGAGACAAACTAATTAGTTAGCTTCCAAAACTTATTTTATTTCTTTTTTCTAAATAGAGATAATAATAGGTTAATTACTAGAAAATTTTTGAAAAATATTGTAACTTTTTCAAA
Organism: Vigna mungo; assembly: GCA_036885675.1. Classification (NCBI taxonomy): domain Eukaryota; kingdom Viridiplantae; phylum Streptophyta; class Magnoliopsida; order Fabales; family Fabaceae; genus Vigna; species Vigna mungo. The sequence continues at coordinate 62,758,398 of CP144700.1, forward strand.
AGTTACTTACAATAATTTTATTAGAAGGTATTTTTGAAGCGATGAAAATCATAAAATATACTTAAATTTTGTGTAGATGAAAGTTAAGATTTTGATTAAACAATTTATATAAATAATTGAATTTAATACCTTTATAATGAAATTCACAAACATTTTATAAAAAAAAGGATTGAGTGGAAATACTTTAGGATTTATACATATTTTTAGATAAAAGGGTATATTTGGCAATAAAAAATAAAGAAGGGGAGGTGTGTATAGATATGTTGGTGAGTGTAAGTAACCAAAGCTGGTTGTAGAAGAAGCCCATTTTAATAGCTGAAAGCTTCTTATCTCACTGGTTAATGACTTCAAAAGTTGAAACCATTTTGCATTTTCATTACCAAGAGACATCACGGTAACCCTTTTTTATCTAAAATTTATCCGTTGTCGTTTTATATTATATATCAATAATATTTTAAGAAAAATGTAAAATTAATTATTTTATAAAAAAAATTCAAATGAAAGTTAAATTTGGTCAATACTTGGTACATCAACTCATTTAAATAAAATGTTTTTTTTAATAAACAAAGTTTTATACAACTTTTAAAAATGAAGTTTTTACACACACACAGGTATAGATAAAATGTTTATGAATTTTATGCATTTTTTTATTATTTTCTCCAATACATTATTAGATTTGTGTTTCAAATTAATAGATATAAATGAATTTCAGAATTTGTTAAGAATGAAGGTAAATTTGAATTATTGCATATAGATGTAAAATTTGATTTCGAAGCAAGATTTGGTTTAATGTTATACTTAATCCCATATAGAATAGTTTTTTTTTTTTTATTATATAAATTAGTTTGATTTGTCGTAGTTGATTGGTTGTTATGAAATTTAGGTTGGTCTTTTCTTTCACTAATTATTTATATTTTTATAATACGTGGTAAATGATTAATTGATTGGTTTCTTTTATAAGAAAGAGGTGATATTTTAACTAAATTAATTGCTTTTATTAATCCTTGAAATTGTGTTGTATTAAATAAAGACAAAAAGAATATAACTTTTTGCTGGTGATAATTTTTTTTTTTTTTTTGCAAAAGTAACATCCGAAATATAGGAAATTACAGTGATGATAAAAGTCTGTTTGAGGAAGAGAAAAAGTTTTCCAAATAATCCAAATGAGTTAATTGTGGCATCCCACGTGGGTCGGTGGTAACATATTATATTTGTTGCAAGGATAGGGTGCAAAATGTGAAAACCCTACCACTTCATTATAATGACACATAAAAATGAAATGAATAATTTGATCATTAAAATTAGTGAATATTATAAATTTTATTTTTTCTAATAATTTAATGACAAATGGTTTTTAATTTATTTTAAATTAATCTTTGAAAATATATTTAATAATAAGTGTTTTAATTTTTTATAATTTGTTTATATTTCGTCAAAGGTAATTTTTATCGTGAATTTGTGTGATCTTCGTGTTTTATATTGTTTTATTTTATTGTTTTTATAAATAAATTTTTATTAATGATAAATAATTGATGAGTTTTAAATCATCAACCTATAGGTCAAAGTTTATTACTAAACTAATCTTACAAAACTTAACATTATATGTTATAAGATTTTTTTACATATTTAAAAGTTAAAATAAATATTGTGTTTTTTCAATTATAAAGAAAATAACGTTTCACATGAGCACTAAATTGTTAACTTGTCTATTTTTTAATACTTTGTACTATTAGTGTACAAATTATAAGATTTACGCTTTCTATCTACATAAAATAGAGTGGATTGTGGTAAAGAAGTGGGTGGTAATTTTATTAATTGGTGAACTATTATGAGTCTATTATTGCAAGGTCACCAAACACCTCTTTATACATCATAATTTTTTCATTTAATATCATTAATAACATATTTAATTTCACAATTAATATGAGGAGTATAAAGATTGTTCTCATGTAATCCAAGAATAAAAATTTATGATAGTCAAACTTCACATTTTTAGAGACAATTACACACCTTATAGCATCATTTTCAAGATGTCACTTATAATTTGTAAAACATTCATTAACTTAAAGAAATATAACTTCTAATATTATCCCTAAACAGTAAACTTAAAATTTGATCAACATAAACAACATTAAAACCAAACCAAAACACTTTTATTCCAACTCAAACTTAAAAAGATGTTCAAATATTATAACAAAACATTTTCCCAGTACATTCAATAGACATACAATTATATAATTTGGACCTAATATGGAAAAGTATTAGACAACTAATGTTACAAACAACTGAATATATAAAAGAATGGATGAACGATTATTTAAAAGATATGATATGTGATGTTGGTGAAGAAAATTTTGGAAAGACTCATTAATGTGATACTTTGAAATTTGATTCAAAGGAACAATTTTACCCAAGATGCACTAACTTTACACAATTGTTGACAACTTTGGAATTGTTAAATCTAAAAGCAAGAAATGAATGGATTGACTGGTAAAGTTTCGCAGATTTGTTGCAGTTGATAAAGAAGATACTTCCAGAAAATAACATGTTACATGAAATGATACATGCATGCTCTAATGATTGTGTATTGTAGAGAGATGAGTTTGCTAAGGTGTATTGAACGTGTAGGTTGTCCCAAATGGAAATGAAAGTTTATGAAAATAGTGTTGATGAAGAAAAGGATGGGCCCCCGTTAAGGTGTTGTGGTACCTTTCCATAATACTCAAACTCAAACGATTGTTTGCCATTAAAAAGATGTAAAGAACCTAACACGACATATATATGGAAAATAGTTTGATAGTTTTCTTCGATATCCAATTGATTCTCCTCGTTGAAAAATATTGATGTAACATTTCTAATATTTGGGATAGAGTCAAGAAACTTGAGACTTGAACTTGCTACACATGATGAATCTTTACGAAAACTTGAACAATAAATATAATTATTGACTAGTTTTATTGATGATTTATATAATAACGTGTTCTTATCCTAAATAAGTAGAAATAACATTGATTTATAAAGAAAATTTATTATTTATACTTTAGCCCTTGATTATTGATTTGAAATTGTTACGAGAAAAAAATGCTGATATATTCCATATATATTTTAAAGAAAATTTTCGTTTGCATACGATATTATTTAACACCATATAAATGAGTTTTTAACGTATAATAATTTGAGTAGTGATAGTTATTTTGCATGTCTCACATGAGAAAAATAGGAGTTATACTTAATTGAAACATAAAAAAAATCATTTTATATTACACATTAAAAGTTCTTTCCTTGTAACATTTTTATGGTAGATTGAAAAAAAAAAACATTTTATTAAGAAACAGAAGATCAAATTACTTCGAGAGCCGACCGCTTTGTTAAGTAGGAATGAGTATGAAAAATAACATATAAAAAGAAAATTGAGTACTTGAAAGTTGAGTAGGAAAAACGTAACAGTGGTTTTGTTGACGCTGGCGCTAATACCACAGCAAATCGAAAGCTTGACTTGAACAATCACTTTCAGAAACTTAAAACCATCATCATTCGGTTCAGTTCATTCTGCTTCAGGGATTCTGCAGCTCTGAACACAACTGCTTCTCTCACCCTTTTAAACTACACAGAAAGCTAATCGAAAAATGGACACTTTTAGTTTAGTTTATTATTCTTCAACAGAGTTCAGAGCGCGTGGGGGAGAAAATAACAGTGCATTCTTGACGAATCAAAAGCTGGTTTTTTGTCTTGACATGCATCGATTGGTCTTCATATAAAGAAACTACAGGAACATGTTTTGCAGACACTTCTTTTGGTGTATATATATTCATTAGAGAGAAGAGGTGAATGTTTGATATATGATTATAAGAACATTAAATAAATGTATCGTTATTCTTCCATTGTTTTATGAAAGTCTTAGTTGAACCAGCATGAATTAGAATGATCAAGGACATATGTAATATAACTTATATTCTTGTTTCTTTACAGTTAATATATATGTATATATGAACAAGATATGTCAAGCTTAGGATGTTTTACTTTTATATATTTCAAAAGAAAGAATTAACAAAATATATATAATGTTAGATTTATAGAGGAGAATGTTTTTTTTTGGAAAATAATGTTAGATTTAAAATAAAAAGTTGGAAGTGAAAGAAAAAGTTTATAAAATTTTTGTAATAATTTAATTGTTATGGTAAATTTTAAAACAATTATAAAATGACATACATACTAAATTACCCTCAATATTGTAAATTAATTTTAATTAAATATTATATAATAATTTTATTATTATTTTATATATTTATTTTTTATTAATATTATTTTTATTATTAATAATAATAATATTGTAATCTTATTAAAATTTGGTAATTTTATTGTTTATTAATACTTTTTCTTATCAATATTGCTCATATTCTTAATTTTATTATTTTATCATTCAATAAATATGTTATTATTGTAATTATTATTTATAGTATTTTAAAATTCTATTACTATTATTTTATAAATATATTATTTTTGTTATTAATATTTTTAGTATAATTATTTGTGATTTTTATTTTATCATTTTATTTTAATATATTAAATATAATTATGTTACGTAACATAATTTTATTATTGTAATTATATAACGTAACGTATTACATATTTTTTTTATTAAAAAGTAAAGAGTAATTTTTTTTTTCATGTAAGTAAAAAGATAAATTTGTAAATTTAAGATTTTCATGATGACTTTCTTCTTCTTTCTTGGCATTAACAAAAGGATATGAAAAATGACTTTCTTTGCAAATAATCTTCCCATTATCGCTGATCATTTTATACAAACGTTATCTTTCTTCATTCTTCAATCTACAACTACAATACATGACTAGAAACAAATACAAAACATTAGTGATTTCTTTAAACTGATTATATGATGATCTATTTTAGTTTTCAAAACAGAAGAAGACAAAGAAAACAAAGATTGTTTAGTTAAAAAAATGAATAAATAAGAAGTTATTTTTATTACAACACAGTTTTATTTATTTAGTTCTTAACATTATTGTATAGGAGGATGATGTTATCCTTGTTACAGATATCGTCTCGTCCCGTGATTAAAACTTTCATTAAAATAATTCAAAGATTAATATAGTAATTAGCACATCTTAAACATATTTAGAACTAGGTCTGACCTATAGGCCTATTCGTATAAAAATTTATGAAAATAGTATAAAAATACAAGATGAAATTGTTCATTTATTTATTGCATCGATAATTGTTGATTTTACCGTTCGAGTGTGTTGAAAGATTCATCTCAACCCTCAACTCGAAAAGAATGAACAGGAATCAAAAGCATAAATATATATCTTACTTTTTGCTGAGTTAAACGTTCGAACACAGACATCTTGATTTGGTAAAGAATGAATAAGTATCAAAAGCACAATGTTGAATTTACTAGAACTTAAACGTAAATTTGCAAAATGTAAAAGAGTCTTCTATATTCAAGTCTAAGAATATCAGTTATATTTATACATCAACACGAATAATTAACCTATATTTTATTAAAATAATATCTTATAATAACAATATAGTTGATAATAACAAAATAAAATCTCAGTTGCACTATACAATCATAGACTGGTCCTAGGTTGACTACCAAGTCGATCATTCAGAGTTACTAGGTCGACCATCTAGACCCGACCTATAGACCGATAACATGATCAAATTATCAACGTTAATGACTCACTAATCTTTAATGTAAATTAAGGCAAATTGGGTTGTCATTAGGTCAGTAAAAAGTAAAGACTTGTTACAACTATTATATAAAAGTCTCATAACTTTAGAACATCATACACACAATATGCATCTTTAAGCATCCGAATAATCCTTTATTGACTTAAACATTGAAGTGTCTTCTGTAAGTATTTTCTCACATGTTTTAGATGAGAGGAACAAAATGTAGTCGAACTTTCTAATAACTCAGTCAGTCTTCTCAATAACTCATCTAATATGTTACAGTGCTTAAAGAGTCCCTGCATGTCTTGTCCAATATGCTACAATGCTCCTCAATTATCTCTAATATCAAATTTGGCCTAAGATCCTATACACTCAAAAATTAATTATGATATGTAAATATTATTTAAATAGATGTAAATTTAAATTACTTCAAAATGAAAAAAACTTAAAACTTTGACTATTTAGTAGTATAGGCCAAATAAAAACAAGTATATTGTTTGGGAGTATATCTCACCTTTGGTAAAAACAATTATTTTTATTTATTTATTATAAAATTAAAATATAAAAGAAAATCCATGAACTGTTACTTTCTTTCATAGAGTTATTCCTAGAAAAACGTTAAAGAGGCATAGTTTGTGGGCTAAAGTTTAGGAAAGAATTGATATCTGAAGAATAGTGAGTGAGAGAGAGCAGTGTGTTGTCACTCACAGCAACTTTTGTTACTGTGAGGCATGGGTTGTCTGTCTGTATGACAGACGAAGGAAGATGTTAATTAGAGTGAGAAGAAAGACAGAATATGGACAAAAATGGCACACACATAATAGCAGCAGTAATCATTTCATTCTACACTTTCAGATCAATTTTTGCTTTTTTTTTTCTTAACATAGTATAAATCATTGTTCCTTAATTTTTGCACTTCACCAACGATGCTCAATCATCCAAAACAAATGCATAGGGAATACCACACCCAACAAGTGCTGTTTGGTGTGCGGCTTTGGTAGTCTACACTTTAAGAAATGATACGCATCCCACAAAATTAAACCATACTTTTAACAAACTAAACCCTAATCTTTAATTAACATCAACTTTACCAAAACTATAAAATTCTGGATCGCTTGTTTTACTTTCTGTTTTTCTATCACAAATGATCCTATATAATAACATTATATATTATAAATGAGAGAGTGTTTGATTTATATTTTGTTTTTTTAATGAAACTTAATTGTATAATAAGATTTGAGAGACATGTAATTGTTGATTAGAGTGAAATGAAATTTAGAAAGAAAATAATGTGATTGATGAGATTGTGAAGTGACTAAGCTTTGAGAAATACTAATAATGAAAGTTTGGATGTTTAATTTTGGATAGGGACTTGGTGCGCTTGTTTCCCAAAATCCTACTCAATTAAATTATTCCACTTTTTTGTTTAATTTTTGTTGATTAACCAAACAAAAGATCCCTGTAGATGATTTATAACTTGATAGTTGTTTAATCATGAATCACACCTTCAAGCTGTTTTTTTGTCGTAAAAAATTAATCACCAGTAATCAATTTAAATATTAATTTATAAACTAAAAATTATTAATATTTAAAATAGTTTTATTTGTGAATTGATCACTAGATTAAGTTTTAACGTTAACTAAAAAAAATATTAATATCTAAATTGGTCATTAATTAATTAAAGACTAATTTAGACACTAATTGTTTTGGTAATAAAAAAATATTAATAACTAATGTTAGAAATCTATTTATAAACAAGTTATAAATTTTTATTTAAAATAAAAATTATTTTATATACTAATAATTTTTATTTTATAAATTAGTATTTTATATTGACTAATTATTTATAGTCTTTAAAATAGATTACTATTTAGGTATTTTATTTAAATTAATATGAGATAAATATTGTTTAATTAAAAAATTGTTGCAACTATTTTATAAAACAAAATAGAATCAAATATTTGAAGTTACTTATTTTAAAGTAATATTAATGTTTAAATTTGGTTCCGTTTGTGTTATTATTTTTGTTGAAACAATACTATTTTAATTTTTTAATAATAAAAATTTTAAAATTTGTCAAAAATACCTATTTCACTGACAGATTTATTTTCTTAGTAAGATTTCATTGTTAATTTAATTTTTTTATCAGTGCAAATAATGCAATCAAAAGCTTAATATTAATTCAATATGAAAAGGTTAAGACTTATTTGCCTTAATTGATTTGTTAAAAGTGAATTAAGTTTTAAATCACTTTAATGTTGCTTTAAATTATATATATTTTGAGTTGATAGAAAGCATCTTTAAATTGATATTTGAAATTTGATATAAAAGTTAGAATCGGTTATTTTGGATTTTAGGTTATGCATATATAACATTATTCAAACGAGAATTTGCCGAATGAATCCAGCAGTAAAAAAAAAAGAGTTAATCTTTGAATAGTTTTTGTCTATTAAATAAACAATTCATTCATGAGATTTTTGTCTTCGAATATTAGCCCTAGAATAGTTGAATAGTTTTTCAATTTAATTAGTTAAGCAAAATTTGATGTGTCAATAAATCTATATTCTAATGAAAGAAAGAAAATTAGTCCATATGAAGTAGGTTTGATTCAAGTTTTATGGACCTAATTATTTTTAAAAAAATTATTTGAAATTTAAATTATTTGGATATGTGTAAATTAATTGATTATGTTATTAATAATTTTTATAATATGAGACGGACATGTTGAGTCATATTAACAAAGAAATAATATTTTGTCGTATTAATAAAGAAATAAAGTGAAAGTTAATAGATATATTTAAAACAGAATTAAGAATAAAAAATCAATACTCAATAAGATAAATAGAAAGTTGCTCATTACAGGAGGTTGTTACATGAAATCTGTAACAAAATAGTAAGATTGTCAGACAAAATACTATATTGAATAAATTATAGTCTATACTAAGTTGTTGCAATAAATGACTTATAATAGGTTGTAATTGTTTTGTACTTTTATGATTTAATATCTTATATATTGGCGTAATAAATAATTATCTCAATGGCATTAGTGTTTTTATAATTTCACTATAATTAAATTTTAATACGTGAACAAATATTTCTTAGAAGGAAATAAGTATGGAAGATTTTATGATATATACTATATATAATAATTACATATATTTAACATGACCGTGAGGTGATAATATATAATCTAATATTATTTAAATTCTGATAATTTTAGGTACCGCGGCTTAATTATATAATCTTATTTTATTTAGTTTTTTGCTTTTAAAATTCAGAGTTTTCTATTTTGTAATTTTTCTTTTCCAACTGTAGTAAATCTAGCTTAATATATGTGATATTTAATTTGACAAATATATATATATATATATATATATATATATATATATATATATGAGTATTAAAGAAATTTAATTTATAATTGACTAATCATAGAGAAATATATTGGTGGTGAAGACAATAAAGTGATAAATTATGGGGTATGCTATCCTAGGATTAATATGAATTATTAAGTACTATGTATTAATTATGATGTGAATCAACAATGATATTTCAAAAAGTAAGCACTATAAATGATCCCAATGCAATATAAACCTTAAGTAAGTATAATCTACAAACATAAAGTGAATAAGATCAAATTACTCTAATCATTTTAGTAATCTCACTCACTCATTACTCTTTTGCCTTTTAGGACTCCACTACAATCCAAGTTTAATTAGTAGAATTTAACGTCCGTGATTAATTAAACATAAAACAAATATTTATAAATGGTCATTAATTATATATGTGGTAACATAAAAACTTACATAAAAGAATGACACAGTTTTTATTTTTGTTTTGATTTTAAACTTGCCAAATGATATTTAAGAATATTGTTAGATTAATTCTTATATTTTTGAGATATTGTTTTTTTTTATAATCTTGTTTCTCATCGTTTTGTTTTTATAAAATGTTTTTAAACAATACGAAGTAAATTTTTAAATTACTTTTAATTTCAACTATTAAGCGATGTAATTAAATGATAGAAACAATTTTAATATTTAAAAATTTTGTCACATTTTTTATTGCTAAAAGATACTTTAAATAAATGAAAGAAAAATATCTATTAAAGTTATTTTTCTATAAACACTTAAACAATACGAGATATAAAAAAATAGAAATAAAAAAGTGAGACGATGTAGTATAGATTAATAGGGGTAATTTGAAGGGCATAATGGCAACCTATAAGCAGAGACAAAAAGAAATGATGTATGTTTGCCACCCCTATGCCTTTTTTCTACCTTACTTAGGGCTCAAACCAAAAAAATAAAATAATAATAATAATAAAAAAAAAGCATCTTCATTTAAATCAGTAATAAATTAAGAAATAAATTATTCCACAGTACGTATCACTCTCACGTCATCACTACGTTAGCCTAACGCCAGCAAAACCCATTTTACTTACCCCATTATTTTCTAATTATATTAAAAAACACTTTAAATTAAGTATTTATAGACTAAATTAAATTTATATATCTTTATTTTTATTTTAATTTTACTATTAAAGATAATTACATGAGCTTATTAAATTAAGAAAAAAACAAATAGTTACTAATTTGAAGCCCTTGGATTATGAAAAAGTATGAATGGCTTTTACTTTTAGAATTAAGTTAATCATTTTTCTAATTAAATTCATTATTAAATTTTTTTAATGTTATTTGGATTTAAATTACAACAGAAAGATGTATAGTCTCAGCCACACTCACATCATTGAAATATATTTCCCTATATCAGCTTATATTATTTCTTAATTATGCTAGGAAAGATATCACTGATGATTGAATGCACTTTTAAAGTCACTCAACATTTAGTATATAATAATGTCAAAAAAGAAAGTATTATATATAGGTTCTGGATCCAAAGTTTAATCCTTTAGGGTTTTCAAGTTTAATTAAAACTATGATTAGATGGTTAATTAAGGTTTTTTATATTTATACCACCAAATTGTAGTATATAAGTGAGTATAAAATTATAATTGTGTTAGAGTTATTAGTCAATTTTAATTAAATTAATTAAACTTATCATGTCACCTGTTTTGTATATTTTTTATTCCTACATTCAAGATATGACAAAGATCCTATACCTAATATTATAATTTAATTATATATTTAACAAGAGAATATTACAAAAATATAGGTAACGTTTGTTCCACTAATACTTATGATTTATTAATTATTTAATATGAAGAAAAATATACAATACTAATGGAAAATATTTAATTTTAGGGTGTGTGAAACAAACACACAGTATTTTGATGAAATGGCAGAAGTAACATTTTACTATATGGTTTATATTTATTAATTGCATGGTAAATAGTTAGTTTGTTTATATAATTTATGAGGTTTAAAGAATAATTCCTTACAAGAAAAACACTAAGTACATTGATTAATTTCTACAAAGGAAGTTGATGATATTGTGTGGTTGGTTAAAGAGCAATATGAAGTACAAAGAAAAGATAATTATTGAATTATGGCAAAATTGTGAAGTATATGGTTTGAATGGGCATATAGGTCCACAGATTTTTAAGCATGGGAAAAATATAAAGTTAATAATGATTGTGAGAGTAAATTATAAGAATATTATAAGTTTGGTTTGGAAATTGAGAAAAAAGTTTGGTGTTGTGGGGTTGGTTGGAGTTTTGGAAAGTTAAAAGAGCAAAAGGGGGTATGAGAAAGGCAAGAGGCTTTTTTGGCCACATAAAGTCAAATAAGCAATCAACCATCATAATGATACTTCACCACAGTTGCAGAGATGAGTGTGATTGATAATGCATCCAATAATCATCATCACTTCCTCCCATATTTTTTCTTTTTTTTTTTCAAAATAATAATTTTTTTAAATAATATAAAGAAAAATGATTTTTATATACATCTAACTTTTTCACATTCATTTTACATTATTCTTTTTTATTTTTTACTTTCTTCTTTTTTGAAAAAATAGAAAACTTTATATTTTTATAACCATTTTATTCTTATACTTTTGTCAAATAAATGTAAAAGTATGTCATAGTACTATATTCTAATCTAAAACACTAGTGCAACAAAGAGAAACGAAAACGGTTGTTTTTGACAATATGCTTCAATTTTCAAATCAAAATATATACGGACGAGATAAACAAGTAGGAATCTTTTAACCTTGATTACAGCTGAGATAATATCTTGAAGACTACTGTCTCGGTTCTTCAGCAACCAAAATAGTAAAAAAGAAAAGAAAAGAGGGAGGGGGAGGAGGGAAGAGGTTATTATCTTGATTCAACCGAGGTAATAACGTGAGGAAATGACAAGAGATCTAATTTGAACTGCTGCTAAAGCCCTATTTTTTTTTTTTAAGAAAGTGTTGTTGTCTTAGATACTTTATGGTGAATTGATGAATATAATGATCGATAAATTTTCACTTACATTTGATTATGGCTAGGTATCTAATTCTATTATTGTGCACTCAACGGGTTTTGCTTTTGCACATATTATAATTATTATCTACAAGAAGGGGATGTTGCATGGAAGTTTCATAGACATTTTTTGAGGCAAAGATAGCAATGAAGTTCTCTGTTGAGACATTTGTCGTGTAATGTTGACCTCCATGACACAGTAAAATCCCACTAACCATCAAGGACATGGAATTTCCAAGCTTTTTAGGCCAAATAGTACATCACTCTTTTCAGCAAACTGCCAACTCTATTCAAACCTTACTACAACTATATCTCTCTCACCTTAACCTTTACCATATTTCTCGCATACTTTTTCCACATTTTACTTCCCTTCTACAAACTTTTCTACCACAAAATGTCCCTTTTTTCTATGCCACTATAAAATTCTCAATTTTGGCACATTTATCAGTATGTTAAAATCTGCAAATTTTGACACATTTTCCATAAAAAAAATACTTAAATGAATAAAAATGATGATTATTACCTTTTACTTATGAGTTAAATATGTTTTTAATTTTTAAATTTAAATGTAAAATTAAATTCATCTCTTTTAAACTTTAATACAATTTGGTATTCAAATTTTCAAAATGAATTGTTACATTTATCTCGAATCAAATATTTAAACTTTTTTTAACATGTTAAATTATGTTTTAGGACGAGTTTTGAATTATTTATATTATTTGACACATTACTTAGATGTCAATCTAAAACACTGTTTAATAAATAAAAGAAAGTAACATCATTGAATTAAAATGACTATTTGTATCTATTTATTTTAAAATTACAGTATATCAAAATTTAAAATATGAACAAATTAGAGACTAAAAAGATATTTATTTATTTATTGGACTTTAACTCAGACTTCTACTTAGAAAAATCATTTTTTAACACACTTAAATTTTTTACACTCATTTGATATTATCTTTACATATTTTTTATTATGTTCTTTCTTGATAAAATACAAAAATTTATACTTTTATTGTCATTTCATCTTTACGTGTAAAAGTGTGTCATAACAGTATTTTTCATCTTTACCGAATGAATGTCCATTCCTATAGTTAGTTATTTCACCTTATACAGTTCACATGTTCGAATACATACAATATATGGCAAACATTTTAGAAATTAGAAAATCATGGAAGAAAAGAAAGAAAGAGAGAGAGAAAGAGAAAAAGGGAAAGTTGGTTTGGCAACGTTATAAGTTTCTGCATTCCATTAGGGTGTAATTCTCACCTCTATAAGGTTTGAGAGAAAAAGAACATATTGAAGGCTGAGAAAAAGTCTTAGAAACGTCAGGAATATCTATATAGAAAGAAGGAGAAAAGATCAAGAAGAAGTGATGTCAACAACTTCACATACAATTGCTCACCACAGCTTATTTGAGGAGCAGGATCAGATTCCTACACAGATGGGCTTCTTTCCCTTTTCATCAAACCTTACTTTGCCTCCTTTGGGTTGCCACCAATCCTCTTTGAAAGCCTTCACCTCCATAACAACACCTTCTTCTTCACTTCCCATATCTCAACAAGATTCTTCTACATCAAATCTAACACAAACCCTATTTCACAAGTCAAGAGAACACCTCACTTCTACCTTTGGAGGACCTCAGTTTCTGTCCTTGCATAGATCCACTCTAAATCCATGGTGAGACAATTCCCTCACTTTCTCTATTAACATCTTGTTAAATATATCAGTTAATCATCAACATATATAGAGACATCCATATATATGTAAGTGTGTTTTTTATTCAGTATTAAATCAACGTGTTTGATCATGTAAGTAAAGAGAGATGGTGTTTGGTTATGATTGAATTTAGGGCACTGGGAGATGTGAGTGACTGCTTGAGCAGTAAAAGAAGTGGATTTGATGATCATCATCTGGGAATTTCAGCCATGAAGATGAAGAAAATGAAGGCAAGAAGGAAGGTTAGAGAGCCTAGGTTTTGCTTCAAGACTATGAGCGATGTGGATGTATTGGACGATGGCTACAAGTGGAGGAAGTACGGACAGAAAGTTGTGAAGAACACGCAGCACCCCAGGTATTCATCACTTCAAAGCTCCTCTCTTTTTGCTTTAATTCAAAAGTTCATTCAAGAATATTCAATTCATCAAACACTTTAATGATCATTGTATTGCAAACATATCTATGCTCTCTCTCTCTCTCTCTCCAATCTCTCCACCCCTCTCTCATTATTGTTTTGATCATGATTACATGTATATTCAGCTTTGTTACTGGTTTCGGCAAGATCTTAACTTTTGTTCTGAATAATGTGGTGGTGCCTACAATAGTTAAAGATACATATGTAAAAGCAAAAGTTCATCACTTTATACATCAAGTTCAAAATGTGTGTATAAAATATGTTCTAAGGATAGAAAGAAAAAATTGGCAGGGTTAAAACAACTAATTATGACCCCTCTGATGTTAATTATAGTATATGAAAGAACTTTTTCCAGACACTCATGCTAAGACTTTTCCTCACAAACCCATCATAGCACTTTCCTGAATAAATGGTCCTTTATGATGGTGTATTGATGGCTCTTGCATATTCCGATTATAATTAACATGAGGATGTTTTGTTATTAAATTGTCATTAATGAGAAAATTAGTCTCTTACAATGTGATGATGATGGTCTGCATTGCATGCAGAAGCTATTACCGTTGCACACAAGATAACTGTCGTGTAAAGAAACGCGTGGAGCGCTTAGCGGAGGATCCAAGAATGGTGATAACAACATATGAAGGGAGACATGTTCACTCTCCATCAAATGATATTGAAGATTCATCATCTCCATCTCAACTTGGGAACTTCTTATGGTAGATTATTATTATTATTATTAAGTGAACATATATAATATTTGTGTATAATTAATGCTTGAGGGTGTGCTTTGTTGAGATGAGAATTGAATAAGTATATAGAGAATGCTGATCATGTATTCATGAAATGCATCATCTTCTCTATCAACTAATTAATCCATTAATTGTTTTCATCACTTCCAAGCACACCATAAGAATGTTGTTGATTTTTCTTGTTCTTCTGTCATGTACTACTGATTAAGATACTAGTTGCCTTACTTTTTGGCTCTTTATCTTCTTCTTCTTCATCATCATCATCATCTCTCTCTATTTACTTTAGTGTAAACACTTTCTAATGAAAACTGCTATTTTTTTTTTTTAATTTACACATTCAGTAAGATGTGTACACTGATAATGTGATGTGTACTTTGGAACAACCATGTTGGACCTTCCATTGAGGAACTTTTGTGGAGTTCTCAAACCTAAGTTTGTGTAGAAATATTTTTTTTTCATAATAAATCAGAATGCAAGTAAAGTTATTTCTACCTTTCTATTTTTACTATTTATTTACTCTCTTAAAAAAAATCTCAATTTTTAATGTGCTAATGTTGTGGGAATTAAGTGAATTTCTAAAGAAGTTAGTTATATCCATTGAATATATTTTTTATCAATAAAAACAAATAGAATAGGGATTTGTCCAAATATATTTGTCCAAACAAATATATAGTCTTAACTTTGAAGACTAATATATATATTCCATAATAAGTTTTCCAAATCACATAAAATATATTTCTAAAAAGGTTTTTGGAATATTTTTTTTTTCCTTTTGTAACGTTTTCTCTTACTCAGCAGTGGTGGTATATTAATGCAGTAAAGAAAATTACTTTTATTTTTTAGTATCTTGTGCATTTAATAATGATGGGTGCAGAAAAACCTTCGAAGTGGTCTCCAAATGTCATGGATATTTGATGAAAATGGTCACTACAATAATAAAATTATTAAGAAATAATTTTATAGACAAAAAGTAATTAGTTACTATAAATTGTATTTTGATACAAATTTATAAATTAAAAATTAAAAATTATTAATATCTAAAATAGTTTCTAATATAATTGATTTGTGAATTAGAGTTTAAATTTGTCTTTAAAATTAGCTATCAAGATTTTAGTCATTAAAAATTAATGTCTAAGTTAGTTTCTAGAGTGACTAATTATTTAAAATTAGAGACTAATTTGCTAAAATCTTGATAGAGTGACTAATTTGCTAAAATCTAATGTTAGAGATTAATTAAACTCTAATTCATAAACCAATCATAATTTTCTATTCATAGTATAGACTATTTTAGATACTAATAAGTTTTAATTTATAAAATTGATATCTAAATTAGTCAATATAATAACTAATTATTTTTTTCTTTAAATTGGTTATTATTTAATAAGTTCAACATCATAATTTTTCACATGAATTCATCCCTTCCAACATCCCATATAAAAATAGGAGGTCTAATTCATTTTTTTTCTACTATTTATTTATTTATTCGATTTCATTATACTAATAACAAATTTATTAAATTAAATTTTGTTTTGAAATTGATCTAATTTATTTATTTACTATAAATTACTTAAAATAGTGATATTAAATAGTAAAAACGATTTTAAACTATCACTAAAAAGTCGATTGGACAATAGTGTTTTAGTGATATTATAACTTATATAAATAATAATAATAATACCAATTTAATTTAAGTAGATAGTACAAAAATGTATTGATTTTAAAAAGTAAAAATATTTAAGTTGTATACCGGTTCGATATTAACGAATGAACTAGACTATTGATATTAATAGTAACATAACATTATATGTAATGAATAAATAATGAGGCTAAAATATAATGAAGAAAAAAAGAAATAATGATTTGGTTATAAGTGGTATGACAAGGGTATGGAATGAATATTTATGATAATATCAGAGAAAAAAATGAATTTAAGGTTAAACATGGTTAATTTTTTGTAATGATAATATGTAATAGAATTAAGTAAAGAATTTAATAAAAAAAAATTCCAAAAACTTCCTTTTTTTTTAATTTAGATACAAAAACGATATCTTTTTTAATATATATTTAGAAAGTAATAACTTTATTACCCATAAATCAACTCTGAAAATTTAGATATCTAAATTACAAATTACATTATTTGTCATTTAATGTATAGAGTAAGTGATATTCATTTAGGAAGTGACTAATTTTAGTTATACATGAAAAAAAAAATTAATAGTTAATATTAGCGTATCTATGATTATTGAATGCACAACATATTAACAATTTATTTTCTAGGAATAACTAAAGTTTTACCTTTTAAATAAGTTGCTTATTTTTTTTTAGAATTGAATCAGTTTTATCTACTGTGTTTAACTCTTCTAAGATTATAAAAGGATGCTGATTAACGAGTATTTCTTTCTGCACCCCCATTTTATTTTTTCACACCAATGAAACTTTTAATTCCCAAACTAGTATATAATAAAAATCTCTTCATCTCTCTTTTTTTCTTAATATTTTTGGATTGGATATTCCGAAAGGTATTTTTAGATTCAAAAATATTTTCCACAGTATCAATCCATAATTAATATATGAAGGATAAGTTTGATATTTTTTCATAAATTTGATACTTTGAAGGATTAACTTTCAAGGAAAAAGTAACAAAGTTGTCGAATTAACTAAAATAGAGAATAGCTTAACATAAAATAATTAATATAGAGATTGAGTTGAAACATAGTACTAAAGATGTAGATGTTTGAAACTAAAGACAATATGGTTGAAAAAAATCAATCTATTGAGATTGATTTACAGAAAAATATGATAGCAACAAAAGAACAAGTTTATTTTCACAAACTGGCTTCCTCAATAGCTGAGAGAACAACCCTTCTTTCAAGCTGCATTCAGAAACACAAATTTTCAAGTTAAGAACATGGTAAAGTGTATAATACTACAAAAACTAATCAAACAGTATTAGAAGTGAACTTTAAGCCTAACTCAATCCTACAAAACTGATTTATAAGGTTGATGTGAGACTTCTAACTAGGGATGACAATAATACCCGTACTCGCGAGTATCTGCGGACAAAAGGTACTCGCGGGTAGCGGGTAATTTAATACCCGCTCATTAACGGGTTGGGTACGGATATCACACTATCCGTACCCACGGGTACCCACTACCCATTTAAAAAACGAAATTCCAATTTTATCCATTACCTTTTTATGAAATTAAAAAATAAATTAAAATATGAAATTACAAAATAAAATTAAAACATCTGCTTCTGACGTTGCAGGAAGTGAAAGGACACTTTTTCATTTTTCTTCTTCTCTCTCAAACCTCCTTCCCTTCTTCTTTCTTCTTCTTTCTTAATATTCCTTTCCCTTCTTGTTTCCGCCACCTACCAACCACGAGAATCTCCGCCACCTACCAACCGCAAGAACCACCGTCTTCAACGATGCTGTCGCAGTGTTTGCAGCTTCTTCTTCCACCATTCACGGCTCCGTCCGCGGCAGCCATTCACGGCTCCGTCTGTGACAGCTTCTTCTTCCACCATTCACGGCTCCATCCGCGACAACTTCTTCTTCCAACAACAGGTGATCCTATTCGCAGAGCTTGAGAGGCTGAAACGCATTGGGAGTGATGACGAGAGGCAGATCTGATACTCTTTGGTGTAGATCTGTGGTCCTTTAGCGTAAATCTGAGATCCTTTGATGCAGATCTGACATCCTTAAGTGCATATCTGAAATGTTTTGGTGCAGATCTGAAATATTTTGGTGTAAATGAGAGTTTTGAAGGGAAGATCTAGGGTGTATAAGTTTTGAAAAAGAAAGGAAAATAGATTTTGGATCAGAACTTAGGCTTGGACGGTTAACGGGTATCCAACGGATACCACCCGCGGGTAGAAAAAAATCCACGACTTTTTTTTTTCGGGTACTCGACGGGTAGCGGGGCGGGTAGCGGATACACTTTTTACATGTGGGTCGGGTTCGGATATCACACTATCCGGCCCGAACCCGACCCGTTGTCATCCCTACTTCTAACACACCCCATTCACAATGAGGTATAGACATCTCGAGTGCGATAGTAGAAATGGATGATCCGATAGCGGCCATATAGGCTCTAACCATGACTCTGATACCATGTTAAAAATGAACTTGCCTAACTCAACTCCCACAAAACTGGCTTCTAAGGTCGATGTGGGACTTCCAACAAACAATACTAAAGAAAATAAAAAAAATGATTAACTAAATTTAAAAATTTCACAAATTTAGATATTTTTAGTTAAGTTTTGATTAATTTAGATATACATACCTGAAGGCAAGCATGAAGTTTTTCTTGTAGAGCATTAAATTCACGCTGAGTTTGTTTCAGTGCCTTGAGACAACTGCAAAGATATTTTTGTTAATTAAAGATTAGATGTTAAATATATGTTTAAGTTGATGTAATTAACATTGGATTAGGTTAATTACTCTTCTTTACGGGCAGAATCAATGGCACGTTCAAAGGCAGTAAGTGCTGCTGCCATTGTACATGCTCCAAAACTGATATACATAAATAAATCAATTACAGTTACGAACCATAAAGAGATAGGCATGGAAATTAAATCTACTCTGTTCATAATAATAATAAGAAGAAGAAAAAAAAAAAAAACTCTTTATAATTTATCTTTGATTTAATCTTATAACATTTCAATCATATATTATAATTTGATTATACATATATAGATAATATCTATATATTTCTATTTAACTTTTCCAAAAAAAAAAAACACTCATTTCCATTTTCAAACCTAATTATCACTTTGTTGCGAAATTGCGATCGACTATATACATTAAAATGTAAATTGAATTTTATTTTCTTATTCTCATCTTTTATAACTAATAAAAGAAATTAATTAATTGTATATAATATTAGTAGAAACACATACTTTATGTGTATGTATGTTTCTTTTTATTTTATTTTATTTTAAGTTATTAGTATAGTTTAAAAATGGTTAAATTTAAATAAACTGTCACTTAAAAAAGTAAAATGATAAAATAATCATTTTAGTTTAAAAAGTAATTAAATTTAAATAAAAAATAATTTAGAAAATATCACAGACTTATCTCTCAGATTTAATGCAAATATTATAGAATTACCTTGAAGAGCTGCCTTTAACTTTATAAACGTACTCTTTCATCAGATCGTAGTTCCAAACCTCCTCATTCCTACATTAAACAAAATACCAAATTTAAAACTACAGAAATAAAACACAAAAAAATGTAATACGCATATTGTCATATTTTTCGAGAGATTTTTTAAAAAATATATAGAAGACAATCAATACTAATAAAATTAATTTAAAATATATAAATTACAAAACAGTAGATAATTATTTTTGTTTTACAAAGATGTGATATTGTATATGAAGAAGGAAAAGTGAAAAGTACATTATCTGTGTTAAAAGTTTGATGTCTTCTCTGGCACAAGTGCAAAATTCTGATATAATTTCGATGAAGAAATGATCTTCTATACTGCTTTTCAAGGAGTAGACTAAAGAGAATTGATCATCTACCAAACCCTAACAAAAATTCACACCAAACATCAGACAACAATTTCACTGCACAAAAACTCACTAAATCATCAAATTTCTCACAAAAATAAATTAAAACATAGGCTTAACACATAATTTTGGTCCCTAAATTGTGACGTTGTGTTGAAAGTCGTTCAGCATTTTTTAAAAATTTACTAATAATTCATATTTCGTTAAAAACGGTTCATATTAGTCTTTTTGACTTACGACGTTAAAATTATAACAGTAAAATTGTCTCTTACCAAAGTAAAAAGATAAGACGAATTTGAACACAACGCCTCAAACTAAAGACTAAATAATGTATTAAACCTAAAACATAAGTCATTCATCAAACAACATTCATGTTGAAATAGTTTAGGGACAAACCTGTTGCTTCATGGATTTCAAAGTCTCAGAAAGTTGCAACTTCAAGGACTTCATAATTTTCAACATTTTTCAAAACTACACACCAACTATATTTGTACAATACAACACAATCAAATATGTTAATGTATTAATTCAAATATTAAAATTTTAAAGATGCAAAACATGAATTATTCTCATTAATATTTATCAGACACCTTCTTTTCTTTGGTAACTGGTGTTCATATTACCTAATATATCCTGTATTTAATAATTTTTCAAAACCTAATAATTAATTTCATAATTATGTATAACTATTTTCCCTCATAAGGTGAATCTTGGTTATGGAATGCACAATATATATACGCGTATTTATTTATTCAAAGAAATGAATTTAAGTTAAATACAGACATAAAAAAAACTCACAAGTAATGGACATTTAAAATGTTATATTTGGAATTCAACTTAATTTCCAAAATTTTATGATCCAAAATAAGAAAACTAGTTAAAATGAGTTTGGTTATTTGTAACGATTCAAAGATATATCATCAAAACAACAATAACATTCTAAAAATATCTTCAAAACCTTTGAAAAATTCCAAAAGTAATATATTTACATGCTATAAAGTAGTAAGTGACTCATTTATAGAAAAAAAAAAAAACTTATCTATGACTAATATTTTTCGACTAAAAATTGACAATCAATGATCAACGTTTAACGATTTAAATAAAATGTAAGAATTATTGTGCAAGGGACTTTATTAAAAAAGAGATATTATTTTCTAATTATTTATTTATTTATTACTGTAAGATTTTAGCAATGATATAAGTTATTATAGTTGAACGAAACGAAGAGTCTAAAGTGGTCAGTAATTAGATTCAATATAGAAGAAATCTAACCAAAACATAAGATATAATTGGAAGTAGTTTTTGAAGTTAAATTCTCATTATGTTAAGATACGAGTTGTCATGGAAAAATCAATTGATGTTAATCAAATTTACTTCTCTTAAGGTAGTCATCGATCAATTTTTAGTTTAATGTTTAATTTTTTTTTAATAAATATGACGTTTTTTTTATTTTTATTTTGAGTCATAGGTATTTTTTTTAAATATATATATATATATATATATATATATATATATATATATATATATATATATATATATATATATATATATATATATATATATATATATATATATATATATATATATATATATATATATATATATATATATAAATGTATTATTCTTTTCAATATTGTAAATAAAATAAAAATTTCATATACTTAGGAGTCGTTTGAATATATCTCAGAATCACATTTATCTTAAATAATAAGGGTGTTCAAGGAAATATTTCATCACTCGCAAACTTGGTTTAATTAAAACTAAAACAATACATATAGAATAAGAAAGCTGGCGTTTCTTTTACTTGTTTTCTATCCTATAATTGAATGATCATGTCAAAATTGCTAGTATACATAAGATCTGGAAGCATTTCTACCTTAATATCTTAAATTCCAAGTTTCCTAATATTTTATTATAAATTTAAATATTCCGATTCAAGTGATGCAACATCAAAATTGAGTTAAGTTTTTGGAATTGCTTCCTGCACCCCTTCAAATTTCTTCCAGCACCCATCATTGTTGTAAAATTCCAACTGTAACCTTATAGTTAATTTAAATAAACCCTAATTTTTTCACTCACCTTCTTCTGCACCCTGCTTTGGTTATTATTTGGTGGTGTGGGTTCTGGTTGTGCGATAACTCCATTTGCTAATTCTGGTTAAACCTCTAATGTGCAATAACTCAATTTGACACTATTATTCATATTTTCTCTTTCTTTTAATCTATTTTTCAATGTTAAAACACATTGAATTATTTTTTTGAAAACAACCTCTTTCCACAAACTAATTTCACTTTTTACACCTTTTATAATCATAGGTTTCAATCTTTATACATTCTACTTATATTTTGAATTTGTTCAAACGTGATAATTTTTTTTTTTTAAATAAAACTTCAAAATAAGTGGAAGAAAAAGGGGAGTTAAAGAGACTGCTGGGGACAATTTGCACAACCACAACAGACTCCCAAAGTAGCTCTATTTTCTGTGTTTCTTAGTCATAGTTGGCACATCTATTTTACCTTTCACAAAAACAACGGTCAAATACTGAGTGGCTATCCTTGAATCCATTGGTACCACTGAACTTTTTCTACTATTACAGATTCATTCACCAAAGTATCCAATGATATGCAAAGATGGGCAAAACTACGTTTTTCTTTCTAAAAATGTTTAGCATGAAAGCTCTCAGAATCTATAGTTAATGGTATCGTATGTGTGCTACTTACAATCCTGTACCTGAATTACTGACATCATCGTTTAGTAATACATGCATATACACTAGTACTAGTATTTTGTAATTTCAGTACAATACAACCAGCCAAACTACTGCATATTTTCGCACATTCCTGCCTAGAATAACATCTGCTGAAGTGCTATCAATCAGAAGAAAAATGAATTGACATGAATTGCAATTGAACACTCATACAATGTAAGTTTGCTTCAAATTTTTGCGTCCACGCTTTCCTCTAGGATTGGCACTAATCAAAGCATTCACAAGCTCAGAATCCTCTTCAGTGATCAGTATGTTTGCTTTGCTTGGGTCTGCAAGCAGCAACTTTGCCACAAGGTATCCAGCAATGGACCATGTCTGATATAGTCGAGATTGCTTTCCAATGAGTCGAGATCTCTTCGTGTCATAATATTCTGGCCACCTGTCTCTTGCTATGCGTCTCTCAGCCATCTCAACAGCCTTTGCAGCAATATGTGTTCGCTTCATCTTTATGCATGCAACTGTGAGCTGCAATAGGCATGTTTCTTGTTAAAGACTTGAACCTGATATTTCCAACTTGCAAAACTCGTATAAACAAACCAAAAACATTAAGAAAAGGATTTTATATGTAAATAAAATAAATGGGAAATCAGTGGCTGGACGAAGAGAACTAAACTGGTTCGGTTACATGTCTAGCTGAAAGAAAATACACATAGGACATATATAAAGGAGCTAAGGAGAAAATAGAAATAGAAGCTTTAAATCAGTATTGCTTCAACTAGAGAGATTCAATTCAAGTGTGTCAAACTTTGCCACTGTAACAAACCTGCCAGAGCAGTGTCGGCCAGGAGCCTGCATTATGGTAGGACCAAGGCCTGCCAAAACAAAAAATCATTTAATGTAAAATAAAATAGAATAACAAAAAGGCACAAACACAGATAATTAGATGCAATACGTGTTCTTAGGATCACTGCCTGTGATTATCTGCCACTCCTGCCCCTCAAGAGCAGGATAACAAATCTTGAATGGCATCTCTGCCACTAAATCTGACCATTTGGCCTCAACAAGATCCAATATGGCATGCGATTGCTCCACTGTGGCCAAACTGTTTACAACAGACCACAAGTTTCCCAGGGAAAAAAATCGGAAGTCCATGTGAGCTGGTTGTAGGTTACCAATTAAATAGCCTCCTTTGTTTGGCATCCATTCCACTAACCAAGGAGAAATCTGATCTGGGTATATGTTGAACTTGTTAACAGCATCATAGGAGTACTCCTCTGTTGTGTAGCGGTAGATCTCATTTAATTTTTTCATATCAATCCAA
This sequence comes from Vigna mungo, assembly GCA_036885675.1. Taxonomy (NCBI): domain Eukaryota; kingdom Viridiplantae; phylum Streptophyta; class Magnoliopsida; order Fabales; family Fabaceae; genus Vigna; species Vigna mungo. The sequence goes on from CP144700.1 coordinate 62,782,954, forward strand.
TAGTATTCTCTAATATGAAATGAAAGAGCTACCAGACGGTTGTTCAGTGCCCGGATAAGATCAGCCGATCCATCCTCCGGAGTAAGCATCTCACGTGCACAAAGTAAGGCAGAATAAAACAGTGCCTGGAAATAGAAAAAGATAATAAACATTAGAAAGATACAAGAACACTAACTTCATCTTTAATTATAAGTATCTCAGACGTACAAATTTTTCTTAAAATATAGAAAATTGTTTGACGAGATTACAAACAAAATTTAAAAGCAGAACAGGTAAACTGTAATAGTGAATTCAGTAAAATTGTGTCAAAGATTCGTTTTTACCTTCTACGTGATTTCATCAGGTAATTCCTTAAGTCTCCAAAAGGGAGAAACATGTATTAAGAGATTGCTGTATTTACAAAATGCAACAGAGAAACAAATTCAAATTATTCACGTTCGTGTGACTTAAACAAGGGATTTTAGAAAGATATAAGTAATTCCATATGATCAGAGCTAGTGGTATGATGTCTTAACTTTTGTCAGTCAATTAATTATTAGAAAGGAGAAACTACCCAACTTTTTTACAAGAATACACTTCTCTCAATTAACATAAGGGAAGTCAAAATAAAGAAAGAAAGAATGTGTCTAAGCATTGTAAAAATAGGTATCAAGTAGTATCAATAGCTGTTATTGAAGTGCAAATCCAAAATAATAAAAGCTATGGAGAACTTCTGTTGCCTTCTTAATCTAGGAAAGAGATGTGTCCTGTTTGTAATTTCATTCAATAGCTTACTGGTTTAATTTTTAAGCCCAACAGCATTAGAATACATATCACTTCATATTGATCAACTCTTAATATTTTTTTAGTTTATTTAACACCACTCCTTTCCAAAAATGATTAATTTATGAACTCTAATGTATCTCTGATAGTTTGACTGTTGCTGCTGCCTACAAGTATGAACTTAGCCAGCACTCCAACCTTGTCCTTCAATTATTACAACACTATCAGATAAAATTAACAAAAGATAATTGTTGAAGAGAAGAAACAGTACGCACAAAGATGTTGAAACCATCTGCGCAAATACACCCAAGATACTGGTTTATATAGGCTTTATTATATTAATTACACATGATTGGAGGACATTTCGTTTCCTCTAAATCAGATATTAGTTTCTTATAAACTGCTAAACAATAAATGCATAATATTTCATTCTAGTTTCAAGAATAATATTTAACACTGAAATCACACACAATTTTGCAATACACTTGCTGTCCCAGAAAAATAACTTGACACACCTGATGACACAACCTACTATCAGAAACTCCTAATACATAACTATCGCCAGTTATTTTATACACAAAAACTTTCATCTTTCAGTTTCTAGTACAAAGCTAACTAAAAGCAGACATTTTCTACACATAACTGCCATCTAGGGGTTTCTAATGAAGAATTGATTCTTCAAGAACTTATTTCCTACGCATAAAATGCCTTTACTGTCATTGACTATCGATTGGTATCATCAATCAATTCAAACTCTTAGGCCATAATCCCTTTATTCACGAAAATATAACTAATTTTTTCATCTCTATTAAAAAACTAAGATGAAGTTGAATCCTTAAAGCATAAAAATATTCACTACTTTCAAACGCATAAATACCTAATATCACCACCCTCTTAAAAGTAAAAGAAGCTCAATCAATAAGAATAAGATATAGGAATGATGAAGGTCCTCAATCTATCACAACAAAAATTCTTCTTACTTCTGGTCAAAATGGTGCACTTAAGTACAAATTGTCTCCTAATCTAAGCAAATGTATAATCAATCATAAATAAACAGCAAATTTTCATTCCTGACCTTATAAAATCCAAATTTGTAAATATCAAACAATTCAAGAAATAAAATCTTATTTACCTGAATCTCCAAAGGATGCCCATGAATTCCCATCCTCCGATCTATCATGCAAGAACCATCTGTTACTAATAAGGTGGGGAACATATCAAAGCCATCAGCAAGACATAACCTCAAAATCATCTTAATTCCTGTTTGCACATCAACTCTCTCTTGAACTGATAGATCACCAGAGCATTTTCCATATGCTCGTAATAAAATAATCCACCACAATCCTGAGATCACATGTGAAATACGTTCAGCAAACCAAGAAGAATTATAGAAAGCTTGATCTGCAATGTAGCAAAAGTATTTCTATTTTACCAGAATCAACAGGAGCAACACGCCCAATGGCTGCCTCTCCAAAGTCAGGATCCAAAACTTCTTCCGTTGCAGAATCATCACCATCTAGAGGAACTGTCCGAACCTTAAAACTTGCTGGCATCAAACCTTGTCCTGGACTATGACAATCCATTGTTTTTTCCCAGCTCTGAAATATGGATCTTTTCGTTTAAAACGGTCTCAGAAACAACAAAGTATTTCTTGATAAGAATTTAAGGACTTCCCCGTCCCCCAAATGATTGATTCCTCCCTTTCATTAATTATAATAAAGTTAGGACAATTGAATTGCTAACAAAAGAATATTACTAATGAAAAGTGTTGTTTAATGTGCTTTTCATTAATTGCATGCAGAAGATGGGACCAGTGGTGCTCTATCTGTAGCCAATACACATCAATATTAATTGTCAAACACAAGCCTTTTCAGCGTGTTCATTAAAAGAAAATCAGTATTTTACTTCATTCACCAAAAAAGTTCCAAGTCAATGGAGAAACAGCGAGGTAGATTTGTAGGATTAAAAACAGTAATGAATGATGAAATAGGAATAACACAAATCGCAATTGCATGACTCTGGAATAACCAATTAAAAATGAAAATACATATCTAAGGCGTGCAAATGACCAAGTTGTATCAAATTTTGATGTTACCAGCACACATTATGTGTTATACGACAAAGATTCCAAGAATTACCTGCAACTGAAGTGTATAAAGGATAAAATTCCGAACAATATCATACTCCCCCTTCAATAGGAAGGCAATTCCTGAAGGAATGAAATCACGAATAAAGACCTGGTCGTAATTCAAAGTATTGGAACTGGTCGGGTCCTTTGCAGCAATAGTTCCGATGGGATTGCCACAATAGTAAACTACAGACTCCCTAAGTAAGTCCCATGCTTCTTCCTCAATGGAGGTGTCAAAGCCGTCAGTAATAGCTCCATTTGAAACATTAGATGCCAAAACCTCTTCCTGTTTCAACTGATGGACTTGGACATCTTCAAACTCTAGGATATGCTTTGTACTCATCACATTGCTTGCTGAATTTGATGTTTCAACATCACTCAAAAGTCTTGATCCATTTCCATCTCCTGCTGTTACGCCACTTGCACTTTCAGCCCGTTGGCATTTGCATGTCTTTAACCATGGACGACTATAGGTTTTATTGTGGTCATGCAAAGTGACACCCATCCACTGAAATTGATGAGTTCTTAACCGGCTTTGGAGCATGCTAGAACACACAATTAAATCCCTATGCCTTGAGGACCTTTTCTTCATACATTTTACTCCAAACCGGGAATGTAACGTTAAATCTGAAGAATTCATACGAGGCTCGTTATACCCAGTTTGATGCACAGTCCTGGACAGAACCTGAAAAACTGCTTTAGAAGTACCCAGGGACATGCTGCTTTACAAAAAGGAAACTGTACCCACTTAAATTTGCTTCCTGTTAATGCCTTTAGATTACACCTGTGAGAAGGAAAAACTACGTAAATCAGCATAATTGAATGACATGAACACAGCAATTTCAACTAAATAAAGATTGCAAGACACTATCAGCAGCTTGCAATTTAGAAGAAGGAAAGAAATAATTTATTATGAAACCATATCTGAAATTTAACTCATTTGCTTTACCAAACCCAGAAATTCTAGAACAAAATAAAAGCAAGGATAACAAAACCAATGCTCAATTTGGCATCAGAACAAACAGCTTTCGGAAAGCACAACATTTGAGAATTAACATTCACTTAACCGAAACTAACCTAAAATCAGTCCAATATATTCGTATACACATAATTCAATAACAGAAACAAAAAAAAAAATTATATTCTAAGTAATTATTTAACCAGTGCTCGGAGCTCAGAAAATTTAACAGGAAAAAATAAAAACAAATAAAGCATAGCAAAATTAACACAGATGTAAATGACAAACATACATAAATGAATAGAAAAATTAACAAAAATATCAAACAAACTATGTGGGTTCCCAGAAAACAAACCTATAACCGGAGAAGTACTGGGAGTGTTGCGGATCTTGAAATTAGTGGAACAGAGAACAACGTATCACTTAGCAACTAGTATTTTATTATTTTTTTATTTTTTTTCCCAATGATATTTCAGTTTCTTCTTCTTATCTTATATTGCTCTTCTCTCGCGCAATTGCAATTATGAATTTTTCTTTTATGCCTTTGCTTTTTTATCGATGACACGTGACATTCGAACGCGACCTTTGCGCCTCCTCGCAAAGCAAATGAGAAAAACAGAGATTGTGTGCACCACAAAAAAACAAATTTTCGGGTGTCTTTTTTATTTTCCTTCACCAATAGTATCTTTTTCAGAAACAATTTCTTAAGAAATTAAAAAGAAAAAGGTTTTGTCAGATTATATAAATTTATTCTTTTATCATTTTTCATACCATGTTATTTTAATAGAATTTTTTTCTTTTAATTTATTAATCAGTAATCTAAAAATATTCGTCAGTAAAGTTATTTATTTTTAGTTTTTCACTATATATATACTTATAATAAAAATGACATGTGAAGAAATAATAAAAATGAAAAATTACTAAGTTTCCATGACAAATTAATCCGAACCGAGTTTAATTTAATTTTCGAAGCCTTTTTCAATTAATCCAGAATCCAACCATTTTAATTAAAATTGATTTTAGTTATTTCAGATCGTGGAATCAGACCAACAAATAAATTGTTGCATTTTCTTTTCTTTTATTCTCACATATTATCTCTATTCTATATAAAATCTGTTATTGCAAACTTAAAAAAGTCACCATTCTTCAGTATTTCGGACACTAATTAGTTCGATTCCAGGCATTGATATTATTTTTTAATTAATATATACATTTTTCTACAACTACAAACTTTACAGCTTATTTATCTCTGAAAATGGAAGTTCCAAATAAAAGTTGTGGCCAAGTTGATTCAATGCGAAAATGACAATCTGATTACTGAGATAATTTGTTTGGTTTAAATTTAAAGAGAACTATAGCAAAAGTAATGGAAAGATCCAGATAATAAAGCTCAAAAAAAAAAATCAAGTGAGCAAGTTGATTCAAATTGAAAGCCTTAATTTGGTAATATATGATTCAATTATAATTTCATTCATTCAATTTTTAAATAAAATGAACCAACTAGCCATATTTTTTAAGCTACATAAGTTTGAATTATAATATTCTTTAAATTAATTCAATCCAATGCACAGCTATTCTCAGCCATTTAAGTGTAGTTGGAAGAGGTGAGATAGAACATAAGCCACATTTTAAACAGCAGAGAGCATAAATCATACGCTAAACCCTGTCCAACTCAGTCTTGTGTTTGTCTAACTGATCTTTCAACTCTTTTTTCCATTCCTGAATTAAATTTTCTTGCTTTTTTATCAGCTCGTCTTTTATGTTAAGTTCCTCTTCCATCAGAGCAATCTCCTGCGTAGAAGATAAGACATACAGCAGAAGTTTAGATGACAAATTACAGTATCCATGACTGGTAGAAAATCATTTTATAGTGTACGCCATACCTTTCTAAGCATTTCAACTTTTGTTGGCTTATCCTCACGTTGGAGGCTGATGAAATAAAGCTGGAGCTTCTTGGCAGCCTCCATAAAGTCTCTTGCATACCTATCCACATCAACTGAAAAAAAATTCCAAAACCAGGAAAGTTCAGTTTGATGATTGGTTAAACTTACTAGGCGTTGCGAAAGAAAGTCATTTAGCAAATATAGTTTCAAACAAAGGCAAGACTTCTCCTCTCACTGTAAGTCCAAGGACATAAGTGAACCTAATTAGTCTTGCAACTGCTGTTAAACTTTATGCATGCCACGGTTACATTACCACATTCCACTAACTTCAATAGCTATGTTTAACATTATGCTTGCAGATGTTACATATGAAAAAGTTCTAACTTTGCATTCAGACTAGAAGAGTGTCATAATCCATATGAACCTTACTTAAGGCTAAAGGTCTAAATAATGCAGACCTTATAACCTATCCCCTATATGGAATTAAGAAATATGACATGCATAAAAAACACACGAAGATAAGACATCAGTTATGGCATTATGCCATATACTTAGATTGCACATATTCATGGTTTTGATGAAAACATGGTTCTTTAAAAATTTTGTTAGCTACAAAATCATCCATGTGAACTTTTTACCACCCTTCTTCACTCCCTGTCCCATCTTTCTGCCCTAGATGATCAATGCGTGCATACTTGAACATTGTACAATCTATCAACAACTAAATTGCAGATGGGAGAATTATTAACAGGATGTTCATTCAGATTTAAATGTCGGGCAAATTACTTTGACAGGTTAACCTAATAGCAAAATTTGACAATATATTCATCCCCCCATTATCATATGAGCTTCGAGTTCATATCATGTCAAGGCTAGACAGAAATAGAAAGTATGCTTCCTCTCAATTTGAGAGTATATGTATCATCATATAAGATACATGGTGCTTTAAGGTTCCATGTAACTGAAACTCAACAATTACTTCACAGGAAAATGACTCCAAAACTTCTGATAAAAGAATAAAAATAAAACGGACAACATTTTATATTTTCCTTTTAATATAAAAAGTACATAATTTTGAAAAGAAAAACTAACACAATAAATTCAATTGAAAGGGGGGAAAAGGATACATTGACCTTCCAAAACTTCTAGCATCTATTAGAGATTACTGGTAATATTCAACCAAACAATCATTTCTACATAGCACCACATCAATCCAAAGAACGAAGTACAGTCTTCCAGTATAAAAAGGATATGGTACAATCTAAAATTTCTTCTGTTATTTCTGCACGCTCAATACATCTTTCTCTTAGATACATACTCCAAAAAGAACGTGTTTTTCCCCTTGTTTCAATTCCTCAAATCATAAAAATGAAACAGTAGACATATATTTCCTTGATCTCCTAAGCAATTTTATTGTTAGTTTAAGCATTGTATATTAATGCAGAAAAATTAATAACTGCAATCCATAATAACTTTAATTGAGATAGAAACCAGAACGTAGGTAATCAAATAATGTTTCAAAGGCCTTTTGGTGCCGATGGTTGATGCATAGTTATCCATCTCGGTTAGCATGAACATCAGTCAGTTAATAAAACAAAGTAAGAAAATCTGAAAGACTTGCAGCTACTCACTTTGATGTGAAGGGTGGGGAGAACGGTCTATTGCTTGAAGTTCTCTGGCTGGCAAACAGGGAAGCAAAGCAGCTTCCAAAGCCATAACACACGAAACCATATCATCCTTTGAGGGAGGAGAAGATGGCAGTTGGGGATCACCTATGTGCTGTTGCTCAATTCCTTGCCGATCACCCATATTCCTTTTCACCCTGTCAAGGAGAAAGATAGAATTAACGAAAATTCTCCCAAGCCACACTACATAAAAATTTCATGGAATAAGATCAAAAATTAAGAATGCTTGACAAAGGCTTCATTTCTAGGGGATGGATTCAGTTACCTTTTTACAGAGAAAAGTCACATAATTTCTCTTAATTTTCATGAGTTGAATGACCAAGTTAAATTTTTCAAAATAAAAAATATAAAAGAAACCGATTGAAAAATAAATAAATATTTTGCTGGGTAAAGTTCAGTTTTGAATAACATTTTTTCTAATTTCAATCAATTTTTGTTAATAAAGAGAATAATCACGTTTCTGAGAAAACCCCACATCGAATGAACAAGAAGAAAAATGCTACCCTCGACAAGCATCATTGGTGAAAAGAGTCCAATCTACAGATTAGGTGACAAGAAACGAAGGAAATAAAAGTCGTGAAGAAAAATCAACACAAGTCAGATAAATACCAATGAAACCTACTAATATTTTAAACTTCAATTTCAGCAAAATTAAGTGTAACCATGGCAATACCACATGGAGAGGAATTGAAACTAGGAAACTCACGTGGTAGCGACTGAGAAGGTGACGCGCGTGAGTGAAGACAAGTGATGAAGATGAGTGAAAATGCATTTGGGTTTTCATATCAGATTCATAAACCTAATTTGGCTTCTTTTGGGAAAACCTAATAGTTAAATTCAAATTTTATTGATACAGCTTTCAATTTTTCTACATCTTTGTAATAACTAATATAAAGATTAATATTTGTATATTAATTCATTTCGAATTATTTTATATTTTAAAATAAAAATATTATTTTTTTATCTTGAGCAGAAAATAAAACCATTTTATTACTTCTCTTTGTAAATTACTTTCTAAAAAAAGTATTTACTAGTAGAAACATAAAAAATATTTATGTTTAAAAGAATGATTAAATTTAAAAAATGGAAGGAGGATAAAATTGATAAAAAAATATTACTTTAATTTTAAAAAAAAAAACATGCAAAACTAAAAAAAAAAAAGTGTACAATAAAATTACAAATTTTCTCCATATAATGATAATATGATGACATAATGATATAGATAAAAAAATAGTTGTCTATCGGAATTTGCAATTTAAATATCAAAATTTATGTTACAAATAAATGTATTTTCAAATAATAAATTGAATTTATTCTTTTACATGTGAGTAATTTTATAGATGAACATAATTTACTTGTATTAAAAATATATTCTCAAAATTCAAAATTCTTTTATTTTGTGATCCTCCCCCAACATGCTAACACAGCAAGCATAGACTTTGAATCTTGAACTAAATGGGAAATAATTTGCTTCTAGTTTTTAAACAAGAACATGAATCATCTGACCCAAAAGGGAACCTGGTTTTACCGTGCAATGGTAAAACCACTTTATTTACATAAACTTATGTCTATGTTTAATGATCTGTTTCAGAAGATACTGATAGTACATTATAGTCTTGTGTCTTGGGGGTAGAACTAACGGGTAAACTGACACGCTCCTTCCCTTCTGGCTTGGAAGATGCATTGCCATACCATATCATTCCCGCTATTGCAATGAGCATGCCCAGAATCACTTGTAAATTCAGACCTTCTTTTCCAAAGAAAACAAATCCTAAGGTCAGTACCAGAATTGTCTTCATGTGACCAAGCACTTGGAAGGATACGGCTGTGAACCTGCCAATGCAGATGAACTGGCTCAGGTTTGTCCCTACTGCTATGGTGCAAGAGATAATGATCAACAACTGCACAAACATGGAGTAGATGTAGATTAGTTTAATACCACTTCGGTTTCGACATAATTGCAAACAAACAACAACTGTTACTTGTTGAAACAATTTTAATGAAATAACGTTTTAAACTAGTTTATCTGGAACAAATTAGAAACTACATAGTTTTTCATTGAAAACATCAATCATGTCAGTGTCTTTTTTAGGCACTATATGGTGGTGTATTGTTTGTAGGATCCTGATTTTTCAACTTGTTTTTATAACATATCTTTCAACTTAAACATTCTAGAAGAGAGCTGGAATTGATATGTGCACAACATTTTTATATGGTGATACTAGAAGTGCTGGAAAGTTATGGTTGAACTAAAACATTGCTACAGAGAATCAAAAACATTCACGTAATAACACAGAGATAAGATCCACAACATAATAATTAACACTAGGTATGTATCAAGAATCAATAAAGCATGTAATTAGGTAGCAAATAGAAAGAGAAGCTTACAGTGGATGTCAAACCATAGTTGTAGGCATCCACTCGTTTGTTTGTCAACCAATAGTCCACAACGGGACCTACTAGCAGTAAACTTGCGGCTTGTACTGGTGCAGTGTGACCTAACAAGTTAAACGATCCAAGAGAATACTTCCGCTGAAGAAAATGCACATACTGCAAAAAACAGAAGTGCGATATCAGCTAAAAATAGATCATGAAAGCCAAATAAAACAGCAAGTGTTATAATTGGCTTGATCTGATATAAGTTACATAATTCTACCTAAAATATGCATCAAAACCCAACTTTACAAAGAAAATTTTCTGCAGGATTCCTATTTTGTCAGTTTTAGATATACAATAAGATAAGATTGATAAATTCTTATCTATAACCATTAATAATCAAAATATTCCCTCGGTGTACCTATTGTATTTTTAATGAATATTAATATTACAGATATTATCTATCAACTATGGATTCTCTCCAAACTTAATACACTGCATTAACATCAGCCCCTTTGTAGTATACATGAATGTTAATAACAATTTTCTTGTACCTATGAGTGCACATTCACCAATTCTGTAACAACCTGTATGAAAAAGAATTCAATTTTGGTATACTGCAATGCCTCAGTTAAGATTCAGGGTTGATATATATAGTGTTAGTAGTATGTTACTTACATACTGCTGCAGTGAGGTGCTCCAAACTGCAACTGCAGCAGCTATGAAACCCTTAGCATTGACGCTCACATCAGTGACAGTACATACAGCTACACCAAGGAGAACTAGAGAAATGCTAAGCTTTGTGTCCCTTGAATATCGTACGTTGTCCAAGATAACTTCCAGGAAACAAGATACCGGAATCATACTCAGCTTAGCAATCTGAAATTTTCATTTCATGGAAAGAAACTAAGTCAATACCAAAATTTTCACTGGCAGTGTTAAATTTTGATACTTAAAGTAAATTGCTGGTATTACCTGATAGAAACCGACAGAGTTCCACATTAAACTCACATTCATTCCGACGATAGAGAAATTTGCAAATAAGACAAATTTGATAAGATCGGGTAAGGGAAGATGAGAGGTTTGGATATATCCCAGCCACTTAAGAAAGAGTGTCAGCAAGGTAGTTGTGGCAAAATGCAAACCAGTTAACGTTGTTGCTGCATAATAGTATACCATATACAATGTCAAAGCTAACGGGTAGTAGGGAACTTCAAAAGTACTATATTACCTGGCATAAGAAGAAACCATGAATTACATCCTTCTTTGGTCAAATAGTTATACAAGAAATTTTAAATCATTCATCGAGTGTTATTCTTAGCACTTGGTTATTGTAACTCTCGGATATATATATATATATATAACCCATAATACTTATTTATGTCACTACAAAAATCAAGCAAATAAGTCGTTTACAACAGTTTTCTGGATGAAAACATTGTATGCATATCTTGAAGACCGCGACAAAAATTTGTGTATAATAGTGTCTTATTACCCTGCCCTATGTTTAAAAAAACTGGAGGCTTTTTGAATAACACGTGAATTTAAGTGAGTAGCTTAGCTTTTACCTTTGAGAGCTTTTCAGTGGTGAAATTTTGTTGTTAAAACTTTTCCAAGACAAAAATATTAAATTCTGTCAAGTTTTTAAGTGCTTTTGAAGAAGTTAGGTGAGGAAAAATTGAGATGCACAAGTTTTTTCTTTAACTTACTCGAGAAATTTGATTCATTTTATCTTCATTATTTAATTTAATTTTCTTCTCTCATAAGATGTTGAGAAATTTATCCAAACCAGATCTAGTTATGCTTTATCTGTGAGTAGCAAATACAACAAGTTCGTGAGGACTGCACAGCATACCATCGGAAAGCATAACATAGATCACACCCTCCCTTCTCTCTTCTCTCTTCTCTCTTCCCTTGTTATGCAAAGCTTGAATCTAATTCAACTACCACCATTATTCTCTCAATATATTAAATACTTTCATATCTACTGCACATGAGCATTAACTCAAAGCAAAGAACTGTAGAGAAATTAAAATGAAAGAGGAGAGTAAATTATCTGGAGCTAGAGAAAGGTACAGAAACGTTATACCAAAGCTGAAACCATATGTAGCCATGAGGGCTTTGTTCACAAGGATTATCCCCACAGATGTGACTATATTGAACATCCACGACGCCACATCAATTGCAGTCTTCCTATCACCCTTGGTTGCAGAAGACATACTCACTATATCACAAAGTTTGAAATCCAGTGACTTTGTCTGCATGCGAACACATATATATCATCAGAAGTGGCACAGATTCCAACGAAACAGATTAAACTCACTCACACCTTTCTTTACTGCATTTAAAAAGAGTTGGATCTGTTACATATGTTTTTTCTATAAATATCACCTATAAACATTTTAACAGAACATTTAAAGAAGTGAACGACAAAATATTTTCATAGTGTTTCTGTTTGTTGGCTTTCAAAACACTTATTTATTTCGACAACAATCTTCGAAACTTGTACCAGGAATTGATTGCTGAAAAGTGTCAAACCAAGTGTGTGAAAAAACACATCCGGTTTCCAGGTGTCTTAGCATGTAAAACCATCACAGAAAGAGAAAAAAAAATGAAAAACCTGATGAAGATTGCTCTGTTCAATTACCAGAATGGCAGCAGGTACCTGATCACTAGAAAGAGTGATGAGCTCTTCCTGACGATCAACAAACCTAGAAAACAAAAAGACTAATTAATCATGAATGTGAACCAAATCTGATACCCTTTTATATAATTTCATCTTTTAAGAAGAAGAGGTAACAGATTACAAGATAAGTCTTGTGAGAATTTCGTCTTAGAATTTTCAATATAAAAAAAAATGTGACATTTTGAAAACGGCAAACAGAACCCTCATCTCACAACAGAGTTCAGTTCCGAGAAACAGAATCATGAAACTGCAATAATTTCAAAACACATAACAATACTAATAACTTGAAAAAGAAATGTTACTCCAAACGGAATTCAAAAGGACGCGATTAGTTATGAAGAAGTAAACCATAGGAACAGTGGCAGGAACCTTGGTTGTTCTTCAATTGAAAGAAGATCCTAAAACGACGACGTAGGTGGTGAGAGGAGGTTATGGGAGAAGAGAAATCACATATAGAGAGAGAGAAAACTCGGTTCGGTTCGGTTCGGTTGGGTTGAATTCGGTTGTGTACGGTGTTTCTGTACTTTGTTGTTTCTCTTCTCTCTTTGTACTCTGTTTGGTTCTTAAAACATGATTCTGGCGCTGGTGCTTTTTGTAACGTTCTGTTTCAGTGAGGTTGGAGAGGGAAAGAGCAACAGCGTAAACGCAATGTCATGAAGAACAATGGTCTATTTTGTCACAGTACCACAAAATTTAATGCGTTGATCAATCATTTCTGTCAAAGAATGTGTATTAGCATGTTACATCTCCACCGTTGATAGTTTTTTGTTACCATAAATTTAAGGTTACTTTCGGCCCTAAAGTCACAAATAATTCTGCTTCTCTCACAAATAATTATTAAGGTAAAAATTGCTACAAACTATGTGGATCAATGCTCGATTATTTAAAATTATACCTTTTTATAAAATATATATAAATGTTATAAAATAGTCCAAAACGTTACCATATTTCTGTCATGTATTAATGAAAAACTGAAAAAAAAAATTGTATTTATTCATTATTTGAAAAAAATATATATTATTAGAACTCTTATCAACTAATGATAAATGTAAACTATAATAATTACACGAATGTAATATTTATCTTATGAGTTATTTTTATGAGATTGTTATTTAAAGTTCTTATATCGTATCTTAGTTTACTAGTTTTTTTTTATTATTACATTGATTTTTAGATATTGAATTTTTTTTAATATATTTTAAAACCTAAAAATTACTTATGATAAATGTATTTTAAAAGTAAAAGGTAGAGACCGTCAAATTTTGAAGAGAGCATCAAAAATTCATTATCTTAAACTATGTAAAATCTAACATTAAGAATATACACTTATTAATTAATTATCATTATTGAAAATCTCGTATCAATTGATAATAAAGTTGAATTATATTTGTTCTTACAATGTATAATTTTAAGTTGAAGAAAATTTAAATATTTTTTTCATTTTTTTTATCTACTTTCTAAAAATATAATTGTGATAGAGTTTTATATTTTAAAACAAATAATACTTCAAAGATTGATCTAACGAGGATCATAACAATATTATATAAGTGAAATTAAATATATAGTGATTGATTTAACCATGTCACTCGAGAGAGTGTAGATGATAACAATATCATATAAATGAAATGTGTTTTTCATTTTACAATTAATTATAATTAAGTGCCGTTAAACATATACCTACCTACCTACTAAGGAAAATCATTCCGTAAACAACATATTATTATTTATTTATTTTGTTTTGTATAGTTGGGTAGGGACAAAAGAAATAAATGGTTGATGAAAACTTTTCTTTTCTATTTTGGGTTGTCTAATTATCTGTACTTAGTTTTGTATGTGTGTTAATATTGAGAGCAAAAGCAAAGAATATCAAAGAAAAAGTGTAATGAAGCAGTTTAAATAGAAAACCTATTTGTCTGATTTTGGTGTGAGGTTGGGGCGTTGGGAAGTGCCATAAAGGGAGTAATGACAGGTTTTGAGTCATTTTCTTTGCATCTCTTTTTAATTTGTCCATGGCGTCTTCATTAGCCACCGTGAATTCTTCTGTCCTTTTATTTCCCTTTTCTCAAATCAAAGAAATTTTCAGAAAGGTTAAAAAAAGAGTTACAATGTATCAATCATGCCATCCTTTGCTTTTGTTTTTGATTTTAATTAAACAATGTAGGGTTAAATACACATACATAAGAAATTAATTTTCTTTGGTAATTATACTGTAATGGTGGGACAATTCTAAGAGAAAAAGAGGAGTGGATGGTTAAACGTGTTAAATTTCTCAAATTCGAACAAAATAAATATAAAGACCATCCGATCAAACATGAGTGAAAGCCGAATAGATTATCTCAGTAGCAAAATTCTTAAGAAATGTTGAAAATCAAAATTAAGAATAAGTATCAATTAATGTAATGGATTGAGATTGGAACTTTATTAATTTTAGATTCATATCGAAAACTATAAATAGAGATAAAAAATAAACAGTTATTGTAAATTTAAGAATTTGCTTTGATTTAAAGTGACAAACGAGTAAAATTGTGAATGTATATTTTGTAAGGTTGTTTAACCCTATACTCGAAAGAGTAATCAAAAAGTATGAAGATCTAGTTTACTTAGTTTTTAGGTTTTTTTTTATTTTATACATTGTATTTTTTTTATTATTATCTTTGTCTAGTTCATTTTTATATTAATAACTTTGTGTAATTATTAAGAACTTTATTTTGAATATTAATAAAGATTTTCTTTTTAATTTGAATAAGTTAATTTACTAAAATTATAACATCTCGAACTATATTTATTATTTTATATAATAATATTTTATTATGATAAAATATTAAATTTTGGTTAAATTTATCAAATTGTGTTAACTATATGTAATATACTTTTTGTGCTTTTAATATATATTGGGTCAATCACGTTTATTAGTGATATAATGGTTTGATTGGGAACGACAAAAGAATTTAAGCCACGAGATATTGTTTGATAAAATCTGCAACAAAGTATTTTAATGGTTCACGATACAATGATTGTTATGTCCATAGTATTGAATATTCACTATACATTGTCATTGATATTTATTTTGGAATTTCTTTTAAATGATCAAAATAAAATTACCGGTAAGAAAACTATTATTGATTGAAAATTTTATTTATAGTTTAATTTTTTTATTAAGGCTAATTACTAGCAATTTATGAGTATTTTTCGAGCAATTGCTAGCTCTTTGGCTCCAATTTATTAAAATTCCTAGATTTAATCTTTAAAGAGTATCTTGACGAAGTCCATGATAGTTTGAAAAGGTTTGAAGAAAAAATAAATAAATACTATTAATACTACGATATTAAGTGAAAATTTTGTTGTAGATTAAGCTCTTAAGTGAAAAGATAAAATAATATTTTTATTTAGCTTATAGATAAAAAAAATGGAAGGGAAGATTGATATTTTTCTATTAGACTTAAATTATAAACTAACATGTTGTTAAATGGTAATATAATTAGACCCTTTAGTAATATATCAAATTTGAGTAGTTGAAAAAACTTAAACTATAGAGATGTAAAATGAAATACTAAAATTAAAAACATTGAAATGTTTATTTAAATTTACTCTATGTTCTTTTTATTTTGAATATAAAATAATTTAACATCTGATTTAGTTTTATTATATTGGAGATATAGTATTAAATTGATAAAGAATAAAAGGAACTTTTAGAAATTTTTATAAATAGGTTCATAATTAATTTATTTTTCATTTTATAAATTCTCAATAATTCTCTACTAACTAGTCACTTTTTTTTTTTACGTATAATACAATTTTAAGAAGGTAATAATGTGTAGAGAAAAATATTTGATCAAAGTTTTAATTAAGGTAATAGATATTAAGGTAATTTTAGTTTGTATGGAGTGTTGAATAATGAATAATTAATTTTTGGTTGAATGATATAGGTTTATGGAGATGGAATGGATAACTAAAACATGTTAAGATGTTAAAATTGATAAAATTATGTGGTGCAACCATAAGTTAACGATGTTGTTTTATTTTATTTTTGCATGTATTATTTGAATGTGGAACGAGGTAATTTTATGAAAGCGACATACATATAATGGTTTTGATCATATATACTGATAATTGTACAAATTTATTTGTATATATATAATAAGTGTATTATAAACCGAATGAAATGCTTAAGAATATGTGATGAGATATTTATATCGTATTGAAAGGTAGACTTTAAATATAAATTAATTTCATAAAGTCTCGTAATAAGAGTTTTATACTTAGCTATATATTGTAATTTGATTATATTTTTAGTCATTATAAAAATATCAAATAAATATATTTAGCATATGCTGTGTGAAAACTTTAAATGATATTGTGGTGAATTATAGTATTGTGTAGCACTCGAAAAATACCATGACATATTAAATTCAAAAACTCATTAAGAAAAAAATATATTTTTGATTTCATTAATAATCTAAATTATATGGGTTAAGATAACACATAAACATTGAGAAGTTAACATTGATAAGTTAAGAGAAATTGATGTGCATAATGTTATATAGAATAATTGCAATGAATCACCTTAACTTAGGGAGTTGAAATAAGTTTTAATTTTATTTTTTTACGAATTAAGTGCTAGCATCTAGTGGGATATAATAACCTAGTGCGACAAATTATATTAATTTCATAAAAGATATAATTAATAATTTTGCAGTCTTAAATTATATATTGGCTGTAACTTAGTTGTTGTGTTCCCAAAAATGAGAATTTGTAATAATATGAATAACATAGATATATGACTTTTGTTGTATATCATTATAATGCAATTGTTGTAATTGACTCGTTTTTGCATTATAATCTTATTTGATACAAAATATGATGATATTAAATCACTCCAACCATCTCATTATACAAAATTGATTAACTCTTTATTTAATAATTAGTAGATCAATTTTTATAATATTTTTTCATTACTAGGAAGAAACTTCTAGAATAGTGAATAAAAGTTTATTTGATTTAAGAAAATAACTTATAATCTTTCATTATTTTCTTTTAAACTTATTTAAATACATTGCTAACATAGCTTATTTTTTCAGCTCACTTTAATGCTTTATGGTCTTATAGAAAAAAGGGCTTAGGGTCAAATTTATAACACAAGTCCCATGTAATAAGAGCTTACTAAATAACTCTAAATTTTATTTTACAAATTATTCCACATTTTTATATCTTATTAACATTATTTTTTGTTTCTGCTAACTTGTTTTTATCTTCAATTTGAAATAGTAAAAACTATAGAAAATGAATAAATAATATATTAAAATATAATCATATTTTTAAACTGTTTTGCATGCCATAATGTTTTGGAAATAGAAAAGGAGTAACCAATTTTATTAATTAAAACGTGTTTAACACCTTGCAAAACGAAAAGCATTATATAATTACAACATTTAATTTTGGTTATTTTTGTCCTAAACATTCCTAAACGTGTTTCAACAAGTCTACATAAATTGACAATGAAATCTTCGTACGACAAACAATTATTCCACAAGTCTTGCCAGGTGAATTTATCATTCATAGGAATACAAGTTAAAAATTGTGACGAAATTAAACAGAATATTTCTTCTAGAATGGAAATTTTAGAACTTGAAGCAACCCAAGTACCTTACCAATGTTTCAACTTATTTATTACGAAACTACACATCACTAGTACATATATTATAAAACACTATACAAATCTGAATTTTGTACGAGTGAAAAATAAATTGGAAACTTTCAATGATTGAGATTTATACATTTACTAAAGTAAAAATAATGACACCTATTTTAGTTTCCACAACCTAAATACAAACATTGTCAACACTAAAATATGTGTTGTATGTTCATGAAACCAAAACAGAATAACAGTTGACAAGCAGTTTTCATATAAAAAAAAAAAGGTTAACAAAATATTGTGAATGTAAAAAAATGCATAAAAAAGTGTGTTTGTATGTGTGTGTATGTATATATGACATAACCCTAATACAAGTTAATTTTCTTCCAAAATGAAATTGACTAAGTTCAACACAGCCAACTGAAATCAACAAAAACTGTCATTTCTAAGCTTGCTCCATAATTGTCATCAACCAGTTGCTTCTTAATTTTTGTTCTAAACAGTGCTTTTTCAAAACCATTTACAAAACTATAGTTAGAAACAAACAAAAAATATCCGCAGTTCAAACAAGCCACAATTTATCACTAACATTTAGAAACCAGCTTTGAGAGTTTTCACGTAAAACTACCAATGTGCAACTGATACCATTTTGTACGAAGTTAAACTACTTTTGAAAGTTGCTCCATACCCCTTTTACAAATCTCTTCTACTAGCCAAGTAATACATAGTACCAGACATAAAACACTGGAGGTGATGAGAACAAGATTAAGTACTATCCATAAAGAGTAATCCGTAAACTTGATAGGCAATTTGTGTTCGAATTTCGTTCTCTCAACTTCTACAAAAGAATCTAAATATCATGTTCAGAGAGAGAATACAGACTATGTGAATGGTGATCACCTCCTCACTGGTGGTACACCCCTTCCAGGTGCAGCTCCACGACCAGCAGCTTGAGCCTACACAAGCAATGAGGAGTTAGCATGTGTCACATGGTACGTCCTTAACTATGAAGATACCAAATAAACATTTTTCAATGCTAAATTTACCAACAAACTATTGATGAATAAAATAAAAGAAGAATGTACGAACCTTTGCTCGCATTGCAACAGCTCTGCCCCTACCAACACCGAGTGATGCACCCTTGCCCTTCAAGAGATTCAGAATGCATAAAACACTAAAGCAAACATAAAACAACCAGAGAGTACTTTATAGCTTGGAAATATGAAGGTACCTTGATTCTTGCATCCAAACGCTTAAACATAGGAGCATTCTTCAGCATGTCTGGTATGACCATAAACCTGCAAATTCTCAACCTGTCAAAGCGCTGTCCTTACAGAAAAAGCAATATACAAATTCAACCCTATTCATGATATAAAATTTTACTTGGTATATAAAATTTATGAAATCACTGAGCAATATATGATTCATACCTGACTTTGCTTCCTCGAATAAACACGTGCTCAAGTTGCGATGTTTTTCCATCCTGAAAAACATTTAGCCAATATTAGCAACTAATGTAAATTTATGGGTTTTGACAAATATACTTTAAATTAGTTGTATCACACATCCCAAAAACATCGAAAAAAAATAGAAAAAATGCAATTTCAAAAGCTCCTCCTGTATCAAGAATCATTATACCCCACGAAATACATAGTTCAAAATGGAATAGTATAAGGTGTTAAGGATGCAAGGTTAATTGTCGGAAATTTTCCTAATTAATCCCACCTGAACCTTAAATTCAAGTAAGGGCCATAATAGAGACCCACGGACAGGCATATAGCACAACAAATCTAGAGAAAATGTTGCCTCCGTAGGTCTCATGGATGCTTGCATACACAGGTGGTATAAACCATCCATCCCTAAACCGACTATTATTCCTTCCCAACATACATGCCCCAATCTGCATTTGTCCACACTGAATGGAACTTCAAAGAAATAAGACTGTCAAACTAAAGGATAACTGTCAAACAAAAGGAACCAGAATCAATTGTCCTTCTCCCTGGCCAGTCATGCTCCCCTTCCTCGAGGGTTATGAACTTCGTAATGGTTTAGTACCCTCAAAAGCTCAAAATTAGCTCTATAAATGCTCCTGTAATGTTCATAATTTTATTCAAAATACCCTCTTTTTTTCTTGCTCCCACGATTACCACCTTTCCAACGCTCATACACAATAGAACAAAGACAACTAAAAACCCTATTCAAACAATGATTTCTTAACCTAAATTGACATCATAACAAGTCTAGCCCTAAATTAAACCATTTTTGACATAAAAGGAAAAAAGGAGAAAAAAAAACCTTGGCAGTGTAGGTGATGCTCTCGAGTTGACAGTTCCAATTGTCCTCGCATTCAATCATGCTCCCTCTGTAGAGTTCTCCGCTCTTGAGCTCCACCGTCACCACGTGTCCCGAAGCCTCGTGGAGAAGCTTCACCGGAATTCCCAAACTTCTGCTCATGATGGTTCTTGGCTTTCTCTCTCAAACAAACTCAGAAACCCTACTTGGCTGAAACACTGAGATTTGAGATTTGTATTACATCCACTGTCACTATTCACTGTACCCTAATTTCTTTTCTCTACCCTGTATTTCTTTTATATACTAATTTATTTCACTCCAAAGGATCCAATGTAGAAATGGGTATTATCGGTACCCGCTACCCGAGCCCGATTCTGATATTTTTAATTTTATAAATATTATTTGTTGCCATTTTTTTCTTTTAGTTATCTAAATTGAGTGTTACTTTAAACAACTTTTTTTTAAGTTTCATGATTTAATGAAATTTGTTTTGTTATTATGAAATAAATTTAAAAGATTTTTCTTTTGGTAATTTGAAATTATTGTGATTGTAAGAAAATTATTTTATAAATTTAAAATGAGATGAATTTATTCACTTTTATAAATAAATTTAATTCCTGTTTTTTAAAATAAAAGTACAGTTCTAAGTGCATTTTACATAAATATAGGTGTGTGTTTTTCCTTCTAACTCATAGTTGGTAAATTTATATAAAATTAATAAATATATGTATTAATTTAATGAATAGAAATAATATATTATATATATAGTATTTTTTATTTACCGTAAATATGATGTTTCATTACTTAAAAATGACTTTAACTTTTTAAAAATGAAAAGTTCGAACTCTTTCTATTTCGTTATGATTTTTTATAATAAAAGAATTGTTTCTCAATTAAATGTTTAAGATGGTGTAATTTATAATTATTTGTAAAAGTGTGGTATATGTTAGTTTTTATTTTGTATAAGACTAAATTGTTCCTAAATAAGTTTCTTAAAAAGCTTTGAAGAAAATAATAATTACATTGGAGGATAATAGGTCACAAAAGCATGGGATGTTCATGTCAATAAGCATCATTTTTGTTATAATTTATTGCAATGTTGTATGTTGAAATGGAATCTTAAATACTCCTTTAAGACATTTTTTTTAAAGAGAAAATTGTCACAGGTAAAACTTCAAAATGGACAATACTTTAGATGTGTGGTGATTAATTCTAATGATGTGATTCAATGAACTTGGAATTGGAATAGTGGCATCCACTATGGGATCGATGGAACATTCAGTCTATTAAGTCTTCCATTGGGATGACCAGTCAGTTCCCTTAGACCTTAACTGAAGGGCTTATGTATCTATTGTAACATCCTATTTATATACTACTATATAAGATAGAATGTGACATATATAATAAAGCAAAGCAGTTAAGGGCAGATGTATGATGAAGTAGAATATAATACAGTCATCCAAAAGAGAGGAGGAATTAAAACTGGAGTGAAACCTATATACATAAGTGAAGTATCTCAAGATACAGAGAATTATAGGGTGGAATCCTATGTGCTAGGGGCTACATCATCTCCCTCTAGTGCCTGTTGCAGAGGTACCTCATCTACCTCTGCTCACATTCAATATTTGAATGGTAATTGCAAGAAGAAGTACACAGACATACAAGAAAACAAAAGCAAACAGCAAGGGTAAGCTAGATTTCCAAAAAGTGTACAAGTTATATAAGACTAGCTAGAATAAAATGAACATGCAAGCAAACAATCATAGAAGAATAGTTTTATTAAGTTATATTAGACTTAAACTCGTCCGGACTTAGAATGAATATCGAGCTATGGCGGGTTATGCACTTGTGGTGGCCTCTACTGCTTTGCAAAGCCAATTGCTATGGGTTCCACCCTACCACCACAAGGTTAGTCCGTTATCACTCACCTTGGCCCATTTAAAATGGAGACAACCAAGACTAGGATCTCCTACTACTCTCACCACATGACACATTCTTCTCTAAGTGAGATGGAATAGCCATTAGAGTGTTAAGAAAAACCCCCAAGACTGAGTTACCTATATTCATTCCATTACTTAACTTAACATGATCTCACCTAGAGATATAACTTAAATCATTGAATCACATTACACCACATGGAACACATTTATTCATTAGTTATGTCATAAAAACAACTTATACCTACTCAAACATTACATATTTTCACAAAAGCATCACTTATTAACACAAATATCTTTATAATATTTAATTATCAATACCTAATTAATTCAAATGGCTTGGAGACCCTCACCAATGGCTCCGGAAGGGTCAAAAACCACCAGAACGACCTAAAGAACGTCCAAAACGGACATCCGAAACCCCAAAAAGTACCAAAAACAAAATCTGAAAAGTGTTGCTGCGTCCAGTGGCACTTAAGCGAGTGGCGCTTGAACGCGATATCAGTTGACAACAAGTGCAGATTTAGCTTTTCATACACTTGGAACTTATTCTAATCATCAAAGGGGCTTCCTAAACATTAGAATTGATTGAAAAACATATTTATAACTGAAATTAAACGTCAATTGGATTATCAAACCCGAAACTAGGTGTATCATACAATTTTTAACATTCCAAAAACACCTAAACTCAAACCTACACCTTATACACTTGTTTTCTGCAAACTAACCACTTGAACAAGTCTTAATTGGCTCAATAGCAGATTCTAAATTAGCACCTATAGCCCAGAACATCTAATTCAAAATATCACTTGTCAAAACTCATAAAGCTAGTCCAAAATCAAGTCAAATTCATCCTACCAACCATCAAATGAACTTATAACAAATTTTTTACCCTTCTCAAGGAACAAACAAGTTTTAAATACCTCCAACAACATACTCAAAAGTCTAGTTCAGATCATACTCACTCCATTTAGACTTTGCCCATTCAAAACTCTAAAATTGAACTTAAAACCATACAAAACTTAGCATTTCAATTCCTAATCCCTTTATTTCATATTTTCCTTTTACTAAGGACCTAAAACAGTTTCAAATAACCATAAATTAAACATTTACACCGCACCCTTATTTCCATAATCATCAATTTATCCCTCCAACTTTCATCAACCACTAAAAAAAATCCATTTTCGAACTTGATGAAAAAGTGAAGTAAACTATCATGTTTTTCATCTCATTTCACCTCTAAATCCACAAAAACTTCATATACAAATAGATCAACATGCTAGGACGAAAATCCACCATCAAGCCAACATATATTCAACAATTTCACATCATAAAGTTCATACCAAAATTTCATATATCAAAGCCATGGTAATAACCCACTTGAATAATTTTCTTGAAATCATACTACCCATTAAACCAAAAATCAATTTCCATATGATTCCTCACATCAAAATCAATCATCTGGAATCATGCTCACATCTACAAAATTTTTAGAATTTAGTTGGATTTAGCTCCCCTTACCTTGTGGTGAAGTACTCCGACCCACAGAAAATTCCTCACGTAAAGCACACCCCAAGAGGCCCTAGAATCACCTATAGACCACCAATTTGTGGTACGAAATGGAATTAGAAACCTAAATGGAATTGGAATTAGGAAGAAACTATAGAAGAGTCATGAAATTCAGAAATTGGTGCATGCAATCCCAATTTCAGAAACGCGGAGGAAGAAGATTGACTTACCGGTAGAATAACAAGAGGATCAACCGGTGGAATTGAAGCTTGGACACTTGAGCTCCTAACTGTCTTCTGATTTTGGAATTGAGTTGTTCAATGAAAAGGAAATTTGGAAGAAATGCAAGGGAGAAGAAAAAGCTGCAGAGAGGGTGATAGCTTCTTCAAACAAGAGGAACTGATCAAATAGAAATCTGATTTTTTTTTATATAGCATAAGCTTTTAGTTTGAAAGTGATCATTCCTTTTTATTTGGTTGCCATCTGTCTCCCCTCTAAAGCTGACTAATAATCAAGTCTTTACATCTATTATGCCCAATAGTCTCGCATCACTTTAAAAATTGAGGTCAAATGCAGTTAAATCTCCTTACACCCTCTAAGGTAGCTTTTAAGGACAAAATATTGACGAACCGCGTTTTAAAGGAGACTATCTCGGATGTATAGCGATTGACCTTAAGGATGTCACTCAATGAACTTGAGATCAAAACAATAGCATCTATAATTGTGTCAGTAATGCAACATTTGATCATTGAATCGACAGTGAAACATTCGGACCCTTAAGCCCTTTATTGAGGACATTTAGTCATTTTCCTTATACATCAAATATATAGTGATTGACTCATGTCACTTGACGGATTTGAGATTTACATAGTAACACTGAAATGAGAATCGATAATAAAGTTATTAAACGAACTATAGGTCCTTAAGACTTCGATTAAAAATAACTTATTGTTATTTTTAAACCTCAATTGAAAACTTATATTCTTAGCTGCCAAATAATTCTACGTTACTTAGAAGTCGAAGTGAAACAAAGTCTAAATATTTCTTCCTCCATCCACTTCCGATATGATTTAAAAACAAAACTGCACGCCATAATTTTTTTTTCTTTAATAAAGCTTATGATAATAAAATAATGATTTTTTACTAAGATTAAAAATTTAGATATTTTAATAATAATAGTAATAGTTATCATTATTACTATTTTAGTTCCTATTGGACTGTGCGTATTATTTTTAACACCCTTTTTTATACCCGAATTAAATTCATTCCAACATATATTATTATTTCCCTAAATTTGGCCTCACGTGATACAGTATTTATTTTTTAACACGTTTAACAATTTCAATACACTGTGAATCAATAGATGAATGAATGTATTTACATCTATATACATTTAAACGTGAAACATTTTTTATAATAATATATAATGTAATGTATTATATTATGACTAAATACTTTTCTGGTAAACATTTACCCGCGCTCATTTTTTTTAACCTTATTTTCTCTGAGTTTACACTAATTTATTTATTTTCTGGTAAATATTTAATTATATTTAATTTATAAATCACAATGCAATGCACTACATTAGTAAATATTTGATTTTAACTAATGCACAACTCATAGTACAGATTTCTGTTGATTTTTTTTTATCAAAAAATTTATAAGTGGATGGAATTGAATTTCAAGTTTTGTCACCATAGCAAATTATTTACTATACAATTTGGGGTGATTGTAAAATATTCATTTTAAATTTAAAATGTTTTAAGTAGATGCCAGCTGCGCTTTAACTTGGATATTGATATATGTGGGGTTAACTTTTAATCCTTTCTACATTTATAGTTATTTCGATTAAAAAATAAAAATAATTAAGATAGCTATTGTAATGAATATATTTAAATTTGTATTATATATTTCCAAAATCATTTTAGAATGTGTATTTAGATCATTTTGACCTATATAATTTTAGATTATATAGCATATCATTGTATCGCATAATTATTATAAGTACATGCTTGATATTATTTTAGATTGTATTGCATATGACTGAGATTTATTTGATGACACAACATTGTGTTGATAAAGAAATGGCGATCAAGACTAGAGAAAATAAGTTGTAATTAAAAGAGATTAAGAGTTAAAATGTATTAGCAAAAGCAAAATAACCAAGATGATTATCTATGTGGTCCACGCTCAATAGATAAAAGTCCACAAACTTTAATATAAAAATCATTGTTGATGAGGTAATTATTACGTTTTCATTAGAACAACATTTATTATCATCTGATGCACACTTTTAATTTGAGCATCAAAATGTCTTTTGCAAACACATCTCCTCTCGGCTCAGGACGATATAAGGACTTGAGAACATCTCAGTCTGGACACTGAAGAGTGGAGAGAAGAAAACGTATGATGTCTATAAGAAGTAAGATGACAAACATCAAAGACGTTGATCATAGTTCGAACGAAATGACCATGCTCTTAGAGATGCAAAGAGATTGTGCTAAGTTCAAAATTAGAAGTGTGAAGGAGATGGATACGACAGAGGTATGTAATGTTAAAGAAGAGGTGAAACAAGAAAAAGGTCAACAAAACATCACCCCAACACAGAAGAGCACATCTCATCCTCAAGTTGTACATGAGACGGTATATGAGAGTGGTTACAACACCAATAAACCAACGAGAGGCAAATGTAATACTTTCACTGCATTAGAAGGAAGTCATAGGCATCTCTTCGTTAATGGTATCATGAAAACCTCATTGTCAAATAACTGAAAATCTTTAACCATAAACTAATATAATAGTAGCACTAATCTTAATAAGCATATTGATATCTATATCACCCAATTCAGCTAGTACAATATAGAGAATGTTGATATGTTCAAAATTTTTCTCATTTCATATAAAGGAGTGGCTCTGCATTAATTTACTTATCTTTTTTTTTTCAATAAAATATTCCAATACTCTAGTAACACAATTAACTATGTGTTGTATTAAATTACATAATATTTCATCTCTTATATCTTATTAAAATCATATAAAACATTTTTTAAAGCACACGACATTAAATTTTTTCTAATGAAGTTTTATAATAGATTATAATGTAACTTTTGTGTGTAATTTTCCATAACATGACTTTTATAAAATATTATCACAAGGCCTGATGCTTCTTTATTCCGTAAAAAATATCTGAAATAAAAAGAGAAACTTAGACAAGTTAATAGTGACTGCTCAGTAAATGGGAAATAAAGGAGAACTTACCGAATATTCTAGCGCGTAGAGTGTCAGATCCGAGAAGGCCGATGAGCTTGCGAGATAAAGTCCGTCGGGGTAACTAATCGATCTGACCGACGATGTCTAGCTCTTCTGAAGTCATATCAGGCTTGGCCCAAGAAATCACCTTATTAGGGTTTTTGGTCCAGTAGAATGGAAATTTCGGTTGGCCATCGTCAAAGTAAAATTTAGACCGACTGGATTCCCTTATGGCATCTTTAAAGAAGTTGGTTTTGAAATCCTTATACGAGGCGTTAAGCAGGATAAATAGTTGTGTTGTTTGTCCTTTACAGGGACTAGAGATATCCAAGACTTGTTCAGTTGAGGAATGACCCGAAAGAAATAGAGAAAGGAGGCATGTGTGGGGGTAAAGACAAGGGTTGTACAAAGGACACAAGGCTTGCATAAAAGCCCAACCGTTGGGATGAAGTTGGGTAGGGCAAACATTCAACGCCCGTAGAACGCCTATTTGAAATTCAGAAAAAGGAATTCGTACCCCCAGATCGCGAAATAAGGTGACGTAAACATAGAAAAAATCCAAACTATAACCCTCATGACCATGGCAAGCCCGTTCGTTCGGCCTACAACTAAAGAAATATTCTTCGCATCCCTAATGTCGACCAACAAACTCACCTGTTCGACTAAATATGTTATGGAGGCACTAGTGGTAAATAAAGGAGAGTAACCGCAAACCTCATGGGGAGCCCATTTGTATCCCTTCACTAGAGGAGGTGGTTGTATCCCGGACCATTCGAGTTCTCAACATTCAACTCTACCTCATCTGAAGCATTCTCTAATTGACCATTGTCGTCCGTCGATCCTAGAATAGAAGACCCCGCCAATGACGACGACTTCGCCCTCATCAACAAGCTCATCGGTAGACCAAGTAGAAGAAGACATAATCATCTTTTTGAAGAAGATTGTCCAAATCGGTGCAGGAATAACAGAAAGGAAGACGACGAAAATGAGTGGACCCTCCCTCTATTTATAGCCTACAAAGGCGTTTTGGAGGACGGATCGCCACCCTTCGTTGCAGAGAAAATCAACGATGGAGAATGCTCGACCTTTCGCATCCAACTACAGCAGTTTCAGGGGCAAATCCTAACCGCTCATGGTGAATGAATCCAATGATTGGAAGAGCATGACTTTTCAACTCCAACCAACGTGACGTCACAGGTCAGCTTGCAAACAGTTGCTCCAGTTCGCACTTGAAAGTAAGGTAACAAAACCCCTTCGCTTGTAATGCTGCTCGGGGCTTGGGGAGCTTATGTAGTGTACCTGGCAGCCACAGTAAGGGACATAGCCCGGCAGGAGGCGGACACCTAGTGAAGGCTGATCGGTTGGGCAGAGACTAGGTGTTGATTGCGGAAGAGGATTGAAGGACAATTAATGGTATCAGGAACAAATAAATGGCTTTAATGAGCAAATATTATATAATAGGAAATAAAACATACAGTATTGATTAGCAATTAATGTTCATTATTAAGAGTGAGGTCTATAAATATGGGTTAATGACTAGGTAATGACACTTTTTGCATTATAATCATTTTGACCTCCTTGAGACCAATTTGACTTCAGCTAGGGATGACAAAAAAATACGCGCCCGCGGATATCCGTGACAAATAGTTGATATTCGTAGATATTTATTACCCGAAACCCGCGGATAGCGGGTATTTTAATACCCGTTTATAAACGGGTCGGGTGCGAGTATTATACTATCCGTACCCGCGAATATCCGCTACCCGCAAAAAAATAAAAATAGAATTTTTATTTTTATTTTATAAAGTTAAATTTAAATAAAATTAACATTAATTTATATTTTACAAGATTAAATTTAAATAAAATTGTACGAACCGATCAAAATTAGTTGTCATTTATGGACAATTAACATGTATTAATAGGTCATATTGCCTTACTCTTTACAAAAATATACGGTATTGATTATCGATTATTGAGTTTGATTGCCTAAAAAGGACTAATTAATAGGTTTGATTGTCTTACTCTTTACAAAATATACGTATTAATTATTGATTATTGAGTTTGATTGCCTAAAAAATACTATACGTTAATCAATGGACTTGTCTGCCACATGCTCTATAAATATAAAATTGATTCTATCATAATAAAATTTAGACCTTTTTATATCTTGAGAGTTGGAGTGTCTTCTGTACGTCAAGAACCCATCGGAGTGGATGACATTCTCGGGAAGGATTGAAGATCAAAAGAGAACAAAGCAAAGAAGGAGGACTGACCCTCAGACCAATTCAACCGAAACAAAAATTAAATTTCTATTTATATTTAATTTAATTTGTATTGTATTTTATATATTTTTTTGTAATTCTATTTAAATTTTATTTTAATAATTTATAAAAGTATATTTTTTAAATATTTGCGGGTATCTGCGGTTATCCGCGGGTTTTAAAATATCCGCGGATATTTTTTAAACGAGTATCCGTGCGGCTAACGGATCGAGTAGCGGATGGATTTTTTTTTGTTGGATCGAGTTGCGGGTAGACATTATCCGTGCCCAACCCGACCCGTTGCCATCTCTAACTTCAGCGGTGGAATGTTTCTTGCTGGTCATCACCAATCAGTGTAACTAGAGCTGTCAAAACGGGTAACTCGGCTCGACCCGGCCCGACCCACTACGGGTTGGTCACTTAGTGAGCCAACCCAACCCGACTCATTTATTAGCGAGCCAGAAAAATTCAAACCCGGCTCGACCCACCACGGGTTGGTGGGTAAACGGGTAGACTCACTGGCCCACTTAATTACAATTTTTTTAAAATAAAAAAAATTTACAAACTTTCTATAATTCAAATATAAACAAATTTTACTCCCAAATTTCACGTTCAACATAGATGTTTAATTAATTTTGAAAATATGGAACTTAAATAATTTTTTTAAGCAAAAAAAAAATATTTTTTTATAAAATTAAAATTAAATTTTAATAAAATAGAATTAGGTAAGCGGGTTGGTGGCCCACTACGGGTTCAACCCGCATGAGTCGGGTTTAAATGAGTCGGGTTGAAATCTGATCCGCATAAAAAAAATACAATTTTTTTCAACCTAACCTGATCCAAACCCATGACGAACCGGATTGACTCGTAAATTGTGACCCATTTTGACAGCTCTAAATGTAACCAAGGGAGCTTTTATATCGCGTGAAGCAGCATCGACTGAGTGAGAAAGAAAGAGGAACAACAGTCTCAGACCTTTATCAGCAGAAAAAAAAAAACTATAATATAAAATGTATTAAAAAAGTAGTTTTATTCATAATACATTAAGCATATACAGTCACTTTAATATAACAAATATGGTTATATTTAATTTTTAGTACTGTAAAACAAGTTATAGTTTTAATATAAATATTTTAGTTCCTTATACGAACTCTCTTAATAATTAAAATAGTTAAATACGTATTAAATATGTGTAGTATCTTTAATAATTACCATGTGATTATTAAAAAATATTATATTAAATTTATACAATGAAAAATAAACGGTCCTTCAAGTTGAAAAACTAAAACCAAACAGATTAATAACTTTGAAAGATATTTTGTTTTCTTTATCATGTAATAAATACTAAAACTTAAATAAATATTTAACTACCTCAATTATCAATAAAATCAATGAAATTAAAACTTATAATAAAACTAAAATATTTTTATACTAAATCAATGATGTATTAACTAAATATTTACCCATATATTAATTATATTTTATTATTATCATCATCTTCACGTATAAAGTAACAAAAAAATGATATAATGACCTAAAAGAAAAAACAGAACCCAGACGTTCCAATTTTTTGACGGTGCTGCTGCTGCAAGGGTGGTTTCGATTTTCACCGAAAAAGAAGAGAAAAACGCCACACGCGCCACGTATACGCCACCTGTACAATTCGTGTCGTGTACACCGTATTTTTCTTCTCTCTTTTCTTTTTCTCATTCGTTCATATATCATATCATATCGCGTTCTGCTCCCTTTTTTTGTTTCTTAATTTCTTTCTCTCCGTCTCTCTTTCTCTCTCAACACACCCACAGCACCAAATAAAACACACCACCAACTTCGCAGTGCTCCTTCTCCTTCGATGGCGAAGAAGCGAAAGTCGGTGGCCACGCGCCTCGACGAAGTGGATCGTACCATGTACTCCACCTTTTGCAGCACCGCCAACTCCCTCTCCCATCTCTACACCCACGCCATGAACCAACAGAAACTCTCCTTCCAGGCCGGTGAACGACACGCTCTCGTGAGACCCCTCCTCTCCTACTCCGACCTTTCGTGTTTTTTCCCCTAATTTTTTTATTTTTTTTCGGTTTCGATTAAATGGGATTTGCGCACGCGCGCACCTTGAATGAAAGCACGGTCCTTTTGTTTTAATTATTGTTTATTGTGTTAGGGTTACTATGAGCGATTTCAGATTTTGATTTAATTCGTGATTTCTGTCTGAAGTTGTTTGAACACTGCTCCGATTTCCAATTTGTTTGTTTTTCTCCGAGAAACTAGAGATTGCTGTTTGTTTTGTTTGGACTTTGGATGCGTTGATAGGAATCTGGTTCTTTGTTTCGTTTCTTGTGTGATTAATGCTGCTTTCGTCTCGTCCTGACAGGAGAAATTGTACCAGTGGATTCTTAGGCAGCAGCAAGAAGGGTCTAGGGTGACCACGATTGATATTGTTACCCATTTGCAGGTCTTTATTTTTATGTCTATGCAATGTTTTTTGCTCTGTTGTGTGTTGTGTTTGCCTTTTGTTTCAATGGAAATACTTGTTTTATTAGTTTTTCTACCACCCAACTGGTTTTAAGGATATTTCATGTAGTCTATCTGTTCGTATAGCTTGTGGATCCCATGTCAATTGCCTTTAGTGTGAAATTGCCATCCACTGCATTTATGGATTCACATACAACTATTGACGGATGGACTTGATTTTAGGTATATATGTTCACATGTTTATTTTTTACATTCAAGTCTTGATTCTTGCTCCCCAGATTATGGACCGCAGGATATGGCAAAAGGCCAACATTCCACCATGTAAACATACCATGTCTGCTTATTGCCCTCCCCTATGGTGGAGAGGTTTATGCCACATTATGTTATAACTTTTATTTAACACCGTTGTTTGCTCCAAAATTGTATTTGAGTTCAAGTAACTCTTTAAGTGGCTATTGCATTTGATCAAGAATGTTGTAGGGAGTTCTACTAACAGTCATTAGACCAAAAAATCCACAATAATCCACTTCAATTCGAAATTAATTTTGTGAAGCTAATTTCATTTAAGTTAACTTGCAAATGTTCACCTTAAAACTATTTTAAGGGACATGATCCCTGAAGTCTTGATTTTAGAATCTTAAAGCTCTTTTGATACCGGTCTCCAAGTAGAAAGAGATTCACCTCAATAATCTATGGTAATCTTGAATAGAGAACTTTTGTTACAAGAATCACTTGTATTTAATTTTGTTATGATTGGAAAATAACATGCAACACTTATAAACTACATCTTATAAGGACAATCCATAAAAAGGACTCATGGATGTATCAGAAAACGTTTAAACTTATGATTTGTCTGGACAACGAATGCAATGACTGTCTGTCTGCCCTTTATACTGCCCCAATGTTTTGTTCGTGTAAGAGTTGGGTCTTTGGCTGTGTCAATCAGATCTTGTTTGTTGGATTACAGATAGAGCATGAAAAGTAAAGTCTTTATCTTTTTTATTTCACTTGAACTGGAATTTCCTTCGTATTTTTTACAATGGTGTTATTTCAGGATATCCATCAAAATAGATGAGTCCATTTTTTGGATTTTTCTGAATAAAGGAATATAGATATAATGATGTGCCTTGCTTGTGCTTGTAGAATGAGCTCGAATATGGGGGAGAGGAGGCACCAGTGTCCCCAAGGCAGCCAATGCATCAACAGAACTCCCAGACTGCAATGCACACTAACTTTGGTGGAAGCATACCGTCTAATGCATTTGGAGCTACTGTGGCAGGGCAGGGGATACGAGCTGGGCAACCTGATCAACAAGCAAAGAACTCAGTGTTCTCAAACGCACTCTCTAGCCCTATTCGTCGCAGCCTTCAGCCATATCATCTGGCTCAGGGGAGCTTTCCTTCAGGTAATATCATGTCATCAGGAACTGGAAATGGAACCCGGAACAGTGAGATGACTTATCCTAATGGCCAGAACAGGGACTCAAATTCTTCTAACTCTAGTGATTGCATGGACATGCATTCAGATAGTCCTGGTCATGATTTTTCATACTAGTGCTGTCATAGTTAGAATAGGGAGAGAAAAAGAGGTCATTTATGAAATTGATGATCATAAATGTGTGGTGAAAAATGTCAAATTTATTGTGGATAGACTTCAATTTATTTGTGTAGCATTGTCGTCCAGGTTGAAGCTCGAACATCAGCTTACATGTTAAAACAGATCGTCTTGAAAAATGTTGGTTATTTCCCAAGCAATACATAGTCATACCAGTGTGTGATGTTTGCATGCGATTTTTGCTAAGTTTATTGATGTGTGTATGTATAATGTTTGTGTTATGTAAATTATACTTGAAGATCTTGTGGTGTTCTTTTGTTGCATATGATAAATGAGATGTAAAAATAAGATAGTATCGTGATATGTGATAAAATAATATTTGGTGCACACACTATATATAATAAGAACTAGATGATAACAGATTGTGGTAATTTAAATGGTAGTAATTGTGACCACACTACTAGCCATAGGAACAAGATGGTAATAATAACTAATGATAATGGTAATCAGGAAAAAATGAGACTGGTATTAACAATGATGACGAAGATAATTCTAAAATAATAATATAAAAGTAATGAAGATGGTAGTGCTTATGATGAAAATGTCGTCGAAATAATATTAAGATGAAAGTGATCATGATGACAGGAGATGTTATACTATGGAATGATATGGATGCAATGGAAAAGAAAGTGATGACACGATAATTAAAGTGAATTATACTTTGTCAACTTATCAAATGATTTGTTTCACAAAACAACCATTATATTTCATTATGATTTTCTTTTACTAGATTTTGGTAATCAAATGGGGTTTGTAAGTTAACCACGAATAAAAAGATATGATTAAGTTTAATTCTTTAGAGGTTTGAAGTGATGTGTATCTAGTGGGTTTTTTTTATTAAAATCTTTAAAATAAGGCCAATTTTTTAAGGTGCACATTTATTATACTTTGATTTTATTGTTTTTTTTCTTTTAAAACGTTTTAATTTAAGGGTAAAACAAAAAATAATTACAGCAATCCAAGGGCTTAAATTACAGTTTTGACTGGTTATCAATCTATTGAATATTTTGAAATTAATATCTCATATTAAGATACATTTCCACTAAATCCTAACGGTTAATTTTATCAAATCCTATTGTTTATATTAGTTCACGAATAAAAAAAACCCTACAAATTTATCTTAACCATTAGATTTTATAAAATGAATGGTTAACATTTGATCAGTCTTTGGACTTATACGGTTAGGTTATGAGCAGATATTAATATTATTTCATCAATTCAAATATTAAATAAAATATCTATTATATAATAAAGCGTGCACAAACTCTTATTAACATAATATTTTGATATATTGTTTAGGAATGATAATGTGGGAAAAGTCCATGTTTATGGATGATAATGTGGGACGAGTTATATGGACTAATCCAAAAGTAAAAAGTATCCGACATAGTTTATATTTTTGTGAATTTGTATTTAAATGTGTTCATAGTTTACAATATGTCTACTTATATAAGTATTGTGTTGATTTATTATTAATGTTATTTTCAAAAGATTTTTTTTATCTATTTTTAGTTATGTTTGACAACTTTAATTACTTAAAATTTAATTTTTGTTATTGTTTTAATCATATATATCTATTATACAATTATAAAACTTTGAATGTTATTTATTTAAAAAATATGTTTGTATAATTTATTATTTTATTAAATTAATTATATAAAAAATAAGGCTATCGAAATTCTACACCATAATATATTACATGCTATAACTACGAAAAAAAAAATATGAAGCGAGTTTTTTTTATATGGAACGGCCTGATCCAACCGAATCGGCCTTTGCGGACCAAATTTGGGGCGACACAAAACGAGATGGCGTGAACCATATTGTCATCCCTATTATTGATATTCTCAAACAAGCTCCAACATTAAAATTTATAAATGTCATAAACCCCAGCCTAATTTCCTACATTAAAATTTAGAAATATGATACGATGAGTGTGATTATTTTTCTGATCTCGTAAACAAAACTTTAAAAAATAGAGGATTTTGAAAAAAATAAAATGACCATTTCATTAAAATCATTGTGTACAACATTATTTTCAATATTGGTTTCATGTCACCATTAAAAGATTGAATATATAATTTAAGGGAAACTTTTAAGGTTTCTGTCTCAATCTATTATTATTATATTGAGAAATAGAAAAGAGGTATAAAAAAAAGGAAAGAAAAAAGAATGAGAGTAATGAGTTAAACTCTTTAAATTAAACATTAGCAGAAAATGAAAAAAAATAAGTAAATTTTACTTCTAAAATCGGTACATCTAATGTTTTCTTGAACCGGATTGATAATAAACGGTTCAGGCAATTCCAAAATAGGTCGGTTAGAAGTGTTATTTTGCAATATCTTTCACATACTTTCCTTTTCGCTTAAAAGAAAACACTTTCTAATAAGTAAAACATATGTTTTTATATTTATAAATTATCTTAATTTTGTAATTATTTATGTTTTTATTCAGTGAAAAGTTGTAATAGATTACGTAAATTATTATTCAGGAAAAATTGTTTAATTTCGAAGTTGTCAGCCAACCAATTTTCGCAGAGCGGAAGAAAAATTCGCAGAGCCAGAAAGATTTATTCGCACAGCCCAACAATATTTGTGCGCTGAACGAATTACACCATTTAAAAGAAGGCAGAAAATTGAAATTCGCATAGCGCACCATATCTTGTGCGCTTAGCGAATTACAGCAGTTGAAGGCACTCAGAACGTGAAATTTGCATAGCGTACATACACTGGTGCGCTGAGCGAATTAATTAAATTAAGTGCTTTTAAAGGACGTGACACAAAGGTATCGAGGATCTTCTGACACAAGAAAAAATATAGAGAACTGCTTTGAAGAATTCAGAAGACCATCAGAAGACTCTCTGAAGACATCAAGACTGCACATCATGCAAGGAATTGTTAAAATGAGTACGTTTATGATGTCTAGGACAAGCTAAATTTCTGTTCGTTGGAATTGATTGTAATGACTGATAGTTGATGTAATTTTTCTGTTCAATATAAGTTGTATTCATATGTTTTTCTTGTTTTATTTGTCATTATACAGAAGTATGATTTATTTAATATATTCAAATTGTACTGGGAAGTAAATTTGAGTATAAACATAAGAAAAGCAACTAGAAGGAACGATGCTAGGAATAGTTTCAATTCTTCTGGTCATTGGTAAACATCAGATGTTAATGCAAAGTTTATGTTTAATTAATTAAGGAATTAATAATTGAGCATAATTATTTAGAACTTGTGATTGGTTCGCACAATGCACACCATGCGCTCAGTGAGAGAAAAAAATGAAATATTAAGTGTATTGAGGTTCGCATAGCGCACCACATGCGCTCTGCGACCAAAAAATTTAATTTTCTCCCTGTAAAGTGATCCGCAGAGCGCATTGGTGTTGTAGAGCGATCAAATTCACCGGAGGCAATTGGTAGAAATTGTGAACTTAATTCGCAAAGCGCATTCATTGCGCTATGCTTAGAAGGTTTGAGGGAGTTCTGTATCAAAATATTCGCATTGCGATGTTTTGAACAGAGTGAGAATAATTGTGAATGAGGGTGTTAAATTAAAATTCGCAAAGCGCACAACTGAAGTGCGCTCTGCGAGAGCTGTTCATTAATAAAAAAAATAAATTTAAAAAGTACATTAGCATAGCACACAACCATTGTTGCGCTAAGCTAATGTTTTCAAAAATAAATAAATAAAAAAATAAATAATAAAAAAATAAATAAAAATATTTTTTTTAATATATATATAACAAAAAATTTTCTTTTGCACAGCGCACATCCTTTGGTGCGCTCTGCGAATAAGGATAAAAATTCAAAAAAAAAAATATTAAAATGATCAAAACGTTCAGAAAAAGATAAAGTGCATTTAATGCACTCTGATTCGCATAGCGCACATCATAGGGTGTGCTCTGTGATTCCTTTCAGAGGGACGTTTTATTTTTACATCTTTCACCTTTTCATTTTACCACTTCTCAGAATTTCATCCTAGCCACCTTTGCTTCTTTCACGTTCGCACAACGTCGTGCTTCCATCTCCAAAATTTCATTTTTCCTTCATTGCCGCCACTCTCAACCACTTAAGCAGTGGTTATATCCATTCAAGTGAATTTCTCTTCATGGTTCATCCCTTCACTGCCACTCTTGACTAGGTTTGATTTTCTTTTCTGTTCTTAGTAGTTTATAGGAATATATTAGAAGTTTAGAATAAGAGTCATCTGTTCGAATGCAAAACATGGTCTGTAATATTGACACTGCTGTTGGTGCTTCTATTTCTGCGTCACATAATGAGTAAATCGCAAAGTACATCTGTGACGTCCCAATTATATAGAAGAGGAATATATAAATAAGACGTCATCATGCATAATATAGGAAAGCAATCAAGAGTAACTAGGATTACAATCATCCTTAAACAATACAGGAATTTAGAATTGGAGTATCATAGTCCTCCTATAAAATGCTAGGAATTTAAAACTTTAAACATAACTAAGTTCTTCAAAATAACATAGAGCAAATGAAATTCCTAGTAAGGCTAGGCTGCAACGTTGTCATTCTCATCCAAAGTTTGCAACAGACAAAGCAACAAACAAGCAAGGGTGAGCTAATTATATAAAAAGCATGCAATTATACCAACATGAACATACTATATTCAACCCAAGTAAAGTATATACAAGCAAGGCAATATATACAACACAGATCCTAACATGTTATCTTCTAGACTTGACTCGTCCGGACTTTAGAATAATAGTCGAGCTATGGCGGGTCATGCACCCGTGGTGGCTTGTGATACTTAGGCTCCCCCGCCCTGCCACACTCACGAGGTTAGTCTATTCCACACCTTGGAGCATGATGGAAGCCTCCAAGACTAAGACATCCTGCTACTCCTCACCACATGGTTCAGTCCTCTCTACATGAGAAGAAAGACCATTAGAGCGTCAGGAAGACCCCCAAGACTGAGTTCCTACTTTCATTATTAAACACTAAGAATCTCACCGAGAGATTCTACACAGATGGAACATAGAACCAAGCAGCTCCAACTAACTCGTAACAACTCATAAATATATTATATTAAACTAATATCCTTATAAATATATATATATATATATATATATATATGGATCTTTACTTTATATTCCAAACACACAGTGACTAACTTCCTAAAATTATAATTGATTAGAAATTTAACACATGATAACTTTATGCATCTACAATAAACTTATTTTATTTTATTTTTATCCTAGTAGCGATCTTACTTTCTCTCAATCCTCCTTACACCCCAAAATGGTTCCTGTTTGCTAATCTATCTAGCTAATTACCATTACCATGAGACATTTTTCCTTCCAACACTCCTTTCCTACCCAATTGGTCACCGAAGAGGGTTCAGATGTCTGACGCATCAGACTCACCTTCGACGCCAACACATATGACTAGTCACAACGTACTGGACCAGGCCAGGGCTGCTCTATGATCAGGATGTGCCAACTCAGGTTTTTAAATCCCCTCTATCCTACCAATAAAGTGCTCTCAACAAGCCCTCTATGATTTATTTAAGTCATCCAAATTGTTCTATTATACTCTAGACCTCAAATGCCCAATTTTAACATTTCACTTCTTCTTATAGTGACCTGAAATAGTGCCTGTGCATTCAGATGCTACCCAAATAATATTAATTAAGTCTAACCCCAGACCTTTCCCAAAACATAATCAATCACAGTAACTAACTCATTCAGGAACAAATCATATTCATCAAACAGTACATAGGAAATCAATCACGATTCATACTTTGTACAATCAAGTTCACACCCAAACCAAATACATAAAGCAGTAACAACACAATCCAACAGAACATCATATTTTTAAATTAATCATGCATAAAACACTGAAACAGATTTAATAAAATAATAAAAAAAAATAATTAGCTCCCCTTACCTTTTGGTTACACAGAACAGCTCACAAGACCTCAAGACAGTACCCCAACGCGGAGACAAGATCAACCGGACCTATAATCACCAAAATGGTGATGGAATCAACTCTTAGAGCCAGAGTATAATAGAAATTAGAAAAGGGAGGGTTCTAACTGCATGAAATCAGTAAAACCCCAAACCCTAAGTTTCGAAAATAACGGAGGAAACAGGAAAATCACTTACCGGAAGGAGACGAAGAAACTAATCGGTTCAAAGTGAAGTCCTTGCTGCCGTGAACGCTTAGGCACCTTCAAACCAGAAATTGAACGGTTCAGCAGAGTGGTATTTTAGAGAGAAGACAGAGAACCTTTTAGGAAAAAAGGGTTTTTTTTTAGAGAAAGAAAGGAAAACTGTCTAATGAACTTGGATTTATGAAAAGTCCCTTCTAAGGCTAAGGTACCCTTAGCCTATGGGCCTAACTGCCTTAACATAAGACCCAATAGCCTTATTTATTTCAGGCCCTTACAACATCTGTTGGTTTGATTTGTCATGCTATGGTCCAACCCTTCCAATG
Source organism: Vigna mungo (assembly GCA_036885675.1). Taxonomy (NCBI): domain Eukaryota; kingdom Viridiplantae; phylum Streptophyta; class Magnoliopsida; order Fabales; family Fabaceae; genus Vigna; species Vigna mungo. Next base: position 62,822,869 of record CP144700.1, read on the forward strand.
CATGGTGTCACTGATTTGTTTACGGGCGTAGAGCGAACTGTTCGCATTATTCCCGTTGCATTAGCAAAAGCGAATCTCTCGCACAACAAATTTGATTTTGATGCAACCACTAATTTTATCAATTCGCATAGTGCATCACCCTCTGTGCGCATAGCGAATTTTTCTGGTCAGCCACACCACAATTTTCAATTCGCATAGCGCATGGTGGCGCATAGCGAATCTCTTCTGGCAACATCTCTACCTTGTGTCATTCATTTGATCTGACCCCAATTTCCATCCTTGTTGCACTGTATTATATCTTGATTACAGATGGCTCCTCCTAGGTCTACCCAAGAGAAGAAGAGGAAGACCACCGAAGGGTCTTCTTCTAGATCACAGCCAACAGAAGCACAGGAGGAGAACCTTGTTCTCAATTATGATCAGAATCGATTTATATCAGAGGTAGCCCAAGAAAGATTCACTCAAAATATCATGGGCAGAGGTCTCTTACCATAGAGGAGAATTGAGTTGAAAGAAGGGGAATATGACCATATATGGGCAGAGTTGGAGAGGCGAAAATGGGATTATGTGTTAGCTAATCTCCCGGATGAAATTAATGAAGTTTTGGTGAAAGAGTTTTATGCTAATGCTTGGGACCCCGAACGTTCACAGATACCTAACACTAGAGCTTCTAGGGTGCGAGGCAAGACTATACGATTTGACAGAAAAGCTTTGAACAGGCTTATGCATACACTAATGTACATCCCGTGCCCACTTGGCACATTTATGTCTAGCCATCCCGATCATGATCTGATTGCCTCCACCTTGTGCCTACCAGGTTATGGGTATCAGCTTGGGACCAGTGGAACACCAGTGAGGATACTACGGAAACATCTTAATTCACTGGCCACCATCTGGAGCACATTCTCTTTCACAAACATCTGCCCCAACTCTCACACATCCGATATTAACCTGGAGCGCTCTTATTTGGTCTATGGAATTATAACAGGTATTGATATGGATATAGGAGCTTTCATCTCCCAGGAGATTGCACTGATGGCTGATAATGACTCCTGTAAGCTTGGATTCCCAGCTTTACTGACTGCCTTGTGTAAGGCAAATGGAGTTGTAGGGGTATCTGATATCACCCTGAAACTGCAACCCCCCCTCAACAAGAAGTTTTTTTATCGTAACTGCACCACCAGGGGGGAGTTGCCTCCTCCAGTTCTCCCTCCACGCAGAAGCGTAGCTAGGCCTCCTCCTTCAGCTTCCTCAGTTCTTACAGCAAACATATTCCATAGTACTACGAGTCATGTTCTAGCTAGACAGGATGATCTACGCGACTGGTGTACTACTATGAGGCAGGGGCAGGTCAGGACAGTTTGTACCATGTCATATTTGTCTAAAATCTTTGGGAATGCATGTGATTTGTTTCCGATGTGCAAAGTCATTCTATCAAAATGTCAAATGTCTGTTATGTGTTGTTCATTTGTTTTCTGTGATTTCCTGAGGGCATGAAATAGTTCAAGTTTGGGAGAGTTGATAAGTGTGAAAAATAGATGTTTTTACACTTATAAATTATCTCAATCTTGTAATTATTTATGTTTTTACTCAGTGAAAAGTTATAATAGGTTACGTAAATTATTGTTCAGGAAAAGTTGTTTAATTTCGAAGTTGTCAGCCAATTTTCGCAGAGCGGAAGAAAAATTCGCAGAGCCAGAAAGATTTATTCGCACAGCGCAGCAATGCTTGTGCGCTGAGCGAATTACACCATTTAAAAGAAGGCAGAAAATTGAAATTCGCATAGCGCACCACATCTTGTGCGCTTAGCGAATTACAGCAGTTAAAGGCACTCAGAACGTGAACTTCGCATAGTGCACATACACTACTGCGCTGAGCGAATTAATTAAATTAAGTGCTCTTAAAGGACGTGACAGAAAGGTATCGAGAATCTTCTGACACAAGAAAAAATATAGAGAACTGCTCTGAAGAATTCAGAAGACCATCAGAAGACTCTCTAAAGACATCAAGATTGCACATCATGCAAGGAATTGCTAAAATGAGTACGTTTGTGATGTCTAGGATAGGCTAAATTTCTGTTCGTTGGAATTGATTGTAATGGCTGACAATTGATGTAATTTTTCTTGTTCAATATAAGTTGTGTTCATATGTTTTTCTTGTTTTATTTGTCATTATACAGAAGTATGATTTATGTAATATATTCAAATTATACTGGGAAGTAAATTTGAGTATGAACGTAAGAAAAGCAACCAGAAGGAACGATGCTAGGAATAGTTTCAATTCTTCTGGTCATTGGTAAACATCAGATCTTAATGCAAAGTTTATGTTTAATTAATTAAGGAATTAATAACTGAGCATAATTCTTTAGAACTTGTTTTAAGGGATTAAACCAAGATACTGTGATATGTTAATGTTTGAACACAAATTATATTGTTCAGATAAGTTACTGTAATGTTTGCCATGAACACAATTCTAACGAAGCTTTCTTCCAACTTAAATTTTCAAATTTTAATATTATGTTATTTTCTTATTTTCAGTTCACTGATTCAACTTATCCTTCGTTGTTAAATTGATTTTGATAAATAATTTAATTGAACAATTTAACTCAAATTCCCTGAAGAGAACGATACTTGTCTTATCACAGTATTACTTGTAACGATTTGGTATACTTGCCAAAAAGTTATCATAAGCAAATTTTATTTATTTTTATTTCATCTAACCAAATTTTTAATAAAATACCTTAATTACTTTTCATTAGAAGACATTTTGTTTTATGATAAATATATTTTGAGAAAAACATTAATAGCTTAGTAAAAATTATTATAGATAAGTATTTTTTAATATATAGCAACTTACAACCTGAATCATTTTCAACCAGGTTACCAAAATACATGTGAGAGAAAGTAAAAAAGAGAATATAAGGTAAAATTAGTTTCAATGGTCATTATGTAGATTGCCAGAGTCACAAATTATGTTCCTTTTTGATCTAATATAAAGTGTTGTTAGATATATAAAGTATGTGTTCATCTAACAATTGTTAGGTTGTGTGGCAAATTTCTTCTCCTTATTTTGTCTTTTTGACATCTTTCATTTTTTTCTAAGTTAAATGTATGTTTTCTGAAACAATGTGGAACACAGCTATAGCCATTCATAAGCTTTTCTTCTTACTACCCTTTTCTTCTTTTATGACTTAAAATGAATTCATTATCATCATTATCATTATCTTCTTCTTCTTCTTCATCATCACCACCATCATCATCACTTTCGACAATTTTTTTCTTAGCTTTTGTGTCACCATTCTTGGATGCCTGTTGTTGCTTCTGGGAAGTTTCAGTTTTAGTTTCTGGCTTTGATGGCTTAACTGGAGTTGCAGCCCGTAGCTCCTTTTGTTTCCTTTGCTTCTTCTCAAATGCTCTCTTAGCACTTTCTGGAGACAGCAAACCATGTTCCATTAACCTGCACACATTCAAGGATATAAACCTTAGTTTGTAATTTCTGAGAAGTTCTACTCTACACCTTGAAATAAATTATAATGCATAAACATTCAATGTTAATCCACTTTGATTAAAGAAAATGTTATCTATGGGAAACATTGATCAAAGGTTGCAACAAAACATTTCTTGACAACATAGACAATAACTTTTCCGAACACAGCTCACAACTTTCCCCCCAAATATGAATATGGAATGCTCAACATTTGGCCCAGTGTCTGAATGTAAAAAGGTTTAACCAAGTTGCTTCGATTTTCATTGTTGAAGAATACTCAACTCTAGATTAGTTGTAGTTGAATTCTGAAATTCCTATACGAATAAGAGAAAAATAAAACAAAAAATGGAGTATCTAATCAAAGGAAAATGTATCTAACATACGTGACTGTTAGAACAAAAAGACCTGTGACATGACGAGTACAATAAAAAAAAATGTTTGTTGTCCGGAAGATTTTTGGTACAAGAATCTTTATATTTAGAATTTTTCATCCATATTGTAGACTTGTAGTTACACAACTATTATGATAAATTTGGACTGTATTATTTGGATCATTATTAATCTATTTAATCTGTATTTGTAGCATATATGGTACCAGCATCCACTGAAGAATCTGACACCAAAAAGTACAAGGAATGTTGCTGAGGCAATACAATTCTCTCACAAACCAGAAAACAGGACAATATTCAGCCATAAGAAATGTAGCTTAACGAGTTAGTTTAAAGCATATTTCAGGTTTTAAATTGGCAATATCACGCATCAGATGCTGCTTCATGGGAATGAAAGTGTCAGGTAAACAACTGTAAGATTGAAAGACTGCTCACCAAAATTCAGCCATTTGGCTTGTTGGAATCTGTTTTGACAATGATTCATAGAAAACCCGCAGCGGTTCTTTCTGTCAAGAAAGGCAACAACAAATCACAAAGATGAGCTAGAGTTTATTACAATGTTTTGACATTCGTTTTGTAATTCTAGGAATTCAATGTCGGACTCAAACCTGTTCTGGAGGATCATGTTTCTGCCCGTGAAGAGTGTAGACTTTCTTCTCTCTCACTTTTATAGTTGTCTTCTTTGTTGGCTCTGAAGACGACGAAGTCGATTTGGATTTAACCTTCAAACATTTCCCAGAAAAGAAAAAATACAACTTAAACAAGCAATCATCGTAATCAAATTGAATGCAATGAAATCATCGTAATAAACCCACCTAACAAACACACATTGAAAGCATTTATCAAAGCATTGCAACAACATCAGAGGTACCCAGAATGTTCTTAAACCATAAAACAACTTAAAAGCTCAAACTTTTACATTGTAAATGTTGAAGAGTGATTGGTACCTCAGATTTTGTCGAGGCAGATTCTACTCTCTTCTTGACAGCTGAAGAATCCCTTTTTCCCTTGGAAGAACCATCTGGGGCACTTGATTTGGGCTTCACAGTGGTGTTTTTGATTTCCGTGGCCATAAACAATTATCTAAATTTAGATTAGATCAGATTGACGCTTCTTTTATCCTTGTTAATTTTCTCAATTTCATTCACTGTTACACAATTTCATCGTCATTTGTCTTTCTTCAGAGTATTTTTCTTCTCTTGAAACCATAAAAAAAAAACAGGTTGTTTGTTTAACTGCCATGCTCCTACTGAGGAACAGAAGATGTCCCTTTCGCTAAGGTGAACGTAAGAAGTATGTGATTGTATCCCTGACTGGAAAGACTTTTATACCCTTTCAATACGGGTTTGTGAGTTATGTTTATCACTAACGTTTTTATAATTTCAAATATTTGTTATAAAACTGCTATTCAATTTTGTTCTTTCCTTTTCTACTTTTGTTGATCGAAATTTTTGTAAACTAAAAAGTTATTATTTACCTAATTACACCGAAAAGTTTGTTTTACTCATCTCAAATGCATGATATGGATACATTTGAGAAGTTAAATAACATATAAATAAAACTTAAAGAAATTACAAAAATAGTAAATAATAAAAACAATTTATTTCATGTCACTTCATCATCACTTCAAAATGTATACAAACTCATTCGTACCACATACTAGAGATTCTATTATTAGACAAATTACCATGAATTTCATTTATTTATTATGAATATGTCCGTATCTTAATAAGTAAAGAATTTATATTAATATAAACATAACGAGTATTTAGTTTTTTGTATAATTTACTTCTTTATATAAGCACAAAAGGATAATTAACATTAGGTAAACCTTTGGAATGAAGAAAATATTAATATATTAAAATTTGTGATTATTTTATGTATAATAATATATGATGTGATATGAAAATATATTTAATAACTATATTCAACGCGAAATTATCAGAGTTTATTATTGATATTGGTATGTTCAACTTTGCATTTTGAAACTAAATTTATTATAAAAATAAACATTTTAATTTATTCTTGTTGTCTCTTAATATGAGATTATAAAATTAATTATTTATCTTTTGTTTGTTACTCTCTCACACACATACATACACACAGAAATTTTTTTGTTTCACAATGATTTTTTGTATAAGTATTTTTAAGAAAATAAGTGTTTCTTAAAAGTCAAAATAAATTAGTATATATGAACTAATCTGTAGAAATTCTTTTATATAATTTATAATTAATACATAAACTAATTTTGACTTTTTGAAATAAATATAAACCATTTTTACATAATAGTAATTTTGAAAGATAAAAAGTGATTTTGGATTCTATATTTTAGAGTTGTTTATATCACTCTTGGAAATAACAGAGAAAGAAAAAATTGAAATTTTGGGAGGTAAAAAAACAATTTATGGGGTGCAGCAAAGACTGACTTAATTTGTTTGAGGCCCATATTTTTAGGCCTAAAAGAGAAAAATATATAGATAAAAAAAAAAAAACATCTCCATGCTCATTCTCTTTTTGGTTCCCTCCCTTTACAATGTTTTAACATTGATTCATTCCCGCGCACACAGTTTCAGTTCTTGTTCCTTCCTGTAATTGCCTTTGGTAATTCTTGGCTCTTTGTTTGCTTCTTCTCGAAGGTTCTAAGCCCAAACCTTTCTTAGACTATTGAATTTAACTTGGCTGCATCAAATTTATCATTTCATCTGTTAGTGTTTTTTGTGTTCATTGCTGCATCTCTGCATGTATTCCTAGCCTTAATCTTTTTTCTTCCACTCAATTACTTCTTTTGATGACGGTTGCTTTCTCTGATCTGACAACCTTTTGATATGGTTTTCTTATATGTCATGCTGGAATGCTTGTTATTTTTGTAATTTGTATTGCGCTGTAATTGAATTAGGGTTTGTTGATAGTATGAAGTTGCGATGATAGTGTGAGGGTTCTTATGGTTTTCTTTGTGATCCAAGGCTCAATTAGGACTGTGTGATTGACTCTTGGATTTTGTTTGTCTTGAAATTTTGTCTTCCTTAGCTTCTCTTGAGTGTGACACGTGCGATGATTGGTTAGTTGGTTATGTTATGATGAATTTCATTTGCAATTCCGATTTTAGTGTCAGCCTGAATTTTGAATCTGTTTTACTAATTTGAAGGTGATACAGTGTTTGCGTAGTTAATTTTACAGGTACCTTATATTTGATTCTAACATGGAAAGGAAGAAATTTCTCTAGGGTGATTATGTATGTGAACTTTGGGTACATGAGTGCAATCTGATAGCATGTTCGGATTAGTACCCTTTGACTTAAATTTATGTTATCTGTTTGGTTTTGTGACGTCAGAACAGTGGGTACTGAAAGCAAGCCTGGATTTTTTTGTTTTATGAATTTTATGGTAATACTTGATTTTCACTATTCTTGACCCATTGAATCTCTTAAATTGTTGTTTCAGTGCCTTCTCTTTGTTTTTTGCCAATATTTGCTGTTTTGACAACGAGGATTGTTTTCATTACCATCGGTTTTGGGAAGGTTCGGCTATGATGAAAAAGGGTAGGTCACAAGAAAGTAAAGTTGCGAAGGCTTCTGCAAAGTCCAATCTAAAGACAGGATCCATTCGAGTGAGAAATTCTCCTAAGAGAACAAATAAGTTGGACCTCAAAGCAAGAGGTGATGCATTTTTGTTTTGGTTTCATATTTTGGTCCCTCTTAATGCACTGGGTTTGCTGTGCCCTAGAAGAAATAAACATTTTATTTTCTTGGACGTGGGGACACTATTCAATTTCATAGAAATGTTCAGTTGCCACTATCTTGTTCATTTTGTTTAACAGTTAAATATTTTACTGTTTAGGATGCAGTGAAGAGTTGTTGAATGATAAAGAGAATCGACATTTTGTGTTTAAGGAACCTATGAGTATGGGCTCAGAACTTCTGAACAAAAATACCTTTATCACAGAAAATAGAGGGGCTATCGAACTTCATCCTGGAGAAATGCCCACTTCCTCAAAAATAAAGTTACAACTTTTCCCAATTAATGAAGGAACTCGCATAGGACTTGAAAAGGTCACTGGGTGATTTGTGTTTCATTTTGGTAGCTTTGGATATATTTTATGTCTGTCATAGTCTACATGGAGCAGGTCTTGATGCTTCGATTATTTTTCTTTTCAGGATGGGCATAATCCTTATTTGGAACTCACACTTCGAGGTCGAAAGAAAATATCTTCAATATTAAAACACCTTGGAAAGAAGTGGGGAAGTTCCAGTATAGCCGAAGGGGAGCTTATACTTTTCCCATATGATGTTATGGAAACTCTATCTGACTGCAGAAGATGGACCATTTATGACAGTGGTACAACTGCCTCTGCTGTTTATGCTGCTGTAGGAAGCCCTGCAATTTTTCGGTTGAAGTATTATTCTGATCATCTTCTATCTCATGTTTCCTATTTTTATTTGGGAATTAGGTTGTTTATAATTATTTTGTTACTTGTTCTCTCTTTAAGGTATGGCTGGTTCTATGCACATGAACCCAGATCTTCTGGTATACCTTCAACACCAACTCTCGATAAGCCTGTTGTAGCTGGAGGCGCCTCTGCTAAGTTAGAGGAAACTTTATGTTGTGAACAGGACATGGTTGAGGTAAGCAAAGAATACAGAGAAACTGATGTGGGCTTTGCGGTAAGTGAAACTGTGGCTCAGAAAGTAGGAAATGCAGCTGTTGATCTTATGAAAAGCTGATAGTTCTATATTTTGCTGTGCATTATAATAACTTGCTGATAGTTATATACGTTGTACACAATTTTATTGCAGGAGATATGGGTCTTCTGGTTGATCTGGTTTACAAATTTTAGTTTTATGTGTGATTCAAAGAGCATCAAAATGGTTTTTATGATGATTTGCTTTATTCAATCATAAGTACTGGAAAAGTTTTGGAACGTGGTATACAAATTTATAAAATCACTTGGTCACTTTTTGTACATATGCAATTCCTAGTTTTGAAACTTTATAGGATGCTTTAGAAATCCATGGTTGGTTGGTCCTGAATTTAAAATGAATTTTGAAAGTCAATCATCTGACAGTTTTAATATGTTCTAATACAAGCCTATTTTCTAATGCATTTGATCATAAATATTTGTTTTCTAAAATATTAATGTTTGTTCTAAACTAGGATAATGAACCAAGAGTAAGCAGTGGTCTTCAACAGTCATCATCTCCATGGCTTGATAGTCTAAGCAATATAAGCATTGGGGCCTTCCTGTCTGAAACATCATTGTTTGGTGGGCTTGATCCAAAATCATTTGCTGCCATACAGCCATGTGATGTAACTTCTGATTCATTGGATGCTTTTATTGCCGCCAAAATCAATAGTCGTCCAGTTTCAAGACTATCTGCTGAAGACTTGCGCCCATCCATATTGGATGCTGAAGAAACATGTCATGCATTTCCTCTTCAGAAATTATCTTCCCCAACAGATGTGCTGACAAGTCGTAGAAAGGATTATTCAGTGGCATGCAGTCCGGATGTTTCTTCAAACTTGTTAAAGTTGTCTAATACCGAAAAGGTCAGTTATCCGTCTCTGCAATGTGAAATAGTTTCATGTAGCTCAGCTACCCCGTTCTTTTCATAAGATAACCCACAAAACAAGTTCTTTAATTTTTTAAATCTTATTTTGGGAGATAGGTCGCAAGATAGGTAATAGTTTTTTCTTTTTTTTTTCGAGCTTTTTACCAATTTAATTAACTGACTTCGAAATAAAGGAATTTATAACATAGCCCCTGATTTTGATGAGTAACTTTGAAATAAAAGATGCTTTTGAGGAGGCAATGTATACCATGATATATTTTATGGCAACTTCATAAATACGTAGTATTAGCAGGGCTTATATGAACATAATTTGCAGTTTCAAATGAACCTAAGGCTTCACAAAAACTTGTCTTGCTAATAAAGTAACTTCAAATGTTGCATTGGGTCTCGGATGGAAATTGAACTTCAAATTGACGTGGGAATGAGATTGTGTTTTTATAGCAAGACTATTTGGAGTCGTAAGGATGCTTCGTTGTCCATCATTACTCATTGTATCTCGTGGTTTTGTTAAGGTCAACGATCAAGATGAACCTTCACCGAATCCTCCATCTGGGAAGACTCAAACAGACTTGTTGCTTTCTTCACGCCCATATGACGATGAAAGAAGTCTTGGGTTAACAGACATCAACTGGGTATTTAATTTCCTCATTGAAGCATTATAATGTTTATTATGTTTAATATCTTGATTTCTGATTTAAGTAATGTTCTATCTGAACACAGAATGAATCTATGGGACCGTTTGATCTTGGCATGCCGGCTCAAAAGCTTATAGGCGGAGACAGTGTCAGCATTGGCGGATTAGTTAAATAATCAACTTAGGTGCAGAATTTGTTGACCAAATTATTCTTGTTTGAGGACACGTTCTTAGGAAAAAGAAGAAAAAGGACATTTTCTGTACATAATACAAACACTAGAAAAAGGAAAGAAAGATACGAGCCTGATAGAATACTAATACTGTGTTGTCAGGTTTAAAAACCACAATCGTTGGAGGAACTAATGTTCAGCTCTTTTGCAGTGGCTTCGCCGCGGTCCTATAATTTTGAAATAGTTCATCAACGATTTGGTTCTGTATTTCAACTATCCTTAGTGCTGATATGCTGAAATGTAACTAAAATGGTCATGCTGTACTTTTGAACCTTTCATATAACCCTTGAATAAACTATACCTTATTCGGTGCGAATTGAAAGAATCCAAGTGGAAAGAACGTGATTGCTATTCAAAAGTAGATTTGGTTGCTTAGGTTTGCAAATCCAAACAAGAATTTCAGGCCTGTTATTTTCGAGTAGCTTGCATTATGAGCTTCAGGTTTGTACATAACTAACATAAAATATGTATGGTTTATTTTATTGTATTGTAGCTTTATTTATTTTTTGTTTAATTTCTTTATTTTAAGTTTTGTTACGTGTTTCTTATCTCATTAGAAAAATAAACACTTTAACTTTTGACATTAATATATATATATATATATATATATATATATATATATATATATATATATATATATATATATATATATATATATATATATATATATATAATACTCTTTGCGTTTTTAAAATATGTTAACATATCCTATTTTTTAATTTTTATTTTGTGGACGTCCAATCCATTACTTTAACTGCTTTATCAGTGAAAGAAATCAAATAAATTGAGAAAAGGTAGCTACGTCAGCATTCTCTTGGAGTTTTTTTGGAACTGCATTGCATTCATAGATAATACAGTTGTTCTTATTAAATTAACTGACACAAGGTTCACAATTATAAAATGGTGAAGTAATTTTTAATAACAGCTAAAAGATCTGTGTTTTTTTTATACGAAGAGCTTCAATGAAAAAACGGTAGTTACACATGCAATAAATGATGGATGGATAAAATTTTAAAAAACATGTTAACCAGAGGACACATTACTTTATACATAAATAATTTATTGCGGTATTAATCCTTTTTTTCTTCTTATTTATAGTTTTTTTTTAAAAATTTATTGCATATATTCCAGAAGAATGGCGATTTTTTAAAATAAAAAAATAGTGCTCATCATAAAAAAAAAACGGAAAATAATGTAAAAATTGGTGTAGCTTTGAAGATGAAGAAATAGTCCGAACCAAATCATTGTTGACGGAGAAAACTATGTATCCCTCACCACCAACATAGTTACTTCCTATATTTCAATTCTCACTCTTCTGCCGGCCAAAAACTCTTTCCATCTAATTCTAGCAACCATTTTTTTTCCCTTTATTCATTTAAATATTTAATTTCTTATATTTTATATCCTTCTTTTCCTCATTTTTTTAAAAGTCCGATTTCTTTGAGTTTAGTGCTTAGAGATTTCACACCAATAAAAAAAACTAAACATTTTTTCAATATTTAAAAGACTGGTCTTTTTTTTTTTATTAAATTTAAGAGATATAAGGATATCTACATAAAAGATTAATAATTTGGTTAGCATTTACTTTTATAATTGTTTTATAATTATAGTGTCTGGTTAAGTTTGTACTTATATACTACTATATGGTATATTGTGATCTCTTGTTATGAGGGAAACAAAAATATCGCAGTTTAAATTCATCGTTCGATATGGGATGCGTTAACTCCAGATATTCTCCTGATGGAAACGCTGAGAGAAGGTTGAAACGAAACAAAGAAGATGCAACGAAATCACTGATCCACAACAAGAAGGAGCATTCATCAAACAGGTTGAAAGAAAAGATAGAAAGAGATAATAGTAATAGTGATGCAAAGGGTGATGCTAGAAACGATAACAAGAGTGATGAGGTTGGTGAGAATGTTACTCAGAGATCTGAGGTAAAGAAGAATATTGGTGCACACTCTGAGTTTGTGGAAGGTTGGCCAAAATGGCTAGTTGATAATATCCCACCAAACGTGTTGGATAGCTTCGTTCCTAAGAGTGTTGATTCCTATGAAAAACTTGGAAAGGTAGATACCACTATACACTTCTAAATTATAATATCTCCTTTTTCATTTTAAGTATGGATTCTTTTGAAAAAGTTATCTATCATTTGCATTATTACATCAATTACACTTTTATCATCTATATATGCATGAGTATATGATTTTTAAATAATTTATTATAGGATGGAAATAAGAAATTCTGCAACTATTTTATTAGAATAAACTTGATCATATTTGTCACTTTCTACACAAAAAAAAGGAAAACACAAAGTAACATATCTACATTTCATTTTCTAAACACGTGTGTGTAAAGTTGCATGTAAGTAACACTGATTAATTAGTTGATAATATTAACAAATTCGTACTATATGACACAGCTATGTTTTATTCTAGTATTTATTCAAAAATTTCTTTAAGGCGTGTGATTTCTGTGTTTGTTTTAATAGAGTTCAGATTTCAAAAGCACGTTCGAGTATATTCGTATGTGGTTGGATTGAAAGTCAGACCATTATTTAATGTGAAAATCTTCATTGTAGTAACTTAATTTTTCATGTTAATTTTCACTGTGATTATTGTATTAGGATAAACTTAAATTTAGGAGTCATTCAACAGCTTTTATGAGCAGTAATATTTTAATGTTTTAGAAGAATAAAAGTCAAGAGGTTAGTGTGTTACGTTTTGGATATTAATGATCATTATGGTGCTGTATTTTTGTAATAATTGGAGGCATTATGACTTGGAGATGAAAAGACAAAGGTTGGTCCTGTAAGTTGTAATGTGCAGTTGACATAAAATACATAGACAAAGTAAATCATTTTATACATAGAAGAGTGATTTGGGTAACAAATTGGTATCAGAGCCAGTTAGCATAGTGTCTAAGTGCTTGAGAAAAAGTCAAGGATTTAAAGAGCTTGAGTGAGATTGCCAACCTTGCAAATAGTATATCCTTCTTGTCTCAATTGACAAAGAAAGCCAGCCATGACAACTAGAGTCTGTAGATGATGGCTCTTGGTTCCCAAGACATGCGGGATGTACTTAAAATGGGTACCAAGAGTCAATAGACAATTGTCCAAGTTGCTATGCTGAAAAAAACGTGAGTAAAGGAGAAAACAACCATGTACATGTTGTACCGAGCCATGGATGAGTTTGGCTTTGAAAAGATAGCAAATGCTATATCTTCAAAAGAATCGCAAAAGATATTGGAAAAGACATATAAAGAAGATGATCAATGACTTCAAACTCTTAGAAGTGAGTTCGAGAGCTTGAGGATGATGGAGATGGAGGGCATAGCCAAGTACATAACTCGGGTTGAGACTGTGGCAAATGAGCTAGCCCATTAGTATAAAATGGGTGTATAAGAAAAAGAACAATGCTAAAGGAGAAGTTGAGCGATATAAAGCTCGACTTGTAGTGAAGGGACACAAGCAAAAGAAAGGAATTGACTACGATGAGGTATTCGCCCCAACGATGAGGATGGGAACAATTCGACTGCTGATCTCCTTAGCAGCCCAACACAAACGGACGATCTTATTGATGGATATGAAGTTGGCATTTCTCAATGGAGTCCTGGAAGAGGAAGTATATATTGAACAAACACTCGCCTACATGCGAAGAGGAGAAGAAAAGAAAATACCAAGATTAAATAAGGCGCTTTATGGCTTGAAGCAAAGATTAAAGAAGGCGCTTTATGGCTTGAATCAGCCCCTCCAAACATGGAATGAAATAATTGATACTTATTATAAGAATAATGGGTATGAGCAATGTCCATATGAATATGCTCTATACATAAAAAAAATATGAGATATAATGATTGTTGTCATTATTGTCGTATATGTTGATGCTCTAATCTTCATGGGAAGCAAAGCCAAGCTGGTTAAAAAATTTAAAGAGGTCATGAAGAACTAGTTTAAGATGACCGATCTGGGTCTTATGAAGTACTTTCTTAGTCTGGAGGTCATTCAAGGAAATGAAGGCATTTTTGTGTCCCCAGGAAAGGTATGCGGAGGAGATTTTGAAGAAATTCAAAATGACAAAATGTAACCTAGTTTCCACCCCAATGGAACCTTGTACAAAATTGTCTAAGTATGGAGATGAAGACCGAGTTGATGCAGGAAAATATCGAAGTCTAATTAGAAGTCTAAGGTATCTGGCAAATACAAGACCAAATTTGATGTTAAGTGTTGGGATAACAAGTCAGTATTTGGAAGAGGCGAGGTACTCTCATTGGAATGCTCTAAAACGAATACTAAGGTATGTGAGGGGAACAATGTCACTCAGCCTGTTATATACCAATCAGATGATTGTTGTCTTGTTGGCTACTCTGACAGTCACTAGTATGAAGATGTTGATGATCGAATAGCACGATGGGATACATTTTTTTCATGGAAAACATGACATTATCCTGACTTTTGAAGAAGCAGCCTAATGTAACACTGTCAACCTGTGAAGTTGAGTACGTTGCAGCATCTTAGAGTGTATGTCATGTCGTTTGACTTAGGAATCTTCTAAGCATGCTGGAGGTGAAGCAAGAGAAGGGGATTGTGATTCGAGTTGATAACATGTCGACCATTGAATTATTGGTCAATTATGAAAGCAGCAAGTATAATGATGTCCGATTTCACTTCATCTGAGAACAAGTAAAAGAAGGAAGTGTGGAATTAGAACACGGGAAGTGAATGCAAGTTGCTCATATATTCACAAAGTCATTGCCTATTGTGTTGTTCAATAATTATAGGAAGCTGAAGGATGAAAGGATTTAAGTTTATGGAGGAAATTTGTTAGGATAAATATTCAACAATTTTTATGAATATTAATATTTTAATGTTTTACAAGAGTAAGCGAGGAGGTTAGTGTGTTATGTTTTGGGTATTAATGATTATAGTGCTGTGTTTTTGTAATAGTTAGAGACATTATTGCTTGGACATGAAAAGCCAAATGTTTGTCCTATAAGTTGTAACGTGGAGTTGAGATGAAATACATTCGAAGTAAATCAATTTATTGTTTTTGCTAACATTTTGTTTATTTAAAAAGAATTAATTAAGAAACATTATACCACCTCCAACCCAACATTTCTTGTTGATTATTTTTTCTGTTCATTCCTGATCTCACTCTCTATTTATTCTGTGATTTCCAAATCCACGATAGAATTCTTCTGAGGGGAACAACATTGTTTCTTCATATTCATTGCATGGAAATCTAATGATGCTGTGTTGTATGCAATACTTTGTGACCGTTCAAGGATTTGAGAGACTAAAGCAAATTTAAGAATAAAGTTTTTTTTCTTGGAGGCCTAAGCAATTAGAATCAAAAAAATAAAATTGAGCCCTTTTCGTTCTGGAGACCTAAAACAATTAGTATTAAAGATATTGAGGTCTAAAACAAAAACTTTACGTGTTTTGGCCTCGAGTCTGCTCTGTTTGTGATTTGTTGTAGTTGTTTGAAGTTGTGATTTGCGGTTGCAGTTGGGGCATGGAACATATAGCAATGTATACAAAGCCAGAGATAAGGAGAGTGGAAAGATTGTTGCTTTGAAGAAGGTAAGGTTTGACACATCAGACCCAGAAAGCATAAAGTTTATGGCAAGAGAGATAATGATTCTGCAGAAGCTGGATCATCCCAATGTCATCAAACTCAAAGGACTTGCAACATCAAGGATGCAGTATAGTCTTTATCTTGTTTTTCGTTACATGCACTCTGATCTTACAAGAATCATCTCTCGTCCTACGGATAAACTCACTGAATCACAGGTTCCATTTCCATCCAAACTTTAACTTTGATGCATCATGGTATTGTTGTAATTTATGTTGTTCATGTTGTTGGTATTGTGATTTATGCAGATCAAGTGTTATATGCAGCAACTGCTTCTGGGGCTACAGCACTGTCATGAGAGAGGAGTTATGCATAGAGACATTAAACCTTCCAACTTGTTAGTAGATAAAAAAGGAGTGCTAAAAATTGCAGATTTTGGGCTAGCAAATTCTTTTGCTATAAAACCTGAAGGGCCTTTCACTAATCGAGTGGTGACACTTTGGTATAGAGCTCCTGAACTCCTTTTGGGTTCGACAGATTATGGATATGAAATTGATCTCTGGAGTGCAGGATGCTTGTTAGCTGAGATGTTCCTTGGAAGGCCACTTATGCCTGGGAGAACAGAGGTAAGACTTCACTTGCATTGTAAGAAAACGGTGACATTTTTTAGCTCATATATTCAAGAAATCATAAATCACAATGTTGGATGCAGATTGGATGGTTCAAATATCATTTGCGTATTCTAAGTCTGATTTATGGAATATGAATTGTTTGAATGCATGAATGCATTAGGTGGATTCTCAATTAACTAAAGCAACTAGTAATACTAGAGATCCCACATCAACTATAAGTGATTGCAAATCTCACCTTAATAATTTGGTTTTGTAAGGTTGAATTAAACTTAAACTCATTATCTTAATATGGTATTAGAATCATAAGAGTCTATCTTGTTTAAGATTTGGACATATTGTATCACTTGCTATAAGACCTTCACGTACGATGTTCTCTGGTGTAAGAGAGTATGTTAGAAATTTCACATCTATTATAACTAAGACAAATCTCATCTTTAAGTCGGTTTTATAAAATTGAATTAAACTTAAACCCACTATTATAATACCTAATTATAATTTATTGTAATAAATAACAAATTTTGTATAGAGTGTGGTATTGTATTAAACACTTTTGTTTGTGCATGTAGGTTGAACAACTTCACATGATCTTCAAACTTTGTGGTACACCTTCTGCGGACTATTGGATTAGAAGGAAGCTAACGACGAGCTTATTTCCACCACTACATTACAAAGCTAATTATGATGAGAATTTTAAGGATTTTCCTTCCTCTGCTTCTGCTCTCTTGACTACACTTCTTCATCTAGACTCTCATGCACGTGCCACAGCTGCTTCTGCTCTTCAAAGCCAAGTCAGTTAGTTTTCTCTACCTTGCTTCTTGCATGTGCAGTTTGATCAATTTCATTTCATCTATCTTTTTATACTGAATGACTTATACAATAACTCTTGAAAGATGTTAATATATTTGACAATTTTCTTAATATTTAAGATGTTAAAGGGAGTCTTTAAAAAATAGCTCTAGCTTTTGTGATCATTATACTTTTAGTCAAATTTCAGATCTCTGGGTTCTGACATTCTCAGAAATAGATAGAGAATAAACTAAATTCAGAATTTTTTTAAATTTGAAGACTAAGTATAAAGATCTTCATCATTAAATTTGCTGCATATATTATTGATTCGCAACAAGATCAAGTCCTGAATTAGTCTCTTGATATTTGCAGTTAGCAAGGATTTTTTATTATATAAATTAATTTTCAAGTCTCATACCTATATACTTCAAATTTCCTTATCTAATATGAACTAATATAATTTCCTATATATTACATCAATTTGTCCTAAAATCTTATTATCTGAAATTGCAATTTAGTAAGTGATTATCATTGTATACAGTTTTTCAAGTCAAGTCCATTAGCATGCGACCTTTCAGCTTTGACAGTAATATACAAAGACGAGGATGAATACTCACAAACAAAAAGAAGAAAAAGGTACAATCTATCAATTTATCTATATATATATCTATATATATATATATATATATATATATATATATATATATATATATATATATATATGAAATTAAGATGTTATCAAAATTTATGAGATTGGTTGGCCTTATCTTATCATTTATTTATTAATAGTGTTAGACAACAAGCGTAGAACTAATTATGTGTTCTTGAAATTGATAACTTGTTTTTTCATGACAAATTAAGGCGAAAGGGTCTGAAAAACAAAGGGCATGTAGTTCAAACATGTGCATGCAATATGAACCAATCACATAAGAACAATACTTGTGAACAAAGCAGGAGAGACTCAGAATCATTCAAAGAGGTAAACTTCACAACAGATCCCACTAAGCACTTTGATCATGTTGCTAATATTTGTTTCACATACTTTTTTTAACATTCTCTAACAAAATCATGCTTTAATTTGATTATTTAAGGGACTATTTTGTTATGTATAATGAAGATAGTAAGTCTGAACTTACAACTTCAAATTATATCTGTCTTCTTCTATATGGAATTTTTATAGACAGATATCAGTTACAGGTTTGTATATATTCTTTGTTGATCAGTTTTATTTAGTTTCCAATCTTAGATTTGTTTCCTTCTTTTGCTTAATAATACTTAATCTAAGTCTGCTGCAGATGATTAGTGATGTATAGTGACAAATGTGCATACTTAGTTTGAAGAGAAAAAAAAAATCAGTGTTTTAGATATTGAGAAACTATTTCTTTCTCAAATCACAACTATAGTGATGTTTGTACTATCCATTATAACTTTTATGTGGTTTTGGTTGTGACAACAGAAGAGTGTGGCACAAGAGATTAAAGGTGAAGAAATTGGAAAAAGTGAAAGCAACATATGGTCAGTTTTTATGAAGGAGAGGAGTATGAGCATGAATGCATCTTTATCACCAGTTTTTCTCTCCAGTGTGAGAAAATCCCCTAAAACAGAGGGCCATCCGAATGCTCTTAAGAACATAAGAAACTACACACTCTTACAAGCTTCAATAATTGATATGATCCATCGCAATGAAGGCAATGAAATTGGTCCGTTGCGTAAATCCTTTTCTGCGTTGGATTTTCGCCTTCCTCCAGACAAGCTATGAAGCCTCTACTCCCAGTTCAGAAATTGAGCCAACCACAAGTGATTTTCTAATTTCTGTTCTAATTCTCGTCGACTCAAGTCTGAATGTTATCTTGTGTATTTATAATTATTTATATCATTTTTCCCATGATGAAGATAAGCAAAGGAATCTTTTTTTTTTTTCTTTTTCTCCCTGTCATCATCTATCTTAAATTTATCTTTCTCTTCCTACTTTATACTGTTTTTGTAAAAAAAAAAATTATGTAAATTATGATGAACATATATACAATCACTACATAAAAAGGCACATTTTTTAAGAAGAAAAATACAGTAATAATAGATATAAAGACGCTCATTAAATGTTCATTTTTTTATGACTAACTTCATTTTATCACCCGATAATAATCAGCACCATAACTTCATTAGTGATGAGAAAATGTCACATAATTTATCACGAATGTAAAATATTAATAATATATTTAAGTTTCTTATACATGTAAAAATCAATTAAACCTCTAAAAGGTTGACACGTTTCATATTCACATTAGACAGCCTTTCTTAGAGAGAGTTAACATACAAGGGAAAGCTCTTCATGACTGACGTTCAAAGAAATCGGCACCATTCTCGACATCATCGGTTCTGATGGATCCACTTTGCGCCATTAGAATTCTATATACCCTCTTTGAACAAACCTCACCTAGCCTTCGGTCACCACCAACCAAACCTTCTGTCATCAAGTCTTTAAGTAAACATTCCTTCTCATGTTCCTGTGGCAATAAAAGCAGAATCTTATTTTTCCTTCTCATAACTTGTCATCCTTTCTTTTATCAGCAATTATTTGTCAATAAAGCAACTAAAAGATGTCAAACATATGACATTTCTCAGTGGCCAAAATTACTGCAATCAAATCAAGAAGGTCAAAAGAAAACAAAGTAAATCTTAATAACGCATACCGATTTACTAGGATCCATATAAACACTTAAGAGGGACTTCATGGTTGGGTATTTCTTCCAGATAGCAATAGCAAATCGTGGCTGAACCTTGGGGATAGAAACCAAACCTTTTAACCTGATCATGGAAGTCAAGGTGAGGAATGCAAGGATTGGACAGCAAGAGCTGAGTGAGAGATATTTATTGCCCAAGCCCCATTTACTCAACAATCAAAGAGACTGACTTATAAGTATCAATACTACATAAATGTTTTAGAACATTGTTGACTGCGTACACTGAACAATAAAAAACCAAATATTTTAGGTCAACCGGATAATATATCAAAACATTTCTTCTACGAAAGATTCAGTATCAAATAAGTGAGTGGAAGAAATGACAAATATATCACATACAAAATAACACAGGCCACCAAGCAGTAATTTCCTTTGGTTTTCGTCTTCTTTTTCTATTTTGTAGATTTGGAAACATTTTGATAGAAAAGAGAAACGGGTCGCAAAAGTGAGGAACATTTATACTTGATCTTGAATGAATGAAAAAGAAGCTGCAGAATCTCACTATCTAAGCAGGGTCTTCAGCTTATATTTAATTTAAGTAATAAACCGCATACAATGCACAAGGCTCCCACCAAACCGATCCGGTGAGGCCATGAGGGTAGATGTACGCAACTTTACCTCCAATAACCTAACTATCTCACCAACACTCATCCGCAAAGTAATAAAAGAACTCTCTCTCCCCAAATTAAAATTAAAACCAATTTCATCAAACACTGAGCTCATCTGCATATACTTTGTTAAATATATTTTTAAGTAACGAAAGATGCCAAGTGTTCCTTATGAAAAATTGTGAACAAGAAACATAATTAAAGAATTCCTTCAATTTGCCCTTCACCATTATCTGCACGGTTATTTAGTTAAACAATTACTTGCCTTTAATGTGACAGCATAGAGTCTAATTGTGAAGTTTGTTATGAAGTCATTTCAATTCAAACAATAGACGCCGTAGCACAAACTACAGTGCTTAAGTTATTACCAACTTGGAAGTCATATCACTTATTACCAATTTCAATCTGTGTCAATATTGTAAATAAATAAAAAATGAAAACTGAGAAAGAAAGAACAGTGACCCTTAATTTGGATATCTCGACAGTCTAACCCTTTAACAAACAAGTCGACAAGATATAACAGATATCAAGTACATGAGTAGATAAAAACAAAATCAATCAACGAAAACAAGGAAAGAACTACTTGTAATTAGTATTGAGTAATAGAAATAATCAGGTATTGGTTTCAAGAATATATGCAATAGAAAAAGATTATAAATCCTTTGAATGATTCAGACAAATAAATTCTCCTAATTACTAAAAAAAATTATTAAATTAAATTCACAAGTTCTGTTTTAAGTAATTAAATGCTAGCTTTTTCTATGCAATATAACAACATCAAAATCACTCACCACAAAGATTTCTTTATTAAATTCCGGTCAACACAGTCCTTTGGAATAAGGGCTCCATTTGCATATACAGATAACCGGGTTAACTTCTTTCTGCAGTTTAAACAGACAAAAAATGGTGTAACAGGAAAAACAGATAAATCATACAAGTAAGGAACATATATTCAGTCTTAAAGAAAACGCAGGCAGGTATTATGTCTTCAAGACACCACTAGTTCTTGTACATTTAAGTGATCTTGAAAACTGGAAAAGTAAATGCTTTAATGCAAATTTAAAGATAACAGTAAATTTTTTAATAAGATAGAAACAGCAAATAATCAGTAGACATATCAAATTTTATCCTTCAATGAATTCTGCATAACTGGTTTTACATGTAGAAGTAGTGCATATAAAACTGTTCTCCTTCCAAGATTGATAAGACACCAATTCGATATAAAAAATACTGGCATCAAGTACCTGAACTGACATGATGCCAAACTGCATGTCAAACCAACAACATGTTCAGCCAGTTCAGCCTCATCTACACACAGCCTGGAATGTACTTTGTTGAAATTAGTCGTTAGTTTTGCCAGAACCTACAAGACAATTTAAAATAAAAATGATAGACATGGTTTAGAAGGTAAAAAATTTTAACATGAATTATTCCTTGCCATTTGATGATGAAAGGGCCAGTTATTCAACCTCCTCAATAGGTGGACGTCTCCAACAACTATTGTTTTCTGGGTTCTTATATTTTTCCTGTTCCCTGGCCAATCATAAGAAACAAAGTTTCAACAAAATATGATGAAATAAAAAATGTTATACTGCAAGCAACTCAAGTCCATCTTGTAATTAAAATAAACGTTGAGAACAGAAAATGAGGTACACGTTCAAGCGTCTTAGTTCTCATGCAGGAAGGCCGGTAAAACAAGTTTCAAATTCCAACTACACTATTTTATGGATAAAATTTCAATAGAAAAGTAATGGTTTACACGAATGTTATTTACAAGTTAAAAAAGTTCACAAGGGTGCAAGTGAATACAGATGGCTGCCTGACCATTTTCTTAATTAGGGCCGTATCAAATGGGTGAAGACTGGTGATCGGAATTTAAGAGATTTATGAGTAATAAATGACTATGAATTAGGCAAAATTAAAGTTAATCTAAATGCATGTATACTGTAAAAAGGGAATTGAGTACTTATAACCTTTTTATTACATTATATTCCCTTAATTAGTTTTGGGAGTTTGATCAAAACCAATTAAGTTGTTAGGTCCTGGAGATGAATTAGCATATATAATATGCACACACTATATCAACACAGCACACTAAGCAAAACATAAATGTGACCTATTGATGGAAGAATTGAAGTATTAAGAAAATTGTAATATATCACTCACCTTTTATTAATGTAAGCCAATAACCTATTGGTAAGGTAACAAACTGTATAAGACGGATAAAGACTTCGAATGCTAGAGAGTTGATCAAAAAGAGAATCATTCATGACGAGATTACAAAATTTGTCAGCCTCATAAATGAGCAGGACATATGGAATCTCAATTCTTTCAGTAGAAAGCTGCACATGATAAATGAAATTGATATCAGTAGAAAAGAAGAATCCTCACAAATATATTCATCTTTGGATTTTGGAATATAAAGAAAAAAGTTTTAATCAGATAATAAATGTAAGTTCTCATACCCAGGATTAAAGTTTATCAATTGAATACTGTAAGGACGTTCACCAACAAGGCAGTGTTGGTTAGATATGGACTTGCCACAACCTTCCTCACATTAAAAAGGTAGCATATTAAAAAAAAAAAAAAAACTTAGAAGTGTTTGCTTATTATGAGTAATTGAAGTTAAAATAAATTAAGGTAAAAGAGAAACCAACATG
The DNA here is from genome assembly GCA_036885675.1 of Vigna mungo. Classification (NCBI taxonomy): domain Eukaryota; kingdom Viridiplantae; phylum Streptophyta; class Magnoliopsida; order Fabales; family Fabaceae; genus Vigna; species Vigna mungo. The sequence continues at coordinate 62,846,174 of CP144700.1, forward strand.
GTGCTCATGCCTAGTTTTTGGACCAGTGTGATTTACTGACTTATGGTTATGTCATGGGAACTTTCAGTTCTTAGGTTGGCTGATAATTAGAAAAGTACCTGCAATGGGCTAAATTATGAAGTTATAGACAAGTGAAAAGAAGCCATAATTCATTGAGGATAGGAGTTTCAACTTCATCACCCAATTGCATACAACTGGTCATTATCTCCATCTCCAGTACACTTAGGGCAATCCTAGACTTGAAAATGATTGAGAAATGGAGGGCTACATAAGTGTAACGAGAGGCTATCTGCAAACAAGGATGACGAACACAGTGCAACAAGGAGGACTACATAAGTGTATCAAAGCTGAATGGTGAAATAACTATGGATCACATAGTCCATATTTACAAAAATAGCCATTAAAGAGTTGAATTCAACTTGTTCATCTTATTGTGAGAGGAATTGGAATATCTTTGGCCATGTAAGTAATTGTCAATTATCAATTTACTTCATTTTACAGAATTTCATGTAAGAATGTCATACTAACAATCTTTTTTACAAAATACATTTATTCTAAAGAGAGTTGCAGACATGAGAATCAAAAGTTGCAAGGTTTGGCTCATATAAAATACACCCAGGCAATTAAAGAAAGCATTGATAACCATGATCTGACAGATGCCATGGTCTAATGATGTTGATGAAAAAAAATTAATGGCTATCAGGAGAAATGGCTAATGAAGATGAGGAAACTGTCCAAGAAGATAAATTGATGTTCAAAGATTTGACTTGGGGAGCTCCTCCCAAGAAGAAGAAGACGGAAATGAAAGTAAAAAGGAGGAGGAAGAGATTTACAAGAGAGGTTAAATTGATGTAGATAAGGAAGAAATGGCCAAAATTCAGCTAAAGGAGGTGATTTTTTAAGCTTAAGAGGCCTAAACTTGTTTGATTTAATTTTCCTCATTATAATCGTCAAATAAGTAAAAAGCCTTAATTTTTAATCAAAATATGTTTTATATTTAAGTGTTTATTCTTTTTTTAAAGCATATATGTGTGTGTTTGTGTGTGTGTATGTGTGTGTATATATATATTGAGTAATATAAACCTACTTAGGGTAAAAAAAAGTGGTCATTTCACTATCACTACAGTGTTTTGGGAGCAGCTGCTCCACGGCATTATCCACTGTTAACTACTATCATACTGATAAGAAAAAACTATTAACTACTATCTATGATAACATGTATCTAGAACTTCAACAATAAAAAAACAGTGAAATGAAAAGTTTATACAGCAAGCAACTGACATGGATATAGAATAGATAAAAAAAAATTATACAGATTATGGGTAGAGAAATGCTTAATAATACTGAGGGCATTTCTTACCTGTGAAATTTGTTCAGGAACTTTCATAGACCACAAAATGGACCCTGAGATTGGATTTGATGTAATATGGTATGTAAGCCCTTTTTCAGCAAACCTAGTAAGCAGATGTCCTGAAGCAAGGGAATAGTAATTTTGTATGAAGAAAGTCATAACTAAGAAATTGCCTTAAGTTTTGTTATGTAGTTATGAATTTAGATACGGAAGAGAACATTAGTTTTAAGAGAAAAAGAAACTACGTAGAAATGTTATCATGTACTTTTGTATTCAGATATTAATAACCTACCTCCAATCGAACCTGTTTCAACTACCTTTGCATCAATTTCTGCCACAATGGATTTTATTGCAAACTTCCCCTTTTCCCATTTTTGCTTTTCTTTTTCAATTTTTTTCAGTTCTGCAGCTTCAGCCTTTAGAGCAGCTTTTTTTAACTTCTCTTGCTGAAGAATAAATTTTCATGAGCTATCATATTCTGAATGATATAATAAAATGTAATCAGAGCTATAGACTGAAACACACTTCTTTCTGTAGTTTCTTATCCTCCATCAGGCGACTTCTTTCTTCTTTTGTCATTTTTGTTTTCCTCACTGCCTTGGTTGTGTTCTTTGAAGGAACTTTGGATTTTTTCATATTTTTGATGTTCTCCGTCTCCATGTCCATATTTTCCTGATTACAACAACCATAAAACTAATAAAATAGCATGACATTCTCTAAGATGCATGGAGCAAAACGCAAGCACAGCAAATCAACAGAATACACTTTTTTATTTGAAGCAAATACAAGTACAATAAACAAACTTCATACTATTGATGAAAGTAAAATAAAGATAAAGAATTAAATGCATGTGAAAAAGCACAACATAGAAAATAATGATAAAATAACTAAACTAACCACTCGTAAAGAAGTTGAATTTGAAAGGTCGTTCCCAAGCATTTCAGTTTGAGTAGCATTTTCATGCGAAATGTGCCTCTCTGTAATTTACAATTACATAAACAAATAAACAAAGCATTCCAGACAGTGAAGAACAAGTGTAACTGATCAATAAGAATATACCAGAAGAACTTCCAGACCCCGTTGAATCTGAAATCCATCTTGAATCCCTTGCTTCATTTTGATCTCGTGTACCCACTCCAAAATTTTCTAACTCGTTATCCGCTTCCAAATATATCCGAGGAGAACTTCCGGACCCCAACGAATTTGAAGTACATCTTGATTCTTTTGGTTCATTTTCATCCCATTCACCTGTTCTACAATTTTCTAACTCGTTATCCGATTCCAAACATACATGAGGACAACTCCCAGATCTCACTGAATTTGGTGTCCATCTTGAATCTCTTGGCTCATTCTCATCCCGTTTGTCCATTCCACAATTTCCCAACGTGTTGCCTGATTCCAAGAGTACACCAGGAGAACTTTCAGACCCCACTGAATTCGAAATCCCTCTAGAATCTCTCGGTTCAGTCTCATCCCGTTTGCCCATTCCACAATGTTCGGACTCATTATCTGACTCCAAACATATCATTTGACTAATCCCTGAACAACAAACAAACATAATCCAATCTGTTCAGCTCAAAATGTTCGTTCTCACGCAACAATGAAAACAAGCAATAAAAAAAATAAAAAATAAATAAAAACAACTGTGCAGAGAACATACAACAATCATAAAGCACAGAAAGTTCAACTCCACTAGAAATCCCAAAGATAAATTAGCACGTCCAAAACAAGTACCCTACCAATGCAAGTCTAAATTATGATTAAATAGTAAATTAATTAGCCTTGCAAAACGTAACTGCAGTGCTACATTTTACAACCACTGAAAACGAGTATTGCTCGAGTTCCAGACGAAAACAAATAACGGAAAATGCATCTTGAAAAGTAATAATGGGGCACAAAAAAGAGAAGGCGATAGAGCTAAAGTGGTAGCAGTGAGAGAAAGTGAATTGACCGGAGAAAATGTTAGGCGAAACCCTAGCAGTAGGATCGGAAGGCATGGTGCATTTGACGATTGCGACCTCGGAACCGAATAGCGCAGACATTGGAGTCTCGGGAACGATAGAAGGGGTGACGGATTTTTGAGGGGTTGGGTCATCTTCGATGACAAAAACGGTGCGGTTTGGGTCCGGTTCGGTTCGGCGTTTCTTTGAACGGAAGGGGAACGGCGTTGAGGGGTCTTCTTCTTCATCAGAAAGGATGATAGGGTCCATTATTGCGTTCGGCTCGACCACGGTGATTGGTTGTTTCCGTCTTCGAATAAGCGCGGCATCAGGGTCTCCACGGTGTGTTTGGTTACTACGAACATTTTTCAAAATGTTAATTTGATGTAATGTAAAAAAAAAAATAATAATAATAATAACAAAAATAAGTCATTAATTCAATATATTAGGAAACTGTGAGAGAAGTTTTTCTATAATTAAGTCAATCCATTTTTCTACAGAAATTTTAACTTTTCATATTTTAAAATTTTAATCTTAATTTTTTTAATTAATTTTTAGTAAATATATTAATTTAAATAAAATAAATTTGTTAAAAATATAAAGAAAATGAGTTTTCAGTTGTTAAAAGCTAGAAGATCTAAATATTTATTTACAAATGAGAAGATTGAGTATCAAGAAAAGTTTGTGACTCATTTGTAATTCTATCAAGTAAAAATTATTATAATATACATATACTTATGGAGCATTGTTTTATTTAGAATTATAGAAAAATGTTTTTTAACAATGTTATTCTATTCTTTAATATAATAAAATATTTATAATAAATTAGGATATAAAATTGATAATTACTTAAACATACGTATATTTATCAAGTATTGTTTTATTTGGAGTTAATCATAAAGATATACATATATTTTTATGTTTAACAATGCTATTCAAACTTTTAATATATATATATATATATATATATATATATATATATTTGGAATAGATTAAAATGTGAAAATTAATAATTACATAAGAATACATATAACTGTGGATTTTAAAGTTATAGAAAGATAGTTATTATTTAGAATTACATATACTTATTAGGAATAATATTTAGCAATTGATTTTCAAAAATAATTAACTTATAAATTTTGAATTGTAATTAATGTGTGATTATTTAAATAACTTGTCAGAAACAAAACTGAAGTTACGTAATTAATTATGTTTTGACTTTGATTAGATTTAGATAGTATTATTAAGGTTTAAACCTCTTTTTAGTCCCCAAATTATAAGCGGATGTTCAATTTAGTCTCCGCTTTTAAAACTGTCAACATTTGGTCCCTAAGTTATAAAACTTGTTTCAAATCCGTCCCTGCCGTTAACGGTGTTAAAAAGTTATAACGTTTAAGTGACTGTGCATGTGAGGTGTCCAATTATGGTTGACGTGACAAGCAATGACTGTTGTTACGTGTAAAATAAAAGAAATTGTTTGTGATTTTTTTAAATGTGGTTAAATTAAGATTGGGATAAAAATTAGGACAAAGTAAAATTGGGGCAGAGAGTGAAATTGGGGATTTTATTTCTCGAGGGTTGGGGAATTGGTACGTAGTGTTCGTTGTGTGATTCTTTGAGACAGAGATTGGTTGCTTCGAAGGAGATTGGTGTCGAAAGGAGCATTGTCAGCGTTTGTGGTGGGGAACGACTTCCTTGGAAGCGTGGTTCGTCAGCGAGGACTTCGTTCGAAAAGAAAAGTTAAAAGGTGTGTTTTTGATCACTTATTTCATGTTGCTGGGGTCCCCCATGGTAGTACGTTGTCTTTTTGTCCCCTGATATTGTTCTGTTGTGGTCCCCTACTGTGTGTTTTGTTGCCTTTGATATTGTTCTGTTGTGGTCCCCTACTGTTTGTATTTGGTCCCCAAATTGGAGAAGTAGGAATTGTTTATTCTGTGTTTGTTTGTTTTTTGTGTGGTTCATTCCTCTTTAATTAAGCATTACTGCACGTGTATAGTTGTTTGTCAAAAGTATAGAATTTAGTAATGTGTAATAGTGGGTGGTACCATGTTTGGAATTTAGTCTAACAGTGACATTTATATAGGCATATTATAGTTGAACAGTAACCAATATGTCCAACTGTGATATCGAGGTGGTGTTTCACCATGGGAGAAAGTTTATGATTATTGGGACATTTGGATATCATGGAGGTGAAACTAGTACGTTGATCATTGACCCAGATAGATGAAGTTTTTTTGAAATAATGACCATACTAAAGGAAATGGGCTATATAAATGTTAAGGAGTTATGGTATTCTCTGGGTAGCCCTGTATTAGAAGATAGGTTGGAATTGTTAAGTGATGACAAAGGTGCATGTAATTTGATAAATATTGCTAGAAGAGATGGTCAAGCTCATTTGTTTGTGGTTAACTTCATATCCCAACCTGAATATCTTTATACGATAGAATATCATAGTCAATCTGAGTTAGGTGAAAATCAAGGAGGTGAAGTTGAGGGATGTGTAGTTGAAGGAGGAGAAGTTGCTGAAGTTGAAGTTGGTGAGCCAGAAGTTCCTGAGGTTGGAGTTGGTGAGGCAGAAGTTCCTGAGGTTGGAGTTGGTGAGCCAGAAGTTCCCGAGGTTGGAGTTTGTGAGCCAAAAGTTCCTGAGGTTGGAGTTGGTAAGCCAGAAGTTCCCGAGGTTGGAGTTGGTGAGCCAGAAGTTCCTGAGGTTGGAGTTGGTCAGCAAGAAGTTGCTCAGGTTGAAGTTGAGGATGCTGAAGTTGAGGATGGGGAACATGGTGAACAAGGTCATGCAAATGATGCTGCTGATGTTGATGTAGTTGTTGAAGAACATGCTGAACTAGATGAGGATGCACATGGTGAACAAGGTGAGGCTGCTGATGTTGATGTAGTTGTTGAAGAGAATGCTGAACTTGATGACGATTTCCTTGGTGAAGAAAGTGAGGATGCTGCTGCTGAAGATGGTGAGGGGGATGTGATGCTGATGAAGATAATATTGATGATGGAGTGGGGCATGCTGAGGAAGACGACTGGTTAGGGGGAACTACAAGACAATGTAGTACTCGAAAGAAGCATGTCCAGCCAAGGGGAATTAGTGATAGTGAGTGAGAATCTGATAGTTGTGATAGTATATATTTAAGTGATGATTCAGACATTGAAACTTCTAAATTTGGAGATTTTGCAACCTTCAAATAGCCCATTAGTATGAAAGATCATAGATTACCCTAACCGTTAAGTGTATTGAGACATCGTTAACTTTGAATTTAGCTGTAATTTTTTTTTTTATGTTTTAAAATAATTAAATCCACGTAGTTGTGGTCTTTCTTTTTCCTTCCAATCAATGATCACAGTTTTTACTTAAGTCCTTATGAAATGCAAACATTTTACACATTTTACTCCAACCGTTAAGTGTATTGAGACGACGTTAACTTTGAACTGAGCTATAATTTTTTTTTTGTTTTAAAATCATTAAATCCATGTGGCTATGGTCTTTCTTTTTCATTCCAATCACTGATCACAGTTCACTCATTCCTCCACCCTTAAACCCTCAAACCCCCCAACTCACACATTTTCTCCCTCTCAAACTAAAAAATGTCGTTGTTGTCGACAGTTCAAAAATTATGACCCAATTGAGACAGTTCAAAACTTGAAGACCAAACTGAGATTTTCACACAAACATAAGGACCAAGGGAGAGATTAAGCTTAAAATAAAACATTCATCTCAGCATCAATTAACGCCGTTTGAGACAACTTAACAGTTAAGGTAAAATGTTTGCATTTTTACAAAAATTATGAGATCCAATTAAGACAGTTCAAAACTTAAGAACCAAACTGAGATTTGCACACAAATATGAAGACCGATGAAGGGTTTAAGCCTTAAAAAAATGGGATAGTTGTAGCTCTCTTCCTTATTTATTTTTCTCAAAATCAAAGTTTTTTTATTTTCGAAAACTTTACTCCTTCAGTCTAGGATCTTCGATTTTAAGATGAATATGTCGTGTTAACTTCTAAGATTACTTAAATTTTATTTGAATGTTATTTAAACTTACTATTTAACGTTTGTATTTGATATGTATATTAATATAATATTTAAAATTATTATTTATAAGTATTATTTTATATGTATTAACATGTGCCATAGTTAATATACACATGGAAAGAAAAACACTTAACACCATCTAACTGAAGATATCACTATATAGACTCTATTTAATATATATTAAGACTCAATTAATAGAATAAAAAATAAATATAAAAACGAAAACAATTAAATATTTAAATATAATAATTAAATTATCAATTAAAATAATATATATATATATATATATATATATATATATATATATATAATATTGAAATTAGATAAATCCATCTAACATAATAATCCTATTAATCTGCTTTTAAATTTCACATTGAAAGATACTCTTTTTTTACTAAAATCAAATTGTTTACATTCAAATATTTGAATAAGGATAAACTTTTGAAATAAAATTATAAATAAATTGATAAAACAAGAATAATATATGTTTTGACTATAGTTATGATTAATCATTATATCTAAAATGGTATCAACTTCAGAGTCTAAAATATTTATTACTGTTTTATCTGAAAATTCTTAAAAGATTAAAAAAAATGATGTATTTAAACCATCATTAATCTCGACTCTTAGTATATTGGAACAAATCATTTGTCAAAGACTAACGAAGTTTTTGTCCTCAGAGACAATATCCTGATAGCTTATTCTGATACATATAATATTTTCACATTAATTAATAATAGAGATAAATTTAAATACATATTTTTTTTAACCTTCTCTAATGCCTTTTAAAACAAAACAAAAAATGGACAAAAATTACAAATAAAAAATAATTTATATATAATATATTACTTTAATCATCTTATATGACGAATTTAAGATCGAAAATATTACCATCGAATATCAAACAAAATCTCAATTAAAAAAGTTATTATATATATATATATATATATATATATATATATATATATATATATATATATATATATATATATATATATATATATATATATATATATATTACGGGAATCGGTGTGATGTGTAAGGAGTAGTGTGGTTGAAATGTTAAGTTGATGTATCTGACATTGAGGTAGCATGGACGATTAGTAGAGGAGGAACAAAACATGTGAGTTTGTGCCCTAAATGGGTATGCAACACAGACAAGTAAAAGCAAATATGCATGCATTCTCATCCATCATTCATCATTCACCATCTCAATACATCAATCTCACCTTTTCTATGCATCCACGCGTTTGGATTTTATGGAACAATGCATGACCCACCTTCTCTCACACCTTACCCAAAATCCCCACATATACATACACATACATGCTATCATCACCATCACCTCAAATATATATTATCTCAACTATACACATTATAATCTTTAATATATATATGATCTTATTTTAAGAAAATTATTCTCTTAACTAATATAAAAAATATCATTACTATAATTTTCTATATAAGGGAAGAGAACAAAGTTTTGTACTTTACCTCATTGAAAAAATAAACAATAAAAATAGTATTTACATAATTTCTTTTTCTGTTTAACTCTTTTTCACACCACTCAGAGACTACTACTACAACCTGTCACATATGATCAGTAATTTTAGTAGTCAGATTTTGACAGACACAATACATTGTTTTATTTTTAATATTTTTTAAAATTTTGTTAAAATCTATACAAAAAAATATAAATGCAGCGTATATATGAAAATAATTCACAATTCACTTTTATCATTCCTACTTGGTGTCCCAAAATAACTAAATTTGAACAATACAAGTACACTTAGAAAAAACTTTAGAAGGGTTTTGAAGATATCTACATTGACTAAAAAAAATTTTAAGCCATAAAAATTACTGTATCATGTATATTTTTAATTTATTTCTTTTTGAATATTTTCACTCAAATAATGTGGTTATTTCTAATGCCCTTTTTCATCAGTATTATATATCCTCTTCAAGCCAAAAATTAGGTAAATATTTAGTTTATGTATGGGAAATAAAGGGACATTGGAGCCCCACAATTAGATTAATGTGGTGATTTTTCATCACATAACAGTGTTCAATAACTTATCTAAAAATGATTGGAGCAGCATCAATATGAGTCACATCTATTTTCTATTTTTAATCATTAATGCATCTTTTCCTTTCATGTTTAGCTTCATTAGAAGTAGCTGGCATGATTAATTGAGAGATATGAAAAGACGATGGAAGAGTTAACGTTCAATCTAGTTAAATTAACTTTTGTTGATTTACACTTGGATTCACCTATATTAAGAGTTGAAACACAACATATAGACTTGTATACGTTTGATTTTTATTATTGTATGAATTATTTATTTTTATTCAAACTCAATCATTTCAATAACTTTTACAATAATAAATTAATTTAAGGTTAAATATGATTTTAATATTTAAATTTAGAAAGAAACTAGATTTTGTCACTATCGTCAAATTTAATACATTTTAGTTTTAAATTTTAAAAATAAATAAATATAATTATCTTAACTTAGTTGTATTAATTTTTTTTAACATGTCAGCGTTTTATAATGATATTTGAGTTATTTACATTTTTTTTTAATAATTCAACTCAAATATTAATCTAAAATACTGTTTAACAAGTTAAAAAAATTAACATTATTATAGAACTAATAACATAGTTAATCTAATTGATTTTTATTTGAAAAAGAGCACATTTTAATTTGAAAAAGAGCAAAAACTTTAGATGATAACAATTTGAAAAAAGAAGTATAGATGCTCTTTGAGAATATTTAAAGCTTTATCGAATATTTTATATTGGTGATTTTTTTTTCTAAATTGAAAATATAGAAATAAGTATAAAGATAAAAAATAATATAAATTTATATAGTTAAATGATCAAAATCTTATATATTATAAACTAATTGTTGATCTAATGAAAGGTCTGATGAATTCTTGATATTGGAGATTTTAGCCTCATGTATTCCTCTACGTCTCATTTTGACTTTGATTTATAGAGACTTAATGTTAAAGCATCGTTATAGGTGAAACTAATATACAAATTACAAGACCAACATTGAAAAACGAAAATATCCTTAAGATTGTGGTACATACTATGCTTATGTTGGACTTACTCAAATATCATTTTTAAAAGGTGGACATTATAAACTTATACTATATATATTAGATAGACAAAAGCTCATTTTAATGATATTAAAAACTTATATGTAAAGGTAGTTAGAAAAACTTGTACTAGTTAATTCATGTATTAAAATTATGAATGATAAATATTAAAAGCAAGTTTGAGTTAGATTTAGAGTTTATGATTTGTAACGAGAATTAATGTCAATGAATTTCAGACCTTATTAAAGTATATAAATTCAAAATATGTAAAAGAATTATATGAACAAATATAAAATTTATAATTTGTAGAATTTTAATTAGATGAAAAAAAAATTAGATATAGGTTTGATAAACTTTAAGTATCGTCTCAAAAATTAGAAAATTTTAGATAAGATGAAATGATTTGGAAAAAAAAATCTTAGAAGAATAGTTTTCTCATCGCAAGTGATAATTCAAACATTCTCAAATTAGTTATACTTTTTTTACACTGAAAGAAATAATATAACTAAGTTTTTGAATATTTTATTTGAAATCTAACGATTTAACCTACTATTATCATTCCAAGTAAGTGATATATCTGAGTAATACTTCACGGAGCTTCCATATCTTATAATGTAATTGTATTTCCATTATATTAGCCATCATTTTTTACAAACTTTGTTGAATCAATTTAACTTTTTCTTTTGTCATGAGCACTTTTAAGCCTTGTGTTCCATCTAGTGATCTGATGTGATCCTAAGTGATCAATACAATTTCAAATTTTCTTTGTAATTTTCATTATATTTCTAATTAAGTAGTTGAATAGTCACATGAAAAGATAGAAATCACAAAAAGGTGAATAATTGACGTTCTCATTCTAAAAAATAATGATTCATGTAATGAGAATTAAGGACAGTACAAGTATAAGAGTAAATTATTAGTAAATATTAAATATCACTTAGTGATTATTAAAGTGAAACTTAAAGGTTATTGTCTAATTAATCCCTATAAAAGGATACTATAATATAACGAGAGATATAAGGAGACTACTAGCTAGTGAGAGTTAATTACTAATAAATATTAACTACTACTACTTAGTGATAATTTGAAGTGAAACTTAAAGGGTATTGTCTGATTAATCCCTATAAGAAGATGCACTTATAAAATAATGAGATATATAAGTTTTAATAGAAGATTGAGTTTTGTCTTTTTGATAACTTTACGAAATTTTGAATTTTGAATATCTAAATTTGATTTTGTCGGGATAATATGTGACTATTAACTTTATTATTTATGATTAATCTTTTTATACTTTTTGAGTGTGTGTGGCAATATTCTTCCTCCAAACTAAGTTACTTTTCCTATTTTCTAATCGGTTTGGTCGTAAGAAGAGAATGAAAGATGTAAAAGATTGTAAATATGAACCCCCAGTAAAAAAAATTAAAGAAAAGTTTATTAATTTAAATAAAAAAATCTTATTTGTATTATGACAGAAATTTAAGACTGATTTTTGGTGAACAAAATGGTTATCTTATGAATGAAATATGTTAAAAAATTTGATGGTTATATATATATATTTAGTGTAGAATGGTGTAGAAAGTAGAGAATTGATGTAGAAATGTGCATAAGGTGTGATTGTACAAGTTATAAATGAAAGAAATTGATGTTTCATGGATTGCATGTGTTAGCATTGATGTCTATGATGTGTAAGGAATATTGAAATTCACGTATATGTTGAGATTGGAAAGGGGCCATAGGGAAATGTTTGGTTGAGTCCTTGTTTGATAAGCATACAATACCCTTAAATTATGGTGAAATAGTGTATTCCACAAAGGAGAATGGGGTCCCTCCCCTTCCCCAGAACGTTTCTTTGTCTTTTATGGACTTTGTGTTTTCCATGAAGGGTTATTTTTTGGTCGTAGATGATGCATGTTTGGTTAATTTCACAGTGCCAAGAGTAGAGGGACAGAAAATGCCAAACAAGTAGCATTGAAGAAATGGAACCACTTTTGCTCCTAAGTTAGATCCTGTTTTCCATGCAAAGTGTTGTCCCTTTCAAGGAAGACAAAGCAGGAGACATAGATTAGAACCACAATGGCAACAATATTTTCCTTGTCGTTAAGGGTTACGTTGTACCCTCTTAAGGGTAACTACTCCTATAAAAAGAGGGCAACTAGGCCATGTCTTATTACACACATTTTCATACCAAACACACTCCCAAGTTAATGGCTACATCACCAAATTACAAGCACTTACTTCTTCTTTTTCTGTTGCTTAGCTTCACCACCATGACAGCCACAGGTAATATTAGTTTACTTTTATGTTTACAACTCTTTACTTTCTCCAACTAATCAGGATTAGTACGTATTAATTCTGCATATCATCATATTGTAACTAGTTTTGGTTAATTTCTTGCAGCCAGAAGTTTGAGGGAGATTAAGGACGATGCAGTTAAGAAGGGTCAAACTGGTTTGTTTAAGCCACAACCTGAAAGTGCAGAAGAAAACAATGATGAGTTGGATACAATGGATTACACACCTGCAAAAAGGAATCCACCCATTCATAATTGAAGTTTTCCATTTTTTTTTCCTTCATTCATCTGCAGTCCTATATTCTAGGGCCTTCAATGTATAGATATTGTTTGTACTTTGAAGCTAGGAAATCCACACTTAAATCATGAACTTGTGTTTTCACAAAATTAAAACCAATCTACATGTTGCCAAATCGTGTATATTTTAAAGTGTTAAAGAATCTAAACGTGAGTTTTGAATAAACAGAAAAAAAAAAGACATATATATCTATCAACTTATCGTTTTAAGGATTTGAACTGAGAGTAATATTAACTTTTTAAACGAAATGAATTCATGTTTGATTGATGTAGTAATTTTTGGTGAATAATTTCTTTAAAAAATTAATCAAGAATTTTATAAGCAAGACATATGCTTATAATACTCACCTTACAGAAATTATATGTTTTTTCCAGAATAATTAATGCAGGCAATTTATTAAGAGTTGTCATGTTTGGAGAACAAGTTAAGTAAAAATGAGACTTATAATTTTGATTATGACATGTTGCTGAAGAACTTTGAGCCTCCGGAAATATTTGAAGTTAATTAGAAACATGTTAGAAGAAGGTTTGGTGAATATGAAATAAAGTTACTTAGATAATATGCAGATACAATTGATTTTCTCTTGAATCTTCAGCCACATATATATATATATATATATATATATAAAGCATATCTACAGTGTGAAGGACATGATGTGAGGAAAATGTCAAAAAGTTCAATAGTTATATCTGAATATGAATAATTCTTTTACTCCATAAATGGCATTCACACATGTTAATATGTAATACACATTTTCTGCTATTGTAATCAAAGCTTATACCTCCTAATCTTGCAGAAGAGCATAATAATAATAATAATAATAATAATAATAATAATAATAATAGAGGTAGATGTTATATATTTAAAATAATAAAATAAATTTAACTTACAAAAAGTTTCATTAAAATTGAAAAAACATTCATCAGACCATACACTGTTATCAAGCTGTTGGATTTATTATTTTAGTTGCCAAAAATTTTAAAGCTTTTATATATATTACTTTCTTTAGTTTTGACGTGTTTGATTTTTGAAAAGATTTTGAAAGTGTTTTCTTTGTCTTTAAAATGATTGTATAATTATTTTTTAAATTTAAAAATTGAATATATTTCAATTTATAGATGATTTCAGGTTTTAAAGACGAATTTAGAAAAGGGCTTTGTGTATGTTTTTTTCATTAATTTACCGAATCAAGATACACTATTTTTCAACAACTATTGTGTATTTTTTGTTGCTCAAAATTTTAAAAGTTTATATATGATTTTTTTTTAATTCGTTTGAGAAAGATTTTTTAAAGACTTTGATTCAACTCTTTTCTTGCGTTTTTCGGTCTTGGCAATGTATTATATTTGATTTTATATATCGAAAAAATAAAATTTAAGTATGTTAATATGTACTTTAGTTTATTTTGTTTATATATGTTTCTATGAAATAATTTTATGAATTAAATTAAAATTTTAAGTATTATGTTTTTCTTTTCATTTTTGCAAAAATACCCATGTAGTGCAAAATATATGCATACTAGCTATGTAAATGCGTAAATATATATAAATAAAATGAAAATAAATAAAGTGGTTAGACGGGGTATAAACTTCTCATTAATTCATTTGCAACACCGTACGGACATTTTTTTTCACGTCACATGAAAATTTTTCACCACCCGAGGAATGCTTTATTTCATAAGAATTATTCTCTTTTTCTTTTTTTTTTTACAAAATCACATTTTTTTCCAACTTTATCTTCATTTTTTTCACTCTTCTATATAAATAATTTTTATGTTCTTTTTAATTTATTCTTTCACTTTTTCAAACAAACTTGTTTGTTTTTTTTATTACTATTAATTCAAAAAACTTTTTTTCTTTACTTTATTTTGTCTTCCTTCGAGTACTTTTTTCTTATTTCTTTTATATTGTTCTTTTCACCAACTAGATAAATAAAAGATGAAAATCTTCTTTATATAGGACTATGATGTCAGGTTGTTGCACTTTGAAAAGACCAATAGAAGGTTATGTAGTATCGTTCAAGAGATGAAATTTCCAAAGGTATTTCTTAAAAAAAAAATATTATTGATAAAAGCATTGTTTTAATAAAGAATCCCAAAACATAAGCTTTTTAAAATGAATAGAGTTATGTACATAAACAATTTTCTTAAATTTTAACAAATATAACTTTATATTTGTTGAATTCACAAAATCAACACTTTTATTCATAAAAAAACCTTAGAGATGCTCTTAAAGATAAAGAAAAAGATGATGTCATTATATTTAAACCTCATTATTACAAGCTAATACAATGTAATGACGTAATAATTATGTCATGCTTATGTTTAAATATGTGTAAAATATAAGTTAGGTTGTTTAAAGGTTTAGAAGTTAGGTCAAAGTTTTTAAAATGCTAATTTAATTAAAAATTTGATTTTTTTTTTTATTCCATCCAAACTTTTATTTATTCTTTGTATGATAGTCATATCATTGATCTAAAATGAATAGCATTTTTGTCAAGAAACTTCACCAATGAGCTAGAAAATTTCCTTTCTAATAATAGGTTTGGCCCCATACAATATTGGTGTGTTTATAGAGATTGAGAAATAGTGTGAAATGTAGTTCTCTTGTATGGGTTTAGCTAGGGTTGGTTTTAGTTAGAGTTTGATTGTGTGAATGAATTGAAGAGTGTCTTTTTCATAGGTTTAATAGCCCCAAAATGAGGTTGGTTGATGAGCAATGGAGAGGGGACAAAAGAGGCCAACCTAATTCATAACCAATGGATTCTTCCCATGTGATCCATACAAACATTGTCTATTATCCTAATCCTCTGCAAAAAACCAAAAACATTGTCCATTGTCGTGTCTGAAAACGATGGAGGTTTCACCAATGTCTGCTTTTTTCCTTCCCTTCGTTAAAGACGGTCATCTCCATCAAATCTCCTATGCATGCAATCTAACCCTAGCAGAATAATACAATCCAACCAAACAAAAAAAACCACCATCTTCATGCCCAAGCCTATTCAATCATTGCTACTTCCTAAGTTACCTATCAAATAATGCAATTCTTTTTTTCAAAATCTTTTATTAGGATAAAATTAATTAACGTCATTCATCACTCCTGACACGTGAATTATTTATATTAAAAAAACATAATATCATTTTTAATATAAAATCTTAAAGGTTAAAATTTATGGATCTTGTTTTTTTTTTTAATACAGTATGTATTTTTTTCATTTTTTATTTAATACAGTATTTAATTAACTTCCTTTTACATATCCTTACCAAGCTTTCTCGTAGTTTGAACCAATTTATCATCTTTTCAGTGTTATATAATTTTTCCTCTCATCAAATATATTAACTCTTTAAAAACTATTTTCAATTCTTCTATGATAAACTTTGCACATTATTTATAATGGGGTCACAGTCTAAGAATCAAATTCTACTTCACACCACTATTTAAATTTTTGGTTAAATATGTTTTTAGTCCCTATACTTTGGGGCGATTTTGGGTTTAGTCCCTCTACGGTACAATTTAGTCCTTCAACTTTAGAAAACTTTGGTTTTAGTCCTTTTTACCAAATTTTTTTAACTTTATTTGCTGTTTCAAACGCATTTCTCAGTTAACATTAAAGCAAAAATGCGTCAGTGTAAACAATCCAAATGCTATAATAAAACGTGCTTGAAACAACAAATAAAGTTGTACCATAGTTTGAAAGAGAGACTAAACTCAAAATCACCCCAAAGTATAGAGACTAAAAATATATTTAACTCTTAAATTTTTAACAAAAAATATCTATTCACAACACAAATATTATCGTGATTATCTATAACCGGTTTAGACTATAACTGAGCAAGAGGTTACACCTCCATCACAAGTGCTGCCATACACAAGCTCCATCATAAACTCGACCACATACTTCTTCGTAGATTCTACCACTGAAATAAAAAGCTCTTAGTCTCATCTTATCCATCAATTACCTTTGGACGATAATGTCATAGTATTTTTGTGCTAATTATTTTCTCTCCACCAAAAACAAGATTGATATGTTATTATAATAGTCTATAATTATATATATAATGAGCAATTATTTTACAATTTTAGTAAATCAACCCTTTTAACTTAATTTTACCTATCACGTTAGGTCTCCATGGCCATTTAACCGCTATTGTTGGTCTTTCTTCGTTATTCCGTATAGCATTCTGTGATTGCACCGTCATCTTCACTGCAACACTAAGCTATCATCATCATCATCATTAAAGGATCTTATAGGATTTAAACACCAACCTGAATATGTCAATTTTGTTTCAGAATACTTTAATATCACTTAGACCAAGTCTCACCTACTCACTCAAGTAAGACCTTCTGAAAATAGTATAAAAAATTATTATTCACAATGTATGTTTTTTAATCATTAATTACTATGTTTATTACCTTTTAGATATCGCTTATTTGGAAGGTCAAAATGTCTTTACAAAAACTCTGACATTTCAACCTCTTAAAAAAAAAGTCCAACTTAAATTTATTAATACTTTGAAAGTAAAGCTAAGTCTATATAATACATACTAATTATATATAAAAGGGAATATATATATATATATATATATATATATATATATATATATATATATATATATATATATATATATATATATATATATTATATCATATCATCTTACTAGGTCTTAAACATAGATTTTTGGATTTGTGAAAATATTTTTGCAATGTTACTTGTAATCTCCACAAGGGCTCTTAATAAACAGAGATTGATGTGTAGTAGAGAAAAATGTAAATTAAGAAAATATTTGAAGGAAGACTTTGATATGTGAAGTCCGAAAACAATGTATATGGTTGGTGGATGTATATGTGAATGAATTGACAAGGTGAAGTAGGATAATGTTATATAATTAATTCAAAATTAAATTATAAAAATGCTAAGTTAGCAAAATCAATTGAAAAAAAAACTAGTTACATTACAATTAAAATAAACTAAATTAAATTCATATCACATTAATTAGTAGGTAGGATTAATTTAATACTAAATCTCAATATACCTCACCTAAATAATAGTAAGGATAGTTGAGATGGGTTCTCTTTAAACAATAAAAAAATTGAATCAATATGTGGTGGATTGAGTTGGATAACTATACGTGAACACTGATAATTTTGCATCCTTGAGTGTGTTATTGCAATGGTAATGAGACTACAAACCAAAACTAAATAAAAAAAAAGGTAAAAGAAAGTTGTCATTATTTTAATTCGAATTGAAATAACAATAAAATTTCAATTTGAAAAATGGATTTAGAACAATTAAATTGGGTTTAAAGTGATTTATGATAGAGTGTTGCTCCCTTCACCTCCATCAATATTTTCTGTACCTCCCCACAATTTTTTTAATTACAAAAATATCCTTTAAACTTTAAATTTTTTACTTTAACCTTGTTTATTTTTTTTTTTTTCTGAAATTCTAAATCGTATCTCATTTTCACTTTAACGCTCTCCCACCCTCCCAACTCTCACTCTTTTCTCTCTTCTGCTTTCCTGATATCTGTTTCTTTCCGTTCCAAGTGTCACTTTGCTCTTTTTCTCATTCATCCACTCCACATCCATTTGGTGCATCCCATTTTCTCCATATCTCATTCATCCACTCCAGATCCTAATAAAAGTTCCTCTAATTTTTATTAGGCTTGCATTTTCCAACTCTTTTAGCTTCGTTCGTCTAATTTTAGTTAATAGTAAACAATTTTAATTTTTTTCTATAGTTTAATATAAAAACAATATCTAAAAATATTTTAAATGAAGTAAGTTGTCTTAAACTCCATTTCACAGGATGTATCTACATCAATAACTAAATAGTAACTAAATATTTTTCCACAATTAATTTAACCAATGCTTGTGATTTTCACCATTAAAAATTGCAGCAACAATAATGAAGAAGAAGCAGAGAGAAAAAATGAGTACATTCTTTCTCTTCAACCTCCTTTTAACGCTCACTGTAAGCATAAATGTATAATATTTCTCCTTCATTCTCACTGCTTCATCCAATCATCATCATCATCGTCTTTAGGTCTATTATCGCAAATGCAGGTTACTTACGGTGGAGGGAACTCACAAGATCAAAACCCCTTCACCCCAAAGGCTTACGTCTCACGTTATTGGGATAGACACGTCCGCAACACCTTCCCAAAGCCATCCTTCCTTCTTTCCAAAGCCTTTCCACTCTCTGTTTCATTGTACAAAAGCGTAGAGAATCAATTAGAACACCCTCTATTAAGAAACAGATGTAGACATTAGTTTATCTTTTAACGAATTATGATATTTGTCAACGGATTAATATGAAAATTTACTATAATGATTAAATGATACGGAAAGGTAAATTAGGTATGGGGAGGTGTAGGAAGTATTTGGTGGAGGTGGAGGGAGTAACACTCGAGAAGTGTAAGAAAATGATGGTTTTAATGAGGCTGGTTGGGGGGTGTTGCTCCCTGCACCTTCCCATTTGCTCCCTCCACCTCCCCCTTCCTCTTCTACCCTTCACTCTATTTTTCTATTCTTATTTTATCCCTTCAAATTACTTTTAGTGTTTAAAGTTTATAATTTTTACTGACTCTCCTATACAACTTATTTGTTCTGTTTTACGTTTATGTTTTCATTCTTATTTTTTCGTCCGTGAGAATTCTTTACTCTTTTCTCTTTCTTTCATTATTGTGGTACGAGAGTGTGGTGAGGGAGAGAATTGTTCTTGAATACAGAACCCTAAATTTATGAAATCTCCTTAAACGGATATGAGTATCCGCCGACGGATGTCAAAATCCATTTAAGGTGAAACAGATGTCGACATCTGTTGTACCTTAAACGGATGTCGACATCCGTTGACGGATACTCACATCCGTTTAAGTGAGGTTTTAACATTATTTAATATTTTTTATGCAGTGGGTATAAGTTTTTCGTGCATAAATGATAATGTGTTTTGGAGAGAGAAAGATAAATGGGTTTAGCTTATTTTATTATTTTATGTTGTTCCTGCGGGAGAGAGAAATTGTTTTAAAATTGATGAGAAATGCTGCAGAGAGAAAGGTAAGGGGAAAGAGAAGAAAGGTCACTTTTTGGAGCTTTTAATTGAGTTTCTTTTAATATTTTATTTTATATCTGTTGGTTCTCTTCTTCATTTTTTCACATAACACCAACACCACACAGATTATATATATAACAGAACATGTTCAGAGAAACCTACCTAAATATACATATAAATCAAATTATCTATCATGCAATCAAACATATAAATAAAAAAGAAGATAAACTAACTTGGATTGGAGAATAAAAAAATGGAACCAGTGGAGGAAGAGAAAGGAGAAAATGAAAATGGAAAAGAGAAGGAATGGAGAAGAGAGAAGTCTGTGGGAGTGGGGAAGATAAACAAATATGAAAAAGGAAAGAAATGAGGAAAAGAGAAGTTGATGTGGAGGTGGGGAAGAGAAACAGATATGAGAAAAGAAAAAAAATGAAGAAGAGAGAAGTTTGTGTGGGGATGGAGAAAAGAGAGGGATATGGGAAAAGAAATAAATGAGGAAGAGGGAGTTTGTGTGGGGCTGAGGTGTGTGTGTGGCTGCATTGAGGATAAATAACCTTAAAAAGAAAAAAAAATAAAAAGGTTAAAAAAGTAAAAGAAAAGGTTAGTTTTGTAATTGAAAAAATTCAGAAAATTGGGGGAGGTGGAGGAAGAAAATGGAGAGGTGGAGGGAGCAACACCCCTGGTTGGGCCCTAAACGGCCCAATTCACTTTCCCAAATTCAGTTGGTTGCTTTACTAGCTCCCACGTGGCACATTCCAATGTGAAGTCATAAACTGTCAGTGGTCAACTATAAAAATTGCACATTAAGCCGAAAACCACACTAGTGGAAAAACGCTGATTAACATCGGTTATTTTGGGCTTTTAACGTCTATTAATAAACCGATGTCTAAACCGG
Source organism: Vigna mungo (assembly GCA_036885675.1). Classification (NCBI taxonomy): domain Eukaryota; kingdom Viridiplantae; phylum Streptophyta; class Magnoliopsida; order Fabales; family Fabaceae; genus Vigna; species Vigna mungo. Next base: position 62,867,142 of record CP144700.1, read on the forward strand.
TGACGTCAATGGGACGTTGGACATCCCAACCACAGACGTCTATAATGACGTCAGTTAGTGTCAGAGGCCGACGTCAATAAACGTCGGTTCTCGTTTAACTGGACGTCTAAAGGCACTATATAGACGTCAGACAAAGCATTAACCGACGTCTAAGAGGCACTAAAGACTTCGGAAATGACTCTGACTGACGTCTAAGAGGTACTATAGACGTCGGTGTGTACATTAACTGACGTTTAATACAGTGGTTGTGTTTTAGTGCAGTTTTGTTCCCGTCTTTAGATAGCCTAGTAGCACAATCTCCTTTTGCTAGTTCCCCCCAAAAGAAGCTTGCGTCTTTTGAATTTCTTATGGTTCCTTCAACCCAAAACCGAACCTGGGTGGTTGCTTAGTTCCAATTTTCATCCGCAAGATGCAAAAATCATGGTGAAACGAAAACTAGACAACGACCCAGGGTCATTTTTGGGTTGAAACGATCAAAAGAAATTCAAAAGAAGCCGTTATTTCTGGGAGGCAGCTAGCAAATGGAGAATGGGTTACTACGTTACCCCAAGAAAGGAACGAAACTGCACTAAAACACAACACAAAGAAAGCAAATTTTAATCAGTTGAACCAGAAGATAATAGATGAAAGACTAAACAAAGTTTAAACGGCAAGCATAAAAAAAAACCACGCACCTGGGATGCCGCAAGAGAGAAAAAGGAGAAGAGGCAGAGGATAAAGAGATCAGAAACAACAACGAATTGTCGCAAGAGAGAAAAAGAAGAGGTGCCGCAAGCGAGAAAAGGAAGAGGCCGCAAGAGAAAATGGAGAAGAGGAAGATGATATCAGAAACTGAATGCCGCGAAGAGTTTGCGGTTGTATTTAAAATGAAATTAGGCGTCGGTTGCTTCAGACACCGACGTCTATAGTCACCTAGACGTCGGTTATACAACTAATTGGACGTCCAAGTTAACATCGACACTGACTTTTCGAATACCCATTAAACATCGGTTTCGAGGGGATCCGACGTCTAGGAAGCTGAACCGATTGACGTTTGATTTCCTGTCAGGGATGTTCACGACAGTTGTGATGGGACACCGACATCTATAATGATGAACATAATTACTTACAAGCACATAAACGTCGGTGCCCCTACTAGCCGACGTTTATGCCCCTCGAGTATCGTGAACCAAATTAATTATAGGCACATAGACGTCGCTCCCACTAATCCCCGACGTCGAAATTGAAGATTTTTTGTCTTCCCACCTTCCGTTCAGGCCGTAAACGTCGCCTTTTTACGACGCGACGCCTAAGTGCCTGGGAATTAGGTGAAAGCATTAATTGTAGCCCTATAGACGTCGACCCCCCTTGAACATCGACGTCAAAGGACTGTCTTCTCACCTACCTTTGAGAATTAAACGTCGGTAGTGTTGACGTCTACAGTGTAATAAACGTCGTCGGGACTTAAAACCGATGTCTAGTTTTCCAATCTATTTACGATAATGCCACCGTCCACTGCAATATACTGATATTCAGAAATACTCGAGGTTCTTCTAGAAACCTTTCCTCGTATTGTGGTTCTATTATACCTTTTTCTGATATGGAAATTTTGCTATTGCAAGTTTTTGAAGTCTTGGGCGTTGATTCCACTATTACACACTCCTATTTCCGGCATGTTTACCCTCCTTCGAATAGGTGTTGCTCGACTACGGTGGGGCGCCTCTACTCCAAGAGGGATCTGTGGCAGCGGTTGCTCGACGTATTGAAGCCTGTTGCAAAGGAGTTAATGGAGTTGGAGGAAAAAGATAAAGAAGAAGAAAAAAACAAAGAAAAAAGGTTGGAGGAAGGAAGAAAGTTCATAGAGGAGATGAAGAAGAAAAGGAAAGATTTAGAGAAGGAGTGAATCGAATATCATACGGGGAAGGATAGTTGGTAGGAGAAGCATGCTCAGTGGGAGGAGAAGCAATGTCAGTGGGCGGAGAAGCATGCTCAGAAGTCGGCTGAAAACAAGAGCGACCACTTAAGGAAGGAAGAGGAGAAAGTAAAAAAAGAGAAGGATTTGAATGAGTTATTTGAAAGGTTGTTTCTGAAGAAGCCGGATCAGCCCTGATTCCACAGTTACACACTCCTATTTCTGGCAACTTTACCCTTCTTCGAACAGGTGTTGCTCGACGATGTTGCTTGACTACGGTGGGGTGCCTCCACTCTAAGAGGGATCTGTGGCAGCCGTTGCTCGACGTATTGAAGCCTGTTGTTAAGGAGTTAAGGGAGTTGGAAGAAAAAGATAAAGAAGAAAAAAAAAGGTTTAATACCTATTTTGGGAGGTTTTGTTCAAAGTGGTCCCTCATTTCCCAAAAAGTTCACTAAAATCCTAAATTTCGTAAAAACTGTTCAATGTGGTCCTTTTTGGTTACAGCGTTAAGTTTCTTAACGGCACATGTGCCAGGTGGCTATTAAGTGACTACGTCAGTCTCCTCTGCCAATCCGGTGCTGCCACCTCAGTCCCCTCTGCCACGTCATCACCATCTTCTCCAGCAGAAACCCTAATTCCCACCAAACCCTAGCCACCACACCAGATCTGCGCGGTGGTGGAAGACGAATTTGGTTTGATTCTTCGATGGCGTTGCACATGGTGATTTTCTGGATTCTGTGCTTTCTCATTTGCAGATTGTGAATGTGTTCTCTGGTTGGCAGCCATGAGAAGGTCGCGCGAGGATGGTGATGAGCGTTGTGCGCGAGGAGGACGAAGGTGAACGGAGGTTCGAAACTGGACGAAATCGCGTTTTTGCTTCGCGGATGAAGGTTGCAGATGAGTCGCCCTTGTGTTTTGTTCCTGGGTTTCTGTGTGCAGGTTTCGAAATCCCTGGAAGTGCGTCGCGATTCTGAAAGACGCTCAACTTCCGACCATGGAGGTGTTGCGAGATTGAGCGCTTGTTGCACAATGGTGGCCGGCGGCATGGTAGGGCGACGATTTGCGCGTGGTGGCTGGCGTCCAGGTACAAGGTGGCGGTTGACGGAAAGATTGATGCGTGGAGATGAGTGTGCATCGTGATCTGGTTCTGGATTTGGCAGCAACGACGACTTTGGGTTTTGGTAGCCACCAGCGGATCTGGTGTGGCGGCTAGGGTTTGGTGGGAATTAGGGTTTCTGTTGAAGAAGATGGTGATGACGTGGCATATGTGCTGTTAAGAAACTTAACGCCGTAACAAAAAAGTACCACATTGAACAGTTTTTGCAAAATTTAGGACTTTAGTGTACTTTTTGGGAAAGGAGGGATCACTTTGAACAAAACCTCCCAAAAGAGGGACCAAAATAGGTATTAAACCAAAAAAAAAAGAAAAAAGGTTGGAGGAAAGAAGAAAGTTCATAGAGGAGATGGAGAAGAAAAGGGAAGAGTTAAAGAAGGAGTGGATCGAATATCATATGGGGAAGGGTAGTTGGGAGGAGAAGCATGCTCGGTGGGTGGAGAAGCAATGTCAGTGAGTGTAGGGATGGCAACGGGTTGCGTCGGGCACGGATAGTGTGATACCCGAACCCGACCCGCATATAAAAATCTGTATCCGCCCCGTTACCCGCCGGATACCCGCACAAAAAAAACCCACAGATTTTTTTCAACCCGCGGGTACCCGTTGGATACTCGTTTTCTACCCACAAATATTTAATGAATAAATAAATAAAAATTAAAATATAAATTTAAGCTCATAATAGTACTAAATTAAAATATAAATTCTTGTGGATAAATTCAAGTTAACTGAAAAACTAAATTAAACTAAAAAGTAATAATAATACTAAAATTAATCAAATAAACAAATTAAAGACTAAACCTAAAAGTAACAGACATTCAAGATTCATAATGGAACAAAATCATAAATTTAAATTATAAAAAATATCAAATTTTATGAAAATTAAAGGTTTAAATCCTTAATTGGTCCCCATGTTATGAGGGAATTTTCAGTTAAGTACCCATTTTTAAAAGTGTATACATTGGATCCCCATGTTTTGCAATTTGTGTCAACTTAGTCCCTTTCAACCATCAATTTGGCTTGAAAATTGCAAGTGGACAAGTCATTTTGAACTGCAGCATGTTTCTTAACTGTTTGAACCTTTGCACACCTTCCGATTGCTGTTACAAACTTGTTTGAAGTGTCATAATTGACTAAATTGACACAAATTGCAAAACATAGGGACCTAATGTATACACTTTTAAAAGCGGGTACCACACTGAAAATTCCCTCTTAACATGGGGACTAATTAAGGATTTAAGCCAAAATTAAAACATAGGAACGGTTAGCATTTTTCAATAATTCAATTCAAATCCTTCTTCTCTTTCATTGTTAAACCTTTGCAACAATAACAAAGAAAGAAACATAGAAAATGGGTTCTTAGAAGCAAGCGAAAGGCGAGAACGATGAAGGTGAAATCCTTGTGTTCGTCCTCCGCATCTTCCGCCACGAGAAGAAACTTCTCAGCATCGTAGACCGATGCCGCCATGAGTCACCGCCACAGGAACACCAATCTCGCCGGACCACCATCATGGGCAACCACCGTTCATCATCGGGACCATCGACGACCGCAGTTCCAAGCTTCACTTTTCCTCTCCTTTTCACGCAAGAGAGATAGTTCTCTCCTTCGAACTCGAAGCTACCACCATCGCCGGAACCGTTCTCCGTCACCTCCACCGAAACAGCCGCTACCGCCTGACGCAGCGCCAACCAATCTCCTCCCCTCTTCATGTTCTATCGCTATTTCCCTTGCTTATACTATGGGGTTGTTATGTGTGTGGGTGAGATTTGGTGATGGTGTTGTTCTATGCGTATTTCGCATTGTGCGTGTGTGTTTTGTATTGTGCATTTGATGCATCGCCGAAGGAACGGAACAAGCTGGGTGAGGGATGAAGGGATCAGTGAAGCTTGGGAATGTAAGGTTTGGGTTTTTTGTTTAAAAGTTTCCCCTTGTGTGGATGAGATTTCGTAGATCTGGTTCACCTAGCAGTGGCACAATAAGATAGAATAAAAAGTTCATAGAGTTCTAATAATAACAACCCTAAGGATAATATGGTCATTTCAACTTATTTACGGGTAACGGATACCCATGGGGCGGATACTATGATACCCGAACCCGACCCGTTAAAAAGCGGGTATTAAATTACCCGCGGATATGAACTACCTGCTACCCGCGGATATCAACTACCCGCAGCGGATTTTATCCGCGGATACCCGCGGGCACGAGTTTTTTTGCCATCCCTAAGTGGGTGGATAAGCATGCTGAGGAGTGGGAGAAAAAAAAGAGAGAGAGAGAAATTGATGCAAAAAGAGAAGGAACAGATTAAATATCATAAGGGGAAGGTAGTCAGGAGGAGAAGCAATATCAGTATCAGTGGGTGAAGAAGCATGGACAGTGGGTGGTTGAAAACAAGATGTTAAGCGACAAGTTAAGGAAGGAGAGGCAGAAAGAAAAATACGAGTTGAAAAAATCGATGCAAAAAGAAGGAGTGGATCGAATATCATAAGGGAGGGGAGTTGGGAGGAGAAGCATGCTCGGTGGGAGGAGAAGCAATGTCAATGGGTGGAGAAGCATGCTCAAAAGCGACTGAAAACAAGAGCGGCCACTTAGGGAAGGAAGAGGAGAAAGTAAAAAAGGAGAAGGAGTTGAATGAGTTATTTCAAAGGTTGTTTCCGAAGAAGTCGGATCAACCCTGATGCCACTACTACACACTCCTATTTCCGACATGTTTACCCTCCTTCGAACAGGTGTTGCTCAACTACGGTGGGGCGTGTTAAACTCACTTTTAGTCACATCAAAGCCAACAAACTCAGTTTCCCCACTAATGAAGTATAGTGGTTAACCAAGGATCAATCCAAGGACTCATTGAAATTAAGCTTAAAGTGTAGAGTTTTGTCTTGTATTTTATTTACTTATTTACTACCTATTAACTAATGCAAGGTGGGGAAATTAAAATTGAAAGAATGAAACTAAAAAGATAAAATCTAAACTCTATTTGAATGAAAGAATGAAGTATGAAATGGAATAAAAGAAACAAAAATAAAAGTCTATAGTACCTAAAACAGAATTAAAATCTAATTACTATGACTACCTAAAACTGAGATAAAAAAAAACATACACTATACAATTTAAACAAAATTACAGAACAGAAATAAAGCCTAAGTCTAATAGAGTGCATTAACAATCAAGAAATACTAAAAGTAAACAAACAGTACATCAAAACTCAAACTAAACTACAACTATCACTATCAAAAGCAATTAAAAATTTCAAAGCAGAGTTTATTTCCTAGGTGAAATGCACATTGAATTGAATGAAAGAGTGCATAGGGTTCTCAGGAAGACATCCTGATAATGTGAATCCCAATTCAGGGTATTCTGGTTCATATTTCAGAACCTTGAAATGAATCTTTGCACTGATTTATCCAATCAAATGTCCATTAGCCTATTCATCAATCAAAAATTCACAAAAAATTGAAAGGAAGCATAGAACATAATTTAAATGTGCAAATGATTGAGGATAAAGCTTCGATTGCACTCAAAAAGACATTCTGATTAAATGAAGCCCAATCCAGGGTCTTACAATTCATATTTCAAAACTTAATATGGCAATTTCCACTCAATCTCAATCAATGCAATTTAAATCTGATATACACTAAAGAAAAGAATAGAAATAGATGAATCTATATGCATTGGACTCTTCTCTGGCTCGAGAAGACATCTCGATAAAAAATGCTCAATACAGAGTCATTCAATTCCAAAAGGAATTACAAAGATGCAGAGAATCAGAGTCCAATTCATTTTCAATTACAAACAATTACAAGAAACACAAAAACACAAAACATAATAGAAGCACAAAACAGTGAACAAGTGAAACATCAAGAACAAAATGTATTATTAACGAGCAATGAAAATTATAAAAGTGTACCGAACAAAGGCGCAATCGGAGCCACTGCGGGCTGTCACCACTGTGATGTACGCTCCAAAAGCACGAAAACTAAAATCTACTCTACAAAAAAAACGTAAACCCTAATCTAGAGAGCGAAGAAATGTAGCGTAAACTGAAAGTGTGTCTGTTCTAAGAGTCTCTCGGTCTGTCTCAAAAAACTCTATTTACATGGCAAGAACCTCTTTTTATAGGGTTGAAAAGAAAAGATAAAAGAAAGAGGGAAAAGGGAAAGAGGAAACTTGCTCTCTACGCTTTTGAGGCTCTGACCGTACGGCCAACATTTCTTCTACCTCCCAGCCATTTTATCTCCGGTCAGCTCCAGTCATACTCTTCAGCTACTTTGGTCAGCCTCTGCCTTTTTCTGCTTCGCTCAAGAGCCCTAGCTTTTTGGGTGCGTTTTCCTTTTCTCTTGCTCGCCTAATTTTCTCCAAATTGAAACTCTGATTGTGCTTTACAAATGAATCGCAAAACTGAGACCCCTAAGCAGCTGACAGCCTCCAAATGGCACCGTTCCACTAAAGGGAAGTCAGCCCAATTATCAGCAGCAAGCGTTTGCAGCAGCCCAAATGATTTCTTTTTCATCAGGCCAACAATGCTCAATTCTTCTTTCTAGCATAAAAGGACCAAAGATCAGTGGCCCAATCTAGCAATCGTGGCAGCAACTGCAGCTTCCAGGCCAATTCCTTTTAGCAGCATCCAAACAGCTTCTATTATGGCCCAATGGCCCAATGAGTGGAAAAATGAAATCTGCCAGCCAAAGGAAATTGTTTCTGATGACCACAATGAGCCCAATTGCTAATACCCAATCTGCAACAAAGAAAAAAAAATTCAAAATTAAAGAAAGAAAAGAAAAAAAATCAAATGAAAGAAAATAATTTTTATAAAAAAAATTTCTAAAAAAATATAAATTTTCTAATTATTTACAAATGTACTAAAAATACACTAAAAATCTATTTTTAACTAAAATTATACAAAACTAAAGAATTTAAAGAAAAACCTAAAACTAAACTAATTCTAAACAATAAGAAACTAAAATGAACTAAGAAGTACTTCTAAACTCAGAAAAATATGAAAATATTGAGAGTTATCACAGCATTTGTGATAGAAGCCTCCATTGAATTCATGCTTAGAGAAACTTCACGGAAGCAGAATTGGCAGCGGATGAATGAAGCAATGATGATGGATGAAGTGTATTCAAGGTGTTTGATGAAGGTCCGTAAGAGGTTGGTGATGGTGTATTGGTGAATTCTAACTCAGAGAGCTTTCCTAAGGGGAAAGGAGCTAGAGGAAGTGCAAGATAACAAAGCACAAAGGTGAACTTGAGAGTTGAGTAGAGATTTCAACAGCATTTCATTACTCAAATTCAAGTTGCTTTACAAAGGATTGAATCCTCTCTTTTATAGATGAAGAGAGGTTCTGAAATGTGCATGGGAAGCTACTCTTGTTACACGTGAAGTGTGCTAGCTAAGCTATCAATTGAACACGTGAAAAAATGCAAGGAAATGGTGCTCCACATGTGAGTTTCGGCCAGCTCCTTTGTTGCACGTGGAAAATGGCATAAATGTGGATAGCTTGGTATTTTCCATGTGCAAAATGTGTTTAGCAAGTCCTAGCCGTGAGTGATGCCTTATTCTTCCTTTTGATGATCTACAAAACAAGTAAACATATTTAGTTATTGTAGAAGGAAAGGTTTAATAGAAAATACTCCATAGAAGTAAAGTAGTGAGTGCTCCCTCTTCTTCTTGTATCTTCTTTGACATGGCTCTTGTTAGAGGTCCAATATGAAGCTTGGATGGTCCACCATCAGTCCCTCCCTCTTGAAAAAGATTTGTCCTCAGATCTGCCGAGTCCTGTTGGGCATTTCCTGTGAAAGGAATCAAGTCACAAATGTTAAAAGTAGGACTAACACCATAACTATCAGGAAGGTCTATCTGATATGCATTGTCATTTATTTTCTTGACCACTTTGAAAGGACCATCACCCCTGGGGCTTAGTTTAGATTGACATTGAGAGGGAAATCTATCCTTTCTCAAGTGAAGCCAAACTAAGTCTCATTCTTTAAGAATAACTTGTTTTCTCCCTTTGTTGTTGTATTCATCATATTTTTGAGTTTGTTTTTCAATTTGTGTTTTAACCTTTTCATGCAACTTCTTGACAAACTCCGCTTTAGATATACCTTCTTTATGAAGAAAAGAAGATGAATCTGGAAGAGGTAGTAAATCAAGAGGTGTCAAAGGGTTAAAACCATAGACAACCTCAAAAGGAGAAAGATTAGTAGTCTTGTGAACTACTCTATTATAAGCAAATTCTATGTGAGGTAGATGATCATCCCAATTCTTTATATTACCTCTTAACATTACCCTTAAAAGAGTAGATAGAGATCTATTTACTACTTCTGTTTGCCCATCAGTTTGAGGGTGACATGTAGTAGAAAATAGTAGTTTAGTTCCTAGCTTAACCCAGAGTGTTTTCCAAAAATAGTTAAGGAACTTAACATCTCTATCAGATACTATAGTCTTGGGTAAGCCATGTAATTTGACTGCTTCTTTAAAGAAGAGTTGTGCTATATAGCTAGCATCATCGACGACGTTGCTCGATTACGGTGGGGCACCTGACGGTGGGGCGCCCAACGGTGGGGCTCCTCTACTCCAAGAGGGATCTGTGGCAGTCATTGCTCGGCGTATTGAAGCTTGTTGTAAAGAAGTTAAGGGAGTTGGGGGGAAAAGATAAAGAAGAAAAAAGAACAAAGAAAAAATGTTGGAAGAAGGAAGAAAGTTCATAGAGGCGATGGAGAATAAAAGGGAAAAGTTAGAGAAGGAGTATGTCGAATATCATACGGGGGAGGATAGTTGAGTGGAGAAACATGCTCGATGGGTGGAGAAGCAATATCAGTCGGTGGATAAGCATGCTGAGGAATGGGAGAAAAAAAAAAAGAGAAAAATTGATGCAAAAAGAGAATGAGTGGATCAAATATCATAAGGGGGAAGGTAGTCGAAGGGAGAAACAATATTAGTATCAGTGTGTGAAGAAGCATGGACAGTGGGTGGTTGAAAGCAAGATGTTAAGCGACAAGTTAAGGAAGGAGAGACAGAAAGAAAAATACGAGTTGAAAAAATCAATGCAAAAAGAAAGAGTGGATCGAATACCATTAGGGGGAAGGTAGTTGGGGGGAGAAACAATGTTAGTGGGTGGAGAAGCATGCTGCTAAAAACAAGAGCGACCACTTAAGGAAGGAAGAGGAGAAAGGAAAAAAGGAGAAGGAGTTGAATGAGTTATTTGAAAGGTTGTTTCCGAAGAAGCCGGATCAGCCATGATTCTACTGTTACACACTCCTATTTCCGACATGTTTACCCTCCTTCGAACAGGTGTTGCTCGTGACGTTGCTCGACTACGGTGGGGCGCCTCTACTCCAAGAGGGATCCGTGGCAGCCTTTGCTCGAAGTATTGAAGCTTGTTGTAAAGGAGTTAATGGAGTTGGAGGAAAAAGATAAAAAAGAAGAAAAAAAAACAAGGAAAAAAGGTTGGAGGATGGAAAAAGTTCATAGAGGAGATGGAGAAGAAAAGGGAAGAGTTAGAGAAGGAGTGGATCGAATAACATACGAGACGGTAGTTGGAAGGAAAAGCATGCTCGATGGGTGGATAAGCATGCTGAGGAGTGAGAGAAAGGAAAAAAGAAGAGTGAGAAAAATTTATGCAAAAAGAAAAGGAGCGGATCGAATATCATAAGGGGGAAGGTAGTCGGGAGGAGAAGCAATATCAGTATCAGTGGGTGAAGAAGCATGGACAGTGGGTGGTTGAAAACAAGATGTTAGCGACAAGTTAAGGAAGGAGAGGCAGAAAGAAAAATACGAGTTGAAAAAAATCGATGCAAAAAAGGAGTGGATCGAATATCATAAGTGTGAGGGTAGTTGGTAGGTGAAGCATGCTCGGTGGTAGGAGAAGCAATGTCAGTGGGTGGAGAAGCATGCTCAGAAGTCGGCTGAGAACAAGAGCGACCACTTAAGGAAGGAAGAGGAGAAAGTAAAAAAAGAGAAGGAGCTGAATGAGTTATTTGAAAGGTTGTTACCGAAGAAGCCGGATGAGCCCTGATTCCACTGTTACGCACTCCTATTTTCGGCATGTTTACCCTCCTTCGAACAGGTGTTGCTCGACGACATTGCTCGACTACGGTAGGGCACCTCTACTCAAAGAGGGATTTGTGGTAGCCGTTGCTCGACGTATTGAAGCCTGTTGTAAAGGAGTTAAGAGAGTTGGAGGAAAAAGATAAAGAAGAAGAAAAAAAACAAAGAAAAAAGGTTGGAGGAAGGAAGAAAGTTCAGAGAGGAGATGGAGAAGAAAAGGGAAGAGTTAGAGAAGGAGTGGATCTAATATCATACGGGGGAGGGTAGTTGGAATTAAAAGCATGCTCTATGGGTGGAGAAGCAATGTCAGTGGGTGGATAAGCATGCTGAGGAGTGGGAGAAAGAACAAAAAAAGAGAGAAAAATTTATTCAAAAAGAGAAGGAGCAGACCGAATATCATAAGGGGGAAGGTAGTCAGGAGGAGAAGCAATATCAGTATCAGTGGGTGAAAAAGCATAGACAGTGGGTGGTTGAATACAAGATGTTAAGCGATAAGTTAAGGAAGGAGAGGCAAAAAGAAAAATACGAGTTGACAAAATCGATGCAAAAAAAGAAGGAGTGGATCGAATATCATAAGGGGGAGGGTAGTTGGGAGGAGAAGCATGCTCAGTGGGAGGAGAAGCAATGTCAGTGGGTGGAGAAGCATGCTTAGAAGTCGGCTGAAAACAAGAGCGACCACTTAAGGAAGGAAAAGGAGAAAGTAAAAAAAGAGAAGGAGTTGAATGAGTTATTTGAAAGGTTGTTTCCGAAGAAGCCGAATCAGCCCTGATTCTTAATCTGAATTTGGGTCTCCAGTGGAGTTGGAAATGGGAGAAGAAAGTCGTTCGTTCAGGTTTCTGAGAAATGCGTAAGTTAGGTCTTTTTTCGTTTTTCACTTTGATGGAAGAAGATTATAAGTAAAGAATATCGTTCGTTCAGCTTTCTGAGAGATGCGCTAGTTAGGTCTTTTCTTTGTTTTTCACTTTGATGGAAGAAGATTATGAGTAAAGAATGTTATTCGTTCAGTGTTCCGGTGTGAGGTCCAGTCACCTAATCCCTTCACAATTTCCCTTCTTCGTCGTTCGTCTTCTCTGACTTCCTCCATCCAAATCCGTCCGGGATGGTACCTGCCAAAGGCCCTCCGATGCCAAAGTCAGTTAACTAATCCGTTCAGTAATTAGAGTGCAGTATTAAATGCGCAATAAATGAATTCACTTACCTCGTACCTTTGACCTCTATATATAGTGTTGGCTATGAACTCGAGATTAGAATATTCCTAATCAAGGTCTAATCACGGCCCAATAGTCTTAAACCTTATCCCCTAATTAAATCCATTTTACCTTAATTTCTTCACCTTCCTTCGGATATGATCGTTCGGTTATCTGCATTCTTGGGGACCAGCCGTCCGAGCCGTTCTAATAAATGCATTACGCCACATTTTATCCAATTTTACTTTTGAAGTAACTTTTTTTTAATTTAACTATTTTTAAATTTAGTTGTTATGACATTGAAAACATATTTTATAAAAAAATTAATTAATTCCTTAAGCAGATGTGATGTTGAAGAATTAATCTTTGGTTCTAACACATATATTCAGAATTCGGAAAAATAAAAACATATTGTCTAACAAGTTTCATAGCCATAATTATATAAAGGATAATGATATATGAACAACATATTTTAACAACATTTAGACACACTCCAGGTGTCCAAATTTTATTCGTCCACGTGGAAATTCATTTTATAATAATTTGATGACGTGGCAAGGAGAAAATTGGAGGGAGATTCAAAATTAGGGTTTATTTGTGAAATTTTCAGATTTAGGTAATTTGAGAGAGAATCAGCCTCCACCGCTAAGTGAGAAAGTCGACCTCGTTCCAACCAGCCGCCAGAGTGTTGCCGTCGGAGTCCCACGCTGGAGTGTTGTCTTTCCTCCACCAAGTGTCGTCGCAGTGCCGGCGTTCGAAAGCAAAACTTAGACGTCGTCGTCTTCTCTCCTCCCAACCACCGTGCTGCCGCTTTAGTGTCGACGTTCGAAGGCAAAACTTTGACGGTATCATCTTCAATCCTTCCAACCACCCAGTGTTGCCGGAGTGCTGCCGCAGTGCCGCCGCAGTACCTAAGGTCTTTTCTTTCTATTTTTGTGTTAAAAAAATTGAAATAAGTTTGGTAACGCTAAATCTATTCTATTTGTGAGTTTGTTGTATTTACGGCAAAGAGCATGGTTTATGCTTAGGTGATATGTATCGACCCTTGTGTTTCTATTATATATGTCCTATGTCCTATGTGATTAATTAGAATAGTTGTAATTACTGTGTGGGGAGGTGAAACTCCAGTTGAATTGGATTGACATTCCTGGTTCAAGGCATCTCTAAATCACAGTCCAAGACCTGATGCTCACAGTCCAAGACTTGGCATATTGTAAAGCAAGAAAATATATGTATATTAAATGAAAATAGTGATTTTATTCTTTGCTTATAATTTCACGATTCTTATGTAATAGTAAAAGCTGATGTTATTGATCCATGCTTGTCTACAAATTATAAGATGAGAGAATCTTAATTACAAGTTAAGGCACAATTTAATTTATATTTTAGTTGTAGGACTTTCCAAACGAATATAATCATACATAATTCCTTGAAATGGAGTTTATTCATTATTTTTTCAACAATTAAAAAAATTATATTTTTAATTACAGTATTTTTCTCACGAAAAGGTTGTCAGTGTTGAAAAATATAATCTTCCTTGAAATTGAAGGAAATAATAGAAATTTGAAGTAAATAGGATGTGAATGAGGATAACTGTGTGGTGGGGGGTTGAGATTAGAACTTGTTTCTGTTGAGAGAGGATAACGTGAACAAAATGAAAAAGAAAGTGTTGTCTCCAAAAAACGTTTAAAATATTTATATTTCCAAATGTTTTGTTTTCTTTATCTTTTTCTTCCTCTTCGTTTGTTTTTGTGGGTTTATTAAAAAGGTTACAGCGATGGAGGTGAGATGGGAAGCCCAAGAGGTTAGTGAAATCAAAGATGGAATATTTTGGTGGACACTGTTTCAAAAACATTTTTTGGAATTTTTAATTTTTCTATTTAAAAAATAATAATAGTTTTTTCTTCACTGTTTCAATTTTTAAAGAAAGTAAATATAATTTGTTGGGTATGTTTCAGAGAAGGAGAGATGTTGCTGTTATACAGATAAGATGTCTTCCACAGTTATATATCATCTGAGAGAGGATAGAAAAAGGCCAGACTTTATATTTTAATTATTATTTTTTCTAATATCATTCACTGATCTCATAATTCACTGATTTAAAATGTTATACTTTATATTATACATTTTTTTTATGATGTATTGAAAATATTTTTTTTTTATTATAATAATATTTGGAACATGGAAATACATCAATTGTGGTTATGTTTTTCTCTGGTCGTGAACATTAGTGGTCTCGCAAAACTAATTTTTTTGTTATAATGTTTTAATGTTTGTTTTCATTTACCTTGCATATTCTTGTGATTTTGGAGTAGGTGTAAGAATTGGATCTCGTTGTCACAAAATATTCACACAATGTCGTTGGAAGAAGTTACTTGTGAGGTCAACAACAATTCCATTCAGAATGTCAATGATAATGTCCCTAAAATTCATATGTGGTTTGACACAATTGAAGAAGTCAAGAGTTTTTATACAAACTATGCTGTGAGATGCGGTTTTGGTGTTCGGATAAGAACTTATAGGAGAAATAAGAACAACGAGTTAAACTTCATGAAATTAGTATGCTCTAGGGAAGGGAAGTACCTATCTCCCATTGCTCGAGAATGGAAAGCCCAGCCAAGTCAAAAAACTCAATGTCCTGCTGGAATCACAGTTGCTATGAAAGAAGGAAGATGGCAGGTGAGAACAGTTATTAATGAACACAGCCATGACACGTGTCCGAATAACTCCAACCTCATACATGGTAATCGAAGACTTAATATGCATGCGAAGCACACCCTTAATATGAATCATGATGCTGGTGTTCGCATTAACAAAAGTTTCATATCTTTAGTTAATGATGCCGGTGGATTTGAAAAGATAGAATTCCTGGAACGTGACGCCCGTAATTACATTGGCCAACAACGAAGGACTCTTTGTAAGGAAGGAGATGGCCAAGCACTTCTAAGGTACTTTTCAAGAATGAGAGAATTAAACAATGATTTCTTCTATGATATGGAAATGGACGACCAGAACCGAATATGCAGTGTGTTTTGGGCTGATGCACGAAGTCGAGCAGCTTGTGTAGATTTTGGTGATGTTGTGTCGTTTGACACGACCTACCTAACAAACAAATACGACATGCCGTTTGCACCATTTGTTGGGGTTAACCATCATGGTCATTCCATATTACTTGGTTGTGCTTTGATTTCCGCAGAGGACACTACCACATTCACTTGGTTATTTTCATCTTGGCTTAGATGTATGTCAAACAAGGCTCCTCAAGGTATCGTGACTGACCAATGTAAGGCAATGTCCAATGCCATAAAAGTTGTGTTTCCAAACACAAGACACCGTTTGTACTTGTGGCACATAATGAAAAAATTCCAGAGAAGTTGCAAGCCTACAAACATTATGGTGCAATCAAAAGTGAACTAAAGAGGCTTGTGTATGAGACAATTACTGATCAAGACTTTGAGTTAGGATGGGCAAATTTAATGTCATGTCATGGGTTAAAGAACAATGAATGGCTAAATTCATTGTATGCAGATAGACAAAGATGGGTTCCTTGTTATATGAAACATCAATTTTGGGCGGAAATGTCAACTACACAACGAAGTGAGGGTATGAATGCATTCTTTGATGGATACATAAATTCAAGTACAGCACTTCAACAATTTGTCCATCAGTATGAGAACGCCTTACGACACAAGGCGCAAAAAGAAATTGAGGCTGACTTTTCTTCAGTAAATACGACCCTACCATGTGGATCTCAATCTCTTATTGAAAGACAATATCAAAGCGAGTACACACAAGCAAAATTTATAGAAGTCCAAAAGGAATTTCGGTCACGCATGAACTGCTTCATTAAAAACATGACAAAAGAAGGTATTATAACTAGGTACACTATTAAAGAAGAGTTCATTTGGGAGGGTGAGTGTGGTTCGAAATTTCATGTAGTAGATTTTCATCCTGTGACAACCGACACTCATTGCAGTTGCAATCTATTTGAGTTTAGAGGAATCTTGTGTCGACATTCCTTATTGGTCCTAGGACAGGAAGATGTGCGTAATGTACCACCAAAATATGTTTTGCGACGGTGGAGCAAAAACGTACGTAGAAGACATACTCTCATTAAAGCATCTTACACCAATAACATTGAAGAACCTAAGATGCAAAGGTACCAAGCTTTATGTAAGCGTTTCTATGACATCGCCGAGGTTGCTTTTGATTCTGAGACTGCATCTCATAAGTTGCTTTCGGATTTAAACCCTATAGGTAGAAATTTGGGGGTATGTACATCAACGACATTGATGTTGGTGAATGATGATGGATCTGACATGCATGCACATCCGCATTGTAGTCAAGAGGTTGGACCAAGTTCTAAAATTGACGGCTTAATTGTTCACAATCCTATAGCTGTGAAACGCAAAGGCCGACCAAGGACAAAAAGAATGCAATCAACAATTGAAAAAATAACAAAAAAGAAAAAGTCTCATGTTACTAAAACCAAACATACAAGGAATGATAATGTGAGTAATAGACGCTCATGTCATTTGCTTTTATGTAGTATTAATACTTATCATTTTTTTTCATTCAATCCTTAACTAATACTATTATTTCAGGAACCAAGTAACTGTGACATAATGCACATCCATAATGTTCAAGAACTTCCAAGTGAGGATATGTTTCAATCTCAACTCACCCAATCGGAATTCATGCCTTTATTGACATATCGAGAGCACACTATCGATAATGTTGATGTCTCACCAATTACTTATACACACCTTTAACCCATGCACTTTTGGAATAAACAATTTTTTGGGGTATGTTGTTCAAAAAATATATATATATATATATATATATATATATATATATATATATATATATATATATATATATATATATATATATATATATATATATATATATATATGTGTGTGTGTGTGTGTTGTGTGAGTCTTTTAATTGAAATTAATAAGTTTTATATTTATTATTTGCCTCGACTTTATTTTTTGCTTAATATTATTACTTGGTTCGAATTTATCTTTTCTCTTAATATATGTTACAATTAAATATACTTCCTTTTTTCAATTTAATTATTTTAATATATACCAATTAGTGGTTATGGTAATAATTACTGTGAATGTAATCTTGACAAAATCATAATCACATAGAAGTCATTTGATATGTGGTGAATACAATTTTCTTTTTATCCAATTATCATAAAATTCACAATGTCATTTACTTGATATTTGTTATTGCACAGGACTTGCAAAGTGCATTTGGAAATTTTATCAGAAACAAAGGCTTCATGAAGGTTATGATCTTTGGACACAAGGATGGAATCATGGGTAAAGTTTTAGTTTCGGAAACTCATAATTCAACAAAGTTTGAAAAATGTATTTCAATATTTATGTTTGAATGAAAATCAAATTATTACACTGAACAAATAAAATGGAATTCATTTCATACAATAAATTTTTCTTATGAAAATGTATGTGTACATGCGTAGAAGGGGGAGAAAAAAAGGCAATTGCCCAAGCCTATAACAACAACTAAATCAGTGTATGAGATAATTAGACACCTTCTCATCAAGATCAACTTGAATATTTTCTTCAGTTAAACGTTCCAATTCTTCTTCTAATCTCTTAACACCTTGCAATACGTTGGTTGCTTTCAATTTCTCCTTCATTAGATTGTGCCACTGAATATGAATATGACAGAATTCAATTATCTTGATGGATCGAGATGGTAAAATTGCCCACGTTAGTAATCAGTAAAAAAACTTCAGCTATTTACTTCGTGCTCTGCAGGATGTTAAGCTCTAGTTGAATCTCTTCCCGAGTCCTCACTCCCCGTCCTTGGAAATGAAGCTTATCTTCTAAATCTTCAACTTGGTTTTGCAAATCTGGAATTTCTTGGAAAAGCCGATCAACATTTTCAACATGTTGCACCAATGTGTCAACTAAATCCTTGTCAGTCTTCACTTGTGCTAAAACACATAAAACCTGAAAATTACAGCAATTGTATAACCCAAATCAAGTTATCGGAAAGCAAAAAGGGGGAAACAGATAATACACTCTCTGGTACAAGGCACTTCTAACAGAATCATAGCAAAATTTACTGCAAGGTCAGCCTCAATGGCTTTTACTGTAGAGAATCATAGCAAAAATAGTAGTAATGTTTTTTTTTTCAGAATCATAACCACCATGAACTATGTAATTCAGATAGAAACTTGATTTTTTGGTATTGAACTTATATAGTGATCTTCATCCTTGAAAGAACTCATAAATGGCTCTTTTCCCTCTCATCACATCGCCCCATTGCCCGGAAAGGCCCTGCAATTATTGAGCATCACTTTCAACGTATAAGAAAAGTACAAAGATAACAATATAGACATGCACATCATAACTAATTTCAAGGGGGCTATTTTGGTTGCAAGGAGCATAAATTTAATATGATATATAACAGAGCATAAATGAAACACTGACAAGGACATTCAATATATATAAATGAAAACCCAATCATGAATACAAATAACCAAATCTAAAAAATAAATAAGAACGTGCTAGGAAACATTTTTTCCATGAACAAATTCCTTACGTCTGCTTTATCTGCTATAGAAGCAACACCACTAATTGTACACTGTACATGAAAGCCAGATCAACACTATTAACTTCTTCCACCATCTCATTGCTTAACTCACAATCCATACCATCATCAGAACCACCATCCTTCTCAAATGATGATGAATCTAAAACTGGAGTTGATTGGGGCATCTGTTCCTGTGAAATGCCAAAGCTACTGGTGTTTTTGTCTTGTTTAGAAGGGAAACCTAAACCTTTATGAGAGCTGCAATCCAAAACAAAATCTACATCATAACTGTATGTATATTTCACAGTGTTCGGTTTTGAAGGAGGTGTTCCGTCTGCATGAACAGTAACTTGGCACTGCTTGGTGTCCTCCTTGGTGTCCACCAAAACAAAAGGTTGCAGCTGATTTACATTACTATCTTTAGTGATGTTCCCAGTCCCAACGCAAGTTACCTCCTGGTAATGTAACATCAATCGCCAGTTACTCAGCAGAAACTACAAACATAGCTCATCGTATCTATACATAACGAAATGCATACTAAACCAGAGACACAAAAACATGTTGAACACAAGTTAAAAGATGCAAAGTATAATTTTCAACTATTCATGAGGATGTTGACAATACCTTCCACCAGGATACATAGTAACGCACTAACAAACTTCAGAATACACATTGTAAAAGTTTAAATACATATTTGATTAAGTAACACAATTCATTTTGGTTGCTTACACGCACAAGAAAAAACAGATTCACAGCTGACATCGAATTAAAGTATCACCGATAACAATATATACTGTAGACAAGCAATGTACAATAATAGTGAAGACAGAACAGGTAAAAACATAATGAACAAATATGGAATGTTCCACTTTACAAGGAAAAATCATGAAAACTAACATCCCTACTGGTTACAACAAAGCTGATAATCTAGTGAAGGATAATTGTATCCTATAGTAGCTCCGGAAGATTTTGCCAACACTCTTTTAGATGCAGAGCCTTATGTTCTTAGTTGGCTCCCAGACTTGTTATTGGAGCCGGAACTTCTCCCTGCTGCATCCGGGTTCAAAAAGAAGCACCCAAATTAAACAATGATGATAACTATAAACAAGACTCATTTTCTCACATGATCTTTCTTGCATTCAAGTGAAAAAAGAAACAAAACGGCATGCAGCTTATCATGGCGGACGAACGACGTCTAAGGCTTGCCCTTTTTACGCCGGCAATGAGGCGCGACTGCGGCGAGACTGGGTGGATCGGTGGGTGGAGGGAAGACACCTCTTCCGATGAACGGTGGCTCTCCGACGACGGTGACTACGAGACGGTCATACCCGACGGTGCTGGCACACTCTGGAAAGTTCAGATGGGGCCTCGAGCTCTCTCAATTGAGAATCAATTTCAGATTCCAAATTCAAAATTTACCCCTTTCTCTCTAAATGACGTCAGCTTTTCATTTTATTTTTAATTTCTACGTGGACGAATAAAATTTAGACACCTAAAGTGTGTCTAAATGTTGTTAAAATATTTTGTTGATATATCATTATCCTATTCCTAATAATCCATCATTTACAATACTCCTCTTCAAGTTGATAAATAAATACCAAGTTGATACAATGAAGTGACTTATTTATTTAAGTTAACAAAAAGTGTAAATTATTAATAAACTTTGAAATTTTTATCGTAGCTCATTTTAAAATTAAAATTAAATTACAAAAGTAATTAGTTTATATCGCACCACTCCTAATTTAGTCCTTTTTAGAGTAAAAATGCTAAACTAAACCTATCATCCAATTATCTCACATATCTCAAATCAGATAAATTTAATCGTATATATTAATGTTTATTATTTATATGTTATACATATATTGTTGGACTGAAAATCAACAATGTTAATGGACATACTTATATTTAACAAAAGTCTTAAAATAGTATTTGTCACGTCCAAGTTATTATTTTAAAAATTATGACAATCTATTATGTATAAGTTAAACTCTTATCCCTTTATTATTTTTGTGTTTTTAGTGATTCTCCCTAACACCATCATAATAATACAAAAAAAATATTAAAAACTATGGTTCCTCTGTATAGAAAACATATGGTTTCTTAATGAAACCGCTTTTAAATGGACTCAATGTGTTGCGTGCCAAAATGAAAATGATTAAAATTATTTTTTGATCCATTATAGTTTATAATTAGATGATAAGATAAAATATTTTTTATATTATATTTTTTCTTTAAGCTAATTAAGCCAACTCTAAAATATATTCTTTTGAAACATCAATGTTAATCGAGTGAAGTTTATAAAAGTTAGCGTTTTCTGCTGCTGTCTGCAACTGTAGCTGTTGAGATAACGAGCCTGCAACTAAAGCTTTTGATGGGCTTAACCACAATAAGGGAACAAAATTAGCTGAGCATACAAAAACAACTGAAAATCGTTCCAAGTATAGCTGAAAAGATTGTGAATGCAATTTGGAACATCCTCAGCAGAGTTCTTATACCACTCGTGGTGAGTTAAGATGGCACACCATGAACTCCTATGATTCAGATATAGCAACTGATGCATGATGTGAACACATAACTTCCCAAAGCAAAAGAAAGGATTTTTTGCATTCAGTTCCTTGGAATTCTCTCGTAGAAGAGCAAGCTGGCCTCACTGGAAAGAACATCTTCCACTGAAACAGCACGCACTTGAGAATCTGAAATGCAAAACCAATGCATTGGAGTTTGATTAAGCTCATCTTCAGAGACATCTTCTGAGGACTTCCCTCTTACACTTCTGTAAACAGTGTAATGCCCACTTCCAGCTTTACCAAAGTGTTCAACAACAGAAACAAGTTGATACAAACATGTTTCTTGAGAAACTGAATCACAAGAAGCATCTGCCTGCATAAAGCACAACAGAGTGAGAAGATGAAAGCATATCAACCACTTGGGGTGTGTTTGGGACAATTTCCAAAATTATATTATTTTTATAATTGATTACAATCAGAATTAGAACTGTCAGTTTGTCCCGTTCCATGGGACTTATCCTGATCAATGTGGATTGAGATTAAAAAAGCCCACAGAATCAAAAAATCTCACATTAAAGAAGCCTAGAGGGTCAAAAAGTTTTCCATTGAAAAAGTCTACATAGCCAAAATGCTCACAAAAGCCTTGTGAGTCAAGGTTAACTCATGTTTTTCTTTTTAACATGAAAAATTTATTTTTTTAAATATATTATTAGACCTTTGATTTAGATAGACTCTTCTCGATTTTCAGTCAGAATAGGTTTGTCTTTTGATATTTAGTCTAGGCCGATCCATCTCGACCTTTGACTCAGGTCTACCTATCTCGAACTTCATCTCGGATCGACCAGGACTTTTGGTCTGATTCAGAATTAGTTTTTGTTTGGGTAAGTTTAAGAAGTGGTTTTAAGATACTCAATTTCATTTAAATGCTGCAAAAAAATCAGTTTTTACAAAGAAAGGGAATGTAAAGAGCTGACAAAGAAAAAAAATGAAAATTTCAGCTCATGTGCCCAACATCCAACTTGATGGATAGATACATGAAGCTTCTTTAAAGGGGGCATATTATGGACAGAAACAAGATGCAAGGATATGGGATTTCAAGGTTCGGTGTAAATTAAATGCATCAACATAAAAAAAGAAAAAAAAACATAAACCAACCTTGTCATTGGATTGCATATGTGCATCTGAGTGAGTACTTTCTGAAGTGCCAGAGCAGGGAAGTACAGTGTCACTATGAAGTTCCAGTCCATTTGTAGAGGAGATAAATCTATCGTCAAGAGCATATGAATTTATCTGCTCCCTCCTTGCTTCATAAAGGCCACTAAATTTCAATGTTCTTATCTTAGATTGCATATCAGAGTGATTTGGCAAAATATTTCTTCTGTTGTACTTCAAATTTAATGACAAACTTTGTACATCTATGTCCTGTGTCTTTACTCCCAGCCAAGTTGTCATGAATGACAAAACATCCAAAATCAACGGAAAAGAAATATGGCCCTGCATTACCATATCGTGACAGAAAATTCTATAGTGAAACACGATGAATATTCATATGCTACTCAGTTATTACCATCTTTTGTTCAGTTCATTGAATATATACTATAGAATAACAGTCGAGTTTACGTCATAAATAAAAACACAATCAAATGTTAGAGATTCAAGTACCTGTAGTTTGACTAGCTCTCCAAAGGCATTCATTGAAACTCTTTTCAATTGTATGCATAAAATCTGCAACCAGGCAACCATGTTTCCGTAGTTCAGACATTGAACTACAAAAGAAAAGATTCTAGAGAAAGTTAGAAATGTTTGATCAGAAAACATAGTATGCATACCCTTGGACACCTAGCAATACTTAGCTGCTTCAGCGTATGTGAAAACCTGTTTGACCAAGGTAGTTTATCAAGATTATACATTTTTCGGCAATCACAGATTTCTGGCTCAGAGCATCTCCTTAGTTTTTCAAGCTCTACCTGAGTAACAATGGCACAGAAATCATATTGGACAACACAAAGATTAGTTATTGGATTCGGCAATCACCAACTATGCATCCCTAAGTTGCCTTTATCAATCTCTAAATGAATAAAATATTCACACAGGGAGGACCTCATTTCCTTCCATTACAGAAAGATATTTGATTGCAGCATTATGCCAACAGTAGCTGCACCGATAATTTTCAACATGTTCAGCAACAATGAACTGCTTCAGGCAATCCACCAGTGTACAACCAAATCTCTGTAACATGTCACATTTAATGATCAGGGAGCTAAGTAGGCATGCAGCATTTCAATTATAAAAGAAATAGCATTGCAGCTACAGATGAGTTAGATTAGTTTCAAAACTTACTATGTTGGAACTATCACTGAGCACAGGTGAAAGAGGCAAACAATCAAAATGCTCCAAGTTAATTGAGATCTGCACTGAATAAATATAAAGTTAAAAAATGGAATAAATGATTGTTACAAAAGAGATATTATCACAATGACAATGAGAATAATGATAGAGGAAACTGGAAAGTTATTTTAAAAACAAAATAGATGTTATGTAAAGTTAAATAGTAGTAAACGCAGCTAAACATGCAGCCAATAACTACACTATCAAGTCATTAGTAACTTTATTGCAACTTTGGAGTAATTAAGTTAGTTGGTGCTTGTCATTTCCAATATTAGTGGCTTCTAAAACCCAAGTCATCACGTCCTATAACCTTATTTCCAATATTTTTCTTCATCGCTAACCATTTTAAATTGGTGACAAGAACTTGGATATTATGGGTGCCTAAATCCCTAATTAAGTAATATGAGATGCCTGGCAGAGTATTAAAGTCTTTGATTCTTCCCATCTTTTAATACCTAGCTTTTGAGGGTGGGTTACCCAAGTGCTTAGGTACTCATCAATTACTAATTTCACTTTTTTCCTACTAGTTTTACCTAGTGGCTGTGGTGTTACCCTGAGATCTTCTTTAGTCAGTCTCACATTACAATTACAAAGACCATGCACTGTATGTCCAACTAATGGGGAATAGTTTTTTGTACTGCATTGAGAAAACTCCCATGTACCTGGGATGAACAACTTTGACAGGTCAAGCTGCTTGCAAGAATCCCATCAAAAGGTCCAAGGAAGTGTTGTTGCCATCGGTCCTGCTCACTTTGACAGTCCCTCTGTATTGGAGTAAGAATTCTATAATTAGAAGCAAAAATGTCTGCTAAAGAACTCATCTTTGGAGCATAACAATCTCCAAATTCTTCTCTCAAAGAGCATAACAGATGGAGAAAAGCTTCGGCAGCATCCTACAATAACAAAAACCAAACACAATTGATACAGAATTAAAACATCAATAAGCCACTATCAATGTGCTTGGTTCCACATCCAAAGCTCAACATTTGCGTTAAAAACATGGAAATCAGAAGCTACTGAGAGTATCTTCCACCTTGAACAGTAAAAGTGGAGGTGACTAGCTGGCACGATGCAGTTGCAAACACACTATAAATCAATCATAAAAACACACAACCCTACCTGCTGACTAGTCAGACTAAAGTTTGGAATGTAATTCGACATGGCGAGCATAGTCTTTCGTGGACTCAGTGTAACCTTTTCCCCACTAACTGAACTCAACTCTGCACATGTATAACACAATCACAAAAATAGTCTTTTAGAGAAACTATAACAAGAAATCTTTGGTTTATCCATCTGTTAATTTCAGCTCAGCTTACTCATTCACTTTTGTAAATGTTTATAGAGAAGTTTATCCACTTAGTCAAATTTCTCCTACCTTCTAATAAAGTAGCCAAAGAAAGCGAAAGAGGCATGTTTTCGTCCAGGTCCTTATTCCCACACTCTCCCATCACGACGTGAAGAAAGCCCTGAAAGTAAAAACAGCTGGCTAGAGCCTGCAACAAAGAAATAACAATAAAAATATAACTTTTTGCATAATACGAGCATAAAAAATCATTTGGGGATTGAAGAAAAAGGAGAAACAACATCGAGAGCTTACCTGCAAGACTACGTTGAGAAAACAATTGTTTTGGAGGTTTTGCAAACCGGGAACAAAGAGAGACTTGTCGGAGCTACTATTATGCGTAGCGAAGGTTAATGGAATCCCCATTTTGCCATCTTTTAGTGTCAATATCGCACCCACTACCCCCACGACACCACCAACCGTTACGCCAATCCAATTCATAGGGCACTCGTTAAACCTCATCCTTTTTCAGATTCCACTTTCCGTTTGGGATTTTTCCGCGCCCAGCGATCGCTTCAGAACCAAACGGTTAGAGAAATAGTGAAGAGTGAAAGGAAATGATCTTCCAAGATATTATGTACGTCTCCAAGCTAGACTCAGCAAATTCATCTCAGCTTGCTTTTAATCTTCTCTGTGGAGCCTCTTTTTTGTGTGAGAACCATAACCACTGTGTTTAAATTTTAAGAAAATACGAAAATGTTGTCTTTTAAGGATGTTGAGGAAAAATTAAACGTTTTTTCCAATTTCATATTTACAGAAGCTATTTTTTTAATACAAAACATCTGCAAACATTAACCATGAGAATTATACGGGGTTGTTTTGATCACTCTCAAGTACCAACCAACTTTTAGTTCTCGTAGAAGGTAAAAAGAAGCTATATGGTGATGCCAGATATGAATGATGGGAGAAAGAAATTAAGGAATATTGATGTAACAGAAAAAATAAAAATGAAAAGACACAAACAATGGTTGTTTAAACAAGAGGTCTATTTTAAAACTATAATAAACTTATAGTATTTATCAAATGATTGTTATTTTTAACCTAATATGGTTGTTGTTTCACCCCTCAATGTAAATTTAACCTATAGTGAGTGTGGTGTTTTGTTGATTTTACTTTTTGTTCTACTTTTGTTAACGCTTTAAAATACATTAATATCAATATATTGAAAAAATTAATATATTTTAAAACATCAAAATACTAATTTAAATTTGTAAAAATGTTATTGAAACAATTTTCTTTTATGAATCTAAATATTTGTGATTGTGATTTCTTTATACAAATTTTCATCTTTTATCTATATGATTTTTTTTTATCTTGTTTTTCATTAAAACAAAATTAATTAGCTCAAAATGAAAAAAAAAAGCACGGTAGCGGATCGGGCCAGTGAATTAAGATCGTTGTTGGGCCTGGGTGGGCCTTAGCAGTGTATAAAAGGAGCATCCATGTATTTCTCCACCCTCTTCTACCTTCTTCCACTTTTCGTGCTATTTTCAATTTTCAATTATTGACAACTCCTTCGGAGATCTCTCACTCGCCCACAATCCTACCATGGTACTCTTTCTTCTTCACGCTTCTTCCCCTTTCACTCATTTCATTCATGGATCGAAGCCATTTCAGATCTCTCTCTTTCATTTGTTGCCGCATGCGTCTTCTACTCTTATTCCCACACTTCCACCATTAATTTTGCCTCGCACTTGCTTTTTTCTTTCAATGGCTCTGTCAATGTTATTGCTAATTTTTCATCTCTGAACCGAAATTCAATGATTCTTTGCGCTGACGGTTCCTCTGAAAATTTATGTAGGCGAACTTAGACGCGGCGATAGAGCAATTGCTGAACGTGGAGAAGCAGATGAGGCTCGCCGGTGACGTGGCTGGAACGAGAAAGGCGGTCACTGACATTCTGCAGCTCTGCTTCGATGCGCGAGCCTGGAAAACCCTCAACGACCAGATTGTCGTTTTGTCGAAACGCCGTGGCCAGCTTAAACAGGTTCTCGCTGCCGCTGAGCTTGGGTTGCTATTTTTATTTTGTTTTCCACTTGTGTGGAAAGACCTCTTAGGTTTCGTGATCGCTCGGTGGTGTGTTTTTGTGAAGAGGTTTAGGGTTTTACTTGGCTCTGAAATATTGGTAGTTGTTTGTGCATTTAGAATGGGAGATGTTTACATACAAATGTGTTTTAAGTAAATTCGGCCAAACGAGTGGCCGAAATTTAATTTTGACCACAAAGTATGTATATGAACTATCGGTTTTTTTGGGAATGTTAGTTCTCTGCTGTTTAGTCTAAGCGGAGTAGGCTGTGTTAAAAACCACATGTATGGTTTCTTCGTAGATAAGAGTCTACAGTTCAAATGTTTTCTGTTTGTTTCTGTAAATGGACCAAGGTTTTAAGTTGGGATCGTAGATTCGTCGTGATCGTTGGACGTTGTAGAAAATTGCTGACAGATGCAATCATAATTAGTGACAATGCGATCACGGAGGGTCCCAAAATCGTAATGTTGTGGCGTAATTCTTTTTAAAACCATTACTGGTTCATGAAACATGGATTTGTTTGTCATTAATGAGATTGTTCTATGTTTGCAGGCTGTAACAGCTATGGTACAGCAAGCTATGCAATATATTGATGAGACACCAGATGTTGAAACTCGCATAGAACTCATCAAAACATTGAACAGTGTGTCTGCAGGGAAAGTGAGTGTGCTAATTTTGAACCTTTTGTTTCTTTTTAATCAGTTTTGTTATACCATCGTGTCTTTTTAAATGCTGTATTGTTTTTAGATATACGTGGAAATAGAGAGAGCACGATTGATCAAGAAACTTGCAAAGATCAAGGAAGATCAAGGGCATATAGCTGAAGCTGCTGATTTGATGCAAGAAATTGCGGTCAGTGGTGATGTGTTATTTTTTTATTGCTTTTATATGACCTGAATTTTTTTAACATAACTAATTAGTTTTCAGTTTACTAATGGAATGGATAATATTAACAGGTTGAAACTTTTGGTGCCATGGCCAAGACTGAGAAGATTGCATTCATTCTCGAACAAGTATGAGACATTTTTCTGTGTTTCTTTCTGTGATTAGAGTAATAGCAGGTCATTCATTTTTTGTGTTCCAATTCAGTAGGCTGACATAGGACTATTGTATGTCTTGTAGGTTCGTTTGTGTCTAGACCGTGAGGATTATGTTCGTGCACAAATACTTTCTAGAAAAATTAGTCCAAGAGTATTTGATGCCGATACATCTAAGGAAAAGAAAAAGCCTAAAGAAGGTGATAATGTTGTTGAAGAGGCCCCTGCAGATATACCCTCTTTGCTGGAGTTGAAGCAGATCTATTATGAGCTAATGATTAGGTAATTGAATATGTACTTTATGTTGCCCTACTTTTTCGTTCTATCATGATGCAGTTACAAATATTATGTCTTCCCTTGTATATTTGATATCTCTTTCCTTTCTATTTGAGATAAGTCTAATAAAGTAAAAAAGTGAAAATTGCTCTTTCGTTGGGCTTCTATAAACATATCTGCTAGTCAGTCCAATAGGTGCATTCTAGGTCTCCAAAATAAGGCATACTTCCTATGACTGTTTACCTGCAATATATGTTCACACTCTCTTAAGATCTCTTGCTTGCATTTGTTCCAGTTCTTTAAATACAATTGGGATTATCAGTGCATCTAACGATTCACGTATTCTCCTTTTTATGAACTATATCTATGGAACTAAGTTTTGTTGACCATTCTAGTGATTTGTTTCAATGGTATTTAAAGATAAAATGCAGATTGGTAAACACGACCTTCTTTTCTTTTGCAACATGTTTAGATTTTATTCTCTGTTTGATGTTCTGGAAAGGAAAATAATTTGTTGAAGGGTTAAACCAGTCTTGTTACTAAATTTCGTAAGTTGAAATGGAAGAGTATAGGGAAATCACCTGTGTCTGTTTCTGTAAAGAGAACATACACAAATAACTACACGATCCAATTCTGGTGAACCTGAAACTCCAATTCTGGTTAACATGTATATTTTTTTGGTAAACCACATTTCTGCCATAATTTGTGGCATTACTTCTAACTTTACAGCTTCTGCCCTTCTGTTAGAGGTTTAAAATTATTTTACTCCCTTCCTTTTCGTGACATTGCCATGTTTTTGTTGAGCTTGAAATTTATAACTTCTACTTTAATTATGAATGTCTTTAATTTTGGGTTTTTTTTTTTATCGAACATTTGTGTTAAATAATTTATTTATTTTGTATCATAATCTCAAAATAGTGCAGCGCTACTCTTTGTGGCCACCATAGTGAATCAGCTAAACTGCCTCCATTTGGGATTCATAACTGATTTTAGATTCAATTCTGTAACTATCTTTAGCTTATTATCATTTTTAGATAGTATGATCTTTGGAGTGGTGGTAGAGCCATTTTTTAGGTAGAAAAGCCTTTATTAAAACTCCTGAGTGTTTGGTAAAATAACTGAAGTGGAAAAAAACTTTTTTTCATTAGTACAATTTGCAGGATATGAGATCATTGCCTAGGTTTTTTGTTTTCCCATATTATTAATAACAATTAATATTTTCAAATAGAAAATCAACTAATAAGCTACTTGATATTTCATTACCCATTTCCTGTAATTTTATTGTTAAAAAGTGATATTTTAGACAATCCTAATGAAGCATATTTTCTTAAAATTACATATCGCCAAGCATATCCACACACTAAACATGTTTTTGTAAAATATTATAAAAATAATTGATAATTAATGTAATTAATTATTAAACTATTCCTCTTCCACAGTTAATTCACAAATTAGAAAAGTACTATAACAATAATTGTAGAGGTTTTCTTAATTATTATAATTTTTTTGAAGCATTGTTCGAACACTTTTGCTCTAAAACTTAAACAAGTCAGTTCTAAATACAAAAATAAGATGTTTTAATCTGTATACTTTATTTAAATTGTTAGGTATGCAATTGTCCCCAATGTTAACTGTTAGTTAATATTGTAAAAAAACATGTTTTTTTCCTCTTTGGTAGTTGTGTTTATGCACTGAATTATTGGATAATGATGGGCCTACTTTGGCTCCTTTCAATTATGTTCATTTCTCTGATAATTTAACTTTGTAATTCCCATTAATGTTCATAACAATTTTGTGTGTCATGTTGTGAGTGATCCAAATTCAGTATATCAATGTGCTTTATGTTCGCTGCCAAGGGTTTAAAAGACCATCTTTTAGATGGGTTTGGGACGAGCTATGATAGCATAGGCAGATTTAATGTGTGTCATGCTTGGTGCTTTATTTATCAATTATCGTCCATATGAACCAAGATTTTGAATGTGTCTGGTAAATGGCTTGTAAAATTAGACATTAGTGAAGTGTATGGAATTGCCATAATTGGGGACATTGTACCAGCTAATTGCCGGTGCTTTTCAAATTTGGTGCAATATATACTTTCAGACTTAAGTAATGTGAAATGATATACCTTCATGCTACATATGTTTTAACTACTTATTTTATGAAGCTGCTTGTTGATGATATTTCAAAATCTTAGTTTTCTAATGCTGGTTTTGTTTGTATTTAAAGGTATTATTCCCACAATAATGATTATCTTGAGATTTGCCGTTGCTACAAGTCAATATATGAGATTCCATCTGTCAAAGAAGACCCTGCAAAGTGGACTCCTGTAAGCTTTCT
The DNA here is from genome assembly GCA_036885675.1 of Vigna mungo. Taxonomy (NCBI): domain Eukaryota; kingdom Viridiplantae; phylum Streptophyta; class Magnoliopsida; order Fabales; family Fabaceae; genus Vigna; species Vigna mungo. Next base: position 62,897,867 of record CP144700.1, read on the forward strand.
CCTCATTTTTTATTTTTACCTTTTTTGTTGATGTGAGATATATTTTGTAATGTTATGTTTTTCTTAATATTACTTTGTACATGTAGATCCTAAGGAAAATATGCTGGTACTTGGTTCTAGCACCACATGATCCAATGCAGTCAAGCCTTCTAAATTCCACTCTGGAGGATAAGAATCTATCTGAGATTCCAAACTTCAAGTATGCTATCCCCAGTTTTATCGTGTCTTCCAAGTCATGTTCTTTTATTTTTTTAGGATTTCCTTGTCATTTGGTGTGCCTGCTGATGTATATTTTGTGCCTAGGTTACTTTTGAAACAGCTGATTACCATGGAAGTTATCCAATGGACAACTCTATGGGATACATATAAGAACGATTTTGAGAATGAGAAAGCTTCTGGGGAATCTTTGGGTGAAAAAGCAGCAGAGGATCTGAAGCAACGAATAATTGAACATGTAAATACAAAATAACTGATTGGTCTTGTGTGATATGCTTTATGTTTTGTACTTCTTTTTGCGAGCATTAATACGGAACCTTTTCCTTTCAGAACATTCTTGTTGTTTCAAAATACTACGCAAGAATTACATTGAAGAGACTTGCAGAGCTTTTGTGTCTCAGTGTACAGGTTTGTGATTCTAGTCGTGGTTGTGCTTTTAAGTCTAGTGTTATGGTGGAGATGTTTTTGAATGGTTGTGGTGTTACACCTAACCAGCCACTGGATGCTAGTGTTTCAAAGGAAAAATTGTGATCTTGGTGTGCTGCTGGAGTGTGCTTACCATCTCTTGTGGTTTATTTTGTTGCTTATGAATATGGATGTTGTACCAAATTTATTTCATTTTCTTAAAATGCTATTTCTTTTAGTGTGATGATTCTAGTTTATACTTCATGCAAAATTCAGGAAGCTGAGAAGCATCTTTCAGATATGGTAGTGTCTAAGGCGCTGGTGGCAAAGATTGATAGGCCAATGGGAATAGTCTGTTTCCAAACCGCAAAGGATAGCAATGATATTCTTAACTCATGGGCAGCAAACCTGGATAAACTTCTTGATCTTGTGGAGAAGAGTTGTCATCAAATACACAAGGAAACCATGGTCCATAAAGCTGCGTTGAAGGTTTAAGAAGATCCATATCAGCAGTTACAATCTCAGGTAAGGTTTTGTCCTTTTTTTCCTTCAAATTTTTTTTATCGCAGTTTTAAGAAGTGATTGGGACACGGGAGTGAGTTTTTATAAGGAAAATGGTAGAATTGCGACTTTTTGCGACTCGGTATGTTTTGCCATAATTCTCGTTTCTGGTAATTGCAGGGGCACTCTAATATCGACGTGATTTTGTACTGAAGTTGAATATTTCAGGAATCTTTTTAAATTGTCACCGAGCAGAGTTGGTGAGGAATTTCGCAGAACGCGATTCCTTTTTAATTTTATATTTTTGTGGCGCATGCATTCAGGGTAGAGCTGGATATATGCATATTAGTAAGTAGCATTGTTGTATACTACTGGTTCATACCTTACCATTGCCTGTGACAGGATCCTTAACGATCTTGATTGAAGCAGTGGCTAGAAACTGAGTGTTTGCTCATTTATATTCTTTTGCCTGGTTGATTTCTTTTTTACCTCGTGTACTTTTTTTTCGATTACTTTTTTTTTTGGGTGCTATTTGGACATGATATATTCCTTGAATGACAATTTGCTAGCTGCGTGCAATGCATCTATATTGTTCGAGTACGTAAATTTGGGGATCTTCGAAGACTACATCGGTGCATGAGTTTCGGGGGAAGATATAGTGGTAAACTCCCACTTTGTTGTTTGGATTAGAAAAAGAAGGGAAAAAGTAATTATCAAATTATCATGAAACGATCTATATACTCTTTTTGTTAACGGTTTTGTCGCATAATAATTTTTTCTGGTGCTTTGGACGTCATGGATATGAATTTATTGTAAACGTGTGATGTGGCTTTGCATCATTTCCTCGTTTGGAGAATACATCAGTTATAAATAAATTGAAATTACCGTCGCAGACGGAAGTCATAATTTAATTGGAATTTTTTTTTATAACCTCCATGTTTTTTCGTAAATTAGAACCTCTGTAGACCTTAGACCGTATCATCTAGCGGTTTTTAGAAACGTGCGAGTCCAGGTTTCACCGTTTGTATTTTTCTTGTTCTGAAGTTGCTAACCAACTCTAGCATCGCTAATAAAATGTCAATGTGGTGGCGCAATATTTGTTTGTTATACAGAGTGAGACAATGGTTTCATGTGAGGAGGGTCAAACCTCCGTAAGACGTGTTCTGCTTTGTACGTTGGGAATGCATTGTTTATCAATTTTGATTTCTAAATTTTTACATTAAAAAGGTCAAGTTTAGAACCGCGTTCAAACGACGTCTATTATGTCGTTGACTTTTTTAAATGGACAATTTCAAACAATTCACGTCAAATTTATTAAAAATAAGTTTAAAATTTTAACACACGTGTTAAATGAAATTTTGTTGGAAAGGGGTAACCACAAAAATAGCGACAAGTGAAATTGTTGGTAATTAACGTCCTGAAGAAATGAATAAAAAGAGTATATAGCTAGGAGGAGGAAGGATGGGTAGTGTAATCTGGCGCAGAAGAAGACCATGGGGATAGATGCGTAGCATGAGGGGACAGAAGAGATGGTTGGGAAGAAGTGATAGTTGAGGAAGAAGAATAGGAAGGTGAAGATTGAAGATGAGAAGCCGCCAGAGAGAATGATGATGAGACAGCAACCTGGTCATAGAGGCTCACGGGAAACTCATGTACATGCGAGTAACAATATTCGTAAAAGTTGGCGGAATCATGTGAACCCTGAGGCTGAGTATGAACAATGGGTTCAGTTGTAGAGGGAATGGAGAAAAGGGGTGCGGCTGGTGGTGGTTCCGGTGATTGATGTCTGAGCCTGACATTTTCGGGGAAGTTGAGTTTGGCCTTATTGCCTCTGAAACGTAAAGAAGCTTGATCGTAGGCTCTGGCTGCATCCTCAGCGGTCTCGAATGTTCCTAACCACACTCTGGTAGCCTTGAATGGGTCTCTTATTTCCGCAGCCCATTTCCCCCATGGCCTCTGCCTCACTCCTCTGTATTTCCTTTTTGGTTCCACCTTCTCTGCCCTGTACTCGTAATCGTATACCTTATTCTCCCCTCTTCTCATCCTGCTTGAACTTTCGCCAACTCCATCTGTATTTCACACAAATCAAATCCATCACAATTACTACATTTCTCTTTCCACTTTTCTATCACCTAACGTCATATCTTGTATAAATTATATTATTATATATATTACACATCACTAGACCAAAAAAAAACAAAGGATTTTATTACTCAGTTTGGTGCTTACATGTTGAAATAGCAGGGAAAGAAGTTCCACGTGGGAGATTGCTTGTATCGTCACCTTCCCTCCTTCTCTTTGGAACACAATAAGATGAACATGCAGAAGATGGTGCGATGGAACCAGAATCCATATTTGATGTTATAGTAAAACCATCTCCAATTCCATGTTCCTCTCCACTGACAACTTGAGTCAAAGCAGAGATCATGGCCGACATCTCCCTCTCCCTATCCAATCCCGAAAACATCATCGGCATTGACAACGAATGATAGTTTCTCGCTTCGCCGGCGTTACCCTGGTCTCTATTATTCGCCATATTTACCCTTAAAACTTTACCTCTATGCTTTTTAACCTATCTATCCCTTGGTAGCAACCAAAATTTCGAACTGGTTGTGGCAGCCACCAAGACTCGTAAGGTAAAACAATGGAAGAAATGAAGAACTAACTTATACACGAATGTCTGAAGAAGAAAAAAAAGATCTAAGGAGTTGAAACAGATGGGTCAAAGGATTGAAGGTGTGAAACTGAAAAGCCAGTTGCATTTGTGTGGTGAGAACCAAGTTGACGGTGCTCAGAAAAACAAAAAGGTAACAGTAGTGACGGCCGACTTCAAAACACAAAATCTTAATTTATTCATCTTATCCATGGATTGAAAACTTGTATTTCTATACCATCAGATCAACTTTTCAAATCCAACTTCTCTATTGGCTAAATACGTACACAATGCCGTACGTTGATCCAAAACCAAACTGGGGACCACCACCGTCCATGGTTTATTCCAGAATATGTAATTTATTTGCTTTATATTAAAATTACTTGTATATTTTTTTAAATATTCAAGACAACAATATTAGTTAGCTGTTTTACATATAATATTATTAATAATAATAAATTCAAATGTATTTAATCTGATATTTTGCCTTCACTGTTATAAAAGCGGGAACTTACATTTTTGTCGTAAATGGTATCATTCATTCAAAATGCAACATGGTTGACCAATAGAAAACCCAATGGCTATCGCTTTCTTTATGTTATATGCAATGAATATGAAAAGAAAAAAAAAAGGTATAATTATACATTGCTAATTTTTTTATACTATAATGTGAAGTGTTTCTTAAAATTGATTTTTTGTCTATTATATTTAAACTCAACCTAAATTAAGAGATTCGAATCTAATGAAAGTCGAGCTACTAACTTTTGAATTCCTTTTAAAATAGTAGGTTTTAATTTTAAATTTTTACATATTTTATTTTTAATCACCAACACATTTACATCACTGTTATATGATAGAAAATTAAAAACTAAAAACAGTAAATGGATACTAATAAAATTAAGCCAAGGTCAATCAAATTAAGTTTTAAAAATTTTAACAAAGGAGCAAGTGATTAAAAAATAATTAAACAATAATTTGGTATTAAATTTGCCGACTTAGTAGCCAAAAATTGATATTTTGCAGCCTTATTTATTTATTTAATTAAATGTATTGGTTAAAAGTGAATAGAAGTTTGAGAAGATTTGGGTCAACGCTTTGTTTGTTTAGAAGACATAACGCGTTATCATTTGTCGTGTTGTGAACACAAAGAAACTTTAATGAATTAGAATCGACACGTGGGTCAATTGTCATAGCACAGTAGCCTATGATAGATCAAAAGAATGCGACAAATAAAAATAAGATTTTTATCTATCGCAATTTGGAATATTGAAGTAAACTTTTGACATTCATGAACCTTTTTCAGATACTATTTTTTTATATATTTTCTATTATTTTAAAAAATACAAAAAATTATTTTTTTATAATTATTTTATTAACGAATATAAACATGTTTGTAAAAAAAAAAAAATACTTCTTTATTTTCTTTTTCCTACACCTTCACAATGCTTAACTTCATATCTATAATTTTTAAAACAATCATTTGATCTTTTACAAAAATGGTTTTTGGATTATTTGTTCTGAAAATCTTTCACAACAAGTTTTTTAAATTTTTAGATTAAAATTTTGTATAAGATGTTCAAAATAAAATTTATAAAATACATAAACGTGTTATAGAATAGAATGAGTTATTTAAAATATATGTGATATATTTTTGAAGGACTTTCTTTTAACAAATATTTTAGAATAAGATTTTCAGCTCACATGAATATGTTATATATGGATTGAACTTTTTGAAACGAGTTTCTCTTCTTATTTTTCTGCATTAGAAGAAGTAACTGTTGTGGAATGTAATAAAGAAAAGTAATTAGCTATTGAACTATAAATCAAAAGAGAAATGAAAAAAAATGAAAGAATGATCATTTTGACTACTTTATAAAAATATGAAAGCATTAACTTATCGTTAAACTAGTTAAAATAATATAATTTGAGATTTTTTTAATATTAGGAAATTTAAACTGTTTTTTTTTTTATTATTGTGTGTTGTCCACCTCTTTTTTTCTATTGTTGGTATGAAATAAAAATAAAAAATAAATGTTAATCAATACGAAAATTTTTATAAATTATATATCATTGGAAAATTTATTAAATCTAATTTGTTAATCTTCCATTAGATTTCAAACTTTTCTTATGAAATGAAAAATTCTTACATTTAATTTAAGTCATTATTGGGAAACTTCAAATTAGGAATATAAACTTTCAAGATTATTTTCATCATCATAGTCATTTTATGAAATTCTAATTTATTTTATTTTTGGTTACACTGTATTATATTACTTTTAAAACATTTTTTAAATTTTGTTTCAATACAAATGTCTTACAAAACTCACATTGTATCGCGTGTTTTATTTATTTGGTCGCTAAAAGAAAGCTATATTTTTACTATAAAATTTATTATTATTATTATTCTTATTATTATTATTATAATGTAGAGTCTTGTTTAATATAGATTATATAAAAGAGGATGAGAAGCCTTGATAACAAAGAAAAAAAAAAGTCAAAAGTTTTATTATGAAAAAGAGATATTTATAAAAAAATATATATATAATGTGTACATTCTAAATATAGAATATATTTATATATTTTTTACTGAAAATAATGTCATAAAGTTTATAACTCTTGATTACACTCCGAAAGCTTATAATTAATTAGATATCAAAATTTTGATTAATATGAATTAAAATTTTGATATTCCCTGTAGAAGTTCCCGTATCTATAGAAGTAATATAATTAAATACTATTCAATGTTAAATAAAGTTTTACATTTTGTGGTAATTGAAATATTTTATTAAAGAAATTAAAATTCAAAATATCATATTGTATCAACAAAATAAAAAATTGAAAAGTGAATAATATGTAATAAAAGTAATGTAAAATAAATGTATTTTGAATTTTATGGGAAGTATGAAATGTTAAAGAGAATAATAAGTGAAATGTTATTAAGATAGAACAGGTTGGCCAAGTTCCGTTAATTTTCTAACGCCGTAATGAAAAAGGATCAATTTGAACCATTTTTTATAAAACTTGGGATAACTTTGAACGACTGAAAAAAGATAGGACTACTTTGAATAAACCCTACCAATCTAGGGACCAAATAGGTATTAAATCTTGAAAAAAGCTTAAATCTGATTTATTACTTGTCATAAATATTTGCATGATAATCTAGATTAGGAACTTGTTTAAAAATTTGTTATTCAGTTAAAGATCTTTCAAATGCCACTATATAATTAGCCTAAGTGTATTAAATAATTATATAATATTTTTTTCTATTATTATTATTATGTAATATATGTATTATGAAAGCTTAAATTTAGAATTGGTGAGTTGTTTTTCTCTCTTAATTTAGATTTTAATGTTCGTCATAATAAAGATTTATAGAAGATATATTTTATATATTGTATTCGTATAAAAGGATTAGAGCACCTCGTGTTCTTTATTAATTTATTTTTTCTGATAAAAAAAATAAAGCTTAAATCTTACATTCCATGTAGTTTAACTTTACCAGTAAAAATCTGGTTTTTGATTAAAAACAGAATTCATTTTTAAAATTACTGTAACTTCATTTTTTCAAACGTATATCGTTTAAAATGAAAAACTAAACACTCAATCATATCAAATATGTGAAATACCTGAGTTTTGATTTTAATTATGTAATTACATTAAATATTCGGGGAGATAATATTACCGTCAAAAATCATATATTGGACCAAACATCTTTATTGCTTTATATATATATATATATATATATATATATATATATATATATATATATATATATATATATATATATATATATATATATATATATATATTCTCTTCAATGCATCATTTTTGTTTTTTGCCCTTTTTGTTTTTTTAAATAAAATTTATACAAAAAATTTATGTTACGTATTTTTGTCCAGTAAGATCGACTTTTACATATTTCTAATACCAAGAATATATAATTTTTTTCGTAACTTGTCACCTTCGAGAGAAGGCATTCATCCTGGTACAAAAATGGACCAGTATTTTCAAGCCTTTCCACAACACAAATATGACTTATACCATAATAGTCTCAACAGGTTTCATTCAATCATAATAATAACAATTCACGATAATGATGAATTAAAGGATAATTAACACATTATCTTAATACTAAAATAGGATTAAGAGTGATTGAACATTCACAAGAACTAAGGTGAATCCTGATCCATTACCATCACTATAAATACAAATAGTTTGATAAGAATTATTTTTTAATCATCTAGATAAATAGTTCTAATGTGTTAAACTTTACTAAACAATTTAATAAATTATTTTTTATGTATACACGTAGACATTTCATGGACATTCATATGCAAGTATAAGCAAGCTTATAAATTATTTATAAATGATACATCTATAGATTATCTAATGGATAATGTTAGCAAGTTTGTTTGGAAATTTTCCAGTGATTGAGAAGTTGAGATTGCAAGTTTAATAAGAAATAAAAGTGTTTTTGAAAATTGAAAAGAAAAATCAAGTTTATTTGAGCCTAATAAAGCACAAAGTAAACGATTTTAACAATCCAATCCTTTGTAGACTCATTGAATCTTCTACTGGAACTTTGGCAAACAAAACCTCTCACTTTAAAGTATCTTTTGCACCAAATTCTCTATACTTAAATATGTTATTTTAATCATATAACACTGAATCCTTCATAACAAAATTGGTTTGGATTTTCTTCTGCATTGAACATCTATAAGAGAATGTTAATTTAGATCACTCTAAAGCTCCAAAATTGCTATTAAAAAAAAATGTTCAGCAACACTCATCTCATCATTGCTCATAATAAACATTTTATTTTATTATTTATGATATTTTTTTGTTGTCCTTGACCTGAAAAGCTAAATTGCTAAATTCTTTTTATTTCATAACAAATCCTAAGATCACACATAATTAAAGTGTTAATGAAGGACTTGACCATCAACTACCCTATTTAAACTCTCATTTTGAATAAAATAAATACTTCATTGGAAAATTAATCAAGAATTTGACAATCTACCTCTAGTCATAAAAACATTAATGATTATAAATAATAAACAAAATTAACACATCTCAATGGATACAATCTAATTAATTTTACATTAGTTCCCCTCCTTTTTTGAGACACCACATGAGCAAACTTAATTTAAGCTTAAAATAAAATAAAATAAAAACTTATAACCATTTATAAAATAAAAACATTTTAATTCAATCATTGAACATTGAACCAACAGTAACTTAATCTATTCGATAAGGAATGTAATCTAAACATAGAAAGACATCCTACTATCCTAACATTCTTCAACTATTTTATAATACAAATGAAACTTAACATCACAACAACTATACAAAGTAAAGATAATTTAGAATGATTGAGATGGTCATGTATGGATTCGACCTTGTATCACAAATGCCAAAGCCTGCACTGCTAAAGTAGTGCTCTTTCAGAGTAACTTGTTGAGACTTGCAAAAAATTAATCAGTAAGAATGCAACTTTAAGTTGGAATGCCCTTAACTTCCACAGGCCAAGCACTCTTCTCTGTTTGTTAGAGAGCACACCATCTGCGCCATCTTGGTATTATCATCCTCTTCCTCAACCGTAGGTTTTTCCTACATACACAATAGAAATGGTCAACATCAAATGTATAAACAAAATGAAAATAAGATTGATGACAATAAATTCTTATTACTTTGAGCAGAGAGGTATCAACGGTGAACTTGATAGCATCAGCTGCTGCACGTGATCGCAGATAATACATCCCAGTCTTCAAACCCTTTCGTTTGAAAGCAAAAGGCAATAAACATCAAACAGTTGGTATAAAAATTCAAAAGGAAACCCAAGAAATAAACACAGCCATAGACAGTGTATAGATTTATATATTTAAAATTATCATTAAAAAGTCCAACTGTAAAAGCAAACATAAATCTAACATAAAAGAACATCACCTAACATAATCCATTATTGGAGGGAAATCGTGAACATAATCTAATGAGGCTAGAATTTTAACTCGCTCAAACATAAAGGTTGATACCTTTGACCACGCATAGAAATGCAAAGAAGTCAGCTTTCCAAAGTTGGGTTGATCCATATGAATATTTAAGCTCTGGCTTTGATCTATGTAACATCCTCTATCAACAGCCATATCAACCAATGTCTTTTGCTTTATCTCCCAAACAGTTCTGACAATTTAAGCCAGAGTTAGCATGAAGTTCTTAAGAGTCATGTTTAGCTAATTTACAAAATAACAATTCTCATACTTGTATATGACTTTTAGGTCATCAGTTATTTCTGGAATTTTCTGAACTGAACCGTCCTCATAGATTATCTTATTCTTGATTGTAGGAGACCAAAGTCCCATTTCAGTCAAGTCATGAAGTAAATGCTTGTTCACTACAACAAACTCACCACTGAAATACAAACAGTTAAAAGGCAAGATAGATCAACAAGTTATCAAACTACAATAAAATGGCATGGGAGTAAACCTTAGAACTCTGCGACTGTAGATATTAGAAGTATATGGCTCAAAACACTCATTATTGCCAAGAATCTGGCTAGTAGATGCAGTTGGCATAGGGGCAACAAGAAGTGAATTTCTCACACCCGTCTTAGATATCATTTCCCGAAGTGCATCCCAATTCCAACGACTTGAGGGTATCACGCCCCACATGTCTGGCTGAAGAATTCCCTGCACATACAAAATCATCTAAGTAACAACATAAAGCATCTATGATGTTTAGATTTCTAACTGAAAGCCTAAAAATTAAGTTCAATATACATTCACTGTATTATGAATATAACTCAGACATAAAAGCATGAGTAGAAAAGACTCTCACAACAATGTACCTTGCTCATCGGACTCCCACTATATGTTTCATAGGGACCCTCTTTTGCAGCCAATTCACAAGAAGTTTTTAGTGCATGATAGTATATTGTCTCAAATATGTCCTTGTTTAACTGTTGAGCCTGCATCACATAAACATGTAGCTTATCAAATTGAAGAACATCTAGCTTAAGCTGTAAATGAATGTGCAGTCCGACTAAAATTACTTACCTCTGGTGAATCAAATGCCATGCCAAGTAGTATGAAAGTATCAGCAAGACCTTGAACTCCAATACCAATGGGTCTGTGCCGTAAGTTTGATCTTCTAGCATTCTCAATTGGGTAGTAATTAACATCGATTATTTTATTAAGGTTTGTTGTCACCGTTGCAGTAACCTATAAATTAGTCACAACCATCACAAAAATAGCATATAATGATAATACCAATATAAGTGCATAAGTTGAAACATGACATCCAGCATTGTGCATAGTTCGAAAATAACAAGACATTGTACCTCGCCCAATTTGTCAAAGTCAAAGTATCGGTTTTTTGAGCCCCTGCTCCCAACAAGCTTAGATGGATGAGATTCCATGGGCACACCCTTTGGTGATCAGATAAACATTCAAAAACAGAAATAACAGGTTAGCCTAGTCACACAGAAATCAAATATAACCGAACCTAACCATGAAATAACCCAGGGATTTCCTACCTTCTCTCTTACATAACGTGGTAGAGCAATTGATGCCAAATTGCACACAGCAGTTTCCGTTGGACTTGTATACTCAATTATCTCAGTGCACAAGTTTGATGACTTGATTGTTCCCAGATTCTGTTGATTGCTTTTCCTGTTGCAAGTGTCCTAGGATATTGAAAATGAAAAGATTCAATGAAAAACATCTCAAATGCGTTAAAATAGAAAGTTAAACAAAGTCAAATAAGCATTTCTAAACCACCTTAAAAAGCATATAAGGGGTTCCAGTTTCAATCTGGGACTTCAAAATTTCAAACCAGAGGCTCTGTGCCTGAACAACCTTCTTTGCTTTTCCCTGTGTACAAATAAATTTGTTAAAATAAAAAGGAAAAAATAAGCAAGAAGGCATTCAAAACATGCAAAACAAACCAACAACATAGACCAAGCTTACTTCTCTTTCGTACTGAGTGTACAGTTTCTCAAATTCTTCACCCCAACAATCAGCCAAACCCGGAGCTTCATTGGGGCAAAACAAAGACCATTGCCCATTGCTCTGAACTCTTTCCATAAAGAGATCAGGCACCCAAAGAGCATAAAACAAATCTCTAGCACGATGCTCTTCCTACACAAATAGCATTAACACATGGCTATATCAGTATAATAGGACTACTTTTTAACAATCAGGAAATAAAAACTAGGGCAATTACTACATATGATGTGAATTACTACATTTTAGAATCCCTTCAGTCATACCTTTCCATGATTTTTCCTTAAATCCAAGAATTCAAATACATCAGCATGCCATGGCTCCAGGTACACAGCAAATGCACCTACAAGAAGAATGTGACATGGTAAGTAGAGGCAAATAATAAATATTCACTAATGTGTCCTCAATAAAGTATAAACAATATACCTTTCCTCTTGCCTCCCCCTTGATCCACATAACGAGCAGTATCATTGAACACACGCAACATTGGAACAATACCATTTGATGTCCCATTTGTGCCACGGATGTAACTGCCTGTGGCACGAATATTGTGAACAGAAACACCAATTCCACCAGCTGATTTGCTAATAATAGCACACTCCTTCAAAGTGTCATATATTCCCTCTATACTATCATCTTTCATGCACACAAGGAAGCAACTACTCAACTGCCAAAGCACATGAGCAGATCCAAATAAATGAGAACTAGGATTATCAAATATCACAAATGCATGCTTACAAAAAGAGGAAGATTTGGAGATATAGAGCATTAGCATAAACTGTACCTGTGGTCTAGGTGTTCCCGCATTGAAAAGAGTTGGAGATGCATGAGTGAACCACCGTTGAGACATCAGGTGATATGTTTTGACAGCAGAATCGATGTCTTCCTTATGAATTCCAACAGCAACCCTCATCAACATGTGTTGTGGTCTTTCCACAACCTTACCTTGAACCTTTAAGAGGTAGGACCTCTCAAGGGTTTTGAAACCAAAATAATCATAGTCAAAGTCCCTATCATAGATTATTTCACTGTCCAATCGAGCAGCATTCTGAAGCATAACAGAAAATAACACAAAAGTGAAAATCCCATCATACCAAAACAATAGCCAAACATAATTTAAAGCACGTAACATCAGAAATACAAACCAGATCAGAAATGCACACAGTATAACAGCCATAATAAGTGATTATACTAAAACACGCAATACCTACAACTCATAATTTTGAAACTTGACCCAACTACAACAGCAGATCCATTAAACAGTTAAACAAATAAAACATTTAGACAGACAAGTTTCAAATTCTGAATGGCAACAAAAGTATAATTACCTTGATGATAATTTCATAGATGTCATCAGCAACCAGAGGAGCCTTCATTCCAGATCTTTCACTAAAATGATTACGCATAATTTTAATCCTGAAATGTTCAAAATGCAATCACTGTAAAGAACAAATCATCTCAACAAAAACACAAAAACAATTCCCGATGAAACTTACGTTTCAGAAAATGACTTCTTCGTGTTCTTGTGCAGATTCGAAACCGCAATCCTCGCGGCCAACTAAAAAAACAAAAAACACAAAACACGGATGTCAGCCTTTAGTCAAGGGATAGGAATTACAAAAATCACAATAAAGAAAAGGAAACTGACAGATGCATAATCAGGGTGGTTGGCAGTCAAGGCAGCAGCGGTTTCCGCAGCCAACTCATCAAGCTGACTGGTCGTGACGCCTTTGTAGACACCAGCACACACTTTCTGAGACACCAGTACGGGGTCGCAGTGTTCTGTGCTTAAACCATAACTCAGTTTCTTGAGGCGAGCGGTGATCTTATCAAAATGCACCGCCTCCTGCCTCCCGTCTCTCTTCACCACATACATTTCCTCTACTCTGATTTTTGTGTTTCTCAGTGGAGAATTTCGTCGAACAGTTTCGAGGCAGGCACAAGTGTATAAATAGGGTGAGATAACTGTTTGGGTTTTTGATTTGTTTTTCCGGAATAATGATGGTTCCCTCTCAAATGTGTTGGATTCGAAATTTTCCCGCGAGAAAGTTGGATTTGGAACTTGAATGAAATGGTGGGAGCTTCACAGCGCGGGTTATGCTGATGCGGGACCACGCTCTTTTGAAAATAGAGTGGGGAAGCTGTTTTCTTAGACTCTTGTCCTTTCCCACTTTTATACACTTCTTCATCCGGCTGATCTATCTCCTGAGGACCGTCGATAATGAAATGTTGTTTCATCTGTGATGAAGGTTAGCGTGGATGGGAAGGTAGAGAATTAATTACCCCTGTTACATTTTTTTTTTGTCCTATCTTTTGTTTGGTTATCTTTTATATTTTACCTTTATCATTCTATACATATTTTATTTTTCAGTTTTACCTTTTAATAATTTAATTTATATCATTTAAACATATTTTGCTTTTTAATTTAACTTTTTGATAAGTAATTATTTTTTTATTTTATACCATTATTTAAAGAGGATTCAGATTTATATTTTATTTTTTAAAGTTTATCTTTTAATAATTTTTTATTTGACTGTTTTTTCAATTTAATTATTTTTCAAAATTAAAAGAATATTTATATATCTATAAAATAAATAAAACATATTTTTTTTAATTATTATTAAAGAGATTAATTTTTTTATCTAAACAAGTTTTTTTAATTTTATCTTATTGATTTTTTTAATTTAAATAATTACTTAATAAAAATATATTTTTCACTTTTATCCTTTTAATAATTATTTTTTAAATTCAAATAGTTAATCATAATAAAAAATTACTTCTAAGAAAAAAATATTTTAAAATTAGATTTTTATAAAAACTATTTTATAGTTTATTAATATTCTTTTAATAATTAACACTTATTTTATAGGTTGGTAAATTTTTTTATCATAACAAATAATATTCATTAATTTATTATAAAAACTGTTTATACTTGCTTTTATAATTATAAATTTATTTTTATTATTATAAAAAATGAACATATAGCATTTATTGTAAAAAATTATTTTGTTTTATTTTTATACTTGTAATCTAATCTTTTATTATTTTAAAAATAACTCGTGTTTCCTAATGTATGTAAAAAATCAAACCATTTATGTTTTTTCATATTTATGTTTTAAAATGGTGTGCATATAAAGAATTATTTTCTTGTCATTTTATTGTGGCATAAAGTAATGTAAACATTAATATTTTGGTTCCGGTAAAACACATTTAAGTCATACAGTATTTTCTTTTATATATACTGTTTTGTTAAAAGTAAATAAGAAACATTTTTTTATTTGTTTTTTCATACATTTTTTTAAAACCTTATGATGACATTGTTTCACAAATATAAGGAGACACTCTGTTTAAATTCAAATTTTTATTAAAATTCAAACAACCTCAATTTTACAATTACAACATATAGTTAAAACACGCCAAAATCAACGGTCTCAACATATCGTAACTCAATAATGTTCATTCTTAATTTAACGTCTAGTATCAACCTAGATCGTTTAACTTACTGTCAATACACATACTCATCATATAGATATATCCATCTCATTCACATACTCAATCACGATTCCAACAATCAACACAATAACACATCATATAGAATCATTCCTCAATAACAATTGAAAATACATATCTCTCTCGTTATCTTGTTGTTAATCAAAACACTGATTCATCACATCCATACACATAGTTTCACACATGCATATCTCATCTTTAGTCATTTTCATGTTAATCCAAGATAATCATCCAAATAACACACGAGTATTCTCACATAGACCATTTTTATCAAAACATCAATCTTACCAAAGATTATTAACATTGGTTATGTCAAACATTCAACAAAAAACACCAAAGGTTGACATACTTTACAACATTACAATATATACATCACTTACTCATAAATAAACAACTTTTCATAAAGAGTATACTCCACCATAAAGAGTATACCCACTTTGAATTAAATCATCCTAAAAATCTCTTACACTACTTACTTACACCAAAGCTAACAAATATTTGTGTATAATCAACACACACCCTGTGTCAATATTGGCCAATGTCATTGCACAATTACCACACACTTGCATCAATGTTAACCAATGTTCGTGTATAATCACCACACATCCTGTATCAATATTAGTCAATGTTTGTGCATGAACACTATACACCCTGCATCAATATTAATCAATGCTAGTGTATAATCATCACTCACCCTGCATCAATGTTAATCAATGCTTGTGTATAATCACTACACACCCTACATCAATATTTCTCTATGTCACATTTGACAACACATTCAAATGTCATCACAACCTTGACAACCAATGATGACTCTCAAACAACAAGAAATTAATCTTTTGTGATGTGGAATATCAGTCTAAGCTACAACCACGGAGTATACTAAGAATATCCTACTGAACCATGAGCTTTTGATATCACTCTAATGGAAAAAACACGTCATCAATAACATCATTGTCTTTAACCCCTGAGAATCACCCTACAAATAGAGAAATAAAATCAACACAACAATATAACATGAAAATTCCAAATGTGGAGAAAAACCACAATTGTTGTCCAATAACAATAAGAGAATAGCACTATGTGAAAATTTGTACAACACATATATATCTCTTCCATACACTTTGATCCCAAGTACAGTTACACACTAAAGTAAGAATTTAACTCAAACTACAACATTCTACTTTAAAAGTATAAGAAAAGTCATATACAAACTTAAAATATCTTTGACTTGAAGCATTTGAAATCATGAACTTAAAATTCATTATATAATCACTAGTATTCACTCTATTGCTTATCACAAGTGAATCAAAACTTTCCAAAATGTATTATTTTCATTAACTCAACAAAGACAAACAACAATAAATACTCAATTAAAAAAATATAAAAAAAAAATTTGAGTTTATCAAAAATTTCAAATAAGTCTACATATAATGAAAATAATTGCAATTATATACTAAGATTAAATTATTTTTTTCTATCAAAAAGTAAAAAGTGTAATAATAAAATAATTGTTAAAAAATAGTCTTTTGTTTTGTTTGTTTGGATATGTCTTCACAGATCATATTTGGTTGCCTTCAACCAACCTAACAAACCAAAAGTTGACTTTAGAAACGAGAAAGTAGAGATTACAAGTTCAACTATTGTAAATGTTATTCATTGTCCAGCAACATGGAATATGTGTTATGCACTTAGCTTGCAGGAACATGGATTGCAACAATAACGTGACCAAGCCATCCAACAGAGGAATGAAACCTTTCACTGCATCTAAAATTTTCTATAGCATGGCGACCAAGAACAATATGATCCCTATACATAATAATGAATGTTTTGATTTTATATATTACGAAAATGTTAGGAGAAACTATGAGAAAATACAATTTCAGACTATGCATTTAAGGTTAGGGTTTAAAATTGTATTAAGGACATGAAAAATGTAACCATATCATGCTTAGTGTTTCCTGTAACACAATAATAATTATAGGCAATTCATGTTCAACCAACTGAAAAAAAAAATCAAATTTGGAATTGGTTTTAGGGTTAGTCCCTAAACTAACAAGCAAATTTGTTTTTAGTCCCTTTTTTAAACTAAGCTACATTTTGGTCCTTCTCCTTAAGGAAACCTTAGTTTTTCGTCCTCCAAAATCAACGACGTTAAAAAGAAGCCAAGGTGGCTAACGTCTGGCCACATGTGATGACATATTTCCTTCTTAACTTTTGCCACGTTGGTATTTTTTAATGCAAAGTGAGAACATTGCTTTATTAGGTTGATTGGTAAAGTTTGGTTGAAAGTGTGGTCTGAAGGGTGAAGACCAACAACGAGGTCATCATTTTAGCTGGAAAGAAGGTTCAAGAGCAAAAGGTTTGATGTCATCTTCTTCAGCATTGGTGTAGTTGGTGACGTAAGTTCATTATTCTCTTTCGTGTGAATAAATGGATGAATTTGGGATGTAGGGTTTTGTTGGGACTTGGATCTTTCTTAATTTACTTTCGAAATAACTGTTGAAGGGAAATGAAAGCTGACAGTGGAGGAATTGGTTGCACGCGAAGCAGCATTGGTTCATGAATGTCCCACGCATGGAGGGGTTTTATCAACCTCACAAGGTCCAAGAACATCACGAAGGAGAGTTGGCACAGATGCAGGGGCTGCATCAACATCACAGACTTGAGGGGCTCCATCAACATCACAAACTGAAGCGGCTGCAACAGTGTGTGAAGAGGGAAGAAGAACATCCACAAGACTGGTTGCACAAATTGTAGGGTCTCAAGCTAGTTGCAATTGAATTTGTAGTGTAGGCATGTGACTTTTTGTAATGGTTTAATGTACTGAATGTGACCCACTTAGGCAGACCATTAGTACTGGGCACAATATTTTGGGACCACTTTTTGGACCACTAGTTATTGTTCAATGCAATGTTAATTAAAGTGTTGAGCGACCACTCCAATTACTATTTATTGTTAAAGTATTTATTGGTTTGGAGTTGTTGCTTGTGTGATTCTAGCTGAGAACTCTTTAAATATGTTTGAATTGGTTTTTGTTCATTGTGGTTTAAATATGGTTTTAATTGGTTTACATCTGGTTTCAATTTGTTTAAGTATTTTCATTTTGGTTTACGTCTTTAAATTTGTTTCAATTGCTTGCTTGCCTTAAAGACCAGAAGCACTTGATTTGCCTATATGGTTTCAATTTCTTGTTGTTTTTGGACAATATGGTCATGCTAAGCCTTATTTATGTGCATTCAAACTTGTTTCAGTCATTTTGAATAGTGTCTGGTCCTTTTATTCATTCAAACTTGATTTTGATATTGTCATGGAGTTTTTTACTGCATAATTGGCCATAACAAGGTCTAATATGGGTTGATGATGTTTTTCTGCTATTTGGAAGCTCGAACAAGTTTAAAAAGATGTATAAAACTTTCTAGCACTGTTCATTTAGTCATATATTGTCCTACATGCAGAAATGCTTCTTAAACAAGCAAATTTTGAATAAAAATTGGAAGTGGACTTGTGAATCTATATTGCAAGCTGTTTTTAACTCATTTTACAGTTTAGACACATGTAAAATCACAACACAAACCTGTCTCAAAGTTTAGTTTCACCCTTGAACCACTTCTATGCAATTTTGACAGTCAAACCATTCATTTCATGTCACATTTTCTTGTGTAGATTAACTTTTCAACCGTTGTTTGTTAAATTCCCTTGCTTAATTGCATCTTTACTGATACAACACCCACTTATATGTTCAAACTCATTCATTCAAAATGACAACAATAATGTTGATACAAATGCACAAAACGCAAACATTAGACAATAAATCAATTGAACTTCTATATTTTATTCAATTTAACACTTCAAACTTCTGTTACATCACAACATTACCAATCTAATTACAATTTATCTTCAACACAAACATAATACAAAACATTACTGTCAAGGACAATGACAATACAAAGAATATCAACATCATTTTGAAATTTGTTCTCTCTTGCTTTAATTTCTTCTTCAACTTCTCCTTCTTCTTCCTCATATCCAATACAACTTTTTCAATACAAACTTAAACTTCTTCACTATTCCTTTGTAAGATTCCTTCAATTTCATAATCTCCTTCATCAACTCATTTAAAGTAGTTACAACCTGAATTTCTCTGCAAAAGAAATTACAAAAAAGGAATACAAACACAAAGCAAAATAAGTAAACAATTTTTTCTCACTCACTACCCAATCTCTATATCTATGAAATAGTCTCCCTTTGTTCTTCAACGTAGTTGCCTTCAACAACAACAATCTTTCCCCACAACCACAGATTTTTTAAGCCAAGTGAGAAGAGGATCCACACGTTTGGGACATTCCTAAACCAATGCTCCTTCACGTGTGACAAATTCCTCTACTATCAGCTTCCATCTCCTGTCAACAGTGATTTCGAAAGTAAATCAAGAAAGATCCCTTTAGTCCCAACAAAACCTTATATCCCAAATCCATCCATTTATTCACACGAAAGAGAAGAATGAACTTACATCACCAACTACACCAGTGCCGAAGAAGATGAAATCCAACATTTTGCTCTTGAACCCTCTTTCCAGCTAAAATGATGACCTCGTCGTTGCTCTTCGCCCTTCAGACCACACTTTCAACCAAACTTTACCAATCAACCTAATAAAGCAATATTTTCACTTTGCATTAAAAATACCAACGTGAAAAAAGTTAGAAAGGAAAGATGTCATCACACATGACCAACGTTAGCCACCTCAACTTCTTTTTTTAAAGTCGTTGGTTTTGGAGGACGAAAAACTAAGGTTTCCTAAAGGAGAAGGGCCAAAATGTAGCTTAGTTTAAAAGAGGGATTAAAAACAAATTCACTTGTTAGTTTAGGAACTAAAAACATATTTAACCCTTGGTGTTAGACGAGTTAAGTTCTAAATTACTTAATTAAGGGAATTCCCGAATTATTACCAATGATACATTTTCTTCACAATTATAATTTTCAAGCGCAAATACATCAAACATGAGAGAAATGATTGAAAGAACAATAAATAAGAAAAAAATAAATAGATACACGAAATCCAACCCAAAGTTAAGTTAAGAGACTTGTTTAAGAAAAAAAATGAGATGAAAATAAAACTTATACATGGTATATGTAAAAGAGAGATAGATGGACTGAAAGAACCTAACCTAAAGAAATAAGAAAAAAAAAATACTCGTGTGCTTCATTTTATTATTTACTTATATATACTAATCAAAGTGTTAAAAAAATAATTGAAGGGATAAAAATTAATTCGAATCTTATAGAAACCAATTGTTTAATTTAATCTTAATGTAAATATATGTTTTAAGTTAAACGTAAAGATCTTTAATTAAATTTTTGTTTTCAACCCTTGTTCTTTAAACTAAATTAAGTGTTTAATAACACTTACCTTCAAATTAAGTTAAATATTTATAATTTATTTTATTTTATTAATTACACGTCAAATATTATATCACATGATAAAAGAAAAATTAAAAAATTAAATATAAATACATACGACTAATTTTCTTAAATAATATTTAATTTAACTTAATTTTAGAAAATGATTGAAGTTATTAAAGTTTTTAAATTATTAATATCAGTAAATATATATTTGATAACCAAACTTGATCGGGACATATTTTGTCCAATAGATACACAGGGTTACAAGATAATATCAGACGTGCATATCCAATATATTTTTATATTTTTAAACCTAATAATAAATATTAAAAATTATCACCTCAAAAGATAGATATCATAATTTTTTTTAATAAACTCTTAACTTTTGTTAATTTTATTTAATTAATTTTTTTAAATAATTAAGACTTAATATTACATAATTTTAAAAAATATTCACAAATCAATATATATTATTAGGTATAATAATGTCATGTAATATTGTTTATGTTACATAATAATGATATATTAATATAAATGTCATTATCAATGTTTTATGTATATATTATTTTTATATTTTTATTAAAATTGATATTTTTATTAGTTAATATTTCTGAAATTATTTTTAGACAAGTTTTAATAATTATATTCTAATAATATAAATAATGTTGATTTAAAATATTATAAAAATAAACTAATAGAAATTTAAAATGACAAAAGTAATGGAGTGATAATATAACTAAATTTAAAATAATAAATTATCGTTAAAATTTTCTTAATATTAACATTTGAATTTATAGAAAATGAACAAATTTAACTTAAAAATAAGAACCTATAATTAGTAATACACAAGATTTTTTGTTTCAAACTTCACATTTAAGTTGGGTGAACAATTAAAATTAAAAAATCAATTTAATATTGTCAAGTCGTTTTTAATATTTTTACACTTATTTTTAAATCAAACTGTAATTATATTATTAAAAATTATTAACTAATAAAAATGTGAATTTTAATAAAAATATTAATATAAGATTTATATAAAAATTAAGTTTGATTTTAATTTAAAAACAGATAAGATCGTTCTATTAAAAGGAATTAAGATTAAATTGCATAAAAAAAATAATAAATATATAGATTGAATTGAAATTATTTGATACACTCAATATGTGACGTGAATAATTTTCTAAATAAAAAAGTTAAATTCTTTTTTAAAAAAAAAATTCAGGTTACTTACATTATTCATATACCATCAATTATTTTAAAAAGTTATAAAAAGAACTTAATTAAACAAAATTTATAAAAGTTAAACCTTATTAAAAGAAAAAAACTAAGAACACGTTAAAAAAAATTGAACAAAAACTAGTATGAAAATGATATTTAAGTCAATTATAAATTATAATTTTTTACCATGTATTAACAAATTATAATTACTGTAGATCACATAATTACTATTTAAAATGTAATAAAATAGTTATTTACTGGGCTGAGTTGAAGCTTCTATAATACTGTAACCGGAGGAAGCAACATCCATTCTCCTCTGCAAAGACTGAAGGAGTAAAGAAAACCCTAAAACCCTAGAATTTCTGAATTCAGCTAAGACAGTGACTCCTTCACGCAGAGGAAGAGTAATTTGAGGGAAAGAGGAGCCAATGGACTTCGACGAGTACGAATACCTGGAGAAGACAGTGGAGGAAGACGTGGATTCCTCCAAGAAGAAGAAGGAGATCACGGACAAGATCGAGAGAAGTTACCGGAA
Source organism: Vigna mungo (assembly GCA_036885675.1). NCBI lineage: Eukaryota > Viridiplantae > Streptophyta > Magnoliopsida > Fabales > Fabaceae > Vigna > Vigna mungo. The sequence continues at coordinate 62,920,308 of CP144700.1, forward strand.
GCGCGACGTCGACGACGATCCCCATGCCGACGAAAGAAGGAGCAAGAGAAGGGGCGATGACGACAACGGTGGTTCCAAGAAAGATCGCGACAGAGATAGGGACAGAGAACGGGAACGTGACCGTTCCTCCGGCCGTCACAGGAGCGAGAGGGAGAGAGATGGAGAGAAGAAAGAGAGGGATAAGGATAGGGAGAGGAGGGATAAGGATAAGGATAAGGATAAGGATAAGGATAAGGACAAGGACAAGGACAAGGATAGGGATAGGAGAGATCGTGATAAGGATAAGGAAAAGGAGCGCGAGAGAAGAGAGAGGGATAGGGAACGAGAGGAGAGAGAGAGATCCAGAAGGAGCAGGAGTCGCTCCGAGAGAGACAGAGACCGGGAGCGAGATTTCGAAATGCGCGATGGACGGTAATTCCTATATCCTCTTTCTTTTCTGCAATTAGCTTGTGAACCAGGGTTTACTTTATGAGTTCAGTGTTGGTTCAATTCATCGGCTGTCCTTGCGAGTGGCTTGAATTGATTGATGCTAAGAAAAAAAAAACTATGCATTGGTGATGTGATTATGAGACCCCTTAGTATGCACTGTGTCATTGTTGTTTTTCGGCTACTGATTTACTTGAAATCTGATTTTTGTTTTATGTTTGAAGTTGTCCGTGGTGACATGGCTAATGGTGTGTGCCGATTATCTTCTGGTTGGAACTATTGAAGTTTGTGCAATTCATTTTAATCATGGAAGGAGGGCTGGGAGGTCTTTTTGGTGTTAAGAAATGTCACAGGATTTGTATTATTTGAGGGTAGATTTTATGCATTTCTCGTGTGGTTGTGTTATTCACACAGTTTCATTAATGACCTTGAGGTAACTAGTGTACTTAGATCATTCGCATCATTACTATTGTAAGTATTTAATATCACTTCCAGGGACGGGATCGGTTTAGGTTACCTATTCCTAGCAACGCAGTCAAAGTTGTTTAGTACCCTTAAGGTATTAAGGGATTTTCTCGAGACTTTGAAACTACGATCGCCTTACTATAGAGAACAGACGTCAGTGACTTGTGGGGGTACCATTATGGACATTAACATTTGTTCTTATAATAAAAAATTATGTTGTCCTATAGATGAAATGCCCAGGTCCTTGCAGCTAAGAGTTCCAGTGTTTGGCAACTATTTATTCTGTTAATATGATAACCATTTTACAACCTTCAATATCGCCTTCTAAAGTTAGATGGCTAGGTTTTTTCTAATAGTATGATACATGAATAAGTTATGAAGGTATGTGTCTTTTGAACCGAGAGGTACTCTTGCTGTCATAATAGCGCTTCTGCCTTGGGTCCTCTGGCATTTATTTGACTACTCTGATTCTGGGATTAAACAGAATTCATGATGTAGGTCTTATTATATTGTTATTTAATTTGAGGTATTAGTATTATTATATTATGTTTTTCTAAAGGGTGGAAACTAGGTTTGTGTTATGATAGGTTATTGACTACAATGATGGATTATTATTTTAGAGGATAATAAAGTAAGAAGATCCTAACCAAAGTTTCTGGGTAATAAAGTAAGAAAATCCTAACCTAAGTTTCTGGGATGTATGCATAATATTGTAAGGATTATTTAGTGATGTTTTGGTGTATGTGGTAAAGTTCTTTACATAGGTTTATATGGTTAGATATGGAGACATCAGCCCCTCTCAAGATTAAGTGGCGTTTTGAACTATAATGTTATCGGAGTATGTGTGAAATTATGCTATAAACCCATCTGATAATCAAAATTACTACTAATACATTTTCTGTTTATTTTTTTTCTTCTAAATTTTAATACGTGTTACAGGAGATTTAGGGATAAGAAAGAGGCTGTGGAACCTGAGGCAGATCCAGAAAGGGACCAGAGAACTGTTTTTGCCTACCAGGTTGGTTGAGTGGCCCTATTTTTTATATATATATTTTTTAAATTATAATAATTTCTAAGTTTTATTTATTTTCATATGTGGTGTTTTTCTGATGATTGTCCATTTGCTCTGGTGATTTCAGATGCCATTAAAAGCAACAGAGAGAGATGTGTACGAGTTCTTCTCAAAAGCTGGCAAGGTTAGTTGTTTTTTGAAATATATGAACTTTGCCAGTAGAATTGTAATCACTTGCCTATCAAGCCGTTTGTGTCTATTAGAACTGTAATTACATTTGTTGTCATATTAAACCATCTTTATTATCATCTTAATTTAAATTTAGTATATTTTTGCTTCTCAATCATGATAGCTGTTAGCAAATTACATGGAATTTATAAGTTCTTACGAGTATGCTGAATTCTACTTAGAGACATTTGGTTTCTTTTGTACTATATTTCCAAGCAGGACAGCAACTTTATTATGTCTCAACAGACTGTTTGTATGATGAGGGACTGTGGGGGTATATGATGATATTTTCAATGCCACAAATTTGGTGTTTGGCTTGCATGCTGTGAATGTCTTATATTTGCCTCTGTAATTGATACTTTACGTGTCATGTTTAATGTTCTCCCATTTCAGGTGAGAGATGTTCGTCTGATCATGGATAGGAACTCAAGACGATCCAAAGGAGTTGGGTATGTGTTTTATTGTTAAATAACTTATTGTTTTTATGTATGTGCTATTGTGGTATTAGGATATCAACTTCCAAGAATCATGTTTAACTGTATCTTTAAATGGACTAGCAATGCGATAATGATGAGGGATGGTGGGAATACCTTGCACTCATGTTTAATCAATTCATCCTGCGCACTCAAGGTAGATGACATAATCCTAGTTTTTTGTTTGGTCCTATTCCCATTTCCTTCCTCTGCTTGTCATACAATGAGGATTTCATTTGTATGCTGATGACCCTTTTTAGTTTATTTTCCTCCATTTATTATTTGAAGTCCCGTATATTGGTTTTGGGGCTTCATAAGGTTGAAATGGAGGAAGTTTTGCTCTCCTTTTCTCTCTGGCTATCACTATTCAATTTTTTTGGCGAGAAGAATGACTCTTAGTATCTAGATGAGATGCTAATGGATTTGGTTTTGTTTGACTTTTTAGGCCAGCTGTCAGTTTTAGGTTGGATTTCTTATCTTAGGATTTGATTTGTCGCATATATACATAATTACATGTAAAGGAAATGTGTTACTATTGCTAATTTTTTCTCGTCCTGTCTCAATGGTTTCCTATCTCTATTCTCATACGGTATTCTCTTATTTTCTTGCCACTTTACATATTTTAGCTTTTTATGTTTATTATGACAGGCTAACATTTACTTTACAAGTCAGATACATCAAGTGAACTCAGCTTGAGCTGTCTGCACTAGAGTTTTTGTTTCCCTGCATCACTTTGCTGTATGCTTTGTAAGTTTTGATTGCAACTATTTGTTTCTTGGTTCTGAAAACTTGATGCAACTTCTTGATGAGGCTGCAGGTATATTGAATTTTATGATGCAATGTCAGTGCCAATGGCTATTGCCCTCTCTGGTCAACTTCTTCTCGGACAACCTGTAATGGTGAAACCTTCTGAAGCTGAAAAGAACCTTGTTCAATCTAACGCTTCTGGTGGAGCAGCTGGTGTAGCTGGTCCTTATGGAGCTGTGGACAGAAAGTTGTATGTGGGGAATCTTCACTTCAACATGACAGAGAGTCAGCTACGGGAGGTATTTCTTTTTTGTTGCTGTTTTATTGGCTTGTGTGGTGAGGATGCAGATATTTGCATATTTCTCTTGTGGTCTGTACTAAATTTATCAAGAATGTGAAGTCACGGTATTTTATCGAATACCATTGGCTTGACAAAACCTATTTCTTCTTGGAAATGTTCAATTAAGTTCCTCTAAAACGGATCTAGTTTGTTGATAGATTATTACCAATTTGATTCTTATTGTTACAGTTTTATAACTACTTGACATTATTTTTTTCTGTTTTAGATTTTTGAGCCATTTGGTCCTGTTGAGGTTGTCCAACTGCCTCTTGACTTGGAAACAGGCCACTGCAAGGGTTTTGGGTTTGTTCAAGTTCGTTTCTAACACCTAACTTTTCAAAAATTTTCTCTATGACATAATTGTATTTATCTCTTTAATTTGATTTCACTGGGCAGTTTACCCATCTTGAACATGCCAAGGCTGCTCAGAGTTTAAATGGAAAATTGGAGATTGCTGGCAGGACTATCAAGGTGGGATTTTTGTGTTGTACATTTTAGTTTTAACCTGGTATCTTTAAGTTTTGTTGTTGACAACTCTGCTCGTTCATGTGTTTCTGATTGATGTTGTTCATCAAATTCAGGTCTCATGTGTAACGGATCATGTTGGAAGTCAAGATACCACTGCAAAATCAGCAGACTTAGATGATGATGAAGGTGGATTGGTAAGTTTTTTTCGTTTATAAAGTATTCAAAACTGGTTTTCACAACTTGGCACGTTATATTAAATCTATACCGCATGCAATATTTCAAAATTACTGTCTGTGCTTTATAGAAAAAGAAAGTTTTTCTATTAAAGATGTGTTTAAAAAATGTATAATAATGTAACTCTTAAAAAATAGTGTTTTGTCCTTCCAGAAGTTAGAAATATTCATGAAAGCAGAAAGTTTTAGAAATGCTGTATCATAAAATCCATTTTATTACCCTTGCATAATGGATGTTGAGGTTACTAAAGATTTGGTACGTCAATATTTTTCCAGACTGTTAGATGAGGGTGTGCTCTATGTTGGACATATCACCATCCAACACATGTTGAACACCTCTGTTAACACGGACATGGATATCAAGCTATAACAGGAACTTTTGGTTAGACACCTCTAGGAAACTCCTACTATAAAAAAAATTAACAAATTTAATTTAAATTGTATTGAAGTAAAAACAATTGTTTAAATTTTAAAATGATTTAATGTACTGTAATAAACATCAAAATAGAAAATAAGAATATAGAGTCTAATTTGTCACTTGATGAGCCAGAACTACAGAGTATGTTTTTTAATTATGAGGATGTAGGAGGTCACCAACCCTAGATTAGATACTTTTGAAGCAACTAGAAATTGATGCCTCTTTTTTTTGTGAGGCTGCCTGTTAGTGTGCTCAACTAGTTGTCATAAGAAATATGTTTCATCTTGAATTTTTGATAAAAGATTGCATCGTGAAGTTATCACACATTCCCTCGTAATATTTTCTTTACATGTTATTATCATAAATATTGTCACGCATAACAAGTTTATATTTTCGAAGGTGAAAATATAATTCTTAATTCAATTCTCAATATATGTTCCCAACACAAACACACGTGTGGTGTCTTATATTTTAGACATTAGCTGTGCCTAAGTGTCAGTGTTTAGTGCTGATGAGGATTTGCTCTTAGGTTATAAGTAAATTATTGACATAGGTTAGAAGCTGGTGCTTTCAGCATTCCCACTTTTGTATGATAAGATCTATCCTTTTATTTTCTTCACCTTTTATCCTTGGACCTTCACTTTGTCATTTTGTACTCTCTTATGTCACATTTCTTTATAGTTGAGTACAATTCCGAGGGTGTTAAGTAAGCTCCTTTGTTCATGCCTTTGTTTTTATTTTCCTGGTATAATAACAATGATCTGCATTCAAATTGAGAACCTTGGTTATCTACTGTACTCTTTTGCTGTGCAGACTTTAAATGCTCACTCCAGAGCATTGCTGATGCAGAGGCTGGCGGGTGCTGACATTTCTGCAAGGTTCGTTGTTGATACTAGTATTCCTCATATTTAGCAACTCTGGTCGTAATCTTCACATTTTTCTACTTTGCAGCATGGGTATGCCTGTTGTGAATGGCTCAGTTCCTGCTCAGCAGGCTGTTAGCTTACCTATTGGTGCACCAGTTCTTCCAGCACAAGTTATGCCTACCCCAATGGTAGAACCTGTAGGAAGCCCAAGCGAGTGTTTACTTTTAAAGAATATGTTTGATCCTACCACTGAGGTCTGTGGTTGACTGGTTTTATTTCAGCAACAGTTAATGTTTTCATTTAACAAAGTACTGATGATGATAAACATTGCAATGCAGTCGGAACCAGATTTTGATATAGACATCAAAGAAGACGTAGAGGAAGAGTGTTCTAAATATGGCCGGGTGAAGCATATTTTTGTTGACAAGTACGTTCATAAATGTTTAACGCCCTTCAATAATCATGAACAATTTTACTACATGCCTCAACTTTTAATTAAATTTAAATTAATTCCAGTTTAATGTGTCCCAACTTACAATTCTTTAATTGGTTTGGCATGCACACAGAAAAAGTGCAGGTTTTGTCTATTTGCAATTTGAAACAGTGGAAGCAGCGAGTGCTGCTCAACGTGCAATGCACATGAGATGGTTTGCACGCAGGTTAATTTCAGCAATCTTCATGGTAATCTTTTGGTATTCATGAATTCCTTGCCATTTTTTTTAACTTGAAAATGTAATGTATAATGAATAAAAAACTAGGTGTTTGGTTATTTTTGTTTTTTCTTAATATCATTTCAATAATAAATTACGAAAAATTAGAGACTGATAAAGTGAAAACGAAGTGAAATTTTGTATCGAAGGGTTAAAAATGCTTCTTAGCATAGTGTGTAGCAAAGATGCAGAAGAATGAGAATAATAATTGTTTCAGAATTAGCTACCCGAGTCATTGTTTTATGCATTTGATTCTCAAAAGTTGGGGCCTAGGTAATAAAATTGGTGAAAATCCCATTATGGCACTAAAAGCACAGATCTAGTAATCTCTAGAGACTTAGGTTGCATGGATATAAACTAGGATTTTCTAGTACTTTTCGTTAGATTGGTGAAGTAGTTGAGAGTTGTTTGAATTAGAATATTAGGAGCCGCGAGCCTAGTAAGGCTCCTACGGGTTTTGAATGCAAGTATTCCTGTTGTGTCCTGCGAGTATTCCTGACTCGGCGGGCCTTGTTTTAAATGTATCAAACTAACATGTTAGTGTTTCTATCACATCCGATAATCAAATTATCAAATTATTATGCGTCCTGCATATCTTCTCTCTTCCTTTTTTTTTTTCTTTCCTTTTTCCTTTAAATTTATAATATTATGCAGTAAATTTTTTTTCCTACATTTCATGAGATTATTTGTTTTGCAGCAACCACAATTATATGAAGCCAAGTTTAAAGGGGAGTGAAGAAAATTCATACATGCCTAGGGGCTCCTGATGATACAATATGCATAATTTTGAGGTCTTAATTTTTCTTAAAATTAAGCTCTAGTTTATTTAGATTTTGATTCATGAATTGTATTAGATTACAGAGATGGTAGTGTTGATGTTGGCGACATTTATGATCAGTTTAACGTTGAGCTGTCAATGCATTCTAAAAATCTTTCATACCGTTCATCTTGTGAAATGTAGAATATCTTGGATTGTGCATTAATAATTTATCCTACTGTTTGGAATTTATTAAAAATCATAAAATATTAGGGCTCATCATACAAAATGAAATGTTCAAGATTGTGATTTTTGAATAAATGTTAACGATGTAAAAGGATATTTCTGGATTATTATATAGTATTTCTCAAATATTAGGCGAGTGTTAACATAGGATTTTTTTACTTTCTTTTCAAATACTTTTATTACTATTTAAACTTTATTGGAGAATATAACTCGAAGGGATTTGATTCAATTAGAATCGACATTTCCAAAATTGTTATTTTGTATAATTTAATAGTGTTTTAAAGTAATATTAATATTGTACTGTAAGTTTACGTTAATATTGTTAATTTGATCTTGTGCTTGGCGCGTGAACAATTCGGTCTTTGATGGTTTAAATATCGGATCACTGGATGCACTTAACTCAAATTTTTATTAACAAGTTAATGGGTTGAGTTTGTTATTTAATTTATTAAAAGATTTTGATTATGCAACTTAATATTATGTTATTTCAACTACAATGGTTGTTTTATAAATGGCTAGAAGCTTTTATTGAGAATGTATTGTACAATTAATGTTATTTAAAAAGTGTTATATAAATTCTTAATAATAAAAAAATTCATGCATATTTTTATTAGTGTTGGTGTATTAGTGAATTTTGATTCTGATCTATATGTCCTTTTTAAAAGTTGTATCGAGAATAATTTTTTATAACGTTTAGATTCATTTTATATTAATTCTCAAACAATTTATATATATTTTTTAATTTATAAGGAAACTAGAATTAAAAATAGTTTTAATAGTTTTTAGACGAGTTAATATTTTAATGAGATGAAAAACTTGAACAAATGATGAATATTTTTTAGTGTTCAATAATGTAATCTTATTTTTTTTCTTAGTTTTGTTTCTTTAGAAAAATCTTCTTTCATTACACAATTTTTCATTATCTGTTTTGAAAGTTTAACGTGTTAGATATTTTCTTAAATCATCAATGTAAACATTTATTAAATTAATAGATGCAATAGATATCTTGGAATTTTAATCATATCTAGTTCTTTACTTTCTTTTCTTCTATAATTATTTAACATTTATGGAACTATTATTTGATATTTTATTTTAATATTTAAGTCATTTTTTTTTATTTGTGACATTGAAAAATATAATATGTATCATTTTGACATTTGAACCTCGGTAAATGTTTTCTTTATCATAAATTTTATTTGCTATAAGACATTTTTTTAGTTTATAGTTAGGACAATAAGAAAAAAAGTATAATATATTCACTACATACCTAAAACACTGTTTTCTTTATCATAAGTTTTATTTGCTATAAGACATTTTTTTAGTTTATAGTTAGCATAATAAAAAAAAAGTATAATATTTACTACATGCCTAAAACACAAACAAAGCATAAACTCATTACTTATTATGTTAAAAATGGTGTATATAAATCTATTTGTTGATTCTATATATATATATATATATATATATATATATATATATATATATATATATCATAATTAAACATAGTTAAATTTGATTAAGCATAATTAATTTAGTTAAAAAAAAAGAGAAAAAAAAGGGGGTTTTGTGTGCAAAATTTAAAAAAAAAAGGGAAAAGATTTTGTTTTGGAGGTGCAAGAAACGGTTTGGCAGTGGCAAGGTTTGGAAGCGGGAGCAGCGCATCAAGACAGAAAAAAGCAGACAAGGAAGATTTGGGGAGGAGGCATTGGCCATCGAGGAGAGGATAACAACAAAAGCGTCTTCAAGAGGTAAGTGCCCTTGCTCACTCCTGGCTCACACCTTGTTCACTTGAATCTTCATGGCTGCATTGTATGTGATTTTACGGTTGATTTCGTCCTGTTTGAGTATGATATAGTGTGAATATGTGCCTTTCCCGTCATCGTTTAATGCATAAGCACATTTCATCTTGATTCTTCTTCGTTGTCAAATGGCCTTCATACACTAGTCCACCATTTCCATGTTCATCTCGCTTGATATACCCCACTCGCAGCTCCCTGCAGTTTAAAAAAGGAAAAAAGACAACAACAAAAAAACAGATACCAAATAAATAACCCAATCCTTTCCCAAGAATGTTAGAAATACAATTAATTGTTCAAATTAAAAATAATATGTTCAATCCTAAAAATTAAAATAATTTTTTTCTAAATTACCATCATCAATTTTGTTATTCTTCATTTCCTTCATTGTCTTCATCGTTTGGCACATTTCTTTTATCATATACCTACGGTATAAAATAATAATTAGTTGTTTCACTCATTCATGTACAAATATAGTGCATCAATAAAGGATACAGTACTAATGATATCATATCATTATACAGTATGTTTAAAAAATACATTCAATTTTCGTAGACTGAACAGTAAATTCTGCCGAAGTAAGAGGAACCGATCTCATATCATGCACAGACTTTATATTTTCATATTCATCACATTTTTAAGATTTCGAAAGTAATAATCGATTTTCATTATATTAGCAAAATTATTAGTATATTATCTCTAAACTTTTAAATACTGAAGTAGGCTCAAGAGTTGCATATTAATTAGTAAATTTACCAGGGGCCTTAAATTAATATTTCCATTATTTTGAAATAGCTATTATTCTAATAATAGTAGCATCTTCCCTCTTTTCATTATGCAAGGAATGAAGTATTTTAAATAATTCTTTTTTATGAAAAATTGAAATAAACAAATAAGCAAAAAACTAACTACACATTCTCTATTCCACCAAAAATTTTATGACTTGTTTGGAGATCATTATAAATGCTTAACTATAAGACTTGGCTATGTTTATAACTAAAGTAACAAATTTATAATTATAATCAATATAAACTATGTATATCTTTTTGTATTTTTAAAATTGCACTTTCCTTCATGTCAAGTTTTCTCCCTCCATTTTCAACGTTAGATGTGTCTAGAAAATAAAATGAATATTCCGAGTGATGTTTGAAAATGATAGTTTAAACGTTCAATACAGAGACAAATCTATTTGGTGGAGTTTTGGGCACAAACTTGCTTTTTTTCTTATTGTAATGTTGATGTGTAAATACAAAAATGTCTTCATAACTTGAAACTCAGTATATAAAGTAAATCAACAATAAGAGTGTTTCCCCAAAAATTTATATATCAGTATTGGTCTCCAACATAAACTCAGGATTATGTTGAAGGGTTGAATTTCTGAGGCTCTGGAAAAAACTCAGGATTGTGGTGAATATTTCTGAATAGAGGCATGGCTTTCCACCCTTTTGGTATTAAGAATCCTGTGGTCAAATTCCATGTTAGTCATTTATTTATAAGACCATAAGTTTTCAAATGAATATGTTTTCACTTTAGGCCTTTGCAGAATGTGGTTTTAAGAGCTCATAATATTAGTCACTTTGCATGGTGCATTTTTGGACCCCCAAGAAAAAGTTTTAAATCTTGCATATATGATAAATATTCTTCTTACCCTTGTACTCCACATCAGTTATTGCCAGAAAGAAAGGTAAAGCAGTTGATAGCCCTTACGTTTCCTTTGTTATGCATTTATCTATTTTTTATGACCCTTTCTTTTTAGACCTGTATGTTTGATCTATAATACCACCCCATCATCATTTCCTGAGATATCATTGTGTATCTCCTCCATGTTACACCTTTGCCTTTCCCTTTTTTCTATTCTCTATGGATGTTATCACTTTTTTTTATTATTTCAATTAAATATTTTGTGATACCTTTAATTCTCTGGTATCATCCTTCTCGGCAACAGAGACAGATAAGTCCTCAAACTGATTGGAAGAAATTTCGACACCTACAAAAATGAAATCAAATTCCTAGACAACTTCCGAAGCCTTATCCCACTAGGTAAGGTCAGCCACAAGGATTGCATGACACCATTGAACATGGTTAAAGACCAAATTTTCAGGAATATTATTCGCTGAAAATTTGCCCATCCTGTACTGAAGCGAGCATAACCTCTAGACCAACTCACTTGAAATTTCCAAAGTGTTCCTTCAAAATTTCCAATATGGATCTGTTTCACTTCTTCAGGAATATACTTTCTGGCAAACTTACTAGCAATAGGCTGCAAGCAATGATCGTTACCCACAATTCATATCACATATTATGTTCTAAATTCTTAAGATGAATACATAAACATATATTTCTTTGAGGGCTTAATTCCCTCCATAACTTAAGTTACATTTATAGGGAAGGAGAGAGTGCTTTCTAGCTAACCCAACTCACAAACAGCTAATACACACTCACACAGCACACAGCTCATACACACTGACACAGCTCATACACACTCACCCATAACTCATAATTCTAACACTTCCCCTCAAGCTGGAGCATATAGATTGTATGTACCAAGCTTAGAACAAATGAACTCAATTCGAGGTCCCCTCAAAAATTTTGTCAACATATCTACAAGTTGATCATTTGACCCAACAAACTCATTACAAATTTCTTTGGACACCAATTTTTCTCGAACAAGATGACAGTCAATTTCAATGTGTTTGGTTATTTCGTGAAATACTGGATTTGATGCAATGTGGAGAGCAGCCTGGTTATCGCAATACATCTTCATAGTCTGAACGTTACAGAAGTTGAGTTCTTGAAGAAACTGTTTCACCCATATAAGTTCACTTGTTAGTGATGCCATAGCCCTATATTCAACTTCAGCGGTTGATCGAGCTACTACATTTTGTTTCTTACTCTTCCATGAAATGATGTTTCCTCCAAGAAGAACACAATATCCAGTAGTAGACCGTCTATCAGTAGGTGAGCCTGTCCAATCTACATCACAGTATTTGAGGCTTCCAAGGTCTTTGGTTTGGAAATGTCTACATAAGTGTTTCTTTAGTTGAGATATTCCATCAATATCATTTCCTGTGATGACAATATCATCAACATATACTATTAGGTAAACACATTTCCCAAGAGATGTCTGACGGTAAAAAACTGAATGATCTGCTTCACTTCTTTTTAGGCCAAATAGTTGAACAATAGAACTGAATTTTCCAAACCAAGCACATGGTGACTGCTTGAGGCCATAGAGCGAGCGACGCAATTTGCATACTAGTCCAGACTCCCCCTGAGCAACAAACCCTGGAGGTTGCTCCATATAAACTTCTTCCTCAAGATCACCATGTAGGAAAGCATTTTTGATATCGAGTTGGTGAAGTGGCCAATGACAAATTGCTGCCATTGCAAAGAATAGACGAATAGTAGTCATCTTGGCCACAAGAGAGAATATGTCAATAATCAAGGCCATAAACTTGAGTATACCCTTTAGCAACTAAGCGAGCTTTGAGACGATCAATGTGACCGTTAGAGTCAACTTTAACTGCATACACCCATCGACAACCAACTGCCTTTTTGCCTTGTGGAAGAGGCACCAACTCCCAAGTTTTATTTTGGTCAAGAGCTTGGATCTCTGCAATCATGACTTGTCTCCAACCAGGATGATCAAGTGCTTCTTTCACGTTTTTGGGTATATCAATTGAAGATACTGAAGATACAAGAGTACAATAGGAAGGAGATAATCTGTGATAGCTAAGAAAGTTATAAATGGGATTGGGGTTGCGAGTGGAACGTGTACCTTTCTGGAGAGCAATGGGCCAACCTAAATCATCTTCAGAAGTCGTGGGAGGAAGTGACGGTGAAGAAGAATCTGAAGGAGAGGATTCACCATTTTCTGGAGAGGCTGGATTCTCAACTGGTGTAACGTTTGGGGATGATGTTTCTGGGGAACTTTGGTCAATACTAGGAGTTGGGGACATAATGGGAGTATTAGACTCAATTACTGGTAGAGGAAGAATGTGTTGGATGACCTCAATCTCTGTAGCAGATGAAGTGAAGAAAGGAGTGTGTTCAAAGAATGTAACATTTGCAGACATGTAGTACTTCTTAGTTTCAGGAGAGTAACATCTATAACCTTTTTGATGCCTAGAATAGCCTAAGAAGACACACTTGATTGCACGGGCAGAAAGTTTGTCTAGTCCGGAAGACATGTCATGAACAAAACAGACACAACCAAATACTCGAGGAGAGGTGTGAAAAAAGGGTTGATTGGGAAAAAGAATGGAGAAAGGAGTCTTATGGTTAAGAGAAGAAGAGGGCATCCTGTTAATAAGATAACATGCTGTCAGGATGGCATCTCCCCAGTGATGGATGGGAATATGTGCACTAATCAAAAGAGTACGGGCAATTTCAACCAAATGTCTGTTTTTCCTTTCTGCTATACCATTTTGTTGTGGTGTGTGAGGGCAGGTGGACTGATGGATGAGACCATGGGTATTTAAAAGTGCAGAAAAGTTTGATGAGAAGTATTCTTTTGCATTATCACTTTGTAGAATTTTGATGACTTGACCAAATTGATTCTTGATTTCATTTAAAAAGGAGGTGAAGAGGGATAACAATTCAGAACGATCTTTCATGAGATAAACCCAAGTGCATCTAGAATATTCATCAATGAATGTAACAAAATACCTAAATCCAAAGGATGAGACGCGACTGGGTCCCCAGATGTCAGAATGGATTACAGAAAAACTAGAATCACATGTTGGTTGTGATCTTTTAGGAAAGGAAGACCGAACATGTTTGCCGAGTTGACATGACTCACATTCTAAATGATTGATATTACCAAGTTCAGGGAACATTTTTTTTTAATTTTAACAAGTGTGGATGACCAAACTGATCATGTAACAATTTTGGATTAGGAGCTGCAACACATGATACAGGGGAATGAGATCCAAAATAGTATAGTCCTCCAACTTCATATCCTTCTCCAATCCGTTTCTTGGTCCCACGCTCCTGTATAACAAAAGATTTTTCATCAAAAGTTATTGAACAATTTAATGATTTGGTTAACTGACTTAAGGAGATCAAATTGAAAGGACACTTGGGGACAAATAGAACAGATTTGAGATTTAGAGATGGAGAGAGGGAGACATGACCAATTCCCTTCGAGGAAACTTGAGAACCATTTGCAAGGGTTATTAAATGGGATTTTTCTCGAAAAGAAAGGTTGGATAATAAAGAGGTATTACCAGATATATGATCAGAAGCACCCGAATCAATTACCCACGAATTTTGATCTTTTGGGGATTGAGAAATGAAGGCGGTTGGTGTATTTGAAGATGTTTGTGCAATGCTACTGGATTTCAATAGTAAATACTCTTGATATTCATCTTTAGTTAACTTGGAATTTGAGGAGGTAGCCTGAGAGACATTAGCTGTTTTGGGAGGAAAACCATGCAAGAGATAACAATTTTCTTGGGTATGACCCATCTTTTTGCAATATGTGCATGGACCTCGCCCTCGACCTCCACAACCTCCATGTCTTCCTCCTCTAGTGCCACGTCCTCTTCCTCGTGTGGCAACCATGGAGGATGGTTCTCCGACTTCATGAGCTTCCTGAGCGTGAGGCATAGGGACCCGAAGAAGGCGTGTGGTTAAGGTTTCCATAAAGGGGACTTCATTGCTGGTTAGAAGTTGATCGCGGATATGATTCATATCGGGATGTAGAGCGCGAAGAATCATTACCATATAATATTTGTCCAACTTTGTCTTGATATCTTCCAATGATCCTATTTCTAAAAACATCCTTAGTTCTTCAACGGCAGATTGGGCTTCAGCCATAAAAGATATCATATCATGGTTTACCATTTTAAGAGATGCAAGGTTATTGGCTGTGTCATAAAGACGCTGAATGTCGTTGGCATAAATGCTTTGAGCTTTCTTCCAAAAAGAATGACAAGTTCTGAAAGCTCTAAGAGATATAAAAATTTGTGGTTCTACTAACTGCCATAACAGGGTACATAACTGGAAATCTGCTTGTTTCCACTAGTCTACTTTCTCAGGTGGTATATGACTTCCATCTTGCTCAAGATGGTCATAATATCCTTGGCCAAGAAACCACATTTCGACGGCAGCTGACCAAGATAAATAAGTTTTCCCATTTAGTTTTTCGGAAGTGATGTTGGGACTTCCTGAGAAGGTAATACCGCCTGTTGCCATTGGTGACTTTTAAGCAAATTAACCACTGGACAAGCCAAATACGATGTGCTTGGAATGGCTCAAACAAGACTGTTTATCTGGTTGACGAGCTCACTGCAGATAACCTAGTCTTCCACAAATTGCTTCAGATGCTACAACTACAAAAGGAACCCTTAAGCTCACTTTGACCAACTGTTCAAAAGAACTGGGAGCCTTGAAGGGACACCAAAAAATTGCCAAGAGTGAGGCGATCAAAACGGCAGTGGTCCGGTGATCTTCCGGCCAGAGAAGGGCGGCGCGTGAACAGTACGCGCTTGAGATCCGACTGCAAGAGGACGCGCGTGACGGCGCGTGCGGTGGAGAAAGAGACGGCGACCACCAGGGTTAGGTCGCGCTTGAGGAGGTGATCCAGATCTGCTAGTCGCCGGACGAAACTGCGGCGGCAGACGACGGTGGACGGCGGCGGAAGGTGGCGAACAGCGGCGGATGGAAGCGGACGGTAGTGGGCACAGTGGATACTGCAAGTAACTAAGGATAAGGTTTTGACAGTGTTTGGGAATGGTAGAAGACAAGTGAGATTTGGTGTTTGATAATGATGGAGCTGTGTCCATCTGATAATTCAAGCAGGGAAAGAAAAAACCAAATACCATCTTAAGATGAATACATAAACATATATTTCTTTGAGGGCTTAATTCCCTCCATAACTTAAGTTACATTTATAGGGAAGGAGAGAGTGCTTTCTAGCTAACCCAACTCACAAACAGCTAATACACACTCACACAGCACACAACTCATACACACTCACACAGCTCATACACACTCACCCATAACTCATAATTCTAACATAAATGAATCTATCTTAGGTGTGTGTGTGTGATGTGACTAAGATATAAACACCCTTTAAATAATTGTGAACCATGTTGAGTTTTAAATTTTAACACGTCACAAAATTCTATAGTGACACTAGTAAAGAAAATAGATTCACATTTACCAATATGCAACGACCTTTCACATGACAACTGAGTCTACCCTTCCAAATGCCCTTCGAGAAGGTATATGTTCTACCCGTAATCCCTCTCCACATTATCTTGCTTTAAGTTATCATAGATTGTCTTCACCTTTTTATGCCTGCCTTTCTTCTATTTCTTCTATGACAATCCCAAAATCTATTATTGATGCCTTAGCCCATCCTGGTTGGCGTCAGGTCATGCTAGATGAATTAAGTGCTCTCCAGCATAGTGGAACTTGGGAGGTTGTCCCATTACCATATGGGAAATCTGTTATTGGTTACAGGTGGGTTTTTGCTATCAAAGTTGGTCCTAATGGAACTATTGATAGCCTCAAAGCTCGTCTTGTGGCCAAAGCGGGGTGAACTTTTAACAATAGTCGAGTCAAATTTGAGACGAAAAATAAATACAAATTTTCTTATTTTTCTTTTCTTGAACAAAAATTCAAGAAAGACCAAGAGAGAAAGAGAGAGGAATTTCAACCGTATTTCTACAACAATGGTGGCGGAAGGTGGTGAATGAGAGTGGTAATATCTTGAGAGGAATCGAAGTTCAACTAGTCCAATTGAAGTTCGACGAGGTTTGCACCTTTGGCTTTGTGCATATCGATCTTATTTTTTTCAACTGATTCTGCTATTACATGGACGCAGATTAAGGTTGCATTCTTCCTACTGGTGATGGAAAGCCGTGAACTGAAGAACCAAAAGCAAACAAAAGTTAGGGTTGAAATTGAAGCAGTGGAAGAGAAACGAGAAAGTGAGTTACGAGAACATTGGGAGAATCTATCTGAAAAATTGTAAGAATGGAATTTTGGAAGAGTTATTTTGTTTATAATAGTCTTGTTATAGTTAGGATAGACTTCGTGTTCATGTAGCTAGCCAATCAAACTTTATTTATCCTTTCCTTTATTTTTTTCACCAAAAAGCAACCATTAATGGGTGAAAAAGATTGACATATGGACTTTAAGAATATATAGAAGAAGAAAGAGGAACGTTAGAGAGTATAGATCGGTTTCTTGACTAAAGAAACCTATCATATTTGTGGACTCATGAATAAGTTGACGAAAATATTGATTTCATTTTACAGTGATGCAACGATCTGAAAAGCTTTATAGTACAATGCATTCAATGATACAGTCCTTTTGCATTCCTGATTGAAATGATTGGACAAGATTATTCAATTTTTACAGAGCATATGTGTGGTTAAACATTCCATGTTGACATCATATACATGAATATAACACATAAAAAATACCACTGTATTAATAAAGAAGACAATCATAATTGTTGCATGATCAACATGGAAGCGACGATGGAAGAGTGTTGTGCGGAGATGAGAGATGGCTCAAGATTTAGGTCGCGCTCTTGGAAGAAGAGGAGGGAACCACGGGAGGAGCTCAGAGGGCAATCGCGACTCCATCAATGGAGGAAGTGAGCAACACGAGGAGGAATCGGATGACGAACTGGAGGGGGAATGCGGTGATATTCAAAGAAGCTGGATGAAAAGAGTGGAATTAACTACCTTCGAAGGCAACGATCCCATGGGTTGGATTGCTAGAGCGTTGAAATTCTTTGAACTACATAACGTGACAAAGAAGGAGAAGATGAAGTTAGCCTACATATGCATGGAAGGGGGAGCTACTGGTTCCCCTTTTGGCAAAAGAAAATCAAGATCCCCACCTTGGCGACACTTATGGAGGCGATGGTCAAAGGATTTGGCAAAAGGCATCGGGGAACTATCTCTGAGAAACTAGCGGCATTGTAGCAAAAAGGGGCAGTGGAGGATTATGTGCAAGAGTTTGAAATTTTGTTGGCTCAGGCGACGGGAGTTACGGAGGAGCAATTGCTTGGGTATTTCTTCTCGGTTTGCAAGAAAGGTTGAGGGATCTCATCAGACCCCATGATCAACGCGATCTACTAACAGCCATGGAAAAGGCTCACAATATGGAATAGGCTGGGATTTACCCGCGAGGGAGTAGCGACAAACGATGCATAAAGGAGTGCAAGCTTAGGACAGTACCCAGCCAACTCTGGCACTGTCTCGAGGACAGAGACTTATTGCGAAGTGTCAGATAGCCATAGGAGCGTGGCGGGAGGAAACTTCTTGAAGAAGGAAGGGGTATTGAATGCGGCGAGCTCCAAAGTGGGTAGCAACACCGAGAGTGGCACACTTAATCGTAGAATGCGCACATTACCCTATCAAGAATACATTAAGAGAAGGGAGGAAGGACGTTATTTTCATTGTGGGGGACCCTATAATCCTGGACACAGATGTGCGGAGAGGACTTTAAGGGTGATGATTATGGGGGCAGAAAATGAAGGAGAGGTAGAAGAAACAGAGGAAGTGGAACAAAAGTGTATGGAACTCTCGGTGTTTTCCGTAGGAGGGTTGACTCAATCCAACACCATGAAGATGCAGGGGTGGATTCGAGGAAGGTGAGTATTGGTACTAATTGATAGTGGAGCCAACCATAACTTCATCTCAACTAGACTGGTCGAAGAACTAGGTCTAGAGAAGGAAGAAACACCGTCCTATCGTTTGAGTTTGGGTGACGGGCAGCGGAAGGAAGCTTGAGGATGCTGTGTAGGGGTTACATTAAACTTGGAAGAGGTTGAGATTAAGGAGAATTTTTATCTTTTTGAATTGGGGGGAGTGGACATTATTTTGGTAGTAGCGTGGCTGGCAACTTTAGGAGAAATCAAGGTGGATTGGAAGAAAATGTCTATGAAATATGGCCCAACAAAGAATAGTGATTAGGGGGATCCCACGTCGACAAGGAGGATGATTACTGGCGTTACTGAAGGAGATGGAGGTAGAAACTATGGCCTTAGTTTGGAGTCTAAGCCAAGCGGAAATGCAACCGTAGACCCAGGGGAAGAAGGGTTGTCAACTGGACCGAAGGATAGTTTAGGACAGATATTGGAGGAGTTTAAAGGGGTGTTCCAAGAGCCTCAGGGACTTCCTCCTATTAGGAGAGTAGACCATCAGATACCCATAAAGGAGGGGGTGACACCAATCAACGTGAGACCATATCGTTACCCACATTTGATGAAGACCGAAATTGAGAAACAAGTGGGAGAAATGCTAAATCCGGGTATCATACGACCCAGTAACAGCCCCTATTTGAGTCTGGTGATCTTGGTTAAAAAGAAGGATGCAAGTTGGCGGTTTTGTGTGGACTATAGGACATTAAACTGAGTCACAATTCCTGACAAATACCCTAAAGCTGTGATTGAAGAACTTCTCGATGAGTTACAAGGGCCAAGGTTTTTCTCCAAGGTGGATCTTAAGTATGGGTACACCACCAGATAAGAATGAAGGAGGAGGACAAATCCAAAACTGCTTTCAAGACTCATCAAGGGCATTATGAGTTTCTTGTAATGCCCTTTAGCCTCACTAATGCTCCTGCTACATTTCAGGACACGATGAATTCCTTATTGTTGCCTTTCTTGAGGGAATGCCTATTGGTGTTCTTCGATGATATCTTGGTGTACAACAAGACGTGGGGAGAGCATGAAAAACACCTTACATAGGTGCTAGAGGTGTTGGTTCAACACACATTATTTGCAAATTGAAAAAAATGTGAGTTTGGTAGAAAACAAATTCGATACTTGGGGCATAAGATATCTAAAAAGGGGTCAAAATGAACGAAGAAAAGGTGGCGGCGGTAATGGAGTGGCCTGAACCCAGCAACATTAAGGAATTGAGGGGATTTTTAGGGCTAACGGGATACTACAAGAGGTTTATCCAAGACTATGGAAAGATAGCAAGGCCCCTCACTAATCTCCTACGCTTTCTTGAATCCAATTGTGGATATTATGCCAGTAATACCCTTACTCTTTTTTCTTTTAGCTTTTGTTTGGCGAACACATATCATGATACATAGGTTCACAACATTTCAATCATTACTGATTACTTAGGAACATTTCCAAAATGCACACAAAGTATCTAACACCACCATGCATTAGGAAAACATCACAACATCATAGAAATATACTACAACTTTCTATAAAATACTGCGGCTTCAAATACAACACCAAAGCATCATATACAAATAATACGTCATCCTATAAAATACTACGACAACATATAAAATACTACGACTTCATATACATCATTAAAACATCATATAAAAATATTACGACTTCCTATAAAATATCATGACACCATATAAAAATACTGTGACTTTCTATAAAACACCACAACACTGTATAAAATATTACGACTTCATAAACAACACCAAAGTATCATAAAAATATTAAGGCTTCCTATAAAACACAACAACAATATATAAAATACTATGATTTCATATACAACACAAAAACATCATATAAAAATATTACGACTTCCTATAAAATACCACGACAATGTGCAACACCAAAGCAAATATAAAAACATTACGACATCCTTTGAAAACATATAAAATACTATTACTTTCTATAAAATACAATGATAAGATATAAAATACTACAACTTTATTATAAAATCTCCAACCAGATTAGTTTACTATTAGAAAATCTAAAGAAAAGAAAGAAAACCAAAAAAAAAAAAAGTTAAAAAAAATGTGTTTTTATAATAGTAAAATTCGTTTGTAAAAATTTTATTAATATTTTAAACTTTTGTTATTAAAATAATCAAGTTCATTATCTAAACATTCCTTTATATTATTTCTTCTCCACTCTACATTATTTTTTTTTTCAAGTGAGTTTTTGTTTAATTTGTTTAGATATATTATTCAATCAATATATATATATATATTTATATATATATATATATATATATATATATTTATATATATATATATAATTAAATATATAATAAGACATCTCATTTTGTAGAAATGACAAAGTATTATTAAAAATAAAATAAAAAAACTGATTTATTCAGAGTTATTTCCAATTTTTCCGAAATATTCACAATTTTTCCGAAATATTCATTTAAAAAAAACCTCATTTAATTTTGTACAAGTTAAAATAAAATTGAATATTTTTCCTCAATTCTAATACCTCACATCGCCGATATTTCCAATTTTGAATAACCGATTTAAATCTACATTAAATCACATACGGTATATAAAACTATTTCAACCTATGATATCATAAAATGAAGAGAATATTAAAAAAACTTCATCGTATAAATTATTTTTTTTTTTTTTGTAAAATTAGTTTTCTTTGTTATTTAAATAATCATATATTTTTATAAACAATAATTCACACTAAAGATTGCAATGAATTATAGAAGGAAATGAACTATTTTAATAGTAATAGTAATTTTATATTCTTATCAGTCTCTTTATTTAGTAGCTGCAACTTTTTGGCTTCTAAACTAACCATGGATTTTGCAGTAGTCTGCTGATCATACTAGGGTACCATCTTTCTTGTCCAGGGTATCATCTTTCTTGTCCAGGGTATCATCTTTCTTGTCCAGGATATCATCTTTCTTGTCCAGGATATCATCGACTTTGGCTTCTTCATCACTTGTCTCATCATCTTTTAAGTTGTTACGCCTGGCACAATAATGCCTTAAGAAAGGTTGCAACAAATCTAACCGCTCATCCAAGGGTTTCATGAAATATTCCATAGCTCCAAGTTGGAAAGCCTTTGTCATGGAAAACCAAGTAAAATCCATAGACATCACTGTAGATGGTTAAAAGTCAAAAGTTGAAAACTTGAGTAAAAATGTAAAAAGAGCAGTTACTTGATGGTTAAACAGTCCAGAGTTGTAAACTTGAGTAAAAATGTAAAAGACTAGTTACTTACTGACAAAAGGAATATCAAATTCTTCTTTGTTGAGAAATTGCAGGAATGCAAAGCCATTCATCATTGGCATATGAAGCTCCATGAGGATCAAATGAATGTCTATTTCTTTTTTCAGCAAAACATCCACAGCCCTTGAAGATTCCGAGCATTTTACAACTGCACACAATTCAAGCATAAGAATTACATATTTCTCTCAAAGAATGATTACGAATAGAATATTATATATATCTAACCTTGATGAGATTTCTCTTTGCATTTTTTCTCGATTAATTCAAGAGCTTCAGGGTCAGTATCAATGACAAGGATATTAAGTTTTGGTGGAAATTTGTCAATTGTAGAAAACGAAGTTCCGGCCATCACTCTCCACTATCACCTTGGACTAGGAATCTAGAAAGCAATTGAAAGAAATGAATACATATGGCATGGTTTAACAAAATCCAAATCCCCTACTAAACTAATCCAAGGTTGAAACAACATAAATCAAATATCCGGCTAATTAAAAAGACCCAGCAAATTTCAGCAGAAGCGAATGTTAGACAAATGTCACAGCTCAAACTAAATCAAACTAAAACAATAAAGCATCTTACATCATTCTACCACAATTAATCATACTAAATAAGATTCAGAAAACCAGGAACCGGAATCCAATATTCTTTATTCAAACCAGAAACACCATCTCTTGCGGGACCTGGACAAAATTGCAGCTAGAAATCGAGACCTCACATTCCATTCCAGCAACAAACCAAATGCACCAAAATCCAAAAACACCATCAAATAGGAACCCTAAAACGGTAAACAAACATGTGCAAAATTATATATATCGATGTATTTTGGTATCATTTATTATGTATGCTGTTATGATGATAAACATCATAACATGTGCAAAATTGTTTTGTGCACAACTGTTTTGTGATAAATGGAGAAAAGCTTGTGATACTGAATTTTTTTATCCTGGCCAGCAATGACATATGGGAGGTAAGTCCCAGAATATTAAGTAACTTCTAATGCTTGGTCATTAGAAAACAGTGGATCATGAATTTCAATATATATTTTGGAGGTGATGAAGAACCAAGAGGCTGTGAATCTCATAAGACACAGAGTATCCACAAGAAGCAGTTGAGTGCTTGGCAAAGGAAAGTTTGATTAGGCAAAAAAAGAGGGTTCTATAAAGACAGATGACAAATGAAACTTAAAAAGACTCACCAAAATGGGAAAATCGGTTTGTCCATGGTGGGAACACTTTTCCTTAATTTCTCATTAAGCCTATTAAATTTAAAATGAAAAAGTTAGTTTTAGAACTCAATACTAATCTACTTATTATTAATCTGACAAACAATTTTGGTAAAACTCCTAAAGCAGGTTGAGTTGCACAGTTTAACCAACTACTCACTCTATTACTCTAACACACTCACTCCATTATCATTTATATATACTCCACAACTTTATCCTTCTAGGCACCTGTTGATAGAGAGCTATCTAGACCAAGCTTAAGAAGTTGGTACACAATAAAGTTTTGGTTTTATAGAGATGAGAAAATGTATGAATAGAGGATGAAGATGCACTTGGAACCAGACATAATGCTCTCAGTTTTTTTCACTATGAAACATAGAAACTAAAAAACACTGCAGCAGTTGAGTGAAAATAAAAGGATAAGAACAAAGGCTTACTACTTTTCAGAAAAAAAAAATATTTCATTACATTATACCATACGAAGGACACGAACAAAGGGATGTGAACAGATGAGTGAAACAGAGGCCCGCGCAGATGAGTGCGAAACAAATCACACGAACAGGGGCGAAACGGTGCGACAACCGAAGGAGGCACGACGCGACCACCGCTGACGGCGAGATTGCGGCCGACGGCGAGCGCGAGCAGGGGGAAAAGCGAGCGAGGGCGAAACGCGAGGAGACAACTACTAAATCGCATAGACAAAGCACAGTGCTGAGTGAATCGTAGGAGACTGACGAAGAAGAAGAACTTCGTCAATCAGAAAACCCTAATCTGGTGAGCCCTAAAAACGACAGAGCTGCTAGCATATATGGCATAATAGATCTATATAATTCTCAAGTAGTTGAAATGAACACTAACCTTGTCGGAGGTAACGATTCTTCTCTTCTACCACTTGAACCCTACATAAGACGATAGCACGATTCAGAAATACAATGGTTATATGACAAAGAGATACTTGGAGAAATAATAAAAAGTTTTAACTCTGTCCCCATTGGGAGCTTTATGGGCTGGGCCTCAAAAGTGACCCATGAGTATCTGCAAGTTAAAATGACGCTTTTGGATTGATTTTAGCTGCCTGTAAAATGAAAGACAAAGGTCGCTTAGGTAAGTTCAATATATTAGTGTTTCACATCTCTCTTTCTCTTTATTATAGTTCTTTTTAAATTATTTATATATATATATTGTAACAACACTTTATTTAAATAATTTCTTTATAATTAAGAGATTCAGTGATATATATTTGAGTTTATAAAATATCTTTATTTTTTTTAAATTCATTCTTTTAAT
The DNA here is from genome assembly GCA_036885675.1 of Vigna mungo. NCBI lineage: Eukaryota > Viridiplantae > Streptophyta > Magnoliopsida > Fabales > Fabaceae > Vigna > Vigna mungo. The sequence continues at coordinate 62,944,953 of CP144700.1, forward strand.
TTTTTTTAATGATTTATGGGTTTAGGGTTTATTTTATTTTGTATGTTTTCTTTTTGTTTATTTATGGATTAAATATACTTTTAGTCCCTGAAGTTTCACTTATTTTTGGTTTTAGTCCCTGCATGAAACATTGATGGCATTTGGTCCTTATAGTTTTGAAACTGTTATAAATAGTCCCTAATTTTAAACAGCGTTAATTTTTATTTGACGTGGTTAAAGTCCAATGTCAAGTGTGATTTTATTCTCTCCACGTTTACTTTTCTTTTTTTATTCTAAATTTGCACTGAAGTCCTTAATTTTTGTGATGTTTACACTTTAGCATTAACACTGCAATTAGGGTTCAGAAGGGGCAGCCATCTCACACACTGTTCTTCCCCTGTTTTCTACCTTCTCACACACTGGAGACATGAAACAATAAATGAGAAGCAAAGCCAAAACAAAATTATCATCACGATGGTTCAATTTGAGAAGCGTGTTATCGGCAGGAGGTGACAAGTTGTTGGTGGAGGCGGATTGACCAAAAGCGGTGGTGGCGCAACCAAGCACCTCGTCATCGTCTTCGTCTCCTATACCGAAGGAGACGAGGCTTAGGGCACGCGAAATGTGCGAACAGAAATTGGATTGGCGAGGGAATGGAACAGATTTGAGTGACAACACCTAGTTTTGTTTCTTTAGTCACTTCACGCAACAAACCACAGGTAATGTTGTTTGGCTCCAAAATTGATTTCTCACACACCAATGCTCTCCCAACTGTGTATCCGCCCAAAAACAAGGATTTCTTGCTTCAAACCACAAGTAATGTTGTTTGAGGCCACCATCATCTCCTTCAAATTGCGCCACAGATTTCTTGCTTCAATCCCCGTCTCCTCCCGTTGCCACCCACCAGTGTCGCCGGGAAAGTCGGCGTCTTTGCGGAGGTGAGCAGTCCGAGTCGCACCATTTCCAATATTGATTTCAGTGACCCCGATTGGAAAACAAAGTTCCAGCAAGATTGGGAGGCTCGTTTCAGACTTCCCCATCTCACCGACATCTTCCCAGATGCTCCTCCCATTCCTTCCACCTTTTGTCTCAAAATGAAGTTGGTTGGTAGGTTTACTTTTCTTTTCTGTACCCTCTGTTTGCTACTACAGAAACATTGTTGTGTCTGGGGTGAGGATTTTTATGCTTTTAAAATTCAACCAATAGAAAAGGATTCGGATTTTCGGATTGCTGCATATTGTACTCCACCCCCGTTGCCAGATATTATAATTGGCCTTAGACCGTATATGTCATAACTTCCAAGAAGTTTACCTTCAGTGTCCACCAATTCAGTTTTGGCTTATGGAAGGTTCCAGGTGAAGGCACAAAGTAGAAACAAAGAAAAGAAAACAATCAAAGTCCAAACATAGAATAAATTAAGGGCTTCTGTGCAAATTTGAAATAAAAAGAAAACAAAACATGGCATGAAACGTGGATTGGCCGTTAGTCACGTGAAACAAAAATTAACGTCGTTTAAAATTAGGGACTATTTATAACAGTTTCAAAACTATAAAGACTAAATGCCATCAATGTTTCATGCAGGGACTAAAACAAAAAATCAGGAAACTTCAGGGACTAGATACATATTTAACTCTTTATTTATCGACTTAAAATTTTAATTATTTTTATGTATTTTTTATTTATTTTTAATGATTTCTAGTTTTGTAAGTTTTGATTTTATTTTATATATTCTTATTTTGGTTATTTATTATTTTTAAATTTAGTTAATATGTTTTTGCATCATATATTTGCTCGATCATGGTCACATAATATTCATTGTTTCATTTGAGACATACTCTTAATCATATGAACGAGCAATGATGATTCAATAGATAATTTTGAAAAAAACTACAAAAATAACTTATTTTAGTAGAGATTTATTTTTGGGTTTTGAAAACTCACATTATTTTCCGGGGTTGTAGTTAGGGATCAAAAGATGTATTAAATATATAGCTCAAAATCTGCAGTGGTGTTAACCAGAAATAACAGTAATCTTTTTGTGTAGTCACTGATAATTCAAGGATATTCCGTTTTGTGTCTAATATCCTGCATAAAAGATTTTCTGATATGTGCTGTAAAGGCCTTGAAGATATTATTTTGGGATGTGCTTAAACTATGGTAAATGTCTCCTACGAATATTCGGCATTAAGACATCATTTTGGTAAATAAAGCACACCCCAACAAAGAAGAATCAAGAAGAAAATTAAGAGCAATTTGACTTTTATGAAATTGGTGGAGTGTAGGGTGCATTCATATAATGGTGAGACCATTAATGAGATTTAGTGAAATGATTGAATGTTAGTGAAAGTTAAAACAGAAACTAAAATTACATAAGGGCAGTAGAAGAATAGGAAGCACACGGTGGAATAATAAATGATTTTTTTATATTTCTAAATAATAATATCTTGTTACATAATTATTAATTTATGTTTTTTAAATAATGGCCTAAAAATTAGTTAGTATGTAAATGTAAAATTATATAAAAATAATAATATATAATTCTATTTAATACTTCTATTTAATTCTTAATTTAATCTAATAAGCAATGATAATTAAAACAAAATTAATAATGATAAAAAAAATGTATTTAAAGATGAAGACTAGTAATAGAAACAACTTAAATAGGTTGTTGACATGGGAATACTAACAGGGAAATTTATATTTGGCTCCATCTTTCTTCACTGAATTCCAACAAACATCTTTCTATCATAAATATGTAAGTGAATTTTTATTTTATTTTATTATTATTATTATTATTATATTATTATTATTATTATTATTAATATATTGTTGTTATTATTATTATATTATTATTAATATTAATATATTATTATTATTGATATGTCTCAGATAAGAAAATTTAACTAAGAATTATTTTTTGTCAAAAATATTTAATCGTGTTTAAATTATTTAAACTTAAATTTAGTATATAAAACTCTTTGTACTAATTTCTTTTTTATGATTTAATAAAGACTTAATATTGATTTAATTTATATTTTCAGCAAATCATGTTGACAAATAGCAAAAAAAAATGATATGAATAAGGAAAAGAGAAAGAAAAAGAAAAAGGAAAATTCAGAGTAACGAAGGAAGAGAGAGGAAATTGAAGAGAGGGGGAAGAAAGAGAAATAAATGAGTCTCCTAGAGGAGCCTAGGAGAGAGAGAAAAGTGACAAACTTTTTTTTTTCAGGTCACCATGAAGTTAGCTTCATTCTTATTAAACGAAAAAGACTTTATTAATACAATAATACTACATAGAAACACAATTTAGACACTTTAAAAAAAAGTACTAACTAGACACAAAACTTTGAATGTGGAAATAAAAAAGCAATTAAACCTTAATATATAAAATATGGTTTTGTTTTAAAAATTAAAGGGTTAAATATGTTTTTAATTTTTATACTATCAAACGATTGGTTTTAGTTTCTCTTTCAAGATAAGGTATATCTTAGTCTTTCTCTTTAATGAAACTTTGATTTTAATCCCCCAAAACTAATAGTGATGTGGCTAACAATAGACTTACACGATTTTTTTTTCTTACACTGAGTCAGTGTTTCTCACCTTTTCTCCCTCTCTCTCTCCCTCGTCTCTTCCTTCCATCTTCCACCCAACCTCCCCATCCTCTTTCAACCCAACCTCCCCATCCTCTTTCAACCCAACCTCCCCACCCATCATTCCTATTATGTTCCTCAACTCACAACGTAGGTAACCCAAAGCATTGAATTAACACTGTCTCGCAAACTCCTGCAAGAGTTTATCAGTAGAAAAGTTATAAAAAATATATTTTTAATACACCTCACTTTCAACAGCATTAGTCAAATCTGTAATATTATTTTATATTTTTAATATACCTCACTTTCAACGACATTAGTCAATTCTGTAATATTATTTAACCAGCTGCTTCCGAATCGTATGCAAATTAATACTTTGGTATCGAAATTTTCAAAGAAGAAACTTCAGAAAATAAATAAAGTTGGAAATGTATAACCATGCTATACGCGTGGAGGATTGAACTAAACTTCTGCACTTCAAATTGAGTAATGTCGGAGGAGTTTAGTGAATATATGTTGATGTTAATATGACTTTTCCTATTCAACTGTAATAACTAACTTTTAATAGTTAGTTCCTTCTCTTTTCAGTTTATACACCCCTGTATATACTTACTTCCATTTAATGAGAATTACAATTCACTTTTCCAAATCACCCCTCACTCTCTGCATAATATTGCTCTGCATAATTGCTGCATAATTCACATTGCACTAAGAGTGTATCCAGAGCTCGGTTCGAAACTCGGCGAGGACGAGGACAGCTCAAGACATTTCAAGAAGAAAGGTGTTCGTAAGTAATGACTGGGATGATGCACAACAACCTACCTGTATTCGATGGCAAAGGATTCGATGATTGGTGTATCAAGATGGATGCGATCCTCGATTTCCAAGAGGTAGATGAGATTGTAAGAAAGGGTTTCAAAGAACCTTCCAAGGATGACTCAGAAGCAGTCAAGAAGAAGTACAAAGAAAACAGGAAATTGGATTGCAAAGCACGAATGCTGCTGCATTAGTGCATATCTACGACAATCTTTCAGAAAGTTTCAAAGGCTACTACGACGAAGGAGATTTGAGATATCTTGCAAGATGGCTATGGCAATTCTGGAAAGGTCAAGAAGATCATATTGCAGTCACTACAAAGGCAATATGAACTTCTCGCCATGGGGGAGCAAGAAACAGTTGTCGAATACATTGGAAGAATTCAATTGATCGTGAATGCAATGAGAGCGTATGACAAGGTAGTGAAAGACAAGAAAATTGTAGAGAAAATACTCAGAATATTAATTCCTCAATTCGATCATATAGCTTTGACTATAGAAGAAACCAAATATCTCGAGAAGATGAGGGTGGAGGAATTGCAAAATTCATTAGAAGCGTATGAGCAAAGACTAGTTGAAAGGAGAAACGTTGAAAAAGGTTTAAATCAAGGCGTGAGTCAAGCATTACAGGCAATAAATGATCATAAATCTAGAGGCTGTGAAAGAGGCAAAGGTCGATCACGAGGTGGACGGTCTGGAGGCAGAAATGCAAACGACTTTGACCAAAATGTTGAAGAAAATAGCAGCGAGAATAAAGATGGAAACAAGAGAGGAGGAAGTTAGTCGAGAGGAAGAGGAAGAAAGAACCATGATAAAAGAAATATCCAATGTTACACCTGCAACAAATACGATCATTATTCATCAGAATGTAAGTACAATGAAGATACGAAGAAAAGCAAAGGTGATGAAGCCAATCTGGCACAGGACACGGGTGACTCCAATTCTGATCATGTTTTGCTGATGAGTATGACTGGAGAAAGTAAAAAGGAATTGCACTCGAGATTGACTCAGAACAGGTGTAAAGTTGAAAATCCAGAACTCGACAGATGCAAGAATAATAATCTTGCATGTGATAGGTGTCGAAAGGTTGAACACGTGTCGATGCAAATGAATTGAGCCATGCAGGAGACGAAACCTGTTGGTATTTAGACACAGGATGCTCCAACCACATGACGAGGAGAAAAGAATGGTTGTTAGACCTTGATCCGAAAATCAGAAGTAGCATGCGGTTTGCTGATAATAGCGTAATCATGGCGGAAGGAGCTGGCAAGATCATGATCAGACACAAGGATGGGTGACCAGCGTATATGAACAACGTGCTATATGTCCCAAACATGAAGAGTAATTTGCTGAGTCTGGGACATCTTCTTGAGAATGATTATACGATGAAGATGCATCAGAGACACATAGAGGTGTTCGATGAGAAGTAGCGACTCGTTCTCAAAGCCCCACTTGCCAAAAACAAAATGTTTAAGGTAAAACTCGATGTTGTTGTTGTACAATGTTTAACTACTATTGATACGAAAGAGGAAGCATGGTTGTGGCACTACTATTTCGGCCATCTGAATTTTCGAAGTCTAAGCTTGCTGAAAACCAAGAATCTCGTGAAAGGAGTTCCAGCAATACAAATGCCTGACAGAGTATGTGAAGGGTGTGTTGTTGGGAAGCATACCAGAATTGAATTCAAGAAAACCACATTCAAGAGAGCCAAACAACCTCTTGTTGTCGTCTACTCAGATGTGTGCGGACCTTTCAATGTGGAATCGATCGAAGGTAACAAATATTTCTTAATCTTCGTAGACGATTTGACTAGGAAAATATGGACTTACCTGATTAAAAAAAAGAAAGATGTATACTCATGTTTTGTGAAATTTTCTTCCATGGTGGAGAGGCAATCTGGTTTGCAGATTAAGATTCTCAGGACAGACGGTGGTGGAGAGTTTAACTCTCACGAGATGGACAAATTTTGCACAGAGAACGACATCATACATGAGGTGATAGCCCCGTATACACCACAACATAATGGCATGGCCGAAAGGAGGAATAGGATGTTGCTAGACATGACCAGATGCCTACTCAAAGCAAAAAAACTACCACACTACTTATGGGGTGAAGCCGTGTCTACAACAACATATCTTCTAAATAAGTGCCCAACAAGATCCTTGTCTGAGTGCACTCTTGAGGAAGCTTGGTCAGGTGACAAGCCAACTATTAATCACCTGCGAGTCTTCGAGTCCGTGTGCTACAAACATGTTCCAGAAGAAAAAAGAAAAAAACTTGATGAATGAAGTGAAATATTCATCCTTGTGGGTATCATTCAACAGGAGCATATAGATTGTTCAACCCAGAGAAGAAACAAGTGATCATAAGTAGAGATGTAATTGTTGATGAAGAGGCCGTCTATGATTGGCAAAATGCAAATGATAAACATAAGTCGTTTATGGTTGGCTGGAAGATGGTAGCACTTCTATGAAACAGATTGATGTTAATGATGAAGGTGGCAATAGAAGATCTCAAAGAGTGAGGTTTCCCTCCACAAGATTGGCTGACCATGAGTTGTTTGCAGATAGTGACATAACAGATTCTGGAGACTTGGTTCATCAGGTGTTTCTAGCTGATGCAGAGCCTATCAGCTGGAGACAAGCTATTGATATAAAAGAGTGGAAAGAAGCTATGGTTGAGGAGCTGAAGGCTATCGAGAAAAACAGGACCTGAGAAATGGTTGAGCCACCTCAACATAAGCAACCTATTGAGGTAAAGTGGGTGTTCAAGACCAAATATAAGCCAAATGGTGATATTGCAAAGCTTAAAGCTAGGCTAGTAGCAAAGGGTTTCTTGCAGAAACCAGGAGTTGATTTCACATATGTCTTTGAACCAATTGCACAGCTTGAAACTGTGAGATTAGTGGTTGTTGTTGCCAACTCTCGAAAATGGAGAATTTGGCAAATGGATGTTAAATCAACGTTCCTAAATGGACCATTAGAAGAAGAGGTCTACGTGAGACAACCTCCAAGGTTTGGAAAAGAAGGCCAAGAGCAGAAAGTGTATAGGCTAAACAAAGCTTTATACGGTCTCAGGTAGGCACCTCGAGCCTGGAACAGTCACATTGATGCACTACTCATCAAACTTGGTTTTCAGAAATGTAGTGTAGAATTCGACATCTATGTGAAAGTCATTGGACAACAAGGTATGATTCTAATTTGCTTATATGTAGATGACTTGCTCATAATGTAACGGTGCAATATTTTTCAAAATCTTTCTATAAAACTTTCAATGAAAGATAATAATCTTTATTCAATTAAAAATGCGGAAGCTAAACATAACCATAATCGTTGTTTGAAAATCTCAGAATATCACTTTTACATAAATATACCAACTGGAAAAAACTTTTAAATAATAGAAACTAAATAATAGATCCCCGAACATAACATCCCAACTCTCGTCAGCTACTCAGATCTGGTCTTATCTGCAAACCATCTACTCCTGTACAAGTACGATCATCGTAGGTGGAAACCACAACCACAACTTTCAGGGTGAGCAACCAAAATTATCTTATCATACAATATACAATTATTTTAACCACAATAATAACCAAATCATAAACATATATTATCACCAAATTAACATCACACACTAACATAACAACAATAACATCACAAAAACATCCACACTCAATGGTCTATTTCCTCTACACTACCACACCACCTAACCACCATAACTAATTCATTATGAGTCACACGACATCCTCTTCCCGTATCACACATCCAAATAAAATCTCTTTCTCGCATCACCCGGACGAAGATTTACCACTATTAGACCATCCTCTTTCCGCATCACACGGCCGAAAGAGTCATCACTAGTAAATCATCATCCTCCCGCATCACACGATCGAAGAGGATTTCTTTCCCGCATCACACAGTCGAAAGAGTCATCACTAGCAAATCATCATCCTACCGCATCACACAGTCGAAAGAGTCATCCTTGCTAAACCATCATTATCCACAATCCTATCCTCACTCCCACGTAACGTCCTATTAAATCCATGGTTCCTCCACAAGTCATTCCTCTCCTCTTTGCTTCCACCAACCACACTTCAACTTTATCCCTTATTACAGAACTCTTTCTACCTTTACCCAACCAACCCAGAAATACTTCACCCTACCATTTACGTTATTCTCTCAACCCATCCCTCATCATCCTTAGAGATACCAAGCAGAGAAAGAACAACACCACCCACATACAACGCAATATATAATAAGAATTAACATACACAAGATAATTCTAGATTACTCCCCTTACCTGGTCTCATACGATTTTTGTTTCCAAGATCACTAAGAAAGCTTCACAATGTCACTGATGGTCCCCCCATTTTTGATGCCCCGTTCTCGGCTCTATTTTCTCTTAGAAAACGTCTTTTCTCTCCCTTATCATTTTAATTTTCGTTTTTTCCTTATAGGGTAACAAAATGCCAACCCTTTTTTACTCTTCTCCTTTTTATTCTCTTCTATTTTATCTCTAACCTTCTAGTTTTGATAAAATATATCAGTTTATATCTAAAACCATTAAGATTTCCTCTCTTATTCTCTCTTAACTACTTTTTAAAATATCAACAACCACCAAATCTTTTTAAAATCTACAATATCTAATAATAATATTTCTTTTAATCTTTAAACCCACTAAGATTATATCTCCTATTTTCATTTAACTAATTTTTAAAATAACAACAACTAAATCTTCCAAAAGATTTACATAATATTATTTTATTAAATATCTAAATTATTTAATTTGCATACTTTTCCTTTTTACACCCTCTCTTAATTAATTTCTACACCAGTTAAATAAAAGTAAAAGACCCTTTTAACCCTAGGCAAAAAAAATATAAAAATAAAGAAATAACATAAAAATTATGTTCTAACAAAATTATAAAGTCAAGAACACTAATCTCCAAACAAAAGTTCAACGTCTCAAAATTACCTTATTTTTAAAACTCCTATTTTCCCGGATCTTACATTACGGGTGATTCAGTGGATGAAATTGAGAAATTTAAGAATAGGACGGAAGAGGAATATGAGATGACTGATCTCGGCAGTCTGAGCTATTTCTTGGGGCTGGAATTCGTGCAGAAGAAAGATGGAATGTTTCTCCACCAGAGAAAATATATATCCGAAGTTCTAAAGAGGTTTAACATGTCAGAATGTAACGGTGTTGCAGTCCCGATAATGGCAAATCTGAAGCTATTCAGTCAAGCTGATGAGAAAAAGGTGGATGCTACCCTCTATAAGCAGATCGTAGGTTCTCTAAGATACATTTGTAACAGCAGACCAGATATTAACTATGGAGTTGGGCTGGTAAGTAGATTTATGAATGATCCTAGGCAGTCACACCTAGCTGCTGCCTAGCACATCTTACGCTACCTGAAAGGGACGATTGATTTTGGCTTATTCTTTCCAAGGAAATCTGACAGTACTAGGGAAGCATTGGAGGTTTGGTGTGATTCTGATTGGAGTGGAGACAAGGATGATAAGAGAAGCACATTTGGTTATTTGTTTAAGTACATGAGGTCGACAATCTCATGGTGTTCCATAAAACAAAGTGTAGTTGCTCTGTCTTCTTGTGAAACTGAATATATTTCAGCAGCAAAAATGGTCTGTCAGTGTGTTTGGCTTGAAACAATACTTGATGAGTTGAAATTTTATTGCAAAAAACCAATACAGTTGTTAGTTGATAACAGATCTGTCATAAGTCTGTCTAGAAACCCTGTTTTCCATGGAAGAAGTAAACATATTGAGACCAAGTATCACTTTTTGAGGGATCAAGTTAATAAGGGTAGACTGGAGTTAATTTATTGTTGCACTGAAGATCAAGTGGTGGATGTTTTCACTAAACCCCTGAGGCAAAACAGACTTGAGAAGTTACGAGAATTGCTTGGTGTTAGATTGATAAAAAACTCGGAATAAGGAGGGTGTGTTGATGTTAATATGAGTTTTCCTATTCAACTGTAATAACTAACTTTTAATAGTTAGTTCCTTCTCTTTTCAGTTTATATACCCCTGTATATACTTATTTCCTTTAATGAGAATTACAATCCACTTTTCCAAATCACCCCTCACTCTCTGCATAATACTGTTCTGCATAATTGCTGCATAATTCACACTGCACTAAGAATATACAACGTCATATCAACCAACCTGTTGCCACCTTGCAGACACAAGGGCGTTATTCAATCAAACATAAACAAAGCCATTGTAAGAAACATAGAATTTGTCAAACTTCATAGGTTTACGAACTGCAATATTTCTTCCCTGATTTTGATATGTTCCTACATTTTGAACTCAAACACAATAATACCCTTTAACTATATATTCTATAAGGTGACACCTAATTCACCATATCAAGTAGGCAAGTCGTTTCGTATAACACAATTAATGCTAATTAACCAATTAAGCAAATAATTAATTCTAGAGTTGGGTCCCAAAGATCTTTGCTTAAATTTTCACTCAAATAACTAGCCGTCATTAGTCAAATATTAATCCCATCACACCATGAACATATATATCATCAATACCTAGTTTTTCAACAAAGAGAGGGAGTACGGAAAGGTGATATGTTCACACATATAAGCCCTTCTTCACTCATAAAAGTACCTTATCAATTTATGTAACCAGTATAACTTGTCAAGGAGGTATTTATATATGAAGGAGTAAAAAGTTTATGTATTAAATGTATAACCTTTTAATAATATAGTTGACAATAGATATATAAAATGAGAGTTGATTTCTCTCAATCTTTATAAATACCCCTCAACAATTTTGGATTTTGCTTGTAAATAACCAGCATGATGTTTCTGCATTCTTTGTGGTTCATCTTATTTGCAGCTTTGTTGGGTGGATATGTTTTTGTCTTTGGATTTATTTGGAGAGTGAATGAATGGTACTATGTTTCAAGGGTGAGAAGAAACATGCAACACCCTCTTCCACCTGGTCATCTGGGTTGGCCTTTCTTGGGGAACATGCTCACCTTCTTCAAAGCTTTCAAATTTGATCCCGATTCTTTTAAGCCTAGACCACAAACCTTAATTAATTAATCAAAATCAGGAACAATGTTAGTTAATTAAGTAAATTAACTAATTTCTTGTGAAACTGGAGTGGGTAGAGATTGGTAACTGTCAATGCCACACCATGTGCCAACTGGCGTGGAGAAGGAAAACAAATCCAACATGTTGTATAACGTAATTCTATGATGTTGAATTTTGCGGTTAATAGAAGAAATCGCGATTTTGTAATGGTGTCGGTTTTAATATTTAATGTATGTGTATTCAGGCACGAAAGAAGTTGACGAAGTTGCTGCAAGGTGCGGTGGAGCTAAAGAGAAAGGAGCAACAGTAGAAAAAGAAAGACGAAAAGGGATATGATGGATTCATTGATGGAAGTGAAAGATGAAGAAGGTAAGCAGCTGGAGGATGAAGACATTATAGACTTACTTCTGGTGTTCTTGTTAGCTGGCCATGAAAGTTCTGCTCATGGAATATTGTGGACTATCATCTACCTCGCACAACACTCACATTTCTTCTAAAGGGCTAAGGTTTTCATACTTCATTTTTCTATATTAATTGTTTATCAGGGGTTTTACTAACAGAACTTTTCACCTTCCAGAAAGAACAAGAAGAGATCATGCAAGCAAGACCCTCCCCACTCAGAAAGGACTGAACATAAAGGAAATTAAGCAAATGGAATATCTTTCAAAGGTATATAGATTTATATTTATATATAGTAAGTTCTTGAAGGCATGTAATCTATGTTTATGAGGGTCTGAATCATTAAGATGAAGCTGTTTAAAAAGCTATGTTTGAGAAAACTATATTCTGAATAGGTTGACCTCAGCATCAATGGTTAGTTCAGTTCAGTTATTCAGTGCCATATTTTTCAGTATTTCTTACAACATTTGAAAATGTTCGTTCATTATAGTACCTTAGCATTCACGAAAAATGAAAAATTGCAGCTTTTACTATACAAAAAGGATGGAAAGTTTTGGTTTGGAATCGAGGGGTGCATATGGACCCCGAAACTTACAACAATCCAAAGGAATTTGATCCTTCCAGATGGGAAGTATGTATGTATATAGTAATTAATTTTGAAAAAAAATATGTTCTTCCACTCATTCTTGAACCTGAGAGTTTGATTTTGAGGAACAGAAGATGATATAAAATTATGTATTCTGCAGAATCACATAGCAAGAGCAGCCTTCGTGGTTGACCCACTCGTGTGATTCTGTGTACTTAAGTACATCCAAGACTGTGAAAGAAGGAAAAAGAGTGTGAATATGATATTTTGATAGAGATATGAATGTTGAGAAAGAAGTGTAAATACCAGTAGATAAGCATATGGAGAAAGAAAAAGGAAGAAGAAGAGGGGGTCTAAGAGAGTTTGAATGCATTGGCAGTGGAAGATGGAAGGAAGGGTGAAAGATGGGAGGAAGAGACAAGAGAGATAAAAGGTGAGAAACAAGTGAGTGTAATGGGATTACTTTATCGTTAGTCACATTAGCTGATTTTTAGTAATTTTAGTTTTGGAAAACTAAAATCAAAGTTATTTTTGAAGAAGAGGACTACGAGAGAATAAAACAAAAACCGCTTGATAATATAAAAACTAAAAACATTTAATCCAAAATTAAATGATTAAAAGATTAAATTAAATCTTCTAAAATTATTAATGCTTTAATTTTCTGGAAACTTTTGAGAAAAAAATTATATTTAATTTAATCTTTTAATTTAATTTTTAAGACAAAACTATATTTCATATGAATAATGTAAAAACGTAAATAGTATTTATAAAATATTATTTAGATTTCCTGTTTAAAATCCAATTAGAATATTTTTTTATTTTAAAAATAAATTGAGACAAAATAAAAATATAAAAATTAAATTGAAACAAAATAAAAATATATAAATCAAATGGAGACAAATTCAATAACAAATGACATGTGACATATTACACTATTACAATTACGTGACACAATTTCAAGTCGCCACATTACAATTTTTTTATTTAAAAATAAAAATAAATGTAAAAACAAAAAGATTTTAAAAATTTTGAAAACCACAATGTAACATTTTTAACCGTGTGTTAGTATAAAACTAATGACATAAACCTAATTGTTATAATTTTTCAAAAATAAAAACCTAATTGAAAAAAAAAACGAAAAACCTATTTAAAAAAAAACCACAAAAGGTATAAATTATCTAAAAGATTAAATCTTATTTTATTAAAAGAACCAAAGCCACTTATTCAAACTCTTAAAACCACATATTCCGGCTTCTCTCAAGCACACTCTCCACACCTATAATCTTCTTCACCCAATTTCTCACTCACTACAACTTCCTCTTCCTTATGATCAGAAGTAGGGGTTTCAATCATCACAATGCTCTCTTTCAATCTACCTTATTAATTTCTTCGATAGAGTAAGAAAAACTTTGGGCCCTCTTTCATGTTAAGCATATTTTTGACTTTACTCCAATGAGGCACATGTGTTCCTAAAGTCCTCAATAGTACTTTCTTCTAATTAATAGTTCCTTGGTTTTGTACAATATACTTAAAAATGTGTGTTATGAAAAGTAAAACACATATGGTGAAGAAATATGAAATTATGAGAATGTAGGATATTCCAGATAAGGAAATCTCATTTGATCTAATTAACAGTGTGTGCATTGATGTAAGAGGAAAGTATTGAAGGTTTATGATGATACTCTAATACCCATGAAGACAGAAAAAGATGGGTCATGTGATGAGATACCCTTGATACTATTTTAAATTATTCGTTACAAAATACAAGTCACCCCTTTATTTCTTATTCAAATTCTTTAATCTATGCATTAATCATGAGTTTGGAATACGTTTGTTTTAATCTTCAACTTTTTTTGTAGTTGGCCATAAACGAAAGAAACAACAAAAACCAGCACTAGCATGAACATCTAATGAGGTAGCTGAACTGTAAATTTTGCGACCATTGAATCAAACATAAAAAAACCTTCTTATAGCCCCGGAATATAAAATTGGCCTATTACCGCTTCAACTAACTCTTCACATTTGCGGCATAACCGCTCCACTTCAACTGCCGCAGATTCTTTTACTGATGCAATTTTACTATTTATTGCATCGGCCTGTCCACAGCAGAAAATAAATAAATATTCATTCTTTCATCAATTATATCCATTGATCATGAAACTTAAAAATGCAACCTCACATAGCACAGCCTCCACATTTCTCTGCCTTATTTCCATAGAAAAAGACTTAGATTCCACCTCTGATTTTGTACTGCTTAAATATTTAGTTGCTTCATCCCGCATAGTATTGCACTCTTTCTCCGTTTGCTTCATTAATTCTTCTATCTGCTCAACTGGGGAAGGGAAAACAGGTCAAAAAAGTTGAAGGTAAAACACAATAAAAATGCAACCTTAAAAACAGTTTATGTAGCATGAAAGTTTTCAACAAAACTCAGTAAAGTAATATGATGTACGGTTGTGCTGCTTTTCAGCCAGCAAAATGCTATTTAAAAGAGAGAATAAAAAGGGAAAACAAAATTATTGAACAAAAATCATGCCAGATTACTTGAGCAGCAGTTTTTGCAGATTGTGTTTCGTAAATGTTACCATCACTCATGCTAAAACGGTTAAGCCATGAAGCTATAAGTAGAAACACGGCATTGTTTGCACTAGAAGTACCTTTACTTTTTCTTTCAACCAGTCTGGCCTCAAGTGACTTCTCCAAAATTTCTTCATCGCTAAGTTTAGCTTTCAATGTTTTAAGTTCCTTTTCAATAGATTTACCAGAATTTACCTATAGAAGACACAAGGGACATCAAACAAGGTTTTGCATCGTAATAATCTCATATCTATAACCACTCCATTTTAAGCTCCATTAAAAAAAAACACACTTCTTCCCCCAGTAAATTTTAAATCATTATGACAAATGCCAGGGCAGAAGTCAACTGACCAGAGTATGTTTCCCTGTTCTTGTATATCCTGCATCAGCTTGAAGTGTTTTGACATTTTCTTGTACACCTAAAAAAATGATAAACGATTAAGTGATCAACATTCAAGGAACAAAATATCTTGAATTGATCCATGAGTTACAGCCCTTTACATTGTAGTTTGCCTTCCAAAACTATTTAAGTATTAAAGATATTAAAGATTGAACAACAATATCCATGGCAAATTTCATCTGTCAATCCATGCCGTTTGGTTTTCCGGTCACAATGGAAGGGGACGATTCAGCTTGCCTAAGCCCAACCCAGTTTCAGCAATGGCACCAACTAATTGACTTCTCAGTTCAGTTCATACATGTGCCCTACAACTCAATAGCTCAGGCTTCCCAAAATTTAAAACTGTGCTGCAATTGCAATCTGGAGTAAATCTTAAGTATGTTTGGTTGGAAGAAAACGAAATAGAGAAGAAAAACAGACACAAATGACAAAATATCTTTTCTTGTTTGGTTAGAAGTAAGAGAAAATGCTCAAGAAAAGTTGACATTTATAAACAAAATTTCCTCTCCTTCCCTGCTTGTACTGCTGTCCTTTCCTTTCAACTCAGATTTCAAACTTTTCTTAACATTGTTCAAAACACATAACTCCATAAGTAAATTAAAATAGAAATTCACTGCTATGATAACGAAATGTGGATGAAGGGGCGCTAAGAATAGACCTAGTCTGCAACAAAAAATTCCGTGAAATAAACTTCTCAACAAGTGCACACTATTCACATGAAAAGTATGCATAGAAGTGTACTGTGACCTAAAGTGCAGGTGATGACGGAATAAGAAAAGATCCGATATGCTGATAAAATACCTTGGAAAAAACTTCAACAAGGGCAGTCTTCCCGGGAAAAGCTTGCCTTGCTAAACTTTTAGCGTTCCTTGCCTCCTCTCGAGCTAATTTCTTTTCCTCTAAAGCTCTCTTCATGGAAGGTCAGAGGGGTAAATTTACATGAGTACTGGCAGAGTAAAAATCTCTTAACTCTATCTAAGAGCACAAACATCTAAACCAAGCATTGCAATAGAATCTTTTTTCCCCAGTAGTAAAAATCCACTACAAATTGCAGGAAAAGGACGACAGTTTAAAACTAACAATGTGCTAAAAAACTAGAAGATGATCAACTGCCGAGTGGGGAACCGACAGGAAGGTAGCCAGATAATTGCCAATATAATATTTATACAAGCAAATTGGTTGGAGAAATGCTAAGTATGCCACAATTTTGTAGCCAAAAACACAAATTAAAGCCAATTAACTTTGATTATGTATTGAATATAAGAACAAAATAAAATGAATGAATTTGGATATCCATGCTACTAACTACTGGAGTGAACCAAATTAAAAAGATTACCAGTACTTTATCAGGTGACTGGGAAATTTTTGAACATAGATTTTCATTTTCTTGAACGTTTTGTACCAATGTAAATTCAGCATTAGAAATCTGGGCTACGAAAAAGGAAAATAGGATGAGTAAGTATTTATATAATATATGCACCCAAGTAGTCAAACTTTCAGGACCAATGGGGGTTGAAGTAAGTAGACCAAGGTAGGAATTTCAACACCAAACTGAAAACAATGCTTAAACAGTCAGATCGCAATGTAATACACAAAATAGTAAAGACCTACATAGCCTCAACTAATTAAAACCAAAGCCATGACCAATGTCTATACTCTACCCAAATGAAGAAGCCCTTGCATCCAACTAAACATAGTCCGCTTAAAGCGTGAATTACTGAATAACAGCAGAGAAAGACCACCTTAGAAACCAACGTTTTAAACAAACTGCAGCTCGCAATACACTTACAAGCAACATAATCCAAAGATTCAGCTCTTCACATCTATGATTGTTTCAACCTTTTATTCCTATGCCGTTGTTTCTTTCACACACCATCCAAAATCACCAACATATGACATATAAGATTCAATAACTAAGCTTCCATTATTGGTCACAGAGCATTAGATGGTAAATAACCACTGACCTTCTGATCCATTTCCGCAGTCCTATCTTTCAACTTCTTCAAAGTACTCCTCAACGAACTCTGGTGCTTGTTCAGCGCCTCAATCGATTGCTTCAGCTCGTTAACTTTCGCCGCCTCCTCCTGAACAAGAGGCATTTCTCTCTCCCTCGCCTCATTGCATTCCGCAATCTCCCCTTTCAACTGCAACAAAACCACTCACTCAGAATAAACGAATTCGAAAATGAGAAGAGATGAAATAATATTCGGCACAGACATGCAGCATCTTGCTCTCCAACTCCTCATGCTGCAACTCCAGAGCGTTAAATTCGTTCACGCTCTCTGACACCGTGTTCATTTTCGTGTCCCTGGGATGGAAAAAACAACAATGACAGTTAGGTTTTCTCTTAATCGAGTGAGGAAGCAAAGAGACTTACCTGTAGAGGAAGAAATTGAGAAGAGCGCCAGGGAAGATGTCGGTCCGGTGAGAATCCGGCGCAAGGAGATCGGCGAAGGTGAATTTGCCAGGGCACTCGATGTCTGCGAGAACCTCCTTTATCCTGTTGAAGAGTTTGACGGCGCGAACGGATTCAACGTGGAAATCGGGATTTTCAAGATGCTCTAGGGCGTCAAAGTCGAGTTGTTCGTCGTCTTCTCTGCAGAAAAAGGAAGCGAAGAAGAAGGTGAGTGAGGAATGTAGCGATAAATAAGACGAGATGAAAGAACAGAGAGAGACTCGAGGAGAATGCCGAGGTGGAAGAGGACGCGAGTGTAGAGCTCGGAGACCAAGTCAGGGTTGGGTTTGGCGAGTTCCTGTTCTGTCACATTGGCAACCTGAAACTGCGCTAGGATTGTGACTATTTCCGGCCGCTGAAGCCTTGGGTATTCGTAATTCGATGCGGCCATCTTCTTCTTCCGCTCCAAAAGCAACCACGAATCCAAGGTTTCAAACCCTCAGTGGAGGTTACGAACCCAAACTGATAAAAAAAAAGAAACGAAGTCAAACCCAAAATTAAATTAAAATTGAAATAGTCACAATTTTCCCGCCAAGTACTTGCATCAGAATACGAAATAATTAAATTACAATAATAACCTCTTGATTTTCTCTATGAATCACCTATGTTGACATCGGTTGAAAGATGTTCATACCTGTTTAACGATTTCAACTTTAATTTAGAGTTGATGGAGTCGTCCACCATGTTCAAGCAACCTGAGATTGAAATGAAAACACAAAGATGAAAGAGTAACAAAACGTAAAAGAGAAAAAATATATAAAAAGATAAAAAGATAATGAATAAGTTATTTATGCTGCATGCGATTAGAAAATTGGAGTGGGGAGAAAGTATAAAATTTTAACCCTAAAAATGAAGTTTTAGTGAAGGATATAATAGAAATAAAGAGACTGAGTGAGGGTAGAAGAGGAAAGGGAAGGTGAGGGAGCAACACCTCTCGTATTATCTCTAAACGTGTAGTCCGTCCTATTATTTTTTTTTAAATGGGCCTGATTGTTTTTTAGTTTTTTTTTGCTTTATTTGATTTCAATATTAGGCTAGGGACTGTGAACTTATTTTGTTCATTCACTATTTTAAATTACTAATAAGGTTAGTTAAAAAAAATTAATAAAATTCATATATGGGTGGCTAGCTTGTTCCACATTATTTCACTTTTATTTTCATATGCTAAAACGAGTCATAGACCAGTTCGCAACCAACTCATTTTGTAACCTAACGAACTAATGAGTCAAAGATACGGACTCAAATTCAAATATATAATCTGATCCACCTATTTCTCAATAGGATGACAAGTCGACCTTTGAGTTAACCTGTTTCGCCACCCTAAGATGAACCAAGGTCATTAATAACATCATCACTATCAATATCAAATTTCGTCCGGATTGATCTTTACTTCATTGCATTATACTATCACATGTTCATCATTTATTTTGTGTTCTTGTGTGTATTTTCTATTTTCTTTATTACCCGATTTTATTCTAGTTTACTTTTTTTAATTTTTGTTTTATTTTTATTTTAATTTTTATTTTCGTTTTTATTTTATTATTATTATGTGTCTTTTCTAATATAATTAGTATATCTAACATAATTATTACATGGTTAATATCATAAATATATGGAATATAAAAAAAAGGGGGGGCTTGGAAAGTTTGTTTTGTCTTATACGAAGGAGACAAGAGCTGGAGCGACAATTTGGTTGAGAGGGAACATAGCAGAGACATTTTTGGAATTTGGCAGAGCAGAGCAAAGCAAATCGTTACTGAAAAAGTGGCAGGCGGGATGAGACAAGAAGGACAAGGAGGTGACCAAAAGGGAGCAACGATAACAAAAATGGGTGGAGAGCCCATAGGGGGAAGTGGGCATTTCTCATCATTTTTTACAAAGAGAATACGAGGCAGAAAGAGGTTGTTGGCTGCATCAAGCACAAGAGGCGTGAGAGTCATACTTGGTTGGAACCGCGCCGAGGGAGGAGGAAGAGACCTATCGGATAAGCAAGGTTGGCATTGGCAATCGAGTCTTCAAGAGGTAAGTAATGCCTCCTTGCACTTCATGTTCTTGCCCTTGAACATCTTACTGTTGCATTGTCGTTATTGCTATAACTGTTACAAAAAAAAAATTATCAATTATGTTGTGTATGTGTATAATCCTGTGACTTGAATCCTCCCTGTTCCCCATCACTATCCCCCATTGTCTCATGCTCTTTTTCCTCACCTGTTTCCAATAGAGCCAACAATCAAACGAAGAAAAACCACCCCATCCTCCCTGAGTTGTTCACGAGTATCACCTTCACCATTTTCATAACACTTCTCTCAGCCACAGCATAGCCACCACTCCTTCCCTTCCAACCGATATCCCTCATACACATCTCATCAACCTTGATTTTTTAACACACGCCTCTTCTCTGCAAAAAGAGAAACCAGTCCAAACACCCTGAATCAATTACCGCAACCACAACCCAAAACAAGAACTCATTTTCAACTCCATAAATCCCCCAACCATCTCCATTCACGGTCTCCCCCGCCGTCAGCACCTCTTTATAACCATATCCAAACCTGCCCATCATATCATCACCACACGGTACCAAACATTCATCAAAATACCTATTTATCTCCTTCTTCCACAAAGCCAACACAGTAAGACCACTTCACTACATCATCTTCTTCACCTCTCTAGCATGCAAGCCATCTAAAATTCTATATTCTAATGATACACATTCAACCACCATAACAGAAAACCCAAATCATTACATTCCCAAGCTTTGCCGGTCCCTCTGTTAGTCACACAGGTCCAAACACACACACGCATCAAGTCAATCCAAATCCCTCCCTCGGCTAAGCCAAATTTGAACAAGCACCTGCAGTATGGAAAGATTCAAGAACTGAAACCCATCACACTGAATCTCCAAGCATCGTCTTGATGTGCCTCTGTCGTCTTAAATCCAACATAAGTAAGATATTGATATCAATTTTTAACTCAAAACTTCGAGACACTTTTTTTTGGTGTTTAATTTTGTTATTTTTATTCAATAGGAGAGTTACATTTGAATTATTTCTAACAAGTTACACTTATATTCATATTTCTTTTTTATGAAGGTGATTGGAAAATAGTTATTATGAGACCAAGAATATTGCAACAAATAGATAGTTATTCCACTTGGTTTGCATAATTTTGTAATAAATTAAATTTATGTAAGCATACCGATCAGTTTATTCTGCAAAATCTTAAATAGGTTATATTTTAGTTTATAAAAAATGGTTTAATTGAGTATTATAATTGATTACATCAAGAGAATACATATTTAAACTTCTAATATTATATAACATCCCAATATTAAATATAATGGTATTTAAATTAGATTGAATCAACAACTCAACAAGAAAAACACACAAGAAAAAGAAAGGACACAAAACATACATTTAAAGTTTAACCTATATAGAATTCACATAACAGAAAACCATGAAAACTGTTAATATAAACATCATATAGGAGATTCAAAATAAACAATTTATCTAATCTCCTAACACTACAAAACGTGTTTTAATAAAAATATTTGTTAACCATCTTAATTTTAGAGCAAAAAACATGTTTGTATATATACCGTCCATTGACTTGTTTTTTCACGTATGCAAATTGTAAAAAGATAATAGTACATGTAATCAACATAAATTCATGCATGCATACATTGAGTCAAATATTGTGGCTATAATTTTCAATGGTTATGACTCCAATTTTGCTCATAAAAGAGGTTGAAATGGAAATAGCTAAAGGCAAACACGTGAAGATCGAAAAGAGAGAATAATGTTCTCATTGCTCATTTAATTCTTTTAATTCTAATGTTTTCAATTGTTATTTACTACGTACTGTCTTTATTTTGTGGGTCTAATTCTTTTAATTCTTTGTGTTACTGAGAAGGACGTGTTGCATTATTTTAATTTTGATGTGTAGAAGATTAGAATATATAACGATGAAGGATCATGTGTTTAAAACACATATATGATATTCAAACGCTAAGGCATTTATGTTTATGCCTGTATAGGAAGTAACATGCAATAAATGGGTAGGTATATAGAAATCAAAACTTAAAAATAATACAAAATTTACAAGTTAAAACGTAGAAGACAAAACTGAACTTCTATGACAAAACCAACGTAGAAGTTAATATTCTTTTCTCGTTTTATCTTTGAAACATCTTTTAAGAACAAAATCTGATGAACAAGATACTAAAACGAGCAACATCTTAAATGTATGATGATGATTAATTCTAATCATGTTATTTCACTAACTTAAGATCAAATTAGATAGTAATGTAAAGATTCAATATAAAAATTGAGAAGAACAATTTGAAAATGTAAATGTACGATATGATATTCGGGACGAGCGGTTACGAAGAATAGCCGATCGGTTAATATCTGATTAAAGATATAAAATAATCAAGAATATCTATTTAAAGATATTTAGCAACTAACAAGATTTTCAGGAAAGTCTGTTTACACGCCTGACTTGGGCGTCGGAGTGCCTTTTGCAGATACCTCTCCCCTCCAGTCAAAGATCGAAGTTCACGGAACGGTCAAGACGGAAGGAGTGTGAGCGGTCAAGATCAAGGAAGAGCAAGCAATCCAATCAATCCAAGCATCAGAAAGCGGGAAAGCCACGTTACCCAGATTAGTTTCTCGATCCCACAAAATATCTACAGAGTAAAGATTAAGGTATAGAAATTATATACATATATAGAGATTATGCAATTATGGTGGTCATGGTTTCATAACCATGACAATCACAGACAAATTTTGAAGAATATCATATTAGAAAGATATAGATAAAATTTAATAATCACTTTTATTAGTTTTTATATTTTTATGATAAGAAGTCTTTAGAACTTAAAGAAAAAAGTTTAATCAAAATAATTGTACTGAATGGCAATGTAAAAAAACAGTATAAAATTAGATTAATTGAAATATCTTGATTTGAAGAACACCTATTAATTCAACAGAAAACTAAATATAACTGTAATATAAGTTATAAATCACATTAAAGTAATTGGTAAAATTGTAAATCACATACAAATAGTTTGAAAGCAGTGAAATTGTTGAAAAGTAAATAAACAGAAATATAAATATAAATATAGATCTAAATATCTTAAAGTAAAAGCTATTGAAGGTAAAATAAAATAAAGAAATCTAAATGACAGAGTGCACTACTTTAAAATGAAAAATGAAAGCAATAAATAAAAGAACACAGAAAAATTAAAGTGGTTAGTTATAAAAGTAGGAGTCAGAGAAGTTTATAGTTTTTTTACCTAAAATAGTATAGTCTTATTTATCTTTATTAGATTATTAATTTTATTATAGAAACGTTCAATACACATAGATCTCAACATTAACAAATATAAATTTCATTTTCTTTTCTTGTTTTTATTTAACGTAAGAATTTGTTTTTTATCCTAACAGATATAAAATATGTTCCATTTCTATGTAAAAACTTATAAATCTAAATATGTAAATGTTATATCATTTAAATAATTTATTGTTATCGGCCACTGTGACTTATGTAATGGTCGGAGACACTGTTTGGATTGTAATATAATCTTTTGTATGTGTTTGAGTTATGTTTCGTTATTGTTGAAACTCTGAAACTCCATGTGAATCACCTTCAAAGACGAAGGTGTTAACGAAATTGCAAAAGCTTAAGTGTAAAATGAAGCTTCTAATTACACTCAGAGAGCAGGATCAAGTGTCTATCTCCGTCAACTTTCATCACTATGTTCTAAACCCTTAATTTGCATTTTGCAATAACACAAAAAACTAATAAATCACCACTATCATGTGTTACACATTCATTCTTTCGTAGTCTTTCTCCATTCACAAACACACCATATTGCATGCGGAGACTATACATCTCAGAAATCTTTTTCTGAGATTGAGTTAAAAGATTATAACATAATATCAGAACTATAAATTTGAATTTATTATAATGAATTATACTTAAAAGTCTATTTCTTAATTGATATTTTGTGCATAAAACACAACAAAAAAACAGTTGATTACTATCAGAAGGAGCTACAAAATTACGTTAAACATTCATGTTATAGTGAACCAAAATGTGACAATATGAAACGCAAGCAAACAGATAGATGAGTAGATTAATATGGAGTTGAGTTAACAGATAGATGAGAACATTAATATGCACAATCTGACAGAAAGCAGCATGGTTGTTAATAGATTTAGGACATTTCAGAATCTGGGAATGACCCAGTTGAAAATTATTAAAACGAAACCATAAGTATTTCTCAAGTTCCAATTTTTACTATGTCACTTCTCATCATGCCTTCACCCTTGTGTGATTTGCATTGCAGCATTAACACTAACAGGTCTTGTGACCATGTAAATACTCACAAGAGATCGGTATCTTCGTTGCTTCTTCGTTGGAAAAACCTCAATATCATTCCCGAAAATCTCTTGTATTTTCGCCATTATAATATCACTTAAACTTTCATCACCCTTGCTTCTGCTCCGCTTGCTTCCTCTAACGCTGTTGCTCTTCTCTTCACCGCTGAGCTGCATAAGCTTCTGCTCTGCGTCAACCTCAGACTCAGTCATCATCATCATGTTATGATCCTTCACGCTCGGCAAAGAAGAAGAAGGTGATTCTGCCATGGATTTTGGTGTTAAACTCTTTGAACTCACTTAACAATTATATACATATGCGTGTTTTATGCAGCTCGATAAAACAAATTATATTAGCGTGTTTTGTGGGTACGTGTTGTGTGAGTTTTAATCTAGAAAAAAACTATACCACATAGACAGAAACCACGAGGTTGGTTCCACGAACCTGGCATTCTTATATTCTTCGCTTTTCCCGTAAACTGTTTAATGCATCTTTGACCGTTCGATTGCTCTCTATCATCTCATCTTTGACTTATCAGTCGTCGATCCAACGGTTACTAGAATTAGCAAAACTTGGTCTATAAGGGTTTCGTTTGAATGCGTGGAAAGTCCGAAACGGTTTGAGACTTTACTATTTATTTATCATTGCTCTGTTTGGATTGACCCAAGTCAAGAAATCAGACACACAATAATAATAGTTGCTTCTGTAGAATTTGGAACACACTTTGATGGAGACATGTGGAATTTATCATTCATATGATTTTGTTCTTTTTTACACAAAAAATGTTTTTATTTTTCTCAGGAAAAAGTCCACTTGGAAAACTTCAAATCTCTTCAAGTTGTTTTCACAGATAACCCAAATGAAAAATGCCAGATATTGTTGCTTTCTTTATCCAAACTCATAATTACTTCAATTATGAATAAATATAAATAAATGAGTAGAATGTAATATAAGTTCTTAGGTTTTTCATGTTTGTAGTAATTTATGAGACTTTTACTTATGTTTATGTTCTGGTTTGGATTGTCTGAAACCATTGACTAAGTAAACTTGTTTTCTTTGTATAGAAATAATGAAAAGGTTAATTTATGAACAAGCTCTGACATTTTTTTTTCTCTCTTTCATTCACTAAACGCGGTTTCGTTGGAAACGAAGCAAGTCAGAGAATTTCGAACGTAGAAGCAAAGCAATGGTGTAAAACAATCACGTCACCATTGCTCAACTCCTTCAAATTCCCTATGATAAGTGTTATACAACACCAAAAATAATTATGTTTGCAAGGAACTTATATCTTCGTGTGAATTCAACATGCCCACAATGTGTTTGCGAAAAGTTTTTGCCACCAATTCTTACATATAAAAGGTAGTTCGTTTTTAACTTCTGTTACATATAAAAATTAACCAGACCGAACACAGTGACAGTATTGCTAGTAATATATAATAACGCTTTCTTCAATATTTATAAATTTATGTAAAATGAAAGTGTTATATTTTTGTGATTATTAACTAAAATACTTCAACTGAAAATTAAAAAAAAAAATGGGAATAAAGCGTAGTGTTAACTGGATTCAAGGGTAAATCAACATTTAATGAACCAGTTGAACTGATAATTCTTTTATATTTCCACATTTGATCGTTTCAAAATCTCTGAGTTGCAATCGGTTTTGAATTGACTTGAAATTCAAATAAACACGATGAGAAATTGACCCTTTTTTGGAAAATATGCACGATGATCAAGTTTCATTCGGCGATTCTATCAAACAACAGAATTGAATAGATTGAATTCCAATGAAGAAAAATTAAAGTAAAAGTTTGGTAATTGAATAGAAAGAAGACAGGAAATTGGGAAGTAAGATTGAGTTGACAACCAGAATGTAAAGAATACTGTTAGAGTTTGTACCTTCGTTAAATAGTAAAAGTAAAGGAAAGAAGAGTGAATATAGCATTTAGGGAGTGTAAATTGCAAAATGTTTAAATTTTATTCCGGGTTCAAACCCATTATCGGCCATTGGGCTTGACCTTAGCACTACCTAAGTTATTATTGGCCGCACAAGTAGTTGAATAGTGTGTTTCTCCTTGTACTTCTCTACATTTCTTTTTGCACTTCTACATTTTTTTAAAATCTCAAAATTATTCCTGCATTTAAATTTCAAAACTTGTTTTTCAATTAATTTTAAAATTCGTTGAAGAAATTTCGTTGAGAAATTTTTTTTAACAAAGTTTGAAATTTGTTAAAAAAAATTGTATTGAAATGTAAGAATGCAGAAAGAATGTTGAAAAGTGTAAGAAACACTCAATAGCTAAAATAACAATCGGAGTCATGATTTCACACACATTTCTTTCTCCCGTTGATAAAAAGGAATGGATTGTGTCATTTTTTTATTACCCTTTCTCTTTTTACACCCCTTGCTTATTCTCGTATTATCAGAATTTTATGTTTTGTTTGACAGTGATGAAATAAATAAAACAAATAAAACTGAATTCTGTTTAGTTAATTGAAGAAGTGATGAGAAAATATTTTACATTATAATAATTTTTTTTATTCACTTATATATAAAAAAAAGAAACAAAAATGATAGATCCCAACATGTGGTTGTTTTTAACTTTAAAACAAGTAAAAAAACACAACACATTCAATTATTGTCATGTATCCTTAGGACAAGGATCTTCCTTGGAAGTTATTAATAGGAAGAAAATAGAAATGGTAGAATCCAGAAGACATGAATGGTGAATGTCGAATGATATAAGAGAAGAAGAATAAGAATATCCATAGTTGACGGTATTACAAATGAGGAAAAGGTTTTGAAGAAGAAGAAGGTGATTGATTGTTGAGAGTGCAGATGGATGATCCCCCATGTTGGAGAGGGAATAATTTATCATTCAATGCCTCTTTCTTATAATACATGAAACTGGAAAGAGAATAACACTAAAAGCCACAGAAAATATAATGAAAGAATAAATGAAAAACCCCTATTACAAGGTAACAATGTGTCAGCCCTCTCTCTCTCTCTCCCTGCTTCCTCTTTTTATCTCTACACACCCGAAAAATAAAAACTTCCATTCCCACTGTTTCTTCAACAACATCAGTGTACCTCAAAAATAACTAACTTAACACCAACAACCTTTTTTTCTTTATTCACGACTCATCACAATTCAATCCACAAATTTCTAACACAGGGCCATCCCTTGACACAAACGGGTTGATTCTGACCCACATCAGAGTCAATATCGACGCCAGAAGGATTGACCAAACCAATATTATCGTTGGCATTCTGTCTTGTTTCCCAAGCAACCCCTTCAGGAAGGGGTACAGATGAATTATCACCCACAGAGCAAAGAACAATCTACCAAACAAAGGTCCCCATGAGTCATATCCATTGTTTATGGCATCTGACACTCCAACAACCACCCCGACAATGTTCATTATTAGTAATGTCGTCGGAGGAATCAACAGTGATGTCCACTTGAAGATGTACAGTTCTGAGAATTCTCCATCATCTGCTGCTTTTGATGTCACCGTGAAGTTTGTGTTCACACCAGCCAACACCTTCAGCAAACCCTGAAATAGAGCAAATAGATGGGAAGACACACCTCCTATCACCCAAAACTGTTCGTTCCTCCACCAGTCGTCTATGGAGACACCGCCCCATTGCATCTCAAGGATGCCCGTTGCCGCAATGGATATGAAGAGCCCCATGAACACAAGACTCGCATAATTGCTAATCTGCATTTCAGACCAATATCTTATTTTAGTAAGTAACCACTTCTATATCTTTCAAGTGTTTGTTATTATAGTATTGAAGCATACATACCTCTGGTACAATAAATTTTCCAGTGAGAAGACATATGGCAGGTAGAGTACAGTAGACAAGCAATGGGAGAGAAGTCCAGGGATATACCACCGAGTTTATGTAGGAAAATCGTTCCAACCATTTCAACCCACCACCGTAGCCATACCAGATTGGACAGTGTCTGCTGAAGAAAATCTCGACGGACCCAAGAGCCCACCGAAGAACTTGGTGCAGACGATCCGAAAGGTTGATAGGTGCTGACCCCTTGAATGCCGGGCGCGTCGGGATGCAATACACAGACCGCCAACCATGGCAGTGCATTTTAAATCCAGTCAAGATATCCTCTGTCACAGAACCGTATATCCATCCAACCTGATAATAACCCAACAATTATGAGTACGAGGAAGTTATGTAAGACAAGACAGTTTTAAAAAACGATTTAGCAAAGTTTAATGATACTACTTACTTCTTTTCCCCAATCAGTTTTGTCTTCATAACCGCAACTGATAACTTGGATGGCTTCTTTTAGAAGTGATGCAGGACTGACGCCCTGTGGAGCACCACCATTTTCCAAAAGTGTTGAGGCTACAAATACTGGAGACTGTCCAAACTTCTTCTCCAACTTTGTTTGAGTCAAATTGGACGTCTTCTCATTATTGGCTCCTAAAGAGAATTCATATGGTATTATTATATTAAGGACATTTCTCACAGTATGCATTTTCAAAGACAACCACATGGTTCAAAATTCTAACCTTCGTTCCCTGCCTCAATATTTTCAAGTGCATGTATCTGCTTTGATGCTTCGCTGTGCTTCACCTTCCTCTTTTTCTCCTTCTTATTGTTGACATTCTTTTTCTTTCTAGAGCCGCAACACAGGCAGCACCACTTTGGCCAACAGTTACAAGTTTTGCTCGGTGGTTTCTTCTTGGCAGGTGCATCATATCCATATAGTGCATACCTTCTGAAAACACATCCAGTTCCGACATATATTGGACCTTGGATCCCATCCAATCCTTTCATGTTGATCTGTTTTCAGTTGGTGATTTAGCAATTTTCATACTAAAGGACTGAAAGAAAAACACTCAAACAGCCAAAAATAAGGGAACACAAAACTTACATCGAAAAATACAACATTTCTGTTTGAGTATCTATCATGTCTATCGATTCCATCAAATCTCTGAGGAAATTGCACATAGCAAACCTTTTTCCCAAGTTGAGGATCCATCATAAAACACATAGCTTCTCTAAGTGCCTTGCTATTGTTTATGTAGTGATCACAATCAACATTCAGAAGATAGGGTGCATTTGTGATAATTGCTGATGCTCGTACCTTCAAATAGTTATTCGTCACAACATAAGTTATTAAGGCCAATGGCCCATCAATTGAGCATGAACCAAAATAAAAAGTGACTCGATACTTACCAGTGCATTCATTGCCCCAGCCTTTTTGTGGTGATCAAAGCCAGGCCTCTTTTCTCGAGAAACATAGACCAATCGTGGAAGCTCGTTTCCTTCAACATCACGAACACCATCCTGCCCAAGGAAAACCTGTAAAATAAGAAAGAATGTCAGCATTTCTAACCCAGAAGTTAGTGAAAATTTGGCAACTAGAACTCCAATTCTCTAGCCAAAGCAGGACAGTGGCATAAAGTAAATTAGTTTAACATCACGCAACGGAATTTGTTTAAACAGGGAGGACATCATCTCACCAGAAACTCGGCAAACATCATATGCAAAAACTAATTTTGGTCCATTAAAAACTGATATATCTTCTCACCTGAATCATGCCAGGGTGATCCCTCACATTATTCCCCGGCCAAGGAGTTCCATCTTGCATGGTCCATCCATCCTCAGGAACCTTCTGTGCAGTTGCCACCAAACTGTTAATCCTCACCTTAAATTCTTCATAATCTCTCTGCAAGAACGAAAATAAAAAATGACCATTAGCAGAGTCAAAGGCTTGCATCTTTCAGCACAACAAGAAAATTTCGTAATAGAAAAGGTTGATACCTTCATTGCTCTCCTTTCCCTGACAAATGCTGGATGAACTTTATTTTTCAGATAGTCCATCTTCTGACCAAAATACCACTCTGGTGCACGTGGCTCAATATTGTATTTCTTAACAAATGGAACCCATCTCCTAGCAAATTCAGATGTCTCAGATAGTGCTTCAAAAGTAAGCATAGCAGCACCATCATCTGACACATAGCACGCCACTTTGTCAACCGGATAATCAACAGCAAGGATAGAAAGAACAGTGTTTGCTGTGATCAATGGAGGTTCTTTCATTGGATCGACAGTACTGACAAAGACATCAACGCTGGATAGCTCAGATGGCTTCCCTTCTTTTTCATACCTGCAGCAATGTTAAAAAGCAATCTTGAGCAACTAGAATTTAAACATGAAAAAATAGAATGGGATATGCCTGGGTACAAAATAAATGCAAGTGACGAAATAAAAAAATCATCAGATGTGGTTGGTAAGCACAATTACCTAAGTGACAAGCGATCAAGATATGTTTCGCGCTGTATTGGGTACCACTTTGGAAATTGATCCATTATCCATGATACAGCAAACCATATTTCACAGATGACTGATGTCAACCACAATCCATATGCATCATTAACTGGGTGGAGAATTCTATAATGGAAAAAAAGCCCAAGGATTACAAGACGGAGTACTACAATCATTCTGTAAGGATTTATCTTGCTTGAAGGGATAGGTAGCTTTCGAGAAAGTGGTTGCCTGCCTTCATCCATCCTGGTACAACATATTTATAAAAAATTGTTAACACACGATGCAAAAATATATGGCACAAAATTAGAGAAATGTAATTATTCTATTCTAGTCAAACTTGCATTCTGTTTCCCCAAGTGAACACACACACACTTTAACACCACATAAATAAAACAAGAGATTGCATGGATATGACGCATGCATGAATCCAGCAACTGCTTATTGAAAGTACACTGATTTCGAGTATTAATGTCATGCAAATGCAAAACGGATTGGGTTTGATGTTATAAAAAGAGTTGCTCTAGCATCCATTCCATTTATGTAGCATAATAAGAAACTTAGTTAAAGCACATATAAAATGTTGAGTTCAAGAGTTACATGGGCAAATCAGCATCCTCAAAGTCATCGCCAAAACCTCCATCATTGCTCCCTTCATGCTTCACCACCTGAAGTTTGTCACTTTGTCTTTTCTTCCATTCTTCCATGCGGTCTTTCCAAGCCACACTTCCATACCCATACACAGCAATATCTTTCTTGGGAACCATGGGTCTGGGTTGCACTACATAACAAAAGAAGCACCAGTTGACAATATGTACACACAAGACAATTTAACAATGCAGAAGTAGACAATTGTAAAGCACTTACATGGAATAGATGGATCGCTATAAGGCATTGGATGGACTCTATTTCCATGATTCATATATGGTGGAACGATTAGCGCATGTCTATCCGAAGATATCTCAGGATCCTATAAATGTAAAACATGGTAATTCATTAGTCAGTTCCCCGGGTGAAGTGATCCCTACTAGAAAGACAATCAGACTCGCCAAATTGAAAATTCGAAGATAAACTACCTCCTCCCCATAAGTTAGGAGCGGTATTTCAGAATTGAGAGGGGCTGAGCCATGCTCCAAGTTTGTCGCAATGCCAGATACATTATTAGAACCTCGTCCAGTGTTAGGACGACCAGAATACAAGGATTCCGACATTGGCTGTGTGCCCAAAGCATCAAAATCCCCATAATCAAACTCATGATCCAAATCATCAGCACCATCTTCATCTTCATCACCTTCAACCCTGGGACTACCTGCAATTCATTCATTGGTAGTTATGTAAGAAATTCAACAGCGGAAACAAGATGCCAGAGTCAAGGCAAGGAACACAAAACCAATCTCACCTTTGATACGTTTGTATCTGGTCTTGCACTGAGGACAAGCCTGACTTCCTTCGCGCCTTTCGTACTCATAACAAGTCCTGCAAACTGGGAAAGCACACTCGTTGCAAGCAACAAAGGGCTCCCCATCCACAGTGACCTCTATCTCATCCCCACAAATCTGACATATCTGTCCACTCAGCTCTCGAACAGACTTAATCTGAGCAGAAACAAACAACGAAAACAAGAGTTCAGTGTCATTAGCACTTGATTTACAATCCCTTGAGAAACTAAACAACCCGATTGTATTTCACATTGACAAAATCCTACCCAACTAAGGTCGTACAAATCCAAGCACAGTCGGGGAAAGAGACAAGTTAATTCACATACACGCCATTGATCTTTTCAAAGCGAACCACATCAACATCAAATCTTTAAGTTCAAATAACTGATAAGACAATTGGTAATTGTTCCACCCTCACTAATCAACCAGTCTTCAACTGATATAAGGAGAGAAACTACACACTATAAGTAAAAAAATGTTCACACATTGTGGACACACTCCAGAAGGGTCAACCCTCAAACCGCACCTCGATCAATTAAATCTGAGGTTCATCTCCCTAAACTCCAATTTTCAACTCACAAATTGTTGATAAAAAGACCCCCCTCTTCATAAACTAATAGCTTGAAACAAGAACGAGATAACCCCAGACGCGGCATTAAACTGTTCTAAGAGACCACCGACAGTGAGAGATACACGAAAGATGGACACTTTTAGAGGGAGAAAATGAGATCGGGGGAGAGAGAGAAAAAAAACACAAAAAATATAAGGACCAAAAAGTCCTAAAAACCCTATACAGTCCATACGAGATGAATGAAAACAGAGATAGATAGAGATTACCCTTCCATTCTCATCGGCATTGATGAGCACAAACTCGTTCCTGTTGTGGGAACCAGCAACGAGTCTACCTCCGGTGTGCATAACTGTCTCTTGAACTCACAAGTGTTCTCGTCGTTCTTCAAATCCACACAACCCTCTTCGCTTCAGACGAAAAAGATTCACTCTTGCATTGCTCAGCACCCCCACATCACACCCACTTCCCCCACACAAAACCAAAACCCAAAACCGGATCCAAAATCCCTCCTTTTCCCCCCACGCGTAATTCCCAATTGCGGGCAAAAATACAAAAAGAAAAAAAAAAAGACCACCAAAATACAATTCCTTTTCTTTTAAATAGAGCGAGAAAGAGAGAGAAAGAGAACTGCGTTGGGTTTGTGCGTGCAGTGTGCACTTTGATTCCTTGAGAAGATAGCCACCGTCGGCTGGTCCTAATCTGTGCCAATGCTTTAGAGAGAGAAAGTGGTGAGAAACGGATATAGAGAGAGAGTGTATGTGTCTGTGTGTGAGTGGAAATGAAGACGCGTAAGAGAGAAGGAGATACAACACAAGAGCGAAGAGAGATGGAGGGGGGGACAGAGAGACAGAGAGATCGAGAGAAAAAGTAATCAAAGCTGGGATTATTAAAAAGAGGAAAAAAACACACACACACACCGAAATTATAATAAAAGCAAATAATAAATAAAGGAAGAAAGAAAAAAGAAAAAAGAAAATGAATGAGTTAGGAGTAGGAGTTAGTAAAGAGTGAGGTGGTAGGTGGGGCCAGATTGGGGGTGGTGCTGGTGCCGATGGCTGTGACCCACCGGAGTTTGGTGAATAATGCTAAAGCCAACAAATTTATTTTTTTATTTATTCATTTTGCTTTATTACATTAAAGCGTAATTTGCATTAAAAATGAAAAAAAAAAAAAATTTCGTCGGCGGCGAAGGTGTGTTTGGTTATTAAATTGTGGTAAAATTGGAAAACCCCGTCTCTTAAATTATTTTTTTTTAAATTAATCTTGATATTAATAATATTATTTAATTTTGTAATTGGGGTGAGATCAGAATTGACTGGCATTTGTTAGATTGGAATAGAAAGAGAGAGAAAAGGGTTGGCAAGGAACTGGCAAGTAGGATTATCTCACGCGGTTCTTTCTTTACAACTATACACTCCACACAACACAACACAACAAAACAAAACACTCTCTCTCTACACATGATGAAATTGGGTTTGTGTATGTTTCTGGTACGAAGAGTCAAACCATGTTGTTACTACAATTATTTACTTCAAAAATTAAAAAAAAATGCATTTTACATTTTTTATATTTATATCGTGTCCTTAAATTTAATTGTGGAACGTATGTTATAAGTTAACAAAAATTCAAAAATTAAAACAAGATTTCTCCCTTATGTGTTTCTGATATACCTTTGTCGTAGAACATAGTGTGTTTTGTCTGTGTTCTCTGAGCTCAGTCCTTTCACTTCTGATCTTCAGTTCCACATTTTCAGTTTTTCATTCATGCTTTCAACCTTTTTGTAGTTATGAATTTACACCTTTGCAAATTAATATACTTTCTCTTATTATTTTATTATTTACTTTAATGACGTTTATAACATCTGTGAAAGAGCTTCAACTTCCTGAATTACTACACCATTGAAAACTAAATCTACAAGAATATTAAATAATAATATTATAAGTATTATGTTTTCCCCACTACCAATAAAAAATAACCCAGAAAAAAAAATGTAGATTTTTTATTTTTTTTCATCCCAACACCTTCAACAAAAATCATGTTTAAAATATTTAATAATCCGAACTCCTGAACCATAGGAATCATTTTAACTTTAATTATTGGCTAATTCTATACTAATGTAAGTATTTCATTTTTCTTGCACAAGCTATGGATCGTGCTTCGTATTCTTATTATTATTTATCAGTTTGGCAAATTAACATTTACTATATAGTGTGATGTTTGAGATCATAGAAACTATAAAGTATAAAATATATTACATTACATCAAATCGTAGAATGGCAAAGATTAATATAAAACGAAGCATGGCAATAGTTTATTGACCCCTAACATACCATTTGGACAAGAAGAACATGTCAACTTTTTTATTCCATTCAAATGTGCATGTGCAGTGAGAAGAAAATTAACCTAATTGCTGTCAAAAGAAAAAAATTAATTAGTTAATTAATTAAATTACTGCAACTTGACACAGAAACAATAAGCCTTTAAGTGCGATTAACACAAACCAGAAATGTAACACTCTGTAGTTGACATTTTCGTTTTACTGAAATCAAATACCAATTGCAGCACATTTTAAATTGCAAATTATTTAACAAAAATATATACAATGTGCTTTCATTTGATTGCTTTTTTAAAAATAATAATAATAATAATAATAATTCCACACTTATTGTCAAAGCTGACTCATGAAGCAAGTGAACACTTGCTTTGGGATCTCAAATATAAGGTTAAAAATGCATTTATTAAAAAACCAAATTAAAAGTTCTTACTTTACTTCATGTACATTTGTTTAAAATTTTCATCTGTATTTTCAATACATATCGTTATTGATATTGAATATACAATCGATAAATCATAAGTAAATGTTATCATCAATATCGGTAATGATTTATTATTAAATAAAATAATTATGATAATGTACCAATTCATTTTACGTATCAAATGATTTGAGAAAGACTAGTTCAAACAAGACTAATAACTTAGTGAGTTTCATTGTGAAAAAAAAATGAAAGAAAGAAAATTTGATAACCAAAATGAGTATTCCACAAGGCAATTAATTAGACTATATAAATTTTTGGTATTTAGATTTTTTAACATAATAATAATAATAATATTATTATTATATAATAATATAATAATTTGAGTGTATATATATATTGTGTGTAGTAGAAGGGTTGGAGTTGTTGGGTTAGATCTATGCATTTGATTGACTTTAGATTCATTGGCTAAACTTAATAGTTAACTTTTAGTTATAATTTGTGTTAAATTCTTAACCAGTAACGTGGGTTAGCCAACCCATTCATAATTGTCCTTCACAATATTCTCTTTTCAACTTTTCTTATATGACTTCAAATTACACATAATTTCCAGCTGTTCTTCTTCACCAGAAAAATAAACTATTTATTATTGCTTTCCAATCCCTCAAAGTCTTGGTCATTGTGTTTTTTTTTTCTTCTTTCCATGTGTTATAATATTATTCTAATTATAATCACAGGTTAATATATATTTTGTAGTGTAAAATTCTTAGGCAGTTAAGTAGTAATAATTTAGCATCTTTTTTTTAGATAAATATTATAAAATTCAATTAAGTAATTAATAATAATATCAGATCATTTTAAGTTTTTTTTCTCTTGGAATTAAAAAATACAAATTAAGGAAATCAGATTAAAACATGATATAAAATTATAATTTTTTTTTTAAAGATTACACTTATTTTTAACTAGCAAGAGACGTGATCAAGTCGGACAAATATTTGGCATCATTATATATTTTATTACATGATTTAGTTGATACAGATGTGTATTTAATTTAATTTAATATGTTGTAATAACAGTGTGTATGTTGATTTGCATGTTGGGTGGCAAAATATGAGTATAAAATATTTTGAAAAATAAAAAATAGTAATGTTTTAAAGTAGTTACTCAATATAATAAATATTACTCAAGTATGTAATTATATTATCCTAATTGGGTAATCTGATTAACATTATTATGAAAACCATATTATCCTAAACCAGTAATGTAATTAATTGTGTTGTGGAATAAGGTAATTGAGTAACAGTGACTCAACATGAATGTAATGTAAAACATGTCTTTTTTGGTGGAGCAACTTAATTACTTTCTTTATTTTAATTAATTAAGAAAGCACAACAAATTAAATTATTAAATTAATAATTAGCATAACGTCACGGTGGTTTCCTCTTATTTTATTTTTCTTCTCTTTTTTTATTTTTTGGTCTTTTTATTATAATATTTGTTACGACTTTTATGCCACATGGGCAGCCTCCCCTGTCGGTGGTGATATTTTAATAAAATAATAAATAAAAGATAAAAAATAAATTAAAAAATGTCGTTTTCGTGATTCATAAAAGGTAGTCCACGTCACAAAAAAACAACTGTGATAGTGATTTTGGTATGATTACTCTCATAATAGTGCCATGAATTAGTATTATCTAATTATCAATTCAAAACATGTTAATTATTTTTTCCAACTAATTAACAATATTTATTAATTAATAAATCAAGGTTTTGTTAACTGATATAGTAAAGTCAAGTCCTAAAGTCATACCCACTTTAAAGTGAGCGTCAGACACTGCACGAAATCTACATCTATTTAATTTTCCTTTCACCTATCACATTATTATTATTATTAAATTTTTAAATAAATAATGATTTGATAAAAAATTTACATAGACTTTTTTTTTAATATATATGATTTTAAGGTAAAACAATTTGTGTTTTGAGGTAGTTAAAATTATTTTAGATGCAAGTTTTAAAACTATACTTAAAATATTACGAAAGTATAAAAAACTGATGTTATTGTAATATTCTAAATATATATATATATATATATATGGAAGGTTTATTACTTTAAATTATTAGCAATTTTTCATTCTTTAAATTTTTTAATAGTACATATGAATCACTCATTATAAATAAAATTCTGTTAGGTTGTTACTTGATGTATTGTTTCATTACAATGTTAAACGAGCTAGAGTGGTGACATAGACATACCTATAATATTAACTGAAAGCCTTTTTATTAATTAATGTGATTATGTATATGTTAGGATCTTTATAATTCGTCAACATAAAAATTAATTGCAATTTGATGTAAATTTAGTATAAAAATTGTATTAAATTAAATTATTAATTTTAGATTTGGCTTGAATACTTTTTGCATAACAAATTTAACATTTTTAATTAAAAAATATATTTAAGAAATATACAATTGTGGAAAAATTGATTGGGTTAATTTTGTTTTCATTTAGATTGTTAATAAAATTTATTGAATTTTGAAAAAATAATGAATAAATCATTAATTATCCATAGAATTACATAAATGAGTTTGATATTATTTATTTTTTACATTTAATAATGCACATATATGTTTATATATAAATGATGGATGATTAAATTTTTTAGTGATTATGCAATTATTTCCGGATATAAAATGAAATGTCTTATTTAGATGAAATACCAATAATAAAGTCATCATGTGACATAAAAAAAATGTAATGTAATTCAGTGAGAATTTTATGTTTAAAAAAACACTTAAATTTATACTATAACAATTTTACTCTCAAATTCATATTTCTCATACTAAAAAAATATGTTCCAATTTTTAAATTTATACTCTTTTTCTTAAATCTACATCGTGTGTATTATTTATTTAAATAATTACATTGTTCTAAACATTTTATTTCATTTTTTAAATTTCAATTAGTAAGTGTTCGTTAGAATATATATTTTTTACACTGTTAGTTTAAAGTTCACTACTAATAAAATAATCATAGTAAATGCTATAATGAAGCAGCAAACAGAATATAAAACAATCCTAAATTAACCTTATAATAGGAGAGAACACGTGACATTAGTTACTGTGTATTCATGTCTTCGATAAATTAATGATTAATGTAACTTCATTACATGTTTCAATGATTACAATAAGTGGTTGCTCTTTTTAACAAGTTTCATTAAGGTATTCTAAGCATTAAAAAAAAAAAAAAAAAACCCTCTTTGTTTATCTCAGCTTATCACATTATAGTTAGAGTGAATCACTTTTTTTCTATAAAATTTACATAGATTAGTTTAATCTAACATAGGTTGATAAGTGAATTGTGATACTATTCTTTTAAGCCGTACTTTTTAATAGATAAGGAATATATATATATATATATATATATATATATATATATATATATATATATATATAATTTTTAATATTTTTTATTTCACATTTATTTCATTTTCTCAAACATATTTTTTTTCTGTATGATTTTAAGAGTGTAAATATGATAAAACATTTATTTTGCTCACAGAGCACACCATCTCGTATGTGATAAATAATGCATGAGAATAGGTTTATCATAATGATAAAGGTAGGTAAATTAACATTTATTTACTTTGATTACAAACTTTTGTTTTCTTCTCTTGGATATTTGAATTAGAAATGTGCTAGCATGTCTCATCAAAATGAGGTATTCAATGTATAGATTAATATTTTTAAAAATTTATTTTTTTGGTATATTTAATAATCTTATACAGTTGAAGTTAGTAACAATTTAAATTTATTTTTACTAATAAAAAAACATTTAAGTATCTAAATTTAAATAGATATACAAGAAAACAATCGTGTATAGTGATATTTTTTCAAATAAAAAATAATTATTTATTGTTTGTTATTCTAAAATTATAAATAAATAATATTTTTTAAGTTTGATTAATAAATTCAAATA
This sequence comes from Vigna mungo, assembly GCA_036885675.1. Classification (NCBI taxonomy): domain Eukaryota; kingdom Viridiplantae; phylum Streptophyta; class Magnoliopsida; order Fabales; family Fabaceae; genus Vigna; species Vigna mungo. The sequence goes on from CP144700.1 coordinate 62,984,253, forward strand.
GTTATTTTTGAAGTATGTTAAAATATTAATAGGCTTAAATAATTGTATTTTAAGACCAATTAATTTTCTAATAGACTTAATTAAATCGATATTTTTAGGTATGCTGATTCTATAAGAGATTTAAAATGATATTTTAATTTTTCAACATTTTCACGTTCACAGCATTTCACACACAAATAATAGATTTGTACATCATATTATCTACTTCCTCTTACACATTCTTAATTATGCAAACCAAATTTGCAAGTCGCATCTCCTCCTCTTCTAACAACGTCCCTTTTAGTGATAGAGGTGCAATGAAGAGTGAATCAACAACAACTATTGTTGGTGTTATCCTAAATAATGAATTTGTGATATTTGACATTATCACATTTTTTTATTATTTTTATTTTTATTGATATTTTTATTATTATATTTTTAAATAATTAAGAGTTTATTAAATAATTTTAGAAAAGAAAAATATTTTAACTTTTATCGATATTTTTATTATATCCATGATGACTAATTAAGGTAATGTTTTATCATAACGTACTCAATTCATTAATGACAAGTCTAAACATTACTAATAAATCCTTATTGACTAAAACTATTTTACACTTCTAAATACTAAAGATTTGTATCAAGTCCTAATTGTTTGAATGACTAACCGTTACGCTCTATGTCTATATGCAAAATCAATTAGTTGTTTTATCATAATAAGATTCTAAATTATTTTTCAATAATTTAAATACCACAAATATGCAATCAATAATCATGCATTTAAGAATGAAAATAGAACACAAATGTATGAAAAAGAAGTATATTAATAGTATAAATCACAAAGAATAAAGATATATTACATCTAATCCTAATGAATAAGGGAATTATTTACTCATAAGCATTATAAACACTAAAAAATTGATAGAGGATGAAAATAATGGTGATGACAACCTCCAAAATGTGTCTGTGACATCTTTCTCTGAAGGATAACTCCTTGTTTCCTTAAATTTTTTTTTCTAAATTTGTGACGTACTCTCTATGTTTAATGTTCTTGTAAATTTGGACCGAACTGGATTAAGAATGAAATTCGTACTTAAATGAATTTTACTTAAATATCTCATGTGTGTGTGTGTGTCTATATATATGTGTGTGTGTGTGTGTGTATATGTATATGTATACATACACACACATATACATCCATACATACATGTATATATATATATATATATATATATATATATATATATATATATATATATATATATATATATATATACGTGTGTATATATGTATGTATATATTAGTCTTATGAGATTTCATATCTTTGATGTATTTTTCGATCTTTTGAGATTTTCACTAATGAATATTTAGTTAGTATTCAGACTTCTCACCAATGAAATCAAGGCTTGTTCATTTGAGGTCAGAATTCTAGAATTCAATTAAAGGTGTATTATTTAGTGCTTTCACATTGAATTGGTGCACAAAATCCAACCCTGGTAAAGTCTTTACTATATATTTAATTTCATCAATTTAGTTGGTTTTTAGAATTTATAATTATTTTATTAAAAATCATTATCTTTCATTATTTCAAAGCTTTTACCCTTAATCACTAAACAATAACAATTTTTCTAAACAAACACGAGTCTTTTGAAAAAATAATATATGAATTTTTCACTTTTGTTATTTGTGTAATTTGGCACACTTGCCAATAATCAATAACAATATGAAAGGAGAACAAGAAACACAATGCCAAACCCTCATATCTCACAAATAAATGGCACAATTCTGTCTCAGACTAATGTTAGGGTTCCAAGCATGTAGCGCAACGATGTTGATGAATGATAAGTTTGAGCAAAGGAGGTGTGGTGATTGTGAAAAAGAAGCCTCATGCTTTTAGAATGTGATCACTTAAATGTTGAGAAATGAGTTTGTTTGATGTTTATGCAACTCATTATATTATAGAGAAGTCTTCTTCCTTGAGCGCTGATGTGATGCTTAAGCGATAAGAAATGATGACGGTTGTTTAGGCAACAAGTGACTGTCTGACTGAGAGAGATAGATTGAACCGATTTTTCCTCTTTCAGAGAACTCAATCAATGTGAAGTTGCTAGAGTGATGTTTATTTAATGGTGTTATGATGAATTGGTGAAATTCATGTGTGCCAAACACACATACTTATGGATATCACATAATATGACGGTATTTATTATATGCAAGCATATACTAATTGACATATATTATAAGCGAGTATCTTCATGATACCGAGACTTAATGTAACTATGCATGTTAATATCTTATGTGGTATTATGGTCCTTTTGTAGATATGTGGGGATGAATATCTTAATTCCATCGATGAATTATATCACACATATTAAGATGGTCATATAATTGGAAGCGTAGAGAGGTTTGCACAATAAATTGTTGCAAAGTATATTTAATAAACCACCTCGATATAAATAGACGAGGATATGTCCCAATATGTCTCTAATGTGTCAAGTACTTGTCTTTGACGAGACATGTTTATTATGAGTATTTCAAAATTTGACAAATGAGAAAAACTTCTCTAAATTATTAACATATAATTGAACACTTTTTTAATTTATGATAAAAAAAATAACTTGTCTGCAATTTACTATAATGTTATTTAAAGTGAGAATGTAATATTATCGAAGATGATTTTCTCCTTATATTAAATTATAAAGTATTATTTCATCCTTGTACTTTAACATTATTCTCAACAAATAGAATGTGAATGTTATGTTATAGTTTAATATAAAATATTGTTTATCATACGTTGTTTATTAAGAATGATGTTTTAGATGACTTTCAAAAAAATACAAAGACTAAATATTTAATAATTTAATTTAGTTACAAGATTTTTTTATAATAGTTTGAGGATGGAAAACATATTTAATACATAAAAGTTATTTTTGGATTGTGAAATAATTCACTTATAAATTAAATCACTTAAAAGATAAAAATTACATCAGTATAACACTACAAGAATTTTGTTTATTTCCTATGAAATATTACTGATATTCTATAGTTGTTTATTTTCGATGAAATATTACTGATGATTTATAATATATCAATAAACTATAATCTATCAAAGAATGTTATTGGCATATCTTACATTTAAATTTATTGACAAATATAGTAGTGGTCCAATGAAAATAATCTGAACCGATTATAGTTAAAACTTATCATGTATTTTATCAACAAATTTAAGACCGTTAATAATTACTCACATATATTTGTATCTTTTAATAAACTTTACTATTAAATTTTCATCAATTGATAAATTTTACTACGAGCATATGTTATTATTAAATAATAATAATATAATAACAATAGTCGATGATATATGAGTTTGTTATAATGACATTTAAGTAGAATTATATAAGTCATTATAAATGAGATATTAATAACTTAACTTTTGTTATACAAACATTATTACCCGTGACATTTTTTTACTAAGATAATTCTGAAGATTGAATTTAAGGCATGATGCACACAACATACATTTTTATTTAGAAATTAAACACAAGATCCAATTTAACTAACATTTTACTTCATCTAAAACATTTCTTAAAAACCAGAGTCTTTCTAAAGAAAAAAAAAACACACACACACAAACAAATAATTGAAATAAAGTGACAGTATATATAATTTTGAAGATCTCCGAATATTAATTTTGTATATAGTTAAAAGTCAATAATTTTTATAATGAATATTACTTTAAAGTGACAGTGCACGTATAATAACTTACTTTTAATCAAGGACATAAAACTCTTTAAACAGAGGCACGGCACCAGAAACAACACAGATTTTGTTTCATAAAACTTCCTCCATCGATACCTTAATTAATTTGTCATTCGCAAGAGGGCATAAAGGTAATAAAACGGGGTCGTTTTCGTTTGTAGATAAAAGGAGAAGAAAATGTCAAAGTTGGAAGCAGGGGTCCTTTTCTGAATAAAAGAAGGCGAAGAGGCATTAGTTAATAATAATTGAATTTGAATTTCATTTCATGATGATATAATTTTTCACTTCAATCAAACTTTTATGAAACTTTTAATCATTTGTGATGGTTTGAGGATAATATTAAAAGAGGTGAATCCTTAAAGGAAGTAGGAAAAAGTTACGAAAGAATTCCATATTTCTACAACACGATTATGAATAGTTAGTTGTCCATATTTGACATAAGCTAAAAAAAGAAAAAAAAAAAGTGATTAGAATTAGGGTTAGTGGACGATAATAAGAAGAAGGCGGGTTAAAAAGCATGTGAGGGAGGTGGGACCAAGACAACCTAGCAAGTTCGAATATCATAATTTAATGTGGGCCCGTGAAGAACAAGAGATAACAGCTGGCAATGTTATGTTGTGTTGGGTGGAAAGTGAAGTGTGAACCACACGATGCCCTAAACACTGTTCATTAGACACTACCACACCAAATCTATAAGGCTTTACACAAAAACTGGGGCACTATGTCGGGGCCAACATATTTCACATTTTCAATCTCATCAATCACTCCACCCTAGTAACTTTGCATTCTACATAAATGTTTTTTTTTTTTTTATGTACGAACTTTGGCATCAATGCCATGGTACGATGCTTTCTTTCCTGTAACTGCAGCCCCTGCTAGAGGTAGCTACTACTGAAATAAGAGTTAAGGCACAAAAACTGGCTATTTTTTTATATTTATTTATGAAGGAAATTTATTATTTGTTATTATGGAATGGACCAGGGATTGGATTTCAGCTATATATATATATATATATAGAGATAATTGGTTGGACGCTGGCTACCTATAAAAACAAAAGTGTCGGTGCCACCTTCTTCTTCTTATTCTCTCTCTTTTGTTTTATTAAAATATCTTTTGCTTTGTTTGTGGATTTTTTTTTTGTTGAGTTGCTTTAAATAAAAATACAAAGGTTATACACCACAACAAGTAAAGGCTCTTCATTATTATAATTGGACAAACTCCATATACAAGTCTACCTGGTTCATTGATATGTAAAATTGGACACACCACCTACTTTTTAGAGTATCTCAATTCTCAATTCTCAATACTCAATTTAATATACACATTAGATCGATTGATAGGTATTACATGTCCATCAAACTCTATTTTATCTCTGTTGACCACCACCAATCCAAATCAACCCTCCAATGCCTTTCACCATTTCGCATACGTCATTGCCATTTTTCATCACTCCAATTTCAACTATTCCATGTTTTTTTAAAAAAGAATAATAATATTTAGACAACATTTTTTTTAACAATATTTGAATATCATTTACATGTCATTCTGTGATTAATTCAAAATTTACTTTATAATGGTGTTTTTAATTATTATTATTGATTGTAAAGTGATTTTGAATCAATCACATGATAATACATAAATGATATTCAAATGTTGTAAAAAAAATACTATCTAAGTCTCGTTATCCTTTTCGAAAAATTATTCCTAGATACTCGTACAACAGAGTTTCTGTTTGTTGGTTCTTATTTCAATTTTGTACTCAAAAAATTAAGTAGTATATTACATTTGATACCAAAGCATCGAATACCCATCAGAAATATCTCTAAGAGATACGGGAATTATACGCACTACATAATTCTATCACCAGCTGCATCAAAACGGTACGGTGGCTCCAGGCATCAGAATAAAACCAGCAGTATAACATAATCGGTTAAAGTTGCCAATATGTACCAAAACGACGATTGCGACTAACTCCTCTTTCTTAACTAATTACGTTCGTGAGAAAGATAAACTTTACCTACACAAATTGATGTCTAAACCGTGTTCCTTTGACATCTGGATTCTCAAATATGTTTATATTCAATATAAAATTTGGTAAATATTTATTTACAAGATGCAATCATGACCATGATAATGACCATAACTGCCACTATTATCATTATTGTTATAATTGCAGGCCACATGAATAAGAGAATCCTTCTTGCAGGGAAAGTGTGACAGCCAGATTAAAAAAATTAATCAAGTTTATATTTTTTTTGGCTGGACAAAATTAGGATCACGTTCGCCCAGATGCAAGAGCAACTGTTTTAGCTCTAGCAATTACTGATTTTTAAGTCCAAAGGTCCAGTATTTTAAGAAAAATTGCATTAGGCACTTCAGCTTCTTTTTTCTTTTCCTTTCTGTAGTAAGACTTGAATCCAAACATGGGGCACAAGTCGCCGAATTACTTTGCATTCAAACACGAACACAAAGCACACGTGTTGAAAATACCCACCGTTCCGGTTGATTTATACATAAATTATTAGAGACAGAAGAAAAACTATTTTTAATGTTTTCGTGCTTAGATCCATTGTATAGTAAAACGATTCTGAATGTCTAATCATGTATCGTTTATATTGTCAAAAACATTGATATTACGAACAAGTTTATTGACTGGAAGAAACATGACAAGCGGAAGAGACAGCTAAGGTTTATCATTGAGTTTAACTAACAGAGCCTTTATAAATATAATTAACAAATATGAAAAATGTTGAATGATCGTAAATGAAATAAACAGTCCAAAACGTCTACATCAATAACTTGAGCGAGTGTCTTTTTCCCTGGTTCAAACGAAAAGCCCACAAATAAGAATAACTGGGTGCAAGTCTGCTCTATCCACTTTCACCTTACTGGAAAAATAGAAGCCACCGATTGGCTTGATTCAAAACATGGATTTGTTGCTACGTAACAGCATCGCAGCCTCTTGTTCACCGACTATACCACTAAAATCCCAAGACATAACGGATCGAATACAAACTCATTTTCACGACGTAACGGATATAATACAAATTGTTTTACTTTTATGGACACAAGTGAATTATACGATACCCTGTCCCCTTTCAAGATACAAAAGTCAAAAACTTTGTGCGATATGACCGTGTATCAGAGAAGCTGCAATCAACAGACTCACCTTGCTTTTACCATCTTCAACATCAAAAAAACGTTGTCTCTGTTGGGCTTCAATTGTAATTGTGCATGCAGTCTTCATTATGCTAATCACCAGATAAGCTTCGTGATTGCGTTTAGTTATTATGTTTTCCATACTCGAATGGTGCCATCCACTGAAGAAGTTACCATGCAGTTTTCCTTTGGGTGATAACTAACACTGGTTACCTGACAGGAAATACATATGCATATATCATTCTCACATCCTTAAATAAGTAGTTAAATGAAAAAAAAAACTATATATATATATATATATATATATATATATATATATATATATATAGACAAGGCGTTGCACCTCTACAACTAAAACGACAATTATATTATGAAACCCAAAATGCTATCTGCTCCAGCAGTAACAAGCAGATTATGGCATTATCATCAGACTGACGATGATAATAAATATAGCATAAGTAGCATTATTCAAAGCAATAACAAAGTTCCTTTAAATATAATCAGCGGAAAACCTAAGTATTATTAAGAATAACTGCTACAGAAGTTCCGAGTAAGAGAAACTTTGTTAAGAACAAAGTTACTATAATATTTGAAAAAAAAAAGTGAGGAATCACTTAAATCATACTGAAATAGCGTGATAAGTCATATATGGTTTGCATGAAAGCCCATTTATTAGACAACATTTTTTTAAAGGGTCTCAAGCCAACAGTTTTCCTTCGTTGTGGCTAAAGGAGAAATTGAAAATTTGAAGCATCCATAATCATGAATCCTTTCAAATTGGGAACGAAGAAAGGGTCTAGAGTGTTCTTTTAGTATCATACTTTCACAGCTTTCTTCCAGAAACAGTAAACTAGCGAGAAGAAATTACCACTGAGGTATGGGCCCTGAATCTTGAAACAACAGATGCATCTACGAGATCCCAGAAATAAATGAAGCCATCCTCAGACCCACCAGTTATATGAGCATCGGTATTGGTAAGGCAGCAATCCAATTTGTACGACTGAGTGTAGGTCAATAGAAATTATAAAAATTTCAAAGAAATTAACAGTAAAAGAATTAGAAATACACTTAAGAGTGAACAATTATAGTAACCAACTAATAACAAAAAAAAAAAAATGCAGATATATGGACCCGGTATCAACCTGTATCGTTAAAACATGCCATGCAGAACATTAGAAAGTAGGAAATGATAAAATCAGATTTAGGCATCTGCAGACAAACCTTATTAGTGTGTCCTTTATATTCTTGTAACAATTCACCAGTGGACCTGTCACAAGAAAAGTACCGTGAAGCTTGCAAGAATAGAGACCAATAGTGACTTCCCAAAATGTAACAAACATACCTGTCCAAAAGACGCAAAGTAGAGTCTAAACAACCTGCTAGAATGCAGTTACCATCATTTGACATTGATACACAGTTGACGGGTTGCCCCAAGTTATCGGAAATTTCTCTGGTGGGAAGAAGAAAAGAGAACGTCAGTAGATTTTCATAGTGCAAATAAATTTTACGGCAGCAACAAACGTGTCCAACGGCAGTGTATTGCGTATCTCATATATTTTATTTTAAAAGAGAATAAATAATGATCTGGAAGTTATGCTGCATGAAACCTGCCAATTCGAATGTCAAATGTCCGAACAGTTCCATCAACACTTCCTCCAATAATTTCAGTTTTCGTTAAACAAATAGACATAACACTATCTGCAAATGTGTCAATAATCTGCATATCAATGGCGACTCTATTAATAAGCCAGTAGAAAGAAATAGAGCACAATGCATATAAGTCAACGGAATCCACCTGAATCGGCTCGGTGCTGTGGGATCTGCAGTCCCAAGCACGCAACGATTGATCATAGCCTGCTGAGACTACAACAGATGAATACTCATTGAATTTGACGCCATTTACCTGCAGATGAAAATATGAATCACAAAATAAGGTTCAGTCAACATATATCACAATAACAACCATCAATAACTCCAAACCATTTTAACTGTCAGTGATAATAATTTTTTATTTACATATTAAATTTTATCACTATTGAAAATTAAAAACGGATGGAGCTTTCCGAGAAAATAATCTTTAATTACGGTGGTTATTTTGTTCAAGGTGTTGGCATAGGTCTGAACCGGTGCACACATTTAGACCATGTGTAGATAAACTTTTGAACAGAAACTAGCAGGAGGAGAAATGAAAATAATTCACTCCCGTAAGTTGAAAGTAACTCATAAAGTTAAAAAACTTGTGGAGAAACTAATAAAACAAAGCTTCTACAAATCAAATTAACTAATTCTAACTTATGCAAAAGGTTTATTTTACTCTCCAATAGTACATATGAAGAAATTTATCCAATCAGAACCTAGTGTTATGTGTTAGAGTAAAAGACAGAGACAATATTCAAGCAATCAATAGCATAGGAGAAAGATTACAACTAACTTAAAGATAAATTGGTTTATGAATATCACCCTCCCTCGCTCCTATTCAAAGAGAAAAAAACAGAAATTTCAAAAAAAAAATGGAAAAATGAACATGTCATTACAGAAGGAACGGAATGATACCTACCTCACCATCATGGCCACGAAATTTCCTAATTACACGTCCAGTTGCAACATCCCAATAAAATATTTGTCGATCTCCACCACAGGAACATAGCTTGGAATTGTCCCTACAGTAACAACATGCAAATAATGTATTGTGAACTGGAGTTGAATGCAGTCACATTTCATGACAGTTCAAATTACGAAACCCTACAAATTGAAAAGTGTTTGGATTTTGAATATGCAAACATTTCAAATTCAGTAAGAAATCAAATGACATTCCGAATATACATTTATGATAACTGAAGAAATGCAATTGAAAGAGACAGAGAGAGAGAGGGTACGGTGTGACGTGGACATCGCGAACTTCACGGCCGTGGGATTTATAGGTCTTGATATGGATTCCACGGTGAGGATTCCAGAGGCGTATGGTACGGTCTTTTCCGCAACTCAGACAATAATTGCCGTCACCGTTGAACCTCGCGGCCAACACGGCACCCTCGTGACCTTTCAGCACGTTAACCTCTTTCCGCGGAAGATCTTCCACGCTCATCTCTTCTTCTTCACTTCTCGGGACTGAAACCCCTTCGTCACCACCACACTGCGTTACTTTAGTCTCACTGTACTCTGAACCTCTGCCCAATCTGAAAGCCCGTTTCTGTTTAGGACGACTGGGCCAGCTTTTAAACGGACTAGGCCCAATATTTGTAGGCTTTCACTTCCTGTACCCCTACAATTTCTTCACTCAAATGTTCAAAATAACAATTTTACTCCTCATAAAACTGGCTTCCGGAATATATGTTCTGAAAATCTTTTAAAACAAGCTTTTTGAAAATTTTTAAATAAAATTTTCGAAATAATTTCCTTTTACGTTTAATAGTCTCATTACTTAAAAATCAAAATGACATTTGGAATTATAATCATAAAAAAACGTAAATTAATAATAATTTAATTATTTTTGGAATTTGTAACTGTCGATAAAAGTGAATTTATGGGGGATGAAGTTTATCTCTATATTCCACTGCATTCAGTGTGCAGTGCAGTTACAATTGTAGAAGGACCCTTTGTTTTCTCGAATTAACCGTTGGAATGAATTGATTAAAGGAATAGGTTCTATAAATAAAGAAAACAGTTTGAGAAGAAGGGAAGTGAAAGAAGCCTGAACTTGATATATCTGATGGCTCTGAAATATGGAATGGTATTGTTGATGGTCCTTGCATGCTTTGCTGCACATGGAACAGCAATCAGGGACAACAACATGGTGAAGTGCTGGAGCAACCTCGTTGAGCTAAAATCATGTTCCAATGAGATCATGCATTTCTTCATCGATGGTGAAGCTGATATTGGCCCCAACTGTTGCTGTGCCATTACTGTCATAACCCACAATTGCTGGCCCTCCATGCTCACTTCATTGGGCTATTCTTACCAGGAAGCTCTTCATATTCTTGCCTACTGTGAGGATGCTGCTCCAACTCCAGCTTTGTCTCCTTCTCATCCAATCATCTATTAAATAACTATATATCAATCTTCACTGCAACCCTTTTCTGTATCTATGGAATAAATTCACCTTCTTCCTCCAATTTCACACTTATAATTATGTCAGCTTATATTCCATGGTTATTGGAATAAATAAACAACGTGTTCTTCTATGATTTTTGTTATGTTTATCGTAGTTTTTATTAAAAAAAAATTCTCCTTGCTTTACTGTCTAGTTTATATAATGATGGATGTTTCATTTTGTAAGAAAGAAAGGGGAAAGAAAATGAGTGAAAAGTGAAGTAACAGTAAGTGTTAGATTTGAGATAAATAGGTAGATATAAAGAGTAATGATTTCGAAGAGGTGTGCATGGAAAAAATTCTAACATCACCAAATCACATCAATAATTTCAATCTAATATCACACTAGCCATTCATACACATCTAACCTAGAATTCAACAACCAAATACATCATAATCACACTTATTCTAATAGAAGAGTTATTAAATAACTAAATATATTTAGAATAATTATTTTTCGGTTGAAATGAATTATTTTTTATTCAAATTGTTATGATTATTTGTTGATATTGTTTTTGTAAACTAATATTATTTCTCAGTCTACGAGTTTCCTCAACCAATGTCAAGATCTAATTTATTGACCGGAAAGTTTTTCTGTCAACATCAACCTAGATTAATTGAGAGAAATTTTCAGCTAATATTGATCATGAAAAAAAAAAAACTATCCTCATCTATCAGCATAAAAAAACCGTAATAGTAAATATTAATGAACTATGACAAAAAAGATTAACTAAAAAATCATTTAGATTGTTATAACTTATATTGAAATTATTTGAAATGAAATGATATTATATTTAAATATATTTTTAGAGTTTCTGACAATCGAAATATTTTATTCCAACTAAAAGATTATATTGTAGTAAATTTGCATGGTCTAATCTAAGCAAACTCAATACTTTTTTTAAGAAAATAAAACTAATAATGATAGATTCATAAAGAATGGTATATAGTTTGCACTTATTATGCTGTTGAAATATGTAAATAATTTGTATTGTGTTTTAGAAATATAAAAGCAGTTAATTCTATGCTTTTAAATTTAAAAATACAAGTAAAGATAAAATATGTACACCACATATTGAATCACTTTATATATTGTTTCTAATTTTATATATATATATATATATATATATATATATATATATATATATATATATATATATATATATATATATATATATATAAAGATTAGTTAAGAAAATTTGTCACACTAATATTATAAAATTATAAAATCTCGAATGGCAAATTTTGATTTTTTTTTTGACAAATGTGAAACTCGTAGTCTGCTATTGATAAAGATGATAAAGGAACATAATATAAATTGGAAACCCAAAAAGGTAATATTATTGAAGAGAGGATGTTCTGGAACAAGGCCAGTCTTAACTATTCTTAAGATACCAAAGCCAATGTTAATTATTCTTAAGATACCGAGACAAATGTAAGGTGACACGCTTGCGCATGTTCTTCTACAAACTTGAGAAAGAGTTGGCCACATCAATCACAAAGCGATATTTCACATCACCTTTGCCAAGCCTTTCCATGGCAGTGTTGATTTGGTCAATATTAATCAGCTCGATATTTGCAGTTATGTTGTGCTTTCCGCAGAAATCAAGCATTTCCTGGGTTTCCTTGATCCCTCCAAAGTTGCTCCCCCCTACAAGCTTCCTTCCTACATGCATGAATATGTTACATAACAAAACATTTCTTTCATTAGTCAAATCCATGTACTATTGTTTACTGCGAAAGGTGGCCCTGCTCAAAATTTTGAAAATGCATTAAAAAACTCCCTCGTCCATTCAGCTTCTTGAGAAAGATTTACAGTCCAAGTATCTTAGACTTTACGCTACTGTGAGGTATATAACTTGTGCCTAAATCAGGTTCTTTTCCCCTTGTGCAATTACTTGCAAATAACATACAAAAACTACATAATACTAGTTTGGAGACGATTGATGGCTCACCTGCGGCTATTTGAAAGATAGGCACCTCAAGAGGCTTGCTAGGCAACCCTACAGTAATTAGCTTCCCATTCAGCTTCAGCAGACCAAGCAGTGGAGTCAGGGAATGAACAGCAGAAATTGTGTCTATGATATAGTCCATGGTTCCCATAGCAGCCTGCTCAGAGTCCCGGCAAGTAAACAAATACGTCATGAGAAATTGCATGACCAGTCAATCCATTGTTCTACTAATGATTATTATCATGGAGAAGCAGACTAAAAGGTTCGTTTTTATATTCTAAAGTGCTTGGATAGTGTGTAACCCATTAACTTGATCAGCGGAGGAGGTGAGGTTTTCTCGTGTTGAGACACACTTCATGGCTAATATTGACAACAGCTCCAAAGTCGCTCAGAATATTTGTTATACTCAAACATACTTTATTTTCAATCAATAGGGTAATGATAGTCTGAAATCACTCAATTCCACACTTTTTTTTACCTCTCTAGGTTAGTTAGCTTTAGATCTTGCAAGTAACTACTATTTGATAAATAACTTTTGAATATGTCAATTACTATAACCTAATTTTTAAACATAACTAAAAAACTATCATTAGAAATGAGAAAAATATATCAACGCATTAAGCATAAATTAGTCGCTACCCAAGAAGCCCAACAGTAGCATAAGAATATCGTTATCATTGCTAAATTACTAGGGAACTGTATTATTCCTTTGAATGCTTTTCAATCCTGTATCTCAGTTACCTTCATTTTTGCAGGGTCTGAGGAAAGAACGAAAGAATCAGCCCCAAGTGTGCCAACTGCCTCAGCTTCCTTGTTTGGAGATCCACTAATGACAGTAACTTTCAGTCCAAAGGCCTTACCAATTTTGATTGCAACATGGCCTAACCCACCTAGCCCTGCCACTCCCAAATGTTTGCCAGGCTCTGTCATCCCATAATATTTCATAGGGCTATACACAGTTATCCCCGCACACAGCAGTGGAGCACCAGCATCAAGGGGTAAGTTGTCAGGAAATCGGAGCACATAACGCTGGTTGACAACCACAATGTTAGAATAACCACCTTGGGTTCGTGTCCCATCATAATAAGGAGAATTATAGGTAAACACAGGGCGGGGACAGTAATTCTCTAAATCCTGTTGGCAACATTCACATTCCTTGCAAGACTCCACTATCACACCAACTCCCACTTTATCACCCGCTTTAAAGTATTTCACATTATTTCCAACTTTTGTCACAACACCAACAATTTCATGCCTGAAAATAAAAAAATACTAAAAAGTCAATGCAAGGTGATCTCAGACGTTCTGATTTTACCTTCAAAAGAAAGTATTGCTATCTGCAAGGTTGGCAATTGCACAAACACGTGCAAGCCTTAAATACTACGTACAACTCACGAAGAGAAACCTAGAAAGGAATAAAGACAATTAATTTACTTAGATATGTATGACAAAAGAACATTACATCATTAAAACCAAAAACTGCATTAGGGGGTTTGATTCTCTTCTCACAGTCTGATTTTAAAAATTGTTTTCTAAAGCAATTTCACAGTGCTCAGCAACCAAATTCTCAATCAAAATACATTTGTTTTTAAAATTATTTCCAAAAGTCAGAAAAGCCAAATAAACAATCAGAAGATATATTTCATTTTCTTCACTCTCCATCTTATCCAACCTTCTTTCAATATCACAACCTGTTCAAAAACCTTATTTAATCTTCATTCCATTTTGAAAACGGAAAAGTTTTTGTAATTAGAAATAGAAATCAAACACGCCCTTAAATTTTAGCAATCATTCATGTTATGTTAGGATTTAAGTATGATAGCTCAATAACTGGGAGAATTTATAGATTGAAGTATAATATAAAGTAATTTATAGGACTTCTAACCATTGTTGCTTGCATAGTTTCCAACATGGTCAAGTTACTCTGTACACTGATCACACCAAAGTTATGTAACACACGTCCGATGTAAAATGAGATAAATATAATATATGTGAGGTGATGTAAAACAAAACGCACGTTTTGGATTGGGCGTTTATTTTACTAAAGGTTTGGTTTTTCCTATTATTAAGTCAACCAGCAATTGAGATCGAAATTCCAGGCCCCAACTGTGCTCGATTGAAGGATGGAGAACAGCGTGGTTTTTATTTTAAGTGTCCCACCACATTCAAACTCCATGATGACATCGACATATTATATAGTTTATATCACGATCATCAAATCTATGTTTGGGGATAAATAATTACACTGAGAAAAAAAGGATTATTTAATTAAAAAGGAAAAACGATTGCAGTTGAAGGAAGGGTACCCTGGAACGACAGGGTAAGTGGTGAAACCCCAGTCGTTTTTGACAGTGTGAAGATCAGAATGGCAAACCCCACAAAACAGAATCTGGACGGTGACATCGTCAACGCCGTTTTCCCTGCAATGATAACGTCAAACGAGAATAAGATTGGTCTCAACCAGCATTGATCTCGCTGAGAAATGGAGCAAAATGTTAAACTATATAAGAATAAAAATGAAAAAAAAAAAAAAAACCTTCTGGAAAAATGAAAGGGCGAAAGGGTCCCAGAAGTGTCTGTAGCAGCCCAACCAAAAGCTCTGTGAGGAAGTTCAGTTTGTGGAGATTTTGCAGATTCTGCCATGTGTTCCTTTTTTTTGTTTTCTTCTACTCTAAGCTCTTCCTAAGCCTCTTCTTTACTCTTGGACCCTCGTTGCAGTGGCGTGACACCTTGCAGAGCAGTGACATAGTCTATATATATATATATATATATATATATATATATATATATATATATATAATACAAAAAGTTTCTTATTTATTTTTTATTTAATTGAATACTTATTTTTAAAAATTGTAGTAGTTAAATCCTTCTCATTAGTTTCGTATTAATAGTTTAAAGATTTGGTACTAACACGAAGGTATCACGTATTAATTAGTGGTTTTTTAAAATATTTTTTAATTATATTTATTTTTATCTTTTATTTATTTTTAATTTTAAAAGACAAATAAATAAAAATATCACGTGTCAAACTGAAATTGTAACCTAAGATGATGATATTAAAACATGATATTCTTAATGTCATGTGTCTAGCTATTGCATTAATATCATTTTCGTTGTTGTATTTTTATTTTGTTTTAATTTAGTTCTAAAAATTTAATAATTTTTTATTTTTGAATTAAAAAAAAATTAATTTATATAAATCTTAACTAATATTTTATTAAAATTACTATTTTTATTAAAATTAAGTTTATTTATATTTACATTTAATTAATTATATAAATGTTAATTATGTTCTTTAAATATACTTATAAAACTTAATGTCACGTGTCACACTATGTGTTATTTTATTAATCTTTGTTCTTGTATTTTTATTCTATTTTAATTTAGTTTTAAAAATTAAAAAATTTTGTCCTACTCTAAATTTAAACAACATTTAATTGTATATAAATCTTAACTAATATTTTTACTAAAATTAATATTTTTTTAAATACTTTTATCAAAATTAAGTTTATTTATATTTTATATTTAATTAATTATATAAATATTAATTATGTTTTTAAATATTCTTATAAATGTTATTATAAAAGATAAAAAAACTAGTGATATAACATACTTGTGTGAAATTTGGGACTGAGAAAATAAATAATTAATGTAAAATTTCACTTTTTTTAAACAAAAAATTAAAGAAAGTTTCCGTAAAAATGGTAATTAAACGTAATTTATTTTTTCATTATTTTTCACGAAAATTTTCTGTACCAACATTCAGACCAAAGTCACTGTTTTTTTATAAGTATATTTGAAGAAAATAATTAACATTTATATAATTAATTAAATATAAATATAAATAAATTTAATTTTGTTAAAATATTTAATAAATATGTAAATTATGATAAAAATATTTGCTAATATTTAACTTTTTTAGAATTTGAAAAAGAATAAAATTGTTTAATTTTTAAAATTATAACTAAAGCGAGACAAAATAAAAATATTAAACAAAATAAAATTACAAAAACTAAATTTAGACAAAGTAAAAATACAGATACATGAACTAGTAATGTCACATCACAATGTTGTTTCCACGTGAGATAATGTTAGTTTGACAATATCATTTAAAAAAAGTATAAAAATGAAAATAATACAAAAAATAGTTAAAAAGATGAAAACACCATTCACGTGTGAAACATTTTTTAATTGTGTTAGTACAAAACTACCAACCGTTACAATTTTTCAAAAATAACAACCCAACAATTAAGAAGAAAAATAAATAAGAAACTTTTTTGAGACTTTAAAAATTAGGAACCTAAAAATATTAAACCTATATATAATACATACGAAATTATTCTTTTGATTCAATTTATTGTGATATTATTATTATCGAATTATTTTATTATATTTTTCTAATAGCAATTGATTATCTGATCAAAATAATGACTTAAATATTTTCTTCAGTGTTAACAGATTTGTTTTAGGATAATGATATTTAGATAACATTTTTTTGACAACATTTGAACATTGATTACGTGTCAATCTGTAATCGGTCAAAAATTACTCCACAAATTACGTGATTGGTCAAAAATTACGTGTCAATATGTAATTAGTTAACTATTTCAAAAATGAAAAAAAAAACGATACGAACTAAAATTTACAAAAAAAAAAAATATTTTTTATTTTTATTTACATTGAAGTGGTAAAATCTATGATTTTCTATTTGCGAGTGTTTTTCTGTTATTTATCAATTTTCATGATACGTTGTCTTGTTCAATCCTTTACTATATAAATGTATATATGTGACATATATGTGTATGCTACTTATTGGTTGCATAATATTGACATATCTTATTTTGGTATACATCATATTGTAAAAAATTTTAATGTATTTGTAACACTAGAGACGAGACGACATGTTAAGCCGGTTAGAATATCCAACATAAGTGTGGTGTCATACGGCGTTCTCTCACCACTAACGTACTAACCCAGTATGTATTGGTTCAATTCCATCGGATGTACCTATAAGGATGCCCGTCTAACGCGCTTGGCACTGGTGGGGTGTCCTTCCGCAGGTGGCAGGCCAGCCTTATCTGTATCATTCTAATTCCAACTCAATGACGACGACAAGCTCGACCGCCTCTTACTGACCGACCGGCCCAAACTGTAGATCAAGACAAGGTTAAGGTAAAAATGTGATTAGGGTTATTGGGTCAGTGTTGGACCGTGATTAAGATTTTGCTAATCACATACCCATAACGAAAAACTATAAATAGAAGTCAAATGTATGAGGTAGTCTGACACATTTACTTATGCTCTTTCTCTCTTTCTCTCTCTATCTCTACAAACAATGTACTGACTTGAGCGTTAGAGGATCTTTGGCAGATACTCGACCCGACGTCTCACGAAAGAAGGACTAAGAATCAGACAAAACATGACGTACGAAAAAACGAGAATTGTAACCGAACGTCTAGAAGACAAATTGTGTAGGTGTCGGTTCGACTCTACTACCCAAACCGTATTTTTTTAGACATGATTCTAAAAGAAAAAGTATATTATTATGAAAGTAAAGAAAGTGTAAAATGGTCTGATTTTATAGAAAGTGGTAAAATTTATATCATAAATTATAATTACTTTTAAAATTATTATTTATTAATTATAAAAAATTAGAAAGTCCAAAAACAAAAGTATTTTAAAAAATGAAATGTTAAATATGAAATTAAAATAAGCATAGAAATAAATACACAAATATTAAATGATATAAATTAATTGTGCAATCGTAGATGTCAACAAACTATCCGGAATCATAAAAGGTTCAATAAATTGTGACCATGGAATGCATTGAAATGTCCGACAGAATCTGAAAAGAAGATGGAAATGTAGTTGAAACTATAAGTGTTGGCTTGAATAGCCTCCACCGCTTCCTCCCATTGCTTCCATCAATGCTTGGCAAGAGCCATTAATTCAATCAACCTAATAAAGTTTTGTGAAAAAAAAGTTAACACTTGATAGTATTTTTGTTAATGATTAATTAACTATTTCTTTTCATTTATTTTTTATTAACTATTATTTTGGCTTATATTTTGAATTTTTATTAGGTTTCTTTTTTCTGTTTTTTTTCTTCAATAAAGTATAATTAAATTGATTCAATTTAATTCATTCATTAAATTACAGTTAATAATTATTTAAAAAGTAATCACATGTAAATTTAATAAAATTTTAATTATTAATTTGAGTTTTATATATTTTTTTAATTTTTATATTGCTTAAATATAATACTATATTATCTGTCTTGACATTAATATTAATTAAGGTATCATATATAAGTTAAAACCTTCATATTTTTCTTAAACTATTTTTATTTAGTAACACAATCCAACTAAATATGTCTTATTTAAATTCAATATCCATTCTTTTAAATCTAAGATTATATATTCAAGATCTTCGTTTTTGTGTACAATGTCTTTCAAGTTGGATATTTAAATCTAATTGTGATTTTTAGATTCATTTATATGATTTTTTTTAAAACACCACTGACAATCATCTTCATGTAAAATATATAGGAAACTCAACAATTAAATCACAAGAAAAATATAAAAAACCACACTACTAATTAAGTCTTTTGTTAGACTAATATGTTATTAGACTAATATGTTAGACTAATATGTTATTGTTGTTCAAAGAAATAAATTAATTTAATATATAGAAAGACTTAATTGAATAAATAACAAATATTATGACTAAATCAAATTAAAATCCATAGTATATGAACTAAGTTATAATTAAATATTTTCTTTTTTATTCAATATTTTTTATTTATTTATTTTAACTTAATGTAGTATTTTTATTTTTTAATTTTAAGAAAACTCAATATGCTCCTTCCTTTCGATTTCAATTGTGTTAATATTATTTTTTTCATGTTTATGTATATATTATATAACAAACATATAAAATGAGTGAGTGTTTATTGTGAACTCATCATCTTCTAAATCACATTAATATAGGAAAGAAACCAATTGGAGTCTTTAAAAAGTTTAAGAACACGACTAAAAGAAATTAAGAAAAAAAAGTTGAACCAATACGAAAAAAATAATGCATTACAAATAATGTATTTAAACTAATATTTCGAATATTATAATTTTAATATTTGTTTATATTCGCTTATTTATTGTAGAACCTAGAGAAATAAGAGATATTACTTATATTTGATTATGTAGGTTTAGGTGTGAAAGATAAGAAAAAGGGAGAAGAGAGAAGGGAAAGATAACTAAGATAGTATTCATTTGGAGAGATGAATTTGTGAGAGAGAAGGGATGAATTTAAAAGGATTTGAAAGAAAATTAAATGTTATTATTTTTTAAGAAATTTTGAAGGTGAATGAATATGAATTTGAAAGTAAAATTTGTGAATACTAAATGTCTTTAATCCTTAAAAATAATATAAAATGATATTTATTAATAATATAGTTATTTGTAAAAAATATTATAAGGAAAAAAAATAAAAATTAATTTTAAAAATAATATAAATATATTTAAATAAAATAAAATAATTATGTGATATGTAATTATTGCTATTAATGAGATATTTAATTAAGTGAAAATAAATTCACTTAATTCGTAATTATATATTTCTTGTTTCTAATTAATTATTTACTCAATCCTAATAAATGAAATATTAATTAAGAATAACATTTGAATTTGAAGCCATTTAAAATATAAAATAAAATTCATTACTTCCTTTATAAAGTGTTTTTTTAATGAAATGTACTAAGTAGTGTGGTAAAAAACCCAGGCACGTGACATAAAAGAGTCAGGGTTCTCTTTTCACCATTCAATCTTACTTAACACCCCCTATAGCCATGCAAACAAGAACCTTTCTCCACGTGCCTCCTCCGCCACACCATTTTAACAATTTAAACGATATGCTAAAAACCAGAGGCTCTTGAAGTCGAGTCTTTCACTCGAGGACCTTGTTTTTGTCGTTTTCGTCTTCACCCATGACGGTGTCGTGGCTTCCGGCGTGAGAGTATGTGAGATATTGCGCATGGTGGTGGAGTATAATTAAGGATGACAACAGGTTGATTTGGACATGGATAATATTTATCCGTAACTCATCTTGCATGTAAAAGTAAGTATCCTTTACTTATCAGATATCTGCATAAAAAAGATTTATAGATTTTTTTCAACTATATCCATTTTCCAATCACTAAGTCCAAATTTTGGTCTAAACTCTACTCTCATTTCTTATTCAGAACTCACAAAACCTAGGGTTTTTAATTCAAAGAGAACAATCATCTCCTTCTCCACTTACAAACCGTCCTCCATCCACCTAGAAGCGTCGCGTTCTCCTCTGACTGGCTCATACCGTTGTCGACGCTGCCTACGAGAGTTAGGGGGAGAAAAGCAAACTAATAATTTTTCTTTTCGTTTTATTTCTTTTTTCTTCTCTTTGAAAATCGCAAACCCTAAGATGTTGGGAGGGATGTGCGACGTGAGTAAGAGAATGGAAGGAAGAGATGCTGACTTGTTCGCAAGGGTGAGAGAGGACGAATCTAGGAGGATATCAAAGCGAAACTTTGGGGGTTTTATGGTTTTGAGAAGAAGAAAGGCAAGATCTTTAAGAGCGAGAGAGATTTATTGCGCTTTTGAGAAAACACGAGGAAAAATCTAATTAGTAAGGAAGTGAGGAAGACAAAAGAGAAAGAATGGGGGCAACTCCTTAGGGTTTGATGACAACCTACGGATGGGAAGGAATGAGGACAACTCTTTTTCCTTATTCTAATACGAAGAGAAAACCTTAAAAAGGGATTTGGACTTTGGCCTATTTTTACAGAAAATTAAACAGTTAGAAAAAAAAAACACTAATGGGACCAAATTGTAATTTCATTATTCAAACGGATAGCAGATATCCGTGGGTATGGATAGTGTGATACTCAAACCCGACCTATTAACAAGCGGGTATTAAAATACCCGCTACCCGCGGGTACTAAATACCCCTAGCAGATTTTATCCGCGGATCCACGGATACTAAATACCTGTAGCAGATTTTTACCATCTCTAAATGTGGCAGTGGTGTGGTTTTGAAGGAGGGGGAGGAGGAGGTGAGAGTGACGTGGAACATAATGCTGAAAAGGTGGGAAGGAGTTTCCACGATAGTATAGTACAAAGGAAATGATAATTTGGTGGGTGTTGGAGAGAGATGGTTATGGGTGGACCAAGAATTGATTACTTCAACATTGGAATCGATTGTTTTCCATTATGTGATGATGTATAATTATTCATGGGTGTTTTGTAAAGAAAATATGTTTCATTTAATCTCATTTTAATGAAATTTAAAAGACATAAAATTGTTCTATTTGTCTATAACAAAAATCATTTTTATAATTTTTTTTAAAAATTAGATGAAATAATTCAATAAAGAAATTGTTATATAGTATTTGAAACAAAACACCTCATCTACATTTAAAATTTATAAATAAATTAATTTAACACCTCAGAGTATTTATTATCATTTTAAAACAAATCTTAATAAAATATGTCTAATATAATCAATTTGTTTATATTAAATGATGAATTTGATGGGGTGAAAAAAGATAAATTAAAAAAAAATTAAATGTAAAAATGATGTGTTTGAATTAAAAAAATAAAAAATAAAATAAAGTGAAAACAATATTTATGACAATTTATGAATTTAAATTGATATAGATGATATTTTTTTAATTATTATTTTTATAATATTAATTTATTATATTTATATAACACTTTTATATTATTTATATTAATAATAATACATACGTATGGACAATTTTCTGTCTTTTGTAATTAGTTTTGTTACGGCACCTGCTCTAATGAACTGTTCATCATTTTCAAATATGATTTATATGTTATATATGTCAGTGTCTAAGAATATATTGGTTAAAATAGATTTCTTTTATCAATTAAAATCTTTATTCAAATTGTATAAACTTTTTTCAAAGCATTCGACTTTTTTAACGTAGATGATGATATATATATATATATATATATATATAGATGAAATTATATGTATATATATTTATCTTTTTTATGATAATAAAAAATAATAAATTATTATTGTTATTATAATTTTTTGTGTTATCATAATTATAAAATTAAATATAAATAATTTTTATAACTTTTGTAAATAGTTTTTATTTATTCTATAAGTAGTTTTATAATAAAAAAACAATTAAGCTCAAAGAACTACAAAATTAGAAAGAAACAGTTAAATTTGAAGAAGGGACAAAATAATTTTTTTAATTGAAAAACAGTTAAACCTTTAATTCCTCTCCTTTATTCTTACATCCTCTGTTGCTTTTCTTTCCATCATCCCCACCCCATCCGAATAACAAAAATTAAATGAAGAACCCAAGGCATTGAGATACTAGATAGGGTCAATGAATAATTAAATATAGTTATTTTTATTTTATGAAATTTGAAGTGAATATGATTTCTGA
This sequence comes from Vigna mungo, assembly GCA_036885675.1. Taxonomy (NCBI): domain Eukaryota; kingdom Viridiplantae; phylum Streptophyta; class Magnoliopsida; order Fabales; family Fabaceae; genus Vigna; species Vigna mungo. The sequence continues at coordinate 63,007,656 of CP144700.1, forward strand.
AATTAAAAACATTAAATTTAAGAAAATGAAATCTTCAACCCACGGTATCTTCAAATATCTCATATTTGAGAATGTCATACATTATCAAATATTGAATGTGAGGGACCCATGTAAAAAAATATAAATTGTTCATCAGATTATAGAAAATTAATATTTTTTATTACTTGAGGTCATATTATTTCAATTCTCAAATTCATTCCCTCCTTTGTACGTTTATCTCTCTCGCACGCATCAAAATAATAATTAATTTGTCCTAAAATAATAAAAAAAAGATAAAAGATTTATTGTGGAATATACTTTGTAATTTTATTTTTGTTGTTTTGTTGAGTTTCCCTTGTAAAAAAACGAGAAAGAATAGATATAGATGCATTGGTTTTGTCTGTTTCTGTGGTGGATCTGTGTAGTTACATAAAAGGAATTGGTTAGGTTGATTTTGTTTTTTGGTTGGAAGATGGATTCTAACGATTTTCGATCCATATTGGAGAGCGCGGGCATCGACATTTGGATGTTGATGGATACCGCCATCGCAGTGGCGTCTGCTGACCACAGTGATGAATTGAGGCGTCGAAGAGACGGAATCGTTGAGCGCCTCTATGCGACGAGTTTCTTGTCATCATCGCGGTGTCCAAATTGTGACATCGACGACGTTAGAGAAACAGAGATGCAAAGCAATCCCTCCGCGGAGGAGGAAAAGGATACTTGCGAAGTTTTGTTTGATGATGAACAAAAGAAGATTCTAGAGATTAAAGAGCAACTTGAAGATCCTCACCAGGTTTTCGTACTTTCATTTCTCAATTTACGACTTTTTCTTAGCTTAGTCTCTGATTCAAATCTTTATTTCTTTTGTAGTCCAAAGATTCGTTGTTGGAGTTGTTGCAGAATCTAGCAGACATGGATATTACATTCCGAGCCTTACAAGTAATTCATTTTATCACATTCAGTTTGTTAATCGTTTTTGTTTTTTATATTTTAATTTCATGTAAAGCTGATTCTGTAGGAGACTGATATTGGGAGGCATGTGAATCGGTTGCGGAAGCATTCGTCTAATGACGTTAAGAAATTGGTGAAGTTGCTAGTCAGGTTTTGAATCTATCTACTTTCTGTTTGTTTTTTAAAATGTGAATTACAGGTGTCAATTGATATTTGTGTGCATTGCAACATTTTAATGGATGATCATTGCTGAACATTTGTGTTGTTACTTTATGCGTTTATGCAGGAAATGGAAGGAGATTATAGATGAATGGGTGAAGTTGAAGACGCCAGGAGAAGCGAGTACTACTGTCATGGGTAAAACTAGTCTTTGTTTGGGAAAATTCATTAGTGGAAATGAAAATGTGTAATGAAGGACTCTGTCTTTTATTAAGTTGGAAATGTCGAAATTCGTTTATTTATACATCTTGTCGGCATGTCAGCTGACGAGGACTCGCCACAAGATAAAATCCAACAAAATGAACATCGTCAGGTTATAGAAATCATTTTGACCATTCAGTGTTTTTCCATGAAAAGAAGATGAGGTTTTTCTTTCTTAAAAAATTGTCATTCTAATATTCTATTCCTTCCATAGATTCCCGATTTTGCAGACTCGTCAAATCCGCACAGTGAGTTACAGTATTAGATTTAAAGCTTCATTTGTATCTCGTTTGGATTTGTTTGATATAGTAATATGTTTCCTACTCATACAGATGAAAGTTTTGGGTCAGAGCACAACAACATTGAACCACAACAACGAAAACCAAAAGCAGTTCCTCACAAAGAATCTCCCCTAAAACCATCGGCATCAGTTACTACTCCTACACAACCTCAAAACGTATAGATATGAATTTATAATCTTTCTGGAGTATCTGATCTGATCCTAAATGTGGCTACTAAATGTTGGAGGTTGTTGCTTCAAAATCACGCAACAAGTTTAAAACCAGACAATAATAATAAAAGCTCCATTATGCAGTGCCTGTACAAGATCATAGTGAGTAGTCCTGACTTGTTGAATGATTGCAGAGACAAAGGGAGAGCAATTTTGAGTTGGATAAACTTGCTTCAGCGAGAAAGCGACTCCAAGAGAACTACAAAGAGGTTGCAAATGGTGAAAACTTTACTTCATTTAATTTTCATTTTCGTATTATTACGTATTGTTTCTTCCGCAGTTAGTTTGAAAGCCTACTAAGAAGTTATATACTAACTACCATCTTGTCTGTCTGCTGTGTCTAGCCAAAAAGCAAAGAACGATCCAGGTGATGGATCTCCATGAGTTGCCAAAACCCAAGAATGCCTACTTCGGAAAAGGCAAAGGTGGCACCAGTCAGGGAAGACACTAGTAACTACGTGCCCAGTTGCGTGTGAAAAGGCTTTTTGTGGGTGAGTGATGTGGCATTATCCGAAAATTGATCCCAGCACAAAACCGATGATAATCATCCAGCTATATCTTCATTTAATATACATCTATTATATATATATATTTTTATCTCTATTCGTCTTATTATGTATATCTAATAATCTATTTTTTGTCCTCTATCTCTAAGCATATTATATATATGTATGTATTTGTGTGTCTTATAAGAACTGTTGATAAATACTTTGACGTGCATAAAATATTTTTCATATAAAGAGCACATGAATGAAGTGGAGGGAGATGGGTTTTTTTTTTTTTTTTTTTTTTTGGAGATTTAAACCCTTAGTCTTTTGTGTTGGAGCTTGAACGGTATGTAACTGTTTGCATTCAACAATTCTAGCCAGCCGAATTCAAGAGTTGAATATTTTCCACAAACATTATTGTAGCTATAACTTACAACATAAATTGTTGATTATTGGATGATGGGTTATATAGTTTTAATTATATTTGATTTGAATACATAAATCTAGTTGTTTTTCGTATGACCGTATAAAAATTATGAATAAATTTTAAGAAGAATCCACTTTCTGTTGGTTAAAGGTTCTGCTTGATAACAAAATGGCATCACTAATAAATTTCAAGTTCAATTTTTTATATTCCGATTTAAACATTTGTTTTCGAACAATTCATTCTTGCCATGAAATAAAGTAAAGAGCATGATGGAAAGTAATGTTTTCACATTTTTGTTTTTTTCTTTGCATATATTTAAAGATTATTATCTCCCATAAAAAAAGTTGCATTGATAAGAGAAAAAAATAGAATCCTAATGTCAGAATTTAAAGCAAATTACATATTTAAATCCGTCAATTTCTGTAAGCCTTCGTATGAAGAAAAATATAAGCAATTGTACTAGCAATTAAATGGCCTTTAGCGTGAGTTTAAGATGAATTTGTTTTTTTAATTGAATGTTAGAAAAATATGCTATCCATACTGTCACAACTGAAAATTAGTTTAAATGTTATCCTTTGTAACATAAATTGAGAAGAGAGGGGAGTTCATTTTTGGCATGGTATGTGCTGCAGGGAGGAGAGGGAAATGCGTGATTTCTGGTTGGAAGCTATCTAACCTCACTGATTATTACAATTCACAGGTAACCATACTATGTTTACAAAATATGAAAATCTAAAGAAAATCTTTATTTAAATCTTGTTTTAATATACTTTTTTCCAATTACAAAATTATTGATCAAAACTTTACAATAAAGTATTTACAATATTTCATTATTAATATATAAAACGAAAAATTCATTTATACACTTTTTAAGTCATGTTATATATTATTATGTAACATGACATCTCTCTTATAGAAATATTTTAAATGACATCCTCAATAAATTGCCATCATATGAGAAATATTGTTACAAAAAAATAGAACTAGCTTTATGTATAAAAAATACATAATAATTTTATTTTTGAAAAGAAGCTAAACAACTCCAACTCTAAACATGGAAAGAAGTTTTTCGAATGAGAGATACAAGAAGATTTGGTACGAATAAGTTGTGAATATGTCTATATAAGATATTAGAATGTCATTTTCAATTAAAAACCTTAAAAACAATTAATTTATGGATCTTTATATATATATATATATATATTTATTTATTTATTTTTTTCATTTTTATTTAATGTAAGACTTCAACTCACCTTGAACTCTTAACAAGGTTTATATCTATTATGAAAAAATAAAAATAATTCTAGATGACATAATATCATATCATTATAATAATTTTATTTTTGGGGTTAAATATTTTTTTATTGACAATGTATAAATATATATAAATATTAAAGTACTTGAGGTGTTCAACCCTTATAAAAAAGTTATGTGCTCGATTTTTATGATATAGATGTACATAAAGAGCCTATGTATATATAATCTAAACTTCTTGTTATATGTCATTCCATACATAAATTTGACATATATAACAAAATTCTAAATTAGTAAATATTATAGAACACATATAAGATATAATACTTAACAATTAATGTTAAACTAACTAGTGATTAAAGGCTGTCGTTACTTTAATCAATGTTAATGTCTCATTCCCCCATTACCCCTAGGTCTTTGTCACAACCATAGTTTCTTCTTGCTTCCCCGCCTTTGCAACTTCTCGTGGCCAATCTTTAGCTTGACCACATGGTTAATCATATACATTTTTGGAATCAGTTCCAATGTCCATGTTTATCACAATTCTTGTTGGTTATTCCCTACAACTTGGTTTGTTATGTGAATTCCTTCATATAGCCACGAGCCTTTGCACTGATTACTTCCTTTGTGTCTACTATTGTGTTGCTTGCAATGTTGAGAGTATAGTCCATAAAACTTGACAGACCCAAACAAGACAAGCTTTTTGGTGTTTATGATTTCCACAATCAATGAGGACCTTCTACCATGATGTTTCCAACTTATTGATATGTTTAGATTGATTTTAAGCTTTGGATAAGGCAAATATATCAGTAAGAGTATGTCATTGTTACATTGTTTAGTTTATGTTTATCCAAGACCATGCATTCAACTCTGCCATACAAAATATTTCTTCTGCATCTACCTTTTCTTGCTTAAAAATAATATCGTTCCTATGATTCTAGATGGCCTAAATAATTGCTATCCACATTCCTTTCCAAATTCTATTTTTTTCCATTTATTTCCATTACGGCCTTGTTTACTTGAGTGGATTTGAGAGAGAGAGTAATTGAGTGAATTTAAAGACAATTTTTGTTGTTGTTTATTTGAGTGAATTTGAATGTAAACGAGAGTGAATTTTGAAGTAAAGTTTGTGAGAATTAGTGTGTAGGATTTAATTTGTATGACAAATTAAAAAAAAATTACTTTCAAATCTACTCTCTCTTGTCTCCAAATCTATTCAAATAATCAACAAAAAAATTTATCTTCAAATCCTCTCAATTACTCTCCCTTAAATTCATTTAACCGAACAAGGCCTAAATGAAATTGCTGGAAATGGAGTTTATCTTGGTTATGATGTACAAAGACCTCTCCTACCCACCTATCACACAACTTCCACACTCTTTTGGTTATTTTACAACATAAAAATAAGTTAGATGTGTTCTCATCCTTTTGTTTACATAACTCACATAGATTACTACCTAGTTGCACTCCCATTTTTTCCAAATTCTCTTTTGTTGGGATGTTATCCATTAACACTCTCATTTCGAAGTATTGGGTATTTGGAAGAGCCTTCATACTCCAATATGAATTAAACATACTAGTGTTTTCCCTACTTAGGCTGTTTTGCAAAATGGTATAGGCTAATATGACCAAAAACATACCCTCTTCTACATTTTCCAAGCCCATCTTCTAAAAGACTTATCAGATATAACTTTCTTAAGTGCATGCTCTTGGTCTACTTCCCAAACCAATCTTCCTCTCCTCCATACTAGATTTCATTCCCATTTAGTCTCATTCTATTCCTCAAGCTCTTCTATTGTTTTGTTCTTACAATTTGAGATAACATATAACCTAGGAAACTTGTGGCTTAGTGGTATATCTCCTACCCATTTATCCTCCCTAAAATTTGATTTTATTCCTTTTTCTTATGATCCAACATACATTATTATCAAACCAATTATCTTTGTGTCATTCCCCATATATTGTGCACAAGTCGCTCCACCACTATGATTCTTCCTTCACTTTTATATTACTATTTAGGTTCCTCTATGATCCATACTTGGATTCTAATGCTTCCAACCACAATCCTTAATATCTGCCTTTAATGTCCATTTTCATTTTGCTACTAGGGTAGAGTTACACGTTTCAATATCTCTTATGCCAAGCACTCCTTCATTTTTTGGCTTACATAAAGTTTCCCATTTAATATAAGATATCTTCCTATCCTTTGATCCCTAACCTCATAGGAAGTTCCTTTACATTTTTGTCAACATTTTACAATCAATTTTTGGCATTTTGAAGAGGGATAAATAGAAGAGTGGTAAGGTAGAAATAATAAACTTTATTAGGCATACTTTACTAGAAAAAGATAGTAATCTGCCTTTTTATCTAGATAACATGTTATTGACTTTATCCAACACTTTCGGTCAAAATTGTTGCTTCCTTGGGTTTTCTTATAGGGATTCCTATGTATTTTTAAAAGGAGTTTTCATATAACTACAATTCATGGTCACGAAGAAAGTTTTCATTACTTCCTTCTCTATACCCAATCCTTCCGTCTTCGTCTTGTGGAAGTTGACCCTTAACCTTGACACCATTTCAAAGCATCTCAAGATAGTTTTTATGACTCTAATATTTTTCATGTTGGATTCACAAACAAATAGTGTGTCGTTGGTAAATTATAATAAGTTAACCAATATTCCTTTCTTACCCACTCTTACTCCTTTATATATTTGTGTGGCAACCGGGATCGCGACAAGACGACGAACAAAAAAATAAACGGATTTAAGAAAAAGATTTTAGGAGTCGCCACCATAATTTATTATGAAAAAACTATGGAAAAACCCCAAAATAAAAGCATGGTCTACGAAAATGAGATTTTTAGGTTCGGAAATCGGTTATTAGCACTCTAACGCGCCTGCCAAAGGCAGTACCTCTAAATAAATGTATAAAATTAACGTGGTTTTCCAAAATATTTAATTTTCCCCAAAAATAAAAGTAAAATAAAATAAAATAAACTATTATGAAACAAAAATATAAATATTTAATTTTCCCCAAAAATAAAAGTAAAATAAAATAAAATAAACTATTATGAAACAAAAATATTTTTTTTTTGTTTTATGAACCCGACAAGGATTGACCTTGTGCCTACGTATATATCCATTTATAATGGACAATCAGGAATCGCGTAGTTCTTTATCTAGAAAAAAGTTTGTGAGTTTGTTTAGAAAAAAATATGGATTGTTTGAGATTTTTGGAAAGTGAACCTGACAAGTATTGACCTTGCTCCTATATGATCGAGAATCAGGGATCACGTAGTTCTGGTTAAAAAAAGCGATTAATTTAACAAAAATTAACCTTTTTTGGTTTTAAAATATTTTGTATTTTTTTATATTTTAAGAATGGTGGGAAAAAGAAAGAAACCGGCCATAGGCCAATACGTACCCTTTATATTATTATTTTAAAAAAATTATTTGTATGTAGTAAAAACCTTTTAGAAAAAAGAGTTCAGAGCACAATAAAAAGAAAAGGAATGGTGCAGATGTGACATACCTTTTTATAGCTTTCGGTACTCCCTTACTTCTTTTTTGGTGATTGCGGTTGAACTCTTAGGTGTGAGAACCTATTTTTTCTCTATACTCTCTTTCTCTTTTTCTATTGTTTCTGCAAGTCTATCTTCCCTCTTTTTTTTTTTCATCATTCCTCTTTTCTTTCACAAGGTGCCTATTTATATACACACATGTAATATTATGACAATCTTGTCTTAATTGAGAATTAATTGACAATGGACAAAATAGGGAAAGAAAAAATAAATAAATCAAATAATACTCAAGACATTGATTATAATTATTGGCAGAAAATTTGTCCATTATATTATTTTTAATTATTGCTTATAATTATTTTCATAATATTCATTCAAATTATTACCATATTAAACTAATATTTCAAAAATATTCTAAAGTGGTATGTCCTGCATTAAGAAAGAATATTTTATCATTTTTCTTTTTCTTTTTTTCTTTGCCCACCATTAATTATTATTCTCTTATTCTTTAATTTTAATTATTTATCTTCCCGGAGGTGTTGACAATTTGTTTCTTTGTTGCCTGTCTTATCAACCCTGCCAACCCCTCTACTACTGTTAAGAATAAAATGATGCCATTAGATCTTCTACTACTATTAAGAATAGAAATAGTGCCATTAGATCTTCTTTGGTCAAGCCTCGTTGGAATTCCTTAGTTGGGCCATCGTTTACCAATATCGATACTATAGATGATTACATGCATGTTTTGATCCATCCAACCCATTTCACATAAAAATCTTAGTCTAACCATAATGTAATATATAAATTCCCAACTCACTAAATCATAAGCTTTTCCATAATCCATTTTTACTATTATCGCCTTTTTCTTTTTCCTCCTAATCTCTTCCACTACTTCATTGGCAACGATGATGTTGTCTAACATTCCTCTCCCTTCAGTAAAAGCTGATTGAAAGTAATATATAATTTTTGGTAGCACTTCTTTCATTTTGTTTACCAACACGTTAGAGATTATCTTATGGACATACCCAACTAAAGATATTCAAGTGTGTCCTTGTTGTGCACTGACTCATAAAATCTATTAAACCTTAATTTAACATTCGTCCTCTGTTTATGAAAGGCTCAGAAGCTTTAACCGTATTTAGAAATACGGTTAAGGTTTCGTTAACTTTCGAAAGCCGGTTAAGGCTTCCACATATGTTAAATTACAGCGAGATCTTAACCGGTTTTTGAAAGTCAGCAAAACCTTAACCGTATTTCAAAAGTAAAACTAACTTTTACTAAAGCCTGATGTTGTATTCCAATCATTTAGGGATCTAAACGGTTTGGGTTGCCAATCAATTGATGTCTCCTACCGTGGCACCATGATCAGACACTTGTCTGGTCTTAACATATTGTTCACAATCCAACCACGGCTCCAACCATTCTAAGGATACTAGGACTTTGTCAATTTTACTCTTTTCTGTACCGAGACGTCTATACCATGTGTACTTCCCTCTTATCAACAGTAATTCAAAAAAACTCAATTTTTTCGATAAATTCGTTAAAACCCCTCATTTCCCTTTTATCACTTTCCCTTGAATTTAAACCCTTCATCTCATTTGTTTTTCTAATAAGGTTAAAATCTCTCCCTATGCACCATTGCTTACAGATCTCTGCAAATTTTACTGTTACTATTTCTTCCCACATAACAAATTTTTCATTGAAATCACAAGACGAGTACACATTCATGACTATGAATGACACTTGAGTTTGTGTGTTACTCTTACATTATTTTCTTACGATAGCTCTGGCCTGTGATGTGTGTTTCACAGGTAAAACTATCTTTGTGCCACATAGTCAAAATCTCCCTTGAAGTGTTCTATGCCCGTCTGTGAACCAAATTAACCTTATTGTCTCCCGATAGGTTGTAACAAAATTCTTTATTCAAGACCTTTAATTTTATTTCTTGTAAAAGTAACATGCCTGCCCTCTTAATGTATCTCCGTTTTATCCCAGCCTGATGTTTAAGTTGATGATTTTCATTGATTGCTTATTCCAGCCTCTCCATTGGTGCCCTTACTTTGATTCTTGCATATTCCAGCCTCTCCCATTATAGCGTTGCTTCATCCATGGACACCAATGATCCTATCAGGGCCATCACCTTACCGAAACAATGTTCATTCCATACTAACCTGTTTTCTTCAATTAGCCTGCTTATATCTCCGTCTTCTTCCCCTGTCAACAACACCATGTTATCTTCCAAGTATCTTACTCTAACGCATCCTAGTCAGTCCTTCGTTCATCATTTCCTCTTCCAGGCTTCCAGCTTAGTGCAATCTTCCAATCTTCCTATGAAACTGTCTTTCAACCACTTTGTATTTGTCTCCTTATACAATTATGTTTCTTCCTGTATTTGTTTAGTTTAGAGTAAAATGTTTTCACAACATTTAATGAGAAATATATGTAATTAAAATAACATATTTTTATTTTCTTAACAAATTCAAAAATAATAATGTGTAATTTTTTCTTTATTGCACATAAAAGTTAATGACTATTAAATAAATTTATCATAAAATTACTGTCTATAATATACTAAAATAAAAAATAAATCATACGTTTCCTTTATGTAAACTTCTAAAACTAATATAACAACACTAATATAAAATATTTTTATTATTTTATTTAGTTTGATTAATTAATGATATTTAAATAGTTGAATCAAACGCAGCCGTTTTCTTTCTTTTTAGCTTTTACAAATAAAAGGCAATTAGTTTATGTCTTCTATATAAACTATTTTATTTTAAAATTATTCTTGCATCGAGTTGGTTCATAAAACCTCAGCAACAATGGCGCTTATAACCCTATCTACTTTCCTTTCACCTCTTTCTGTTCCCAAATCCAAATTCCCAAAACATTTACTCACCACCAAGCCTAGCCTCATTCTCTGCGAATTCTCGCGCTCTCAGAAATCTCGTTTGCCCGGCGACTAGTCGTACGAAGCTGCCAAGCTCATTCTCAAAGAAAATAAGAAGAGGAAAAAGAAGAAAGATAACGTTGGAAAAGCTTCTCGTAACGTCGCTTTCTGCTACGGCTGTGGCGCCCCGTTGCACACTTCCGATGCCGTCGCCCCTGGATACGTTGATCCTGAAACCTATGAATTGGTATTGCTTCAATCTATTTCAATTTTGCAAGTGTCATTATGCATCGACACACTGGCTGTCGCTGAACTCCGGTGCGCTGATTGCGTCTTTGTGTTGCAGAAGAAGAAACACCACCAGCTTAGAACTGTTATGTGTAGACGGTGCCAGCTTTTGTCGCACGGCGAGATGGTAATTGCCGTTGTAGGACATGGAGATACCCTGACGGTAAATTATTCGCTACCCCTGAAGAGTTTGGAGAGAAGTTGGCTCACTTGCATTACGAGAAAGCTCTTATTGTCAAACTGGTAAACAAGTTGTTTAATTCGATAGACTGAATAATGACCATAAGAAGCTAAAATTGATTAGACATAGGATTCCGTTGTGTGATGCTTTGCAATTGTATTTACCTTAGGTATTTTATAATTTATGTTCTGAGGAAGCATTAGTTTAATTAATGGATGGATTCTTAATGAAATTTACATTTAGTTTATTTTTAGAAAAAGAGAAGCTCGTAGCATAAAGCTGGAGAAAATTTTAAACTTAAGTATGAACATTGTTGGATAAACTTAAATTTATGGGGTTTATTAGTAATTCTATTTTATTTGTCAGTTGTAGCGGGGTCTGTTGTAACCGGATTTGTTTTCTGGTTTTATTATGTAGTACTCATTTGAGTCTGTTTTTAATTTGTTAAGCTCGGTCGGTCAGTAGCAGTTGTTTATTTTGTTGCGGATGTTATCTTTTGTAAATGGCCCAAACCCACCTATTTAAACATATGGCTATTTAAAAATATTGTCCGAGAGCTAGTTTTTAGCAACTAGACTGCGGATGGTTGATAAACACTGCTTTGTACCTGTATGTTTAATCAATTGTACCTTCTAACTTGACATTGGATGCCGAGAGTATCTGATAAATAATCAAGGTTATGCAAACAAATTGATGGTATACGTTAAAATATGGTTTAATACCTATTTTGGTCCCTCTTTTGGGAGGTTTTGTTCAAAGTGGTCCCTCATTTCCCAAAAAGTTCACTAAAGTCCTAAATTTTGCAAAAACTGTTCAATGTGGTCCTTTTTGGCTACGGCGTTAAGTTTCTTAACGGCACATGTGCCACGTCATCACCGTCTTCTTCAACAGAAACCCTAATTCCCACCAAACCCTAGCCGCCACACCAAATCCGCCGGTGGCCACCAAAACCCAAAGCCGTCGTCGCTGCCAAATCCAGAACCAGATCGCGATGCACACTCATCTCCACGCATCAATCTTTCCGTCAACCGCTACCTTGTACCTGGACGCCAGCCACCACGCGCAAATCGTCGCCCTACCATGCCGCCGGCCACCATTGCGCAACAAGCGCTCAATCTCGCAACACCTCCATGGTCGGAAGTTGAGCGTCTTTCAGAATCGCGACGCACTTCCAAGGATTTCGAAACCTGCACACAGAAACCCAGGAACAAAACACAAGGGCGACTCATCTGCAACCTTCACCCGTGAAGCAAAAACGCGAGTTCGTCCAGTTTCGAACCTCCGTTCACCTTCGTCCTCCTCGCGCACAACGCTCATCACCATCCTCGCGCGACCTTCTCATGGCTGCCAACCAGAGAACGCATTCACAATCTGCAAATGAGAAAGCACAGAATCCAGAAAATCACCATGTGCAACGCCATCGAAGAATCAAACCAAATTCGTCTTCCACCACCGCGCAAATCTGGTGTGGCGGCTAGGGTTTGGTGGGAATTAGGGTTTCTGCTGGAGAAGATGTTGATGACGTGGCAGAGGGGACTGAGGTGGTAGCACCGGATTGGCAGAGGGGACTGACGTAGTCACTTAATAGCCACCTGGCACATGTGCCGTTAAGAAACTTAACGCCGTAACCAAAAAGGACCACATTGAACAGTTTTTACGAAATTTAGCACTTTAGTGAACTTTTTGGGAAAGGAGGGACCACTTTAAACAAAACCTCCCAAAAGAGGGACCAAAATAGGTATTAAACCTTAAAATATCTTATGTCTCATTTTATCCAACAGAAGAACTTGTCTCATAAGATATTTCACTCATCACAGAAGATTTCATTTGTTCTGTTATGGTTCAAGTGTTTTTTGTTTACATAAAATTTATGAAGCTTCTTTATCTAACTTGTCCAAGTAACTATTTCTAGGTTGATATTGTTGACTTCAATGGCAGTTTTTTGTCTCGTGTGCGAGATCTTGCTGGTTCTAACCCAATTATACTGGTGGTGACTAAGGTAATGATATGCATGCAGCTTAATGTTGTTTTAATAAGAATTTTCTTTAGCAAATGTATGATGAGGTTTAAATTTAAGAGATATTGTTTTCACGTTCAATATAATTTTCTTTATAGGTTGATCTCCTTCCAAGAGATACTGATCTTAATTGTGTAGGGGATTGGGTTGTAGAGGCTACCATGAGAAAGAAGCTGAAGTAGGTATCTTCTATGTAATAAATTAATTATTTACTTAAAGTATTTGTAATTAATTATTTTCTTAAAGTATTTTCTAATTGGTGTAATTGTGTTCCATCGTATCGGAGTTCAGAATGACAACGCTGAACTGCATACTTTTTGATGTTAAGCGTTACTTTAAAATACAATTAATATAATTTTCTTTAATTGTGTGTAACTAAAGAAAACTTTATGGCATAAGTTGAAAAATAACTCATCAAATTTCAACTGTTGATATTCGTTACAGTGTTCTCAGCCCCAGCCCAGCCCAGCCCAGTCCCAGCTCCAACCCCAGCCTAGCTTAGTCCCAGCCCAGTCCCAGACCAGTCCCAGCCCCAAACCAGCCCCAACCCAGTCTCAGCCCAGCCCCACCCCAGCCCCAGCCCCAGTCCCAGTCCCAGCCCCAGACCAGTCCCAGTCCCAGACCAGTCCCAGCCCAGTCCCAGCCCAGCCCCAGCCCCAGACCAGTCCCAGCCCCAGCCCAGCCCCAACCCAGTCTCAGCCCAGCCCCACCCCAGTCCCAGCCCCAGACCAGTCCCAGCCCACAGACCAGTCCCAGCCCAGTCCCAGCCCCAGCCCAGTCCCAGCCCAGCCCCCGCCCCAGACCAGTCCCAGCCCAGTCCCAGCCCAGCCCCAGCCCCAGACCCAGACCAGTCCCAGCCCCAGCCCAGCCCCAACCCAGTCTCAGCCCAGCCCCACCCCAGCCCCAGTCCCAGCCCCAGACCAGTCCCAGCCCAGTCCCAGCCCCAGCCCAGTCCCAGCCCAGCCCCCGCCCCAGACCAGTCCCAGCCCAGTCCCAGCCCAGCCCCAGCCCCAGACCCAGACCAGTCCCAGCCCCAGCCCAGCCCCAACCCAGTCTCAGCCCAGCCCCACCCCAGCCCCAGTCCCAGCCCCAGACCAGTCCCAGCCCAGTCCCAGCCCCAGCCCAGCCCCCGCCCCAGACCAGTCCCAGCCCAGCCCCAGCCCCAGACCCAGACCAGTCCCAGCCCCAGCCCAGCCCCAGCCCAGCCCCAACCCAGTCTCAGCCCAGCCCCACCCCAGTCCCAGCCCAGCCCCAACCCAGTCTCAGCCCAGCCCCACCCCAGCCCCAGTCCCAGCCCCAGACCAGTCCCAGCCCAGTCCCAGCCCCAGCCCAGCCCCCGCCCCAGACCAGTCCCAGCCCAGCCCCAGCCCCAGACCCAGACCAGTCCCAGCCCCAGCCCAGCCCCAGCCCAGCCCCAACCCAGTCTCAGCCCAGCCCCACCCCAGCCCCAGTCCCAGCCCCAGACCAGTCCCAGCCCAGTCCCAGCCCCAGCCCAGCCCCCGCCCCAGACCAGTCCCAGCCCAGCCCCAGCCCCAGACCCAGACCAGTCCCAGCCCCAGCCCAGCCCCAACCCAGTCTCAGCCCAGCCCCACCCCAGTCCCAGCCCCAGACCAGTCCCAGCCCAGCCCCAGTCCCAGTCCCAGCCCCAGACCAGTCCCAGCCCAGTCCCAGCCCAACCCCAGCCCCAGACCAGTCCCAGCCCAGTCCCAGCCCCAGACCAGTCCCAGCCCAGTCCCAGCCCAGCCCCAGCCCCAGACCAGTCCCAGCCCAGTCCCAGCCCAGCCCCCGCCCCAGACCAGTCCCAACCCAGTCTCAGCCCAGCCCCCGCCCCAGACCAGTCCCAGCCCAGCCCCAGCCCCAGACCCAGACCAGTCCCAGCCCCAGCCCAGCCCCAGCCCAGCCCCAACCCAGTCTCAGCCCAGCCCCACCCCAGCCCCAGTCCCAGCCCCAGACCAGTCCCAGCCCAGTCCCAGCCCCAGCCCAGCCCCCGCCCCAGACCAGTCCCAGCCCAGCCCCAGCCCCAGACCCAGACCAGTCCCAGCCCCAGCCCAGCCCCAACCCAGTCTCAGCCCAGCCCCACCCCAGTCCCAGCCCCAGACCAGTCCCAGCCCAGCCCCAGTCCCAGTCCCAGCCCCAGACCAGTCCCAGCCCAGTCCCAGCCCAACCCCAGCCCCAGACCAGTCCCAGCCCAGTCCCAGCCCCAGACCAGTCCCAGCCCAGTCCCAGCCCAGCCCCAGCCCCAGACCAGTCCCAGCCCAGTCCCAGCCCAGCCCCCGCCCCAGACCAGTCACAGCCCAGTCCCAGCCCAGCCCCAGACCAGTCCAGACCAGCCCCAGACCAGCCCCAGACCAGCCCCAGCCCCAGCCCAACCCCAGTCCCAGACCAGCCCCAGCCCCAATCGCAGCCCAGCCCCAGCCCAGTCCCAGTCCCAGCCCCAACCAGTCCTAGCCCAGCCCCAGCCTAGCCCCAGTCCCAGCCCCAAACCAGTCCCAGCCCAGCCCCAGCCCCAGCTGAGTTCGTCTGAGCCCAGCCCCAGTCCCGCCCATGCTCCCAAATTGTACTAGTACTGGGGATGGTAGCTATGATATATTCTAGATTTGTCAATTGATGTCTTTGGAGTGGCCATCGCGTGAATGGCCTCCATGCATTTTTGTCAACGTAAATGTTTCTAATAGATGCGATTTAAACTTAACTATGTAAGGCTAGAATGCAGATCCTTGAATTCACTTAGTGCTAACTGGTTTTCTTGCCTGATACTAAAGTAAAGAGTGAGCATCGGTATCACATAAATTTTTATAGACTTCCTTTGACCAAGTTGTTCTCATTCAGTCAAAGTATCTATCATATATGTATGATCGGGCTATGCCTTAAACTTCAATGTAAAGGATATATTACACACTCACACACACATATAGGATAGGATGAGTTTGCATGTTGCTGACATTTGACATACTATATTGGAAAACTGCCACCTTTTACATGTTTTTGGTCTTCATTGGACTGGACTGTTTTGTCCCTGTGTATTATATGGGTGCAATGTAGAAAGATTGAAGGAAGACACTCCTTGGACTGGGCCATGCATTTGTCATGACATTTTTATTGAAGGTGACATTTTCTCTGGCAATAGCAACTGCAACTGCAACTTCCTTCTTTCCTGCTGTTGACCCAGGAACTGTATGTCTCATTGTTGAGGGTTTATTTTTTACATGGTGGATGTTTGGCATTCACACTGGTCAAGTGCAACAATCCTTACAGAAGAAATATCACTTGAAGGTATATATATATCTTGAAAATATTTTTTCATTAGGACAAATGGTCGAGTTAAATATGGAGTGGTCTATATGCGATATCCCTCTACTAGTTATTAGATTTGCTTCAAGGCGGGTAACAATCATGTCCTTCAGTCAGGAGTTTATTCTGTTTGAAAACCTGCTTTTAATTTCTTTTTGAACAATATGGTGAGAAGGCAATTTTTATGGAAGTGGATGCATATTTTGAACTACACCATTGGAAAGGGACCTATATAGACCTGCTATCTCCAATATAATTAGCTAATCATGAAATCCTGAAAAACTTGTAGTTTTATCTTCTGTTTTCTTAATACTCCAATGCCAGACATGTATTCTCTTCCCTATCTGATGCAACTGGTAGAACTGCTCTACCTTGTTTTTCAATGGCGGCGTTTGTCATTCAGGACAGTGTATTTAGAAATTTTGCGTCATTTATGAGAACATGGCCATGCTAACGTGGGGTAAGAACCTCGACATTAGGCAAGCACCACAAGATCAAAAGCCTAATGGCTGTGATTGGCACAATGAAGGATTTCAGATGGTCAAAAATTCAGTTCATATAGCATTTGTTGTGTTTCTTAGAAACTCAATACTGACGCACACATGATTTAGTTAATTCTTTCCTGTGCTGATTAAAAAAAAGTTAATTCTTTCCTGTAGTTTTTCCTTTGATTTTTAATTTTACATGTTTTATGATTGCAGAATTTACCGTGTAATGCATGTTTTGTGCATTGCTGCTTGCAGTGGTGTGCCTTGTGTCAAGAACACAGGGAGATGAATGGAAGGCTCTCAGACAACATGTTTTCAGAAATGACCGTTGTAAACCCTCCTCCCATTCAAGAGCGATCATACTGATTTGGAGATACAGGCTGTATAAGGAAAGCATAACATTGTTAATATCACGAGGTTGGGATACCACGCATTCTTAATAGGGATTCTGTTTTTTTCTTTTGACCTTTTACTAGAGTTCTTTCTTGCTGCTTCATTGGATGATTCAATGTAGGTTTATCACATAAACACTACTTTTTTCGGCTTTATACAACCTAATTATACCGAATCCTTAGTTTTAAATTTCTTTTCCAGTTTCAACCATTACACATCACGCAACAACTGCAAGTGTCTTTCTTTCTTCTTCTTTTTCGGTTTATTTTTCGTATTTATTTATTTCAGTCAAGATGTTAAGTGCTGAATTATATTCTTAAAAAATCAGCTTCTAATTGATCATTCTGGTGAAGTACTAAATATCGCTTATGTGTTGGATTTATTTATGCACAGAAACTGGGACTTGGAGGTGCAGGATAAAATGATTGAAGTTACAGGGGTGAAACAGTCCGTGTTTCATAGTTATTTTAATTTTTAAGCAATGACTGATGTAATTTTTAGGGGGTCCAATTATAATCTTTTATTCAATAAGATTTATCATAAAATTAAAGTTAGAAGACATATCTATAAAATAAAAAATGAAACCTACAAAATTCATTGATTTTTCTTAATTTTTAATTTTAAATAAAGAAGACTGCAATAAATTACATCAGCTATGTATAATTTTTTGTCGTTATATTAAATTTTTTTTGCTTTCAAAAAAACATCACTCTAATCTAACTCTCTTTATACATTACATTAGCATTTTCCGTTTCCCACAATTGGAAAGAAAGAATCAATATTTTTATTTTCTTGAAACCTCACATACATCTTTTACATGAAAGAAAAATAAACATAAATTAAATTTAATATGACTTTTCAGTAGTTAGCATACACATATTTTAAGGCACAAAAACAATTCCTTTCAAAACACAAAGACCAAGTTTTATTTTAATTCGTGAATACTATTTAGGTTTAATCATTTCGGATGTCCCTATTTTTGTAGAGTCGTTTCAAATAGGTTCTCGTATTTATTTTTATCTCAATTTGGTCCTTGTTCTTGTAAAATTAAATCAATTGGAACCATGCCGTTAATTGGACTAAACGGCGTCAAAATTTTTTGGATCGTGACATGCTAATTGTGTAACTGTTAAACACATGGCAAAAAGAGATTGCATTACGTGTAATTTAAAAATAAAAAAAATTGGATTTTGTTAAATCCCTAAATTCAAAGATGAGAGCATGGCTACCTCTTGTCACCCTTGACAGAGATGAAAATCTCACGGGCACTGGAGTTGTTCTCAAACAAATCCAAGGCAAGAAAGTAGAACTGTTCATCAACACCTTGCAACTCATCCAACACCTTAATGCACTTGTTTATGGAGAACCTGTCCTGGTTCTTCAGAATTGCATTGGCCCTCATCTTTGAAGCAGCGACAATCTTCAGCATGGCATCCACAATGGCATCGCCGTTAGCCTTGCGGCTTCGCTTCCAGACGGCACAACAACCTAAAAATTACAGCCATACCTATCCTAGCTAATTCTTATCGCATAATACAATTAACCAATAATGGGAGAAACAATCACACCCAAAACTTAAAACCAGAGAAAACAAGGAACCCTGAAGCTAATTCTCACTAAGCGAACAAAGTTCAACTGGCACCATGTTGCAGCTTTGGGAATTAGGTTTTTTTTTTTTTTTTTTTTTTGAGAATTTTGGGGGTTTTGGAATCTGTTCATGAAGTTTTGGGTTTTCTAAGTTTTTTGCGATTAAAGTTGGTTCTTGTTTCTCATGGTGCGACTTGGGGCTTAACAATTAGGGTTGATTCTTGTCTTGTGATGTTGGGTGTGACCGTGGAAAGGGTTTCCAATTTCCAGTTCTCGCAAAGTTGGGATGCGAACGGTATCATAGTGGTTGTGATGGCAGCGACAACCTGTTTCGCGTGGTGGTTGGTAGCGGAGTTGCTCCATTTTGACCCTGATAGAGTCCTTGTGGGCTTGGTTTGGATTGGCAGAAGTTTGGTTTGTATTAGGCAGTACTGTTTGCTGCCGGGAGGATGCACGACCCCGAGACCTTCGTCGGTGTTTGACAGGGATATGTATCTCGAACAGGAAGCACGGGTTCGGGGAGAAGCGATACGCAAATGGCGGCGACATGTACGAGGGTTGGTGGCGATGCAACCTGCAGGAGGGGGGAGGGAAGGTAGGGAGGGAAGGTACACGTGGCGTAAAGGGAATGAATACATCGAGAAGGGGAAGAATGATGTACAGGAAATAAATTTAACTTACTTAAATGTTAAAATAAATAAATTTCACCTAATGTATGTCACGTGCTTAATAATTGCACAATCATCATGCCACGATCCAAAAAATTTAACGCCGTCTAGTCCAATTAACGGCAAGATTCCAATTGATTCAATTTTACAGGAATAAGGACCTAATTGAAATATAAAAATATGCAATGACCTATTTGAGACGAATATGCAGAAATAGAGACATCCAAAATGATTAAACCTACTATTTATCCATTTTGGAATCAAAATTAGTTTAAGATTTAGTAATAAAATCAATCCTATATACTATGTCTCAAGGATATTTAGGTAAGTAATACACAAATTTTCATTAAATATGTTTACTTTTATTATTTAAACTAGTTTTAATGATCTTCCTTCTCAAATACAACAATATAAAACTGTAAAATTGAGATTTAAAAAGATCTTCTATTTGTTTCTGACCCGCTCAAATGATATTTTTAATGTATAACATATAATCATATCATATAGACCAAATCACAATCAAACTAAAAATAGAATAAACTAATGTAATTATAATCATTCATAACAATTCTAAACTATAATTTCTTTTATTGGTAATGGTAGTTATTAGTATTTGTGTTAATAGAAAAGTTGAAGCCACAATCTATCTTGCCGTTTCTTCCAAACCCACCAAACTAATTTTGTATCTCCAAATTGTTATTCACGAGAGTTAAACCCACAACCTTTTCCACCCTCCCTTCTAATATTATGATAAATTCAATTCCCATCAATTCATCCATCAACAATTCATCCATCAAATAAATTCAACAATAATCAAATGTTTACATAAAACATGTCAATATTTTCACAAAGTATAACCATAATCCTTATGACCCACAAGACTTAGACATTTTACTATACTTCCATAAAACACGTGCATTTATTAAATTGAGATTTTGCACCTGTCATACCATCTTACACTCCCAAGGAGTCTGTTCTAACCAAACAAGATACTAGGAAAATTGTCCCTCAAGTATGAGAAGGTAAATTCCTTACACCAATGCAGTTTGATCCTATTTCATATCGAATTACCATATTGTAGGAACCTCTATTAACTCTTACAACTAGATATTTTTTTCTATATGAGATGGATACTAGCAGAGTTAGGATAATCTCATTGAATCAATACACCTTAAAATCAAACTCAGTATAACTCTTCCTCCTTGAAAGCCACTACACTATCATCACTCAACAAATTCATGCATCATATTTCTGTCTCAACAATTAATCATCACATATACAAAAATATAAAATCTAAAGCATATTAATACATGAAATTAAGTTATTAACACTTAACATTATCTTTTTCCCGCTTAACGAAAATAACATAGATGCTCCCTGGAGTTTAAGCTTCAGCTCACGCCCAACAGAAAGGACTTAGTGTTTAACGCCACACTCAACGCTCAACTATGGCTACTTGGCACCTAACGCCTTGACCGCTGAAGCTCTGGAATTAAAATTTTAAATTGTATCTAGCAATACCTAACTATAACTAATGCTCAATGCCACCTAACTAAAGTCTAATGCTCAAGACCACTAAATCTCTCTGTAATTTAAATTGCAAATAATATCCAATAGTCTTCTACTAGCACCCAACAATTTTGAGATTCTTCTCACTGTCATATTAGATTTCCAAGTTTCAAGAATGTTCATCAAATTGATTTGTTGACCTACTTGAGTTATTTTTACTCTTTTCAAGCATTAAAATGGATATATTTTGGCTTTAAACACTCTTAGAAGTGCCAATTAATCAATTTGATACTTATGTAACTCAAATTCAAACATTTCACAATTTAAGCTTTTCAAAAACTAACAAATCATTCTTTAGCCAAACATTAAAAGTTTATCATTCCAATCCAACAACTTCACAAAATGCATTCTACTTTAAACCACAAACAAAAATCTAATGATTATAATTTCTCTAGCTTCCCTTACCTTAACAATAGAGTTTACATTTATAATGGTTCCACAAAGCTCAATCCTCACAAGTAGTTTTAACTACACAAAGAAAGCTTAGACAAATAATTTGAACACACCCTCACCACAAAAGAGAAAAGATTCATGTGAAATTATCTAGACTCAACAAGTCAGTTTGTCTAGAGCTGTCAAAACAGGTAACCCGGCCCGATCCGACCCAGTCCACCACGGTTGGTCACTTAGTGAGCCAATCCACCTCGGCTCATTTATTAGCGAGCCAGAAAAACTTGAACCCGACCTGACCCACCACGGGTTGGTGGGTAAACGGGTTGACTCACTAGCTCATTTAATTACATTTTTTTAAATAAAAAAATATAAACTTTCTGTAATTTAAATTTAAACAAATTTCACTCCCAAAAAATTATGTTAAAGATAATTCAAAATAATAATAAAAAGTACAATATAATCCAAATTCAAAGATATAAAAAAAGAACCAGTACTCAACAACATTAACAGAAAATTAATAGTTTAATTTGTAACATAATTTTTCAAATTCAAAGATATCAAAAACAGCTTGTTCAAATAATGTATACTCGAATTGTTTAAATAAAATGAACAAACTCTGATACAAGCATTTTAGAACAGGAAAAAAAATCATTCCATGACTCCAAATCTCCCGCAACAAAAAACAAATTCGCAAACCCCTGTCATTATAGGGTTTTTGAAAAAAAAAAAAAGAGAACTGAGAAAACAAAAATGTGGAGAAAAGAGAAGAAAAAAGGAATGATGTTTTACCTGCTCCTTGAATCATTTTAGTGAAGTGAGAGTGAGAGCACCGTCAAATGAGAGCAAGTACCGAGAGAGTGATTTGTAAGAGTAGAATTTACTTTTTGGTATACACAGTGAGTGAGTGAAGAGAGTATTTTATTTTTTAGGGTTTCATAAATAAAATAATAAATTAAAAAAAATAAAATTAGGTAAGTGGGTTGGTGGGCCAACCTGGCTCACCACGGGTTCAACCCGCATGAGCCGGGTCTAAATGAGCCGGGTTGAAATCTGACCCGCATATAGGTGGGTTGTATTTTTCAAACCTAACCCAAACCCGTGACGGGTCGGGTTGGTCCGCGGGTTGTGACCCATTTTGACGGTTCTAAGTTCGTCCAAAATGGGACGTGAAAATTTCAACCCGTTAGTTATTTTTTTAAATTAAAAATTAAAATAATAACTTTTCTATATTATATTTTTTAATATATAAATTAAAATATTATATTCTAAATTAAAAATTAAAATAATAAATTTTCTATATTATATTTTTTAATATTATATTTTTTAATATAAAAATTAAAATAATAACTTTTCTATATGATAATATTATAATTTAAATCATTAACACTTACAAATTAAATTTCAATTAATAGTTATAATAGAATAATTTAATATATAAATGTAATAATTATTTTAATTTATCTAACTAAAACATTAACTAATTAATTAAAAGCATAGAAAATATTTTATACAATCAAATATGCTTTTAATAATAAACAATTGAAAATAAATTAAAAAAGTAAAAAATAAAGTGATAGCCCAGTTCGACACAATCTGTCAGCCCGTCTCGTGCGGGAAGAATTATCACTAGTGACCCATTTTTGTTTGATGGGTCAGGACAGTCTGACCTGTTTTTGACTAATTGGTTGTGTTGTCTTCCTTACCAAAAATGTTATGGTAAACTTCATTATTTAAAAAGATGAAGAGTGTAACGATGATCTTAGACCATTGATAGGAAATATTTAAAGAAACAAATTTAGAGAAATACAAGTTTTTTTTATAGAATAAACTCATCCTGATAAAAAAAATTATTTATAATTTGAATTGTTCATAATAAAATATTCTAGTAATATTTATAAAATCATATATACTATTAATCAATTTTCTAAATTCTTAGACGTTATATCATCTCCTTGACAAGAGTTATCATATTAAATTTTAATTTATTTCTCTTGGTTTCATTCTAAGTTTTAATGGTTGTACTTAATGGTTTCCTTATAATTAATGATTTTAAATTTTGAGTCACATAAACATATTCAAATAACACTTGTCATAAATATAACCTCTACCGTAGAATATGAAAGTGCTCAATTACATTCAAGTCCAATTGTCTTCTTTCAAAATTGTACTGTTTTTAACTTACTTTTTAGATATTTTGTTCTTAATATGTGTTGAAATAAAATACGTATTATCTTAATTTAATTTTCAATAACTTTAGACTCGTTAATTACAATATTAACTTTTGTGAAAAGAACACAATTAGAAAAAATAATGTATAAAATGAGTTAGAAAAATACAATTTCAAGGAAATAAAGTATAGTTTATAGTGTAAATTAAAAGAGAAACGAAATATTGAGTTGGGATTTTTTAAAAATTCGATATAAAATAGTCTTGCATTTTTTTAAGCACTACGCATTTTTATTATTAGTTTATGAAGTTACAATAATCAAGTAAACGCGTGTTAAAATTTGGATTAAGAAAAATAAAATCAATATATTTTTTTAATATTTCAATAGCTAATTAATTTTAATTTCATATAATTTTTAGTCATCCTTTTACTTT
The DNA here is from genome assembly GCA_036885675.1 of Vigna mungo. Lineage (NCBI taxonomy): Eukaryota > Viridiplantae > Streptophyta > Magnoliopsida > Fabales > Fabaceae > Vigna > Vigna mungo. Next base: position 63,031,575 of record CP144700.1, read on the forward strand.
CGAGTTTGAATAATAAGTTTAAAATTATGGTTTTTATTATCTATAAATAAATAAAAAATGAATTTACTTATTGGTTCAACTGAGAATTCATAATGATAATATCATAAAAAAAAAGGTTACCAAGTTGCATATCATGACCTTTAATAAAGAGATAAAATATTATATGTAATTAGAAAAATAATTTTTTTTTAAGAAAAAACAGAAATAGAAGAAAAGAGATAATTAAAAAAATCTCAATATGAAATGGTTGGAAGAGATTTATGCATCTTACTATAAAGACACATCTTACAACAAATACAAGTAGAAACCATCAAAATCTCTTTTTGAAAATAATTTAATCAAATTTGTATGTTTGGATATCGACGATTTTATTTTTTTTTATGCGAACCTTCTTCACAACTATTTTTATCAAATTTTCATTCAATAATTTAATTTAATATTTTATTATTATTTATAGAATGAATTTAATGAACAATAGAGGCTATCAAAATATATTTTTTCATTTTATATCTGGTCGGAAAGATTAAGTTTTTGTCTTTTTGGACCACAATGGGTAGCATCTCTTTGTATATCTATTTCTTTTTGGTCAAATTAAAAAGAAAATTATAAAAGTGACTTTGGGTTCAAAAAGTTTTAACATATAAGATGAAATTATCCACAGTCCACTTTCCACGTTCTGTAATTTGCATATTCAACACGTGTGCCTTTTTGGTTTCCTACACTCATTTTCTCACATACCACATAAAATATACATAATTCACAAATAATCAAGTCTGTTTTTACATATTAACATTTACTCAAAATATTATTTCTTTCATATTATTATTAGGTTACTGTTTCAGATGAAGTTTTTAGATGAAAATAAATTTTTAATGTAAACAATTCATATGAACTTTTAATATAATAAACTAAAACAAATATTCTTTTTATTTATATTTAGACTAACAATATTAAAGAATTTCGACTTTAAATATAGGTTTAATAGGTTCGGAGGTCCCTATATTTTGGGGTTTGTTTCAATTGGGTCCTCCAATTTTGGAAGTGATCAATTAGGTCCCTAATTTTGTCAATTTGAATCAATAAAAACCTTTCTGTTAAATGCAGTTAACGTCGTGAAGATTTTGAACATGTGACACGTTGACGCTTCCAGGTGGCACCATTTCAAGTGTATAGGTGGATTATAAAAGGGTGAAATCTCTTGCAGTTAACGCCGTGAAGTCTTTTAACATGTGGCACGCTGACGCTTCCAGGTGACACCGTTTCAAGTGCATAGGTGGATTCTAAAAGGGTAAAATCTCTAAATTAAAAGGTGTATTTGAAGGTGAAAAGTCTTTGAACATGTGGCACGCTGACACTTCCAGGTGACACCGTTTCAAGTGCATAGGTGGATTCTAAAAGGATAAAATCCCTAAATTAAAAGGTGTATTTGAAGGTGAAATCCCTAAATTAAAAGAGATTTCACCCTTTTATAATCCACCTATACACTTGAAATGGTGACACCTGGAAGCGTCAACGTGCTTTGAACATGTGGCACGCTGACACTTCCAGGTGACACCGTTTCAAGTGCATAGGTGGATTCTAAAAGGATAAAATCCCTAAATTAAAAGGTGTATTTGAAGGTGAAATCCCTAAATTAAAAGAGATTTCACCCTTTTATAATCCACCTGTACATTTGAAATGGTGACACCTGGAACCGTCAACGTGCCACATGTTCAAAATCTTCACGGTGTTAACTGCAAGAGATTTCACCCTTTTATAATCTACCTATACACTTGAAATGGTGACACCTGGAAGCGTCAACGTGCCACATGTTCAAAATCTTCACGGCTTTAACTGCATTTAACGGAAAGATTTTTATTGATTCAAATTCACAAAATTAGGGACCTAATTGATCACTTCCAAAATTGGAGGACCCAATTGAAACAAACCCCCAAATATAGGGACCTCTAAACCTATTAAACCTTAAATATAATATGTTTTTGTATATAAAGTATAAATATGCAACTATTAATTTCAACATTTTATTAAACCAAACTTAATAAAACAACGTCAAATTTTTATAGATATATTAGTTATTAAATCATTATTCATTGTCATAACACAATATAATTTCACAACATCATGTTTAGAAAACATCCAATAAAATAAACTTCTAAAGGAGAAATTACTCTTTTCTTCACTTTGAAAAAGTAAAACTTCAATAAAAGTATTGTTTTTGTTAAAAGTAAGGTATAAATTAAAGAAATTAAACTTAAAATATTAAAATGAATTTAAACGAAAAAAACATGAAAGTTAAATGTAGAAAAATAAATAGAAAATGAATGAAAGAAAATTATCAGCAAGGAAGTAAAAAAATATGCAAATTAAATGTGTTATCAGTTACTAAATTCCTGAAATATAACCTTATTTGATGAGTGTCATTCCATTCACTTGTTACGTTATCTGGAATAATGAGTATTAGTTTATGACTTCTTAGAATATAAATTAAAAATTAATAATTAATGAGCAGCTAAACTTTTTCATAAAATAAAATAATTCTCAATTTTCTTTAGAAAAAAAAACGTATTGGAAGGATTGGTCATTAAAAAAACATAAATTGATATATTTGATCTTTTCTTTGTAAAATATTTTAGATTTTCTTTTCCGAAGAAGAATGAAGAGAAAGAAATCGTGTTTAGAGATAAGAACATGATCCAAATTATTAACATAATCTCCATTTTCTTACACTCTTTTTCCCATTTGAAAGCCATATTTAAAGACTCTTTTTCATACATTAAAGAAGCAATGACTCTTATATTCTACGATTGAAAGTGATTTTCTTGATATAACATTTAAGATTTATCGCACTCAACTTGCTAAGAAGTGAATTAATTATTGGAGTGAGTGGATAAAGTAGAGAATTAAGAAAAAAAGAACAATGAAGAATGAAATATTTAATTTTCTATTTAAATTTTTTCCAAATAATTTTTTATTTATTCTCCATTTATTTAAAAAACCCTTTCTTTCAATTCTATAAAAGACGGTTCTTTGCAAAAAGATTGTAAGATGTCCTTTTATAATTATTATGATATTTACTATTTTAAATTAAATTATTTATCTTTTGTTTCACTGTATATTTATATATTAACATCAAATTTTTTTATACATAAAGAAAGAACCTAATTTATCATTTTTATTTTGAAATCAGTCTATAAAACGTCAAAAACATCTGGATTTCACGTCGTGTAGATTATCAACGGCTTGAGGAATAATTTTAAATCATTTTAATCAATTGCATTGAACTGTGTCGACAAAAATATATTTTCAATCATTTTTTCTTTTTGGTTCTTTTACTTCAATCTTTAAAGTATATGTAATAGATCAAATTTTTTTTGTTGGGTAAATTTTGTGCATGACTATTGATTAATATCGACGGACAGATGCTTCTTATAGTTTATTACAATTCATCACGTTGATTTTGGGTTAGTAGTTAACAAAACGAAGACATCAAAGTAAACTTTAAAAAAATCAATTAAGATACCAAATTAAAATTAAAAAAAAAAGTTAAAACAAATGCATTTTTTCTAAGAAATATCGCAAAACGACGTATGTAATAATTAATACAACTTGATAGTGTTATGAAGTGGAGTTTACATTCCACTTATATATTATAAATTAGTCTTATCTTTAGTCGATGCAGATGTAGAATTTCTAACTAATAATTGTATTTTTCCATTGGTTTGTTGAAAATCGTCATTCAATGATTGATATGATAAATTCTTAGTTGGAAGTGAGTTTATTTTTAGATTATGGAGTTGTTACACTAATTCTTGTAGCCATAAAGGTATATAAAGAAAAAACATATACCATAAATCATAATTATATAAAGCAGAATTGTTGATTTTTAATTAATTTGAAAAGGAAAGTGCAAAAACTTTACCTTAAACAATAGGTTAGTGGACTTAGTTTGTGGAGAGAAGTGGTTAGTTGAGTTGAAAGAAATAGTTTTAAAATGAGGATGTTGATTGTAGTTGCTATGATGCTCAATTTTTATGTATTTGATGTTAACGGGAAACAAGGCTACTTAATAATTGGACTTGCACGTAGTTTTGCTTCGGTTTTTAATTGTTTAGAGATAGATAGTAGGACCAGGAAAATAACGAATATAAGAGCCTACAAAAACAGTTCACACCTGTCATTTGTTTACTTTCGGTCTCGTACGAAAATCTTAAATTGATCATCCTGTTTTGTTTTGTTTTTTTTTTTTTTTAATTTTAATTAGGATTCTAGTTTTGAAAATGTGATATAGTTTAAATATGCATCACGAATCAGTTTGGAGGTTTTTCTATTTTAATTTTAATTTTAAATTATCATATATTAGTTAATGTCATGTTACATGACAATACTAATGTAATAATGTAATATTGATAGTTACCATGTCATGTATTACTATCAATGTTAAGTATTATTGTTTTAATCTTAATTTATTCTATGTTTTTGTTATTTTAATTTAATTTAGTCTCATTTTATTTTTAAATTGAATAATTTTGTCCATCTTCAAATTGAGTTCAAATTTAATTTTCTATATAAAGTTAGACTGATTTTTTTATTAAAATTGATATTTTATTAAATATTTGTAATAAAATTAAGTTTATTTTTATTTATATTTTTTATTGAACTTTATTCAGATTTTGTTTTAAAATTTTTAATTTGTTTGTCTTAAATTGTTTTAAAATTTTATCTTTGAATTTATAAAATTTTTATTTTTAAACCAACTCTAATATTTGTATATGAATTGAATCTTACATATTTTAAAAGTATACAATTATTTGAAATATAAGTTAAAATAAAATAAAAAAGCATGATGAAATAAAATATCAATAGAATAAATTTAAATAAAGTTTAATGTAAAGTATAAATATCTTTTACAAGTTCAATGTAAAATTTAATGTAAAATATAAACTAAAATAAATTTAATCTTTGTTAAAAATATTTAATAAAAATCTCAATTTTATAAAAGTATTAGTATAATATTTATATAAATATTAAATTTGGTATCGATTTAGAGAATGATGAAATTGTTTAAATTTTAAAAAAATGGGTTGAATTGAATTAAAATAACAAATATGTAATTAAATCGAGATTAAAATAATGACATTGAAGTGACACTTAACAATGATAGTGACACATGGCACCGTGAATGCCACATCGTACTCTCACTGTCATGTGACAATTTAAAAATAAATTAAAAATTAAAAAATATAAAAAATAAATAAAAAAGAAAGAAAATGACACATTTTCAAAAATAGAAACTTAATTGAGATAAACAATAAAGAGACCAATTTGAAATTTTCAAATGAGAATGAGGAGATAATTAAACCTATTTTATATCAGTAAGTGAGTATAAGTCCAACTTATTCTTAAGAAATCAATTTGTTTGGTGAAAATTATTTTCATTTATATATTGTAAATTGATTTTATTTTATTTTTAGTTTATATGAGAGTTTTAACACACATTTCTTATGTTTAAGAATTAATACCGTGTACGAGACTAAATATTCATGAATGATCTAACAATGACCCAATAACATGTGACATGATAGATCTAACAAACTTCATTAAAATAAATTCTAGGTTAATGATTTAGTTATCTAATTTATTGGTTTGGTTTATTTTGACCAGTTGTTATTTATAGATTCAGTTTAGTTTTACAATTTTTTTAAAAGGTTTAATTTAGTGTTTTTCATGAAGTTGGCATTAATTTCGTGTTTATATATAATATAACAATTTATGATTTTTTTTTAATTTTTGTAATTTAGAAAAGAAAACATAATCTGTGACGTGTGAAGCTAACCCTCTTAACTAGTAGATTATTAAGCCTTAAACTAGAAATTAACATGATAGACATATGCATATGTTTGTTTGGTAGAAAAGGGTTATGAACTCAACTATGTTCCCAACTAACAAGTATCATTGAACATGTGCTCAATGTGCTTATTATATGTGGCTTTCTACTTTTTATTAGAACTTGAACGAATGGCCTATAATTAACAACTTAGTATTAAATCTAAAGTTTATGTTTCAAAGGTTTTCCACAATTGTCACATATGTATAAAGGTATGTACCATAATTCGCTTAAAGCGGGCGTGATATGAATAAAGGAACATATAAGGAATCCTAAGCTCCTGATATACAATGAAACATGTTTGTTTCTTTGATTGAGGGAGGAAAAAATCCATCTTTATCTTCATTTCAAATAAACCTATCTTCTCTATAAAACTGCTTCAAATTAAGGGTAATAACCTTATTATTAACTTTTAATTTAGTTTTATTTATTTAACTATGAACTAGAAGTTGTAATTCAAATTGAAAAAGAATATTTCAAGTACCTTGATTTTAAACACCAACATCTAACTAGTTGGAGTCGATTTTAGACTTAGGTTCCAAAATTAAAATTTGTATTTTTTAAATCCCTTGATGGAAAAACTAGATTAAAAAAATAAAATAAAAGGATCTCATTAAAAGTAAAAAATTGATAATTAATTTTTCATCACTAATTAATCATTGACCAAAATTAATAAATATTTCATATATACTTACAAAACTTAGATGTTAAACATATTTTAATTTTAATTAAGTATTTTTTTTTCTCTTCATTTACACTACTTTTACATTAATAGGGTTATTAACATCTATATATATATATATATATATATATATATATATATATATATATATATATATATATATATATATATATATATATATAAAATTTTAATTCTAAGTAAAACTATTTAAATATAAATCTTATAAAATCACGTAAAAATTATTTTTAAAACATAATCGAAATAAAATATTATAACAAATAAACTTAATCTTTTTTAAAAACATAAATTTATACAAGTTTTATAGCAAAAAATAAATTTTAAAAAATTAATCTTCTCAAATATTACAATTTTGGATAAAAATATAAATATATAAAATTAAATGCTAAACAATTTTAAAATAGTTAATACTTTTTCACTAATAATTTTATTTTAATCATTTTTTTTTCAAAATATTTAAAGTTTCATATGCTTTTCAGAAAAAAATATTATGTATATGAGTTAATATGTTTTTGGTGTGAGATATAGAGAGCAGTATCAGTGATACAATGTCATGCCTAGAGTACGTTTCATTTATCTATACTTCATGAAATATAAGGTATTTTTTTTTATCATGAGTTTGATGTACTTTTCCATGTTTTATATTTTTTAATTAATTTATTTTTTATTTTAATAAATTTTCCATGTGATAACAAATTATTAATATATTTTGGGATGTCTACTTAGTTAAGATGTCAATATGCGAAGTAATGTCTACCATGAATAAGGATGACAAAATGGGTCAATCCGTCTAATTTTGGTCCATCAAAAACTGGTCGGGTCAGACTCAAATGACTTGTCACTTAATAATGGATTGACTTTTATAATCCAACCTCCCGAGCATCCGGCCTACAGGACTGACTAGGCTATTAGACTGAAATATGTTTGTGTCAACCGGACCGGTTGCCATGCAGGTGTTGATGTTGGGCTGCTAAGCTGCATTTAAATAATTTATCACTTATTTAAATATAACATCCCTACTTACATTTGAATTTCTCATAATATATCAAAATATGTTCATACATTAAATAATTTCTGTTCACACGATTGTTCGATCATTACAATACTAAAATTTTAAAAATTAACAATCATCTCCATATTTAATGTTCATTATTTCCCTTTTCAGTATTATTAGATGCAACATTAGAAGAACATTTTTCCCCCACTCTTCCATCTTCATCAACATTATCATCTAAATCACAAAACCCATACTTCCAAATGGAAGTACAAATTATTCTTTCAAAGTTTTTTTATAATAAAAGACTTTTATACTTATTCAAAATATTTGAACCAATGCTCAAAGCATATTCAAAAGTAATTGTAATAATTGGAATACTTAATAAGTCTTTAGCCATGATTAATAAAAATGTAAAATGTTGACAATTACTTTTTCACCATTCAAAAACATTAATAATTAAGCTAACCTGTCAGGGCTGGACAAAAGCAAGCTCCTCACATTTAGTTTTTTTTAATGATGATTGGTTGTTTGGTTGGGTGAACTGAGCGAGGACGAGTTCATTACATTTGGTTTGTTTAATGATTCGAGCTGTCGGATTAATCAAGCTAGCCTGCTGGATTGTTAGACTGGCCAGCCAGACTACCAGACTAAGCATGATAGATTGTACCGAACTATCAAGTTGAAGAGGTGTCATTTTTCTAACCAAATTACCGGACTAACCCACTAAATTTGACCTTTATTGTCACCACTAACCTTTAGCTTATTTTGAAATAACTAATATACCTCTAGTCAAGTTTTGCAAATATCCTTTACAAATTTCTATTTGGTATCGAATTTTTCAAACTAAATTTTCTTATATGAAAGTTGGTTTGTTTTGTAAGCATGTTTTGAAGATTGTTTGTAGGTAATAAAATTATTCATAGATATCTTATCTCTTTGTTTTATTTTTCTCTTTTTATCATATTACATACTATATAAACTTATCATTTTGTTTTCTCTCTAAATATGTATTAAGTGTAGCGAATGAATTATTATTCATGGTGGGTAGCATTGATAGAAAAAGTAGCCAATCTGGCTATATATGGTTAGAATCTGTGCACAGATTTAAGCAATTTTGGGAATATCCGTTCCAAATGAAGAGAAATGGTCCTGTAAGAAGGGCATTGAAGCTTTTTCTGGTATAAAATTGTGTATTCGAGAAATTAATTAATTTTATAATAAATAATATTCTGACATACACAAATTTTTTTTATATTTTTTTAATATTATTTTATATATAAAAATATAAAAAATTATTTTTTTAATAATATTTTATTTTGTATAATGTATGTAAAATAAATGTAAATATAATTGATCTTATATTACTTTAATTCTATATATCTGCAACGAAAGCAACTAGACACTTATGACGTATCACCATCTGTTCGCTTTTGTTCTAAGTCCAAAAGCTACTTCACAAACGTGCCAAAAACACCCAATAGCAACCTAGTTTACACTCAGTGGCTGAATTTGCAAGAACTAAAGTAGCTACATCCTCTGTCTTTTTCCCTTTTTTTTTTCTAGCAGGATTTACGACCCAGCAGTGTCTTTGTGGGGACTTTTCATAAACTATTGGACCTAAAATCAATGAAGCTTTTGTTTTAATCCAAATTTTGATGATTCGACATCTAATTTAATGATTATGTCCGGTTGTTAAGTTATGCGAAATCACTTTATGTTTTTTTTTTGGATAAAAAAAAAAACTTAATGATTTTTAAGAAGGATTTTGTTTTCTCAAAATGTTGTCAGAATCACCTGTTATGTCGCAAATGCTTGTTAGAGAATCTAACCTACCATCTTTAATGATATTTTCCTTTTAATTGTATATTTGAAGACCAATTTCACACTACATTATTTCTTAGGCTATTTAAAGATTAAATTGTACAACTCTTTTAACTATATTATTATTGTTGTAGTGCATGGATGCACATTTTACTCGTTGAGTGACTAAATTGCCAACTTTTGTTCTTTCAAAAAAGTTGGTGCTGATTTACTCATTTAAAAAAAGTTGGTAGTTTATATACTAACTTTACTGACACGTTCTTGTCGAAGATAATAAAATTAAATATTTTTTACAAATTAAAATTAATCGAGGTATTAGCTAATTCGAATGATTATTTATTTATTTTTCTGGAAACTTATATATATATATATATATATATATATATATATTTATTAATTTATGAGAAACTTATATATAATTATCTTTGGGTTAAATATGATTTTGTCCCTATATTTTAGGACGATTTTGATTTTAGTTCATTTTCAAACTAAGGTACAATTTAGTCCTTTAACTTTAGAAAACTCTGGTTTTATTCCTTTTTACCAAATTTTTTTAACTTTATTTGCAGTTTCAAACACGTTTCATTATAGCATTTAGATTGTTTACACTGTTTGACACATTTTTGCTTCAATGCTAACTGAGAAACGTGTTTGAAACAACAAATAAAGTTAAAAAAATTTGGTAAAAAAGACTAAAACCAGAGTTTTCTAAAGTTGAAGGACTAAATTGTACCTTAATTTGAAAATGGACTAAAACCAAAATCGCCCCAAAGTATAGGACTAAAAACATATTTAACCCATTATCTTTCTTATAACTACTTGTTTAGATAAAAAATTTCAAAATTTTTAAGAAATTTAAATATAATGAATTTGAATTGTTTTTAACAAGGATGACATCAAACTTTTACGACGAAGTTCTTTAACCTATTTCATTTTATGTTGTTGTGGTTGTGTTTATTAGGATTAAAACTTTTATTGTTTTCTTATTGCATTTCATATTAAGATTAGTGTTAAGTTATTGTTGTGTATCTTAAAATTTACGATTTTACATTTTTGTAAAATTCACTAAAAATAACTAGAAAATGATTTTTGACTTAAATTATTTTGTGAAAACTTCTATTAGATTGTATTTGAATGTAGAGTGTTCAATTATGAGATATTGGTAATAAATTCAAAGTTACAAATATATTGTAGTGAAAAATTTCAAATGATTATAACTTTTGTTACATATATAAGATAAAGACGCTTCAAAAATAAAAGTTGTTCAAAATTGGGTGACAAAAATGCTAGCTAATTCTTGAAGGGGATTGGAATTATGGAATTTTCAAAAAATCTATCGTTTAAGGTGTTTTTTTTATTTTCTTAATATTTTTAACGTCTATTAAGGGACAACACACGTTAATTTGACATTTCTCAACATTAGATTTTTAATAAATGTTAAAATCCCAAAATAACAAATATATTTTATGTTAATAACATCACCTATACCTTATTAGTTAAGTCAACAAAATCTAAATCTTTTCATACTCAAGAATGTTTCAACTAAAAAAAGATAACGTAAATTAAGACAGAAAAAAAATAAGAAGAAATATAAGAGAAAATTGATGTTTGGTAAAGTATATAAAACTTTAAATTTTATCATTTTAAGAGAAATTTGAAATTCTATCATTTTAATCAATCAAATTACTTTTATAATTTATAATATTTTAAAAAACTAATTTTTTTAAATTTTCTATAAAAGTAATACTTTTTATTCAACCACATTATTGTCAAATTTATAACATTTATGTCGGCTTAATCAGTGCAATATCTTCTGGTCTTATGTCATGGTTCAAGAAATATACCAACAAGAATTGTTTTACAGGAAGTAATTTACTCACCCAATTAGGAAGTAATATTGTTTAACAAGACACACTTTGTAAGTTAGTGCAAGACCTAGGTCAATATATATAGTCATACTTAGAGTCAAGACAAACTTTTTCTGCTTTATGGATTTAATAAACTGTTTAGGAAAAGAAAAGTAGGTAGTGACTGAGTTTACATTCAAGTATGTGAAAAACATATGATTTTAAATTTACTATCACTGTATTTGGCAGATGTTCTGTCGTAAAAACAGTAAAATTTTCAGCTATGATCCTTGTATTTACAATTAAAATGTCTATATCTATATCTATGTATAATTATATCTATAAATAAGAAGTGATTGACGACCACTAACGATTAATTATCATTATGCAGATGTTTATAAAGAGAAAGTCTATCTGTTCTAAAAGTTAAAGTTGCACTAGTTCCATGGTTGATACTGTGATCAGTGACATAAACCGGATAAATTCATATAACTAAAAAAAATCATAAACTCAAAATAATTTGTTATAGGTAGTCTCGTAGATCAGTAATAATGTCTAATCTCTTGCAAGGAACTAAAGGGTCGTGTGCTGATTATTTCATAATGGAAACATTCTGATGTTATTTAAACAGGAGAAATACACTAATACCTATATAAACACCATTGAAGATATGTATCATTACATTTAGCAACGTGAATGCTCATGTATATTCATAACGGAATGATCACTCAAAATATTAGATAACATCTGAAAAAAAATATCGATTAAATGTTTAAAAGCTGTGATTGCTCATTTTATCAATGTTTAAAAACGGTAAATTCTTATATTATCATCACAAATATTAAGAAATAAATTTTAAATTTAACTTAATTTTGTAAAATTAACTTATAAAATAAGATTTAAACACGTTTATGTTTAGTCTATCGAGACTTTCATGCCAAAATCCTCTTATATGATGCAGCATGCAGTCTACTGGAATCCAAATTGTGCTTGTGTGTTGTGTGTTGTAACACACCATACCAGCCAGTTATACCAATTCCATTCCTACTGGTCATTTAAATATATATGATTATTTATATCTCATTGATGAGTTTTCTTTTTTTTTTTCGTGTGTACGTATGTCAAAAATATTCTCTTAACATAAAAGTGGATGACGAAATCCCAGCAGTGATATGTTTTATAGCCTCTCTGTTGATCTGTAAGAAGTGTAAATTACCCTTTAGAAAGTTGAGAAAAAAGTGTAGATTATCATTTGATTTGGGTAAGAAATTGAAAAGAGAACAAGAGTTAAAGAGCGTGAGTCCAAACTCAGTTCACTCTTGTCAATCCAATCCAGCCAAGAAAATTCAAAGAAAGTGACCACAGAACAGCTTTTGTTTTCCGTTCGTGCCCTTCTGAGAGACAACAAGAAATTGACGCTGAGGAATTACACGAGTTAAAAATGATGTCTGAAAACACACACACACAATTTCATTATGGATCCGATATTCTAACAACGCTATTTTGACAACACCACGTGTCACGTTGTTATTGGTTGCTTTTGAAATTAATTTTTTAATATGAAAAATTGAATTGGAGTGGTTTTCCGAAAGTGTCCCTGGTTATTTTTGAATTGAAATGTATGTACTCACCTGGTAATTGTTTACATCCTCCCAGTAAGCGATTACAAAACCTAATTGCATGTGGAAATTACACAGCACTTGAAATGAATCAACACTTCTACTCACGAACCCTGTAATTGCATCCATCTTGGCCCCTAACACCCACTTGGGAGCAGCGTCTACAAAAGCAGTAAGCACCCACCAAGATTCAGTACAGAATCCATGTACTCACCTGATAATCGTTTATATCCTCTCACTAAGCGATTACAAAACCTTCTTGGTTGTGGAAATTACACAGCACTTGAAATGAATCAACACTTGTACTCAGGGACCCTGTAATTGCATCCATCTTGGCGTTTGTCGTGGAGAGAGTGGGTTTCCTAGGCGCGAATCAATTAATTTCGACCATGTCCTTTTCCGCAAATGCCCTTCGCTTCAGCAATTTTCCTTTTTTAAAATACATTTCAAACAGCCAATCAGACGTTGCCATTTGTGGTTGTAAAAAAGTCAAATGGGGTTGTCAAAAGTAACATTTTCCTTTCATTATATCTCACGTTAAATCAATTACTTTACCAGTTTAACAGTATTACTTTTTATTTTACCTCATGAGATACTGTTATTGTTGGAAGCAAACAATCTTTAGTGCTACAGAAAAAAGTAATGAATTAGAGTTACTATAGATGGAAAGAAAAGTGGCACGTGACTGAAAAATGACAAAAAAAATATGAGACTAATTAAATTCTGTTGATACTGCAATCAAGGTGTAGCAGTAAGTAAGAAATCAAATGCATCAAGGTTTGGCAGTGTAATAGTAGAGAGAAAAAGTGGTCCCAAGATATGTAAAGAAGCTTATGATATTCACCACACAAGTCCCATAATAGAAAGACAAAAGCCAATGGCAGTGTGCGTGCTCCTCACTACTTTGAGCAATATCTTAATTGCCCATAAAAGGTGGAACTTGTGCACAAACATCTGTGTCATCAACTGTGAAGCATATCTTCATTCTCATCATCACCTCAATTTTGGACCCTAAATTAGGTCACAGATCGTAACAGAAAACACCATGAAAGGAAACAAGCCTTATCTAGTTGTGATCCTCATACAAGCCATCTACGCTGCTATGTTTCTGCTCTCAAAAGCAGCATTTGACCATGGCATGAACAATTTCATCTTTGTCTTCTATAGACAGATCGCAGCCACCATATTCCTCATCCCTTTCGCTTTCTTCTTTGAATGGTATGCACAACACAGCTTATCACATATGGATATATATATATATCTAACTACCCCAGTTCAATCTCTTTTTCTCAATTTTTTGTTATTGAAACCAGGAAAACTGCACCTCCTTTGTCATTCGTGGCCTTCTGCAAGATCTTTTTTCTTTCTTTTCTGGGGTATGTCCAAATATTCAATATTTCAATTGAATAATATTCACTCGATGCTATTATGGTTAGATCCTATGAAAGTTGAAGAGTACTGATACATATATAAAGCTAGCTAGGTTTAAGCTTTACGTTATATATTCAATTGAAATATGATTCACGTGATGTTCTTTTTTGAATTGATTAAAACTGTCGGTGATTATAAATTTCAGGATCACTGCCAGCTTGGACATATATGGTATTGCCCTTGTTTATACTTCTGCTACTTTGGCTGCTGCTATCACAAACTGTCTCCCAGCCATCACCTTTTTCTTAGCGTTACTGCTCAGGTAGAATATTACTCAAGGAGTTAGTTGTTTTCGGTGATTATGCTGTTGGTTTGGATTAACTATGGCTGAAAGGAATAACTATTGTCTTGTGTAGGATCTAGCTCATCATATAACACCATTTACTTTGTATTTCATTCAATTCAACTAAAGTTAGTTTTCTCACCAAGTTCAACCTTAAATCGGACTTTAAGTCTCTCAGAAAACCGAAATTTATCAAAATGGGTGAGTTTTTGCTGACAAAATCCTAAAAAACCTGATAGTATTCGATAACTGGTGGAGATTTTTCTGGTGATTAAGATTCACGGGTTCTTTATGATCAACACATTTGAAGCACCTAAAAGCACCTCTTATTTATTTTTTTCTCTTGTTCAGACAGTTAAAGCAGTAATAACCAAATTTGTAGTATGCAGGTGACTATATTTAACAGATCCAGAAGAGTATATCTTGTAATAACCAAAAACTAGCGATAAGAAAATTATAACCCTTAGCTAAAAGGAAGTATAATCGGAAGATTGATGATGATAGATGATAGATGATAGAGGAACCCCTCTTTATTTAAACACAACAACAGTCATTTATTTTTTTAAATCTTTCTTCTTGTCACATATCACACTTATTATATTTACATTTTCCCTTTCTTGTTGTTAAGTGTTCAATAGAGTTTGATATTTTCTAAACTTTTCCTATGCTGGAATAGAATTCCAATGAATTTGAATCATCTCTTTTAAATGTGTCAAAACAATGAGAAATAGGTGTGGATGGTGATTAAAATATTCTGGGTGAGAAAAACAGTTTAGAAAAAGCCAAGCATAGGGAGAACACATGTACTCTCTCTGACGAAAAATACCTGTATTGTCTACTAAAAAGAAAGAAGCCCAATGTTATGGTGAGGAGATTTTTTCCCTAGCAAAATGCATTATTATGTGGTCACTTATCGTGAAGGGACAGGTAGGGGTTAAAAATTACGCTTTCTTTAAGGTACCTTCATGTCGGATGACGAAAACTTCAAGGACAAACGACCCTTCAAACTGTACGACATTTTTCATTGAATGCATAGGCCTTTTTCCATTTCTGAAATAAGAAGTTTGGTGGTCTTATTTCTCTGAGAAAAACTTATGTTGTGCTTGGTAGGTCATATATCAAAGGAAGAAGGATGGATTCACAAAAAGTTAGTGTCATAAAAGAAAAAAAATAACAATTTTAAAGCAAGAAAATATACTTTTTTTTTAAACTTTATTTCTTATTATATTACCACTCATCATTTTCTTTCATTGGCATACTACAGTTTGTGACCTGTTCTGACAAGGTCTCAGGCATTTCCAACTGGAAAAGTGGAGTTGCACTTATTTTCATAGTTTAGCTTTTGGAATGTATTGCATGAAAGTGGGTAACTTTCAGATTGGACCAGTTAGTAGCAGCAACAAAACAAGGTCCATTTGTGGTCAGGTTTTGTAGCCACAATATCCTTTAATTAATGCATAGCTGTCCAATTATATATGTGCCTTTTTGTTTTGAAGGGAAACGACACTTTCACAAAAGAAAAAGTCTATGTTATACATGAGCACGTGCGTTTATACACATATCTATATCCATGCAATACGGGGTATACATGATAAAGTGGCTGAGCGTGAAACAAGAAAAAATGGTTGAATTTTGAGCTGGGAAAACTTTGTTAGGTGCTTCAGCTTTCACTAAACATCTCTCACATAAGAGTTTGGTTTGTTTCAGGATAGAAGTTTTGAAGGTAAAGAGTGCTTCTGGTATTGCTAAGTTGGCTGGAGTAGTGGCATGCTTAACTGGAGCAGCAATCCTTGCTTTCTATAAAGGTCCTCATTTGGAGCTTTTAAGCCATTTTAACCTTTTAGGGTACCATAAAAGCCAACAACACCTGGGTCATGTTGCATCTAGTTCATGGATAAAGGGTTGCTTCCTCATGCTCCTCTCCAGCACCTTTTGGGGAATGTGGCTTGTGCTACAGGTAAATTTTCTTCCCTCTCAATTAATAATATTCTTCTTATCATAATTATTCATAACATTCTTCAATATTCTTGTTGGTAATTGACCAGACTTTTGTCATTAAAGACTACCCTTCAAAGCTGCTCCTCACAACTCTTCAGTGTTTCTTAAGCTCCATTCAGTCTTTGGGCATTGCTTTGGCAGTAGAAAGAGACATTGAGCAATGGAAATTAGGGTGGAATGTCAGACTCCTTGCTGTTGTTTACTGTGTAATCCTCTAAATCTTCACAGAATTAAATTGATGACATTTCTCAACTGATGACTAATTTTGGAATTAACTTATTGTGGTAGGGAATTATGGTGACTGGTCTAACATATTACTTACAAGCTTGGGTTATAGAGAAGAAAGGACCAGTGTTTCTGGCCATGGCAACACCACTGTCTCTCATAATGACCATCTTCTCCTCCACATTTATCTTGGGCGAAATAATAACTTTGGGAAGGTTATTCATCAATCACCATCCTCATCCCAACTTTTACTTCTCTTTTCCTTTCTTATCTTTTTCACACATTCACCAAAATCATAGTTTCACACTCCAATAACGAAGAAATCGAAAAATAGGAAACAAACAGAAAAGTATGTGAGAAAAAAGGGAAAGAAAAAGCTAAATATTAAACAACTCCATCCATCAACTTTTACCTCAAGTGAACAATTAAAGAAACATAGATGAACTTCATACTATTCTTTTAAAATATATTCACTAAAAGAAGCAAAAGGTTATAGGTAGAAGAGAAGCTCTTCAATGTATAAAAGACATACTTAAGTATAGCTAGTATTCTTTTTTACAAGTGCGGAAACTTTAATTTTGCTTCTTCTTTAATTGCACTTTGTTAAGTAGCTATTAATTAATTAATTATGTGGTTGCTTTTGATGTTTGAGAAGCATTTTAGGCAGCATCGCTTTGGTTATTGGACTTTACTGTGTGCTGTGGGGAAAGAGCAGAGAGCAAATGCCAAAAGCTTCCTCGGATTTGGAGGAGGCATCATCGACTTAGAGTCATTCACAAATCACAAACTTCTATGACACGTGATATATATACTACTTACAGCAGCAACACTTTCTTCAGTAACCTTTTTCCAATACTTCTTTATGAGAATCATAAGCAGTGTTAGAGAAAGAAAAAAATGTGAGTGTTATCATATAAATTTGAGTAGTATATTGTTCGGTAGTATTAATTTGTGAGGAAAATGTATGGTTGTAAAGTCGTGTATTAACTGTATGTAGTTTGGAATAGTGCCTAATTCTGTTTATAATTAATACGTTTTTATTATAAAAGAGCTTGGAACATTATGATTTCCAAAGAACTTGTATGAGACAATTTTGGTGATCCTTTCCTACGTAGAAGATTCATGGAATTATTCTTATATTTGACTTTATCTGGATCTAATATATATGCTTAACTTTAAATAGACTTAATAATTCATATATAATTTTAAAACACCAAACTTGACTTTCACAATCTATTGAGGTTCTGAACAGTACCGGCAGGGTCTTTTGTTTTCTATAAATTTTAGAAATTGTTAGATATAAACAAAGTTTTACATAAAAAGAATAAGAGATGCACATAATTTATATACACATAAGATACCTTTATTAATAAGAGACCTTCTCGAGTGATATCAAAAGTAAATTTGTGAAAGTTTGACCCAAAACAAACAATATTTTATTAATGTAGAGACTTATGCGTGTGTTGAACCACCCTACATAAATTAATGCATTTTTTTATGCCAATTGCTAAATTTGAGATAATTATAAACAATCTACTACCATAAGATATTATACCTTCTTAGAAACTCTCTACTGTCATTAAAATACAACAAATAATATTATTTTATAGTATTTGGTAGAATCACAATGAAAAGCTATGACAAGAGATCATTTAATTAAATTGTCATTTTTACGAAAGAGATAGTTGGTTAAAGCATTATTATGTTAAACATGTCAACATGAAATACCAACTTGTTTTGACTTACTCATCGAAGCTCTTTTTCACAATGTTGTTACAAAATTATTGGCTAAGTTGAGTATACTTATCGGTGATTAATAAGTATTTTTTTTCTTTTACAATTATATTTTATTGCAAATATATATATATATATATATATATATATATATATATATATATATATTCTACATATGTTTAAGAAAGTTTTGAATCTTTATAAATAAAAGAAAAAGTATGAGAGAATTGTGTGTATTTATTAATAAATATTATGTGCATTTATATAGTTTTAAAGTCTCATAAGATTTGTTGTAAAAACTGATAATATTAAGATAATATCAAATAATATCAACAAATATAATTACTTACCATATATATGATAATTAAGAGAATAATAACAATTATATGATACTTTATATGATATACTAAATATTATGTAAACATAAGATATTAAGAGATCTCATGACATAATCAAAATATTAAGATTTGGTCACTTGATATTTACACCAATAAAGATATCTCAAAATATATTTCAACCATTTTAGATTAAATTTGAATTAATAGGCTAGTAACATAGCCAAATTTGATCGAATTAGGCCTAGACAGGGCATAGTCAAAAGCTAGTTGATTCAGCCCCAACCTAGAATCGACTGAACTTACTTAAGTCAGTCTCGATCGAAATTTGACCAAGTCGGTCCTAGTTGAAAATTGAATAAATTCGTTTGGAACAACTATGGTAAAACTTCTTGATTTAGTCCTGACAAAAAATTGACCAAATTTGACCAAGTTGACCAAAGTTGAAAATCGATTGAATTTGGCTAGGATGACTATTACCAAAACTTTATCGTGTTGGTCTCGATCGAAATTGACCGAATTCAACTGAGTCAGAATAGGTTGAAAATCAGTGAAATTTGATCGGGACGACCACGAATGGTTGAGACGGTCCCAATCAAAAATTGATTGAATTCGATCAAGTTAGCTTTAGCCAAAAATAAGTCAAATTCGCCTGATTAGGGCATGATCAAAACTCGGTCGTGTAATTCGCAACTAAATTTTGATTTATTCGACCTTTGTCGAAAATCGATGAGTCAACTCTGATAAAAAATTGTTAAATTCAGTTGAGTCGATCACGACCAAAATTTGGTCTGATCGAGTTAAACTTTAGAAAGTCTAAAACAAATAAAAGGTATACAACAAATTTGTTTTAAGTTAATGAGTAATTAACTGAATTATAACTTTAGAAATTCAGTTTTTTAAAACTAAATTATAAAATAATATAATTCAATTTTTATTGTAAATAATTTAATTTCTTATTTAATATAGTGCAAATAATAGTTCAGTGGAATTAATTTTCTCTACCTCTATCAAAAGATAATCAATTATACTTTTAATCTTTTTACAACCAATTTCATCTTTGCCATAATTGATTATGAATTTATTTTTTATTAATGGTTTCATTTTTTTATTATAATAAAATAAATCATTAATATAATATTATTAAAATAAAAATAAAAAATATTTTGTTCAGTCATGCCTTTTATCAAATATATTCATTTTTACCATATGTTATAGCGTATGTTATATTTGTTAGTAATATATTCTTTTAGTTCTGTGTGTTGATTTTGTGTAGTTGAAAATGCACTTTGATTTACATTTTTATAATTAACAATTGACGTTGAGAATTTAACCTCCAATTCAGTTTACTATCCTGCACGATTTAGTACAGAGTATTCCTCATTCTAATACCCAAGAGACAATATTTTACTATCCTTAATTACTCCTTAATTTGTATATTATTAAGTTTTGAAAATTAGATTTTCATGCAGATTCAGTCTTAATTAACTATCTAGATCACCATTTTTTAAATAATTCACCGAATTATATTTCTACAACCACAAAAAGCATTCTGAAAATGCTGGTAAATGACAAGCACGATTAAATCTCGGAATGTTTTGTCTATGCATACCATCATTAACACATAAAACAAAGTCTTTACAACTGTTTTTTCCTAATTATGATATTCAAAAAGTAGTATCTTTTTCCCAAAATCATATATACATAATACTAATATATTACTATTAATATTATTCTTAATGATCACGCAAAGGCTACAATTAAGAAAAAGCTAATAAACTTGTCAATTTAATAATTTCAATCCCATAATATATATTCCTTCTCATTTTTCAATCATTGCTTGTTGTACTTCATACATTACCTCCTCCTCCTTCAAGTGACATTTTTTTTTTCTCAATATTTTCATATATATTATTATTTTCTCTATTTACATAATTTTTGCTAACTATGTATATCTTTCAACACATCATAATTAAAATCATTTATTATAATTAGGAAATTAATTTGTAGATTGATTTAAATATAGACTTATATACAGTGTATAAGGTAATATACTAAATCCTTAGATTTATAAACCAAAAATAACTAGTTTGTTCAGCTTGATTCATGTAACATTTGTACACTACTTCTAGTATTGCACAAAGTTCCACGGATTCCCACTTGCAGATCACAACAAAATTACAATTTACAATGTTGAACTTGACCTGTCGATACAGATAAGAAATGATAGAATAGAAAAAACAAAAAGAGTGGATTGACAAGAACAAAAATTGGTTCTTCAAACTATATATATGAAAAAAAAAAACACAATGAAAATGTAGTTGGAAAATCTCACACAATGATTCGGTTGGGATGAAACAAAGAACAACCTTAAACTCTGCAATGCTTCTAGTTGTTGATGATTCTCATTCAGATTTCAGGTTTCAGAGGTTTTCAGTGCCAGCATCAGCAACCTTAGTTACGTTCTCCACAGACTTGGCATCGGTTGGAACAACTTCAATTACTTTCTCGTCAGGAAGAGCTGCTTCAGTTTTTATGCTCTCTTTAAAAGGGGACTCGGGCTTTTCAACTACTGAAGCATTCTCCTTTGATTCCCCACTTGGCTTTTCTGTTTCTGATGGTTCGATAAGCTTCTCGTTGTGTTTGATGGATTCATTGTTTCGTGGTTCCTCTGAAGATGTCTCTATATGTTTTCCCTTCACTAGCTCGCTGCTTTGATTCTTTTCCTCCGAATCTTTGTCGGCTTTTGGTTCTGGTTTCACTGTTTCCTTAGCAGGTTCATTGGGAAGAGTTTCCCCTGAAGGTTTCTTAATTTCTGAGTCTGGTTTGACTGTTTCCTCATCAGGTTCATTTTTATGAGTTTCTTTTGAAGGTTTCTCAGCTTCTGATTCCAGTTTCACTGTTTCCTTGGCTGGTTCACTTATACCAGTTACCTGTGAAGGTTTCTCAGCTTCTGATCCTAGTTTCAGTGTTTCCTTGGCTGGTTCAATAACACTAGTTACCTCTAAAGGTTTCTCAGATTCTGATGTTAGTCTAACTGTTTCCTTGGCTGGTTCACTTATACCAGTTACCTGTGAAGGTTTGTCTGCTTCTGATCCTAGTTTCACTGTTTCCTTGGCTGCTTCACTTACGCTAGTTACCTCTGAAGTTTTCTCAGCTTCTGACTCTAGTTTCACTGTCTCCTTAGCTGCTTCATCGATAGGAATCCCTTCTGAAGGTTTCTCAGTTTCTGATGTTTCTATCTTCACAAGCTTAAATTCTTGTTTTGGGGATTCGTTGCTTTTACTTTCCTCGGACAGCTTCTGCTCTGGCTTTGGAGATTCTGGTTTAACTGTTGGCTCATTGGTTTTAGCATCCTCAGCAGGTTTTTTGCCGTCTGACGCTTCTTTCACAGTTTCCTCCACTGTGGTTTCCTCATTTTCTGTGGAAACCTCAGAATCTTTATTCTGCAAAACACACAAAGTTATAATCTAGAAAAGATAAGAAAGAGCTAAGGAATGACATTGTGGATAAGCTGCGTGCAAGAGTTAAAAATAGTCTGTTCAGAATGGTGATAATTTGAAACTTATGCAGAAATTTTATTATATTCCTTGTTTTCTTCCGCATTTTTATGATGTTAAATTTGACACTTACTGTGGTAAATTCAAAGTTCTTACTGGCTTTTGTCTAAGGTTGGTGATAATTTCCTTTAGTAATGCAATTCTAATAATTGGTTCTGATAATTATGCTTGAATTCAGGGAGTGGTGTTGGGTAACTGAAAATGATAACGTGGAAGAGTTGAAGGGTATAGGAAGATGTGATTCCAAATTTTACCTTTATTTATTGAAACAGTATGTACTAAAAATTTGAACAATGCATTAATTAAATTTACTGGCAAAGATACATAAACAAAGCATGGTTCAAGACATGAATAATTGGATATGCAGTATTTCATTTGTGGCACCTACACTTCAACCAAGTTTCACAATGAAGTGGTCACTTTTAACCAATATAAAACAAAAATACTCAAAAACAAATTAAAGAGAGAAAAATGTCACATTTACAGTAAACAAAATACATATTTTAGATTCTCTAAGTTTGTGATAATGAGTAGTACCAAACTTCTATTTATATTTTCTGTGTGTGAAAGATATAGGTGCAGACACTTTTCATAGTTTAGTGTCTTACTTTGTTTGGTTCTAGATTCTGTGTACCGCAAATTAAATAAAATCAAGGCCAATGCAGTAAGGGCATGGTTAATTTATGAAAGAAAGTCAAAGAAAACATAAAAACAAAGATAAGTATACAGAGTAATATATATTAATTTTTTGGACAAATATAATATTAAATGCTCTAGAGTAGCAATCTAAACAATAACTTAGAATTTATATTGGAAAGAAACTTTTTTTTTATTCAGAATTTATTTTCAAAAACACATAAATAAAAGTTATTATAAAGCTTTGTTATTTAAAAATACTTCATTGTCCACACTTTACTTTTCATTTTTTTTCTCTTCTTAAACAACCTTAAAAATCAACTTACTTTCATTCTAACTTTTTTTTTCTCCAAAAACAAAAAGTAAAGCAATAGTATTGGTCATTGGGCCTTGATTAAATAAAAAAAATACCTCAATGAGTTGGGGAAATTCAAGACACCAAATTTAGGGCGCAAAACATGCTAAAAAACTGGCTTAGGGAAACCCATACTCTAATTATATTACCAAATACGACATGGTACAAAACAAAAACAAGTTTAGATCCATGGTTTACACCAGGCATTATATGTACGACATCCACACCGCCAATCATGCACAGATATATACGGACATCACAACATTTCTAGGTCCATTTTTTGTCCAGGCTCCACTTCTGTAATAGTCAAACTTTTGATTTCTATTATTTTGTTCTTCCCCAAAAAGCAAGACAGAGAAATTCATCACAACATTTCAAAATAAAAAAAAAAAGAAAAAGATGTGTACTTTCTTACTTATTTTGTTCTCAATCATAAAACTTCACTTTATTTATTGTTTCGAAAATTATAAAAGTTAGTTGTAAAAATATCTTTTTTTTTTCTGCTCTATTATTTCTCATATAATAATATAAAAGAAACAAAGTAAAATCAAGAAAGAAAGTAAAATTGAATCGGACAACATTAAGAAATATAAAATATAGTTTCTGAATCCTAATTTCTAATCTTGCAAACAAATACACTCATAATGTGTGCTACGATACTCTGTCCCAGTTTTTTTGTTTGCAATCATTGATGTTATGTGAAAAATAGACACACTAATTAATTACTATAATGAAAGCATGAGAAAGCATGAGAAGGATGATAGCGGTGAACGTGATCAATTTAGATCCAAAGGGATCGCACGTTTCTTTGTCATGTATTCTGTGTCTGACTTCTACCTTTGAAATTTATGATTAATTTCAAAAAGTTTAGTTTAATGCGTAATTAAGACGTGTTCTTAAATTAATGTTGATCATTACAGTCCCTTTAAAACACGAATAGATTAATTTAAAAGTCATTAGCTAAGTTTTATTCTTTTTCACAGAAATATTAAACCATTTAATTTTTACTGGGAAAGTTTGTAAACGAATGAGAAGAGGAGTAGGTGATGAAAAGAAAAGAAAGGTTAATAAATAATTATTAAAATATTGCATGATTGGGATAGCTACCCTAAAATTTTTGCCATTGAATTTTGTTGTGCAAAGGTGCAAAGTGGACCAAGAACGAGTACGATAAAGTAGCAGTGCATAAGTTAAAAGGTGTAAGTAAGTGAGCATTTCCTTTTCTTCGGATGGAACGGAGTCACACGACATAATCTGTTTACCCAGAAAAGGAGCAAACAACCAAAACAATTAATTCTGCCATTATTCTCCGTTTCATCATTTTTTGAAAAAATCAATGAAAATATTTCATACAACATTTTGGGGAAATTTGACCAGGTCTTTCTTTTAGGCATAAAATAATCAGAAATTCGTAAAAGAGGTGTTGGTTTGTGTGTGTGCTTACCTCCTTGAACAACAAGCTGAGAGAGCGTCGTTTGTTTGTTTGGTCTTCGTCGAGGATGTCGTTGACATTAAGGTTGTCTTGGATAAGAGGTTCAGGTTGAGGTTCGGGTGGGGGAGTTTTGGCGTTGCCATAGTTATCTTCCAAGGAAACCTTGGGCTTGGTCGCACATCCTCCCATTGGTCTGGTTTGTGAGAGTTATTCGTAGGTTTGGAAAGAAAGAAGAGGAGAGGAAGGTTAGGAGAAATGAATGGCAGTGAGAGAGAAAGAAAAGAGAAAGAGAAATGAAGAGCATGCGGTGGCTGAAAAAGTTTATGCAATTTAAAACCATAGTTTCTTTCCTTTCTCTCTCTGTTTCTCTTCTCTGTTATGTTCTGTTCTGTCCCCACAGACCAACCACGCACCCAGTAACAAAACCCCCCAATTATAATAATCATTCATATTATTATACATTTTTCATAAATATTAATTAAAATAGAAGATAAATAAATTCACAATTTAATTAATTTTACATTTAAATTAAAAATCACTTTCTATCTCTTCATTCTTTTCTTTTTCAGTTAAACAAAATTATTTTTCTGATATTTTTTCCTTTCAATATTAGTGGTGACAATGAGAAAAGAGAAATTCTATTCAAATCAGCCACTTAAAAACGTATCAGATAAATAAGACATTTATTAAATAGTTTTAAGTGTTTAACTATAGATGTCAGATCATCCTTAAATTATTAATGTTTCGAGACTTTAATTAATTAACAGTACAAATTAAGAGAAGTGCGACAAAACAATACAAGGAAATGATTTTTTTTAATTTGATTTTAGGTTTAAGCATATTTCAAATACTAAATCATTAATTTATCGATTTAAATTTTTATTTTAATATTTAAAAATTGTAAAAAGTGATTTCAAGGTACAGAGAATGATTTAAATGGTGCTACGGTTTTATTAAATACAAAAAAACAAAAATTAAAAAATTGAAATAATTAATTATACCTAATTACATTGAGAAGTTAGTTGAATGTATTGTCAGTACTCTATAGGTATCACTTTACATTAATTGATTCCTTTCTAAAAAAAAAAATTAAGATAGATGTTTTGAAAAGTTTCTATACCATAAATTTTATAAAAAAAATAAAATAAAATAATTTGATATATAAAGTAATGTATAAAAAAAATTGAATATATTTTTTTACTCAATGAAGTCTGTGAAAGACATAAAGGAAGATTTATATATATTTTGTAGAGAGTGAAAGTGATTCCAGCTAGAAGGGAGTTGGAATGACAGGTATGAAGTTGAGGGTTTTGTATTGATTAGTTGGTGTCACGTATTGGTATTGCTTCCCACTCGACAACCTCAAATGAACAAACTAAGTATTACAATAACTCAACTCAAATTAATGAACATAATACTAAACATTTTAATATGTATTCAGTGCTTAATTATTATAATCATATTGGTGACATCTCAGAGTTAAATCTTACTTCAATTACATGCTTCAAACACTTCTTAATCATCTCAACTTCACTTCACTATCATTGCAAATGTGATTAGTTTCTGATGAGACATCTTCAACATCTTCTCCACAAACATTCTCCATTTTTCTTCACACACAATTCCACAAAACATCTTCAATACATTATTCTTTTTAATTCATACCAATTTCAATTTTTAGAGTTCCCGCAAGAAGGTCTGAATTAATCAAACTTTTTAATTGTTGGACATTTTTTTTATTCACTTTTATATGTATATAAGTAAAATGATATAATAACATAAGCTTCCTTATACAAATGAAATTTGATTACTTTAAGTAAAAATATTTTATTATGTAATTATAATGTTAACTTTTTTATAAATAATTAAAATCTTTATTCTTAGTATTTTTATATGTAACAATCCAAAAAAAAAATGGATAATTTCTATCTGGAGTTTACACATTGCAATGTTAAGCAAACCTGGCCATATAGATGTGCAAAACATATATAACAAATTCATAATGTATAATATGTTGTATGTCAAAGTTTTTCAAAAAGATTATTTTTTTTGTAATTTTGTGTTAAAATAAAAGATAGGATTACACATAATATTCATAAAATCTCTACATGAAATATCTTTTATATGATCTATTGTTATTTCTATTTGCAGATTCGTCTGCGTAAGTCATTATAATAATCATTGTAAAAGAGACATATAAACAAAATTCAACAAGAGAAAGTGTAAGCTAATGATAATTTCAAACATACATATATTCTAAATTTACATAATAATAATAATATTCTACTCTAGAAACAACACATACAATATTAATGAAATAACCATTCTAGACTCAATATATGGAATTATGTATTGAATTAGACACAATAAGTCTTGCACTTGTCATGAAACCTCTTAATATGATCAAACTCCTCCTGAAAGAGAAGTTACTTATGGCTTTGCCGGAAGAGGAGTCTCACCACAAATCCCGTCATAAAAACCTTTTTCAAGTCTCTCCACCAAGATTACATTATACTTTGTGTGAGCTTATAAGCCTAATAGATTTTAGGATGATTTATGACCAACATTTATTCCTAGTCAATGCATAACAGTAGCATTCAAGGATTTGCACTTCACCCTTAGAAGTACAAACCCCATACAAACATACAATTAAGTAATTTTCATTTTTCCATTTCATTCATTCACTTTCAATATCTTAAAACCATCACACTTCCTTAGATGTTTTCGCAACATATTCTCCATGATATCAAACCACAAATAAGTACCTAACACCAACCACATCAAAGTAATAATGCTCTTCAAAATTGAGAAACCAAGAGAAGCATAAAATATAGAACAATCACGAGCGATTAAATGGTCTAACTAGAGACCTTAAATCAAAGATTCTAATGGTCAAAGTGAAGAATCACATGTTTAAGGCCATCTATAAATTTTCCTGAGATGACTCAGCCTAGAAAAACAGACCGGTGCCTAGTCAAGTAAATGGTACCTGACACTTATAGTCTCAAAAACTCCTAGATTTGAGTTCCAAATGGTGTCTAATAATGCTAGGTGTCACCCCAACGCTAGGCCGACAACAATTAACACTAATGGGTAGAGACCGGTGACCACAACAAGTGCATGCCTTGGTGAATTTCGATGTCAAAGACATGCATCCGAATAATTGAGTGTAATACCAATTGTTTTATGCATATATATTCATTGTATTTTATCCATACTTAGTTTGTATTTTATATTATTTATTTTGTATTAGACAACTCTTTTATACACTATCTTACTCTTTTGTGTATTTCATCGAAAGAAAATAGTGATACGAAGTAATTTTATAACTTATAATGGTTACAGAGTGCATTTTTAAAAGTCTTATATTCTTTTTAATTATATATTCTATTATTATAGTTATTATTTTGAAATAACTCTAATACTATACATATTCAAGTTATATATTTTATTTTATCAATCTATTATTAAATAAAATGTTACATTTATCAGTTTATAGTAATCAAATCAGTTTAGATAAAAGAAATGAAAAATAGTGTTAAAAGAAAAAGAATTAAGAATGAAATTTAGAAGAAAAAAAAACCATAGAAAAAATTATGAAAAAAAAAACAGTAAGAAAGAGAGAAAAACAAATACAACTAGTTAACTTTTATTTAATATTATATATTAATTAATACAATTGATTGATTGATTGTTGAAGTATTATATTATAATGTATTAATGTTAATATAATTAAATTCATAATATATGATGGTAGCAATATTAATATGTGAAGGGAAATTATTCCAGTGCTAAATTATATAAACTAACAATTGCTTTTGCTAAAGAAAAAGAAAGAACTTTAATAATTGAAGATTAACATTAAGTATTTGGTTGTATTACCTTATGTTATCTCTGCCATTAGACTCGTTTTCGTCTTTTTCTTATTTAGTTGGAGTTATGATAAAATCTTTCAAAATGTCTCTTCTAATTTGGATTTTTTCTTATTCATTAGAAGAAGTTGGGTTGTCAAATCATTTGACTTAATGTTTCGTGCAGGTAGGAGCTACATGCTTTTTATTTCATCATTTTTCTATTAAACAGAATCTTAATCAAATTTATAAAGAAATTACAGTTTCTTCCATTCAGGACACATAAATTAAACTTCATTCAATTCTAAATATAGTAGTGATCGTACAAATCCTTAATAAGTATAATCCAATAGTAATTATCTTTTAATCAACCCCAATTAAAAAAATTAATAAAAACTAAAAATAAATAATCAATATCTCGTACAAAATCAACGTGATATGATTTATATGTCTTTTTGTCTGACCTAATTTTTGTGTTGAATTGTAGTTGCTTGACCCATTCAAGCCGTCTTTGATATAGTTGAATCTTCTTTTTTATAACTAAAAAATTAGACGGCATAAAAAAAATATATGTGATCTATAAGGAATAAAGTATATTGAGTTGAGTTGAGTTATAGATTCCTTCAACGAGTAATTTTAAAAAATGTTTTATTAAAAAACTTAATATAAATATTTTAATATTATATAATTACAAGACGATGACATTATTTACAATGCATGTGTAAATCGTACTCATATAATAAAATATAAATTTATTTTTATGATAACATTATCAGATAAATAAGATTTTGTTATATTTTTACTACAAAACCAGATTGAGATAGCTCGAATATAATTCATTGAGTCTGAAATTCACAAACGTGTTACCCAATCAATTTTAATTAAATGTACTAAATAAAATCAACTTGATTCATCTAAAAAAAGACAACTAAGTTGGATTTAAATGATTATAAAAAAAAATAATATTAGTGTGTCTGTAAGTTTTATTTCTACATAGTTTTAAAAAATAAATATAGATCAAAAATAATAAAATCACGTGATTGTAAAAAGTTTGTCATTTGATGACAAATATAGTAATTTATGCTCTTTAAAATCCCAACAACAATTTATAAAAAGATAACGCTTAAAAACGATATTTAAATATTTTGTCCAAAAGGAGAACACAATGATTTCCATAATAAAGTATATAATTTCATCGTATTTATATTATGTGTTAAAAAATAATAAAATATTTATAAAAAATTAACTGTCATTATTTTAATATTAAAGAATAACACACATTGAAAAATTAATTTATGGGAGAAATACCTACTCCTCGTAGTAAATTCGTTCTTGTTCAAAGAAAAAATAATTATTTTTTCCTATTCATAAAATTTTAACAAATACTTCTTCTTTACTAAGTCTCTATACTATACAAATCGTATATAAATGCTTCCAAAGGTAAAGTAAGCTATCACTAAAGCATCAATAGATACTTTTTTTGCTACTTGCACCCCTCTTTTAACTTTTCACACTCCATTTTTTTTTCCTTTTTAATTTCTTTTCTCCTTTTATCCTTATCTTATTAAAGATTTAATTATGACTTCTTCAAAAGTGATAAATTTCCGAAATCTTTTTCTATATTTTGCAAAATTCAAGATCCGATCACTTACCTTTTTTTTATTAAAAGGGCTTCTTGTTATCTAGAGAAGGATCTCTTTGCCTTCAAGAGTGTACAGTAATCACTAAATAACATTTTAATGAAAATGTGCTTCGAAAAGCTAAAACTGATGAATAAAATTGTACAAGTACAAAAATGGCTCGCATAGTATTAATTTTGAACATCAAAGAGGAAGAGCAATAAATAGTTAGGAGTTTTTACTATCATCAATTTTTTCCAGTACAAAGATATTGCTTTTGTCGTCCCTTCCTATTCTCATCGAATCATCAAGATATCTATGTTATGGTAGACTTCAGAAACAACAACAATTTTCATCAATTAATAGCAAGAAACCATAGCTTTTTTATTTTAGAAAACTGAAGACTTTTATAGGATACGAAAAAATAGAAAAAGAAAATGAAAATCTTGAAAGAATTAGGATACGTGATTTCCAGCCATCCCTCTGGGTTGAAGATGCTGAGCAGAAGATCATAATTTTTCCGAAACACATTCATCAACTGCCACGCAAGGAGGAAAAATAATTTAACTATGAAAAATAATATTTTCATTTAAATATTTAATATATTGTTTTCATTCCACAAAAGGTAAGATAATAATGTATGGGTAACATACCTGGTCAGGAGTGATAGTTGAATTTTCGAAATTAATGTCAACCCTCTGTGAATTTGAAGCAGTAACTAATTAGGAAGCTATTTGGTAATGTTTTAAAGAAAAAGTGAGAAAATAAGGAGTGGAGTTTTAACTGTTGTGGAAGCAATCTTGAAAGAGGCTTGAATACTGAGCTGTCCAGACAGCAAACTCAATCCCCTTGCACTGAACTTGATCATGTTAACTGCTTTGCTCTCCATTTTCAGATCACATTACCAAAGTTTAAACTCGGTACATTAGAAAGTAAATTTGAAATAGTGGATTAATTGAAAAGCCACATGATACATTAATTGAGAACTTCATTGTCTTTTTACCTTGGATATATCAATAGTCTGAAAAAATTCATCCAATGAGATGAAGTCTCTGAGGCCTAACTTTGTCCTCTTTGATCCCAAAATTGAGATTGTACTGTAAACAAGCCTCCAACACCCAGCTACCTGCCCATGATAAAAGGATAAAAAATGTTTCACTACACGCATGCTAGAAGAGAGAAAAAGATCAAAGTGTGTGTGATGTGATGAGAAAAGAAAAGAAAAGAAAAATAGAGAGAAATTAGTTGTGTCAAATGAAGTGTTATGTCTGTCTAAATATAAGAACTATGAAAACATACTATGTTAGAATGTAAATGTCAATGAGAAAGGATTGGTGTTACCATCTCAAGTTCTTGAGTTGGGTATGGAGTAGGATTCAGAGATTCTAGCTGCTGCACCAGACTTTCGATTTCAGACTTCTTGGCAGATGGCATTCCGAATATTCCCCTATTGATTCCTTGAAACACATTTGTTTGCAACCCGCTTCAATCGTATTACTCTTTTTTTGGAGTCTGAAATTTACAATAACAGAGGGAGATCAAAATAATACAAGTGTGTACCTTCCACCGCCTGGTAAAGCTCTCTTTTCTTCTGAGCAAGTGTTTCAAGCTCAACTAAGCCTGACCCAGAATTGTGTTCTGCAACTTTAAGGATTGTAACGGGTCTAAACCATAATGGTCTCTCACCAAATCTTGAATGATTTCTGGGTGGAGCAAAATTTCGTAGCTTCATGGCATTCATGGTTCTACAACTGAGAGGACTCACATGGGAATCTGTCATTGGAGGGTAGACTGGGTTAGTGAGCATTGAATCTTCATGTGGACAGAGTGGTTGCTCTATCTCTTTTGGTGATAAGGAGTAACTAGGCAGAAATTTTTGGCAGAAGGGAAACTATGACACGTTTGCATTTCTTTTGTATAAAGGCTGTGCTGTGTGGATAGGTCTATCGAGACATGTGGCTTAGAAGTTCCCACTCCAAGGACTCGAGATCCATTGATAGATACCTTATTATACGGTGGTTTTCTACGCAACCTATTGTCCCAATAGCAAAAATTTCAGCCGGGAAAGTGGTTCTCAACTATTATTCTGTGAAGTTTCTATAAAAAAATACCGAACATTTATGAATTTGGCTTTGGCCTTTCACGCTGCATACGACCTTCATCTTCTTTTAGGAATTTATTGAGTTGGCATGCGACTTAGTTACAAAGAAAGTGCATATGTGCAAAGACGTCTCTGAAGCTTGTGTGTGTATGAGATAAGCAGGCACAAATATGAATCATTGGAAAACTGCTGCGGAAAAGATATCCAATTGTATAACCTCAAGAGATTCTAATACATAAGAGCTGGCAGCAATTCGTTAAACCTTGAGTTAAAACTCATGTGGCAAGTACTTCAATTGAACTAAATTTTGCAAGTGGACAATTTTCATAGAAAGAATGAGGTAAGAAATCAAATATTATAAGAAACAAAAACGATTGTCTCCAGACACCAAAAAAGTATCCTTGATTCATCCTCGTTAAAATAACAAAAAGTTAGAAGTCATGATCACTGGTAGCACGAAAGGTGGGTGTTTTACGACTACAATTGATTTCAAAGTTTCTACTTAAAGGGGGTCGCTCGACAAAGTGTAGTTGATGTAAAAGTTTCAACCCAAAGAGGGTAACGTTACTTAATAACTAGGGGAAAGGAAGAAGTTTTGTAAACTTGACTATAGTACTACAGTTACAAATTTGAGTGTCGATAAAAGTACAGATAGCTAAAATCCATAAACATTGTCAAAAGTCAGTAACACACTGGATTTCTTATTTGTAAATGATTATAACCGAAACATATGGTCTAGGCAGCAGCATTTGATTGGTTGGCTTCTTGCTGTTGTTTCCACTGCTCTGGGGTAACAGTTTTCTTTATCGAGAGAGCATGAATCTCTTTCAGTTCCTCCTCTAAGGCAGCATTCACCATTCGATGCCTCTCCAGTAGCCTTTTGCCTTCAAATTGTTCTGATACAATCTCCACTACAAAACTTGCGCCGCACCTAATAGCCACAACACGGAAATTACAAGATTGTAAGATTAAAAAAAAAAAAAAAGGAGGAAGTAAGCAGTGATATAAGTAGAGGACACGAGGTCTGTAAGTGGAAAAAAACTTACCCTCCAGATGTATCAACCACTTCCTGAAACACAAATAGAATACAATTAGAACGGAAATATTGAAGAAAAGGAAGTGTCAAACTCAGTACACCCCTGAAATAGACTCATTATCTTTGGTGCATAAAATTTGTTCTGTACACGTAACTCCTATGAACTTAGACAAACTATGTCATTATTAAAAGAAGCTAGAATTAACAGACAATCCCTAAACCCTTATAAATTACCCCTTGAAGTTTAACAAATTTTCACACTAATGCACAACAAATTCCATATTACAGACCGCATATGACACGCAAGGGTGAAGCTCTCGTTGACGTACTAAAAGAAGTTTTTGTAATAAAGCAAACCATAATGTTGGCAAAAGTAAATTTTTTGTAATAATAAGATTGGACATGTACGAAAGCTTCGAGATCCAACACTAAATCCAAGGTCACTGCATAAGTCATTCAGACTGTCAATATCTAAGGAAATTCCAAAATTGTTATATGGATTTCTGATAGCCATAGATAATAACAGGTAGCCTGTAGAACATGAAATTTTTAGATTGCATAAAATTTCAATGCATTATCTAAACAACCAAGATCCAACAGATAAGTAGAAGCACCATGAATCATCTATTCTTACGGAATTAAAATAAATATCAAAGTTAATAAACTTCGTATGAGAAGAAAGTGTATATCTCAATGACTCTTTGATATCTAGAAAAGGTTGCAGTCAGATAAGAAACTTACAACCCTGCATGAGACAGCCTAGTTGGCGAGGGAGATAGTTTGCACAAGATTATTCCGCCTTTGTGCAACAAAAAATTGGAATGTGGATATAACTCGGGACAAAATATTACTAATGTTCATTAAAAGGAACAACGAACAAGAACAAAGCCGTATAATTCTATGGAAAAGAAATCACACAGCCAAAGATATATATTCTGGCAGTACATGTTAAAGATTTGGATATGCTGCATGCCACTTTGCCAAGGACGTGGGCATAAAATTGTTAGTTGCGGTATGCTTTTATACTTGCCTTGTGATGCAAGGGTTTCCTTCATTCCCACACCCATCAAAGAGAAATACACAAAGATACAAAGAAATTGAAGAACTATTAGACACACAGACGTAACGATCCACAATCATCATCATTTGCAGAATTGGAGTACTTCGGGCATTTCCATTCCCACTCCCTCCCAATACTACTGCAAACCCATTCTCCAGTTGGGCAGCTACATCTCTCCCCTTTCCATTCCATCTTCTTCATCAACTCCAAATTCCACCCATTACCCATCTTGACTACACTGTCATTTTCTTGACTATGCAAGAATGGAACTGACACAATTCGCAGGTTAACCACGAATTGCTACCCACAAACAAATCCTTTGAATCTCTAGATAAACCAATCCATTCGGTATTTATGGCTATATAGAAAGTAAGAACCAGATTGGAGAAATTTCTCCACACCACTTTTAAGAGAAGAAATCAAAATTAGTTTCTCCACAAGCTCACAAAATTTTTAGAAATTAACTTATACCTGTATTAATTTTAACTTACACAAAAACTTATTTTAATTTCTATTTTATTTTCTTTTTTTACTAGAAATGCTTTATAGAGAAGTTGATCCAAACAAGTCCTCAAATTTCTAGGCTCCCTACAAATGCTACGAAAGAAACAATTTTCATAGAGCGAAACCATTCCTGAGATTTGGGTAAAAACAAGAAGGGAGAGCTCAATTGAATGCAGAACTTAAAGAACGGTGAATTTGGACAACTCTTGACAAAGATTAATTAGAACCCAGTAAAGAAAAGGGGACGATCAGCAAACTACAACCTTATCATGTGGCATAGCATGCAAAAAGGTTGAAATGCTTCTTAATTTGATAACTCAAAAGAACAAACAGAGAGATTGGGTTTGAGTGAGCGAAGTGCAGAGTAAGAAGAGGAAAGAGAAGGAAAGACTTACAAGATGAGAAGGGTTGAGTTTGGCCTTCAAGGATGCTTCAACGTTTTCCTTCGTCACACCCATCTCTCTTCTCTTCTCTTCCTTTTCGCCCTTCAAATTATTTTCTCTCTTCTTTCGCTTTCTCCTTCAAGGAATCAATATATATATCGCTTCTCTTGCGTTCTCAGCACGCTCATAAAATGAAAGCAGTGACTAAAGTATTAATTTTTTAAAAATGTTCATAAAAAAGGTAATAATTTTTGTGTTTTACATTAGTATTATTTTATTCATAACTTTGCTGGCTGCAGGAGATTTTACATTTACCCAACTGTTGTTTTAATGTTTTCTCATCCATACAAAAAATAGATAATTTGTAGTAACTAGAATTTACATGTATTCAATTGTTTGTATTTGAAGATCGATTCATACGAATGAATTTCAGATAAAAGAGAAGTAAAATGAATGTTTTCGACATGAATTACCATATCTCATGCTCTCAAGTTTTAGAAAAAAAAAATCATTATTGTTTTTATATTTAAATTAGGTATGAAATTTTTTATCTAATGAAAAGAGAAAATACACTCTTGTTATGACATGTACTAATAAATCTCACTCTCATGAAAAAGCTTGCACACAAACTAAGTGGATGAAGGCCATGAAAAATGAAATGAAGGCGCTTGAGAATAATAAAACTTGGAAATTTATTAAACTGCCTATTCTAAAAAAGCCAAATGGATTTACAAAGTCAAATATAAACTTGATGGCTATATAGAGAGGCATAAGGTTCCTTACTTTTATTAGTTTCATACAATCCAACGCAAATCACTTTTTATTCACAAAATCTACTAACACTGGTGTTACAGTTTTAACAATGCATGTGGTTGACATCATTTTTGTAGAAAATTCTTTAGACAGTATTAAAAACATCAAAACTCAATTGCATCAAGCTTTCAAGATAAAGTATTTAAGAAATCTAAAGTATTTTCTTAAACTGGAATTTTCCAAAACTAAGGAGGGAATTTACATGTGCCAAAGAAAATACACATTGGACATACTAACAAAGACTAGAATGTTGAACAATAAGGCCTCTTAAACTCCTTCCATAGGTGATACCAAAGTTCTCTGTGAAGAATGAGAACTTCTAAAAAATCTTGATACCTATTGAAAAGTTACAGAAAACCTTCTCTACTTAACAAATAATAGACTTGATATCACTTTTTCAGTACACTTATTAAACCAATTTTTGTAGGTTCTATTACACATTATTATTGAGCCGTTCAACATATCTTGCATATACATTAAAATAAACCTAACTCAATGTGTCTTTTTCAATGAAATATATGAACTAAAAAATCAAGGGATTCACTGATTTTAATTGGGCAAATTGTCCCAATATTAGACAATCCACTGTAGCATACTTTATTTTTTTGGCTCATCCCTTATCTCATAGAAATCCAAGAAACAAAACATTATTTCTAGATCTTCCTCTAAGGAAGAATATCGAACATGATTACAACTACTTATGACATCAAGTGGATAACTTACCTTCTAAGGGATCTCAATGTGAAGACTCAAGCTCCAGTCATTTTTTGCTATGACAACCAATCACATCATCAAATAACAATCTACAAGAAAACGAAACACATTGACATTGATTGTCATGTAGTTTGTGTTGCAACAAGGACTTTTCCATCTCCTTGAAATTTGCTCAAACAACCAGTTGGCTGACACCTTTACAAAGAACCTCCATTGAACGTCAC
Source organism: Vigna mungo (assembly GCA_036885675.1). Lineage (NCBI taxonomy): Eukaryota > Viridiplantae > Streptophyta > Magnoliopsida > Fabales > Fabaceae > Vigna > Vigna mungo. The sequence continues at coordinate 63,068,737 of CP144700.1, forward strand.
ATAGAGAAATCATCTCCAAGCTTAGACTGATGAACATTCATAATCCAGCTTTTGAGGGGACTATTAGGAATCTAAAGTTTTCTAGTGACCACTTTTTTGTTAGGGTTCTTAACCCATATAAGCATATAGGTTTTCCCCTTTTTTGTAATTAGAACATACAAAATCAATAATAAATAATATTTCATTTATGTCTTCCTTCTTTTTGTGTTCTAACATTTTTCCTCTTCTCATCGCGTTCGTACTCTTGTTTCTTGAGTCACCATGATTGAGTTGGAGAGAGGTTTCCTTCCATAGTCTTGTGAAACCTATTACGAACCAAACCAACAACAACTACCTAGGTTCCCAATTGCACCACACAAACCCAACTTCACAAACTCAAAACCAACATTATCTTTCAAATGGACAACACAAATCACAACCAAATGCATAAAAAAGTTGAACTTTGCAACATAAATACACCTTCAACCACTCATTTATGCATTTGATATTGTGTTAATGCATGCAGAGAATCTCCATTGTCCATCACTATGGCATGAAAAATATCATCAAGCATCTTTGCATGCTACACATTCATGTCATGCACAATCCAAAAATAATAAAATTGCACGTCATGCATAATGCAAAGGTGAAGGCAAAAATTATAATTTCATATTATGTGACATGATTTTTTCCTCTATTCTTCCATTCAAGCAAAGACAATTCTTCTTTATTTGCACTTTCTTTTAAATCATTATATCCAAATCACAAACATACATTGTTTTGGGTATAGGGTCAAGTAACCTCTTAATACCTTCACAATTTCCTCTTTAAAGCCGTCCGAGAATCTACATCTTCGAAATGTCTATGTCTTCACTCCGACTGTCCGGAGAGGTACCTACCAAAAGTTCTCTAATACTTAAATTAGCAAATAGTCCATACAGATCAGAACAATAGTATTAAATGCATAATAAATGCGACCACCTACCTCTTACATTTGATATTTATTTATACTTTTTGATATAAGCTTGAGATTAGTGAAACTTTAATCTCAACTCAATCTCAGAGTCTTAAATAAGTACTTAACTTAATCTTTAATTTAGTAATGCTGATTATTAAATTCGTTCGTCCACCATTGTCTGGACGGTCTCCCTATCACATATTGGAAGGTCTTCTCATACGGTACATGTTCTTTTATCCTTCACTATAATATTAAATATAAAACATACGTAAACTTAGAAATTATATTATAGATTAAAATGTTTAAAATTATTGAGAAGTTACGAGGTCTCGTAACGAAGAACCGTTTTATATAACTTATTATAATATTTTCATTTTTTTATCAAAGAAAATCTTGAAAACATAGTTTGAAGATCTAAAATATTGGTGAAGTGTAGCAAAGAGAGGTTGTAAAAAAATCCCAAATATCTTGATTTAATGTTTATCACACTCTTTAAAATTGTTATTGCATTTTAGTAGTAAAAAAGTTATCATAAATGTGGTTTGTGTAAATTTTTGTTTTATCAAGGAATTGGATATAGTTTAAAAAATTAGTAAATATTTTGAAAATACATAGTAACGAGTAGATAGTTTAATGTGTAGACGTTTAGATTTAAAAATAAAAAAATAAAAATCAATTTTTATAAATCGAGGGTGGATGTTTATAAATATAAACAATTTATAAATAAAATAAAATAAAAACATTTTTTATTGATTCATCGTGCATATAGTTGTGATTCAAGTAACTCTTAAAATGGTTTATCATAATCAAACTTTATTACAATAAAGTGTTCAATTGAAAATTGTAATGTTTTCCGGTGGTTTTTTACTTTATTACGTTGATTTGAACGTTTTTCAAGTGCCCTATGAGACATATTAGACCTATTACCAGATGGTATGAGATGCTTTAGATGACATCAAAAAGGTATAATTCACAATCGATGATGGAACACTACACTACAATAAATTTTGCAGTAGATGGTAAATTTGTTAATTTTATAATAATTATAGTGAAGCTAATGTGATTAATTGAGAGAAAATTCTTTATACTGAATATAGTGAAAACATAAGCTTATTTTTTAAAACTGAGAAGATATTAACTAGAAAAATACTGTGTATAATTAATACGGAGTACTTGAAAAGTAGAAAAAAAAAAATTCTTTCCACTAGTTTGGACATTTATGGTGCAAAAAGATCATAGTCGCAGAAGCGCTCGGTGAACCACGCAAGTGGAATTTACCTTTTTCAGAAACCAAAGAAGAAAAGGAGAGGCAGAAGGAACAAACACATCAAAAATTTTAAAAATAAAAAATAAAAAAAATATGTGTGTATGAAAACTAGTGGTATCTGTTCTCAAAACGACAGAACAAGAAACATAAAAAGGACAACTTTAATGGAAAGAAAAAAGAAAAAACCATAATCCGAACCTGAACAGAAGTGATTTCAGAACGGTTCGAAGTGGCAATGGCAGCAAAATCTTTGGGCGTCGGTGTTTCTCTGAGTCACCTCGTCGGTTCCAAGTCGCCACCTAGGCTTTGCGTCTTATCTATCAGATGCTTTGCTAGTAATCCCTTCTTCTTCTTCTTCATTTCTCTTCCATTTTCTTTACCAGTAAACCAATTTCTTGTGCCATGATTTTTATTCGAAGACACTTTTCCTTTCGGTAGTTTATGATTTGGTTACACTTGAAAGTGAACACATTCTTTGCATATACATGGGGCTTGAAGAAATTGATCAATTTTTTAATTTTTTTTTTTTTTTTGAATTGAAATGTAGAGAATGGTGAAAGACCTTGGAAAACTTCGGATGCTAGGCTTGTTTTAGAAGATGGATCAATCTGGAAAGCAAAGTCGTTTGGTGCTTCAGGAACCCAAGTGGGTGAAGTGGTTTTTAATACATCATTGACTGGGTGAGATGAGATGAATTATAGATCATCATACATCCATTAGGTCTGAATATGGATATATATGGATGTTTAAAGTTAACTTTTTTGAATATATCCCCACTGCAGGTATCAAGAAATTCTAACAGATCCTAGTTATGCTGGTCAATTTGTGCTGATGACAAACCCTCATATTGGTAACACCGGTGTAAATTTTGGTGAGTATTTAAATTCAAGTCTCTTGAATCTTGGTTCTTGGAAGTTGTATAAAACTTTCCTTTTGATGCTCTGACTGCCAGATGATGAGGAATCAAGAAAGTGCTTCCTTGCTGGTCTAGTGATTAGAAGTTTAAGTATCAGGTTAAATTACATGCTCCAGAAAAGATTTTCACTGATTGAACTTCACTTTTTACCATGCTTACTTTTTGTTTGTCCTTGTAATAAATCTATGTAGTACCTCAAGCTGGAGATGTGTAGAAACACTAGGTGATTACTTATCAGAAAGGAATATCATGGGAATTTGTAAGTAATCTATACGAATGTATAAACCCTGCAAGTGTTACTTCGATAAATTCCTTTGTAGCTTAAGGTTTTGGCTTTAACTTTGGTGATACTTTGTGATGCAACAGATGATGTTGACACACGGGCTATCACACGCAGATTACGGCAAGATGGCAGCCTCATTGGTGTGTTGAGTACTGACAATTCTATAACAGATGAGGAACTACTTAAGATGTCTCGTTCTTGGGACATTGTTGGTAAGAATATGAATCTCTGAGATTCTAAAAACATCTTAGATGTGGAAGCGTATGATTGTTGTTTCATTTTTCAGGTATTGATTTAATAAGTGGGGTATCATGTCAAACTGTGCATGAATGGGTTGATAAAACAAAGCAAGAATGGGATTTTAGTTCAAGGGGGAGTGGAGAGACTTTCCATGTAAGTGTTAGAAAGAAGCATTCTTTAGGCACTTTCTCATACCTTTTGCTTCCCCAAAGCATACATTGATTTATATATAATGTGGTGAATGAATCACAGGTTGTTGCTTATGATTTTGGAATAAAGCATAATATACTTAAGCGGTTGGCGTCTTATGGCTGTAAAATCACTGTTGTACCATCGACATGGCCAGCAACAGAAACTTTGAAGATGAATCCTGATGGGGTGCTTTTCAGCAATGGCCCTGGAGATCCATCTGCTGTTCCTTATGCGGTTGAGACAGTAAAGGAAATCCTGGGAAAGGTGCCTGTATTTGGAATTTGCATGGGCCATCAATTGCTAGGTCAGGCTTTAGGAGGAAAAACCTTTAAGATGAAATTCGGTCATCATGGAGGGAATCATCCTGTTCGTAACCTTCGAACAGGTCATGTTGAAATTAGTGCTCAGGTATGCGATCTAATTAACTTTCTACTCTAATTCCGTGAACCTTTTAGTAACATTTGATCTGAAAAAAATGGCAGAATCACAACTATGCCGTTGACCCTGCCACATTGCCAGAAGGAGTGGAGGTTACACATGTTAATCTTAATGACGGAAGTTGCGCAGGCCTTGCTTTCCCTGCTCAAAGAATAATGTCTCTTCAATACCATCCAGAAGCCTCCCCAGGACCTCATGATTCTGATTACGGTATGAAACATAAACTGCTGCTATTATTATGTCACTTACATTCGTTATAAATCTTATGAAATATCAACTGCTATTATTGTTGTTCATCATGCAGCTTTCAGGGAGTTTACGGAATTAATGAAGAAGCAGAAAACCAAGAAATTTGAACCCAAACTATCTACAGTATCTGATGCATAACCATTGAAGACAATTGATACTCAGCTCCAAGAAACAAGTTTTAGTGCATTAGTTAAGGTACGTTCAATTGGTTGAATTAGCTTTAATTTACTCTGCTTCTGATTGAAGACCGAAGATTGTGTAATTATTTTGTACAAATAAAAACAATGAGAAACAATTTTTACTCTGCCAACAACTGTTAGCATGCAGAAAACCAGCAAATTGTTTTTAATTCTTGTGACAAAAATTACTCATAACAGAGAATTATGCTTGGAATAAAAACAAAATTCAAATGCGAGACAAATATTTGAAACTTAAAATTATCTGACATGATTAAGTACACAAGGGTGTGTCACTGGAAGAAGTCACCAACTCCAGATTCTAAGATGCACACATAAAAACTATCAAGGACTAAAGAAAAACACACAAACCCTAAAGGCAAAAAAAAACACGAGGTTTAAAACTAAGCCCTTTCGCCTCTGATTCTTCGAGCAAGTTGAATGTCCTTAGGCATGATGGTGACCCTCTTAGCATGAATAGCGCAGAGGTTAGTGTCTTCAAAGAGTCCGACAAGGTAAGCCTCAGCAGCTTCCTGAAGAGCCGAAACCGCACTGCTCTGGAACCTCAGATCCGTTTTGAAGTCCTGAGCGATTTCACGAACTAGACGCTGAAAGGGAAGCTTTCGGATCAGAAGCTCTGTGCTCTTCTGGTACTTCCTGATTTCCCTCAGAGCCACGGTTCCTGGCCTGAACCTGTGGGGCTTCTTCACTCCACCGGTTGCCGGAGCAGACTTACGAGCAGCCTTTGTGGCTAGCTGCTTCCGGGGAGCCTTGCCGCCGGTGGACTTGCGAGCGGTTTGCTTTGTACGGGCCATTTGGATGTATTGGTTGGAAGAAGATCTGAGAAGCTTGCAAATGACTCTGATATGAATAACGAGGGAAAGGGGGTTCAATTATATAGGCGAGACTCTCAAATTTTGGAGGGAGGAATTTTGCATTTGAGAGCTTTGGATTTGTAGTGATCCGTGTGTGACTAGATCCAACGGTTAACATTCCATCTCGACGTATCACGAGGATTCATGTTTCCATTTTTTAACTTTTCTTTTGGGCTTTTAGCTCGAGAAGTATTCTCGAGTTTTCGGGTTCCTTGGGAATATCGGTCCCTAAAAGGATTTTACTTTAGCCCGTAAATTATTGAAATCGTACCTTTAAGCTGGTTTAAATCAAATTCTCAAGTATTTTAGTTTGTCTATGGTATATGATACATATTTTTCTACATAATGGGGAGATATTTGAAATATATAACTTTATATTAAATATATATTAAATAATTTCAATTATACTACAAAGTTTTTTGTTTATTAATAATCTATTTAGTTTAATTTTTTATATGTAAACAATATATCAAAAAGGATAAATGGTTAAGAAAACAAAAGATAGATAATAATAAAAGAAATTGGTTTCAAAGGACTGTAAGAATAAAAAATTAGTGAGTCTCAAAAGAAAAAATATTAAAAAAATACAAAGCCTTTATATTATGTTATATACGCATGTTTGTGTGTGTGTGTATATATATATATATATAGTTAACTACATAATGTTTGATAGAAGTGAGAAAATATTATTTCAAAATCGTAAATCCCCAAATTTTAATACTTCTCAAAGCCAAAGTTATGTATTAATATTACAAAAATATTTATATGTTACTGTTCTTACGGAATTTTTATTTTTATTTTAAATTATTTTACAAAAGTAAACCTGTATTTTATTCATCGAAACTTTTGTTCGAACTAGACAAGATTAATTTTCTACATTATTAAGCTTTTGCGAAACTTAATCAAAATTTACTCTACAAAAACATTGATTGCTGATGAAATGTTTAAAATAGTTTTTGTATTTAAGACTTTTTATTTTGTCAATAGCTTCATTATACTTGTCTTTTAAAAGATTTTATTAATTTATGAGAAAATTATATATATATATATATATATATATATATATATTAATTTTAAAAAACAAAATTTCAAATAGTACATGTAATTGAAATATTTTGTCATATTAACACAAATCTAAATAAATGTTAAAGAAATGTATAAATTACTTTATTCCTTTTCATTAAAAGCATTCTTTGAATAACAAAAACAGTAGGATTTAAAATACAACAGAAGGATTCAAAATTGCATAAATGTGAAAAATGATACCAAATACAATATTTATTTGCAAGAAAGATAAAATTGCAAGTGAATTTGTTTTGCGGCTAGAAAAATATGGAAAGAAAGTTCACTTCTGTTTTAATTTTTATTTAAACTTAAAAACAAAATTGACCGTTCATTATACTGCTTATTAACAAAAATATGCATTACTTATTTACCAATAATGATATCAATTTTTATAAATTGGAAGCATCGAAAATTTGCACCTAAGGCAAAGCTAAAACGTCATCGGAAACTTAAAAAATTTAGAGACTCAACAGCATTAGTAATTAGTACTCAGTTTGTATTTAACAGGAAAATCTTAGGTACTACACATAGAAGAACAGTTAACAAAAATCAAAAGATGATATACTAAACCCTTTGAGATTCATAAAAAAAGATATCATCACCTAAATTAAGAAAAGGCAAACCCTAGAGATAAACACACAAAAATAAAAAAGATTAAAAAAAAAAAAAAAAAAAAAAAAAAAAAAAAAAAAACAGAAATCATAGAAACTAAGCCCTCTCGCCTCTGATTCTTCTGGCAAGTTGAATATCCTTGGGCATTATGGTGACTCTCTTAGCATGAATTGCACAGAGATTAGTGTCTTCAAAGAGTCCAACCAAATAAGCCTCAGCAGCTTCCTGGAGAGCCGAAACGGCACTGCTCTGGAACCTCAGATCCGTTTTGAAATCCTGCGCGATCTCTCGAACCAATCGTTGAAAGGGAAGCTTTCGGATCAGAAGCTCTGTACTCTTCTGGTACTTCCTGATTTCCCTCAGAGCCACAGTTCCTGGCCTGAACCTGTGCGGCTTCTTTACTCCACCGGTTGCCGGAGCAGACTTCCGAGCAGCCTTCGTCGCCAGCTGCTTCCGGGGAGCCTTGCCGCCAGTAGACTTACGGGCTGTTTGCTTGGTACGGGCCATTTGGAAGCTTTTGAAAATCCTGAAGAAGCTATTCGAAGCGGATAATTGTTTGGGTATCGATGGATGAAAGGTTTATGACAAAGGGATTTAATTATATAGGTGAGAGCTTGAAATTTTGGGGGGAACGAAATCCACGTTTGGAGCGTTGGGTTTGGAGCAATCCGTGTATGGGCTTATCGGACGGTCACGATTTCGTTTTGGGATATCACGCGGATTCATCTTTTTCCATTTTAGTGTTCGTTTGGCGCCAGCGAAATATTTGGTGTATTCATTGTTTCAAAAGTTTACCTTTTAACTTTATTATTATTATTATTATTATTATTATTATTATTATTATTATATATATATATATATATATATATATATATATATTATGTGTGTGTTTTTAAATACTCAAAATTATTTTTAATTATATTTATTAATATATTTACTAATTAATACACATCAATAATTATATGTAAAAAAAAATATTAGTATGTTTTTAAAAGTTTGTGTGTATACAATTTACTTGCATAAAATGAACAAGATTAGAGTGAATATATACTCAGATTTACTTGCATAAAAAACGATAAAAAAAAAGAATTGTCTGAGTATATAAGAAGATACATAACTTAGTTATGTCCGATTCAATATAAATGTTCTTAGTCACAAAAAGTAGTTGGTAAATTAATTCAAAGATATTTTCTCAAATTCATATCAATATAATATAATGGTGATTTGGAATTTGAATTAAAATATTGTTTAATTTGATTACATAATATCTTATTAGTTTTTAAAAATGTAATTCAAAAGTGATTGCATTGTTTTACTTAAATTTGATTAAATACAAATTTAATAAGTTTAGTTTGTTAAAATTGTATGACTAGACTTGTTTTAGTCTGTGATTCAAATATATAGAGAGAGATGAATATAAATATTATAAATTGCGCTATTTTTTTTAATAAGTTAAATATATGCATATTGTTAAAAGTAGACACAAATTATATCAAGTATAAGGATACTATGAAAAGAAAATCAATAGATGATTATCCAATACATTCATGTTTAATCGTGTGTATAAGAATAATATATAATTCATCAACTATTAAGATTACCTTTAATTCATGGTTTATGAATCAATTCTAACCCCATTAGTAAATAATGTTTTATTTTATTAATCCACCAAGTGATTAAGTTAAAAAATGTGGAAAGTTAATATAAGATTAACTAGGTTCTACACTTTGTTCAAAAATAGAACTAAGTTATCTATCCCAGTTTTGTTAAGTCGTGTTGTATGTAAGAAGAGTTGAAAAAAAAAAAAGACACGTTTTATGTTAAATCAAGAGTGTCTATACGCTAGTTGAAGAATTTTTTTACTGACATTCAAACAACTCAAAAGGGTTTGCAACAAATATTTTTTTATCAACTTTATGTAAAAAATACACTTCTAAAAATGAAGGTTATCGAAACTCTTTTAGTAATAACAAGTAGGGTTGGGCATAATTCAACAAACTGTACTAAAATTACAATTAACTGCACTATGTTATGTTATACTTAAAAAAACTAAACTTGTTTTAACTAAAAACTAGTTAAACTATTTTACACTTCAGTAAAAAAAAATTGAACTTTATAGCAGTTTAGTATAGTTAACTGCGAACCACGTATTTTTTTCTGAGAATTTCATTCCAAAATTGAAAACCCTAAGCTAGAATTTCATTCCCAAATTCATCAGTTTTTTGTCTCTATATCTTCTTCTCACTAGACAAATTATAGAAGTAATGAAAGGTGAAAGTGAGAAAAAGAAGAGTGTATGAAGATAGAGATTGAAGAAAGATAGAGAAGAGAGAGGTATGGTTCAGAGAAGGATTGGATATTCTTGGTGGTTGAGGGAGAAGCCGAAAGAAGAGTATGGAAAGAGAAGATGATCATGAACAGTGTAGTCTTCGAGGGCGAGATGGGCATCGGAGAAGAGTCTTCTTTCGGCTTAACTGTATATTTATTAACAGTGCAGTGCAGGACCAATGGAAGATGGACTGAATTGCAACGAAATGCAACATTCTAAATGGGAGCTATAGAAAACCAGTTAACTGAATCATACTGTATTGTAAATTAGTTCAGTTCAGTTACTTTTAATTGTTTTTTAATTCAGTGTAATTTTCTTGAACTGGTTATAGTTAACTGTAAATTTTTATAATACATTGCAGTACAGTGTACTTTGCCCACCCCTAGTAACAAAAGTAGCTATTGTAATATTAATGAATCGTTAGTCTTGTATTTGATAGCAATAAAGAACAAGCAATCCAAATAAGGATTTATATCTTGCATACCTCTTAGAATACTATTTTCTCTAAGTTAACATGTGATATTTGATATCACAACCTTTATCATTCAGAGTGTTTAAGTCGGGAATTGAGTATGTATTCCAAACAATACTATTATGTTAACAAAAGTTGTTTTCTTTAGATAATGCTTATATCGGGAATTGAGTATGTATTCCAAACAATACTATTATGTTAACAAAAGTTGTTTTCTTTAGATAATGCTTATATTTTAGTCAACAGTGATTATTATTGTTTAAAAAAATGATGTTTTTGACAAGAATGATAGTGTTCCAAAAAAAACTTGATCTTATAAAGGACTATTGTCCAAATAATTAGGATTGAATACTTCAACTTTTAGTCAAAGGTGGATACCTTGTAAATAACATTTTAGTTTTTAGTTAAGAGTAATTAAATATCCAAAACAATGTTCAAGTTGTGTTAGTCAAGAATGAAAAAAGTTCAACTTTAGTATTTCGTGGTCTATATACAAACCAATATAAAAACGTTAAAAATAAATATTTTATATCCTTAATTTTGCATATAAACAACCATTCATCGAATCTAGAGTTTAATTGTCACTACAAAAAAAACGTCATTTAGGAGGGTTCTTTTTACGATTTGCGGGGGTCTTTGCCCTCCGCTAAATAATTTCCGGGGGTTTTTTAAACCCCCGCAGTTTGAGTCGCCACAATCTATCTGTGGGGGTTTTCTGCGACCTCCGGTATCACATTCAATTTGCGGAGGTTTTTCTGCGGAGGGTAAAAACCTCCTCTATTACTGGCTATTATTTTGTGGAAGTTTTTAACCTCCTTTATTTTCAACTATTTAATTACAAAAAATATCTGTATTTTTTATATACTATTCAATTCACCAGCTTATTAAAATAATAAAAAAATTAATAAAATATATAAAATTGTAAAATACAAAAAAATAATTCAAAATTAATTTTATTGATAATTTAAAATAACATACATTCATTTACAATTATGTAAACATTATATTCTCAATGTCATCATAATAACATAAAACTAAATTCAACTTAAATGTAATTACAACTTCATCCATAATAACTAAAAATACATAATAGACTAATTATAATTCTATACTAAAAAATATAATAAACTCCCAAAATGTTGCTAACATGAGATAATCTTCTTGTACTCAAAGAAAACCCGAACTTTGCATCAACAACTTCCTGAAATGATAAAAGAAAAATATTAAAATAAAATAATAAATAATATAAGAGTAATTTAACATAATGTGTATATACTATTTCAGTTACAACTATTCATTTAAAGAAGCAAAACAATAAACTAAAACAATTGAAATAAGCTACTAATATTTAGAATTAAAACTGCAAAATCAAGAAGCAACATAGTAACTATAAACTGAAACGGACAATTATTACCTCTTGAAACTGAAGGTATATACGGACAGATACTACATTAAACTTGGCGGATACAAGCAGTGTAGCACCTTCTTGTTCCTATATGAAGAAAGACAAGAACTTATTAATTTTGGGTTCATGGAGAGTACCAAAGCTCAAGCTCAAGTATTTCGTCTAATTTCATTTTTCCAACAAATTAGAAAGAGAGCTTCACATTTGAACAAACCCTTTAAAACAAACACTATAGAAGTTACAGTTTTCAACCAAAGGTTACAACTTGAGCTTATTCGTTTGGCCTATTGCAACAAACGTTAAAACCATAAAGTATAACTCATGTTCAAAGAGAACGAGAAAAAGCAATGGGGAAGTCCAAATGTTCGTATCCAATTTTAATTTTAAATGTTCCTTTTCACCTAGGACATAAGTATACTTATCTCCCATTAAAAGCAATCCTTTATGCAATGCATCTTCAAGGAGTAGACAGTAAAAATGTCAATTAGATAAAAGAAAATATAAGTGACAGAAATATAAAAGACAAATTGTATTTCCACCCATAATTCCAACAGAACATATTCATTATCCAACTGAGTTTGATATAATATCTTCATGATATTGTAGAAATAGAAAGGAAGTAAATAATTGACTAGCGAAGTGTGATGCTAGTAAAAACAAAAGTCACAATCCAGTAGCGGAACACTGAACTTTAGGACTTTGTCATGTACTATGAAGTTTCAGCCTCCCTATCAGAAAACAGGACAGGAGAAAGTAAAAGAAGGCATTGTTTCACCTCTAACAATTTTGGAACCAACGAACAACATTGCGGATAATATATACCTCCATTAGATTGATCACGACATTCCATTTTTTGAAAGATCTGTCCAACCTATCTCAACATGAAAGCAAATGAAGCAACAAAAAGGTAAGCAGGGTGTTAGAAATTCATCTTTGCCTCCATCAACCCATCATTATAGTGAAATTTCAAATGTGTTTGTTGAGAGTTTTTAGGTTACTTCACTTAAATATTAGTGAGATGAACAATACATATATACACAAATCTATGTCTTGGTGAACTTAATTCCTTAAATCTAAATTTTTATTCGACAACCTCTAATCTAGTTATCCAAAGAGCTCAGTAGTTCGTGTAAAAAAATGATTTACAATCATTACAAGATTTTGGATTTATAAGGAACGAATGACTCTGACACTTAAAAAAATTAAGAAAAAATTCACAGTCTAGTTATAAGCTTCAGTTTATAATAAATGAAATCAAACTTAAAAAGAAGACTGTGAAGAATCAAGTGTAGAGTTAAGATTCCTCTGCATTTGCTTGAAAAAAGACAGAAAATTCCATTTAAAATATAAAGTAGCAGTGTGACACTAACCTTGGAAAACTTTTGTTTTTTACTATCTTTTTCCCATATTTTCTCCACTGGTACCAATCATCCAGAACATCAACTGCGCTTCTCATTTGAAATGCATATATGTGGTGCTTAGCTTCCTTGTCACTTTTGTTCTGATGCCATATGTTGCAAAATTCATGTCCTGCACATATTCAACAGAGATAAATTGAGAGTATTTACTTCCTAGAATAATCAAGCAAAAAACAACTTAGTTAAGATATATCACAAAGCTCAATGGTCCTGTTGCTGAAATCTGAGGCAAACAAATTCCGTATTTTTTCCAAACTTCTTTCCACACAGAAAAAGAATAACAATGCCACTGGATATTTCATACAAAAAACAAAACACAACAACTGATGAAAGTCACATTTGGCAGCCATGAAATAAGGTAATAAAGGCAATGTTTATGAAAAATCTATGACAGAAACTTATTCATAGTATTGAACAACAAAAATGAATTAGGAATTCCATTACATTGAAGCAGATACAATAAAAAAATACAAAAATTAAAGAAGAATTATAATGAAGATTCTAGGGTTGAGAATTTGGGACATTTTGATCGGTGAATAGAAAGGATTCAATGATTGAATAGATGGAATGGAACGCAAAAAGGTTTTAATCGGGCAAAAGTGAAGATAGAACGGTGAGGATAGGTTTAATCGGTGAAAAGTGGATTCTATGGTGGATTAGACTTATGTAAGGGAGAAATGTACATGAGAATGAAGATCCAGAAACTAACCGTGGCTGGCGGATGATGATTTGAGGCGAAGGAGCTCGAAATATGGATTGGAGACGAGCGGAGGTTCGAGAGAAAAAGAGACGTGTGCGGGTGGATCTCTCGAGAATGGCTGGATGAAGGGCGAAAGTTCTTTTTAGGGTTTTGATCTGGGCAAAGTTCTTTTAGGTTTAGATTTGGGGGGAGTTTCAAAGAGTGTAAAATCATGGAGGGAAACAAAAAAGTATTAAAGAAAAGAAAAAGGTAAAAAGAAAAAATTATTATAATTTAGGGAAGATATAAACCTCTTTTAAAAAGAATTTAAAACCCCCCATTATCAGCACTTAAACAATTCACTAAAATCCTTTTAAATTATGTTAGTTTGTGGGAGTTTTTTAAAACCCCCTCAAAATAACCTCCACTAAATAGCAGTTTTTTTTGTAGTGTGTAACATCTTATTTTTTTAATAGTATACAACTATTAATAGAAACATTACAAATCCAATATTTAAGAACAAATAATTCACATATATATACATATATAATGTCGTTACAGTTATCGCAAATATAACTATAATACAAAAAACATACATATACAAAAGGTCCTATGCAACTAAGATATTATCACATTAAATCAAAAGTATAATAAAGTTTTCAAAAGAGAACATATACACAGTCAGATCATCCTAAACATGCATTACATCATTGTCGTCATCTTGAACTGAATTAATTATTATTTCGTCGTCTACTCACACCATCAAGGTTATCATGGTAAACAAAAATAAATAATGGACAAAAATAAACATAGAATAAAGGATATGCTAATGTACAAAAAGAACAATCATACAACAGTTATAGAGAGGTTAACATGTATAAATCATTCATATCAACAATCACAGCTCATACAAATACTACTAGACTTAACCATCTAAATAAATGTTTTTCCATCCTAGACAACTTTGAGTAGACAGATGGTTTTTCCTTTAAACTACTTTGTTTAGTAATCCTCTACACCAACAAATAGTACATCCATTGAAAGATCTTCTCTAACATGAGCATCCTTCACTTATGACGCATAAGAAGGATCAAACACATACTTTCTTATCCGAGAGATGTGAAATGTCGAATGAAGATCCGTCGACTAAGAAGGCATCGCAATCTCAAAAGACTTATGTGTTTCCTTTGATCAACATAAGACTTTGGCCTACTTTGTGAGCTCATCATCCTCTCTTATATCAACTTCACTTTATGTGATCCCTACAAACATCCAACACAAACAAATTTCAGTAGATCGAACACCATTGTATCACCTAATCTTGCAAAAACATAAATTTTAAGACATCTACAACTTCAAAACAAAACAATTAGCTTCCTTTACCTATAAAACAACCAACCCACTTAAGAGACCTAAAAACACCTTCAAACACATATGAAGTTCTATCTGTTCTTATGAATAACACAAACACAATTAAGACATTCCATTAGGACTATTGATCACAAAGACTTTTATAAAAAGCTCACTTACTTACTTTGTTAAAGAAACTAAAAAAAAAGTCGATGCACAAAAGAACACATATACTAAGAAAAAAGAGAGTAGAAAACTCACTTTATTGGAAAAACTAATTGGATAAAAATGGAGAGCTCGTCTCAAGAATCACTCTAAGAGTCTTCAATTTTCAAAGAAATAAACGAGAGGTTATAAAATTTAAAATAAAGGAAGAAAGTTCTAAAAAAAAAAAAAGTTTATAGTATAATTTAAGATAATGTTTATAACTATTATATTTATACTTCAAGTTTTTACTATTAAAATATTTAAATTTTATCGTTTTAAACTCAAAAACACGACTTTTTTTTTACTCTTACATTTACAATACATTTATCCAATATTAAATTTTGACTATTAACATTTGCTACATTAAAATTTATGGAAGCACATTTCAATTCCATTTCTTATGTTTATTTTTCTTGTTTCTACATACATGTATAATCATGTTTATTTTAACATAAATATACATCATAGTTGTTTCTAGATTTATCAATTCAAAAATATTTATCATATCAATTAAATCAATTACAAACTCTAAACTACAATTTTTATATACTTATTTTTATCGCATATTAATAAATAAGTTATATTACATTACATTAAAATAATGTTATATATATATATATATATATATATATATATATATATATATATATATATATATATATGTATGTATGTATAAAAGTATTGTTAATGTAACATAATCAAATTTTACATTTTTTAATAAGTATGTTTACACATGTTTATTAACTATTAATTAACTCTAAATATATACGATTATAATTTAATATAATAACTTGATTAACTCATTATAGTACCGGTAGTTTTAATCCAAAATTACGAAATTATTTAATTTATTATGAGTGTAAAATCTGAGAAAAAAAAATGTTTGGTCAGTACACTTGGCGGACTGAGATTTTTTAACAAAGTAACACCACTTCAAGTTCAGCCCTTCTCCTATCTGAAGAACAATTTCACTTCATTTCCATGTTTCTTCCTTCTCTGGTTTTACACTTTCTATAGCATACTTCCAAAATCTAACCCATAGACTTTGCTTACCAGAAAATTCCTAGGTCATCCAAGCTCCAGGAGTAACGCTTCTAATTGTTTGATTCTCTGTTTTCATCTGGTAAGGGTTCCTTTCTTTTCCTCTTTAAATTAGGGAAATGATCATGCAATGGTTACATTGCATGTGGCTGATTTAGGTTTTTCTCCAATCTTTTGGTTCTTACACTACTTAAGGAGCTGATATCTATCTCTGATTTGGGGATTTTAGGTACTGTTAAGTTCTAGGGTGCAAGGTGTTTCTTCCAATCATCTTATGAGCCACACCGTGAAATTCAAGGTAAGGGAAGCTAGGCTCTATGACTTTGTGTGGATTGTATTGTGTATGGATTGAATGCATGTTTAGGAATATGAAATTTATGCTTTGAGAATCTGTTATGTATGGTTGGGTTTGTTTTTTTTTATGAACTTTGGAGTGTTGATGAGAAAACGTGTGTAGATCCTGTTGAACGTAAAACATGAACTGTGAATTGAATGCTTGTGACTGGTATGAATTCTTTGAAATGATATAATTTAAGAATTTAATGGATGAAATCTGTTTGGTAACATGAGAGGCTATTTAGTTAAGTTAGTACTAGTTTTATAATTAAGTGAGAAAAAGGGGGATAGTCAAATTTAGAGTTAGACACTCTTGGTGGGTATGGTCAGTTTAGGTAACTTAGGAAAGTTAATTAGGACTTGTTAAAAGTGTCTATATGGTCAAAAACAATATCAAAGTGTTTAATCTAGATTTGAGTCCTATAGTTGGTGAAAGCTGAGTTTTAGAATCCAAATCAATGCATAATCATTAGAGGAAGAGGTTAGGAAAGGTTAAATTCATGTAAATAAGTTTAATTCCACCTGTAGATCAAATTAGGATCATTAGAATCTCACTAAATGGTCCAAAATGAGTGTTGGGGGTTTAGGTTGATGAATTATGCAGGTTTTAGGGTGCTGCAGATTATGCAGAGTCGCATAGCACAATCTGTGCGCTTTGCGAAGGGTTTCTGTCACGAAAAATTCGCACAGCACACCGCAGGGTGTGCATTGAGCGAATTTTGGGCATCAGATTGAGGGATTTTAATGTTTTTGACGTTTTGGGGGTTCCGGACGTCTGTTTTGGACGTTCTTTAGGTCGTTTTTGGGGTTTTTGACCCTTCTGGAACCATTGGTGTGGGTCTCCAAGCTATTTGAATTACTTAAGTATTGATAATTAAAGGTTATAAAGAAATTTGTGTTAATAAGTGATGTTTATGCGAAAGTATGTAATGTCTGAGTATGTATGAATTATATATGATCTTGTATAGATTCAAATGACAATGTATAATTATGTACAAGTGTAAGAACGTTGAAAATCATAAGTTGTGTTTAAAATTTAAAAGTATGATTGATGGACGTAATTCCATGATCCTCAAGGGAGGTTACATGGTGGTGCCATTATAGTTGTTGTGATTGACCGTATGAATGGCCAAAGTTCCCGATGGGGTTTATCCTGACATTCTAATGACCATCCATGCTCAATTAGAGAGTGATGAGTCATGTGGTGAGAATAGCAGGAGGTCCTAGTAATAGGTGCTACGTGGAGGCCTATTATTCGGTAAAGGGCTTACACTTGGGTGTGGTCGGGTGAAACCCCTCGGCAATGGCTTTGCAAAGTAGTAGGGCCACTACAAGTGCACAAACCCCTGGAACTCGACATTTCATCCTAGTCCGGGTGGTCAAATCACGCGATCGGTCATTGGTATCAACAAAATGCATTCGGTCTTAGTCTGTATTGTGTTATGGTCTTTGCATGCTGTGTGTGATTGTATAACATGATAGTTAGTTCCATTTAATGTATAATCTGATAGAATGTTTACTTGATTTCTTGTGTGCATTTGTTATGTATATGTTAGTTTAAATTTGGACTTATCTTGCATGTTTTTCAACCTAGCTTACCCTTGCATTGTGTATGTTGTATGTGTTTGTCTTCCCCCTTGCGATGATCATCCAATCCTTTGGATGTGAGCAGAGGCAGAGAATGTTCCCCTAGAGCAGGCTTTGGAGGGAGAGGACCCAACTCCTAGCTCTTAGGATCTCTTTCTTAGAATTTCATTTTTTTTAAGCTTTATAGTTCTTTTGTAGTATCTAGTTAATAGTCCTGTTATATTATTTTGAGAAACTTGGTAGTTTATTTGTAGCACTTAATTCCCAGAACTTCTGTTAGAACTTTTATATTATTTTGTAAGACTTCCTATGTATATAAAGTTTTAATCTTATAGCATTTGAGATAACTCTAATCATTAGAACTTTACGTACATCTTTATACTGTCTTGTTATATTATAATGATATATCCTGATGAATTATATTCAGTGTATAATTTATGAGATGTCACAATGAGATTTTTAATCCAAATCCCTAAATAAATTTATCGATGGAGTAAAACTAGATTAAAAATTTAATAGATAACAATGTTATTTTTTTTTTTCAGAATTTTTTCATTCAAGTTTTATATGTTTATCTAGATGAACTTTAAGGTCATTTATCCGACCACAGTCAACTCCATCACTGAATTATTCTTTCTGCCTATATAAAAGATGTTTCATAAAATGAAACTCTAACATGTTAGTTTAACAAATTAGTTTTACAACTTTGTAAAACATTGTTCCAATCAGAGCACCTTTGAGAGATATAAGGACGTTCTTCATCATCAAATCTCCTCCTCAGTACCCCTTTCTCAATTCTCCACTAACAGAAGCAAATTTCTATATATTGAAATCTGAAAAAATTACCAGTAACATTTGAAGATTCTCAGGATGCTTTCACAAATTTCATATGCTTCTGGAAATCTCAAGCAAGCATATGCGGGAAGATGCAGGCCATGACAATGCTTCTCGCAAACGTTTTTGAACATAATACATAGAAGAGAGATAAAACTCAAAAAGGAAAAACTGCTTGAGATATTGAAATTAAAACTTGTAAAATACTAAAAATATTATAATAATATTAAACAATTCTAATGGTTAAATACTCTAACAGAAATTATATATATTTTTATTGTTTTAATATAACCAAAACAAACAATCCGCTAATAAAATTCATTTGTTTTGTAGTAATAAAATTAATTTAAACTAATTACTTGTTCACTAAAACATGGTTAATGTTAACGATAAATTTAAACTCTAATTTATAAATCAACTATAATTTTGTATTTATAAATATTTTGTAAATACTTATAATTTTTAGTTTATAAATTATTTTTTTTGTCTCTAAATTATTCATTATAGTATGAACATGTTTAATCTAAAATCCTAAATGTTTTGATTTAGTAGGAGAGTTTTTTTAATAGGAATTACCAACTAAATTTATCGATGGAGAAAAAATAGATTAAAAATCCAAAAGATAATATTTTTTTTCATTTTTTCTGAATTGTTTCGGTTTAATGCAAAAGGCTTAACAAAAAAGGAAAAAAAAATATAGTTTGATGCTTATAATTTGATCCACGTGCCTTAATACAACATCTTAGTTAAAAAGATTAATAAACCTAAATATAAGAACAGAGTCGAGATAAAAAAATATTCCTCATAAATATTGTAAATATAAAACGTCTATTCTCAGTATGTGTCATACGCTTCCATGTAAACTTTAGCATCTTGCATCATCAAAGGCAAAATTAGCGTCTGATTATGCTCTGTAAAACGACTTTCCAGCAATGAATGTAACTTATTCCAGTATAATGTATATTTTTAAATTATATCCAATAACACAAAGGTGAACAACAAACTGAAAAAAAAAACCTGGAGTTCTGATTTGGAAACAAGAGAACAAAATAATCAGTGAAGTTATGAATTTCAAATAACCAAAGAAGGCATTTGGAGTGGCTTTATGTAAACGAAAGAGGAAAGTAAGATTTAGTTTCTAATGTTTTTACAACAAACATAGATTATCATAAACTGCAGCAATGATAATATTAAGAATTAAGACAGAAAAATTATGGGACATTGTCAAGGAGAAGCTTGACACGGGACAATGTTGTCAATTTCACCATTTCCAGAAAACATTAGAACCACACTTGTATTTGTCCTTTCCTTCACATTCTAGGTCCAAATCATCAGAAAGAAAAGGCACTTTCTGCGTTCATCAAGGGAAACCAGAGTAAAATTTTGAATCAGTGTTATGTTACACAAGTTTGATAAAGATCACAGTAGAAGAAAAAGGTTAAAAACTGTTTTCTATATATAGTGTTTAAAAGCTTACGAAAAGAAAGTTCAAAACTACCTTTTGCTTAGCCAGATCTTGGCAACCGGTGAAGTTTTCAGGGAACTTGCAAGTGCCAAATTCCACAGTGTATGCTCTTGCAAAGTTGGCTCCAGTGGTGGCTAACCTTTTCTTGTCATTAAGTTCCTGTAGCAATGATCCATTAGAAACTAGTTGAATTCCGATGGCATGAAAAAGAGATCGTATTGTAAAGACAAGGGTTTGAAAAGAAAGACCTTGTTGGTCTTGCTCCTTTCAAGGTATTCTTCAATGATTCCTGCATTGGCTGAAGAGTTGGAAGCAGCAGCTGCAGCAGTGAAAAGGGTAGCTGCTAAGTAGACAAGGGCACTTCTTCTTCCTTGGTTTGATTCAGATTCAGTAATCTTTGCTTGATGAGCCTTGATCACAGGCAACTTGAGAGCAGAAACTTGTGGAGATGCAACAGAAGAAGGCATGGAGCTGAGCTTGGCATTGAGGTCGGAGCATCCTGATCTGGCATAGTTACAGGCCAAGACACTGGAGTTCATGGCAGACATGGTGGATATATGCAATTACTTTTCTGGTTTTGATCAAACTTCAAAAGAAAACCAGGTTGATTTGCAAGGACCAAAGGCCAACTCAAATTGTGTGCTTCTTAATCCTAGTGGCTCTATGTTTTTTGTTTTTTTATTTTACTTTTCTTGTGTTGTTTGAGGCTCAGAATTTGTGATAAGGAGTGGATACGATAAGTGTAACGTAATTTAAGGTTGTGGTTGGAGTGTGGATAAGGTGCGATTGCCTCACTCCTTATTGGCATATCTTGCTTTTGTGACACTTCAGCTTCTCCTGGTGGGTATCCCAGGCCCCACTCCAGAAGCCCAAGACGAGCCCAAACCAATTTAAGATGTGGACAAACAAAAAGTTCTCCGGCCCGTTATCATTTAACAGAAAGAAAGAGAAATTGGGATTTTTGAAACCTATGGGGTGAAAAAAGTAATCCCAGTCACTTGGGACGAGTCAATTTTTTTATTAGCTAAGGTATAGATAGGTTAAAGAAAAAGGGTTGATTTGCAAATAGAGAGAATAAATAAATAAGTTATAAAACAGTGTATGTATGCCTGGTGATGTGCGACAGCGCGTGTTCATAAAATTTTTGGGCTCTAAGATTGTATCTTAATATAGTGATGAATTATTTTGATCTCTAAAATTATTAATTATAATTATTAATTATTTAATAATATTTTTATAGTGATACTACTACATCACTTATATTTGTTTACATAAATCTTTGTTTACTGGTTATCTCTTTCGAAAATTAAAGAGAGTTAGTATAAAACTTGAATGAATTTTAAAAAGCTTTCAATTAACAACTTTACATCAGCGTAATCCGAATCAGGAATAGATAACATATTTTCATCCCTAATAATTACTATTACTCCAATATAGTGAAATAAAACAAAACAATGTTAAAAGGAAACATAATCCTAAACTATATCTATTTTAAAAACTTCTCTGAACCCATTTTTCAAAAAGCAAAAAGTTAAAGTATATTCACTAATTTAAATTAAACCGATTGCGATCTTAACCAATCAATTTGATCTGGCCGTGATTACTTTAGACAATTAATCTCACTCATAGAACAAGTGGGATACATGCATAGAAACATACCTTAAGAAAATAAATATTATTTAATTTGTGAATTATTGTCATATTAATTAACTTGAACTTGCTTTTTCTTTATTTCTCTCTCTCTTTTATTTTGTATGTATGAATTTATATTTGGCTTTCCCGGTTTTCTGGTTTTCTTACCCTCTGATTTGCTCTTACATAGTTATAGCAAGAACATTCAGTATATAACATATTACCCTATCAATTTGCTACAACGCTATAAAATGCTATGATCAAAGCATATAGAGCAAATCAAAATTCAGCCACTTAGATGGTATATATGTATGTATGAGTTTTATGATACACCATTTCCCTTTTAGTGCATTTATTTGATTGGAACTTGATTAGTGGTTTCTGCATCAGCTTCCATTTATTTATTATATTCATGCTCTATGAACTGGATAAAGAATACAGCTTTCTGTTTTTCTTTACTTAGTTGTTAACAGCAACGATCAGGGACGTTTTCTTATTCACTTGTAGCATTTTGCAATCAAATCAGAATCCAAAGTGATGTGTATCTTAATCCTTGGATTACTTCTGCTAATTGAAGAACTGAGGTTAAAGCAAGATCAATCGAATCTTGGTTTAACTGTTTCTGAATTTTAAAAAGCATTGGTGTGAGCAGCAATGCCACTGGCCATAGTTTTCTTGTCATGTTTTATCATGTTAATGATATGAATTCTTTGTCCTAGAAATTTTGTTGGCTCAGACAGATTAATGTTATGTTTAATCACGGTTTATATGAATTTCAAATTAAACCCTTTCATTAAATAATGGGACTAGAAATATTTGGTAGGTTGCTTTATCTGTTGCTGTCTTGTTATCAAGCAAAGTGATATTAATTTACACAATAAAATATTGATATCAAATACTCTTTTCCACTTAAAAGAATAAAATAGAGAAAGTGAAGGTAATAAAATGAAGTGGTGGAATGCATCTGCAAAATATTGTCGATCTTAGGTTCATTGGATTAAGCAATTCTTGGTGAACTTCAGACTGAGAAAGAGTTTTCCATTTGTTTCATTCAAAATGGTCACCTTAGTTTTAGTTTATTAAACATATTAGTTAAGTGGAAATAATAATGATGAAAAAGTTGGTGACCATAAAAAGTAAAACACTCGTCTTTTCTCTTATCTTGGTCTACAGTAATTCACTTTTATCTTCATTCTCAGATAGATACCTTTGAATTAAATTGCATAAAAACACTAGAAATAAGAACTTCATAATATCATTAAAAAGAATGCAGCAACAAAAAATTAACTAGTATATCTTACATTTGAGGTCAAAACAAAGCAACAGAAAGTTTCAAAACATTATATCTGAGGATTGGTTCTAATACTAGAGTGATTAGCTAGCATAGTTCCCTATAGTTACGCTCCAAAGCTTCATGTTCTAGTGGTTGGATCCTTACAATGGTTTGTGGCACTGGTGGCTGGGATCCAACAATTTTCTTACAAGTCTCAATGAGGCACTGTCTGCACTTGGGGCATGATGAGTGAGAGCTAAGCCATCTGTCAATGCAGCGAACGTGGAAACCATGGTTGCATTTTGGCAGAATGCGTAGCTTATCACCATTGACAAACTCTGAGAGGCATATGACACACTCGGTGTCCAAACCTGGGAGTTTGAACTCTGTAGAGTAGCTGACGGTGGGAAAAGTCTTGAGGGCTTTCTTCTTGATGCCTGTGTTGGCCAAACGTGATGAAGGGTTGGTGACAGTTGAAGGGTCGTTGATGACTATGTTTGAGCATCTCAAGACACACTTTATGATGGAATTCAAGCCGAGTGAGCAAATGACAGCACACAAGAGCACAGCGAGTATCATGACAACATTTGCATCGAAGTCACGACCTTTGAAATAGGAGTCTGTTGAGTTGTAAGTGATGGAATCTGAGGATTTGGGCAAGTCAGCTACGTTGATTGATTGATGAAGAGGGTCTTGAAGGAGTAGCTTTCTTGAGCTTGAGTCCATGAGAAGGTCATGAAGCAAATGTGAAGTAAAGGAAGTTGAAGCATACATGTTTGATGGTATCTATTCAAGAAGAGTTAGTTGTTGGAGCTTGAGGTTGGTCATAGGTCTTAGGCAATTATAGGTATATATATATATATATATATATAGATAGGGGAAGTTGGCACAGTAGGGTATAACATATGATTATGATATCTAAGTATGATTAGAAAATGAAAGTTAAACTTTTTTGGCAAGGAGTGAAAATTAAACTTTTTATCTTGGTTTTTAGAGATGATAGATTAGAAGCATATGATGATATGGAACATCCACTGAGAGAGGCTTTTGTATATTCGACTATCTGTGATGGGTCCATTTTATTTCCACTTTAGACGAAGTAGGATATGCCAGGTGGAACAGTGAGTCCATGAATGAGTTTTGAAACTTGGTGAAGATGAATTGAAATATGGTATGATTCAAGATTTGATTCTATGTCCCATATTTTAGGTTCCTGAGAAAAAAAAAGTGGCTCGCATATAAAAGTTCAGTAAATGGTTTTGTTTTTATTGTGTCGATTTCCTTCTGAACCAAATCTTGATCTAAAGAGTTAAAACATCTCTATTGTTTTATTATTTTATTAGAAAACTATAATTAACTTTTAAAATATAAAATTTTAATTAATTTTTAAAGATGATATTATTTTTGTATATATATATAATTATATATTTTATTAAATAATTTAATAAATTATAATTTTATTATATTTAAATTAATATTTTTATATTGTAGTTATCATTATGTTATTAAATAAAATATATACTATATAGTTTAATATAATTATTGATTATAATCTATTTATTAATTTTATAAAAAAATTATAATATTTAATAAAATTAATAAAACAATGTATAGTGATAAATTTTCAAACATATGAAAACAAACGTAGAGTTTAGTTAAAATATTAATAGATCGATTATAATAAAATTCATATTAATTTTTTTTTGTAATTTCTAAATATTATATATATATATATATATATATATATATATATATTAAAGAAAAATAATGGGTAGAATTTAAGTATAAATTTAAATAATAGATAAAAAAAGGAAAAATAAACAATAAAAAAAAATTATAAGCTTATTTTTCATAAATTTATTATTTTAAATTTTAAATTGAAATATTTATATGGATTTTTTACACAATAAAATTAAATGACTATTTTACATATTTTAAAATTATATTTAACTAGTAAAAAGATTAAATATGTTTAATTGGTAAAGAAAAATTAAATATGTTTAATAAGTTAAGGATTTGAACGTTATGTGTTGTTATATAATTTTTTTAAATAAACTAATTATCAAGTTCAAATATTTTACAAAATCTATATTAATCTGATTAAAATGTTCGTATATATTTATTTAACAAATTAAAAATAAGATATATTAATTATTAATTGTATTTTTTTATAATCAAAATGAATGAAAAGAAAAATTCATAGAATGATTTTTGTTGATAAAACTTATGTAGATATTTTGTTCATTGATTTTTTCAAATTGATGAAGGTCAAATCAAACGAGATGGATGATTGATAAGTTTAATCTATATTTTCCTTCAAAATTTAACCTACAAGATATCTAATAAACTAATCTTATTATGTTTAACATAGATGCTCCATGTGGAGCTCACAACTAATTTAATTTAATGGTGTCATTGTAGATGTGGCAGATGTTGGAGAAACCTCGTGTTTGGCTGACCCTTTTAAGTTATACCATAATCCAAAAGGTACAATATCTAAAAGAGATTCATTTTAGATATGATAATATGATACACAACATTTATATATACTCTGTAGGGCAAATAATAATGTCGGGTTTCTGTCTACATTATACTCAATTATCGACACATCCAAAGGATACAAAGAAATGAGGAACCAAATTTGATTTCAAACATGAAAACTACTTTTGTCACCCAAACTTCCCAATTAAGAAAAGTGATATATTTTTTCAAATTTTACCAATATAGAACTTGTATAGAATGCACATTTTTTTCAAACTTTTGAAATATACATAATTGTCTAAATATTTTTTTTTACTAACTAACTAATCACTTCCACGATATTTTTCTTTTCAGACTTTAAAACTTTCAAAGAGATTAAAATATATATTTTATCTTTTATCTAATTTTCACTCTGTTTTCCGTATATATTTTTAATAAAATAATCTTTATTCTTTTGCTTTATTTCTTATTTATTCTTTCTTTAATTTCTACTTATTTCTTCTCTCTCTATTTTCGTCTCCTCTTTTTAAAATATCACTAAGTTTCATGATATGGTTAATTAATATATGCAGTTTTGTCATACTATCAACTAATTAAAACTCATTCTTAATATGCCTTTTAAAGAGCTCTTTCTATAACGTAGTCCATAAATTTACCATATATAACATTTATAATTTGATAAAAAAAGAGAAAAAAAATATTTACATTATACTATTCACTTCCAATTTATAGTATTTGAAAATTGTGCAAAACACAGGATGTGCAAGAAAAAGATGAGTAAAATACAAAAAATAAAGGTTAAATATGTTCTACTAAAAAAGTGTATGAAGATATTAACGGAATGATAATTAAGGGAAAATATACCAGAAATAATACAGTAAGTTCAATATTGCTTAAATTATTTTAACCCTCTTCTATAATAAAAAATTATTTTTATATTTTCTTTTCCTATTAGTTATTTTCGCAATCAATAAACCATAAATAATATAATATCAGAAGAATTTAAAACCTATCTTAAGGAGATATTTATAAAAATATAGAATAACATAAGGAAATACATTGAAACGTGTAACATGTAGAGCTATTTTAAGAAATAATGAATTATATCTCACTTGATGGCAATGTTTTCCTGTAAAAAGAAAATCACAGGACACACTTGTAAAGCATTTTGATAAAAAAAGTCTTAAAGTAAATAAAATAAAATGAAAAGAAATTGTAATGAAATTATTATATAACCTCTTTCCTTCAAAAGCAAATCTATTTGGTACAGAACGAAAGGAGTTCTGAAAGTTGCTGTAATATTGTTTTCTCACACCTCTTTACCCGACAGATAGCGATAGTGGCATTTACATTTTATCAAAGAATAGTGCTACTTTACCCCCACATTTTCAATCATAACAATAGCTTGTTACTTGCGTGTGTTTGTGTTTCAATAACAACGTTGTTATTACATGCATGACTTTGTCCTGAGATAAATAATTTCTGGTTTTACTATGATAAAAGTTTCCATTTCGAATCAATAACAGTTAAAATTTTGAGCCTGCAAATTGCGGAAACTTTATACTATATATAATTAACTTCATCTGTGTATGTATGCCACAACGTATGTTCTTGCACAGCTCGTGCATGTATGTGTGATGTGTCATTCTTGTACATAATTATACGATGTTTGCGATATGTTAATAGTTATTTGGCTGTCGTATACGATACATATGTTTGGATACAAATATATTGTTTTAGAATCTTGAGAGATGCAAGTAGATATAGATATCACAATCTGGTGGATTTAACAAGATGTGGCTCCTAATTAAAGAAGGTGGTTAATGATAACAAGTGATCAAATTGGCAGCATGTTTAAGATAAAATTGATCTCCAATCTGATTTTATTTGTCGACAAGTTGTACTTTTTACGAGGAAAGTGGTATTATTATAAATTTAATGAGGTAACGTACGAGGAGAAAAGTGGTTTATTTTTGACTGTTTTTTATTAACTTAGCCGTGTACTGTTTGTAGTGATTAAGAAATTAGAGTCGTGTAGAGTAAATAAGCAGCGAAGAGAGATAACTGGGGTTGGGCATTTTTAAAGAAAATGGTTTTGCTTTTGCTCTGGCAGTACTACAAGTACCACTACTATGATCCGTATCTTGGTGGGTTGGATCTCACTACTCCTTTATTGTGTTTCTTTGGTCCCACATCGAGAGAGACAAGGGAATTACCGACAGAGGCAATGCTCTTTTGAGGAATATACATCGTAATATATGTATAACCACTATGCATAACATACTATTTAACAGGATATTAGATTATGTTGTGTCCATTTTGCTGTCCAGTAATAATGCCCAAAAATTTTATGAACATGCGCTGTCGCCCATGTTATGTCTTCATCAAGGATTACACATATATTTGTGCTGGGGTTGCACCCACCCTATCTGTTTATTAATATTCATCAATATTAATATTAATAATAGTGTTTTTTTTAAATATGTTTTTAATTTTTGAATTCACTTTAATACAAAATTAAAATTTATTTTTGTTTAAATTAATAAATTATATTTTAATCTCTACACTTAAAATTTAATAATATTAAAATTTTTTGATATCTCATTTTTCACGTTAAAACATGTTAAATAATATAAATAACTTAATTATCAGCATGAAAAATATTTAATATATAAAAAAACTTAATGTAATTAAATTAAAAGGATTATATACTAATGTAAAAACATTTTTTATGACGATTTTTATTATCGATTGAAATTTATTAAGTGATGTGGTAATAAAAATGTAGTAAATTACAAAGATTTCTATATTGGTCCACATATAATTGATATAGAAA
This sequence comes from Vigna mungo, assembly GCA_036885675.1. Classification (NCBI taxonomy): domain Eukaryota; kingdom Viridiplantae; phylum Streptophyta; class Magnoliopsida; order Fabales; family Fabaceae; genus Vigna; species Vigna mungo. Next base: position 63,097,332 of record CP144700.1, read on the forward strand.
GTCAGTTTTTTCTACTAGTTAAACCTAGAATTGTTATAGAAAGTAGTGTAATGGTAAATATGTAATATTGATAACACTTTCTATATATCGGTTAGTCACAATAACTGATATAAAATGTTTTATATTCTTCCCCTAACTTTTCTTTCATTTTTCACTTTCTCTCTTATGAGTGTTTCTCCTTTCTTCTCGTTCTAGTTTCACTTCACTTGCTTTTGTACCTTGCTTGCCCCGTTCACTCCTTGCCTCGTTCTTTGCTTTTGTTCTACCATTGTTGGTTGCCATTGGTGGTTGGAGCTCTCTTCGTGGTGGGTGGGTGAATTTGTTATTTGTCGTCGTTAGTTATCATTGGTGGTTTAAGTTCTTGTTGTGGTGGATAGGTTAAGTTATCATGGTTGTTATTGTCGTGGTTGAAGCTCTCGTCTATGGTGGGTGAAGCTCTCGTCGTGGTTTCTCCTCCAATGCGTCGCTAGTGTGATGGGTTTATAAGTTGCAGTTCGTGGTGTGCATTTGGTTGTTCCCCGGTGCGTGGTGTGCATTTGACCATTTTCCAGTGTGTTGTGTATGTTTGGTCATTGTCGTGTGGTGGGCTGCATGTTGCATTCTATGCAATGTTAGCATTTCAACCTAATGTCTATGTTTTTGTGATGTTGATGAATTATGAATGTATATTTGAATATGAAATGTATGTTTCTGTGTTGCCTTTTTGGATGTACATTTTTGTGTGTTGCATTTTTGTATGGACATTGAAAATTAAAGAGTTTTAGAAAACAGTTTAGAAATAGACTATTAATGTGTTAGTTTAAGGTTCTGTTTAACAAGTAGTGATCATTCCTTTAAGGTATTTTATACGTTATTCTAACATTATTCATTTTATGAAGTTTAAATATATTCAATACGTTATTCTAACATTATTCATTTTCAATGTTTAAGGTATTTACATCGGTTGAGAATTAAGAGGATGAGTAATCACATCGGTTGAGAATTAAGAGGATGAGAATTAAATATATTCAATACGTTATTCTAACATTATTCATTTTCAATGTTTAAGGTATTCACTGACCCTTTTTCCATTCAAGGAGTTGAGAATAAAGGTGAATAGGTGCAAAAATACCTCTTAGATGCCTTTGGAAAAGGAAAAAAAAAACAAGTCTCCTTAGCACCTTATTTGCAATAGTATGTATGATTTTTTTTTATTAATAAAATTTTATTTACGTAAATCTTATTTCAAATTATTATTGTGAATAAGTAATGGTCATCTACAATTGCTAATAAATTTTCCACAAGAAACCTCACATAATTAAAAGTAGAATAATAACGTAATTTTTTAATAATTTATTTTTTATGTACACATAATTTAATTTTACTAAGTTCCATATTAGACACTCATTTCAATGTATAATTAACTTTTATATAGTGGATGATGTTTATTCGAGGTGGTAGGAAATCCATATCACCTCTAAGAAGAAGTTGCACTTATTGCACAAACTACAAGTAGATAATCTTTCAGACCATTGAAATACAATTATATAGTTTATAAAACTTTATGAATTTAAACTTCTAACGCTTGTGTCAACCAGGGAGTTTTGAGTGCAGATATAATGTCATGAGGCACATTTAGAAAATCATATTCATAAACATTGTTAACTCATGAAATTTTGTAACGTGAATATTTTATAATTAACATCTTAAGTCATTATCTTTATAACTTCGCTCAAATTGTTCTTTACATAGATATTCGGTAATGCATCTTTGATGGAGCAATAGGTCCCAAAGGATGTTCCAAAGTAGTGGGTTGCATTTCTTTTAAGTGTTTATAAATTATGTTAAATAAATATTAAATATATTCATTACACATTGAGGTTAAATATTATTCGATGTGTAATAGTATGAAGTATCTTGATTATTTTGTTCCTTATATATACATGGACTATATTATGAGAATTTTCTAGAATTGAATTTTATGCATGTTTGTATGTGGATGGTAGCACATACAGATTTGGTATTGCACTAGTGCAAAAACGCTATTTAACGTCACCCCTTAGACGTCGGTTAAGGGTAAGCACGACGTATATTGATGACCGGTGGCATTTTCGTAAATAAGTTGGTCATATAGACATCACTTAGAAGGTGCCCCGACGTTTATAATATTTTAGACGTCGGGGCCCCTCCTAACTGACGTCTATATGTCTGACAGGTGGGTGAAAAGTCATTTCTTTCAGTCATATAGACGTCAGTTAGGAGGGGCCCCGACGTCTATATGGCGGAAATTAATGGCTATTCACCTACCTGTCAGACATATAGACGTTAGTTGGGAGATCCCCGACTTCTAAAGCACTTTAGACGTCTGTTACTCTGGGAACTGACATCTAAACCCTAAATCCAGAAATTTAAAAAGTCACTTTTTGACTCCATTTAGACGTCTGATCCCGCCACCGACTTCTAAAGCACTTTAGACGTCTGTTATTCTGGGAACCGACGTCTAAATGTCTGCATTAAAACACTGCAAATGCGAGGCACTATTACGCGCACTCATTCTTCATCATCTTCCTCGCGTTTTCTCTGCACAGGCTACGTTTTTCAGGTTCGTTTTCTCACTTTTGCACCTTTTAAAATTAATTTTACTCCGATTACATTACTCTTTGAGAAATTATTTTTCATTTGAACCGATTAAAATGCATTTTCATTGAGTTTTTGTGCAGTTTTGCTCATGTCCTTAGGCAGCGTTCTTGGACGGCGATTTCTTGCGTTTTGCACTCCTCCAATTCCCTCCACTACATTAACAAAACCGTCCAATACAAAATAAGAACATACAATCCATTCTCTTCAACTAAAATATAAAGTTGTAAACTCGAATCACCATGACCTAGGAACAACTCGAGAGGCCTCAAGCGGAGAAAAGTCCTATCAAATACGGCGACATTTTAGACATCTGATCTATGAGTCTGACGTCTATATAGACGTCTGACCTATATAGTCTGATGTCTATATAGACATCTGACCTATGGGTCCGATGTCTCATTTAACGTCACTAGAATAGACGTCGGTCTGGGATCTGACGTTAAAAGCTCAAAATAACCGATGTCAAATGGCGTTTTTCCACTAGTGTTGAAAAAAAAAACATCACTTTTTATACAGAATAACATAGAAAGTGACTTTTTATATCGGTTGTAACGCTAACTAGTATAAAAAATTAAACTTTTTTTTACATAAGTTAAAGTTATACCCAATATAACAGTTGGGCTTTTTATACTGATTAAAGCTCCAACATGTATAAAAAACATGGATTATACACTGATTTTTTCTTTTTTTCTTAGTAAACTTTTTATATCAATTTCATAACCAATATAACTGATATAAAAAATATAATTTATATATTGATTATTGAATCGACATATAAAATCGAATAATTTTTATACTACTGTTTTTGTATTGATTAAAAATCTGGATAAGAATTTTTTTTAACTAATATAAATTTTTTTTCTGACATAATAATATACATACAATGTATAGAAAACATATCAAAATTTTAATAATTCTACTTTTATTTTAGTATATTTAATTTTTATGTTAACACTTGTGAGATATGTACACTAGTGAAGATCTTGCTGATTTTCATCCTATGCATCACCGTTCCGGACACACTCAGAAGTCACAAGTGGATGATTTAACAAGTGAAAGACTGAAAGGTTGCTTAACTTGTGTCCATGTGTGTCTAAATGTATATATATAAGTGCCCACATGCATTAATATAAGGTTTTGCAATTGCGGCTACCAGCTCCATAATCGTAATGGATAATCCTTCACCTGTTACTATGCTCTCTTTAATCCTTGGTCTTTTTTTTCTCCCACTTATATGTATGGTGCTTCACACGCCATGACTCAGACTTCCCAGTCACATGTCTACATTTTAAACGCCACTTCTACTTTCTTCCTTCGTACTAAACCCTAAACAATTCGAAAAATCTAAATTTTTTACATTCATTTGATATTATTCTTATTTATTTTTTACTCTCTTCTTTCTTGAAAAACTACAAAACTTTATATTTTTCGAACCATTTTATCTGTGTATTAGGTGTCAAATAAATATAAAAGTGTGTAATGATATTATTACTCGTATTCCATTTATACATCCTGTAACATAAAATTGCAAAGTACGTGTGATGTTAACAGGAGATGGCCATGGGAAGGAGCAATAGTGGTTGGTTGGTCCAAAGATCTCATGTTTGATTTTTGTGGAGCTTTTCAGTATTTGAATGATCGCTTTTTGGCTTTGCTACCTTTCTTTTTTCTTCTTTTTGTTTCTGTGGTTTGGTCATTGTTCTTCGCCTTTATTAGGTCATCCCACTTTATGTATCATATACCATCCATGCGTCTATAAAACTTTCATTTTCTTTAACATATTATTCTCATGCTCATACAACCATTCGCTATATCCAACCTATCATTTTTCATTCTTTCTTTCAAAACATCAAGAGTCCACCAAGAAAAAATGTAGAAAGATGCATCACACTCATTTGCATTTTCTTTATTCAGAAATTATTCACCAACTAATAATACACTCACCTAAGTAACTTACCTACTACCTAAGTTATCTATAAATTAATCCATAAATAAGTATGAAAAAGTTATAAAACATTTTACGTATATATGATTATAACTTGTCATACAAAAATATACTGATATCATAACATTCAATATATATTAACAACATATTAATCATCCTGTATCTCCCAACATATTATTTTTATATTTACTCTTTAAGGAAAAGAAATATAACATGTTCAATTGACCACCTTATCCAAAATTAGATTAGAACTAAAATTAAAAGGTCGAAAATAATGAACTTAGTCTTTAATACACTTGCCAACACATGTCATTCTTCTTTAACTAACAAGCTATAAAAAAAAAATTATATTTTATAAAAACGAAGAATTATCTTAGTCTTCATCGCTTATAAATTGTTATCTTTCTTCATTAATATCGCCATATTAACAGAATAAATCAAATCTCTAACAACATGTAATATTTATATACAACTTTTCTATGATATCACAAAAATATTTCATTAAGTTTTTTTTTTTGAAAAATAAGTTAAATCTGGTTAAAATTGCCTTGTATATTTTTAATTATTTATATTAATAAATGAAATTTAATTAAAAAAAAGAATCTCAATATAAGAAAACGTAATACTGAAAGAATATTTAAGTTATGATAATAAAATTTATCATTTTATGGGTTTGGAGGTTGTGTTTTACTGGATGAAACTTATAATTATTACATTATACCACTAATCACATATTTTATTCCGTGATATTTATCCAAATGAAAATTTAACAAATTTATTGTATATGAGTTTATGTAAGTTTACATGTTCTTTAATTTTAATAGATGACATGGACTACACGTAATGATGGAGTTAATATATATGCAAGTAGTAAGATCGTAATCTCGTACTCAGATTCCAATAGCAACCAATCTACTTCGTAAGAACATCTCTTTCAACAAAGATGCTAAAATCAAATCTTCTTGTCACCATGTTTTGATAAGAATTTCGTTTTTTCTTACAAAGATCCGTACGCTGTCGATTTTTTATTTGTTTTTAAGAAAAAAAAAAACTATTGCATTTCACTATTTTAATGTAAAAGTGTAAAATGTATAGGTTTAATTCCACTTCTATTGTATCTTCTGCATATGTTCCTCCATTTACTATCAAATTAATTAATCTTTTTTTTTTCATCCAGTAATATACAAGCTATGTACGTATATTTTTGTTTCTCTCCGAGTATTCTTCCAATGAAGTCCACTTTTTTCTTGAAAATATTAAGCTACAAGTTTGGCTTCTATTAATTCTGCAAATTCACTTTGCTATCGAGCTTAAGTTTATTTTCTAGTGTTTTTTTTAAATTTTTTATATTAATTAAGTTTGCTTCTAGTCGGATAAAACTTATTCTTTGTTCCCAAAATTTAAATTTGATATTTGTAGTACTTGTAATTTGAAAAGTATTTATATTACTTTCTCTATAGCATATATATATATATGGTTAAACATACCATTAACAATTATAAATCGTCTACTTGGTAACTTATTTTAGTTTTATCTTATTACTGTAAAATACTCAATCACATTTTATTTTATTTTTTAAATATTATTTTTTTATGTTTGGATGGAGGAACTAAAACAATTTTTTTAAAATTACAATAATTAAAAAAAGAAAAGAAAAACAGATTTAATTAAAATGAGCTGATATGTTAGTTAAAGTGCCATTAGAAATGTGTTATTTGTAATATTGCTTGTTAATTACAGGCATAAAACTTGTCATTTTTTTTAATAAAGGAATTTCCAATGTAAGTTATTAAGGAAGTTTTTAGAGTAAGAATTCAATTCTTATTTAACTTCGCATTAGAGAAATGACTCTACAGTTATAGAGTCTATTATTGTAATGATCCGTAATTTCTTATGAAAGTGCAATCCATTGATGGCTTATTCAATTATCCCTTAAATGCAGTCACAAATAGTAAATTGATAAACAAACTAAACAAAAAATTATAATTAATAGTAAAATGATTAATGTGATGAGTAGAATTATAAAAAAAAATAGAATAAAAAAAGTGTGGATCAAGTAATTAAAAGGGACCAAAATTATAATTTAGTTTGTCTAAAAGAATACATTCATCTTAATTCGTTAAAAACTTTATTATGACTTGAAAAGAATATTCTAGCAATTTAAAAAAATAGGAGGAGGATGTCCATAACAATAATATTATTAATCATATTGATTTCAATTTGAAGGAATAGTTTAGGGGTGTGAAGAGAAACCCACTGAATATGAAGTACAAGAAAAACTATAGATATCCAGTTATGGCCCAAAAACCTTCTAAGGCCCAATAAAGTTTTTCTTATCACACATTCTGCAAGGGTTTCTTCCTGAACCTCCAACCTTTTGCTGCAATTCTCATTTTATCCCCACCGAAAATATATAAAATAAATAAATAGTTATTGTATGGGTGATATGCGGGTGTATCAAATTCAGGACACACACCGCGTTCCAAAATTCAGTACTCCCCCGGAAATCCAATAAACGGAAATCATATAACCAAAATTTAAAATTTAAAATCAAGTGAAAAAACAAAATTGACATTGACCGATTTCAAAATTTGTTGAACAAATAAAATTAGGATTTTGAAATTCAGTGAAAAAAAATCCACGAAATCGGACAAAACAAAAAAAAAAGTTAATACATAACCATATTTCAAAATCTATTGAATTAATTGGATATCAAAATCAACGAGTGTTTTGGATTTGAATGGTGTAAAATCAGATTTTTGTAAATTAGATTTTGGGTGTTTCTCCCTATAACTCCATCCCTTCTTTCTTCACCCCCAAAAGGACATATTTGTCTTTTCATTTAATAAAAGTAAATAAATAAAGACTTGCATGTACCTCCTTCATTTCGTCCATTCTTAACAATTTTGAAAGTTGGGTTTAATAGATTTTGAAATTCATCAAATTCTTAACTAATTTTTAAAATTTGATTAAGAGTTTATCTGTTTAAAGATTTGACAGATTTTAAAAATCGCTGAATCCTTAACCGACTTCTGGAATTTATCAAATCCTTAACAATCTTTCGAATAAGCTCTTAATCAGATTTCAAAATCCGATTAAAGATTTGATGGATTTCAAAATTTTTGAACCCTTAAATGACATTCAAAATTCGTCAAATCCTCAATTGACTTTTGAAAGTCGGCAAACTCTTATCAGAATTTTGAGAATCAATTAAGAGTTTAATGGGTTTTGAAATTCGTTAAACCCTTAACAAGCTTTAGAAATTTGATTAAAAGCTCGTTGACTTTCAAAAGTTAGTTAAGAATTTAATAGATTTTGAAATTCATTAAACCCTTGATTAGTTTTCAAAAGTTGTTTAAGCATTCAAAGAATTTCGAAATTTAGTTATTAAAGAAATGTAGGGCTTTTACCTTACCTGAGCACACAACTCACACCACGTAACATGAACAAATGTCCAAATATACCACCACCAATAAGAACAATGACCACTGCAAGACCATCACCACCACTACAAAGTAGGGATCATGAGAACAACACCCAGCACACTAGGAACCACAAGAAAGACCATGAAAGAAGAAGAACGAAAGGGTGGAGGATTGAAAAATGAAGAAAGAGGTAGATGTAAATCTTTATTTATTAATTTCTATTAAATGAAAGGGCATGTATGTCTTTTTTGAGGTGCAGGAAGAAGGGATGGAGGTGTTGGGAGAAACCCTATTAGATTCTTCTTCATTTTTCTAACGTGGCGTACTTCCTTCATTTCCTCCACCACACACATCCACTCTTACATCCCTACAGGCCACTGTTTCCACTGTTTGTTGCTGGTTGGATTTTAACCTCCACATTTTGGTTTATGCTCTAATTAAATCTTTTTACTCCACGTTACCATCACAGTGGAGCTTGTAGTTGTTGTTGATGAAGGATGTTGGGAGTGTTGTTGCAGCTAAACTCGTACTCCTTAATAGTTGAGACTTTGAGGTTGTCGAAGGAACTTTAACATGGTGATTGTGGTTATGGAACATGAGGTTGGTGATGGTTTTGTCAGCGAATTCGTTGCATTTGACAACTTTGTGATTTGGTAGGTAGGGAACCTTTTTCCTGTATTCGGTGGTTGAGTGAGACCCAACTATGTAACTCACGCTAGAACAAGTGTGTAGACCAATGCGTACGCACTAACTTGAATCCTATGTATTCTCAAAATAAGTCTGAACTTGAGGTGGAGATGGTTCTTGCATGGGTTAATGTGAGTAACATGAAGACTAGGTTTAAAGTTGACTATGACAACAATAAAGAGTTTTGGCACCAGTTTATTTTGGATATTGGGTTTCATTTCTATAATTGAATCACTCACAAGATAAAATATATTGTCTATTTGGCTTCGGTTACAACCGAAATATAAAGGTCCTTATAATTCTCTTGTTCTCACCGAAGCATGAAACCAAAAATAAATAATAAAAAATATAAAAGAAATTTAGATTAGGCTTCAATTCAAATAACAATTGAAGCCTAAACTCTTCCTGATTTAAAAAAAAATATATATTTAATTTTAAGGATATTTGGCCTTAATATTTACAAGAACCGATATTTCGTCTAGATTAATACAAGAACCGAGATCAAATACCCTTAAAATTAAATAATATTTTTAATTAGAAAGGAAATTATATTTTAGTTCTTCCAAAACTAAAGCCAAATACCACTTTATGCTTTTGTTATGTTATAACTGAAGCTCGATATAGGCGTATTTTTTAATATTTTTTATTTTTTTTTATTTTTTTTCTTTCTACAAATTAAACATGTAAAAGATACCACAAAACCAGCACAAAAACAAAAAATTATATTTATCAGACCTAGAATAAATCAGAATTTATATAAAAAAAACATGCTATCCTTGTAACGAGTAAATATGTCAAATACTAATGCAACATATATCAAACATAAAAAAACATTAAACATAAAAAAAAATCACAACATAAATATACCAAAAAAATATTAAAAGCATATTTATAAAAAAATTAAAATTTTTCATGAACCCAAGGGGACAACACGAGTTGAGACCAGAAGGCTTACAAATATTTGAAGTACCAAAAATAGTTGCATTAGTCTTTCAAATAAAAAACAAAACAAAAAAAACTTAAGCAAACATCTCTCTCACGATTTTGAAATGGAAGCAAAGTGAAGGTTATGGAGTTGGGGATGAGGAAAGAAAGGGAAGAGAGGAGAATGGAGAAGTGGAGGAGTGGTAGTAGTAATGAAGTGACAATGTGGTGGCATTTGAAGATGAAAATAGTGGACGATGGTGACAAAACGACGTTCACAAAGAGAATTAGAACATAGAGGAAGATAAAAAATAGTAGTGCCTTCGTAAAAATTTCATTAAAAATAACCCTAAACAATACTTTATGCTTCGATTGTAATAAAAACCGAAGTCAAATCATCTCATTCAAATAAAATACTTAAAAAAAAATATGAAAATTTGAATTTTTTTTTGTTTAAATATGTTTTTAGTCCCTGTATTTCAGGACGATTTTGGTTTTAGTCATTTTTTCAAACTAAGGTACAATTTAGTCATTCAACTTTAGAAAACTCTGGTTTTAATCATTTTTACCAAATTTTTTTAACTTTATTTACTGTTTCAAACACGTTTCATTATAGTATTTGGATTGTTTACACTGTTTAACACATTTTTGCTTCAATTTGACACATTTTTGTTTCAATGTTAACTGAGAAACGCGTTTGAAACAGCAAATAAAGTTAAAAGAATTTGGTAAAAAGGAATAAAACCAGAGTTTTCTAAAATTAAAGAACTAAATTGTAGCTTAGTTTGAAAGAATGACTAAAATCAAAATCGCTCCAAAGTAGAAAGTAAAAAGATATTTAACCCATTTTTTTTTTGCATACCTTTCAATCTCAGTTTTTTAAAAATCGAAGTAGAAAAAAATGTGTGACTTTAATTATTGTGTAATCAAAGTCAAATTTCTTCACACAGATAAAATAATTAAAATTACAGTAGGAATTTTGATAAATTTTAAAATTCTTTTGTACATATTAGGATATTGGTTGTTAGGGAAAGAAAATAAAAGAGGATGTTTCTAGTAAGAATTGAAACTAAATATCCTTAAAATTTTTGAAAATTTTTACGTATTTTTTTACTTGGTTATTAGGATAATCAAATCCAAATCTTCTTACTCAGGTAAAATAATTAAAATAATATAATTAAAATAATGAAAGAATTTTAAAATTTTTTACGTATCTTTTAGTCTCAATTATTGAAAAATCAAATAAAAAAATAGATATGACGTTCGCAAAATTTTCAAAATTCACATTGCGTCTTTATATAAAAAAATATTTAAAGTATATATATTAGAAGACTTATTAATGAATTTCATATTTATATTTTTTAGAAAACTGATTCTAAAAATTTTGTTTATAAAACATATTCCAAAAATAACAAAAATCCATATTCTTAAGTATTTTTTAAACAAATAATTTATAATCCACGTTTAGAAAAAAAGAGTTATTTTAAAAATTATTAAAATATAGTTAGAAAGTATAAAATCTTGAAAATTTGTCTTTCATGTATAAATATGTATAAATGTGGGTGCGGACCCTAACAAATGGGATAGAGGCATTAGGGAAATGAATGACTCAGTGGGGCGTCAGATCAGATCCATTCCCACAAATTCAATCATACCTTTCTTCAACTCTTTTATAATATTCTAAAATACTAACATTTTTTTTAACCTATTTTCTGGTTAAAAAATAGTAACATGTTTCTAAAACAATGAGAAAAATATATTATAGTATTTTAATCCTTCATATTAAATATTAAAAATATATCTTCTTTTAGATTTGTGCTTTCAGATAACAAAATCATATAATTAGGATTATTCTTATAAATATTTTTTTGTTTTAATTTTCCAACTGAATTCTTAATATATTATTAGGCCTTGCATTAATTTAGTATTATTGTGAAGAAAGTAACTGATTAATTTTAATTCAAGGTGTTTGTTTTAAAAATGTATAGAATTAGATTTCAAAGTATTTATGAAAAATTTAAAACTATTAAAACAAATAAAGATATCTATTATATTTTATTTAATTCACAATCACACTCAAAATTATCGATCGACGTTTTCCTTATAATATTATTACTACCAATTTTCTTCTTAAATTTGCATAATTTTATATAATGAAACCAACATTTTGACATAAAATCTTATCCAGAAGTTTGATTCTGAAAGAACCTATATATATATATATATATATATATATATATATATATATATATATATATATATATATATATATATATATATATATATATATATATATATATATAAATAAGTCAACGTTTTTTTAATATCAATATTTAGAAATACTAATCCATAGTTTTAGATGAAAAAGATATGCTAATTCAATTATATTGTGAATGAAAGTGTTTTAAATATATTTTTATGGAATTCTAAAGAATGTTATGAAGGATTGTTCTCTTTTGATTATTTTTATCAAATATTTGAAAGTATAATTAAAACTTGAAAAGTGATTAAAAGTATAAATTTTAGGATGGCTCAAGCAGATCTCTGATTTTGAAAAACAGTTTCAAAATAAAATAAAATATTTTTTTTTTGTTTTTCTAATTTAACGATGAAAGTAGTTTGCATTTTCCTTTTAGTTTTCAAATTTTAATATTTAGGTGAAGAGGAAGTATGTGTTGGATTAGGTCAAACTTTGTTAGTATTGAGTTTGACATTCTTTAAAAAAAAATAAAGTTTGAGTTTGACTTTTTTGTCCTGTGATTTCTTTTAATAGTTTAACTTAGTTTATTAATATATTTAAAAATTTATTTTTGCTATGAGAAGTTTAATAATGAGTAGGTTTATTATTATATCACTAATCTAAACATGACCATCAACCATTGTAATTTTTGTATACTTAGTGAAATAACATAATAAATTACTCATTTAAAAACGTATTTTATAATATAATTTTTTTAATAGTGTATAAATTTATTTCAAATAATCTTACAAGTTTGGTTAAAAATATATTTAAAAGAGAGAAGAAATACAAGTTTACCAATGAATAATTTATTATAATAAGCATACTAAAAATATAATATTTATATTTTAAAAAAATTTATGAAGTAATGTATTTTATATGAAAATTATTTGTTTTTTTTTTTTAAATCTGTATATTGGCATGTTGTTATAATAAAAACAGAAGTGAGAAAAAAGGGAGAAAGAATCCTTGTACATCGAACAACGGCCACCCAAAGGGGACCCACTTTTCCACTCTTCAACCAGTCCTACTTTCTTTGCTTCTCTCAACACTCTTCATTATATTGCTTTCCCTTCGTTTCCTTGTTTTTGTGTAAACTCGTACAACACAAACACAAGCCAAGATAATCAAAGATAAGACCTTGCTTGCATCAACCCTTTTCGCATGCACGCCACAGGTAAACACTATATCAAATCTCTCTTCTCTCACTCTCTCATACAATTTCTCTCTTCACATACACAATTCTGTTCCTTTAAGAAAGCACGCGCTTTCTTATCAATTCTATGTCCCTGCTTGCTCAAAAGGAAATTCCCTATACGCTGCTGTCCTTTTACTAGAATCGGACACCCTTTGACATTGTCGGGTTCTTTTTGGGCAACCGAGTGCTGTTAATAGCAATAGAGTTGATGGGTTCTTGTGTTGCATTTGATTTTTTCTGAAGTTGTTCTGTGTGACGTTTGATGCAGTGAAACACACTCCAATTGGTGGTCTAAGCTGACGGTGAAAATTGGAGCTTTTGTTTGTTGCTGAGGGTTGTGCTGTGTTGTTGACGCCTAAAGGTAATGGCTTCCTCTCATGGTAATGCACACTCTGATGCTGCAAAGATGGAACAGATAATCACTGAGTTTTTTGCCAAGAGTCTTCATATAATACTCGAATCAAGGGCACCCTATGTGTCCTCTCGCAATTTCTACGGTGATCAAGCTGCTTTGTCTCCATGTTCATCGTCTTCATCTTCGTCCAGTGTGCGGCCGAGGGATAAGTGGTTCAATTTGGCGCTTCGGGAGTGCCCGGCGGCGTTGGAAAACATTGACATCTGGCGCCAGAGCAACATTGAGTGCATAGTGATTGATGTGATTTTAGTGCAGAGACCTCTGGATTGGGACCCTGTGACTGCGAGTCTCTCTCCAAGAAGGGTTCTCCCCAGGAGTTCTTCGCTGAAGGAAAGATGCCCTTTTGGCTGGAACACTGATCAGGAAGAATTGGGGGTTGGGGGAAGGAGTGAAAAGATTGTGGAGAGGTGGGTTGTGCAGTATGAAAGTAGGAAGACAAGGGATTCTAGTTCTTGCAGTAGGAGGTCAAGCAGTGTTTCTTTGCATAACTCGTATAAGAAATCAACTTTGCTTTTAAGGTCTTTGTATTCCACTCTTAGACTTTTACCTGCCTATAAAGTATTCAGAGAGCTTAATTCTTCTGGACAAATAAGGGATTTTACCCTTGCTCATCGTGTGTCTTCTTTTGTTGAGCCCTTCACCCGGAAAGAAGAGGCTGAAATGATGAAATTCGGGTTCACCCCTGTGGATACTTCTTCTGGTAGGCTGTGTCTTAGTGTGATGTATTGCCCCGTGGTCTCAGGTGTGAGCTCAGAACCTTCGACTCCAATGTCCCCACAAGTTATAACAGACTATGTTGGGAGTCCATTGGCTGATCCGTGGAGAAGGTTTCCTTCTCTTCCTGTTGCAGGCTTGCCATTTCATGGCTCTCCATCATCGTTGCCATCTTCAAGGCAGCAGCGCAGTTTGAGTTTCGATCATTATAGAGCCTCACCTCCATCTTATTTACCCTCCCCTACTTATTCAGAATCACTCTCTTCAGTGTATAATGCAAGTTTGCGGCGTTTCCCCCCTGCAAGTTTGCCTCCTCATCCAACTGAGATGTCTTTGATTCAAAAGAAGAATACAAATTTTGATGATTATTATCACTCTCGATCACCTTCAACCGATAATTCAGGACCATTACCATGCAAACCACTTTTACGATCTGGAAGTGCTCCTGTCAGCATACCTGCTGAAGTTGCTAATTTTCCTGGTTATTCCAATAGGCATAATGTGCCTCCGTCTCCTCCCCTAAGAGGTTCAAGGGGCACTGCTAAGATTGGTAGATGTACAAATGCTATGCAAACTGGTGCAACAGCTGAGAAGGTATGCTGTGTGCTAACCACGATGGACTTTTTCCATTGTTCAAAATATATTTGATTTGTTAAGGGTGTCTTCTGCTTTTTGCAGCTGTTTTCTCTTGGAAAAGATGAGTCTCGAAAATATTCTGGAGTCAAGATATCGTCTAACAGTTCGCCCTCCAGTAGGTCTTATCAGGATGATTTTGATGATACTGATTTTACTTGTCCGTTTGATGTGGATGATGATGATATTACGGATCCAGGAAGCAGGTACTGCATATTGCATTTATGCTTGCTTATATGTTGATCTATTGCATAAGAAAAGAATATAAGCTAGACATGGTCATAAATAGTGACTAAATATGCTCTTCTTGGAGAGAGAACTACAATTGTTATGAAATATGACTAGTGGATCCTACGATATTGTAAATTAAAACGTGTCTTTCTCTTCGACCATATTTAGTTATTCACAATAGGATGCAATCTGATCCGTTACGGGGTTAAAAGCAGGTAGTTCAGGTTGAACAAGTTAGAGGAGCAGGAGCACTTCCGTCCCACTGGAATTTCATGTTTGTGGTCTGGGAAAGTCTAGGTTAATAGACTCATGGGGTTGTTGGTGGTCTGGTTTAGAAATTATGTCCAACAATCTCTCTAGGAATGAAACAAAAATTTACTAACAGGTTAAAAAATAGAAGCAAAATAAGAAATAAGCTCAATTGTTTTAATTTCATTATTTCAATCTTCAGCTCAGGTTTTATCAAGCAGTATAAGAGTTTATGACTTTTCCTTCTTTTCCGCTTTAGAGATTAGCATCTTCACATTAATTGGTAAATACACCAACTTTTGATGTTCATAAGTATTTGGCCTCGCCTATATCTTGGTGAAAGTTTTGCCTATTCTTTTTTTCTAAAAATATTCTGGTTCTGTATGAGTGCTGCTCAAAAGTTTGTAAATTTTGAAGATATGTGTGTCAATGACTATACTATTGAAATAGTTTAGATTCGTTTACATTATTTTACCCCATCTTTATTTTATCGGTATTTATTGATATACTTTCCAAAAATAAGTGATTGATGTGGCATATTTGGAGTGATTGAATATCCTTGCCCTGCCTTTTTTTCTTTAGCAGCTTGTTAAACTAAAACATTTAAACAGTCAACATTAATCCATTTATTGTTGCAAAGTCCTTCATGTTATTCCTTCCACAGGTCTATTGATTCTCTGGCTGGCAAAAAAATTGATTGTTCAGATAGTTATGTCTAAAATCCCAGTCAAACATTAGAGAGGATCGGATAGACAGAATACCAGGATCATATGTATCCTACTGCCCTTTGATTGTAGAATTGTACTAAGGAATCCGCAATTCTGGGACATAAGTTCTGTCATGCCATTGATTCAAATATAAGACCAACCTTTTGTATATATTTGAGATTTTTACGTCGACTAAAGATAAGATGAATTTACAATATATAAATTGTTGCAAACTTCACCTTACAAGTCAGTTCGTTAAGGTTAAGTTAGATTTAAAATTCATTTTTTAAGATAGTATCAAAGTTATCTGAAACTTATCTTAACGAGATTTTTTGTTTAGTGGACCTATTATGCCACCGCTATCTGAACGTTATTAGACCACTTATTAATGTCTAATCTTACACTCAAGATATATATGCCTCGGCATAGAGGATGTGTTAGAGATCCTACATAGATGAAATAAGGCAAGTTTACAATATATAAACACGTGCAAACCTCATTTTATAAACTGATTTTGGTAATTACTAATGAAATTATAATTGAACATCTTTTCAAACCAAACAAGCCTTAAAATATCCTTTGAGAAAGACAAAGGAAATTCACAAAGAATATGAAAAAACCCAGAGTTTTTCAATTTTGCTTGATCTTTGCATAGTTAAATTAGAAATTCCTTTGAAACATCCATGAGGAGACTACTACCCACAATACATGGTCCATGGCATGTTAAGAGGCAGAGAGACGACCTTTAAGATGGAAGCATCCTGCACTGGATTGGAGGCCATGGTTTGGAGGATCATCCTCATGTCATCCTTGGAAATAGGATCAACAATATTGATATTGGAACCAATCTTGGTACACCACTTACTGCAGAGTGGAAGTTAGACTTCATGAGAAAGGACCCTGGTTGGGAGATCTCCCATTTGTTAAAGGTCCATGAATTTCTAATATTAGTGATAAAAATTGATGTTCCTTCAAAGGGAGTTATGAATTCCTTATGTTAAGCACCCAAGTACATGGGAAATCACCCCATATTAAAAGCTTGGTGTTAAGAGGCAGAACCGTCCTTGATAAACACTTTAATATTTGGGGAACTCAGCACAAAAGTTAGTTGTTCAGAGGAGAGAATCTAATACTTAAATCTCCAACAGTTATCCAATATTACTTGATGTGAGACTTAAACATTCTATAGTATCCAAATTCTTATCATGAAACTTGATTTCGGAATTACACATCCGTTATTGTTCAGAGTAGTTGCTCAGGGCTACCTATTGTTTAGCCTGTATGTAAGAGATTTAATCATTTGGAATGCTCCCTGTTGATAGAAAGGATTTGCTTAGCCTTGAACGGATATGAAATAGTTTAAGTATGGTTTGAGAGATGACTGAAGACAAAAGATATCAGGTGATATTTTTGTATAAGGTTAGGAATTACTTATGGTATTGTATGGATTAATTGGTTGATTTGGCCTCTAGTGGTGTGAAAAACAATTTGCTTCATAGAGAACACTGTTGTATTTTTTGTGGATCATAATTCTGACTTGATTTAATTTAGTCACTCCTGTAAATCTCACAGTTGAATATTTTATTTAATTGAGCTTTGATTTTAATTTTGAATGACTATTAACTTGTTATCCATCCAGATAGAGGTCTACTTTTAAGCTTATGACTCTTTTCACAAGTTCACCTAGATTCTTGTGCTAATTACTAATTGTTGTTTTATTTCTATGTATTGTGTCAAACTTGAAAGAAAGCATACAATCTGGTTATTTCCTCCTTATCTTTAAGATATAGATAACATAAAATTTGCTAGACTGTGTTTTTAATTTAGCAATTTTAACACATTTCCTTGTGCATGAGCAGAGCTGAATCTCTGGATCATGGTCTTTTGGCTGAGACATTTGAAGGTGGAGGATTCTTTCCCATTAGAAAGTCTCATGATGCTGCTGTTGGTGCGCTTGTACAAATGCTGAAGAAAGCACCACCTCTCCGTCAAGATTTCTCCACTTCACAGCACCTGTCACAAGGAGTTACAAATCCTGAAACCTGGAACAACAACATTGGAAGGCCCAGTGAGATCCTGGAGGCATCAAAACAAGTGAGCATGATGTCTTCTGGGATCATAGCCACCAGAAAAACCACAGCTGATGCACTAGAAGAGTTCCAAGGTTACAAAGAGATGAAAAACCTGTTGCTTATGCGAGATAGTAAGCACCAGACATAGTACATAACACATGGTATATATGATAGTAGTACTCTTATATGCTTCTTCTGCTGTTAATTCTAATGTTGAATCAGTGAAACACATGTACAGCTTTAATAAGCCTTTTCATTTTCTTCATAAGTTGGTTCATCCATTTGAAGATGTTATTAGTTTTGAAAATACGTGTAAATATGATGATTAAGTCTTTATGACTGTCGAGTTTTGATCTATGATCAGGTCTGAGCTGGCTAGTAGAGTACAGCCTTGTATTTCTGTCAGATACTTGAAGCTACTAATGATCACATATTGTATATAACCCTTTTATTATACTATTATATCATTACATACACATAGTAAAAGATCATAATAATGTTAATACAGTCATATACACAATCAAATCCTTTTCTCATTCTATGTATCAGCATCGTCTTCTTCAACTCAGGAAGCATTTAGTTCCTTCAAAACTGCACATTCAAAGGTTACACTATTGATTAAATTGTGTTTTTCTTTTCTACTTTTTTTTTTCCCTTTCAAATAAGTCAATTTACTTGCACACTTTGTGATATGGAATTATGGTTCAAATGGATTTCGAAATCTGTAATTTTTAAAAATTTTAACGGATTTTGAAATCTGTTAAAGAAAAGAAAGAGATTTTTTGAATGTGATGGTGGTAAAGGGAGCAATGTAAGATAGTGTAGTAAGGAACCCTCTCAATAGAATGTTAAAAACCCAATCCAAAGTCTATAGTCTCTTAAATTGGGTCCAAAGAAGTTTTGATTTAATTAATAAATATTATAAATTAAGAAATATATTAATAAAAAATAAAAGAGTCTATATTTTATTTATTATATTTTTATTTTATAACCGAAAAATTATCTTCTTATTTTTAATATACATTATTCATAATTACTTTATTTATACATGATTTTTTACAGTAAAATCATATTACATTGACACAATTTATCCATATCTATAATTTTTTTAAAATTCACCTATTTACAAAACATTACACTGCTTTGATTAAAAAACAAAAAACCCAACCAAGGTAATGGACCCTTCACGTACGAAATTAAGATAATCTAGCGAAAATGGGTCAGGTAATATAGGAAATATTATTTTTAAAAAATATATAAATTATTTATTCTCATGTTACTATTTTGAAAGTATTTTTAACTTCTTGTTGTAAGTATTCTTTTTTGTCAGATTTAGTAAAATATCATCATTAACTATCTTATTTTTTCATATATATTTCAGTTGTTCTAAATTTAATATATTTTTAATAGTTACACTTAAACATATTTGTTAAAGAAAAAATAATATAATAAAATAAAAGAGGTGAATTGTGTTATTTCTTTACTTTTTTTTTTAATTATGTCACTTTAAAGATGTATTATACTCAATTAAAAACCTTTTTCTTAAAAAAATATGGAAGAGACAGATTATTTCTTTTTTATAGAGTGAAATATGAATAATTGAATAATGTGAGAGAAGTATGAAAAAATGAAATTGTTTAAATTAGAAAAAAAATTCAATTCAATTAACGAGATAAAATAAAATATATAATAGATTTAGTTAAATTTTAAGTCTTTGTAATTTTGGATATTTAAAATTGAATTTGTACTAAATCTTTTTATTTTTATTGACTGTTCATTTTTTTTTAAATTGAATTTTCATCATTTATTTTATTAACTAGGTTAATTTTTTTTTATCACTTTGTTTACTTCTTCACATATTAAAAATTTGAAATATGGAGTGTTGTGATTATTTTAAACTAATAATACTATTAATAGAAAACAACCAGTGACTTTTTTTCATTTAAAATGATAACGATGTCTTCATCTTCATTTGTGACTTCCATCTTAATACTTATAACAACCAAGACATTATTGTTGTTACTTATTGCTTTAAATTATTCATAATATCATTTTTAAATTAATCATAAATCTTTATACTTTTTACCAACCGAATTAAGTAAATCACATCACTCAATTAGTGTAAAATTGAAAAACAAAAACAATTAAAAAATATAAAAAATTGAATACTGAAATACCCAAAATGTTTAATCAGGACTTAATTAAAAATATTTAAATTTATAAAAAAACTTAAAACTTAATTAAATCCATATAATAATATTAAAAAGATTAAACTATTAATATAATAATATTTTTTAAAAATATTATATAAAAATAAAACAACACTTTGTGTCCCAAAAAAAATATTTGACTCTCCTACTAACTTAAAAAATTTAGGTTGACTCTTTGATAATCGTATTTTGTATAATTGTGTATATTTTTCGTTCTTTCAACTTTTTAAACATTTATAGCAATATTTTAACTGAAAACCGTATTTCTCTTCTTTCCTTTTATTTCAACGAACCAAAAAGAATACTTATTCAGTTAAAATTTGTTCTATTTTATTTCGATAAATATAAAGTTATTCGAGAATAATATCACATAATCTCTAAATTATTTATTTTGTTCTTTATCGGAATGAACATATAATTTAACATTTTTTTTTAATAATTATATTGGTTTACAGAAGGTACTTTGACAAAGATATGTTAGTTAGAATGACGTCAGAAATAAAACAATGCATAATAATGCTTTGATAGTAATGGATTAAACAAAACAAAAAATGGTAATGTATTTATATATCTATCTATATATATAGTTAAGAGAAAGTAACATAATAGATGATGTGGTGCAGAAAGAAAGCAATTTGAATATCTTTTTCAATGATGTATTGAAGCTGTGGTGTAATGAAACTATGATATTAAAGAAAGTTTAAAATGAAAGTAACAAAACTAAATAATTAAATGTATTTTCATGCAAATATCACAACTATATTGTTTTTTTAACATTTCTTAAGAAATGGGTTAATACATAGTATTTCACTCCATGTAGAATGAAGACAGATTCTCCTTTTTCTTTTGTTTTTTATATTAAAATTAAGAGTATAGGTACGATGCCGAAAATACTAGGAAGGTGCATTATGTGACAATTACATATTTAAGAGTAAAGTTTTTGAAAGAAGGCTACGAACCCTTACTTTGGCTGATTCTATGATTTTTCATTTTCTATGTAATCAAAGAACACTGAAGGGTTGGGAGCGAGTCACCAACAACTAAAACTCTTTGTTCTTATTAGGCTACTTTAACGTTCAATATGTCACATTTTATATATTCACAAATAATAAATGCTACCATCTATTATTATTATTATTGTTTAATATTTTAATTACATAATATTAAATCACCTCATCGTCCTAGATATTAGTTTTAGGTTTAAAGTTTCACTTGATTAGGATGGAGGGTGAAATGTTTATTTAAAAGAATTCTTTTATCATCTATTTTAATGTTATATTGTTTTTATTTGGATAATATCTTCTCTACTTAATTGATGATATTTGTTAAAAGTGTTTCAATATTAAAATAAGTTTGAATTTAATATGTTAAACGATTAATGTTTTAATAGATGAATAGCAAAAAAATCCCAACTTTCATATCTTTAAATTTTATTTTATTTATAATTTTTTTACAAGCTTCTAATTAAGATCCACATCATCACGTATAATTCTATTTAACCTAATTATTAAGTTGTTTAAATTAACTAGGTGTTTAGTTAATTTTTATCTAAACCCATTGATCTCTTTCGTGTTTGGACTTTTCGTTATGTTATTTCAATTGCTATGGTCTCTTCGGTATATATAGTATATGTGTCTTTCAATATTTAAGTTTGGATAAAGACCACAAGCGAATGACCGTTGGCAATGGATGAACATGTTGCTTTACGAACCACAATGTTTGACACTGAATGTGAAACGTTACGTGCTCTTTGTTGTCAAATGGTGCGAAACATGATAGTTACGAGAGCGCCACATGTTCCCAAGTGTTCTATAAACTTTCACCATTTTTGCTCATGCATTCATTTTTGCACCACTTGGTTTTAGATTCCTTCCATTCTCAAGATAATAATGTTTGGCATTGACATCTCTTTAGAAGACTCCTCTAATAAGGAGGCTAGACAGCATGTTGATGATGCCTTTACATTATCACTATCGCTCGAGTCATCATCCAAAGATTGGGGTCGTCCAAGCAGGGTTTAACATTTATAAATAACGTCACGACGCCTGTTCAAGCTACTAATAAAGGTTCAATTAGGGACCAGAGTCAGAAGGAGGCCATAGGGAAATGAGTGACCATACAATTAAGGACATTCATGTTAACATCGCTACCAAAGGGGATGAACTGAATTTTCCAGAGGTATTTGGATATGAGTGGGTCGCACACATAATTCACAAGTACGTTACCATTTTAGATGAAGTAACAACATAGTAGACTTTGTCCAACTGGACTTTTATCTTGAAGAATGACATAGACGATGATATCATGTATTTTCGCATATACCAGGTCACAACAACAAGAACTCGAAACTATATTTCTTTCTCGTTTACTTTTGCTTCTTCACATACTTGTTAAGCGCATGTAAAAAAAGTAATTAGGAATGAATGAAAATTTTCTAAATTTTCATTAATGAAATAGCATAATTTATGTTATACAATCGATCTTTCTAACAGTTTACTAACAACTTTTGATATACACATTTTTTATAATTTTATATTTATTAATATAAATAATTTTATAATTATTATTTTAACATTTAATTAACTATCTACAATAAAAAGCTATTTTGAACAAAAAAAAAATTACACATACTAAAATTATAAAAGTTATTTACTATATATCTATTTTTTTAATGATTATAATAAAAAATAAATTTTGGTGTTGTGATCCACTAGTGAATTTTAAAGGAAATTATAGGTTTTTTTAATTTTCTTGTTTTTGTCCACTCTACCTGTCCTGAATGATTTAATCACACTTTATTTTCACGCATAGCTATATTTATATTCGTATCTCCATTTATTTATATTTGCATATCATAAGAAATTAAAATAGATGTTAGTGATTGGTACCTGCAACTCTAAATAGTCATTATCATATACAATCAAATTTTAATGACCTAATTGTATTCAATACAAACATTAAATTACTCATTCTACACTATTTATTATACAATTTTGATAATTAATTAATATTAGTATAAGACTTCGCAATTGCATTTTAGAAATGAATTGGATAAATAGTTTTTAGGATGAATAAACTTAGGTTCAAATGGATAAAAGGTTTGATCTAGATTTTTTTTTTTAAATTTATCTATACACGATTCGACTGAAATTTTATTATCTTATCAATTTTTGTTGAAATTCAGTAAAAGGGTATGTTTAAATTCTTAATTTTATTTTTTATATGATATTTTTAAAAATTTAGAAATAATTTCTTAAAAAATGGATAATGGTGTAGTGTAACACAGGAATGATATGATTGATAACGAACAAGTGGTGGTTAACAATGACAAAATAATAAAACTTCTTATCATAATTATAGATCTGAAAGATAACATCACTTAACTATTACAACTACAACACTTATTATTAAACTATATTAAGTTGAACACCTGTTATATTATTTTAATTTAAACTTCAAATAGTGTAGTTTTATAGGGTAGCCTCTGGAGTAGTTCATTCAATTTATTTGTGTTATCAAAGGAAGAATTTGTGTTCTCAAATTATGGATATGGGGAAGCGATTCATTAATGGATTTAAAAATAAATTTTATGTTATTTTTCTTTAAAAATTTGGAGACAAAAATAAGAAGATTTGAAGATAAAATATGTGAACATTCAAATAAAAATATATTTTAATAAAATAAAATGTAATTAGTTAAAATGAAATTAAAATAAAATTTTGATGATTATTTTTTAAATAAAAGATAAATTAATAGAAAAGGTTATTTTTTAAGTAAAAAAATAATTAATAAGTGTAATTATATGTTTAATTAATTTTTTTGTGTAAAAATTTGAAGGTAAAATTAGTCTTTGGTTGAAATATAAATTACAAGACAAATTTTTTTATAAAACCCTCAAGCCAAAAGATAAAGTATGTAGTCTCTTAAATCTATATCTCATTCAAACCAAAAGATAAAATGAATAGTGAATGAAAATATACAATTAGTAAGGATATGTTATTAAACTTAAATTAGAAATTTATTTTTTGTCTGTTAGTATTCCTATATAGCATTAATGGTTGTTGCTTAGTATTTCCTAGAATAATATTAATGGTTGTTGCTTAGTATTTCCTAGAATAACATTAATGGTTTTAGGTGACATAGGTATCATGAGTTATCTCTAGAATTGGAAAAGACAAAAACTTTTCATTTATCTCTAGCATGTGAAGAGACAAACCATTTCCTATAAATATTTGTATCCATTCATTTTGAAAAAATGCAGAAAGAAGAAAGTTGTTTATTTTGAAAAAGTTGTCAACCTCTTTGTCTTCTTGTTGCCAACAAATTGGTATCAGAGCTTGAGTGTGAGGGGAGACTGAGAGAGACCCGCGACAGAGAGAGGAGTGACTAAGTTTTGTGAGGTGTGTGAGTTGAGTGTAAACACCTGAGAGAAATGGCAGGATTAACCAATGGCATCCCGCTACCCAAGTTGACGAAAGATGTTAACTATGACAACTGGAAGGTGCAGATAAAAGCTCTTCTCGGCTCCCAAGATAACTGGGATGTGGTCGAGACTGGGTATGAGGAACCGACGAGCACAGATGGATATTCAAATGCTCAGTTGAACGCGTTGAAGGCCATTCGAGCTAAAGACAAGTCAGCTTTGTATTTGTTATACCGAGCTGTTGACGAATCCGGCTTTGAGAAGATAGCAAATGCAAAATCCTCCAAAGAAGCATGGGATACACTTGAAAAGGCAAACAAAGGAGATGAACGAGTGAAGCAGGTATGACTTCAAACCCTTAGACGCGAGCTGGAAAACATGAGGATCAACGAGTCTGAAAGCGTATCTGAGTTCATTACTCGGGTGGAGACTGTGGTGAACAAAATGAATCAGAATGGTGAGAATCTTTCATCAAACCGAGTTGTTGAAAAGATTCTAAGGTCATTAAGAGATGATTTCGAGAATATCGTATGTGCAATAGAGGAGTCTAAGGATCTATCAACGCTCACCATTGAAGAGCTTGTTGGGTCCCTAGAAGCACATGAGCAAAGACGGAAAAGCAAGAAGGGGGAGTCCCTTGAACAGGCTCTCCAAGCAAAGGCGATAATAAAAAAAGATAACGTGTTTTATGCTCAAAGTACTAGAGGCCAAGGAAGAGGCAGAAGCCAAGGTGGTAGAGGAAGAGGAGAACGAAGAAATGAGCAAGTCGGCCAACAAAACTGGCGTGGCCGAGGTCAGGCTCGAGGTGGTCAAGGTCAGACTCGGGGTGGTCGGACAAACACAAGCAACATTGAATGCTATAATTGTGGGAGGTATGGGCATCTTGCCAAGGATTGCTACTCGATAAAATGCTATAATTGCGGAAAGATGAGTCATATTTACAAGGATTGTAGATCTGAGAAGAAAAATGAGGAGCCAACAAACTTCCTTGCCGAGAAAGAAGATGAAGGATTTTTGCTAGTGACAAATATTCCAGAAACCGAGATCAAACCGAGTTGCTCTAATAATTCGGTTTGGTACTTGGACACCGGCGCGAGTAACCATATGTGTGGCGACGAGAGTCTATTCAAAGTACTTTCAAAGGTGGAATCCGAATCCGTTTCTTTCGGCGGTGCTTCAAAAGTAACTATCAAAGATCAAGGAACGATCTGGTATCAACAGGAAAATGGGCGAATCGGAGAGATCAGAGATGTATACTATGTACCCGATTTCAAAAGCAACATATTGAGCATGAGACAGATAATGGAGAAGGGGTACTCAGTTCTGATGAAGGACCGAGAATTACAACTAAGAGATAAACTCGGGAGGCTCATCGCCCAAGTAGAAATGAAGAAAAACCGCATGTACAAACTTGAGTTGAAAATAGTTCAAGACAAATGCATGCAACTTGATATGGAGGACGAGGTCATGAAGTGGCATTTGCGGTTCGGTCATCTTCACTTTGGAGGGTTGACCGAGTTGGTGAAAAAGGAGATGGTGCTCGGACTGCCTAAGATGGAATTCAAAAAGAGGTTCTGTGAAGAATGTGTGATCGGAAAGCAAACGAGGACTTCTTTCCCACGAAGTTCTGAGTATCGAGCAAAGAAGCAGCTTGAACTGATCCATACTGACTTATGTGGGCCAATAACTCCAGAATCATTTAGTGGTAAGAGATACTTCGTCTCTTTCATTGATGATTTCTCAAGGGAGACGTGGGTTTATTTTTTGAAGGAGAAGTCAGAAGTTTTTGAAACTTTCAAGAAGTTCAAAGTGATGGTAGAGAAAGAAACAAACAAAGTCATCAAAACAGTTCGATCTGACAGAGGAGGCGAGTTCACTTCTGCCGAGTTCAACAAATACTGCGAGGAACATGGAATTAAGCATTTCTTAACAGCTCCGTATTCTCCGCAGCAAAACGGTGTAGCAGAACGAAAGAACCGAACCATTCTCGACATGGTTCGATCTATGTTGAAAGGGAAGAATATGCCGAAGAAGTTTTGGGCAGAAGCGGTGCAATGCGCAGTCTATGTGCAAAATAGATGTCCACATGCAAAGTTGGGAGATAAGACGCCTCAGGAGATTTGGAGTGGTGTGAAGCCGAATGTCTCTCATCTAAAGGTGTTCGGTACCGTGGCCTATGGGCAAGTACCAAGTCAGCACAGGACAAAACTAGAAGATCGAAGCAAGAAGTACATATTTATCGGGTATGATAAAAATTCTAAAGCTTATAAATTGTTTGATCCTGTTAACAAGAAAGTAGTAGTGAGCCGAGATGTTCACGTGGAGGAAACAAATGAGTGGTGCTGGAGTAACCCGGTCGGAAAAGAAACTAGCTCGGAGATTTTTGCACCTTCGACAACAACAACCACCAAGTCCTCAGATGAAGAAACCCAACCACGACAGCCTAGGATGAGGAGTCTACAGAAAATATACGACACTACAAATGAAGTTCATGTTGTATGTCTTCTGGCCGACTCTGAAAACTTGAGTTTTGAGAAAGCTGTCCAAGATGAAGGGACTGTGATCCGAGTTGATAACAAGTCGGCGATCGAATTGGCAAAGAATCCAGTTAATCACGGAAGGAGTAAGCACATCGATGTTCGTTTTAATTTCATCCGAGAACAAGTAAGAGAAGGAAAGGTCAAGCTGGAGCATGTTGAAAGCCGAGCTCAAGCCGCAGACGTTTTTACCAAGCCACTGCCGACCATATTGCTGGAGAATTGCAAAAGGCTTATTGGAATGCGAAATGAAAAGAGTATTTAAATTTAAGGGGGAGATTTGTTATTAAACTTAAATTAGAAATTTATTTCTTGTCTGTTAGTATTCCTAGATAGCATTAATAGTTGTTGCTTAGTATTCCCTAGAATAATATTAATGGTTGTTGCTTAGTATTCCCTAGAATAACATTAATGGTTTTAGGTGGCATAGATATCATGAGTTATTTCTAGAATTGGAAAAGACAAAAACTTTTCATTTATCTCTAGCATGTGAAGAGACAAACCATTTCCTATAAATATTTGTATCCATTCATTTTGAAAAAATGCAGAAAAAAGAAAGTTGTTTATTTTGAAAAAGCTGCCAACCTCTTTGTCTTCTTGTTGCCAACAGGATATAGATATACAATGCATGGGAATATGTTCCTGAAAACTATAACCGATTCCTTTTCATATTATATGCGTTCAGAATCAATTCTTACAAAGAATAGAAGTTCTTCTATGTTTACGAGCCACACGCTTATTTCTAAATTTTTTGTTCAAATATTTTTTTGGAGCGAGAATTGAAAAAAAATATGAGAATTGAAAATATTAATGATTTTATTAATTCGTTTTTATTTGATTATGTTTTCATTTTAAATTTTAAATTAAAAAAAAATTCTCTAAGGGTTTGATTTTAGAAATTCGTTTCAAACTTTTAAAAATGTTGATTCTACTCTTACATTTTAGGTTGTAATAATTTAAACTCAAAATCTTATTTTAGTGCTACTCAAGTTTTCACTCAAATTAGGGCGGTTGGTATTGGAATTTAAGTGTAAGTTAGAACTCCATATTTTATATATAAACGACACATTGAATGACAGATAAATATTCCTTTTTATCTGTTTTGTTGGTTCGTAGTACATTGAGATTAGTCTTACAGTTTCTCTCTATAAATATATTGACTTTTTTTTTTATTGTTTTAAAAGGTAAATAATGCATGTGCTTATCCGTTTGGTTCGCGGCATGATTGAGCTACACTACACTCACAAAATTTAATTATGTTTTTAAATTAGTTCAATCTCACAATAATCCATTTTTTTTATCTAATTATACAGTAAAAAAAAAAAAGTGTTGGTATGGAGTAATTGAAATTAACAACTTTGTGTTTGTCACTTTCTTTTTAAAGCCAATTTTGGGACAATTTTACAAAGAATTCTTATAGCTTCTATTCGAGTGAAAAGATACACAATCTCATATATGTTTAATATTATAAAATTCATATTATATTTAGTCTAAAAGATATAATGATATAAACTAAAGTATAACCAATAATGTAAGATAATAGGGATGAGAGAGTTTTTTCTTTATCTTCTCAATTTTTTTAAGAATTCAATATATATATATATATATATATATATATATATATATATATATATATATATTAAATATATCATTTTCACTCTTATAAATGTTGTAAAATATTATTATTTTATTGTAATAGAAAGTTATGTAACGTTCATAAACTTTTACAACGTTCATTTTAATATTATATTATATTATTTTGGAATGTTGGTTTTAAGACGTTGGGTGGCAAGGTTCATAATGCAACGTTTAGAATTTTGCAACGGTCCTTTCTTTGCGTGTTTATAAATATAACATCCATTTCTTTCTTGATTTCCTATCTTCTATTTTATTTTCTAAATCTGATATCATGGGCTTATACTCCTATAGAGTTTCTTATTAGTTATCTGACCTTCGAATACATTTTAAGAAGTTTATGATATATTTTGGGAGACTTACGTGACATATCGTAGATAAATCTTTAAAATTTACACATTTTAAAAAATTGCGGTTTGAGTTTTGATCAGTATTTTTAACAACAATAAATTAATCTTCTAATAAATATTATATGATATATATTACAAATTCTTACTAATAAAAAGAACAAAGTTAATTATTTTTGTGGGCACTATTTGGTACCACAACCAACATGAGTTAAGAAATTAACAATGCTTGAGTAGCAAATGATGAAATCAATTATGGGTGGTAATGTATGAAATATTAAAATCAAGTGTGGCAACAGGCAAATAAGAAATGTTGTTGGAAGAAAAATCAGAAATTTCTATATTTAAATATCTATTAATCCATTATAATTTAAAGAAACATGACCCATTGAAAGGGAGAATATTCGCACGTACATGGATAATTGAATTGGCTTATGGGGCTAAGGATTTTGTCCTGTCCTTTTACCAAAAGTTTGATATGCATCATGTTACATCATCACCACCCTAACCATCTTACTTCTCATTCTCATTCTTTATAAATGCCATAATTCTCTCAATTTGTAGTTAATTTAACTGAAAAATTTAGTGTAAAAATCTTATGTGATAAATTTAATGATGTCTAAATATAACTTTTCATTTAACGTTGTCACAATCAAAGTTTTTTTTTTTAACACTTTCTTTCATATAACAATAAACATCGAACAGCAGAAAATTTAAATCGGTAAAAGTTAAGTTACATCATATTTGACTTGTTTGGTTCAGTTGCGTAGGCAATTATGTTTAATTAAGAGTTCCTATAATCTGAAGTGTGTGCTGTAACTTTCACGTCATGGATTTTTTTTGTAAGAACGTACTTTTTGATATTGCGTAAGCTCAGTCAGAATCTCCTTTTCCACTGGCCAAACAAATCGCAGGAGACAACTTCAAACCATTAAACTAAAAGGGTACAAAGAATATACTCCAATTCTTCATTTCATATTCTGCAACTTCCCATTCTAAATTTCTCATTACTCCACCAAACCCTGTTCATGCATTCATCATCTTTTGTTGCCTTTTGATGCTGCTAAAATTCCTTGTTTTTCTTTTCCCTGCTTTTGATTCCACTCACTCTTACTAATAATGTATTTATTTATCACATCATTATTGATAATATTAACTAACATCAAGTTTATGACTAACTCAGTGTGGATTTCTTGATGTTGCTAAAACTCTAGGAGTGTAAGTGTATAATATCTACCAAGTTTTTTCAAGGAGAGATACCGAATAAATTTGAAATTAATCATATAAAAAATTAAAACATCATTTTTAATTTTAAGATAATAAATACACTATTTGAAGTATAGGATTCAGATCAATGATTTAAACTCTAGAGAGTCATCCAAAGTCTAAATTTGTTATGAAATTTAAGTATTAAATCAAATCCATCCTTCAAATTCTTTGGAAGGTATTTTAATATCAAAATTAGCTTAAAATTAATGGTGTAATAAATACAAATCACATATTTCATCATTTCAAATTTTTATATAAACAAATTTTAAAGTAGATTTTTAGTTAAAACTAACCTAATCACAACCCAAATATGAATAATCATACTTTACTTATAAGTTAATCAACATTAAAATTAACGTAGTCTAAATGATAACCAATCAATTTATTATATGATTGATCGAATATGCTAATAACTCACTAGATAATTCAAAATATGATTGACCGTTTGGTCTGTGATTGACTCGAGAGTCATATAATACATATTTTTTTTACGCATTATTCATTCTATTCATTTTTATTTAATATGAAACTTCCAATTCACATTAAATTCGTAACACAGATTAACATCTAAACATTTTAATTGTTTAGAATTTAAAATAATTTTGAAGGGAGAAAACAAATGCTACATAGAGGCACTTATTGTTCTGTATAGATTAAGATAGGAGGGTTATGCTTGGTTTCGTTTCTAGTGTGGAAAGAGGACGAGCTAGAAAATAGAAGATTAATTTAAAATGATTTAGAGAATAATTTAATAGAAACTGAAGTGATTCGATTAAATGACAAGATATATAGTGAGATATAAGGAATGTATTTAAGATTTGAAATAGTTATTAAATTAAATTAAATTCAAAATAAAGTTATGAATTGAAAATTAAGTGCTTAATACACGACATGAATTACAAACACATTAATTTAATAAGACTGACAATGACTTCTTTCTTGAACTCTTATTGAAGATTTTTTTTTCAGACTTGGTTACTTATTTAATCTATGATATAATACAATTTTTAATTTATAATCTTTAAAGTTAAAATAATCTATTTTAATCCTTATAATTAATTTTAGTTCTAATACATGTTATTATAATTTCTCTTAATTTTTATTAATATATAAAAATTAAAAGAAGTACTTAAGTATAAAAATTAAAAATTGACACGCAGGACCACACAATATAATTTTATTTAAATCTATTTATTTACTTGTAGTCATTAGAAAGATTCGAATTGTCTTTTTTTTAATAGAAGATTAAAAACACATTATTATTTTTATTAAATTTAATAACTAAAATTGAAATAGACAAAAACAAAAGTTTACTTTGGTCAAATCGTCATCGCAATTAAAACAATCTCGCCACTAGTACGGGACCAATAAGAAAGCGACACCGTAATAATAATAATACTATTGAACTGTTTAAATATTTGTGACAGTAGACATTATTTAATATTTTATTAACACGTTTTTTTATTAATTAAAATTATAAATAAGAATCATTAAAAACATGGTTTATCATATCAAATTTCATGGTTATTGGTAAATTTTAATTATTAAAAACATATTCTTCAAAAAAAATGGATTTTTTAATCTTTAATTATCATTTTTATTATTATTTTTTTTTTTTAACTTTCAACCCCAATTACTTCTAGAAGGCAGTTTTCTCAACTTCTGATACAGGTATTAGAGTTTATAAACTATCTAGTTGTTTAGCTATTTTCATTCAATATTAGGTTGTCTATAAATAAGAGTACTCCAACTTAGTTTCTACCAAGTTCTACCTTAACTTTTTCTTCATCATTAGTGATGGATTATGAGGAATTTGATTTTTCGTTTGGTTCTCCTTATATGAACCAACTCCATGAGTGTTGCTTAGAAAATGCATTCCCATTTCAAACAGAAGATATATCATCACCAAATACCATAATGGATGAAATGTTTGGTGAAGAGTCTATGGAGGGCTTGCTTCTGCAACACACAAACAACCAGGACTTTGGTTTCATGAATCACAATGATCCACCGGAGATTGAATTCTGTGATGGATTTGGCTTTAGTCCCGAGGAAAATGTGCATGTTTCAATGGAAGAAGATGACGGGGGTTGTTATTTGAAGGGAATCCAAGCAGAGCTGATGGAACAGACTAGTTTAGCTGATCTTTTGTTAACAGGAGCTGAAGCTGTTGAAGCACAAAACTGGGACCTTGCTTCAGACATAATTGAGAAACTCAACAATGCATCATCTTTAGAAAAGGGTGATGGTTTGTTGAACAGGTTGGCTTATTTCTTTGCTCAGGGTCTGTATTATAAAAGTACAAATGACCCTGAACTGTTGATGCAGCGTGGTGCTGTTTCTGCACACAGAGATGCTTTTTGTGTGTTTCAGGTTCTCCAAGAACTATCTCCCTATGTGAAATTTGCTCATTTCACGGCAAACCAAGCAATCTTAGAAGCCACAGAAGGTGCTGAGAATGTTCACATCATTGATTTTGACATCATGGAGGGAATCCAGTGGCCACCCTTGATGGTTGATCTTGCAATGAGGAAAAACAGTACTACTTCCCTTAGAGTATCAGCGATCACAGTGGACGAGAGAGGTGCTGCTTCTGCTGAACAAACAGGAAGAAGGCTGAAAGAGTTTGCAGCTTCTATAAACTTTCCATTTATGTTTGATCAAATGATGATGGAAAGAGAAGAAGATATTGAAGGAATTGAAGTTGGTGAAACAGTGATAGTGAACTGTATGATAGACCAGTGGATGCCTAATAGGAGCTTCTCACTGGTGAAAACATTTTTGGATGGTGTGAGGAAACTGTGGCCGAGGCTCGTGGTTTTGGTGGAAGAAGAATTGTTTAACTTTTCAAGGCTGAAATCTATGTCCTTTGTGGAGTTCTTCTGTGAGGCTTTGCATCACTACAGTGCAGTTTGTGATTCACTTGGTAGTAGTGTGTGGGGTAGCCACAAGATGCAGTCAAGGCTGATAGAGAAAGAGATTTTGGGGCTCAGAATATTGGACAGTGTGAGACAGTTTCCTTGTGAGAAAAAGGAGAGAAAGGTTTGGGAAGAAGGGTTTTATTCCTTGAAAGGGTTTAAATGTGTTCCTATGAGTAGTTGTAATATTTCACAAGCCAAGTTCTTGGTGAGCCTCTTTGGTGGAGGGTATTGGGTCCAATTCGAGAAGGGTAGGTTGGCCTTGTGTTGGAAGTCACGGCCTTTGACTGTGGCTTCAATATGGGTACCCATGGGTTATTCCAGTCACAAACTCAAATAGATTCGTTCTTTTTTTTTTCTTTCAATTTTTACTTTGGAGATGTTATACTTGTTAAGTACCTTTCATATTTTTGTGAAAATTTCCAGTATTTTTTCTATATATTTTGATTTAATAGATAATTTCTTTGTAGATGATTAGTTATTGTAAAATTTAAAAATTCGTAAAACTTCTTTTTCAAAATTTTCTATAAAAGTATTCACAATAGTATTTTAATGTAAAAAATATGGTAATTGTTCTTGTAAAAGAATAATTTTGAAAACTCATTCCTTGACCCTTTGAATGACCTTTTCTCCCATCACCTACACCATTTTATCATCGTCTTCTTTGATGATATACTTGTTTATAGCTCCACCTTGAAAGATCACACTTTCCACCAAGAGATTGCCTTCAAGTTGCTGCTTGATAATAAATTCCATATCAAGGGTTCAAAATGTCACATTGGATAACAATCGATTTAGTATTTGGGAGCATGTCATATCTGTGTATTATGCGGCAAAATTCTCAACTTTTGCCACTTCCCTCCACCTCAAATTAGATTTGGGTTGTTAAAGAAGATAAATATTATTCTTGTTAAAATATTTTCATAAAAATATGTCAATAATCAGGATTTTTTCCATTCCTATTGCTTATTTCTATCCTCATTTTTTTTTTGTAAGATGTATTAAGAAACTGGTACAAAATAAATTGAATCAATATACAACAGACTAATAATCACATTAAAAAATTTATTTGAATGACAAGCTGTCGGTCAGAAGTAATATGCTAAACCAGATCAGGCTTTAAATGACAATTGTTATTTTGGTTGACTAAAATTAAGATCTGAACTGAACAGTTCAATTCATGGACTATAAAAGAAGTATGAATTAATAGTAATGTAGAAGGATAGTGTAATTTAGACAAATGAATTTCATACATCTACCACACTTTTATTCACAAAACATTACAAATGGTTCCAAATACAAAGCATGGGAGGTTAGTGTAATTTTCTACGAGAAACACACCAGCTATCAAAAAAGACTACCATCAACATAAATCGTCCAAACTTTTCATCTTACCAAACCAACATAACTTTCTCAGGAATTAGCAATATTTGAAACTATTTGCACAAGTAACAGGCCAATGCCTAATGCATAATGACAAAGAAGCAAACATGCCCAATTTCCAAAAGTAATAAAAGATTCAAAACCTCTATGTAGCAGAAAGTGTTTAATCAAAGTTCCACAAACTAAACTATGAAAATGATTAGCCTATGAGAAACCTGGATCCTAACATGGAAACCAGTTAACATAAATGAACAAAGAGAAAGAGCTCAGAGATGGGGTACACGTACAATTCTGCTTCACCAAGCAAAACACATGTAGATCCATTTTCTTGTGGATGAAAGATCTCTAAAAGAGTGTACAACTTCATTTTCTTAAGTACCGAAGTAAATATTGCCCTATTTAAGTATAAAACATTTAAAATGGAGTGCTGCGATTTATTTTTATTTTTTTTGAGAAATAGACATACATGAGTAAAAGAAATGTACTTTCGACGCCACACCAATTCATATTAAAAACAAAATTGTGTATAAAAAATTAACAAGATAAATAATAACCAAAGCACACAAAATAATTCAGTATCTGAAATGACATACAAATTCCAACATAACAAATCACAGTATCCCTGACTGACTATATATAATAACCACATTCTCTCCGAATGAATGGAAAAAAAAAAAGGGGGGGGGGGGGGGGGGGGGGGGGGGGCTAAAATAAATTCAGACTATAGGATCTAGTGAGGAAAATGAATCAAGGACCACCCAAAACTGCACGAAACTGAAACCCATCAAGCACCACAGGACCTCAAAAATACCCATCAGCTGCATAGTAAACATCAAAGAACTAAATTACTGCTGCTTGCACTCTGGAGGTCGCTCACCCTGCTGACCATCAGCAATCTGTGCCCTTCCACTCTTCTGAAAATCAGGAATACAAATATAATGACCAGAGTAATGGAAAATAAAGAGAATGTTAGCTACACAATACCAAACAAACTTAAAAACAGAAAACATTGTGTCCATGAATAATTTCATTCAGACCACAATAAACATATCTCACGTTATTGGCAGATGACTGCAACATGCCAAAGGAAATTTGGTAACAATGTAGGTGAAAAAAATGCATTAATTCAGTTTCAAACCTATCAAATAACAAACAAACCAAGGTTTCAATACTCCAAATAAATTAAATGCACAAATTTATTAACATTTCAAAAATGCACGCCCAGAAACAAAGAAAGCAACTGGAGAGTACAAAATTCCACAAATCCATTTACAGGGCAATGAAGGAATAAGCCCAAAATGAAATGTTCCACAAAAACAAAAGTAGCAAACAAATCAGAGCAGAATAGCCTATCAATTCACTTTCATTGACTCAATTACACATAACAGTTACGGCCTACAAATTTGATCAGTGTCTTACCCAAGCATACAAAAGTTATTCTATTAAGTTATCCTGTAAGAACCCTAAAAAGGGTTTTCAGCAGCTTCATGTTCATGATCATTGTTCTTCTCATTAGCAGGCTTCTCTTGATTCAGCACACGCCCAGTTAGAGCATCGACAGGGCGAGTATCACGCAGTCCACCTTTACGTCCCATTGCCACCATAGGTGGTGGGGGCAGTACCCCAGCTCTGAATAGAAGCCGTTCCACAGGCTCTGAAGGCTGAGCTCCAACAGAAAGCCAATACCTAAAGAAGAACAAATAAAAAAACAACAGTATCAGGAAAAAAAATGACAAGAGCTTCCTCAAACTGGCATAGCAAGAAAGAATCACTTACTTCACCCTTTCGAAGTTGAGACCCATTCTCTTGCCACCATCTTGACCTGAGAGGAAACAACAAAATGATAACATCGATAAGAGGCACGAATCTAACTAATCACCTTTGGGCATTCAAAAAAACGTCATCTTGGGGAATGAATCAGAAAAAGAAAAAGAAAAGAGAAAAAAAGGGGAATTGTGAGAACCTGGTAAGGGATTGTAGTAACCGAGAACTTCAATGTGTTTGCCATCTCTGGGAGATCTGCTATCAGCAGCCATAACCCGATAGAAGGGTTTGTTCTTGCATCCGAATCGCGAGAGCCGAATCCTCACCACCATTTTCAGAGCCAAAGCAATAATACTAGGGTTTTGGTTCAGGGCATAGAAAAGCTTACTTCTGCATGGTGATGTTTTCGTTGTTGTTTGACATTGAGAAGAAGGTTGAAGAGGAAAAGAGGAACACTTACTTTAGTAATTTAGGCTGTGTTCGTATGAGTGGAAATTACTGTTCAAGGATGTTTGAGAGCGACGAATTGAAGTTAACTGCGTGTTCGTTTGAGAAGAAAAGGAAGGAACGTCGAAGACGGATTTGCGGGATGGAGACCTTTTCAATCACCAGCAAAAGTGGAGAGATTTGGATGGATTTATAGTAAAAAGTCTCATATGCCCTCAACAGAAAGGATGAAATTTGCGCCTCCTCGTTTTCTACTCTCTCAACCCCGTCGCCTTCTCCGCCGAAACCCTCCCCCACAAGCCAGAGACTGCTTTTCGTGTACTCTGAGAGATTTCAACCTATAAGCTGTTGAGTTAAATTGTCCTCATCAACTATGTGTAGTGCTGGACTTAAACCTATAGTTTCTGGTTTTATTATATTGGGCCGCTTTGTTTGATACAAAGGTGGGAAGGAAGAAGAAATGATAGGGAATAGGAGTGCAGATTCTACACGCTGAACCCACTTGTATATACTGGGTTTAATTTTTTAACCCATTCAATTAGAAGTTTTTTTTTCTTCAAAAATACTCAATTGGTAGTAAATTATATTATAAAAAATTATTATTTAAAAATAAATTTATTTTATTAAATTATTTTAATTTTATTTTTTTACTCTTTATAAACATTTTTAAAATTAAATATAACATTAAAAAATAACATTTTATATTATTTTAATAACTATGGGCATTTAGGTAATCTTTAATTTTTACCAATTAAACTAATTTTTTAAATTTGTCACATCAATCAAATCTTACACTAATTCTCACAAACTTAATACTATTTTATACAAAAAAAATAGTATTAAACCAAATTTAATACTATTTTATACAAAAAAAAAAAAACAGACTTTTAGACCACTTTCTCTTTTCTGAGTTAAGCGAGCATCTCCCTCTTACGCTTTCTTCCTTCTCTCTCTTGCATGCTCACCCAATTTGCCACACTGATCCACTTAATCTCCATCTTGTAGTTACCTGACCCATTTGGAAGCCAAAAATTTCCAGAGCTGCACCAATTTCATTCTGATTCTGAAAAGGGGTAAGACATTTCTCTCTTTCCTTCACTGTTTCAACTATAGAACATGCAATCTACTGAATTGCACGTGTTATTGAGTTACTATCTTCTATCTCTTTTCAAAATCCAGCTTTAAAAAGCTATTCTGATCACTCTTTTGTGATCTTTAGGATTGGGGGCAGATTCTGTGAGTGTCAGGACATCTAGAGCCAAACTTTGAATTGTGCTGTGCAAAATTTATATATATATATATATATATATATATAATGATAAATATGAAAATTTTGTTACAAATATAATAAAGTAAATTAATATCAATATTTTAAATTATGAAATGGAAAATGTAAATTATTGATAAAAATTAATAAAATTTATCAAAAAAAATTGAAATACTATAAATTCATTGTTACGGTTAATTAAAATTTATTAGTAAATGTGTGATTTATTATTAAAAACAAATGTATTACATTAAGTTAGATGATATATTATTACTATTATTACTTTTGAGAAATTGCAAAGTTTAAATATGATGTTTATATAATATTATCTAAAATATAAGATGTTACTTTTGATAGAATATTATGTAAAATATAATTAATCGTTAACCTAAATCTATAATAGTTAGAACAGATATTATTTAAGAATAATTATTTGCGGTAAAAATTTAGTCTATTTAGGCTAATATTATAAGCATTGGTTTACTTTTAAAATTAATAATATAGTAAATTCATTGTTAAAAATTTAAAATAAACTATAATTATAAATTTAATATGCTAATGTATATTTATATTTGGTATCAATTTTATTAATAGTAAAAAATTTATTATTATATTAGATTTATTGATTATTAGAATGATAATTAATTATTAAATAACAATTAAAAGTATTGTTATGTTTTAAAAATTTTATGTCAAGTTAATTGTGGTAAAATATAAAATTTAAACATAAAATTAAGAATTATACTAAAAACACGCATAACACAAAAACATAAATATCATTAATATACATGTGAATAATAAAGGAAAAAACATCAAAAAATACAATTAATATTGACGAACTCAAATGATAATTAAATTCTAAATAAATCAAATAAAATATATAAATTTTATTTGTATATATAGTTATCTTTTGCTTTCTTCATCATAGTGGGTGAAGTTGTTTAAGTCACAAATGATGCTTATGCTTTTTTTATGTACTTATGTGTGATTCTTTATAATGGATAACTAATTTAATATTATATTGTTATTTTTTAGAAATCATTAAAGGAGTTAAATCTTTTGCATTAGATTATGTTGAAACAAAAACATCAATCTTTATTTGAGAAAAGTCAAACTTGAATTCAACGTCTTCAAAAGAAATAAAAAAGATACTTTAAGTTCATGTTTTTTTTCTTGTGTTTCCAATTCATTGTTAACAAGAGTGAATTTTGGTGTTTGTTATTTTTTTCTTTGTAAAAAAGTATTATGAAAGTCATTTAAAATAT
The DNA here is from genome assembly GCA_036885675.1 of Vigna mungo. NCBI lineage: Eukaryota > Viridiplantae > Streptophyta > Magnoliopsida > Fabales > Fabaceae > Vigna > Vigna mungo. The sequence continues at coordinate 63,136,855 of CP144700.1, forward strand.
TCAAGATTGATGTTTTTTATTTGTGGTTATTGAAGTAAAGTATATTGTATGATTATCTATAGTCTAGATGGTCAATTCAGAGTTTAAAAAGCAAATCAGTAAGCCCCACTAACCACCAAACACGTCAGTCAGCCATGCACTAGCCTAGATGGTTCACCCCAACTTTGAGAGCAAACCAATGAGTCCAATCGACTACCAAACAGGCCAGTTGGTCATGCATCAACTAAGAAAAACATTGAACTGACTTTGATACTACTTGACCAATTTGAACACACAAGAAATTGCTTATTGTTGACCTTGAATCACCCCGAAACACAAAGTAAGGGATTCCTTGACTAAAATTGTTAGAATTTTGTGACAATATTGTATATGTGTTATCATGGTTGATGATATTTCCACAAAAAGGAGATTTATAGGTAGCGTAATACAAATAATTTTGAGTAAACAAATATCATAAACATATGTGAGATGATCAAAACAATTTGAATTGTTAAAATTATTACTAAAAAAACATATAGATGTTTGTTGGTAAATTTCACAACGGATACAAAATAGTACTTTTAAACTAATAAAATTAATGATTTTATTAAAATCACGAATAACACAAAAACTATATATATATTGCTAAATTACACAATGATGATGTAAATGACATTAAAAAAAGTGACTATAAACTCAAATGGTAATTAAATACTAAATAAATTAATCAAAAAATTATATATTTTTATTCAAATTTGCACTCATTTTTTATTTTGATACGAGTCGAGTTGCCTAATGTACGCAATCTTGTGTACTAAATTGTTGGTAGACACTGAAACATATAAATAGTCAACGTAAGAATACATCCACATCCTCTTCAAGGTGATTTTGCTTGATATATATTTGGATGTTACATATTATCACTAGCAAGTTTTGTTATTTAGAAAGCTATTTTTTAATCAATATTAGCTTATCAACCACAACAAGTTTAGCATACAGCATTAGCAAAAAAAAAAACAAAAAAAAGGTAGTCATCTTATACAATGATTTGAATCAATTTATTAGTCAAGGATCATATGCATTATGATTGGACCAGTTACATTAACATTGTATATACTTCATTCACATTGAGAAGAAGATCAAAATAACAATAATTATTAGGAAGAAAAACCATACAAATGTGTTCACAAAGTCAATTTTTATGTATTTACTAAACCAATTCTTAAAAGTAAATTCATCATTTGCTTATATTTGATGAAGGTTGATTATTAAGAAACATTTCACATGAAAAAATTGTTGTCAAAGGTGGAATTTAATGTACTAAACTCTTTTATAATAGATCCTCAAGGTGTATCTAATAATAGATAATTTGATAAGGTGATAGATTATTTGGTGTTTACAATCTTATTTCATTCAATAATTAGTTTTCTTTCTAGTATAACTAATTATATATTATAATGTCCTTTTTTACAAAAGTGAACTGTATGCATTTCTTCGAAGATGGATTTGGTGATTTTTTTTTTTAAAAAAAAAAGTCACATAACTTTAATGTATTTTCATATGTTGAATGACCAATTTCAAATTTAAAAAAAAAAATAAAAATAAAATATATCTGTAAAATTACACTAAAATTATGTAAAAAACAAAAACAATTGTTTCTTCAAAAAGAACATAATAAAATTAATATGTTTGTTTTTCCAAAAAAAATCATCTTTTTATTCGTCATTCTATCTCTATACATCATTATATCTTTATATAAAAATTCAAAAAAATAAAAATATAATTATTGAAAAGAAATGCATAAATTTCTAATTGAAATCCATAAATTAAACATATTTGTGTGAAATATAATATAAGCTATTTGCATATAAATTTTATCCTAATTGTAGAATTTTAAATTATCACGCAACACACTCTAATTTGAATTGAAAAATATTTTTTGTTAATCCGATCAATCACGTTAAGCTAATTTGATTCACCAAAAATAAATCATACAAGTATGGAACTAAAATCCTAAAAAAACAATTTGCTTCTAATAAATGAAAAAGTACAGGAATATGTACAATAAAACGATAAATAAGAAAAAGGCATGGGAAACTGTTATCTTTAAAGTAACCACAAAATGCCACATTAATAATTATATTTTATAAATAAATAATAAACATTTTCTATAATATAATGAAAGAAATAATTAAAGTAAAAATATTAGAATAATTAATAAAATTAAAATAAAGAAATAATTGAAATAAATATTAAAATAACTCACAAAATAATAATTAATTTATTAAATCTTCATAATTTATTTTAATATATCATTTTGATAAGTTTTACACCTTTTTTTTGTGACATTAATCCTAACCGCTACAAATTTTTATCTCACTTTAGAATCACTTACTCTTTGAATCCCTCTTTTCTCACTCCATCAAATGAACTTCGTAATAATTCATGTACCTCTAAAACTTTCTATTTATTTTCTTCATTTTTTACCCATTCTAATCCAAAGATATCCTAAAACTTTCTATTTATTTCTTACGCATTTTCACGTCTTTCATTAAATTCACACAATACTATGTTTCTTTTCCTTTCCTTACTTTTTGGTTTTCTCCCTGTCAATCCACTCATCCAAAAAAATATTAAATGTAACAAAAAAAAATCGAAATTAAGATGGAAGAAAATAAAAATAGCAGACTCCGAATAGAGACTGGGAACGACACCTTTTTTAGATCGAAAAAGTTTTTTAAAAATAACCAACAGAGACCAGGAATACATATTCCGAAAAGGCTAATCAAGTGTAAAACTTGACATAAAAAAGTAAAAATAAATTTAAATATTTAGACCGAGTTACTAACTTTAAACCCAACCCACTGAACTCAAAACAATTTTAATTGAATTGGATAATAAATTTTAGCAAATTCCATCTAAATTGATATGTGATTGTTCCCGGTAAGAAGATTAGCGGAAATTACTTTTGAATTTGTGAAGTGGTGCTACTTACACCCTTATGAAGATTGAAATCCATATGAAGGTTTTCTTTTTAAAGTTTGGTTTCAAAGTTTTGGTGTGTTTTATCTGATCGGCAGTAGAATCATCATTCCAACTACAACATCCATCTGGATTTCCTTTGAGCCTAAATGGAGAATAGAACATCTTAAAGTACATTTCATTTTGCCTCATCACATACACCTCCGTTATCATCCCTATTTAGAGACGAAATTCCTTACACAGGCAAACCCAATCATAGGTAAATCATTCATGTTTCATAGGGATGTACATTATACTCCTGCTAGTTCTTAAATCAAAACAATCTCTATACAATAGTAATTTATTATGTAATTTATTAACATTTCAAAAATGCACGCCCAGAAACAAAGAAATCAACTGGAGAGTACAAAATTCCACAAATCCATTTACAGGGCAATGAAGGAATAAGCCCAAAATGAAATGAACTAACTTTGCTATCGCCCTAGCAGCTTTAAAAAGTTCCACAAAAACAGAAGTAGCAAACAAATCAGAGCAGAATAGCCTATCAATTCACTTTCATTGACTCAATTACACATAACAGTTACGACCTACAAATTTGATCAGTGTCTTACCCAAGCAAACAACAGTTATTCTATTAAGTTCTCCTGTAAGAACCCTAAAAAGGGTTTTCAGCAGCTTCATGTTCATGATCATTGTTCTTCTCATTAGCAGACTTCTCTTGATTCAGCACACGCCCAGTTAGAGCATCGACAGGGCGAGTATCACGCAGTCCACCTTTACGTCCAATTGCCACCATAGGTGGTGGGGGCAGTACCCCAGCTCTGAATAGAAGCCGTTTCACAGGCTCTGAAGGCTGAGCTCCAACAGAAAGCCAATACCTAAAGAAGAACAAATAAAAAAACAACAGTATCAGGAAAAAAAATGACAAGAGCTTCCTCAAACTGGCATAGCAAGAAAGAATCACTTACTTCACCCTTTCGAAGTTGAGACCCATTCTCTTGCCACCATCTTGACCTGAGAGGAAACAACAAAATGATATCATCGATAAGAGGCACGAATCTAACTAATCACCTTTGGGCATTCAAAAAAACGTCATCTTTGGGAATGAATCAGAAAAAGAAAAAGAAAAGAGAAAAAAAGGGGAATTGTGAGAACCTGGTAAGGGATTGTAGTAACCGAGAACTTCAATGTGTTTGCCATCTCTGGGAGATCTGCTATCAGCAGCCATAACCCGATAGAAGGGTTTGTTCTTGCATCCGAATCGCGAGAGCCGAATCCTCACCACCATTTTCAGAGCCAAAGCAATAATACTAGGGTTTTGGTTCAGGGCATAGAAAAGCTTGAATGTGTTCTCGCGAGAATAGAGTTTTGTTTCAATTGGGTGAAGGGTTTTATTCCTTGAAAGGGTTTAAATGTGTTCCTATGAGTAGTTGTAATATTTCACAAGCCAAGTTCTTGGTGAGCCTCTTTGGTGGAGGGTATTGGGTCCAATTCGAGAAGGGTAGGTTGGCCTTGTGTTGGAAGTCACGGCCTTTGACTGTGGCTTCAATATGGGTACCCATGGGTTATTCCAGTCACAAACTCAAATAGATTCGTTCTTTTTTTTTTCTTTCAATTTTTACTTTGGAGATGTTATACTTGTTAAGTACCTTTCATATTTTTGTGAAAATTTCCAGTATTTTTTCTATATATTTTGATTTAATAGATAATTTCTTTGTAGATGATTAGTTATTGTAAAATTTAAAAATTCGTAAAACTTCTTTTTCAAAGTTTTCTCCCATCACCCACACCATTATATCATCGTCTTCTTTGATGATATACTTGTTTATAGCTCCACATTGGAAGATCACGCTTTCCACTTAGAGATTGCCTTCAAGTTTGTGCTTGATAATAAATTCCATCTCAAGGGTTCAAAATGTCACATTGAGTAACAACCGATTTAGTATTTGGGGGGGCATGTCATATCTGTTGTATTATGCAGCAAAATTCTCAACTTTTACCACTTCCCTCCACCTCACATTAGATTTGGGTTCTCAAAGAAGATAAATATTATTCTTGCTAAAATATTTTCATAAAAATATGTCAATAATCAGGATTTTTTCCATTCCTATTGCTTATTTCTATCCTCATTTTTTTTTGTAAGATGTATTAAGAAACTTGTACAAAATAAATTGAATCAATAGACAAAAGACTAATAATCACATTAAAAAATTTATTTGAATGACAAGCTGTCGGTCAGAAGTAATATGCTAAACCAGATCAGGCTTTAAATGACAATTGTTATTTTGGTTGACTAAAATTAAGATCTGAATTGAACAGTTCAATTCATGGACTATAAAAGAAGTATGAATTAATAGTAATGTAGAAGGATAGTACACAGAACAAGTTTCAGAGTAGTGCTTGAACTCATCCCTTATTTTATATATTGTTTGTAGTCATTAACGATGATTATTTAGACAAATGAATTTCATACATCTACCACACTTTTATTCACAAAACATTACAAATGGTTCCAAATACAAAGCATGGGAGGTTAGTGTAATTTTCTACGAGAAACACACCAGCTATCAGAAAAGACTACCATCAACATAAAATGTCCAAACTTCTCATCTTACCAAACCAATTAGCAATATTTGAAACTATTTGTACAAGTAACAGGCCAATTTCCAAAAGTAATAAAAGATTCAAAACCTCTATGTAGCAGAAAGTATTTGACCAAAGTTCCACAAACTAAACTATGAAAATGATTAGCCTATGAGAAACCTGGATCCTAACATGCAAACCAGTCAACATAAATGAACAAAGAGAAAGAGCTCAGAGATGGGGTACAAGTACAATTCTGCTTCACCAAGCAAAACACATGTAATTGAAAAGCTAAATCAACAAGAAAACCAGCTAGGTTCCAAGTTCCAAGAGTCAATATCAAATATCTATTTTTCACTATAAGAGATTCCAAATACATATGTTCTTCAGATCAATGCATTTCATAAAGTTACACGAACAGAATTTAAGTATTACTCATAGGATGAGTATTACCGATAGGAAGGTGCAAAGAATGCCTCATCAAAGCCAAAAACAATATAAATCATAACAAAATTAAACAAAAAAAATGATCCTGGGGAGATCAGTGTTCACTCGGCTGCAGCTTTTGCATTCCGAAACCCTTTCTTCAATTCAGTAAATCTTCTCATGCAAGCAGCTTTGGATCTCCCGGGAACCGCCGCAGCAACCTTCTCCCACCTCATTGAAACATCCTTAGGAAACACTTTCAATGCATTCAGCAACGCGATATCCTCGCCAGAACTCCAACCATTCTCAACAACTTTCTCCACCGTCACCGAGTCCTCACCCCCATTCTCCTCCACAACCCTCTTATCCAACGCCTTCCTATTTTTCAAGAACAATGCATAAGAATCCGAATCATCCACTTTCTTCTCCCCCAACTCCTTTGCCTTCTTTATCACACTCTCCACACCGTGCCTTCCGCCGAACGCCGCCGCTATAGCCTCCCACCGCCCTGGCTTCCCTACTGGATTCTTCACCAGCTGCTTCTTCAGCACCTCCACATCCTCCTCGCTCCAATCCTTCTCCTCCACCACCGTCGAAACCTTCTCCACTCCGCCGCCTCCCCCTCTCTTCTCCGCGGTGCTGACGGACACAACTGGGCCGATGGCGGCGACTTCCTCGGGCCTCCGCTGCCTGGATCGCCGCTGCGGGGGCTTCCTAGCGTCGTCGTCGGTTTCGGGCTCCGGATCAGGGAAGTTGACGACCTCGCCGAGGCCGACGCGGATGTCGCCGCCGGTGAGGGATGGGGGAGCGAAGGGGCCGATGAGGAGAGAGAGCGCGAGCCAGAATAAGAGCGATTTGAAGGGTTCGGATTCGAGGAAGAAGAGAGATAGAGCGAGGAAGAGCGAAGAGAGAGAAATGGTGACGAAGAGGAACGGTTTGGTAGGTTTGTGGTCCGGATACGGTGGTTCGGTGCTTGCAACGGCACCGGACTGGAACACGAACCTTGGCCTCGCGTCCTCGTCCAGGAACTCCATTCTCGCACACCCAATTGAAACAAAACTCTAAAATCATAAAACGCCATCGTTTACATTTTTCATATGTTGTTGTAGTCAGCATCTTATTGGGCCAATGGGTCTTCATTTCTAGGCCCATTAAGGATGTTTTCGGTTATTAGTATATACACACATCAGCATCAGTATATAGTAGTATAAGTAGTATATGTAGTCCCATGAAAGCATGGGAAAACGACAAGGACAGTGTACGATGGAGTGTGACGGCGATGTAGAATGTAGATGACGGAGACAGGAACAAGCAATGATTGTGATCTGCTAAGATATTTATTTACAAGGAAGAGAATTAAGATGGATAATTATAAATAGAGAGCAGTGTTTTCTGGATACAGAAAAAGTGTCATGTTTATCATTCCCCAAACTTCGTATCTCCATTGTTTTACTAATTCTTCTATTTCATTTAGGGTTCTGTTTTGGCGATCAGGTTCTCGTAGCCGCTCTTAAGGTAAAAAGGACAAACTGGGCTGCATTCATTTATTTTCTCTTCCGACATTCACGTAATTTCCTGACTGTGACCTGGTGCAATTTTTTGTATTCATCCTTTGTTTGCTTGGGTTTTCAATTTCGCGATTTCGAATTGAATGTAGGTCTGGATCACAGTGCCGTATAAATGAGTTTGGAGGGGACAGAAAGTTCAGAAGATGGTGCAGGTTATCTGGAGCCTCCTGATCCTGACTTTGTTGAAATTGATCCAACTTGCACCTACATCAAGGTAATATGATTGTTTTTCCATTGTTTATATTTATTGTCTTTGGGACAAAATTACAATTACGTATTAATGTAGCGAGCTAATTTTGCTTTTGCATTCACAACAGTACAAAGAAGTGATCGGCAGAGGAGCTTTTAAAACTGTGTATCCGTTACTTTCTTAATATACATGTTTGCTTTCGATTCAGTGGCAGCACTGTAACTAGAAGACAATGCTTTTTTTACTGTGCTGCCGAAATTTAAACATTTTTTTACTGCCAGAGGTGTCTAGGTCTTCGATACAATGCTGTGCAAGTTTTTGTGGTTAAGAAAAAGAATTTTATGATTGGGGTTAACCTTGATTGTTTCTGGTTATATATGTTTTCCTTAAAACTGTGGATAAATCAGTTACAAGGCATTTGATGGAGTCAATGGAGTTGAAGTTGCGTGGAGTCAGGTTCAGATTGATGAGGTGTTGCAATCCCCCGGTGACTTAGATAGGCTATATTCAGAATTACACCTCTTGAGATCACTGAAGCACCATAACATAGTAAGATTCTACGATTCCTGGATTGATGACAGGCGCAGGACCGTTAATATGATTACGGAGTTGTTTACCTCGGGTAGCCTCAAACAGTACGTTCATCTTCCATTTTGTACATAATATTAACATCCTCGTGCTTTTTTATTGTGAAATCAACCTTTTCGTTAGTGGATGCAATGCATGATATAGGTTTCGTCAAAAACACAAGAAGGTCGACTTGAAGGCCGTTAAAGGATGGGCAAGACAAATTTTAATGGGTCTAAGCTATCTCCACGGTCACAACCCACCAGTTATTCACAGGGACCTGAAATGTGATAATATATTTATCAATGGTCACCAAGGAGAAGTTAAAATTGGAGATCTTGGGCTAGCAACTTTCTTGAATCGAAGTAATGCCAAGAGTGTTATTGGTATTCTCCTTGGTTTCCCTGCGCTTTCTTGTTCTTTCATATATATATATGTGTGTGTGTGTGTGTTGATCTTTTTCTGAGTTCATAGTTAACATAAAATTTTAATCATTTTCTCTTCTCAGTTATAGCAATGGTGATAGATTTTGATTCTTTGTCCCAACGCTGTTTGATTAATATACTCGTTCTGTTTAAACCTACCTAATCCTGGTAGGAACCCCGGAGTTTATGGCACCCGAGATGTATGATGAAAATTACAACGAATTAGCTGACATATATTCGTTTGGCATGTGCATCCTTGAGTTGGTGACGTCTGAGTATCCTTACAGCGAATGCAGAAACTCGGCTCAGATATACAAGAAAGTTTCATCCGTGAGTATCTCATAATTAACAAGTTTCTTTTGTTTTTTTTCCGCAGGCCATGACTAAGATTATTGGGTCACACAATATTTGACTTTGCAGGGTATAAAACCTGCTGCGCTTTCTAAAGTGAAAGATCCAGAAATGAAATCATTTATTGAGAAATGTCTAGTCCCAGCATCTCAAAGATTGTCAGCCAAGGAGCTTCTGATGGACCCATTTCTTCAAATGAATGCTTCAACAAAGAAGGGTCCTTCTCCATTGCGGCATATTGTTCTTCCCAAATTGGGAGCCTCTGAAAGTCGTTGTATGGTGTCAGAAGGTCCTTCTAGTGCTCGTAATGGAGACATTCCAATGGATCTTGGTGACACATGTGAGCTTCCAGCGATCACTATATTTGATAAATCCACTGATGATGCATCACGTTCTACAAGTGTTGAGATAAGAAGGCAGAAGAGAGGTGATATTTTCTTCCTAAAAGGTGAAGAACATGATAAGAACTCTGTATCATTGGTTCTGCGGATAGCTGATCAAGGAGGTCAGTATATAACTTATAAATCCTTTCTACTCTGTAACAACTGTTTTTAAATTTGTTGGTGAAAAGTTATATGCTTTGGTTTTTATATGCAGGGCGAGCAAGAAATATCCATTTCGTTTTCTACCTTGACAGTGACACTGCTGTCTCAGTTTCAAGCGAAATGGTTGAGCAACTTGAGCTTGCTGATCAGAATGTTAAATTCATAGCTGAGTTAATAGATTTGTTATTGATGAATCTGATTGCTGACTGGAAACCCTGTGTAGCAATTGATCACTTGGTTTCTCCTAGTAATAAACAAACTCATGTGAGCCAACGGGGAGAATTGGAGTTAGCAAAATGCACAGGCAGCTCTAAAGATTCGACTGAAGATCTAGGTCCCTCTACCTCCTCTGCAATATTAGCTACAAAAGGAAACCTTGACAATATGGATATCGATGGGGCTTTATCTGACGAGTGCAGTGGTCTTCAGAAAGCAACCAAGGCAGATGATCTATCCTCTGAGAAGTCGTATGCATCTGCAACAACTGACTTCAATGAGAATAAGTTTTCCACGGTTTCATTTATGTCTGCTAAATCAGAATTTGATGGAGGGAGTAAATCTTCACCTGTATCTGAAATTGGGGCATCGTATGATCGTAAGAGCAAGTTTTTGGACATGAAAGGCTTCTCCAATATTCTGGACATCGCTTCCTCCTCTTCTGAAGCGGAGGGTGAGTTGAAATTAGAGTTACAAATGATTGAACAGAAGTATCAAGAGGCAATGAATGATTTATCCCAAAGAAGATACCAGGCCATCTTGGATATTAGAAGGAGAATGTCACAAAAGATGGTGTCGTAGTGTAGTTTCAATAGTTTTTGAGGCGAGGGATATATCAGGTTTTACTAGTCTTTTTAATAGTTTTACCTGCTGTGTTGTGTCCCATCCTTTCTCTCTCATGCCGGTGAAGTTCAAATGTAAATACTGCGGTGTGATTCAATGTTTCTTGTTATGGCACTTGGCAACATGTTTTCTTTTCATGGATATAGAGTTCCTCTGCTCTATTGAAATTCAATTTTAATAACATACACGTTTGTTTGTTTTTTTTTTTTTATGGAAAATCTATACTCGTATCTGACACATATTAAAGGCATATTTAGACGAGCTTTTTTACAACTATTTTTAGGAGAAAATAATAAAAGGAACAAATATTTTTTTTTATAAATCATAACTAATTTACGTAAATGTAAAAATAAGGAACTTTAATAAAAAACTATGTGAACAATTTTTCGTAGTTTTTTTCTTATTTAAAAGCTTTTAGGAAGAAACTTATCCAAACATAGTCAATATTGAGATCAATTTAATCTCATCTTAAGTATATTTAATAATTTAAAGTTATTTTTCTTAAAATCTAAAATAAATTGCTACTTAGACCAGCATCCATGACTTCACGTATGTTTCTGTTTCTCGACTTGCCTTTGCATTATCAAAATCGTGCTTACGTTGTTGACTTTTTATTTGAATTGTTTTTCTATAAAAAATTGTATAGGTGATATATGAATGATTTGAAGTTTCGGACGAATATGGAAGAGTAAATATTTATCGGAGAATGATAGATCTAATTATAAGATTTTTAAATTTTAAACTTTATTATAAAATGGATAATGTGTATGAAATAATAGCGGTGAAATAAACCCTTAACTCAAATAAATAATCATAAGAACGTGATACCTTATTATATCCTAAATAATAATGAAAATATACCTTACCCTTATATATATATATATATATATTATGAATCTATGATGAAAAGCGTTATTTAAAAAAAAAAGAAGAAAAGATGAAAGTATTTTTTGGCGGGAGAGAGCAAATTCATTCGGACCTTGAATACATTGCGGGGTCCTCAACATTTGCCGCGCAAATCCCACGCTAGAAAGAAAAGAGTTTCTGAGAAAATCCACAACGACAACATTCTCCGTCGTCTCGAGATGGACGCGGGGCTGAAGACGGCGTATCGGAACGCGAAAGCGGCATACGAAAACGCGAAAGACGAGGGAAACCACCGGGAGGAGGCGCGGTGGGCCAACGTCATCGGCGACATACTGAAAAACCGTGGAGATTACTGCGATGCTCTAAAATGGCTCCGAATTGATTACGAAATTTCGCTCAAACATTTACCGGAGAAGCACTTGCTCCCAACCTGCCAATCCCTCGGCGAAGTGTACTTCCGCCTAGAAGATTTCAAAAACGCCCTAATTTTCCAGGTCAGTACTTCTACCTCTCAAAACCCTAACCTATGTTTTCTTTTCTAACAACGAGAGTCTTACCGCTCACAGAAAAAGCACCTCGAGCTCGCCAGAGATGCAAACGACATCGTTGAGCAGCAGCGAGCGAGCACGCAACTCGGGCGGACTTACCACGAATTGTTCACGCGATCGGATCACGACCACAATTCGATTCGCAACGCGAAGAAGTACTTTAAGTGCGCGATGGATCTCGCGGTGAAGCTCAAGGAGAATCCTCCGAACAGCAAGTCTTCTTTTCTGAAGGAGTACATCGACGCGCACAACAACATAGGCATGCTTGAAATTGATCTTGACAACTTGCACGATGCGCGGAAGATTTTAACTACTGGATTGGAGATTTGTGATGAAGAGGAGGTCGCTGAATTCGATGATGGCCGCAGTAGGCTCCATCACAACCTTGGGAATGTGTATATGGAGCTTAGGCTTTGGGATGAAGCTAGGAAAAATATCAAGAGGGATATCGTGATTTGTAACAGAATTGGACACTGTCAAGGGGAGGCCAAGGGGTATATTAATCTTGGTGAAATGCATTACCGGACTCAGAGGTACGATGATGCAAGGGCTTATTACGATAAGGCGCTTGGTTTGGCGAAGTCCTTGGAGGATGAAGATGCCTTGGTTAAGCAAATTGAGCAGAACATTGAAACTGTGAGAGAAGCTGTTAAGGTAATGGCTGATATAACGAAAGAAGAGCAAAGCCTAAAAAAGCTTAAGAGAGATATAGCCGCAGCTAGAGGTACATCGCATGAGCGGAAATTCTTGCTGCAGCAGAATGCAGTAGTTGAACGCCTTGTTGAGAAGGCAAGGACGATCTCTGCGTGGGAGAAGGTATGTGTTCTATCTCGTGTTTATTTATTTATTTATTTTTATCATCATTCTGTTAACTGAATATGTCTGTCTTGGAATGACTATTTTGTCTGGATTTTTCATGATTCGACGAGGCAGTTCATAATTTATCCGATACCTATGTTCGCCACACCAAGTGGATTTCATTTCTTCAGTATGCTCATTTTTTCTTTCTCATATTACGGAAAGAGATGCGTCACCTGCCTCGCTATGTTCCATCATATCAATATCTTTATTTAACCTTTTTCTTACTTCGTATGCTACATGTGAAGAAGTCTTGGTTTGGTCTACTATTGTTGCTTTCAGGAATAGATAGATGCGTCACCCGCCTCGCTATTGTTTGCTATCAATTAAGTATAGATTCAATGTTGTTTTAAGCATGGTTTGTTTTGCTGTGCAATTTATTCAATTGGAAAGCCTTTTGTGATTTAATGACCTATTAGTATCATGTGTCCAAGCAGAGACTTTTTGAAAAACTTGTTGAGTAATATATTAAGTTTTGTTCCACATTTGATAATTCAATGATCCATTAGTATGATGTGTCCGAGCGGAGACTTTTTGAAGCAATGGTATGTGTAGTTATTGCTTAAGTTGACCTTTCTTTTCTTACTAAACAATGTTTTGTTTAGCATTGTGAATTTGCAAAGGAGAAGAAGAAAATAGCAAGTGAACTCTGTGATAGGCAGAGGCTGGCTGATTCATATTTGGATGTTGCAGAATCATACCAAAAACTGAGAAAATTCAACAAAGCTATCAAATGGTACAAAAAGAGCTGGCAAATGTACAAAAATATTGGTAACTTAGAGGTAACTTTTCACTGACATAAATTTAATTCAAATTTTCCGCTTCAATCTTACTTTATTCAATATATAACACAAATCAAAATTAGAAATATTTATGATGATTTCACATCATTGGTAATATGAATGTATTTTTTGTTTGAGCTTGTTTTTCGAGAAAATTTCACTTGTTTCTTTTAGCTCCTTGAAGACCTTTTAAAAGTAAGCAATTATATTTCTAGAATTAAGCTGTGAACAAAACAGGCCCTGGGTATGTTGCAAATGGGGGTTTAAAAGACTCCAAATCACTAGTCATATATTCAATCTTCAAAATCTGTATGGTTTAGCCTATAATTTATATACGAAGTTAAGCGGAAGTAACTTTGAATACATCCATATACACAAAAGATGAACATTATAAGATTTAGTTGTTTGCCAATTCATTGACCCTTCAAAAGAGGATCAATGTACATGTCCAGAGAAATTAAGCAATACAACAATGTAAATGCAACACAACTCGTGACACCAAAGTTAATTCTTTTCTAGTAAGATTTATTTTAAAGTTCTATATAATAAAAATCATAGTCATTTTGTGTACTGTATTCATGCGTACACGAGAATTTCTTCATTTTAGTTAGGGATGGGTCACATAATACTTCATATCCTTACGGGACACTTACATTTTTGTATTCATATTATTAACTCCTTGGCAAGTGTATCAAGTTGTACAAGTATTAATTATCAAGTCTCAGTATCGTTTTTCAAGGGACTTGTGCAATACTAGCCAACTATACAATTAATAACTAATTTAGACTAAAGAATGTATCCATAATTTGTGTTATGTGCAACAAATTTAAAACTATGCAGAAACAATTAGAAACAACATTGGAAGTTTATCAACGTTTGGAAGATAGAAAAGATTACAAGTGAAATGAAATGTTATTGTTGGGGTTAGATTTCACTGTTCTCACTCTCATGGACTTATTTGTTCAACTCCTTTCTATTTTAATATCAAAGTCAACCCACAGATTTACTAAAACATTAATCCCTTAGTAGAATGAGATTAGGTTTAAGCTCTTAACAAACAAACATGCTTTAACAACTAGGGTTAAAGACAACTAATGAGTCAAGTTCAATTTCTAAATACAAGTTTCAATTCTAGATTACAAAAGATATTTTCTATTACCTAATAAACATTAAGCAAAGAAATAAGAATACTAACATATATATATATATATATATATAGAAAATCAATGCAAGATACCTGAAAGTTCAATGGTTACATCTAGCGCCAACAAAATGGGTTTAGCTCTCTATAATCATGGAGAGCCCTAGAATACAAAATGGAATAAAGGAAGAAGATGGAGATACAAGAAGGATGAAGAGTTGTTCCCACAAGCCCTAATAGTTCTCCAAGCTCTCCAAAGAGTGTTTTTTTTTTTTTTTGTTGCATTCCAAGTGTCCAAAGTTAGCCATCATTCAAGGAAGGAACAAGAAGAAATAGGGCAAAAGTGCCACCTTAACAAAAGCATCGCCCAACATAAGTCCTCTACCGCTGGGCGCAATCAATGAGAAAATAGAGGAGGAACCATTGCTAAGATGATGCTTAGTGTTAATAAATGCTGTCCAACGCGAGCAACCCCTGAAGTAGTGGCGTCCAACACTCTAGAGGTGGTGCCCAACACCAATATGGAGTCTGCTCTCTATCTTGGTAGTGTTGGGCATGGCTTTTGTGGTGCTCAACATAGGTGTTCTTCTTTCGATTCATGGTTGGTTGTCCATTTCTGCTTCCCTAAGATCCCCAACTTGTTTGACTTGATATAGAAAACTTCTGTTCAAAATTAGACAAAAAGGTATGGGGATTAGTAGTATAAAAATCTAACTATTTACGAAAGCAAGATGAAGATGGAGATTAAGTAGGTTAAAAGTTAAAGAAAAGTTGATTTTGTTAATGTAAATAACTAAATAATGGTAGAAATTAACATTATCACATAAGAAAGAGTTTTTTTGATTGCTTGTGTGTCTATTGTCACTTAGTTGATAGTTTTACTTTGCTAATAATGCTTATAGGGGCAAGCGCTGGTGAAAATTAACATTGGTAATGTTTTGGATTCTACAAGCAATTGGAGAGATGCACTGGATGCGTTTCAAGAGAGTTATAGGTAACAATATCTATACATTTAATTTTACTGGAAGATTTTATTTCCTGAAATTGGAAAACTGATGGAACAAGAAATTTTTTGTATCTTTAATGGAGTCTGAGTAGCTGAATGAAACATGACCACCTTCTTCGAATTACTTATATGACTTATCCTTGATTGGACTTTAGAAAAATTGTATCCATATTGGCATCCTTTTGATGATTTGAATTAATTATTTGTTTGCATCTTGTATAGTATTGCTGTTGAAGCAGATCTGCCTGATGTGCAACTCTCTGCCTTGGAAAATATGCATTATAGCAACATGATAAGATTTGATGATGAGGATGAGACCAGGTAAATGGATCATGGAAGTCTGTTTCCTCACATATATACTTCTTGCAGTTTTGTTGAATTACTCCTGGACTCATTTAGGTATTAAAACCCCTGAAAGCAAAAATCTCGTACTATGCAAACTGAGTCCATTTTATTGTTTCCATTATCACGGGTCCTTTTGACGTGCATGTTATTTAGTGCCTGATCAATTATAATTTTTATAGGAGGTTGAAACTTCTAATTGATAAACTGAAGAAATCCAAAGAAAAAGAGGCAGCAGCAAAAAATTTGTCAGAGGATTGTTGCTCTGAAACTGATACTGAAGCAGACGATTATCTGTCTAACAGTGGTTCTGATAATATTTACTTTCCAAAGACAATTTCTCGATCAAAAGCTCCAACTACTGGAGAAGAATTGGAAGACGACGCACCACTTATGTCCCTATATCAGTCCATAAAAAGCTCATCCAAAAATAAAACAGCCTACAAAGAAAGTCTTCTTAACTCTACCAAGCAAGCAGAGCAGTCACCCAGTAGTCTGAAAAATCAACCCATTGATCATCAGACAATTGTTAGTCGAAAACGTCCGCATGTGATTCTTTCTGATGATGATGATGACGATGACGTTGAAGTGAAAAGTTCAAGCAAAAGAGATCATGATTGCCTGGTAGATGATTTGCCCACTTATAATGCAAGTATGTTTTCTTTGTTGCTTCTTTGCCCTGATGCAAATATTCCATTGTACCAAGAATATATTCTGATTGATGGTGTCCTGATTGCAGTTAAGAGTAAAGTCAGTCCTTGTAAAATTCAGGTAAAGATATCTGCACGTAGTTGCATGTGTGCGAGCTTTGCTCAAGTATGTCCATGTGAACGCCTAGCCTTTTCTATTTTTGGGATGGCAGGTTATCTCCGAGCATGGATCTAAAAGTGCAACTAATGTTGAAGAAAGTAGTACTTCTTTCAAATGTTCAAGTCCATATACAACCACAAAAACTGGCAGACATTCTAGGTCTTTGAGCAATGATGTATTTGCCGAAGCCAATTTCCGTACTGGTTCTAAATGTGACACTGATTTCTCTGGCAAACAAAATGATATTTCCCAGCCCAGGTTGCGTCATCCCCAAAATGACGTGAGTTTTATTTTTATGACGGGAGTGTGAATATATTTGGGGTTCATGCCGTTTACAGATTATTATGCCCATCTAATAACTGTTTTTCTAACTTGCTGCCTCTATTTTCTAGTCCCAGAAATGTATTACATGTCGGATTGGGAATGATATAATACACGTTGAAGCAACCTTGTGTACCACCGGTGATCAGTTGAACATTGACTCTTTGAAGGCTGTAGTTGCATGCTTATATTATCTACAATTTCCGTCGGAAAAGAGATCAGAGGGTAGGCAATTTGTATTTTTTTTGAGTGTTTGCTGTCAGTTAGTAATATTAGCAAAGAAGATCAGTTGATTTGAAACTGAATTTGTTAATAATTGTATAAAATATAAAAAGGAAGTGAATTTGGGGTATTCTGGCTTTGTATATAAATTACAGAAAAATTTACCAGAGCTTGGATTTACTGTTGCTTTCTTATTTACCATTGAGTATTCTTTAAACATGGATTAACCTCTGCTTTCAACATTGATTGGTTAACTCTTCCCAAAGTGAAGAAAGATGCATTTTCAATAAATCTTCCTAAGTGATCTATCTTTTTTTTTTTTTTTATTTGATTGGCATATGTTGAGTTTTTCCTTTTTCTTAGCTAGTGGGAAGTTTATGAATGTTTTTTTTCCAGGATTTTGGATTAATTAACCTTGGTGCAACAATTGGTTGGCCTAACTCAGATATCGAGGAACAATAGCTAGTGTCACCAAGTGACAACTTTAGTTTGCATATGTTTTGATTGTAGTCTTATATCTTACATTATTTTAAGCTTCGTATGGAGCATAAAATGTGCCCTTGCAATAGGTCTTATAGAGACTAGCAATGTCAAACAGCCAGATCCAACATATAGATGTTTAAAAAATGTGGCTAAATATAACTTGGCTGTGCCTAACATGTTTATGACAAATTCTTGTCCTGCTGAGTTTTATGGATCTGGATAGAATTTTATCCGACACTAGCAGAAGGCACAAGAAGCATTCATATTGCCTAGAATAAATGCTCGGTGTAAAATGTGTGAAACCACACCAAATATCAAGCAACTAATTCCATTCTTCAATATTAGTCTATTATTAAGTTGCAGTTTTATCAACTCCCATGTTTTATCAACTGGGTGACTTACAAATTTTGTGAATAGGTTTGTTGCCCATTATTGAGCATATGAAATGTGCTGGAAGAAATATGGAATCCCTGGAAACTGTTGAACATCTTAAAGAAGTTATGGGAAATGACATGGTTGAAGCTTCTGTTGATGGTATGTCTATATTGGCGTTCTTTGTTTATTCAGTATTATCACCATCCAATTTTTTATGCTGTGTCCTCGAGTATTTTTTTTTTCTTCTGATCTGGTTTCTCGTCAAGAACTTCACACTCAAGATATTTAACTACTTGCAGGTCAGTTGACATAAATATTTGAAAATCTAGACTAATTGGTCGGTTGTTATCTATTGATTAAAATTAAAATTAATTTGACTCATCACTTGATATACATTGATCATTGCAAGTTGCAATTTATGGAAGCAATAAATATGGGAAGTTGATAGCAGAAAGGAAGTTATAGGCTTATCCTGTATTGAAACTGTATTTAACATCAGTTTTTAGCTTTCCACCATCTATCTCCAAGTGAGACGCGTGATTTTATATCCTTCTTACAGGATGGATTCACAAGCGCTTGATAAAAATGTACGTAGATTGCTGCAAGGAGTTGTCTGAGGTACCAAACATTAAGGTACTGACGAAGCTTTACAATTTAGAGGTAAGATGGATCTTATCTGATTCGATTCTTTCATGGCCACAGCACAGTTGAATCTGTTTCATGTTTTTATGTTAAATTTCTTTTGGCTTATTATCCTTAACAGGTTTCAGATGACGAAATTGTTGTGTCTGATTGTGACCTGCAAGATTTGTCAATTACACCATTGATCAATGCACTGCATTCCCAAAAGTCATTTGCGATGCTGGACCTCTCTCACAATTTGTTAGGTACATTGTTTTATGGGTTGTGATCTTTTTTCTATAGGTTCTGCTATTTGTCTTGTGAGCAAATTTGTCAAGTCTCATTTTATCGACTATATCTGGTAACAAGTCCTTTTGTTGGTGACTAATGAATGATTTGAAACTAAAATCACGAAAGAATTAAAATAGATAAAAATATAACGAGAAATGTATTAAACGGTTAGTGAGTTGATTATATTTTTAGGAAATGGAACAATCGAAAAACTTCAAAAAGTGTTCACAGCATCGGGACAATCTTATGGTGGCTTAACTCTGGATTTGCATTGTAATCGTTTTGGCCCGACAACGTTGTTTCAGGTATGATACTACTTGCAACCTTCTGATCTTTGCCTGTTCACTTGTTCCTTGTTCTGAAGTTGGTTCTTGTTAAATCTGATGTTTAGGTATGAGGTCTAAAATGATTGTTTCTGTAACAAGAAAATATGTCCCGAATTTGAACTCAAATATAATGGATGCATACGTTTGATGTTTGTTATGATACTTTCTGAAAAACAAAATGAATGATTAGCTCTTAATCACCGAAATATCATCATTGTCTTGCCCAACCAAAGGCCATTTTTCAATGATTTTCGAATCATAATCTATTTTGTATTTATACATTAATAATCTATTTATAATTCTTGGTTCATAGAATAAAAGAACACTTTTCTCGTATTGCACGAGTAATCTCAAATTTGCTAATATATTGACTTTGCTTGTTTCTGTCAGATTTGCGAGTGTTCACTGCTATTTGCTAGACTAGAAGTTCTGAACATATCTGGAAACCGCCTTACTGATGCATGTGGATCATATCTTTCGACAATCTTAAAAAACTGTACAGGTAAGCTGCATGACTTAAACCTCTGGCTATTTTAATAATGTTTTTGCCATCTCTAAAAGTATACTCATTGCCATATCCGTCCCTTCTATTCTTTCTAGTGTACATGGTCTCGCTCTGAGCTGTGAAAATGTTTATATCTAAGTTATGCTGAGCAGTGTTTATGGTCTCTCAAATGTGCTTATATGTGGATTCTTGCTGTGGATATTCCTCTACTTCTGTTTACTTACATTATGTTTTACAGCGCTTTGTAGCTTGAACATAGAGAACTGTTGTGTCACATCCAGAACTATTCAAAAAGTAGCAGATGCATTGGACTCCAGATCTGCCCTTTCCCATCTATGTATAGGTACGATGAATCTATCATTATCTTCGAATCCCCGATACAAGTAGTCTTCCAGCGTAACCGATGATCTAACTTTGACAGGATACAACAGTCCTGTATCTGGAAATGCTATAGTTAATCTTCTGTCCAAGCTTTCCACTCTGAAAAGGTAAAATCAATGGTACCTATGTCACCTATCCATCTCCGAGTAGCAGCATCCTTAAATAAATTTTATTTTTTTAGAGCATACATAAAGTTAAACAAGTTTGCCCATTGTAGGTTTTCTGAGTTGAATATGAGTGGTCTAAAACTAGGCAAACCAGTTGTCGATACCCTTTGTAAGCTTGCAGGGAGCTTAACTTTATCAGGACTAATGCTTGGAGGCACGGGCATTGGAACTGTGAGTAAAACTTATTTCCTACTACTGCACGTTCACGTTATTACACCATTACTGTTTAATCCAGTTTGCCTTGCCCACATGGTCTACTGATGATAGAGGCAATACTCTGCAGGAAGGGGTGAAAAAATTAGTAGATTCTTTGCTCAAAGGGAATGAAGAACTTGTGAAGCTTGACCTATCATATTGTGGTCTAACATGTAACTTTGTTTCAAACACCAGTGTTAATTTCTTTTGTTCAATCCTAGAGCTAAACCTGGAAGGAAATCCTATCATGCATGAGGTTTGTTGCCCGTAACTGGATCTCTATTGCTAATATCATTGTAGTGCATGTTTCCTTGGCTAGTTTTATTTGCGTATTGCTACAACAGTCAACAGAATCTGGCTTTCCATACTATTTCATTACCAACTGGTTTGCAATTTATTGATTTAGGTGTATAGTTCTGACCGTTTTAGTGATAATTTTGTGACTTTAATCAGTCTTGTTATTCATGGTTTGTTTAAATTCTCTAATAAATACAGGGCAGCGATACTTTATTTTCACTTCTCGTTAACCCCCAGTGCTGTCTCAAAGTTTTGGTTCTTAGAAAGTGTCAACTTGGGCTTACTGGAATCCTTCACATAATTGAGGCTCTTGCAGGTAGTCATTAAATTTTATACGGTTAATTCGTTTCTTACAGCTACCACTATTTTATGAATATACTTATTCTTTTATCAGAGAACAGCTGCATCGAAGAACTTAATATTGCTGATAATTCTGTTCCAAAGGAATATTCCGCTCTACAATATGATTTATCAGTAAAAAGCTGCACACAAAACCAGGAGCAGAAACTAGATACTATGCAAGTTGATGATAATCAAGAGATCCTTTGCTCTTTAAACGCAGCCAACTACAAGCTGGAAGTTGCTGATAGTGAAGATATTCCTCTGGAAGCTGCTGCTTCTGGAATTGACGACAGCTGTGCCAGTTCGTGTCAAAGAAATTCATCTCCCGAGTGCCATTTGACGGAACAGTTTGCAATTGCTATTGGTAAGGCAAAGAACTTGCAATTACTAGACCTTAGCAATAATGGTTTTTCTGCACAAGCTGCTGAAACATTCTATGGCTCGTGGGCGACTTTACGATCCCTTTCAAGTCAGAAGCACATTACCGAGCAGATTGTTCATTTCTCTACAAGGGAAAATAAATGCTGCAGAGTGAAACCCTGCTGCAAGAAAGCTTGATATGTAGAACCCATGTTAATATCCAGTTCAAAGATTAAAAGGCAATTCGTCAGTCAATGTTTGAGAGCATTTTTTATGAATAAAAAGGTGTTTGGCGATTGCTGCTTTATTCATAAAATGTTATATCAACAGCTGAATTTATGCACGTCCCTTACATAGGTCCTCTGGCGTCGTTCATCATGCAAACCACTTTCTTAGTATTCATCTTATTCTCATGTATATATTACTATATGGAATCTGACGACCTTCCCACTTTTGTTTTTGGGGAGTCAACGGTGCGATGGCAAGTTTAGGACTTGTTGCTCATTTTCCCTCCTAGCAGAAATATACTGATGCTATGTATTTTATTCGAAATTTGTATATCTATAAAATTTATTTTGTGGGGGTAATGGTGGAGTAAATATCTAAACTTTAGGTCTTGTTTACTTGAGTGAATTTGAAGAAGAGTAATTGAGAGGATTTGAAGATAATTTTTTTTTTGTTTATTTGAGTGAATTTGAAGGTAAACGAGAATGGATTTGGAAGTAAAGTTTGTAATAATTAGTGTAAGAGTTAAAAAAATTTACTTTCAAATTCACTCTTGATTATTTTAAAATTCCCTGAAATAAACAACAACAAAAATTCTTTTCAAATTTACTTAATTACTCTTTCTCAAATCCAAGTGAACAAGGTCTTAATGTTGTGTAAATTACTTAAGAACTTCATATTAATTAGCTCACTTTCAATGACTTGTATTTTAGTGCTTAAGTTTCATGTTTAATTTTCAAAATTATGGTAAAATGACCATTTCTTTCAATAGCCTATTTTATGTTTTTGCACGTCATCACACGTTTTTAATTGTTAAAATTGTGCTTCTGTGTTTTCTTTTCAATATATTTTGCTTTGCTTTGTGTTTTAAACCTTATCAAATAGAAGTAAAACATACACAATCTGATATGATTCCCATGAAAAAAATGTATTGTAATTCTTTTTATAAAGTTTAGAGTATTTTTATATCAACTTTTTTTTTCTCAAAAAGTTAGGCAATTCCTTTTATTATAAAATAATAATAAACATAAATAGATGTAATTAAAATATAAAATTGTTATTATTGTATTAATGAAAAAAGTAAATTAGTGATAATATTTTAAAAAGGTATGTCAAAAAACTATTTTTGGTGAAGTTTAATGACGAGAGAGGTAGGAAGTATTAGTAGGTGCGCTTTAGCCAGAGGTGAGAGGGAAGTGTTCTTGATAAATATCTGTAATAATATGACCTTAAGGAAAAATTAATGGGGAGACATGATCAAGCAAGACAAGTTATTGTTGATCTTTTGAAGGGAGGAAAATCCAAAAGCATGACGGCAGAACAAGTAGCGGAGAAGAACTGCGAGGTCAGCGGTGGTAGAGAATGTTTGTTGCGCCGTCTTGAGAAGTAGCAAACTCCATGGCCCAAATAGGGATTGGATGATTGTGATGCATGAAGAGAGAACGGAAACCATAATGAAATAGTGGCAGAAATGAATAAATATAGTATCAATCAAAGTGAAGGAATGAGAAAAAGAGAAGCAAAGGAGAATTTGCCAAGTGTGACTTTACCATGCATGCAACCAAGAATAAACCATTAACACAACTCGTATGACAAGTTTCTAACTTCATAATCTGTGATCCATCCGGGTTGAAAATTAACTTCCTCATATCTAACTTTCTAACATCAAAAGGGGCTTTTAAACTTGGTAAAAAATATCTTTAATCATGTGTTTGAGAAAATTCACACTAGAATTAACCTTGTCCTCAAGGTTGAAGTCTGGATAGGCTTTATGTAAGGCAACTTCATCTTCCCATGTAGGAGTTGAGTCTTCTAATCCTTTCCATTGAATCAAGAATTGCTTGATTGTCTGATTCCCTTGCAGAATATGACGAACTTTAAGCACAACAACAGGATAAATGATAGGCGAAGTGTCTGAATCGATAGTGATTGTTGGAATATATTGTTGAGTGTGATCTCCCTTACAAGGTTTTAATTGAGAAGAGTGGAAGACTGGGTGAATTTTTGCTGATTGTGGCAAGAGCAACTTATAGCAACAGAGCCAATTCTTTCAACAATAGGAAATGGACCAAAGTACTTCATGCCTAATTTCTGATTCTTTCGAAGAGCCACTGAGTGTTGTCTATACGGTTGTAACCTGACGAGCATCATATCACCAATTTAAAGTCCACGTGTTTGCATTTTGCCTCCGCATATCGCTTCATGTGTTGCTGAGAACGTATTAAATTCTGTTTCAATTTGCTGATTGTATCCTGTCTTTTACGAAGCTCATCCTGGACTGACGGAGGATCATACGAAGTAACACTATACTGAATCAATTGTGGCGGTTCTCTTCCATACACAACTTTAAAGGGAGTCATACCACTACTATGATGATAAGCAGTGTTGTACCAAAACTCAGCCCAAGGTAAGAATTTGACCCATTCTTTAGGAGACGCATAAGTATAGCACCGTAAATACATCTCCAAGCATTTATTGAGAGCTTCGGACTGGCCATCTGATTGTGGGTGATAAGCAGTGCTCATGTTCAAAGTAGTGCCACTTAGTTTAAACAAGTGCTGCCAGAAGTTACTTACAAACACCTTATCTCTGTCGGATACAATAGTCTTTGGAAAATCATGTAATTTAATGACAGTTTTCATGAAAGCTTCAGCTACCTGTTTGTTTTTGTAATCAGCTTTCAAAGGGCATAAATGAGCATACTTGGAAAGTCGGTCAATCACGACCATGATCACAGTATAGCCTTGGGACTTTGGAAGGTGAGTGATAAAATCCATAGCCACATCCTCCCAAATCTGATTTTGCACTGGTAAAGGTTGTAGCAGACCCAAGGGAAGAGAATTTACTGATTTTGCCTGCTGACAGATCAGGCAATTTTGAACGAATTGCTTCACATCTTGTTGCATTACAGCCTAATAGAATTGTTGCGCTAGTCTATTAAAAGTGCGAGTGATTCCGGCATGACCTCCTAAAGGAGATTTGTAAAATTCATTAAGCAACTTTTTAACTAGATCATGAGATGCAGGTATGATGAGCCTGTCCTTCCAGTAAAGTAGGCCATCATGAACTGCATAATGTGGAATCAAATGCCTGTTGTTTACACAATCATCAATGATCTTCTTCAGCTCGACATCATCTTTAAGAGCGCTTTGTAACTCCGGTATGAAGTGTAATTGAGGCTGTGACCAGGCCATCATGAAGGATCGGGATAAAGAATCAGCAACGACATTTTCTTTTCCTGCTTTATATTCTATTGTAAAGTCATATCCCAACAGTTTATGTATCCATTTCTGTTGTTCAGGTGTTTGAATTGCCTGTTCCGTGAGACTTTTCAAGCTCCTTTGGTCCGTTCGAATCACAAACTTATGACCCAAAAGATAATGTCTAAATTTGGCCACGGCTTCTGTAATGGCAAAAAACTCCCTCACATAAGCAGACTGTCTTTGTAGTCTAGGATTCAACTTCTTTGAAAAATAGGCAATGGGATGGTTGTTCTGAATAAGCACTGCTCCAATGGCTGAACCAGAAACATCAGTTTCCAGCACAAATGGAATAGTGAAATCAGGAAGCATAAGCACAAGAGCTTGAGTCACAACAGCTTTTAATGCATCAAAAGCATTAGTTGCTTCTTCATCCCATTTAAAACAATCATTTTTTAGATTGGTTAAGGGTCCCGCAATAGAGGCATAGTGCTTGATAAATCTTCTATAATATCCTGTAAGTCCCAAAAAACCTCTCAATTGTTTGAGGTTGGTGGGAATATTCCATTGCATTACTGCCTGAATTTTTTCTTGGTTCATGGCGACGCCTTTTCCTGAAACCGTATGACCCAAATAGTCCACCTCTTGTAAACCAAAACTACACTTTGACAATTTGGCATATAATTGGTGGTGTTGTAGAATCTGTAGAACTATTTCTAGATGTTGTAGGTGGTCTCCCAATGTTGGGCTGTATACTAAGATATCATCAAAGAAAACTAAGACAAATTTCCTTAATTTTCCTTGAAAAATGTCATTCATGAGGGCCTAAAAAGTATTGGTTAAACCAAATGGCATCACCAACCACTCATAATGCCCTTGATGCGTTCGAAAGGTTGTCTTGTGCCTATCCTCCTCTTTAATCAGTATTTGGTGATACCCCAACCTTAGATCGAGTTTAGAGAAGAATTGTGCCCCATACAACTCGTCAAGTAATTCATCCACAGTGGGAATAGGGAAGCTATCTTTGACTGTTATAACGTTCAAAGCTCTATAATCTGTGCAAAATCTCCAAGTATCATCCTTCTTCCTGACAAATATAATTGGTGACGAAAAAGGGCTCGTGGATGGAATAATAATTCCTGCCCGCAACATCTATGATATCATTTTCTCAATTTGTAACTTCTGACTGTGAGGGTACCGGTAAGGACGGACCTTCACAGGGCTAGCACCTTCAACTAAAGGAATGGAATGGTTCTGTTGCCTATCCGGGGGTAATCCATTCAGAATATCAAAAAATGTTTTGTATTGATGGAGCAACAACACCAATTCAGGCTCCATGTTATCAGGAAGATCCAGCAATTGGTCGTTTCGTGTGGGATAGCTGTGAATCTGCAAGGAATATAATTCAACAATTGCTTTTGTGTGACACATTCTCTTAAGGTGATTGAAATTAGCTGGCTGTGGCAGGAGGGAATGATCACCACAAAGAGTGACAAATTGATCCCCAACATGAAACTTGATAGATAAGCTGCTATAATCAGAGATATGAGGTCCCAATGTGGCTAACCAAGTAGCTCTTAACACCAAATCAGCTCCTGAAATCGGAAGTAAGTAAACAGGTAATTGCAACATGTAACCTTGAATTTTAACTTGTAAATCCTTGATGAGTCCTTCCGCTACCAAGGCATTGCCATTACCCACCAAAACTTGAAAGTTGGGAATAGGTTCCACTGGAAGTTTCAAACAGTGAGCAATGCGGGGTTGCAGGAAATTATTTGAGCTTCCACTATTGAGAAGTACTTGTACCATCATTCCATTAATAGAGCCTTTAAATTTCATAGTGCCTAATCCTGAAGAGCCCTTTAATGCATTGTATGAAAGATGGTGTTCCACGGCTGATGGAGTGTCAGTCTCCCCAGGGTCTTCCAGAGGGTCATGTTGAACATCAAGTATTTCATCTTCATCAACTTGCAACACAAAATACTGCTTATTGGGACACCTATGGGACATGGTAAATTTCTCATCACATGTAAAGCAGAGTCCCTTCTCGTGTCGTAATTGCATTTCTGCGGCAGTAAACTTTTTCACAAAATTTGGTTTGGTGTTTGAAGGGGATGGGGAGGCATGTGGGGAAGATAACAATGGTGGTAAGCTGGTGGATCTTATGGATTGCGAGGTCATGGGGCTTGTGTTTGTGGCTTGTGTTTTGGGATAATAAGGACTATTATGTAACCGGTTTCTGGGTATGTATTTCTCCTCATACAACTTGGCTAAGGAGATACACCGCAACAGAGAAGCAGGGTTTTGGGCAATAACATCACGTTTAAGATCTGGTTTTAATCCTCCGACAAAGCAATCGAGGAGAGCCTCAGCTGTGATACCTTGGACATGGTTGGCTAGAGAAGTAAATTGGGTATAGTAATCATGGACAGATGAAGTTTGTGAGAGTTTAAACAAGGTAGCCCTGGGACATTCATATGGGGAAGGACCAAATTTAGTTTCTAGAGCACGAGTAAAAGCTACCCACGATGGAAAGGCATTGGCACGATTTTGCATCTGGAACCAAGGAATTACCTCTTTCTCCAAATGAATTGAAGCTATGATCAAACGTTGATCGTCTGGTGTGCGGTAGTAGTTGAAAAACTGCTCTGCCTTAAAGATCCACTGAAGAACTTCAATACCGTCAAAGCGAGGAAAATCAAGTTTCACATTCCGTACTTGGAATGATGTCGGCTCTGTGAAGGGTGGTTTCGCTTGTAGCAAGGAACCCAACGTTGATTCCAGTGTTCGGAATCGATTTTCGGCATCTTGTTCCCGTAAGGTCAAATGCTCCATCCACTGTTGTAACTCTTGCTCACGTCGTTCCATGGTTTCTGCGAAGCGAGAAATTTCTGTCGGAAGGTCCTTGAGACGAGTAATATCAGCAGCTAATTCTTTCATTCTCGTGTTTTCGGCCATAGTTCGTAGGATGAAAGCACCAATAAAACAATGCTTAAGAGTGACTCACAAATATAAGCAATGGAAGGATAATATATTTTTCTATTTCTGTAAATGATCCTTGATAAAAATGCAGATAAAAGTTCATATAACAGAATGTGACAGAAAAACAGAGAAAAGAAACACAGAAGCAATAAGAATGTTCAGAGAAAAACGTAATGACAACAACCACGTCCCCTATCTCTCTTCTAACGACTTTTATTAATGTGCTCCTGCCCAATTGTAATCTTGGAGCCTCACGTTATTTCTTCTCACGCGCCTAACTCCACGTGCTTCTTGTCCTTCACTCGTTACAGTTGAAAATTAACTTCCTCATATCTAACTTTTGAAAATTAAACTTGACAAAAAATATCTTTAATCATGTGTTGGAGAAAATTCACACTAGAATTGTATCTTGGAAGATATTATCTCAGGAATTGAAGAATAATTAAGACATCAAAACTGTTAAAAAGTACAGAAAGAGGAATATAAACTTTAGCAAAAAAAAAAAACGAAGGTAAATATAACTAAATTGTGCATGCTTTGGTATCTTATAATAACTTGTTTTGTGACCCACCGTAACTACAGTGATTATCCCAATCATATAAAATACCATACATAATTAGCAATGATATTTTTGTTGTCGAAAAAAATAAAAATATCTGAAAATAGTGAAAAGAAGAAAATACATTGCAGTAATTAGTGAATGAGTTGAGGAATCCTGATTATGAAACTGATATATACTCCTTCATCATTCCATACGCTGAAATAATGTTCAACATTTATTAAGCGTGGGTAGCTATAATCAAAAGTTTATCACACTCTCATGCTTTTCCTTTTCTTTTAAACAGGAAAAACAATGTTTTTAACTATGTTTTTTCATTAATAACACACATTATTTTTTTAATTTCACATATAACATACTGTATATTATATTTACTTATATAGCACGCTTTTTAAACAGTTCAGAATTCAGTTTAGGAAAACCGAATTTTAAATATGTTTCAGAATGTTTTTATACAAATTAAAATTTGAAATTCGTATACCAGCAAATTGAATTCTGAGAAGTTTTTTAAGTTATTGATATTCACTTTTGCTTTTTAAGTTTGGAAAACCACAATGGTTTTTGAAACCCATTTAGCACTTTTAATTTTTTTTATAATTTTTAATGGTTTTTGAAACTCATTTAGCACTTTTAATTTTTTTTATAATTTTCAATGATTTTTTAGAACCGTTTAGCACTTTTATTTTTTTTTTTAAATTTTCAATGGTTTTTGAAATCATTTAGCACTTTTAATTTTTTTTATAATTTTCAATGGTTTTTGATATCCCATTTAGCACTTTTAATTTTTTTTTAAGTTACTTACATTCATTTTTACTTTTGAAGTTAAAAAAGTTCCTTTACTTTTTCAGTTAAAAAGTTCTCCATCTTTATTCTTCTCTCTTTTCTATTGTTAACCTAGCAGCCACACTCTTATTTCCTTCTTTCTCTTAAGTTATTGTTCTTCTCTGCACTCTATCACCGCATCCCAGGTATTATTACATATTTGATTAGATTTGCAAGTCTAAATTTTGCAGGTGATGGAATGCAAAGAAGAACAATAACTTGAAGAAAAGGAGAAGAAGGAAAGGGGGCTGCGACAGCTAGGTTAACAATAGAAAAGAGAGAAGAGTAAAGGTGGAGAACTTTTTAACCTAAAAAGTAAAGGAATGTTTTTTACTTAAAAATTAAAAGTGCTAAATGGGTCTCAAAAACCATTGAAAATTATAAAAAAAATTAAAAGTGTTAAATGGGTCTAAAAAACCATTGAAAATTATATAAAAAATTAAAAGTGCTAAATGAGTTTCAAAAACCATTAAAAATTATAAAAAAAATTAAAAGTGTTAAATGGGTCTCAAAAACCATTGAAAATTATAAAAAAAATTAAAAGTGCTAAATGGGTTTAAAAAACAATTGAAAATTATAAAAAAAATTAAAATACTAAATGAGTTTAAAAAACCATTGTAGTTTTCCAAACTTAAAAAGCAAAAGTGAACGTCAATAACTTAAAAAACTTCTTAAATTTTGAACGTATTTAAAAACCGTGTTATATAGGTTAATATAATATACAGTATGTTATATGTGAAATTAAAAACTAATGTGTGTTATTAATGAAAAAAAAAATGTGTTTTTAACTATGTTAAGATGATTGAGAATCTAAAACCAAAATCTAAATATATATACTCATCAATTAATTACATTATGTAACTTATTTTTAATTGGATTGGTTTTATTTTTGCTTTGAAGCCTAAGCTACAAAACAATCTTAACCGAACTAAAAAAAATTGTCACGAACTCGAATGGAACTAACATATTTCGCTAATCATCTATCTTTACAAATTTCTTTAATTATTGTAATCTTTATTTCTGGTAGTTAAGGATGATGATTAAGTAAGTTTATATATATAATAGGTACATACTCGGAAATATTAGTGAAAAGGTTTGATATACATTTATGTTACTTCTTGAGAACATCTTTAGTTGAAAGCAAACTTCAATAGTC
Organism: Vigna mungo; assembly: GCA_036885675.1. Taxonomy (NCBI): domain Eukaryota; kingdom Viridiplantae; phylum Streptophyta; class Magnoliopsida; order Fabales; family Fabaceae; genus Vigna; species Vigna mungo. The sequence continues at coordinate 63,167,495 of CP144700.1, forward strand.
ATCACATTTACTATGTCCGGAATATGAAGTTAATTAAATAATAAATAGTTTGTTTAGATTATATTTTTTTTTATAAAGAAGGTCACAAACTATAACTTGCTGTGTGCATTCATTATGAAATATAATAGAGTGTGATATATGAATAATAAGAGTTGGGTAGAAAATTTTTCACCTTAGAAAATTAAGAAGATAAGTATCCCTAACATAGAATTGAGTAATAAATAATGATATCAAAATTTATTTTTTTGAGAAAGTTAAAATCTGAAAAATAGGTTAAGTACGCAATTATCGAAATAAAATAATTGATTATATTGTTATGGAGATTAGTCTTTGTCTTATCTTGTTAATTCGATATAGATCCATTTTTATAATAATTGTTGTATCATTGCACGAGAAATTCAAACTCCAAGTCAATACCACATCAAACTCTACACAACATTTGGAAAGACTTTAGAAACTTTATATTTTTCAAATTTGTGTGTCGTTGTAAGCAATCACTTATAATTTCATTACATTGCAAATATTGAACATTGTTAAAATGTTTTCTTCATGAAACTAAAATGTTTACTAAATCCAACTAAGTTTGTATTGTATAAATTTTTTCCATCTTACTATGTTATCTAGTCAATAGAATAGAGACCAATCCTGCTGGTATTATTACTATCATTACACTAATCCATCACACGTTTTATTCAATTATGTCCAAATCTAATATTAGTTTTGTAGTTTAAAAATTATTCAATGAGAAACCTTCAAAAATTTGGATTAAAAAATATATATTACCAGGAAGAAAACATCTTCACAATACTTTTAAAAGTTAACAACTTTATACTTTTGTTTCTCTTATAAATTAAAGAGTTAATATTTTCTCTCTCATAAGCAAAACCCAATATATATGAACGTGACTTTGTTGTGCAACTTTACATCACCTTATTGTTTGACATTAGACGTATTTTTACACCACGATTTTTTTTATTATCATTTAACATTATTATTCATATTTTTTTAAAAGTTATAAAAATTAATTTTTCTCAAGACTATTTTACTCCTATAAAAATTCTTAAATGGTAATCAAGTAGTATCAAATAACCATTTTCCTTGATATATATAATAGTGTTCCGCTTATTGTTTTTGCCTTCTTTTTTTACTCTAACAAAAATTGAGAAATCCAAGTGAGGTTAAATTGCATAGTAAACCATTGCAATCTGTAAGATCCATACAATAGTGTTTGAGGGGGAAAATTTTAATTATATATATGTAAAGACACTCTCACATTTATAGTTTTGTTACAACCATAGCTTAGTTAGATCTACTTAATTATGTGTATAAAATTTTTATGATTACTTGAGTAGATCCGGTGGAAAAGTAGATAACAGACATAATTTGGATTAGTAGCATAGTTAAGATGATGATTTTATACAATGATTTTTACTTATTAAGTGTTTTATTTAAGTTGAAAAAAATGTAGAGAAACGAAGATGAACAGTAAAAAGTATAAAAGTTATTGGATTAAGATGAGATACGCATTATATATATATATATATATATATATATATATATATATATATATATATATATATATATATATATATATATATATATATATATATATATAGTATGATTATCCGGTGTTGCTTTAACCGTGGGGTCATGAATTCACTTACGATGAAGGTAATGATTTGCAATTATTTAATCCTTTTGATTAATATGGAAAAATGACTTGACAATAAATGTCCCTCAGCTCCATCATTCATGGCCCTACAATTACAGGGCACATCAACGAACCCACAGAAACCTGATTAGAGATCTTAGCAAATGAGACCTTAGTCTGCATTATTATCACTAAAAAGATAAACATATTACATCATCTCAAAAAAAACTATTAAAGCTGATGCATTGAATCTTCATTATTCTCTTCCTTTAAACGACAAACGTGGGAAAAGCATGGATTTTAAAACCATGATTAACAAACATAGTTATATATATATATATTATAGTCTCATGGAAACTTAGAATCCAAAAATGAATCCCATTCAACTGTACTCTTAATTCCCTCGTAAAGTGTCTGCCAAGCTTTTTATTATTCTTCTTCTGTATATTTGTTTAAGGTATGATGGTGTACTTCTTGCCTTGAAATAGGGATCTTGGTAGGTACTCTTCTGCTGGTGTAGTCAAATGATCAAGAAAAATAAATTTCAGAGGGCCATGTTGAACAAGGGTCTATTCCCTAATAAATAACATTGTTTAGTGAAGTTTGACTGGGACAACATAACACAGGAAATTAGTGCAGACACATAACATGGTACAAAAAATTGACGGTGTTAAGGTAAAGGGACCCTTGAGAAAGTTGCATTGGAAAGTTGGAAATGAGAACAACTTCCAGACAGATCTTTTTCCAGAATTAGAATTCAAAGCATCCATTGTCATTTCTGTATCACATAGGGCATTTGGGATAAGGGTTTGCCTGGTAACTCATATACAACTGGGAAAGCTACCCTCCACCCTCATTCATGATATTATTCTTACATTACCATTTCTAAGTGGACAAACTCAGTAAAATGACCTTGAAATAGGGAAGCTGTTTACTATATATAATTAATAATATCTTCTCCTTCTTCTTTTCCCCTAGTTTTGGCCACGGAACCAGGTTTTTTGTAGTGGGTCATTAAAACATGAGTCACAACACAGCTACAGTGATCTGGTGAAATCAAAGTTTGATTCTAGCTGGGTTTTCAACCAATGAGAAAAAAAATGAAGACTTTTAGCAAAGGGTCATTTAATGCATATTTGGATTTCGTCATAGTTAGGTAGCATGAGGTATGGAATGCGTATGGGATGAGATATTCATGAGCTGTGCTTTTCAAATTTGGAAGCAATGTTGCCAAAATGAACCTCTGAAGGATTCAATAATCCGTAGTTAGAAAGTACTTTATACTTTTCATTTATTTCGAGTAAATAAAAGTGTTCATATGCATCGGTAGTTTGTGTCTTAATGAAGGAAAGAGCGAGTTAATTGAAATGAGAAATCTAAAAATACAGCATCAAATACACATACCAGAGATAAAATGAAAAAGGTAATTAATCTCAGCTTCTTCATGAATCATTATGTATGTCTTTTCCAGTGGAATCCAATGAAACTTCATTTTGTAGAAACTATCCGAAGCAAGGTACCATGCTAGTTATTTTCTCTTTTTTATTTACTTAGGACAACTGAGAACTATACGTTCAACTAATCTCTCGACCAGATTAAATTAACGTGAGCATTTTGACAGACAGACAGTAGAATCTAAAGTTTGATTCGAGTTTGACTTTGATATTACTTTCATATATGAAATAATGATAAATAAAAAAACAGTAGATGAGAAACTTGGAAGTGTATAATCCTTGGGAGTGAAAGTATTATAGTGTTGACTAAAATAATATTATTCCTCAAACTACATGCTCTTTGTCGAACTTCTTTTCTTCTTTTCTCCAAAGATCGTAAGAAGCTATGATGACATGAAATAATAACCTATACCAAAGTTTTGGCGTTAATTGGGCATTTTCACAAGTAACACCGCATAAAGCAAACTTGCTTTTTATCATTACAGATATACACGAAGAATTCGGTGGTTTTCTTTTCATTTTTGTTTTATTTCTTTGATTGAACTCGTGTGGGATACTGAGATAATCCTCGAAAATCTGAAATCAATTATTCAACAGTGTAGTGTATACGTACAGACACACATATATTTATTTTTTCATATCAAATCAAGAAAGCAACACACGCAACCGCACGCATCGCATGACACTGATATCACCCTACCAGATTTCAATGGAGTTTGCACGGGTAATTTCAACGGAGTAGGTTCGATGCCAGCCACAACTTGTACTATACCAACAAAAAAAAGTCTTCGTATTCAATATAATCCTGATCATATATGAACCTTAAATTCAAATTATCATCATATTCGGTTAATTTCAACACCATGTTAACCACCTAAATTTCTACCTTTAGTCTTGCATATTTAATATATAACTAAAGAAATACCACATGCATGTACACCACTGTGTGAGCATTGAACAATGAAAACTACATACACGTCATGTATACGGCAGAACAAGATTGAACTACGTAACTGAAAATTCTATGAAGCTGTTGTTGACCATTTTTCATTGTCTATATTAATCGATTCACACTCAAAAAAAGAAGCCGAAAGGAAAGAAAATTAGAGACTAAACAAGCAGTTCCTCCTTTTTGAAGTAGGAAGGAGAGATATTAATCCATCTAACAGATCATACCTATTACATCCCTTGAAACAAAATAACATGATGAAACGTACTAGAGACAATGAATAACCCGCCATGTACATTAGTTAATCGTCTTCCCTTGTTTCTTGATGAAGAAAAGAGATGATTGATGGAGGAAAAGAAGGAGAAAATAAAATCAATATAAATAAGGCAGAAGTCACCTTTACCCAGAACAAAACTACTATTATGCTTGCTTCCCTCGTCATGGTGATCTCCAACTTCTTAACCCAATGTCATTGTGTTTCCTCGAAGGAGTGGAATACGGTATAGGCATCCGTTTGGGCAAGAAGCCAGAGAAGTGACCGGGATGTTGAGATTTAGGCCTGAATTTGAAGACGTTGGTTGCTCTAGAGGCATGGCAGTGGCCCAGTACGAAGAGAAACAAGAACAAGCAGATAGCTAGAATAGGAGGTCTCCGATGCAATACCATGTTGTATTGTGTTGTGTTGTGTTGTATGACGGTGTGTCAGTATATAAGTGATGAGGATTGGGAAGAAGTGAAAAAGGTGGCGAGGATGTGGTTGAAAGAGGTGGAAAGAGGAAGAGACATGGGCTGATAGATGCGACGGAATTGCGTGTGGGAGAGTTGAATTTGTGGAGTGTGTTTTGGTAAAGAGAAAGAGTTGAAACTGGGTCTGGGAGATGGATAGATAAAAGAGATTGAGTCAAAAGGAATTGAGATGGTTCTACAAGAAGAAGTAGAGTGGTGTTAGAAGCAGAAAGGTGAAAAGGGTGGAGAAAGCTTTTTGGAACGGGTCTTATGGGATGGAGTGATTATTTAGTATTATTGTTATGAGTAAGATTAGTATAATGAAAAGGAAGAAAAAGAATGAACAGTACGTGAGATATGTTCTTGGTTGAATGGGTGAGAAAAAAGAAAGATAGAGGGGTTGTGTTATGTCATCTTTTTTGTGGTTTGGTGAGTGTTAGGACCCACCCCTTTAATTAATGGCCGACTAAGGAACTCAGAACTGTTGTTTTAGACCCCTCCATTACTGGAAAACTTGACCATTTTCCGTATAACCTTTTGTAGCCTCTGATTTCAACTGCTTTCTCTGCTTCTCTCTGTCTTTAACCCATTCCCTTACTTAAAGGTGCCACTGCATTGCCCTGTCATTGTGCACCTACAGTAACTCAACCGCTACAACTCTCTCTGTTTTGGATATTATACCTACATTTTCACATAGCCACACCATCCATTTATCCACTTTTTCACTCATAACTTCCAACCCCACCTATGCATTCTTTACTTACGGAACATTGCTTTTAGGACAAATTCCCACAATGCCAACTTATGGGATTACATTTCATAAGTTTTTCTTTTCTTTTAAATGACAGCATGAGTTTCTTTCTTTGTTTCAATTCATTGTAAAATTCCATTTCATCTCATTCTTTGTTACCAATTCAAAGATTCAAAGATAGTCCAATGATTAATTAACCAACCTAATTAACTTCCCAATTGCAGAGATTAAGTAAATTGAAAATCGAAAATTTGTTCAAAGAAGTGTTGTTATATATCTCAAACTCAGAGGCAAACTGTATTGGTCAAACATTTTTTTGAAATACTAACATTCAGACTTAAACGTGGAGAAATATTGAATGCTGAGGTCCAACTGATTGGCAAGCATGTAGAGACAGAAAGGTGCACGCCCCAACTCCAAGCAGAAGAGAAATAAATGAAATGTCAGGGCTTTTGGGTGGACCCATTTCTTCTTCATATCTAATATAACTAAGTTCATCGCTACTATACTATGCATGTATATATATATATATACTTCATCAACCCTTTGTGTTGTACCTGGCTGTGACAGAAGCAGTGCTCTTTCAATGACTTTCCTCAGCTCATAAAACCCTTTAGGATGGATGGGGCATGCCTTTGGGGCTCAGTGCTTCTTGCCTGTCCCAGCAATGGCATCATTCATGCAAGCAATGCATTTCCTATCTGCTTCTTTTTCTCCCTGTCTTCACTTTACACTTTTGGCTCTATTGTAGAAACTTTTCAATGCCAAATGCAGGTTTCAATTTGTCCATATGACTGTTCAAATTTTCAGTTCTAAGCAGCAAGCTTACCTTTAAGCGGTCACCATTTTAATAAGACACATCACAATGCTATATTTGATAATTTCATTATTTCATCAACAGCACCAACTTTTCTCCCTGTGACGTCAAAGGGGTTGAAATTTATTGCTTTGGATGACCCAATTGAAGGTAGCCCATAAGTAAACAAATTGAAACGTTATGGCATTGGGGATCGTGCATGCAAGCACAATTACAGAATTTAGGATGTCACTGAATTAACCACTGGATCCTATGCATCGATCACAGTATGTGAAGTAGTAATAATAAATAATCAACTGAATTTTGTCTAACTGGTCCTACTTGAGAGATTATTCAAAAGGAATGAGGACAAGGCGAAGTATATATATGCACCACCACCACAGTCCATGGACACGTATTGAGCTTGCGATTCATTCAAGCCATCTGCCATGAAAAAAGGTCACCTCTTATACTATAAGATCGTCCCACTGATTTGATGGCATATTAAGATTGGACCCCACTTTTGGTTTTGTAACGCTGCCAAAGAAAATTACAACCTGGTGCATCACATGTTCTCACTTTCCTTTATGGCTTTCATGATTCATGACATGGTACATTTTCTCAGAAATTTTTCATATCCCTCCTCCACCTGCCCATGCACGACGACAACAGAATAATGCCAAAGATCGGTTTATCACCAAAGTGAGAATATATAACCGTAATCAACACAAATCCACGCTAAAATCCCCCACTTTTCTTCTTTTCTCTTTTACTATACTCAACTTTGTTTCTTTCATTTTAAGGTACGTGTTTTATGTAATTGCTTCTTTGCAAACTTAGACACTTTTGTTACTTAATAGGGTTCAAAATCCATGTCCATATATGATCAAACATTTGCGCTGTGTAAAGGAACTGTTTGCGATTTAAATTATTGATTAAAGAGGTTGTATTCCTATATACCTATGACTATGAGGTAGGAGAAAAAAACAGACACATGCATGCTAGTTGCCTAGTTCCCTTTTTTGTGGGTAATTTTGTTGGATGTAAAAGCAACAGGGACCCGAATAATGGATTCAACTATACTACTACATGGGAACAATTTTTAATTGATACACACGCACATACACAAAGTAACAAAAGAAGGTGGTTGGTGTCAAACTGTTGTAAATCTAATCTATGAGAAATGCAGTTACATAATTCATTATCTGGTGACTGTTTATGCCGGATTCCTGTTGGTAAGTGAGCTGGAAAAGCTGAAAGATAACACAAACATAGCTCCCAAGACTTATCTGTACACGGAAACAATTGACAAAGTTCTTGGCATTGCTCATGTTCAATAACACAACGGAATCGCGTGGAAACAAGTAATTAATTGAGCTAGCACGTTACTCCAGATTATGAGATGTACATAATCATGCAATATATACACGTGTATGATCGTACGTGCATGGCAATATGGCCCTGACAGAAGTAATGCAATGAGGAAACTTTTATGTGTGTGACGAAAATAATGCATTCTAACTTATGCTATACATAATGTATGTATGGTACAGGTTAAAGATTGAAAGGAGGTGAAAAAAAGTTATATTCAGAACAAAATAAAAAAGAAACTTAGTTGAGAAACAACTTAGTTAAAATAGAACAACAAAATAAAAGAAAAATGCATAACAATCTTTAAGGTATTAATAACAAGTAATGAAATGCTCTTGACCCATAATCAAACTACTAAAACACATACTTAAGGTAATATCCCTTCATAATTGTGGACCAAGGTAACAACATTGTTCACCGTCACTGTCTAAATCTAGTTTTAGCAGTACAGGTTGGAGTGCAGCCAAGGAATATGCATGATTCCATTAATGACCAAACTACCTTATAAAAAAAAATATCAGATTGTATTTGAAAAAAAAAATATGATTTCTTGAAAAATAGAGATATTATTTTAATGTTTTTTAATTTCTAAAAGTATTAAAGATAAAATGTCAACCATATAATAACGGAGAAATGCTAGAAATGATGGGAAAAAAAATATCAAGAATTATCATGGTTAACCTGTTTGAAAGAGTTACACCAAAATTTTTATTCACTGTGACAAAGTAAATTCACTGTCTTTTTAAGTTTTTACAACATATAGGAAAAAAAAAAGCAAAATAGGCAACCAAAAGATCAAAATCTTATAAAAGTTTTAATACAAAATTTTGTCACAAAAACACTTTATTACAAGAGAAAAAAAGAGAGAGGCACACAAGAGAAGGACATATTTGGTTTTTATCTCTAAACCCAATAAATTTTGGAAGAGATTTCTCGTTCTTTTTATCAACAATTTTTTTTGTCAGTTTCATTTATCATAGGTTTATCGATGAATTTTTTTAAAATATAGTAAAATTAATTCAAATATCTTTTTATATTCAATATTACCTTTAATTTATTTTTTTATAATTTTAGGTTTTTTAAGTGATCTTGCTTTTTTTTTTTTTGTGTAGCCTCCTCCACCACTCCAACACAACGTTTTGGTGGAAATCACCAAATCCTCCAATGTCATTGTTGTCATTGTGGACGTCAAAACAACCATTGAATCTGGCGAAAAGCTCCATGATCTCCTAGACAACAAGTTCATCTCCATCACTGTCTTGTCATCTCCTATTCCTAGTTTTGGTGTTACCAATCAAATTAATTCAATTTAGGCAATCAAAGTTGAAGAAAATCGATCTAGATTTTCAAAATCTTATTATGGTGGTTGAAAGGATGAAGTAACTAAATTTAAAGAGATGAGCATTTGAACGATGGAGAAAAGAATGTCTTAAGAAAAAAGAATAAGAAAATAAGAAGATAAATCAAATTGCGATATTTACTAACAAAATTTATTGACAGATTTTTCTTCAATAATTATCAATAAATTTTTCCTATAATTATTGATGGATTTTGGTTTCGATGTTTTTTATAGATATAAAATTTTGTTAATAAATATCACCAATTCCACTATTACTGATTAATTTTAGTTCATTAGAAATTTATAAAAAAAATCTTTACAACAAATTTTTAATGTTTTTGGCAAATTTTGCTCATCGATAATATCAATATTTTTTGGATCCCGATATTTTGACACCATATTTTTAACACTCTTTTAACAACGCCACGTGTCAGCGTGTGATTGAGTGTGGATTTTTTTTAAAAAAAAAGTGAAATTGTGACGTCATTTTGGAGGGAGAGCTTTGAAGTTTTTGATTCCAAGTTTGTCCTTGTCCCATATTTCTCTGAAATTAACATTGTCTTTCATCCTGTTTCATCAAGTATGAAAAACTCATTCTTTCCATTTCTGCATTCGAACTTGGGTTTGCTTTCGCCCTTCTGCTGCCTTCACTCTCACCGTTTTATTGCCTTCGTTTTCGCCTTGGTTGTTGTCGTTGGCTGTTAGCCTTCGTAAGCGGTGTGGGTCTCACTGTCGTTGCGTCTTTTGGTTCGTGGTGTGATCGTTTTGCGAAATGGCAAGTTCTTCTTCCAGGATAAGCGCGTTAATGGTTTGTGGGTTTTGGAGTTTAGGTTTTCATATATTCAGTTTTGGTTTTGTGTGTTGTTTTTGATTTAGGGTTTTTAATTTTTGATTTTTGGTTTTTGTATGCAGTTGACAGTTTGTCACTCTGTTTCAACCAAGTACATATGTGGTTTGAAGACCACATGAAGGTGGACACAGTGTGCCACATGAAGAACCGTCCATCTCCCCGGGAGGCATGTCCACCGATCCTCCTCCAACGAAGACATATGTGAGGATGGGGTCACGTAGGCGTTACAAGAGTAGAGCGCTTAGGACTCCTTACGTAGGATTGTTTACAATAAAAAATGAGTGAACTGTGTATAACTTTGTATAACTTTTGATAGCTTTCTTAGGACATATGTAACATGAACATATTTTTTGTAATTTGGTTTTTATTATGTTTAATGTGAAAAAAATGCAATTTGCCTTCATTGTCATATTGTTACTTAGATAGTGAATTGCGTTTCAAATTCTAAATGGGAAATCTGGTTTTGTTTGAATTGTTAATTAATAAAGTTTTCATTGAAATGTTGTATTAATTTATTTGAAGGATGAAGGAAAGAAGGATTGCTTTACATACATAAGAAATGTGTTTTGTGAACAAAAAGAACTTAGTGCATGTTTTAGAAGAAGTTATGCAGAAACTGTTCTGGTAATCATTTACCACAGTGTCGTAAACGATTACCAGAGCTGTTTTCGTGATTTAGACACAAAGTTGTTCACAGAGAACCCATATTTTGTTCACAGGGGACCACGGTATTAGTTGCTGTTTTTATGAAGTTTTGGACCTCTTTTGGTGTCATGTAGTGGTTGGGAGGTGTTGTAAGTGTGCTTGTTCATGTTTGGGTAGGAGAGGAAGGTATGATGTTGAGTGCAAGCCCCCAAATCATGTCCTAGAAGAATTTATGCATAAACAGCTGTGGTAATCGTTTACAACAGTGTCGTAAACGATTAGCAGACCTGTTTTCGTGATTTGGACACAAAGTTGTTCACAGAGAACCCATATTTTGTTCACAGGGGACCATGGTATTAGTTGTTTTTTTTATGAAGTTTTGGACCTTTTTGGTGTCATGTAGTGGTTGGGAGGTGTTGTAAGTGTGCTTGTTTATGTTTGGGTAGGCAAGGAAGGTATGATGTTGAGTGGAAGCCCCTAAATCATGTCCTAGAAGAATTTATGCATAAACAGTTGTGGTAAACGTTTACAACTCGTGTTTTGGACACAAAGTTCTTCACAGGGAACCCATATTTTGTTCACAGGGGACCACGGTATTTGTTGCTGTTCTTTCTGAAGTTTTGGACCTTTTTGGTGTCATGTAGTGGTTGGGAGGTGTTGTAAGTGTGCTTGTTCATGTTTGGGTAGGCAAGGAAGGTATGATGTTGAGTGGAAGCCCCTAAATCATGTCCTAGAAGAATTTATGCAGAAACAGTTGTGGTAATCGTTTACAACAGTGTCGTAAACGATTACCAGACCTGTTTTCGTGTTTTGGACACAAAGTTCTTCACAGGGAACCCATATTTTGTTCACAGGGGACCACGGTATTTGTTCCTGTTTTTTCTGAAGTTTTGGACCTTTTTGGTGTCATGTAGTGGTTGAGAGGTGTTGTAAGTGTGCTTGTTCATGTTTGGGTAGGCAAGGAAGGTATGATGTTGAGTGGAAACCCCCAAATCATGTCCTAGAAGAATTTATGCAGAAACAGTTGTGGTAATCGTTTACAACAGTGTCGTAAACGATTACCAGACCTGTTTTCGTGTTTTGGACACAAAGTTCTTCACAGGGAACCCATATTTTGTTCACAGGGGACCATGGTATTTGTTCGTGTTTTTTCTGAAGTTTTGGACCTTTTTGGTGTCATGTAGTGGTTGAGAGGTGTTGTAAGTGTGCTTGTTCATGTTTGGGTAGGCAAGGAAGGTATGATGTTGAGTGGAAGCCCCCAAATAATGTCCTAGAAGAATTTATGCAGAAACAGTTGTGGTAATCGTTTATAACAGTGTCGTAAACGATTACCATACCTGTTTTCGTGTTTTGGACACAAAGTTCTTCACAGGGAATCCATATTTTGTTCACAGGGGACCACGGTATTTGTTGCTGTTTTTCTCAAGTTTTGGACCTGTTTTGGTGTCATTTACTGCTTGGGAGATGTTGTTAACGTGTTTGTTCATGTTTGGGTAGGCAAGGAAGGTATGATGTTGAGTGGAAGCCCCCAAATCATGTCCTAGAAGAATTTATGCAGAAACAACTGTGGTAATCGTTTATCACAGTGTCGTAAACGATTACCAGAGCTGTTTTCGTGATTTGAACACAAAGTCCTTCACAGAGAACCCGTATTTTGTTCACAGGGGACCACGATATTAGTTACTGTTTTTCTCAAGTTTTATTGTCATCTTATAGTGGATAATAATGTTGCTTTACTTGATGATGGAGACAAGACACAATTTTCAATAGTTCACCCAACTCCATTCATTGTTCAGAAAGCATAACAACACTTGTGATGAAATATAAAAATAACATAACTTGAACTTAAATTGTGGATGTCTAATGTGGTTCACACCGATATTGGGTGCATAATAAAGTTCTTCGACGACATGATGGAGATAAGACAACATTTTGAATACTTCAACGTAGTTCATTCATTCACTCAATGAAACCATAAACAAAGTTTTATTCAAAACATAAACATGACAGAACTCGAACATAATTACTAGTTTTGTAGTGTAGTTCACGCCACCAACGAAATACGCAATGGTCCGTCAACGACAACGACACACCAACCTTTCGCGAGAGTCACACAACCACCCACACCACTACACTGATGGTCTGACCCACACGGCGGCAGTGACGATGAGAGAAGGAAAAACCCAAGACCGAAAACGACAGAAACGAGACAAGGAGAAAACCCAGGACCGAAAACGACTGAAACAAGAGAAGGAGAAAACCCAAGACCGAAAGAGATGGATAAATGGTGCGAGACAAAACCTAAACGAAATAGAAGATGAGAAGACCCAAAGAGCAAGTGAACAACAAAGATGATGAGTGCAGCAAAGAGAAAGAGAAACCGTGAAAATGAAGAACGAGAAATGAAAATTCTGGCATCTTCAAACCCTTATGTTCCGATTATGCCCCTACCTGAATATCAGAAGTTTATTTTTTTTTTCAAAAACGAGGGCCAATCAACGAACGCCATGTGACGTTGTCAAAGTTGTGTTAAAAATGAGTGTCAACGTATCATTTTCCATATTTTTTATAGTAAAAGAAAAAAAAATCTTAATTTGTCCTTTTTTTTTTTCATTAACTTCTTAAACTTAGCATTCTTGATAAGGAATTCCAATATTATTCACTTATTTCCACATATTTCTTCTCTTCAAATTTCTGACTTTCGTACCTTTTGAGGCTCCACCTCATCAGTCCAAAGTAGCTATGATGTGTTTTACTTTACGATGAAAAAAAGATAATTTGGCAAAATTACTACAAAAAATCTAAACATCACAAAATAACTGTTATCCAATTTTTATATCTGAAGAAAAATATTTCATTGTTATTCACGCTGATTGCTTAAAAGCAATAATCTTTGTCAGATTCACAAAATTTTGATCTAAAATGCGAAGATCCCAACTATGCTGATGAGGAGGATGACGATGCGGTACACTTCCATCCAAAACTCTTCAAACCCATTAAAACATTGTGCCCAAAAAAAAAAAAACTATACTTCTTACCACGAAAACAACTTATTTTCTACCATAATCCTAGTGCATTTCAATTTGTATTCACTTTACATTACAAGACAAACCACTTTAAAACATTCACTAAGGCTTTCATGGGTTTTTCAACTTTCATTAAACATTAAATTTCTATAAACACATCTCAGCAACGTCTAGGCATACATGTCTCATTAGATTAAAAATCTAAGTGAAAAATAATTTGTCACCTGGGTAACTTTTAATGTTATTTAATTAAAAACTAAAACCATCCTTTGAACCAAAATACTTCAAAATTTCACGAAAGGACTATTTTTAATTTGCATAATAATTAGAGAGATAAAAACATATTCACCCTACTTTAAATAATATTACATATTTCTTATAAAGGTATTTTTAGTGATTCATGCTAAAAGAACTTATTTTAATACTATATATTATTCGTGATTTCATCATTAAATTAATGATTTATAAGATTCCACTATTTTTTACATATTTCATATTATTATTTTACTGTTAATTATATTCAAATATTAAAATAAAAAGTAAAAAATATCTAAATGCTAAATATAACTATACTAATTAACATTTCTAATATCTTATTTCCACTAATGATAAAAAAAGGGTGTTGCACTAAGACAAGAAAAAGAAATACTCAATCACGAAACTGATTTTCATGACAAATATGGATCGAAACATACATTAATAAATGCAAATAGTCGTATTCAATTTGCTTAAGACAACAAATTATAGTAAGCATAAAAAAGATTGTAGTGATTTGCAACCAAACCTTAATTCATTCGCGTACTTGTTCCATGTCACAAACCCAGATGAATTAAAGGAACTGTATTATTTTAGACACCATGGTCGAAGATGTTGTAAACTACCAACCCTATCAGGTACAAGAGAAGGAGTTAAACACGTCTTTGAATTTGAAACGATGACTTCATACATCTGAACTTTGGAAAACACAGCAATACTCCACAAGAGAGTAGTTGGATCTAACACGACAACCACAGCCTCTCCGATCTCAACATTTGACTTGCGTTATGTTATGTCTTCTGATCTCATCTACTTGTGTTAATTATTTGTTTTTCTTCATCACCAAGTCATTATCCGCGTCCAATAACGCCTGAGAAAAAAAACATTTAAAATGTTCAAGGTGACGGACATTTATTCAAACAACAATTAATTGAACAAAGGAATACAGTGGGAAAAGCAGAAACTGGCTTGGAGAAACACCACTTTACAGATTGAGCTTAGAAAACGTTAACCATACGAAATAGAAAAATAATGTTCTTACGTGGAGTTTGTCTCGAAAGTTGATTAAAAATTGACTTCCTACAACTTTCAGTCTATGATAATAACAGTGACAATCTTGTGTTTCCCTCTGATCACGTTATTGACTTACAACAGTAGAGATAATATCAAAAAGTAAATGAAGGCAACAATGAATTTGAATATGAGTGCGTGCACTGCTCAGTGAATGGAATTTGATTGGATGAATACTGGAATGTCTCATTGAGTCTAATTATACCATAAGACGCTTTTACGTTCATTTAATATAGATATAAAAATAAAATATTATAAAAATATAAATTTTTGTATTTTTTTTAAACAGAAAATAAAAAATAATAATAATAATAATATCAAATAAATATAAAAAATTTAGTACCTTTGAAATTGGACTTTTAAGGTTATTCTTTGCAGGCTTAGGATAACAATTTGGATTTTGGTTTGCTTTCTAACACCAACTCAATCCGATCCAACCAACCGAACCAAATCCTAAGGTTTGGTCAAATATCACAATTCCACCACAATAGTACAAACATTTTCACTGTCCACTCCACGCGCTTACACTCGCGTCGTCTTCATGCAAACTCACCATATTTTTGTTTGTAAATTACAGTACCAGCACACAGTCTTTGACGTTTCATAACACTGCACATGCTATGCTTTGCTCTACTTGCTAGCTAACAGCTACTCTTTATTTCTATGATACCTGACGATTTCTGTAAAAAATAATCATTTAAAAAATAAATTATCATAACTTAAATCGACTTCGATTTTAGAATAAAATGAATCGAAGGAGTATCATTTTACAAAAAGAATCATTTTAATTCATTTTATTTAAAATTTATATTTTATTCTAAACCTTCTAAATTATTTTTTACAAAAAGAATCATCATAATTTAATACAACTTTAATTCATTTATAATAAAATTGTTTCAATTTTCGTTATAATCATGTTTTCTGGAATTTCTTTTGCGTCAAAAAGAAAAAAATGTAGGAGGAAGCATTGTGCCCCTCTCATACCAAAGGTTGCTTTCGGTGCCATTATTACATTGTGAGATATAATGAGTAATCATTTTTCTTTTCCTAACATTCTTTTTTCTTTTAATTTATACATTTAATGCGTAGGAGCCCACGACGAATTCGTATATAGTCATAGGACCCATTCATTTTACATACTAATTCATGTTTCCATTTTTGTCATTTATATTAAAAATAAGTGTAAAACGTAATAAAACAAAACTTTTTTACCGATTACCATTTTTTATGAATATTTTATTTAGAAATAAATATATTCAATTTATTTCGAACCATTTCTTATCGTACTCGATTAAATTCAAATTAATATAAAAATACATTTTTTAACAGGATTCATTTTTTCATTTACTATTCCAGTCAAAGTCTCAACAGTTCTATATAATATAATGTCAACACGTTGTTTGAATGAGATTTTCAATGTACGACACTGTTTCTTCCTTGTTTCTTGAACTTAGAAAGTCAAAAGCATAATAAATATCAATAAAGTGCTTACATAACGAATAAAATGTTTCAAGAGTCATTAAAAAAGTGGAAAGAAATGGATAATATTTTTCTTAAAAAATAACACGATAAATAACAATAAAAAATTATATTTACTCTGAATTTGGAGTAACTTAAATTTACGGATTTAAATCGAACATTAGTTTTCCTTTGTGCACAAAACACTCATTTACCTATACGCAGAAATATCACTTTTGCATAATTTATCTATTTGAACTATATAAATTAATCTATCAATATGGTAATTTTTTGTTGGACTTAATTAAAGCGTGCTACATGGAAAACATTTACGCATGTTAATTAATAAAAACAGTTTGATTTCACATGTACGGTTCTTATAATGAATATTGATAAATTAGTAGTAGCGTTTGAAGGACCTTTATCAAATTTATTTTTTTTTTCCCTAAAACCATAATTTACATTGGTGGTTTAAATGTGACTAACTTTTAATATCTTCTCCGTTCCTAAAAGAATGCAATTTAATCTTCTTTCAAGTTAAAATATGGTCTCTCCTAATACCTTTATTTTAAATTAATTAACTTACATATTTTTAAAAGAATAATATTATTTATAAAAAGTAGTATATTATTCATGTTCGTAATATTCCCTCGGTTTCTTATTATTTATTGATTAAGGTTATTCTGTAATATGCTTAAAATATAACAAATTTTCGTAATTCTTATAAAATAGTTGTATAACTTCTCGACTCACTTTACCACTTCACTCTATCTAACCTAATAAATATGTGTGTAAATAATTTTAAAATTAGATATATAATAAAATATATATTATTTAAATTAGGGTTTAGTATGTTTTTATTATGTGAAATTTACATGCGAAATTTAATTTGTTTATTCAAAAAGTTCATAAAAAAATTCATTCCTATATTTAGTAATGTCTTAAATAATTCACTTTCGTTTACGATGTTAAAATTTTGTTAAATATTTAATGGTGATGTAAAGTTGATTAAAAGATCTTCACACGTAATTTGACATGTGTAATTTTTAAAAAAATATATTTAACTTTTGTTTTACACTTTTTATTTTTTTTTCTTTTCTCTTTCTCTCTTTCATCTTCTTTTCATTTTCATGACTCGTTGCTTTGTACTAAGGTATGTTACTCATGCGATTTTCATGACCGACTAGAGACAACACCGACAATGTTGATCACCATCAAATGTGTTTTCGAAATTCGCATCCTCCTTTCATCTTCTCCCAACATGCACACATATAAGTAATCTTCAAGTAATACAAATTTGATGACAAATTCTCTTCAGAAAAGAGGGTATAATATAGATGACTATCTCCTGAACATATGTGACAAGAACTTGATAAAGAATATTTTCAATTCAAAACATTTATGACAAGTCAAATATCAAAACATGTCTCATTTAATCTTATAATGTTGCATAAATGAAGAAACTTAAAAAACATGAAGATCATGAACATAATTAAATAATAATTTAGGAAATTAAATAAAATGTAATTTTATTTTAATTTCACATAATGTTAAATTCACTAGACGATCCAGTTTGTTTTTCCTCGATGAGCACCTCGACAGGTGAAATTTGTGTATGTGATTTTCATTTTTGTTATTATTATGTGTTTTCGATTTTAGGTTTTATTTTAAGGTTTCTAAGTTTTGTTAAACTTTTGTGCCTATATATAGAGATATAAAGAATTTGTGTAAACACTTTTAAGTCATATTATATGTATTTCCATTATTTGAGAAATGATTCTCTTGGTTCGTGAATTAGAATTATGATTCTTATTAAAAACTAATATATTTGTGATAAATTTTTACTTAACTTACGTATTGTGATTTTTAAGAATTCAAATTTTGAAACTATGAATTGGACAGGATAGTATCACACACCAAGGACAACCTAGCTAAAACCCTAAGTCTTTCTATCCACACACTTATACTGCAATGTTGGATTGTCCTCAAGGGTGGAGATTATTACTACTCTAACCATGTGTGTGAGTGAAGAAGGGAGGAGTAAGAGATGTATTTTTTCTATATGGGTGACTGAGAAGAACATGTATGTTGAGTTTTGTATAATTTGATAAGGAAAAAGAGTAAGAACAATTTGGAGGAAGAGATGAAGGTTGTAGGAGGTGAAGAAAAGGATGAATTTTTCTTTAAAGGATATTTTCTTATTTAACATTATTTTTTGATAAGATTATTTTTTAGCCCTCCTTCTAGTTTTACAATTTTGTTGTTTTATTTTCTTGAGGTAGAAGGGTAGATAGAAGGAGAGGTTTAATGAATTATTTTTAAGAGAGAAAAGGGGAAGATGACATTTTCCATGGTCAACCACTATAGCATTTATCTTTTATAAACAAATTGGCCATGGTAATTCATAACTATTGGTAGTTGGCTTTAAGACTGTTTTCACTTGCAAAATTAGAAACTTGGTGTGAGCAACAATTATGTGAGATTACTTTGTGTAGCTTGTCCTTTATGTTCTTTTATATGTGTAGTCACGTAGAAATATTTTAATTCGATGAATATTACGAACATTTTAATAAAACTAAATATCAATAGATGAGGATGATGTATTTTATGGATTACTATAATATAAAATAAAATTTTCGGAATAAAATAATATAGAAAAGGAATATATAAGAAGCAATATTAGATCATTAGTAATAAATTCTTAGAATTGTTTCAATCATATTAAAATTAACAATAAACAACTTCATATTAAAAACGTCATAGTTTTAGCAAATTCATCACATGACAAAGATGAAAAAGTTATTATTATTGTGATGATAAATTTGGTAAAAGTTTCTCTCAATATTATTATTTTAAAGATTAAAACCGCAATTTATATGATGGAAGTAGTAATGGGTAAGCCACTTTTAAAACAATTTTATTAAAAAAAGTGTTATTTATATATATAGTCAAATCCATTATGTTGACTGGTATAAAATGTAAATAAATTTAGAATAAATTTGAAAAAAAATAACGGTTGAATAAAAAGTAAGTTAATTTTCCAGAAAATTAAAATTGCAGTGTTTGTGAAACAATGCATAAATTGAGACAAGCAGAAAAAGTTTGAACTTTTATGTGAAAACTTTGTAAAGTAGATTGGTAGTATATAATTAAATGACAGGTTTTTTTCTAGAGTAGCTAAATATAAGTATAAATGGAAATTATTTGGATTCTGAAGGTGTGGGAGTGAGGGAGAGTCAAATACCATGGGCATGACGGAGAGATTCTGCCGTGACTCAAACATGTTTATTTTCATTTTAAGTAATTAAGATTTATTTAATCTGTCTAAATTTAGATTGATTTGTGATGAGAAATAATGGTGGGTTAATAAGGAAATTATAGTTTGGTATGAAGAAAAAGGAAAGGGGTTTACCCCACTTGCACTTGGAGGTGCAGGGTGCAGGTGCAGGTGCAGGTACAGTCGGAGGAGGTGGGAGGTGGTAGTCGTTGTCGAAGGTTGGACTCCCCCAACATACGGATGATGTAATGAAGCCGACCGATGGAACCGTCGGTGGGACCCACCCCCTCACCACCAAAGTAATTTCAATTATAACTCCTTCCTCTGTGGTCCCCTCTTTCCCACCCCCACCTTCTCCTCCTCATCATACGCAATTATTTCCCACCCTCCGCACGTGTCAACGCTTTTCCCATCTTACCCCTCCCAAAATAAATACTAAAAACCAACATCTCACGTCACTCTACCTTTGACTCTCTCTCTTTTCTTTAAACACTCCTTTCTTGTCCGCTCCATCGCCCACCTCTCTCTTTCTCTCTCTGTCTTCTCACCTCACTTGGCTTCTTTCATTTTTATTTTATTTTATTATCACTTTTTTCTCTCACTCCCTCGCTCGCTCACCACCATGGTTAGAGACGATCTCTACATCACCGTTCCCAGCTTCTTCCGCTGCCCCATATCCCTCGACGTCATGAAATCCCCTGTCAGTCTCTCCACCGGCGTTACCTACGACCGCTCCAGCATCCAGCGCTGGCTCGACAACGGCAACAACACCTGTCCCGCCACCATGCAGGTTCTCCAAACCAAGGAATTTGTTCCTAATCGAACCTTACAGAGGCTCATCCAGATCTGGTCAGACTCCCTTCACCATCCACTTCACTCGGCTCACTCCCCCACCTCCACCCACTCCCAATCCCTCCCCTCCAAGGACCAAATCCTTCTCGCTATCTCCGACTTGCAGACTCGCGCCGACAACCGCTTCGACTCGCTCGCCAAAATCGCTCGCTTCGCTCAAGATTCCGAAGAGAACCGCGATTTTCTCCTCAAAACGGAATGCTTCGTGCCTCTGCTCGTTGGCTTCCTCCACAATGTCAATGGCGGCGTCGAGTTCCTCGAACAGGTCGTTATTGCGTTGGATTTGGTTATCGGAAAAATGGAAGATCGTGAGGGGCTGAAAAGCTTGATACTGAAGGCGCAGGGCCAGGCAGAAAAACAGAGTCTGGATTCTCTGCTCGTCGCTCTACAACAAGGGAACCGTGCCGCACAAATAGCATCGGTTAGGGTTTTGACATCGGTCGCCGTGGACGTGGAATCGAAGCTTTTGATAGCGGAGAAGGAAGGTTTAGTGCCCGAATTACTGAAACTAATCACGCCGGAGAAAGATCCAGATCTAATCGAGAACTGTTTGTCGTGCCTGGTGGCTATTTCGTCTCCGAGACGGAGCAAGATGAAGCTGGTGTGTCTGGGAGCGGTTAAGGTGTTGTCGAAGCTTCTCTGCGCTTCGAACATGAGCGTGTCGGTGACGGAGAAGGTTCTGAAGCTGGTGGAAACAGTGTCGTCTACGAAGGAAGGGAGGTTGGAGATATGCGAGGATTCAGCGTGCGTGGCGGCGATAGTGAACAAAGTGCTGAAAGTGTCGAGCGTGGCAACGGAACACGCCGTTACGACGCTGTGGAGCGTGTGTTATCTGTTTCGGGATGAGACGGCGCAAGAGGCCGTTACGAAGGCTAACGGCTTGACCAAGATTCTGCTTCTGATGCAGAGTAATTGCCCGCCGCAAGTGCGCCAAATGTCTGCGGATTTGCTCAAGATATTCCGGGTTAATTCCAAGTCGTGTCTTTCATCTTACGACACCAAAACCACTCATATTATGCCCTTTTGATCATCCTTTTAGTCCTATTACCGCCTTGTAAATCATACAAAAATTTTGTTAGTCAATAGACAAAAACGAAAATGAAATTGATAATTCATTTCAACCCTCCTCTCCCTTTGCCTTCCTTCTTATCCTGCTCTATGCAAGTTTGTAGAAAATTAACACATTGATAACAAATTCACTTTTTTTTTTCTTTTATGAAATTCTTAGCGGGGAAGACTTTCATGTATGAAATGTTGGGTTGCAAATTTGATAAACAAAAACAGCACTGCATCGTCTGTGTCATGTATATGCTTTTTACGTTGAACAGCACCAGCTTAGAAGTTAACCAAAATTGAACACGCATTGATTTGTAGGAAAAGGTTTATATTAATCGGTAATACATAATTTAGACTTTTAAGTTAAAACAATTAGCACACATAATACATTTTAAATTAATATATAAACCAGTAATTCTTAGGAGTGGAATCCTGATAAATTTATTAGGTGGGTGGGTGGTGCAGTGCAGGATCCTGATCAGAAACTTGACCACGTAATAGTATTGTTCGAAACTGGAACATTTAAGTACAAGCTAAAACAGAAAGTGAGGCAATGCAGAGATATATTAAGTGTAAGACTTAATAAATTGTTGAATTGAATAATGGTGAGGGAGTGTGCAATGAGAGAGAGAGAGAGAGAGAGAGAGAGAAGGAAAGTGAGTGCCGCAAAATGGTGAAATGTTTTGGTTTGCTGAGTGTAATGATGGGAGGTTTGTGTTTGAGGGAGAATTGTTTGTTTGCAGAGAAAGGGACGAAAAGGATGGGAATGGGAAAGGAAAAAGAAATGGGTTAAAAGAGAGGAGGTTTGACCAGTAGTGTCATGGGATGGGAATTTGAATGCTTTAACAATGCCCACTTTCAATCATAAAAGTTAAAATAATAATTCACCAAATTTATAAATAAGTAATCCATGATCTTGAGAAAAGGACGGCCTCCATTAAAATCATTATTACATTATTAAACAAACAAACAAACAAACATGCAACCATTATTCAAAACTTGTTTCTTCTATATTGGATTTTCGTGCGCCTCAACACTCTCATCCATTGGCTGCAACTAGTACCAACCAATACCAAAGGGAAAAAAAGTTGACAAACCATGGTTCCCCAAGCACTCACTCACTACCTTTCTCTTTCTTTTTTATTTTCTCAAACCTAGGTTTTCTCTCTATGAAAATTTGTGTGTGAAGTAAAGTACACACGTACGTATTGGATCAAGCGTATCGCGGTGGTTACTACAAGGCAATTTGAGTACTTGGATTATTGATTATTTGGTGGGGTAGCATGTTGGATGAGCTTAGACACATCACATGATGTGTTTGTAAGGTTTTTATTATTTATTGAGATTTGATTTGAGAGTAACACATCCTCATCTTAGGTATATGTATTTTTGTAGATGGTTGGTTGAGGGAAAGGGTTTTTGTGGGGGCAAACACATAATGATGATCATATAAACTTGACTGAATTCATTTTCGTAATTTGAAATTAGACAAGTCAGTTTTTGGAATTGACGTTTGATATATACATTCTTTGTGGTGTTCTTTGATGCAATGGATATGGATGTGGAAGCTTTGGATTCAGGTAGATTGGAATTTGAGAGTGGTAAAGAAGAAAACAACCCTAATGCATTACTATCTTTTGTTATAAGTCATGAAAGAAGTACTGTTCTTCATATCTTTTCTCTCTTGTCCTTCTTTTTTACATTATTCACTCGTATTATTCAATTATTATGTAGATATTTTTGGGAACTTTCTTTTATCACTATAAGGTAACTTTTCAACTTATCAATGGCTATTTTAAGAAAACAAAATCGTGCTATACCTCATTGCCAGCGAATGAGATTGCATCCAACGAATCTCATTCGAAACGTAATTGAAAAAAAAATTATTTGATTTAATGGGGAATGTAATTCTAATTTGGATCCAAGGATAGATTTAAGAAAATTAAAAAAAAAAGATAAAAATAATGTGAAATATAAAAATAATTGGATTGAAGAAAAATATATAAAAGAAAAGAAAATAGATGACACATTTATAGGAAATTTAATTAAATAATTGGATGATATAATAAATAGATGAAACATTTATAATAAATTTAATATAACTAAAATAAATAATTAAAAATGAAAACATTAATAAATTTTTTTTCAACTTATTCATTCCAATTTTTTTACTGTCTAAATGTTTTGAGAAGTAATTTTAATTTAACCATAATTAGCTATTTTACATAGTCATAAACAATATGTAAACTGGCATATTAACAATTGATAAAAAAAGTTCGACATTACAATTTTATTACTAACACTTTTTTGAAACGTTAACATAATAAAAAAAATAGATACTAAAGAAATAGAAAGTATTATACTGAAAGTTAAAATCATAAATGTAACTCAATTCTTTTAAAGTTTTGGTTAAATGTCTTTTTTTGTCCTAATTTTGGTTGGAAAAATTTGAAATGGTCCCAATGTTTTTTTTTGTGTGTTCAATTTGGTTCTAAAGAACGTAATTGGAGTTCAATTGAGTCATTTTCACTAACTCCGTCTAAATTGATAACGACTTGTTGTCCAAATGTGCAACTCCATTGTGAGGTGTCACTGACTTGGAGTCCTTAGTGGCATTCTCAATTGGAATTAGGATTTTTGAAAATGTATTTCCGATTAAGGTTGCAACTCCATTTCACTCTGTCACTCCCACTGCTAAATGTTCATCTTCAACCCTTCCAAACATACCATAGCAAAACCATTATACCAGATTATTAATGCCAGTCACATGTTTTAATAGTATTCTTTTTCACTCTTCCACCCATTTTCACTCTGGAGATTGGTGGCAAATCCCTTTTTATTGTATACGAAGATGCTGATGTAGATGAGGCTGTTAAGCTAGCACCTTAAACAAAAACCATTCCTTCCCATCCGCTAAAACCCCAAGCGCTTCCGCCTCGTCACCGTCGCACTCCAAAACCAACAACAAGCAGCTTCCAAAGACACCAAAGACAAGCCCTTTCAAATCCGTGCTGCGGATCTACTGGATCTGTGAAGGTGCTGCTGGATCTTCATGATTTCTAGGTTTTGTTGCAGGTACCATTGCGAGGAGACGAACTCGCGAGGTTGAACAATGACTCAATTTAGGGTTCAATGGAAATTGAGATTTTCTGATTTATGGGTTTGTAGGTGATGAAGATGAATGTGCGAGATGATGGAGTTGATTTCACGGGGCCCATGGAGGTTGGCAACGACAACATGGTGCTAGCAGTGGTAGCATAGCTGACGACATGGTGCTAGCAGTGACAGCACAGTTGACGGCAAAGAAGGATTATGGTTTATGTTCTTATGCAGGTGTGTTCATGGCGGAGAAGATGAATGGTGTGTTTGATCAAGATGCGATGTAGATGGAGGTTGCAAGGCTAACGACGGAGCTTCTTGAAGATGGCCATGGAAGATTCTCTATCGCGATGAAGATGGTGAGGGTGCGATTTTCGTGGCGCTTTGATGAAGGATAACGGCGAGGCTAGGTGGCTGACGACAAGGTGGGTAAGGTTTCGTCCAGTGGTGGTGAAGGTCGTAGGGGAAGAAGAAGAAGAACGAGGAGGCGCACTAGGGGAAGAAGAAAACTATGAACTCTTTTTAGGTTTCAGTCATTTGAACCAGTGAAAAAGTTATAAAAAAAATTAAAATAACCTATATAAGCCAAACCCCAAAACATAAATGCCACAAAGGACTTCAAGTCAGCAAATAAATAACACATCACAATGCAGTTGCACATTTGGACAGTTCACCATTAACAATTTAAACGAAGTTAGTGAAAATGACTTAATTGAACATCAATTACGTTATTTAGGACCAAATTAAACACAAAAAAAACATGGGGACCATTTCGAATTTTTCCAACCAAAACTGGAACCAAAAAGGACTTTTAACCTAAAGTTTTTTTTTCAACAACATTTCGTTATATGAACATTATGACAAATAATAAATGCTTGAGAACTTACTATTTTGTAAAAGTAATCTAAAAGTTTTCAAAACATTCATCAATTGTCTCAAGACATTTGAGCTTCTAACTAGCACTTGAGGACTCCAATTCATTATCTTACAATACTCAAACATTTATAAAGAATACTCGAGTCACCAGTTATATAATTTGAGCATCCAACCAATGTTAATCATGTATTGTTAAGCGTGAGAGCAACCTAAACAACAAAAATGCTACATTATTTATCCTAGGTTTCTCAATGTATCAAAGATTTTAACTCACTGGTTTATCATGAATATAAAATTTAGATTTTACAACAACATTGCATTATAGTAAAGCATACTTCCTCTTAATTCATATGATTATATAATTAGTGGTGTCTTTTATAAGTGTCAAATTTTAGTTAATTTTGACACTCACCTGATAAGTGTGAAAAATACTTATTATTCATGCTTATTTACTATCTTAAATTTAAATTTATTTATGAATTATGTGTTCTTTTTATGTAATGTTGTTTTTCTTTTGTAATATTGTTAGGTCAACCTGTTTGTTTTAGATCAAGGTACTAGAAATTGAATAATCTTTGACAATGAGAGTTGTTGTTAGGATCTTCTTCCCCAGCTTCAACATGTTCACTCAATAAAGAATACAAATACTCATTCAACGAGTGAATTGTCTCGCTCAGCGAGCTTGAGCAAATAATATTGAAACAATATTGATTTTTATCTTCACAAATACATGTCTGCTCGTCCAACGAAAAGTAAAATTATGTAAATAATTTATTAGTAGAGAAAGAGAAAAAAGAAGGCAATTTTGGTTGTGGGAACACGAAGAAACTCAAGAAATATGGATTACTCCAAGTGCATTGAGATGTGCTTTCGTCAAATTTCTATGTTCTAGATGACTAGGAATAATTAAACTCCATTTTCATTAGGATTAGATCTAATATACTCAACTTAGGCAATTCTCCGGTGCAATAAAATCTTTATTCATTCATATGCTTTATCCGAAGTTTTACCTGTATGATGGAATGTCATAATTGAGTGCATCTAATCATTGGAAAGTGAATTAGAACATAGACATAAATAGAACAATCAAGAGAATTGGTTCTAAGAATGGTTTCAATCTCTTGGTCATTCTAAAAAATTGAATTTAATGCAAATTATCTCTTAAATGAACTAAGGAATTAGTAATTTAATGTATGGATTTAGAACTTGCTCCTAAGGAATTTGGACTAGTAAACCATTATTATGAATGTTTGAACGAAACAAAGATAAATTGTATAAGGGTGTTTGCATAATTTGATTAATGGAATCCAATTCTAATGAAGCTTTATCTTTATCTTAATCACAATTTCTTATAATCTTATTGTTACAATTTGTTTTATGATTATGAACTCAATCATTTTTTGTATCAAAGTTAAAATTGGTAACTAAGCATATTTAGACAAACACAAATCCTGTGAGAAATAATACTTGAAACTTTTTATTACTTGTAACGAATTGGTACATTTATGAAAAAGTTAACTTTTGATTATGTTAAATTCATTTCAATTTAGTTTGTTTGGCAGTTTCCAATAAGTCAAAGTTAAAAAAATGAAAAAAATTGATGAATTTCAAGCAACTCTTAACAAATCATCACTCCTACAAGTGACGTGATTACTAAAAGACGTTAATTAGAAATTAATTTAAAATTAATAGTTGTAAGTAACTAAAATTTAGTAGTTAATATTAGATATTTATTTAAAATTTAATAAACTAATTATAATTTCTATTGATAATGATGATTATTTTAAATATTAATAATTCTTTATTTATAAAATGTTATCTAACTAAAAAATACTTTTATATCTAAATTTTTTAATATCATGACATTGCCTATTAGTATATGTTATTTAAAGGAAATTTAATATACTTTATAATATTTTTAATAACCTTTTATCAACATCTCTTTTATTAATATTCAATGAATTATGATTTCTAATAAAAATATATCAAAGTTACTGAAAATTTAACTTAAAGAGATTTACAAATTAAATTGTCTTAATGAAATAACTTTTCTAATATCATCCCTTAAAATATTACCGAATATAGGACTCATATATATTACGGTAGTATTAGTAATCACTTATCTCGATTAAATCTTTGTTTATACTGTCTTTGGTACGATTTTTCAAAATGTTTTATCCATTTACTTTCTGATGCATAATAATTGGTTAATTTTTTTAATAAATTTAATATAAAAAATTACATCCATTTTATGATTCTGCAAGTGACAGGTTCTAATTGAAAATAATATACTAAGATTAAAAAAATTGAAAGGTAGATAAATTTCAAAGAGAGAAACTTTGTGTGTGTGTGTATATTTTGTACAAACAAAAAATAAGGATATAAAGAGAAAAGTGAATGAAAGTGGAGAGTAGATAAGAATTGAATAATAAATTAAGTTTGCAAAGATCTGAGATAAAGAATGAAAGTGGTCATATATATATTTTTTAAAGTAATGCATTGAATATGGAAAAGATTAAATTGATAGGAAAATAGATTTAATAAGTATAACTTTTGAAAGAATAGTATAATATATATTGTAGAAGGTGAAATTAAAGAATTAGCAAGCAATTGTGGGGAGCAGAAGCAAAAGAAGATCCCTTCCATTACAAAGAATTTAGGGTTTTATACAATTTTCCATAACTCAGATTTTTGCAGAACATTCTTCACTTTTCTCAAAGCCACCCATTGCCATTTCGAAATGACTATTTGTCCATTCTCTTCAAAGTCAACAACCTCTCAATATTCAATATTCAATATTCTTGCCTTCTCAATTAATTAACTCATTATTAAATTAATCATCTACTTTTTATTCACTCAGATATTAAACATAATTTCCTAAATATAAATTTATTTATTTTTGTTTTCTTTCAGCAAAGCTAATGGAACTTTTACACATCTCTTTCTCCTAGTTAAAAATAAGTATGATTTATGTACGTGGAAGTATTATTATTTCAATAATTGTATAACTTAGTTACTTGATACCTAAGGCTAGATACTTAATTATACCAAATTACCATTATATGCTCTTCATTTTGAACCATGTTTAATTAGGGTATTACCAAACACCCATAATTATGGTTATGGATTACAAATATATAGATATTATTGAACTCAACAACTGCCACTCCAAACTCATAATTCAAAATCATTCATATTTATTCTTATGAGTAATGCTTATTATTTCTTATTATAAGCCTTTTTCCACCCAATTTCTAAAACTATTTTATTCTTCTCATAACCTTTGACTTGTTTAATTACTAATACTGAATTTTCAAGTTCTTCTTGGTGTTTATATCTAACCGACTTTATCATTTAATAAATAAAATTGAATATTTTTTTTAGTTACGTTTCGTTTTCAAATTATATTTATTCGCTGAATTTATAAAAGTAATGTAAAATATTATTTCTAACAAATGGTACGTGAAAGTTGTAAGTTTACTGTAAAACCTTATTTATTAAATGGAAAATATTTGAGATAATATTTGTTGGAAAAGATATTTTATATTACTTTCATGTAAAGAATAAATATATATAATTTTAGCTTAGGAATAAAACCTAGTTTTTAAAAATAGTTTATAATAAAAAGCATATATTTAAAACAGTTACTTGATAATTAGAAAGATAATTGAATAAGAAAACATAAATCAAAACTGATGGTATTTTCTAGATGAAATGAATGCTAAAGTTTTTGCTGTTATTAAATAAATAATGTCTGGCTACAAATCATGTAATTGATTGATAGAAAGGTACGAAATAACATTTATTTGAATTCATTTTTTCTTAAAGATTAGAGCCAAAAATTAGGTTTTTCTTAAATTAAAATAAGTCTGTCCGTTTTTTATTCGATTTCTCTAAATTTTTACTTTTAACTTATATATAAGTTGATTTTACTTGATTTGTTTTTATTTTTAATAAATCTTTGTGTAAAATTCGTCCGTGTGCAACTTTTTTGTTTGTTCTTGACTACTTTAGAAGTAATGCACGTGACTAATATTTTGCTTTATTATTATTCGTGCATTAATAGGTAACAAAATTTAATGTTATAGTAATTATTATGTTTTGTTTGTTATACACACAATAGAGATTGGAATTTAAAGGATTGCGATCATTTGTCCTTTTTTTTTGTCGTGAAAAAATATTTTATGGCCCATTGAATCACAAATATCCAAATTTTGAATTATAATTATTCTTTTTATGATGAGCTCATATTATTTCATGATTTAAATAAATATAACTTTCTCATATTATTATTCATAAACAAATTATCCTTCACGAAAATACTTTTTTGTTATTTTTGTTTTAGCTTTCAACAAAGGTTCTGTGATTGTTTCAAGAACAAAAATTTGAATGATATGAATTTTCTATCTTTATTTTTATTTTTATATTAAGCTAATTTTTTTATAACATTTAGAAATAAGATACTATCCAAAGAATATGTACATGTGGGTTACTTGTTCAGCAGTTAACTACAAGGCCCATATTCGGTAATGGACTAGGCTGAAGAAAAATATGTAAAAAAAAAAAAGGTTTCTTTCTTCCTGCACCAATATTTTCTTCCTGTACCCCATAGTCCTATAAATTGACCTATTAATTAAAAAATATTAAAAACCCTAATATTTCTTCCAGAAAAATATTATTTGACACACCTAATTTTTATACATTCATTTTACACTACCTTTACTTATTTTTTACTCTCTCTTTTCTTAAAAAAATACAAAAATTTACACTTTTATAACCGTTTTACTCTTATATTCTGTGTCAAATTAATATAAAAGTGTGTCTTAGTATCATTATTCTTTTTTTCCTTCTTTTTGGCAGCAGCACCATACTTGCATTGCTGGAAATATAAAGCAGGCCACGACGTCACAAGAATGTAACATTGATGCTCTTTACATAATATTTTATGTGGTTGGAAGTTGTTGCGTATGTTTATTTAGTTTGTATCAATTTCAATCATTTGTATTATGTTACAGTGGCTCATGAACGATTTCAGAGTCTAGTCTGGTCCCCCATTTCCATGACCGATACAATCTCAGCTATTAGATCATTTTCATTTTCCCTATCTAGACTTGTGAAATATCCTCACATGTTTGAAAACATTGTTCTGTGTTTTGTCCATATTATAATTCGTACATAGGATTATAAGTCTTAAGAAAATTCATGAAATTATTGAAGATAAGGACTTGTTGTATCTAACATGTAATAAATGTTTCATGTTAATCTAGGATAGTACAATGAATTAAAACATAATAAATATGAGGCGAAAACAATAATATAGCTAATATAATTTTCTTGGAAAAAATATGAGGAGCAACTATTAAATAACAACAATGACAAACCATAAATAAAAATATCAAAACTTTTAATCGGAAAATCTTTCAAGAATAAAACTCATGAGTCGTTTAGATTAAAAAAAATAGTTTTACTGCTATCAACAAAAAAATACAAACGAGTTTTAAGCATGTGTACAAAGTAGTGTTAACACTTAATTAAACAACAAAACAACAAACTTACAAATAAAGAATAAAGAAAATAAAGAAAACCTAAATACACAGTTACAATACAAACATAATTTCTCCAAACTCATACCTCGTATGAACAATCTAACGATTAGAATGAAGAGTAAGATGTTTCAAATTTGTTGTCAAATTTTTTAGTACAATCCAACAATGAACGAATCTATAATATTAATTTTACAATAATAACTCAGTAGAAAATGTGAACAAATATTTTCCTCTTCTTTTCTCAATGTGATAGGATTTTAAGTAGATTCTAATTCTTTTTTTTTATCTCTCATTTACTTTCTAACTCTATATCAACTAAGTTAAATAATAAGACATAAACTTCTTTAATTTCTGAACTTTTTCTCTACATAATAAGAGAGTTCATTACCCTACCTAATACGATATGATAGTACAAATGACGAATTAAGATATGACAAATATCACACATGTCATTCTAAAATAAAGCTTTAATTTTTTTTCATTCACTAATTATTGCTTCATTTTATTTTTATTTTAATTATGAGATATATTTTTAAGAATGTATTGTTAGTCCTTTAATAAAATATTTTTTAATTTTTATAAAATTTTAATTTTTTACTTTTGTTAAGTATTATAAATATTTATTTTTATACTGCATATAATGAGATAATAATTTCAAAAGTTATTAATATTAATAATGAAGGCTAATTTGTCACATTAATAATAATTTTTAAAATTTAGTTAAATTAATTATTTTTATTGGTATGTAAATAATTAGATGACGTAGAACTTTTTACAATATTTCGTTTATATAATTATATGTTTAGTAAATGTTCTCCTAAAGACAGACAGAGGGTTTTTAAATATTCACTATTTTCTTTCTTTTTTTCAGCAAAATATTCTCTTTTTGCTAGTGGAAAAGGAAGGAATTAATGCTCCAGTTAGTACATAGGTAAGTTTTCATTCTCAATATTAATTAAAGTGGTTGCCACATAATTGAAATGTCCTATTAAAAAATAGTAAATATTTCACAAAAAAAAAATTAATGTATTAATCAATTTATCACCCTCTCTCTATCTTATAAAAACATATTAATGATAGAATAAAATATTTAGCGTCATAAAATACATTTAATAGAAAATAAAAGTAAAAGAATATTGTAACAAAAAATTAGAATTAGTTAAAAGAAAAACTCCTCATGTCACAAAATGAGTAAAGTGTTTTATTGATCATTTTCATCTATCGTACTGATATTTCAATAACATTATTATTTATAAGATTACATTCAATCATTGGTGAAAATGAGAGGCTAGCAGCTATTATTTGAATCGTTGGCATTGAATATGATAGTCCTAATATTTACGTCACGATTCTCCATTTTTAAGTAATCTATTTTTGAACCACTTGTCCATGTCCAAATCGAAATATTGGACTATTTCACAAGAATAAGTAATTAAATTAATTATCATTTTTTCCATTAGACAATTATATGCTTCCTACAAACCCTACCTACTACCAATAATTTCATATCCACTTCATTTTGTACAAGCCATTTTATTAAAATAATATACATCTGAATATAAAGTTATAGCTGAAATAAACATAAGCACGATTTTTAATTGTGTTAAACAATTAAAAATTAATTTATTTTTGGTTTTGGAAACTAAAAATCTTTGTCACTCTAACAACAAATTATTGGTAAAAGTAGTATTAAAATCAGCCTACGTACTAATTACACTATTTTCAGATATGAGATCATAGTCAATCATCTAAATTGTGGTAAATATTTCAAAGTTTGAAAGTTATTTTGAAATTCAATTGTTGATAAGAACTTATTGTCCAAACTATCAAGTTACATGTAGAAATCATTTCACTAATTTAAGGTTGACAGTTAAAAATTAATGACACAGTAAATCTAAAAGCATTTATCTTTTTATAGATTTTTAAATAAACTTTTAATTAATATTGATTTAATGACTATTTGTAAGTTAGTTTTAAATTGATTAGTATTAAGGTAAATGTGGTTTGATTCATAACTGATCCGTTTGTTTTCCAGTGAAATTCATTGTTAAATGATTTGAATTATAATTAACAGTCTAATATGTAATTGTCCAAAAGGTCATTCCATACATATTATATATATAAACCTAATTAGCATATATGTGGAAGTACCTTTCACCTTGTGCCCCAAAATTGAACGATTCACGTTTGGTGTACCGAACCGCACACCTTTTGGTTTCAAATGGGAGCGAACCGAGAAGAGATTTAGCGGAGATTTGTCCCTAACAATTCGGATGCAACAACCTTGTCACTACTATGTTCAACCCTCAAATACTGTTTTTTCTTTCATGTCTGCAAATTCAAATTCAGGTTTTGGAAATCAAAAGTTACAAATTATTCAAAGTAATTAATTTCGAGTAATATATTAAGAAGGAAACTTTTAACACTAATTTCACAAATAAATAATAAATTTTACATGACTTTAATATCGGTACCAATCTCTAATCTACATGCTTTCTTTTGACTTATTCATGTAAAACCAAACTCGAAATAAGTTTTCAGTAAGTCCCCTTCGATATTTTATGAACTCGATAATTTAACACTGATTTATTCTCAGTTTGTGGCAAAGTGACAAACGAACAAAGCCTTGTCACAGAAATATATAAAAGCATCACAGGGCACCAATTATATGTAACCTGGATTGGATCTCTTATGTCAGTTTTTATCATGTTATTATAAGATATAAAAGACATTGAAACAATTATACTACTGAGGGTATTTTATCTGAGAGAGTAATGGGTCATGATCCTGTTACAGAGAAAAATATCCAAGATAAACAAATACAAATAAACAACTTTGTCGTTACATATCTTTCCCTTTCTAACAAAACATCTCATTATAGGACCTAGACAGTTTCTGTCATCATTTTAATGTAATTACCGCAAAACATATGATCCTGATGCTTAGGTATATATGTCATGTTATGAATGAAACGTGTTATAGAAATCATTTAAAATTTGAGAGCTTGCGAGAATCAAAAATAAAAAACAAACTATAACTGAAAAGCATAATTTTTGTAAGGACTGGGAATTTACGAACAAGCGTGTTGATTTTTGTGTTTTTCTGTATGATGAAATGAGGGAGAAAAAAACTGGAAAGTAGCAGAAGGGGGTCCTCTTTTCGTTTGATGGATGGCGTTCTTATCGTCTGAGTTTGGTGGCCACTCATAAGTGCTGTGTTTAATTTCTGTACTTGATCAAATGAATAAATGAATGCATGTATGTTCAACTTTTACATCTAGTTTTTTCTCCTCTTTTTAAAAACTTTTCAGTTCATTTCACGTACCCTCCTTCTCTTTCTTCCCTCACTTTTGTTTCTTTCTGTTTTTCTTCTTTTCGGATAAAGCAAGAAAACTGTCCAACGTAGCACTCTTATTATGTTATAGATATCAGACTTTGTCTCAGGATAACCAGATGACATAAACTTCAATAACATGTTAACACCATTCATTCATAACATATTGATATGATTCTTAATTAATGCAAAACAAAACATTAAAGTAATGAGTTTATATGATTTTTGTTTTTTCTTGTCGGCAAAATCAAGTTGCATATGTAACCTCCTGTTTTAAATCGAGTTATACACGATAACTATGTCGTAGTTATCTATTCTTAAGTTTTATTTGTTTTTTAGGACGATATTGAAGGGCAGTGAACTTCTATAGTTTTAGAATAAGGCTCTTATATTTCTAAAATGACTTTTCACCAAATATTGGATCCATTTTCAAATGTTTCTGAGACTTTTTTGGCTCATCAGCAAGTGCATTAACCATTGTTAAAAGATTTAGTTGATACGGTATAGCGATTATAATAAAAAACTATTATAATTTCAATTACCTTCAATTATAGTCTGAATTTAAATGGTCTCTCAAATATATATAAATATATATGGAAAAAGAAAATAGATAGGGTATATCAAAATCTTGATTGTCTTTCAATTATTTTCAATTTTTAAATATAAAGTGAGATGGGTTGAGGACATTGCATCGAATAATACATCCTTATTACAAAATAAAAGTGGATATATAAATCCAATAAAGCTAGCAATTTCTTTCTTAGATATTGGAAGAGGAAACATAAGAGGAAACATATCACCTTATATATGCTTCATCCCTTGCAGCTAAGAGTATTTGAGTAAAATATTATTTTAGTTCTTGAAATTTTAATAATGTTTATTGATCTTTTCTCTCTCTTATATACTACTATTTTTTATTTATTTAAAGTGTGACTTTAAATACTTTAATTCATATCTAAATTTGTGTTATCATTATAATTTTATGAACTAATATGGTATAATTTTAAAAAAAAAATTATATTATTTATTTTTATATCATTTTAACTATTTATTATAATTGTAGTGATCATATACAATTTGGGATATCATAACGTCTTTTTAATAATTTCAAGGGCCAACTGTAAAATACTTTTAAAATGTAAAAACAGATTTTTTAAAAGAATTAAAAATTCAACTGCTTTAGAAAAGCAAAAAATAAATGTATATTTTCTTCTTAACTTGTCTTTTTACGATCTCATTCTTTTGTCTCAACTTTTTCACTAAATATTTCATCTTCTTCGTGATCAGAGACTGATTTTGCGTTTACCAGGAAAAAAATTTCAAATCTAATCGAATAAAATCTTAATTTGAGTAAGTAAAAAAAATTTGTTCTTCTTTGATGATAATATGTTTTTGACTTTTGCAGGCGATCTATATTATATTGCATGTGTTTCTGAAGTCTTTATTCTTGTTCTTTGATAATGGGTGGTTATTTTAGTTCAACCCACATGCTTTTAAGTTATCTCTAGGTTGAGTTCTAACTTTTGCGAGTTGAAAGGTTTGTGAGTGTTGTCAATTTGTTTTGATGTTGTTCTTAAGGTGAAAGAAGCTAACTTAATAATTTTCTGTAAAACTTAGTTTTGACGTGTTAAAATGGGTGACAAGTTGTATTTTGAATTGTGAAATTGCATACTTAGTTTACTTGAAGAGTTGGTTTTCACTTAAATTAGGTTGAATGCGAAATATGTTAAATTAGGTTGAATTAATTGAAATCTATTTTCACTTAAATTATTTTTGAATCTGTGAAAAATCATGGTTAATGTGTATTGAGTTTGAGAAAAACTTAAAATTGATTGATGAGTTGTCCAAAATACCTATATGAGATTTGAATCGGGTAATATGCACTGGTTAAGCTAAGAAACACGAAACTTATGATCATGAAAATGTTTAAACATTGAGAATAGACTCAAAGAGTGTCAAAGTATCCAAATCAAACTCAAAATGCAAAGTCTGAGTTTCCTAATACCGTCAAGTGTTGTTGTAGTGTTGCCTGGCACCACTTAGACAACGACCACTAACTTGGAGGCATTAGGTGCCACTTTTGGATTGTGAGGTGCACTCAAATCAGTGGGTTCCAGAGGGTTGTAGTGTTGAGTGTCACTTTTCCAACGTTGGATGCCACCCTATTTTTATGGTCTATGTCATCTTGGGAAAATAGGGATTTCGCTTCATTAATTGTCAAATTGAGCTGAAATTTTGTCAACAAGTCTTAGACACATTAATTGTTACTTTAACTGATGTAATCTTTGATTAGATTTATGTAGTTAAAAAAGTTAATCTCTTATGTTTGTTCTATTTTAGTTTTCTCTTTTGTGAAAAACATTTTTTATTTGTGGTTTTGTTTGGTCTTAGAATAAGAGAAGGTATATGGTTCTTTATAGAATTGTTGATTAATTCATTGATGAATATGCATATGTATAATGATGTATGGAACTATGATGATTGTTGTAATTAGAGAATATTTCTTTAGAATCTTCCTAATTAGAGAAAATAGATATACAATCTTTTATTTTATTTTGTTTTCCTAGTTTCTCTATTTCCCTTTTTAGGAGACTTAGATTGTTACAAATAGAGGATATGAGAGTGTATTTTCAATCAATTCTGAATAATAAATCTCAGTATTATTTTCTGCTTGGTATCAAGAGCTTCCGATCTTGGAACTCCGTTCCGTTGCATAGTCGCACCGCTGCCGCTGTCCGACCACGGCCGATGTCACCATCGCCGGTTGGGGTTGTTGATAGGGCAGAAAAGTGCGCCTAACTCCGGCGATAATAAACGCCGCTGCACATTCGCCGTCGCCGCTGTCCGACCACCGCCGCTGCCGCCGTCGTCGGTTGGGGTAGTTCATAGGGCAGAAAGGTGTGCCCAACTCCGACGACCACAACGCCGGAAGTCGCTCCGTGAGAGGAGCCGCCACACGCCTCCACCGTCGCCGGCGCGTCTAGCCCATGCGCCCACCTCCGGTGAGACCCACTCGCTGGCGCCGCCACAGACAAGGTCGCCGGAGCACCCTAAGTTCATTCCTAGGGTCGGTGACAACTCGTTTGGGTTGTATTTGAGCAGATATGAGTTTTAGGTTTTGTTCCTTTTTTCCGACGAGACCCATTTGCCGTCGCCGCCACAGAAGAGTCGCCAGAGCCTCCTGAGTTTGTTCCTAGGGTTTGTGACAACCCGTTTGACATTTTCTTGAGTAGATCTTTTTTTAAAGGTTCTGCTCCTTTTTCACTCGATGTGACCCATACACCGTCATCGTCTTGGAGACTCCTCGTTGCGTTGTCTGAACTTTGAAAGCAATGGATGAATCAATGAGTAAGTCCTTTGGATCATGCACTCTGTCCATAAAAGGTAAAATTTGCCTCAATACTATTGATCATGTGTCTCAAGGTATTTGGAACCTTGATTCGGGTGCAACTGATCATATGACACCTTTTAGTGTGTCCTTTGACTCATATGGTAAAAGAAATAAAGAACAACTTATTACAATTGCGAATGGTCAAGGTATACCTATATGCGGCTCTGGGAATATAATTTTGGACTCATCTATTGTATTGAAGGATGTTTTACATGTTCCTCAATTAGCTAACAATCTTATCTTTGTGCAAAAACTCACAAAGGATTTAAATTGCTCAGTAACATTTTTTCCAACTTATTGTGTTTTTCAGGACCTTGCCACGGGGAAGACAATTTTAACTGCTAAGGAGCAAAGTGGGTTGTATTTTTTAGAGTTTGATGACCAAAGCAACACGAAAATCATGAGTCAACAAGCAACATCTGAGACGTGGGCAAAATCCCAAATATGATTACATCATCAAAGGCTTGGGCATCATTCATTCAGTCTTATCAAGTCCTTATTTCCCCACTTGTTTACCAAAGAATCTGTTGAGTCTTTTAATTGTGATATTTGTCAATTTTCACAACACCATCGTGCATCTTATCCTATTAGTCATAAAAAGAGTATTTCTCCATTTGATTTAATTCATTCTGATGTTTGGGGTCCTGTCATAGATTCTATTTCTAGAGCCAGATGGTTCATTACCTTTATTGACGATTGTACCCGGGTCACATGGACATATACCTTATGAAAAATAAATCTGAAGTTTTTCAAATTTTTGTTAATTTTTTCCATCTTGTCCAAAATCAATTTGGAAAAAATATCAAAAGAATTAGGTTTGATAATGGTACTGAATATGTGAATCATGAATTTCTCAATTTTTTTTCTCATAATGGTATTGTTCATGAACTAACCTGTGTTAATACCCCTCAACAAAATGGGGTTGTAGAAAGAAAGAATCGTCATCTTCTTGAAGTAACTAGAGCTCTTCTTTTTCAAATGTCCGTTCCAAAAAATTACTGGGGAGAAGCTGTTTTAACTGCCACATATCTCATCAACAGGTTACCCACTCGTATCTCAAATGACATTAGTCCTATAGAGTCTCTTTTGTCTTTTGTTCCTTCTTCTTCTTCCCTACTAACGAGTCTACCTAGTCGAGTCTTTGGATGTGTTGTTTTTGTTCACTCTCATCATCCTAACCGTGGTAAATTAGATCCTAGAGCTCTTAAATGTGCCTTTATTGGGTATCCTTATAATAAAAAAGGGTATAAATGTTATCATCCTCAGAGTTGTCGCGTCTTTATCACCATGGATGTCACATTTCATGAAACACAATCCTTTTATGTCAGTCCACCACTTCAGGGGGAGAAAGCACTTGAAGTGGATGAACTCTCCTTCTTGTCATTACCATGTTTGTCTTTGCAGGATGCCCAAGACCTGAGCAATGAAGCTACCATAGTCCACAGTGAGGAAAAAGAGGAAGAAGACAAATTTTTTGGCAAAAAATATGAAAGAAGAGAACAACCCACTTCAACTCTCGAGCAAGAAAAATTGTCTAATCTGGAGGTGAGAATCCCTGAAAATATCAATGAGGAGGAGGTAAGTATTACTGAGGATTTACCCATTGCATTGAGAAAGGGAAGAAGATCATGTGTTAAATATCCTATTTCTCAGTATGTTTGCATTAACAATCTCTCTGATAAGCACATAAGTTTTATTGCTGCCATTGATGCCACAGAAATTCCTACCTCAATCCAAGAGGCCATGAAACTTGAACATTGGAATCAAGCCATGAAAGAAGAGATGAATGCATTAGAAAGAAATTCAACTTGGGAGATTGTTGATAAACCAAGAGACAAGAAGGCACTAGGGTGTAGATGGATATTCACAGTGAAACATAAGACAGATGGGACAATAGAAAGATATAAAGCTAGATTGGTGGCAAAAGGATATACCCAAACATATGGGATTGACTATGAGGAGACATTTGCCCCAGTGGCAAAGATGAATACAGTTCGAGTTATTCTCGCTTTGGCTGCCCATTTTGGATGGGACTTACACCAGCTGGATGTGAAGAATGCCTTTCTTCATGGAAATCTAGATGAGGAAGTGTACATGGAGATTCCCCAGGTTTTGAGGTGAAAAATGAAAGAAACAAGGTATGCCTCCTAAAGAAAGCATTGTATGGTCTTAAGCATCCCCTAGAGCATGGTTTGGAAGATTTACAAAAGCAATGGTTTCCTTGGGATACAGACAAAGCCAAGGAGATCATACTCTATTCATAAAGCACTCTTCTACAGGTAAACTTACTCTATTACTTGTCTATGTGGATGATATGATTATTGCAGGAGATGATGAAACAAAAAAATTGGCATTAAAAGATAAATTGGCAGCTCAATTTGAAATGAAAGACCTAGGAAAACTCAAATATTTTCTTGGAATAGAGGTTGCCTACTCCAAGAAAGGAATTTTCATCTCCCAGAGGAAATATGTACTTGATCTCCTCAAAGAAACAGGAAAGCTGGGATGTAGAACCTCAACAGTTCCTATAGAACAGAATCACATAATGGGATGTGAAGAAAGTGCTCCTGTAGAGAAGGCCCAATATCAGAGATTGGTAGGAAAATTGATTTATCTATCACACACAAGACCAGACATTGCTTATGCAGTTAGTGTTGTGAGCCAATTTATGCATGATCCAAGAGAGAGACACATGCAAGCAATTGACAAAATTCTCCAATACTTGAAGTCAAGTTCAGGAAAGGGGCTATTATTCAAAAGGGAAGACAAATTGACTATGAAGATATATACTGATGCTGACTATGCAGGTTCTATTATTGACAGAAAATCTACTTCTGGGTATTGTGTGTTTCTTGGAGATAGTCTGGTAACATGGAGAAGCAAAAAGCAAGATAGAGTTTCTCGTTCTAGTGTAGAAGCTGAATTTCGAGCTCTTGCTCAAGGAATGTGTGAAGGACTCTGGATGAAAATCATTTTGGATGATCTTAAAGTCAAAGTGGAGAACCCGGTGCAACTACACTGTGATAATAAGTCTGCCATGAGCATAGTCCATAATCCAGTACAACATGATAAAACAAAACACATTGAGATTGACAGACATTTCATCAAAGATAATCTTGACAGAGGCTTTGTGATTACAACTCATGTTCCTACAGAACTTCAAATAACAGATATTTTTACAAAAGGGCTTCCTCCGGGTATATTTCAAGATCTTGTAGGCAAGTTGGGAATTATTGATATTCATTTACCAACTTGAGAGGGAGTGTTGTAATTAGAGAAGATTTCTTTAGAATCTTCCTAATTAGAGAAAATAGATATACAATCTTTTATTTTATTTTATTTTCCTAGTTTCTCTATTTCCCTTTTTAGGATAATTAAATTGTTACAAATAGAGGATATGAGAATGTATTTTCAATCAATTCTGAATAATAAATCTCAGTATTATTTTCTACTATGATGATGATAGACCTATTAATGGATATGAGCATGTATGGAAACATATGATAATTGTGATTGATCACGAACATGATATTACTTAGTATGATTGAATAAAAATATTGGTGATTGTTTGGTATTTGGAATTTAATGTGGAATCATGTTTATGGATGAAAGTATGAGTTTGGCGTAATTCCAGGAAGCTTGTAGGGATATTCTATGGTGATGTTCCTTTAGTGCATGCATTAATGTAAGGAGTCAGTACTAAAATTTTATCATAATACTCTAATACTCATTCAAGATTTAAGTAGAGTAAAATGGTTTATGTGGTGAGAGGAGCAAAAAGGTATTGTCATTAAGAACGACCCTGAGGTTCTTATGACGGTTAAAGGGACTAACAGTGCGTGTGGTAGGGTGAAAGTTATTAACAATAGTTCTACATATTAGTAGAGGCCATTACAAGTGCAAAAACTACCAAGAATCATACATCAATGCCTACATCCGAATAATTGACTCTAGAGAGTATGTAATAGTATGTTTGATTTTTTTTTATGAATGTTTGAAATATAATATTTTTACAATGAAATCAGTTTAATTGCTATATGATTATTTTTTTTACAAACTAGATTATCCTCTATTGTGTTTATACTTCTTGTTTTTGTTTTATTTTTTTTTTGCAATGATCATATTTACTGGTGTGAACAGATAAAAAAATAGGTGCGGATTTATCTGAAGAGGAAGACGTTGATGTAGTTGTATAAATATAGGATCGTGAAAGTTAGGTTTAAATTTTATGTTTTCAAAGTGATTGTAGTTATGTGGTCAGTTTTTAATTCTTCAAAATAAGTTGATATAATAATATAGCTTATCGTTTACTAGTTATATAAAGTTTTATTTAATTAAATGAGATGTTACACTAATTTAGCTTAATGTTACAATTTGAGAACTAAATTAATAGTTTAATTAAAAGTGTGTTCTTTTAAATTTAGTATTATAATTAATTTTTTTAGATGAGAAGAATTTTATAGTTGAGAGCAAGCCTAAACCATTTTTTTGATACGAAACAAGCAATCTCACAACAAATTTTGTAGGTCCATTAACACTGTCTTCCTCTCTCGTATGATGAGTAGGTTGACATGAAAGGACACTTTTGCCCTTGTTTGTTTGTTTATGCAACCTGTTATATTGTTTGCGCGTACTCTATTTGCTTTCTCAAAAAAAAAAAAAGCATGACTCAGACCAAATAATTTACATTTGGAATAAGAAAAATGGCTAAATACATAAGGGATAAACATGTACATTCCAAAAAATGTCATGAATAAATCATGGGAAAAATGTACGTTAAAAAAATCTCTAAATAAGTTATATTATATAGTTAAAATATACAATCAATATATATATTTTTAAATATATAAATTACAATTTAGAATAATCATAAATAATTTATATTCATTTTTTAATATTTATATTTTTAAAAGATATACCAAAACTTAAATAAGATATGAAGATATTAAAAACAGTAGATTGAAAGTAATAAAGGAATTAAGTTAAATCACTTCATAAGTATTAAAAATATGAAAAATCATGTATATTCTGAAAACATAATAATCAATAACTAGGTAGACTTCTTTTTTTTCTATCTAAGTTCCTTACTTATTTCTCTAAGATTCTCATATAATTTCTTTTTTTTAGGATCAAATTTTATCCCGTAGTAGCTGGTGAAGTAGTGATCATCTTTATCCAAACATGTTTATTTCAAAATAAGTACGTATTGCCATAAAAGTCTTTCAATTTCCTATTTTTAGTTGGAGTGTAAAATTAATTTTAATAATTACGAAACATATTTTTCTCTTATCGATTATTTTTTCGCCTAAGAAAAGGTATATATTATAAGTGTTGAAATAGAGAATAGATTACTAGACTCATTAATGTGTGATATTTAGAAATTAAGGAAGTTGTGCGTGATCATGGAGGGGTTGGATTATCCATAGAGGTTAAATTTCAAATTTTTATATGTTGGAATTGATTTATATTTGAGGTATATTGTTGTTTAATTAAGTTTTCAACAATGTATATAAAATGTTTCAACTTGTCAAGTTCATTTTGTCTTACTTCATTTAAGTGAAGAATGATTGTTATTGTTAAATATATTGGTTTCTCTTTTATGATTGTTATTGTCATTTCCTATTATTATTGTGATCTGTGATTTTCTATTATTGTTATTAATAATAGATTTTTGCTTGACAAATTATTTTCATGGGGTACTTTTAGTTGTTGAGTTGTTATTTATGTGTTTGGTATATAATTCTTGTTTAGCTTAGTTTAAAATTGAAGTAAATGGTTATATTTAATGGTTTGTAAAATTTTGATATGTGTCAAAGCATCAATAGACAATTATTTGTTCCTTAAATAATGGTTTTGAATTAAAATGATTGAAATATGTACATTGAAATTTTGTTATTATAAAACATCTACTAGTAGAATGCTTATTGATAAATTTTCCTGACAAATCTAAAATCTATATGTAATTATCGACGACCAAAAAATCTATTGGTGTTGATAATTATTGACGATATAAATTCATCAATAATTGTCAATAGATTTTGGTTCAGTGAGTAAATACCATGATTGTGTCTTATTTTTCTTTCTCATCCTCTTCTTTTTTTTTCCTTTTTTTTCTTCTTTCTTTCATCCTCACCCTCTATCTTTTTCACGATACTTGTTGCGTCAACTGCCTTTGACTCATTCTCATTCTCTTCCTCCTCCTTTTATTTCTCTTGTTTTCCTTCATTCCCCCCTTGGTCGTCATTATTATTGTAGCCACCACTCTTGTTGTTGTCACGCCTTTATCATCGTAGTGGCTCTAATTTCTCCTTCTTCTCTTCCTCTTTCTCTTCCTCCTCCTCCTTCTATTCTTTTTTTTCTTCTTCTCACTATCTCATTTAATTTATTAAAAAAAATCTCATCAGATTTGATAGAAAATGATATTTCTTTTACCAATAAAAAAAATTATTAATTATAAGAATTATAAATTGATGACGAATTTTACAACAAATTTTACACGAATAGATTAAAACTCAAAGAAGTTTGTTGCTCTGTTTATCAATGAAATTTACTAATAGAAAAATTTGTCTATAACAATTATAATTTACCCATGAATTTAGTGATGAATACATCACCAAAAAAAATAGCCATTGATATTATAAT
The DNA here is from genome assembly GCA_036885675.1 of Vigna mungo. Taxonomy (NCBI): domain Eukaryota; kingdom Viridiplantae; phylum Streptophyta; class Magnoliopsida; order Fabales; family Fabaceae; genus Vigna; species Vigna mungo. The sequence continues at coordinate 63,211,909 of CP144700.1, forward strand.
TTATTAACAAATATTATCGATAAACTTATTAATGACAAGAGTATTGTTCTTAGTAATTAAAACTTTCGAATTTATCACTAAAATTTGTTAATAAATTTAAGTTTGTCGATGAATTTATTTTCATTAATAATTATAAAAACTTTTATAATATTAATTCAATTGAGATCAAACACTCATTAACAACATACTAAATTTATATAATAACTAATCATTCATGAAAATAAAAATGACTATAACATATGAAGAGCTATATATAAATCATGTTTACTCCTAAACAGTATCACTTGTACTCATAAATATCATCAATAAAATCACTTGTCCAAAACAATCTAACATAATCTTAGCATTTCAAATTCAAATTTGTATCAAATTTAAGATTTTAAGTCTACTTATTTATTGAACAAAGCACACATCATACACATACAAATAATTCCACACAAATTCATCTAGATTATCTAATCATTATTCACTTCAACTATAATTCTCGAAAATTAGATAACTTCCCTAACCTATTAATTCGCATCCTTCAAAACATTCACATCAATAAAAACTATACAATATTCACACACAAAAATAAAAATAAAAAATAAAATACATCTATAGATTTAGATTAACAAAAAATTATAGTTCCTGGTCTAATTTAAAATTGCACATGCATATACAAATCCAACCTACATGCAAAATAAAATAAATATCACATAACAAAAGGAAAGAGATAAGATATTTTAACGGAGTCTAATAAAATTTGATGGAAATGATATCTTGCATTCTACCGGAAAAGCTCATAAAAAATCTATAGAAAAAAGAAGAAGTAACTTTTGAATAAAATAATTTGTTTATAAATCATAAGAAAATTCAAAATGAATATTATCTAATTTTGTTTTGTCTTAAAAAAATACAAATTGAATATTGCGAAACTCTTTTTACAATGTAATTTCTTCTTTGAATATTAAGAAACTTTTCATAAAAAAACAAATCTTCAAAATTTTGAAATTATAATTCAATATTCATATAGATATATGGGCTGACATTACTATTAATAAGTGGTGTACAATTAATGAGTTGATAATATTGATTAAACCCCACTTCTGTCTCCTCACCAAAACAAAACAAAACAAATGTATAATTCTGACTCTCAAAATATCAGAACCCATTATTGTTTATTTGTTTTATACCATCAAATCAATATTTAGGCCAAGAAAATTCATATATATATAACTCATGTATTCAATAAAATAACATCAAAGTACTATAACAACATAAAAAAAAGGGTAAATCAATTAAATTAAAATAATCATATATTATTTATATTAAAAATGCACTGAATCAATTCATACAAAAAGAAATATCATGCTCAAAAGAGAGTCTCTTTTTGAAAGATTCCCATCAAGTAAGCATACATGATTCAATTCAAGATTTAAATAAGAAACAGATATACAAGCCAAGGCTTAGGCTGAGTTTATTATCATCCAAGTCTCTAATATTTATACATGTCATGGTTACCACAAAATATTTTAACTAATATGAGTTAAATTATAAGTGAAATAAATTAATTTTTGTTTTATCGTAGGTTCTTTTACTAAATAAAAAAATCAATAATTTATATATATCATTCCTTCACATTTTGTTCATTTTTATCATTTAAATCACACTTATTTTACAATATAATCAATTTCCAAATATGATCAATTTCAAACAGTGAAACAGAAATATGCAAAATATAACCTCAATTTTATTACAATATATTAAAAATACGAATGTCAAAAAATAAAATAAACTAATAATATTCAACACAATTTTCACATTTTTTTAAAATGAAAACTAATATAAAACTAACATCTATGACCCTAACTTTCACGAAGACTATAAAGTATAATTTGAAAAGAAGTTAATAGCTAGATGAATTTATATAAAAAAAAAAAAAATCTCCAATTACACTTGGGTCTTAATCCATTGAGCAAGTTTTGATTTGTTGAGTGAATTTATACATTTTTTTTTCAACCAATTACAACCAATTGATCATATTGAAAGCTCGAAAGTAATGTTGTGTCTTTTAATGAAGTTTTTTAACAAAATTTTCATCAGTTGGGTATATTTTGTTTGAAAATGAATATCATCCTCTTGAACTAAAATCTGTTAGATAAGATAACGCAGAATATGTTTCCAAAATTATCCCAAATCTAAATAAGCTAATTAAAAAGTTTTATCAATTTTTTTTAAAAAAAAATACTTAACAGAAATGTTAGATGGAATGCTTATCATTAAGTTAAAAATTATAGATAATAGTTAGAATACAATTATTTCTACATTAGAATGTACTAACTTAAGTGTCATCACAATTGATGTTACCTTACAATAATATCTCTTTCAACAATGATTCCATTTTAAATCTAATTCTTCGATTATAGCTTGATTCATGTGACTTATATCATAGGACATTTGTACAATCCATAACACCTAAACTCTAATGAGAAGCGAAAAATTAAGAATTGCCTATTTCAAATTAGAATATTCATATAACATTTGTAATTTTACATGTTATTACTGACCAAATTAAAAGCAAAGCATTTTACTACCAACATTTACACCCAATATCTAAATTTTAAACTTTAAAAATCAAGTCAACAAAATAATTCATTTTCAAATTACTAACTAAAAAATGTAATATATATACAAATTCAATTCCCATCCAACTATTAACATAAACCAATCTTCCATTTACACCAACATTCCACCTTCAATTGAAATAGAACTATGTAAATTAACTTCTCTTATTTGGAAATGAAATTGAAAATGATCAAGAACTAGCATCCAAAAAGTTAAGCACCAACAAGCTTTTGACTCCAAAACAACCAAAACAAAAATTAGAAAGAACCTAGCTAAAGGTTAGTTAAGAAGAATCAAGTCTTCAACTACAAAGCTGAGAAAAAATATAAAAAATCAAAACAGATTACAGAAAAAAAAAATTAACTTATCTTGTTTCAAAATTCAATTAGATGGATATACTTCTTAACTCACTATTATTCATAAGGTGTGATATAAAGTTAAAGAAAATGAGAAATGAAGTCAAATTCGAAGAAAGAATGAAATGTTAGATAGAGAGAGGGAAAGAAACAAAAGAACAAACATGAAAATATTTTCCAAGTGAGAAAAGGAAACTCAGAAGAAAAAAGAGAGAGTGAAGAAAAAAAGCAAATGGATTCAAACCAATGAGTTCTACATTGTTTGGCCTACATATATTTTCCCCTTTTTAATTTTCTTTTTTCTTATTTTTCATACATATTTCTTCTTATGACTCTTTTTAGTTTTCTCCTCATACAAACTTTTCCCTTTTTTTTTATTTCATTTATATTTTTCCATGAACAAATCCTACCATCAAAAAGGTAACAAATATAAGAATATATGATAACTCAATTTGGAACAAGACCTGGAGCCCAACCACATAAGGAATTGACATTAGTTTTTACCCTTAAGGCAATTGTCGTTCATCTTAACAAAACACGCTTACTTGGAACCCTTTGCTAGAAAGACTTTCGATACAGGGATCATTGTACTCGTCTGAGCCTAATTTAGGCTTTGATACCACTTGTTAAGTCTATCGAGAAGGAGGTTAATTGGGAACCACATAAGGATTGACACCACTCTCTACCTAAAACCTTAAGGTAAGTGTCGTTCATCTTAACAAGACACGCTTACTTGGAACCCTTTACTAGAAAAACTTTTGATGCAAGGACCATTGTACTCATCTGAGCGTAATTTAGCTTTGATACCACTTGTTAAGTTTATCGATAAGGAGGTTAATTGAGAGATACCACATCAATGAGACCTGAGGCCAACCACTTAAGATATTGACATTACTTTATACCCCAAAACCTTAAGCAATGAGTTAATGGATCTTCAACCTTATACAATGTTCTACTTTCTCATTTCCATCCAATGTGAGACTTAAACTCACACTTGAAATTCTAACAATCTCCCCCTTCAAGGGCGAGTCCCTTCCATATTAGTACACTCCCCCTCCAACGGAAGCATTCGAATACCCTTTTTGTACTATCGTTTATCTTAACGGGACAAGCTTACCTGGAACCCTTTCCCATGATGACTTTCGATACAAACAAAGTCTCACATAAGATAAAAACAAGATATGAATATGTGTTTATATATGCCTAAGATACTTCCATTCGTAAAAGGCCTTTTGGAGTAGTACCAAAAGCAAATCCTTAAAGACTTAGCCTAAAACGAACAATATTTTACCATTTATGGAGATTTATGTATGTGTGTTGTCCCTTCTTATAATTGATATTTGATGGTTAATCTTAATGACTGGTTCAGATTATAGATGACAAATCGAGATATATATATATATATATATATATATATATATATTTTGAAAGTAAGGGGAATTGATTTTTTTTTTGTCAAATATGTTTTCCAAATTTATCGTAATAAATAACTGTTTATCAATTACCGTTTTTCTAATTTTGTTATTCTTTCCAATTTAACATTTTTTTTTTAAATTTAACCATTTTAAAACCAAAATACAAAAATAACCAAAAGCTATTAATAATAAAATTATAAAATATTTACTTTAATACTTTAATTTTATTATTTTTTTGTAACACATGCATGTGACTAGTATATATTATCTAAATTTAAAAAGATAGGCCAATGCCTCTCGGCCATCAACATACTTCAGCCTCTACTTGGATATCTAAAATTGAAAATATTTATTTTCATTATATTATAAGAAAAAAATGGAAATCGTGATTTTTTTTTTCTAAATGCTATATTATTCAGAAATCTTTCTAAGTGGAGACGAGAACTAATATTTTTTACTTAAAAATTAATTTTCCCGTAGTAGAATTAAATAATTAAGATGTTTGGCAGAGTTACGTTGTTAGTCATTAATTATCAAGAAATTCATATAAATATTTCTAACATTTTTTTTTGTGAAAAATCAAATAATTTTTAATCATTCACCAAAATTATAATATTTAGGATGGTTTTTAAGAATTATGATTTTCCCACGTAAAGTTATTTTCTTTAATCAAAGATTGTAAAAGATAATAAAAAAAAATGAAAGAAGTAATTGTTTACCATTTAAGATGAAACACTTATCCTATGTTTGGAACATTTAAAAAGAAGAAAGAGATCGTTGTTTGGTTACCCAATAACATGGAGAAAAAGAATAAATTTCTGATAGATCAGAGTTTCTACTTTGTATTAAAATATATATATTACTTTTTCTATCCTCTTTCACCTTTTGGGTATAAAAAAGTAAACATAAAAAAGTAATATTTTTGTGAATTGATCTACTCTCCTACAAAACTAAGAAAAAATGGTTGGAAAAGAGTGATGTACAGGTTGGATGTATGGAGAAAATGATGAAATGAAAATTGTAATGGTGATATGAGATTTATCGATGGAAATGACAGTGAAGTGAAGAGTGAGTAAAGAGAGGAAGTTGTAATTAACCACAGAAAAGTTGAAGGGAAATGAAGGGATGCTGTGACAGGGAGTGAGAACATTTTGGAACCTTCGATGAATGCTAAACTCTAATAATGATGTAGACTATGATCTATCTTATCACCATCTCCTTTTCTTTCTTCCCTCAAAACACATGTCATGCTTCCCTTCTCCTTCTCTCTCATTTCCCTCACACCCTCTGTTCCGTACACCTCCGGTCCCCGCCACCTCTCTTCCACCACGATCACACACTCTCTTTCCCTTCCCTTGTCCTTTCAATTAACTCATGTGAGTGACAAGCTCCCAGCTTTAAAAAAATACCCTTTTTTGATTCCCCTTTTTCAGAAGGAATTGACTTTCCAAGAACTTAATGCTGTGGGCAATAGAAAGTGGCAACGTTTGCCGTGTCAATTTATATGTGACCTCAACCACAAGGTATGGTATGGTGTGAGTGAGCATATCATATCAGGCCTAACACAACCCTTTCCTTCCCAGAAACACCATCTTTTCTTTCACCTTGTTTCTCAATTTACATGGGAATAGTAAAGAAAGTACAACATACCCAAATAGGCATATAGGAGACCTTAACCTATAGCACCCTCAATCAATACAAGAATATACTTATACTACCACACCACACAACCCGAGAAAATTTAAGTGCAAACTGCAATGCAGAGAGCAACAGTGCTAGCTGTAACTACGAAAGCCTATGAGGGTCCATAGTGGCCACCTACGAGTCTATGACCACCTAATTGGCCTAACACTTTTGAGTTTTCACTTTCGTTTTCTCAGCCTTCTCTCTAGTTCCGTGTACTAGTGCTGTTGTAAGTAACAGCTTCTTAAAACAACAACGCTTGTAACTACTTGTGACCAAGTAACCAGTTGCCAATGAATGCCACTTTTCTAGTCACAGCATACATAGCAGAAAGTTGAGAATCAAATCCACCTTTGTCTTCATTCGGGCTCACGAAAATTGTTCTCTGTAAATGGAAACGGTTATTAAAAATCCTTGCTTTTTCTTCCGTGTCTGACTTTAAGGTTACACTACGCCAATGCCACAGATCATAGGCGAGGATTACGAGGCGTGATATTAAGATAAGAAAGGAGAGGCATAACATTAACAAACACTATATCGCCGCTCGTGCGCTTTGGCAATCTTCAAATCCCAAAATCCAGATCTCGAGGCATTTCCGCTTGTTCATAACTGGTGGAAGAACTTTTGCCTATCATGAGGGTTTTTGTGTACGGCCATGATAGATTGGGGGTGGGGGATCATGTTGAATTGGGCATTGTTTGACTTGACAATAGCATGTAATCCTGGTATAGTATCCACTTTGAACTAAGCTTGGACTTTGTTTCTGCTCTGTATTTGATGATTATCAATATTCTATGATCTATAGTCTTTTGGGGTGTGTGGAATTGTTAATTAGTATTCTTTCTGTGCTGGGAGGTTTTTGAACTTGCAAATAAGATGTTGTCATTTACTCATTGGTGGTTAGTTGGTTCTTTGTACTTGGTCCATGGCTTTAACCTGTGACATTTACTATTCTACTGTGTTTTGCATAATTGGGGGGAGAAATTTGGTTCTTGTTTGGAATTCCCTATTTTGAGGTCCTGAGAAGCAGTGAATTGATTGTTGGGAGAAGGGTTAGGACTTAAAGGTGAGATTTTCATGTGGAAGGTGGTTTGTTTCAAATCTGAGTGTGAGATATGCTGGACTCTGATGATGGAGATATTGATGTGTTCTTTGACTCACTGGATAGTTTGTCAGCACAAGATTCTGTTCTAGGCAAAGAAGAGTTTGGCTCTGAAAGGTGTGGTTGTGATTATGGTGACATTTGGGTGAAGGAGCCTGCTAGTGTGAAGGAGAGGAGGGAACGTTTTCTGCAGGATTTGGGTTTAGACGACGCTTCTTCATCCAAGGTTTGTTATCAAGAGAGAATGAACCTTGATGACTCATCTATCAGTTTGGGATTTGAGAGGATCAGGGAGTGCAGTGGAGCAATATCAAATGCTTCAATTTTGCATAACGATCAGGTATCTGAGAAGGTTCTCTATGGAGGCAAAGCAGCTTCTGAAGTAAAAATCTCATTGGATGAAGTGAAAGGGTGTCCCCAAGGTGAAGCAGATGCAAACTTTGAAGGAAAAGAGCATGACTTCCCTTCTACAAATCAGGAACACAGAGAAGCTGATTCGCAAGAATTTCAGGATTTTGATATGGGTAAAAGGAAAAGAAAAAACTGGTGGAAACGCTTTGTGAACGAGAGGAAAGGGGGTGAAGGAAATGTTAGATCAAAATTTAACGCAGGGGCAAACAAAACTCGAAGAATAAAGGTAAGGCAGAATAAAAAGAGGTGGCTAGAGTTCAGTGGCCTATTCAATGGACAAGAAGTTAGAGCTCACAAAGGTGTAATCTGGACCATGAAATTTAGTCCCTGTGGTCAGTATTTAGCGAGTGGAGGTGAAGATGGTGTTGTTCGTATATGGCGTGTTACATCTCTGGATAAATCCAGTATTTGTTTCACCTCAAAAGACAGCACTTCTAATAGGAAAGTGGAACGTAAAAACACTTCTCCTAAGAAGAAAAACTCATACCAACCCTTCATTTTCCTTCCAAATAGTATTTTTCAAATTGAGGAATCACCACTGCAAGAATTTTTTGGCCATTCCAGTGATGTCTTGGATTTGGCTTGGTCTAATTCAGATGTGAGTTTATAGCAGAAGCTCGTTATCCCCTTCTAATCATGCAATATGCTCCATATGTTCTTCTTGCAATTTTAGTTTTCCTTAAAGCTGATAAAAATTTCTCGTGGCAGATTCTCCTTTCATCTTCTATGGATAAAACTGTTCGCTTGTGGCAAATTGATTGTAATCAATGTCTAAGTGTTTTCCATCACAATGACTATGGTACGTATAAGAGCACCATGCCTTTTGGTTTGTTTTTTACAACCATACTTTAATCGGTCAATATAACATTTAAAGCACATACTTTGTTTATCTTCATAATCATAATTGTGTCTTTACTTTTAATGAAAGCAGTGACATGCATTCAATTCAACCCTGTTGATGAAAATTACTTCATTAGTGGGTCCATTGATGGTAAGGTTCGAATATGGGGGATACGTGAAGAGCGAGTCATTGACTGGGCAAATATACGAGATGTCATAAGTGCTATAAGTTACCAGGAAGATGGGAAAGTATGTCATGAATTCTTGACGGAATCTTTTCTTGACTTTGGGTCTCGTTACATATTTTGACACTAGAAATTCATGTCTATGAGATTGATGAACCATTGGCTATTTACACATGCAGGGATTTGTAGTTGGTTCTGTTACAGGCACTTGTCGTTTTTATGTTGCTTCAGGTATGTATCTTTTGAGTTACCAAATACCAATTACTGTAGTTATGAAGCCCCTTACTAAAGATAAAATAGAAAGGACTATCTAAATTGGATTTCTAATGATTTAGGAAAATATTTCCAGCTTGAGGCGCAGATAGATGTACATGGTAAGAAGAAAGCATCAGGCAACAAGATTACTGGCATTCAGGTTTCATTCTATTACTAAGATGCTATACTTTGTCCTTTATCTATTTACATTTAACACCCCTTTTGCTTGCAGTTCTCCCAAAAAAGTACACAGAGAATTATGATAACAACAGAAGATTCCAAAATTCATATTTATGATGGCATTGAGCTTGTTCAGAAATACAAAGGTACACCATTTAGCTATTGGAAGTATAAAAGGATTTGTTCTTCCATCACCCAAACATTATAATGTGTTTTATATTTTCTTAATTTGAATCATACAGTTGGCTATAATTTTTGTTGTCTGTTACCTCGGAATCATGACAAGCTTTGTCATATACTTTCAAATAATTAATAAAGAACTTCTGATGGCTACGTATGTGTAACAGTTTTTTGAGATCAATAGGGATTGTTTTCTTTGCTGTATCCCTGTTAATGTTTGTTTCACTTTATTTGTCATACCTGTCACTTTAAACAGTTTCAAATATCATTGGTTGATAGGTAGCAGATTAATTTTGAAAAACCAAAAAACTAAGCTACTTCCCTCATATGGCTGGTGATTTTATTTTATTTTTTATTCTTTCTGTTTTATTTTTTTGACTTACATAATAGAATACAGATTTGTCTTAGAAAGTAGGTTACGCTGGACTTAATCTTATAAATTATAAGATGACTTGCAATGTAAATCTACAACACAACACAATACATTAACTACCTATAAGATTTCAACGGCTAATACATATAAGTTACTGTTATAAACATGATGTTGGATTGTTTGCTCCTTAGCTAATATTTGACTTGATTACTTTGACTGTTTTGTTGTATATGGATAAATTTAAGAGGTTAATGGTTGGTTTTGCATAAAAATTGTAAGGCAGTGTTAGTGTTATTACGTGTGACAGGTCTTCCGAAGTCAGGGAGTCAAATGTCGGGTTCATTTACATCAAGTGGAAAACATATAATTTCAGTTGGAGAAGACTCCCATGTTTACATATGGAACTTGGATGACTTGGGAAATGCTTCTTCTAAACAGACAAAATCTGAACGCTCCTGTGAGTACTTTTTTTCCAAGGGTGTTACTGTTGCAATACCTTGGTCAGATGTGAAAGCATATCAAAGGGGTTCTAGCAGTAACTTTTCCCACCATTCTTCAGAAATGCAAAGCCAATCAGAGCTTGCCCCCCATGAGACTAGAGATCCAGAGCGTTTTTCTCTTGGTAACTGGTTTGCCATTGATGGCACATGCCGAGGTTCTATGACATGGCCTGAGGAGAAACTTCCCAGCTGGGATTTACCTATAGCAGAAGATGAATATGATCAGCAGCAGTTATGTCAGAAAAATACTTGCCAAGACAGAATTGTATCAGAAACATGGGGCCTATCAATTGTGGTGGCTGGTTGTGATGGAACTATCAAGACATTCCACAATTTTGGATTACCCATTAGGCTCTAAGACAATCTATCTCATCACCATTGCTTCAGCCTTGATGCCTTCCATGCATGACAACTTTTGCTACTTGTCCATTCTTGGTAAAGCTGGAAACTTTACAAGGGTCTTTCAATGCCTGGGAATTCAACATAAGTGTCCAAGGATAAATTTACAAATTCCAACACAGTAAATAAAGGAGGACAAAATTATTGTTTTGGAGGTAAAATGTTTTTGAACTTTTCCAACTTTAATCCAAACATTCACTGTCTGGGAAGACAGAATCTGAAGCTGGCGGTATCATCGTCACTGTCTTTTCCTACTCATCGGATTCTCCGTGCAAAATCCATTGTGAATGTCAAGGCTTATGACACGTTCTAGAAGTTTGTACACTTAACTGTTGAGATTTGTCTCTAGTTTTTTTTAATGTGGCTTTGGTGAGTCATGCCAGTGACCACACAAGAATCCTAATCTCTTCTTCGTCCCCCAACATTGTGATTAGATGATTTATTTTGCAGTACAAATTTAAAATGCAATTGAAATTTTATTCAATTATGCCTTCTATAACTTTCTTGAGTTATGTTATTATTCTTGATAAAAGTAAAAAAATTGTGAAATGTAGGGGTTGAGTTTAGTTTAACTGTCAATTCAAGTTTAATTGACTTAAATTTTTCTATTTTTTTTTATAAATTTAACAATACAATCCAACCTAGTTCATTTATAATTAAATTCTGTTAGATTGGATTGTTGGGTTGAATATTTAAAGAATAATTAGACTTCATTATAATTTTTTAAACTAAATTTAAAGTAAAATTAGAATTCGACTGCGTATTCAAATTTTAAAAGTAAATAGATATAATTTTTTAATTCAATTACGAAAATATAAAAAATAATATAAATAACTCAAATAATTGACTATGAGTATTTGTGAATTTTCCGTAGTACTTCTTTTTCTTATAGCTATATAGGTATAGTAGACCATGCCTTTCTTTTTTTAATATAAGTAGCTATTTGAATAACGATTTAATATTTATTATATTTTAATAAATTAATAATTATAAATATAAAACAATTCTTTTTTATGCTATTAATTGAAATTTTATCATTTATGTTTTCTGATTATAATATCGTTTTTTTTTTGTAAAATTAATGTTTATGTGTTTAATTATTTTTAGGAGGTGCTGAGTTGTTTTTCAGTTCATAAATTTTGAATAATTTTATTTTAATTTGGCATTGTAATAATTATATATATTTTTGTCTTAAATATATATGATGGTTACACTTTTTCCTTTGTAGAAACTATATATGATGTTTGTCTAATTTACTTATTTTAAAAATAAGTAATTTCATATTTTTTTAAAGAAAAATAAATCCTAACAATATTAAATTATGGATTTTTTAAAAAATTATTTATTTAAACAAACTTATTTGAAGTTTAAATAAAGAAATGTTACTATTAACCGTTAATACAAGATAATTAATATTAAATGCATTATAACAGTTCTCTCACAATGTTTATTGTTGTCCTTGGTTTTTGTTTGTACGTAAGATATTTGGTTTTGGTTTTGTCTGGTTACCCATGGAGACACTTGGATTTATTGTGCCCTAGATGTTTTGACAGGGAAATTGTGTTTAAGATATATATTATATAATTGTTTCGGAAATGAAATTGAAAATGAAAAATAAAAAATCAAAGTTATCTTGAGCGGCAACTAAAACCTCGCAACTGAGGGTTTGGTGGCAGCAGTAGCACGGAGCCAAGCTCTCCAATGGCACTATCCACTTCTCTCTTCTCTTCCTCTCTTTCGTCTTCTCTTCATTCATCTTCGCTTCTATGTTTTCCAAAAACCCTCTCCCCTTCCTTCATGCCTACGCTAGGCAATTCAACCCTTCACGCCAATTTCGTTGTTCGCTCCTCTTATTCCCAAATGGGCTCTTCCCCTGACCCAATCGAATTCAGGTTTTTTTCTTTTCTTCTTGTTTTTTGTTCTCCAACAAGCTGTTTGTATAAATGTTTCTGTGGAACTACGATGGTAATTGTTGTTGTTGAAAAAATAATTTGTTGGCAGGAAGCCCATTCCGTCCAGGGCTCACTTGGAGCTCTCGATGAATGAAAATAACAAGCCATCTTATAAATGGCGAAGGGTTTTGCTCAAAGTCAGCGGAGAAGCACTCGCAGGAGATAATTCTCAGAATATTGACCCAAAGGTAACATTAACACTCTATCTGTCTGTTGAGTTCTTCTTTATATAATAACAACTCCTCCCTTGGAGGAACATGAGCAGGATGTTTTTCTATTATTTTAACGTGCCTTATTGAATTGATTATTTATAATTGGTTTTGTTCAGAGGTTGTAGACTGTGTCGATGACTTTCATAGTACCATGAGTGGCGGCATTTTTCTATGAACCAATAGATGGGCAACTCATGACAAGATAAAAAAGTAGAGCGTTTAGCTAGATATATAGGTGGTAACAGGTCTTTAGTTTGGCTTATATACTTAAAAGGGACATTTCAGGGGAATAAGAAAAAAAAAAATACTAGAGACGAGTGGCAATGAATACTTCCTGAAAACAAAATGAATTGAAGCATTCTCCTCCTATATCATGGTGTTCTCGGCAATGTTTCTGAATTTGTTTTTTATGATTGGATACAGATAACCATGGCCATTGCAAGGGAAGTGGCAGCAGTGACTCGCCTTGGCATTGAGGTGACTATAGTGGATTCTTTTTAGACTAATAATACATTTCTGTTTCTTTTGATGTGGTTTCCAGTTGCATCCACAAAATTTGTTGATCATTTGGCTAATTGATTGTGAGATTTGAGTAGTTTGGGGATTGTTATTGATTATTGATGTGTTTTACAAATTAATCTTTCGAAGTGTTTCATGGATCTATTTTGTATGTGGCAGTGAGATTGGGAGAGTCCACTGCAAGTTAGAGCATTTGACTTGAACTTATTCAAAGCTTTTTAACTGGTTTTCAGACTTTGGTGTTATAACTTGGCTCATTTTTCAGGTTGCACTAGTAGTTGGTGGAGGTAACATATTCCGTGGATCGTCCTGGGCTGGAAGTAGTGGACTAGACCGCTCATCTGCTGATTATATTGGGTAATTTCCTCAATCTTTCTCAAGTGCCTACTTAGATCTTCTTTCAGAACACTTTTCGCCTGCTTACAAAAGTCTGTTAAGTTTATCTCATAGATTAAGTCAGAGCTCTTCTGTGCTGGTTGTTCATTTACATTTTCAACTTGCTATGATCCACTGTACTTTGGGTTACTAAAAATGTATATACTACGGTTGAAGTAATACTCCACGTTTTTCAAATTTTTGTTGAATTTATCCTCTAGGATGTTGGCCACTGTCATGAATGCTATATTTCTTCAAGCAACAATGGAGAGTATTGGCATTCCTACTCGGGTGCAGACTGCATTTCGTATGTCTGAGGTTGCAGAACCATATATACGCAGAAGGGCTGTGAGGCATTTGGAAAAAGGAAGGGTTGTTATTTTTGCTGCCGGAACTGGAAATCCATTTTTTACCACAGACACTGCTGCAGCACTCCGATGTGCAGAGAGTATGTTTTATTTTTATTGTTGTGAGCCTACATGATTTGATCCTGAAAATGGATTTACTTTATTTTGTGTTTTAAATTTAGTAGGAATAAACTCAACTATCCCTTGTCTTAGTTTTATTTTCTCTGTTTTTGTTTGGATATAGGATTAGGAAAGGGAATTGTTTATCTAATCCCTTTCCACCACACTTTCCATATAAGGAAAACTAATATATTCATTTAATTCAATTTGTTCATAATGTGAATTCATTTGGAGAATTCTTCTCTTATATGGGCTTATCCTAATTGTCCTTCTTTAAATTATCTTTGGTCGTGCTCATTAGTGTATCTTTGGTGATCAAATGGTTGCCATAATTGCTTATCCTAAGTGTTGCTCTTTAGCTTATCATTGGAGGTGCTTTCGTGTGATTCCAAGTTCAGGATGTACAGAGTGTTCTTTTTTAGGGTTTCTTATCTTTTAAGCTAGGTCACAAGTGACTTTTCTTTATCAATTTCTAGCATTCTTGATTTTTATTTTAGGAGCTAGGTCCATAAGTGGCGAATTATCATTTTGTTTATTTTATGGAGTTTGAAAATATTATCCTGTAATATTTTCTTTTTCATGGTTTTTCAAAATCAAGATCAAATTATTCAAAAATTTCTTTTAAGAATTATTCAAGAGACAAAACTTGAGGTAATCGGTCCTCAATTAAGTTAAACCCCTCCTGGGTTTTCATCACTACCAAACCAAGTCCTACCTGTTTATTGTTGGCCAGTAATGTAGATTTTTTTACGTCAATTTGTTAACGTTGTGCTAAATTTGTTTTCACTTCAGCATACGAGGTGAAGTATTGTAGTGGCTAAATGTTGTTCCATCGTTTATTCAGTTAATGCAGAGGTTGTACTCAAAGCAACAAACGTTGATGGAGTTTATGACGACGACCCAAAGCGTAATCCACAAGCACGTCTTCATGACACACTAACATATCAAGAGGTAACTTCAAGAGATCTGTCAGTGATGGACATGACTGCCATAACTTTATGCCAGGAAAATAATATTCCAGGTAACGTCATGCACATAAACCTTTATATGAACTATTTTTCTAATTAGTATCAGTTTAATTGTATCCTTACCCTCTCAAAACAAGC
Source organism: Vigna mungo (assembly GCA_036885675.1). Taxonomy (NCBI): domain Eukaryota; kingdom Viridiplantae; phylum Streptophyta; class Magnoliopsida; order Fabales; family Fabaceae; genus Vigna; species Vigna mungo. Next base: position 63,227,026 of record CP144700.1, read on the forward strand.
TGTCTCCGTCCTTCCCTTATGGTGCAGTTGTTGTCTTCAATCTAAATAAACCTGGCAACATTGAGAAAGCTATTAAAGGAGAGCGAGTTGGCACTTTGATTGGGGCAAACTGGAATTCTACCGTATACGAACATGAAAATATATGAAGTCTAATTACCAATTGATTCTTTCTCGTGTTATTCCTATACAACCTTCCTGCTGAGGATGCCAAAAATGTCAGCTGCTTTTTTAGGTTTTAATGGATTTTTGAAGGGTGCTGGTGAGTCATAAATTTGTAAATATAACACTTTAAATTATTATTTGACGTTTCTCTCCAGGCTTGGCATTATTTTTACTTTGCCATCTTGTGCTTTAAGCAAAATATATTCGACTCCTGAACTTTGCTCTGTTTACATAAATGGTGTTTTTTTGTCACAAGCTACTAATATTAAGCATTACAATTAGTAATAATAATAATAATATAATATAATGATACTATAAATAAATTTATATTTTAATAATGAAAATATTAATAATATTAATAAATAATAATATATACTGATTTTTACAAATTTTCTCTCAATTCTTATCATTTTTTTTTCTTAATTCAGATAATTTCATTTTTATCTCTTTTTCTTCTCTCAATTCCATTCATCTAATTCCATCCTCTAACCCAAAAATAATAAATTTGGTTTTACTACATCAATCACAACCATTTAAAATAACATGAAATAAACATTTTGAAGATCTGAAAGAACAGCAAAATAACATGAACTGATATCCTGTACTCTTAAAGTTATTTATTTTAGTTCTTATAAATATGTGGCTTTATTGTTTTTAGTCCTTATACGTATATTTTTTTAATATATTTAAGGATTAAAAAATTTTATGAAAACTAAAGAGGATATTGAATTGGAGTGTTCAAATATTTTCGTTATAAAAGAAAGTCTGATGGTATTCAATAAAAAAATTTAAACATTAAAAAAAATATTATGATATTTAATCGAAATTATTGGAATTTTTCAGAGGATAAAAAATCAGTGATTTTTGAAATTTTAAAATATTGAAAATAAAATAATCTTTTATTCATTATCATATAACTTCTAATAAATTACTTGTTAATTGTTTTATAGATTCTGTGACTTATTTCTTAACCTATATAAATTTTTATTGTTATGAAATAATTTATATATATAGGGATTGTTATTATGTAATCTAATCCTTCCACATGAAAATTTCAAAGATTCACTAAAGACTCACTAAGGCCTTGTTCACTCGAGTGGATTTGGAAGAGAGTAATTAAGAGGATTTGAAATAATTTTTTTTTGTTTATTCGAATAGATTTGGAAGTAAATGAAAGTAGATTTTGAAGTAAAATTTGTGAGAATTAGTGTAGGATTTAATTTATGTGACAAATTAAAAAAATTTACTTCCAAACTCACTCTCACTTACCTCCAAATCTATTCAAATAAACAACAACAAAAATTATCATCAAATCCTCTCAATTACGCTCCTCCAAATTCACTCAAGTGAATAAGACCTAAGACGTGATCTCATTATTCTGTCGGCTTGTTGTTTCAAGCTCTCAATTATTTTTGCCTTCTCCACCAATGGAGAAAACTTACAAATGCACATAGGTGCTACTATTTTCTATAGGTCATATTTGCTTCCTTCAATCTTTCTACACGAACATATCTCATTGATCTAATATGAAAAACTCGGCCTTTTTTAGCAAAATTTGCAATATCAAGGAAACATTTTTTCAAAAACCTCAGCTTGAAACTTTCCCAATTGATCTATTCATGATCTCTTCAGTTCTAGCTTCAATCATTTAATTTGTTCCCACCCATTAGAATTTAGCCTCCCCACACAACAGATACACACATAGCTCAACTTCTTGTCTTCAGAGCAATAAGTTACCTTAAAGATTTTCTCTACTTCCCTAATCCACCTCTTGCCTAATCAAGAGTTGCACTATCATTAAATTTTGAAGGATTCTCAGCTACTCTTGGGTTGAGCAATTGAGGATCCAACAACATTCATACTAGTTACCCTTGAAACTTCCCATTGACACATGTTTTCTTGATGAGCATGGGCCATAGTTCCGCTATGTTATTGCATTGCATTAGCCACCGTTTTCATGTCCTATAATGAATCAAAAGGAGAAATTCAACATTGAAGATGAAGTTGAAAAGGTTGGTGAAAAATTATATAGAAGCTTAATAGGATGTACTTGACTGATGTATTTGATTGCAATCAGGCCGGACATTACCTATGTAGTAAGCTTGTGCCACGATATATGTCCTGTGCTAGTAAGATTCATTTTAAGGCAGTCAAAAGAATCCTGAGATATATCAAAGGTACTATTAGTTATAGAGTGAACTTTCAGCTCATAAAAGATTCCAGTCTTTATGAATATTTAAATAGTGATAGGGTTGAGAGTAACGATGACATGAAAAACACTTCAAACTATTGTATTATAGTTGGTTTTGGAATTTTTTTCATGACATTCAAAAGAGCAAGAAGTCATAGCACAAATTACCGTTTAAGCCGAATACATAACATTTGTTGCAGCCGCAAATCATGCAATTTGACTAAGAAAACTTATGGTTGATCTATACATGGAGCAAAAGGAAAGTACACAAGTTCTTGTTGATAATCAAGCTACAATTTCAATTTCTAAGAACCTGTGTTTCATGGGAAGACAAAAACATTTTAAGATAAAGTTGTATTTCCTAAAGAAGGTGCAAAAGCAAGGTGACGTGTATCTGCTATATTGCAAAACTAAAAATCAACTTGCTGATTTTTTAACAAAATCACTTCCTCAAGCAAGATTTGCGTATCTTTAACAAAAACTTAGTATATGTTGTTTTTGAGTCAAGAGAAAATTGTTAAAATTAAGTGACTCGTACATTATGTGATTAAAAGAATCAAATAAGTTAAATAAAGACATGTTCCTATACTATTTCTTAAGAGGATTTTATACATTATTTAATTAATTAACTTAACATATATTTCTCAAATTTGTTTAATTTCTATTTTTAATTTGTAGTATAAATATTTACTCTTTATGTTTAATAAAAAATATCGTTTTCTCTTTTATTCTTTTAACTTTTATACTTTAAATCCTACAACAACTGCGGATTTTTCCACATGCAAAGATTTAGTTTATCTAGACCTGACATATACCAATTTTTTGCAGTCTCTTTAGACATAACTCTGGCACAAGTGTCAAATTTACTTTGACACAAATGTCCAAGATACTCATACAGAGTAACTTCAAGAGTCAATTTACACTTTCAGCAATAAAATGGTGTGCTGCTTTCGTTTAAAATATGTTCAGCACTTCCAAGTTCCTCTTCTGCTAAATTCCAATGTCTTTTTTTAACATATAGTTTTCCTGGTAAACATCACAGAAATGGCAAATCAATTTCATACCAAACAATGAATGGAAGCTTATCAATCCAAGCAGAGAAAAAAATGTGCAAGCAATTTTTATACCTAAAGAGGAAGAGAAAGCTACTGTAAACAAAGGCAGATTTAGTGAACATGATATGGCTTTCCCCCACTTGAGATAGGTTTCAGCCTCAGCTCCATCTCCAATCATTTCATGGATGATTCTTACCTGCAACTGCAAATTACATTACATGCCTTCGTCTGAACATATTTACTTTCATATGACGACTGTGGGATAGAAATCAAACCTGAAGAGTGCTCTCAAGATAACACTGCATAACTTTCCTGTCTTTCAAGTCCCGTGATATAGAATCAAATAGCAAAATTTCCCTAGCAACTGATAAGTTTAGTTCAATATTCTCAACACTATCTATAATGCTCTTTAAGGAATCAACTATCACATTCTGCTCTTCATTCTGCTGCTGAACATTATGAGTAAACTTTCTTTGGAAGAGTTTAGCAAGTAATCTATGAGCTTCTTTTGCACAGAAAAGAGCCTAATACATTTGAAAAAAAAAAAAATACTGTAAGTTGGGAGAAGCAATGTAATTTTGAAACATGAAACATCAAGAGTTGAAAAATAATCAACGAGAACTTGCTTCAAATATCACTTGTCCATAGTTTAGAAGTTAGGAGATTGGTTATCCGCAACATAAGAATTGAAATCAGAACTAATACAGCTTACCTCTATTAACTGTCCATTTGCAACAAATCATAAAAAAGACACCCAGCAAGAAATGGAGAATGAATTGGTACAGGAACCTAGCAGAAGATTAATAGAGAATAGAGTGATGATTTTGGACAAAAAGACAGTGTGATAGTTTGAGTCACAAAATGGCCTTAAATTTGAAATCAGACCAAGAGCTGCTTTTTTAACTTCACCAATTGTAATGTCTGTGTTAGAAACTCTTCTGTCAACAGTCTGTTTGAAAAGAGCTCTCATGGCTGCAAGAGTTCCTATGAGAACTGACAAATAAGAAAGAAAAAATCTGCTGAAACCCTATCGATGATGATTGATTTCCCTGAAGATGACGTATCCAGAAATTAATATTTGAAAGTTCCCTGAACTCATCCATTGAATTCATGATGAACTCGTCATTAACAGGTGAAACACAGAGAGCATGACATTGACTTCTACTTTCCCACATTAAGGCCAACCACTTCTCAATTGGAACATTCTTCCATTTAAAAAATTTAATTACTAGTTGATATGGTCATTGAATAGTTCCACGAAACCATGAAGATTTGCCATGGAATTAAGAAATCATCACTATAAATCTTACACAAAAACTGCAGAAACCAAAATGATAAAAGGAAAGCGGACCTTCAATTGTAGTAAATCAACTATGTTATAGAATAGAATCATTAAACTGTCAGATAATGCAGAACAATCTCCCTCTTCTAAGTGATTACAATTGCTTAGTGTATAAACCAAAATAAGCTTTTGTCAATAAAAGAATTTTATTAAGGGATAAAGAAGAAAATATGATTACAAAGAATTAGAATGATTAGAACCTCCCTTTATAATAGTAAGAAAATTAAGCAAAAGAGATGGAAAAAAAACATTAATGATGCAAAGCTGTCCCATCCCTCAACATAACAATAAGGGAAAACAAGCTAAGCCTTAAACATGTGAATTTAACATCATAAAATGATCATGGCATGACATCATCAGTTACACTTCTCCAACTTAAAAAAATATGAATAGTTAATTGACAATGAAGATTATAAGCATACTTTTGGTACCTTTGAATTAGCTTCAGCTTCCTGTGTACATACATACACTCAATTGAGAATTAATCACTGCTATAGAAGCATTTTTTTAAGACGCTCTTAGTTGATTTTGAGGATTTATCTGTGGCGAATTTAGTTATGGAATTCTTCTTCACACGCACACCTAACTAACTGATAAAGACTTTACAAAGGACTCCAATTATTTGTAACGCAGCACAAAACAGTGGATCAGCAATGACCATAGTTTGAAACTTTGAATTCAAGAGTGCTCTCATTTTGCATTTTTATTCTTTCCACTTGAAACCACAAACAATATCTACGCTCTACAAAACTTTGGCCACAAAAGTCACCCATAGTTGAATCTTCCACCATTTTCCCTTTCCAAACCTAATCAATAGTCACCATACCAAAAAAGAAAAAACTCAAAGTGGTAATAGAAATCAAAGTTAGTCGAAGAGATTGAAGATGTCCGGCGACGGCAGCGGAGAAATCGCGGCGGCGGAAAGCAGCCCCGAAGGACTTGCAACGAAGCTGTGAGTAGACCAAAACGGGCTCAGATCGTGCCAAAACGACGTCGTCGTCTGTGGCTCGTTGAAAAACCCTGGCGATATCTGAGGCAACGTCGCCGGCGACAATATTCCGGGGAACTGACCCACTTCCAGTCCTTCCAACATCAACATCACGTCCTCCTCTCCGCCGTGATCTCTCTCCCTCTCCGATGGGCTTGTCCTCTCGATCGACGCCAGCCTCGCTGCCGGCGAAACGTCGCCGGGTCGGAGAGCGGGCTCGTCATCAGAGGATGGCCCGGTGAGGCGCTGGACCACGTTCATGAAGTCGCTGACGGTGACGTGGAGGACTTTGGGAGACACGGTGTAGATTATCACCGGCTTCCGGTTCTCTGGTGGCGGCGGTGGTAGGTGCGCGTTGGGGGGCAGTGGCGGCTTGCGGGTCTTTTGGATGGTGTGGGAGTCTTTGCTAACTCTGAGCGGCGGTGGACGCGTCCCTTGGAGCTGGAGCTCTTTCTTCCCCGGCAGGGATGATGTTCCGGCGATACTGCAGGAAGGAAATTCCGGCAGGCTCATGGTGGAGGTTGCTGATGGAAAGAAAAAAAAAAAAAAAAACAGTTGTTGTTGTTGGTGTTGAAGTCGGTGTTTTATGTTGGACCTCAAATTACTAAGTTTGTAATAACTGTTAATTTATTAGGAAAGGAAGGAAGGACCAAAACAAAAAAGACAGACTTTGGAGTTTGGACCAAATAAATAATTTTAATTTTCTTTTCGGATTCAAGGAAATTTATGAGCATTTATTGACCAATAAATGTTGATAGGTCAAAACACGTGTTCTTCTTCTGTTGAAAATGAGACATTTCCTTAATAATTAATTATTATTAACTTTTATTCTCCTTTAGTTTAAGATAAGACTTTTATTTTGTTCTGATGTGTTTTTAGGATTCAAAATCCAATTTTTATGTCTAATATTTTGCTTAATTGGATTTCTACGAAATGTGATTTTGTCCTGTGTGGTCTCTCAATTGCCATTTTGGATGGAGCACACTTCATAGAAAAAGACAGATTTTTTTCTTTCTTTCATGACTTTTCAAAGCTAGCTTCATAAACTAACTAGAAGCTGTATGTATGTCTACATCACATTTCAAACTTTCAATACCTTTTGATGAGTATTTTCCTACTTTTCCAATGTTTTATTTTCTTTAAATAAGTTTTCAAGCTAACACTTCCTACTATTCTAAATGTTAAAGTAATTAGGGCTATATAATTAGAGCTTCATAGCTCACAAGTGATAGGGTAGAGAACTTCACTGAGAAAACTTTTCTTTCCGGTAGACAATCACACCACTTCTGTTTGGAAAACTTTTGACGGGGTGCACCAATAAATATGATAGGGTGCAGGAAGTCGTTGCCAATTAATTTTAGTCAGGCCCAGATGAAATACAGGAGTTTAACGGCCCAGTTGAGTAGTAAGCTCTGATAGGAGCTCAGAAAATAAATATTGTGATTAAGAAAAAAATACAAGATGACGTTCTTATATTACATGAACAAAGTTTTATTTAGTAAAATCTTAATCATCTAGTTACAAATCTAAAAATGAATAAAGTGTTAAACTAAATTTTACTAATTTATATAGTACAAAAACTTGATTTAAACAATCAAAATGTCATCCAAATTACAGTACTGTTATCTCTACCGCACCATTCCGAACAGGACAAGGACTAGAACGACAAATATTAATTAGGCAAATCTTGACTAGTTAAATGAATTTACCACATTATTATTATTATTATTATTGCTTTTGGTATGATTATATATTAATTATATTATCATGATTGAAATGCTTGAAGTCGTCCTAAAGCATATAGAGCCAATGAAATTGGTTGAAGTGGCGTGGACCAGGTTTCCTTCTAACAATATATTTAATAGTCCAAAGTATTACTAATAAAAAATAGTTTAACAGATTTTTCCCCTTAATTAAACTAATTATCTCCACTCGAATTAATCCACAATAAACTGACTTTCGTATAGCGAATATGCGTGATTAAGAAGAAAAAAACATGACGCGCGCATTAATAAGTTGAGTTAACCGTGAGAGATAGTTCTAGAATACATTGAAAACACATAGTTATGTCATTTTCGTGGTTATTAAAAGAAAGAATTAAGATAAGGATATTCGGACATATCAACTTTTTATTTTATTTTATTTTAATTTTTTTTTTGTTCCTTTCGTTCGATTGATTTAATATATATTTATATTTAGGTTATCAGCAGCGGGCCTCATCTATAATCTGTCACCACACAGGTGCTATTTCCACCGCCATTCCTTCTTATATATAAGAAATCCAAACCTCACACTCATTTCCACTGCACACTATTCTTCTCTTTCGACTAGATGGCAAGTTTAGAGGAAGATGAGTTGGTACAAATGGTGCAAGATTTTATAGAATCAGAATCAACATCCTCCACAACTTCCACTTCCTCAAATTGCCACACCTTAACCCACAGAACCCAATTTTTTATTCTGCAGGTACTGTTCACCAGTCCTATGTTTTTTTTTTTTTTCCAACTTTGTCTTGGTTTAAGGTTGTCTCTCATGTGTTTTCTCATGCTGTAAATGGTTTCAGGATATTCTAAGAAGTGAGGGTGATGCAGCACCTGAGACTAAGGTGTTGAAGTGTGTACTGAAACATATGAGAGGTAGAAAAGGTGCAGAGAAAACAACCAATCTCAGTAGATGGCTTGCTGTGAGGATGAAAATGGATGGTCTTGATGCTTCTATATGTCACACATCTTGGGCCACCTCTCTGGGTTGTCCTGCAGGTGGGTCTTTCTTCTTTTTTTTTCTGCCTTTTTCTCCACCTCTGCTTAAATCTGTGTTAAAATTCAAAATGAAATATCCAAATTTGGATTGTTAGATGTCAAAATTTTTGCCAGAAATGATGTACCCTTTTGGTATTTCTTATGTTAAAACTTGAAAACTGTCCTTGGGTAGAGTTTTTATGTTTGTGCAAACATGAACAGGTGAATACGAGTATATTGAGGTGATGGTGGAGGATGAGGATTATAGTAAGCCTTTGAGGGTGATAGTAGATATAGATTTCAGGTCCCAATTTGAAGTTGCGAAGCCTACGGAAGAGTACAAAGAATTGACAGAATCGGTTCCTTACATTTTTGTTGGGAGTGAGAAGAAGCTGTGCAAGATAATTTCCTTGCTATGTTCTGCTGCGAAACAGTGTCTAAGAGAGAAGGGTCTTCACGTGCCTCCATGGAGAAGCGCATCGTACATGAAAGCCAAGTGGGTTTGTGTGAGTCGTAAAGAAGGATCAAAGGGTGATGAAGATAGTGATGTTATTGGTAACTGGGTACCTCCATTGTTGAAACCAAAGAGAAGAGATTTGGGTGGTGGATCTAGTTTGTCGAATCAATTATCTAACATGAGTAGTGTAAATTATTGTTGCTAGCTAGCTAGAGGAGTCTCTTTATCATCAGAAAAACCCAATTTTGGAGTTCTATCTGCTGTTAACTCTGTCATCAACATCACAAGTATTTTTGTATTCTACCATAAAATAAGCACTTAGCATGGAAAACAAACAGACAACCACTGCTTACGTTAATTTTTGGAGTTTAGTTCTTTATTTTGTCAGCCCTGTAATCCACTGGAGGAGGATCCTGTTCTTCAATAAACGAATATTCTTATCTCTTTCATTGTTTTTTTCTGCTTCTATTGGGGGAAAAAAGAAATATCCTAATATATATGTTATGTGAACCATGTGCCTTTTACATGAGAATCGCGTTTTTCTGATTTAAGATTATCCTTGAAGTTGCTTCTAAGAGAATATAGATGTCATTTCCATTTTAACTTGGAAATATTCAGAGACACAAGTTATATATTTTCCTAGTGTTTTAAATGTAAAACGTCGAATGTGTATGAGATGTGTGTTGGAAAGAAAGAAAATTGTTTCCTTCTTTCTACTTCCATATTAGACAAATTGTAAAATAGATGTAAAACAAAATTGAGTATCAAAACATCGCTATAATTATTTTTTTAATTTTATAACTTAATTTTTGACATTTAATACAACTATTTCACAATCACTTTTAAAGATAACGTATAGTATAGTCATTTAAAAAGTTTTGTGATTGTAAAAGTGAATGTAAATGAAGTGTTAAAGTAATAAATTTAACTTAATATGTTTTCTATTTCTTATATGAAACGTTTCCTTTTTAATTAGATCCTTATATAAAAGTAATTTAATTAGTATATGCATACTCGTATTTAACATCGTCTTCATCGAATTATTCTAGGTAATAATTAAATTGAAAATGTTTGTACTTTGAAACTAAAAATATTGCATTTACATATTGAATTGTCTTTTGTAACTAAATTCAGTAGGACGAACTTGGTGACAAAAATTTCATAATTTGAATAACAATTTTTTTGCTTAATTCTTAATCAACGTTTGTTATCATGCATGGATTCATGGAGAGTTTGAGTTGATGAATTCGATTTACATTAATGAAAATGTTAAGAAATGAGAGATATGAAATTGATGGATCCACATAATAATAAGCTTTTTCGAGTATGATTTTAGAAATTAGAGAGTCAATGAGATATGTTTTTTGTTTTTTTTTTTTTTTTAAATTGTCTCGCTCGTCTCACTTGTTTTTCATGTAAGGCATCTATATATTATAAATTATCTTTCAAGTATATCTAATTATATAATTTTTAAATAGTATAGTGTAAATATTTACCTAATTCACAAACTTTTTAGTAAGGGAATATTTTTTTCACATATTAAAATAAACTTATGATGAAAATAAATAAAGGTTACTCAATAATAAATCCAACTTTCTCTTTTTCCTTTTCCTTTCAAATTAAATACATTCTTATTCAAACTTTTCGTTCTTTTCTTTTTCTCTGTCTACTCCTTTTCATCTAATAATTTAACTTTTCACCTTTTTCTTTATCACTTATTCAAAGAAAGTGTTCTAGAAATACCGTATACATAAAAAAAAAAGAGTCAAATTTATTAGAGTTTTCTAGGAATAACACGAAAAAGAAAATTTGTCTTTTAAATAAGTCAAATTTATAATATCAACTTCATATTGTTGTTTATATATTTAAGTGAAAAAAGTAAAACAAGTGGATTCCACGAAAAACTTAAATATTTAACAGTCAGTTTTTTCCTGATGTATTTTGTTTGTTTCCTAATTAGTCACTCTTACTTTATACTTTCCATTTAACATGTTAAATAACCATTATAATATTTTATTATTGAGTAAAAAAGAATACTATTTTAATCTTGTAGGGGCTATCACTTTTGTAGGGTGCCTATACTTAGCATATTATGTTACTTTATCAACGCAATCATTTTAAGAAATAAGATGCCACCAAATTACATTTTTTTTTATCAGAATATCAAGTTAAAAGATGTTTCTATTATTATAGCATATTTGACTGTTGAGAAGTTTTATTTTAGTTAAGTTAATTTATAATATATAAATAAATGTAAATTTTATTTTATAAGTTAATTTGGTAAGATTAAGTTGGACTAAAAATTTACTTTTTCTTTTTTCAATATTATATCAAAGTTAATAAGTTAAATCATATTTTAGTAAAAATATACACAAATATTTCATTAAAGTCTTAGAACATGTAATTATATCCAATAACTAAACATTACAACTAGAGTGAGAATTTTATTTAGAAAACAAGATGTTTCATGTAACAAGCAATTCAAATACCTTCAATTAGTGACATAATAGTGTTATTATCATTAAATAACAAAGTGAAAAAAAAAATAAAGAAGGTGATATCCCTCTAAAATGGCCACAAATTTAAAAATAATAAAAAATAGGTCAGGCTCACACTAATTAAGTTGTATTTATGAATTAAAACATACAAACATTAATGATAGAGTGAATCAAACTTATTTTAAAATGGAAGCAAATTAAATGATAAATAAAAATAATAATACTAAAATTTGTGAAGACTAAACTGATACTAAAAAAATATATTTTATTAATATAAATGTCAGTCTAACAAACAATAAATAAAAAAAATAAAAATTAAAAAAATAATGATAAAGTGAAAAACCACTTTAAAATGGACCCAAATTTAAAAATAATAATATTAAATATAGAATTATGAATTAAAAATTAAATAATGGATGCATTTATTTCATTCTTCACACATTTTACTTTCCCACTTCTCATATTTTTTTCCCATTTTCGGGAGCTCATTTTTAATTTTTTGCTTGAACTCATTTTACTCCAACAAAGACATAGAATAGTTTCACTTTCAAAATTGTCGGAACCATGAGAGAGGAGGTAAGTCCTTTTTATCCTTTTTGCATTTCAGTTTTTTTTATTACAAGATGAGGTTTGTATTTATTTATAAATTTATTTTATAATGATTTTTAGTGACATTTAAAAGTAACGAACATTATTTAAAAAAAGAAAGATAATCTATTATAACAATATTACATTGAACAATGTTATATATTCAAGATTATTTGCTTACATATATTTGATGTTTATAGTTGGTGTTGAGATTAGTATTATAATGAATGTTGACTGCAGTATTCTAGACATTTCAAATGGATAGAGTCCAATGTTATTATATTTGGATGAATTGATAGTTATTAAAGATACTTCGATAATTAAATAAGTAAATTATGTTATGGAGTGTGCAATTTGTTTTATATATGCATTTATTTGAAGTATATAAGTTGAAAGTTGGTTCCAAGACGCGTATAGATTAAGTGTGAGCACTGTAGGTCAAGATAATCCATCAATCAATTGTTTGATTATATGTCCAATATAATATTTATAAGAAGAAAAATCTTCCTAACAGTATTGTATCAATTTATAATATATATATATATATATATATATATATATATATATATATATATATATATATATATATATAAATGAATATAAACCTTATCTTAAGTCTTTATAAAATTGAATTAAATTTTTGTAAGTATTTCATATTTTGAATGGATTAAACTATACAATAAGAAGCTTGAGAGAGTATTAGTATAGAAATCCGAGTGGTGGCAATTATGAATATTTGTGACATTAGCCTCCATTACAGTAAGTTGTCAATGGTTGTTGTAGCTTTCTTATCCTAGGAAATTACGTGTGTTGATGTAAGAAAACAACCTACCACCAAGACGTGGAATCTAGCCATCCTCTAATTTAGTTTGTTTTTATTGCTCAGAATCTGCACAGATTGCTGGCTTTCACTGCTTCAGCTGTGAGGCTCAGCATTTTCTTTCTATATTAATGTATTTTTGAAATTTTATGATCCACAAAATGGAAGAAAGAGAGAGAGAGAGAGAGAAATGAATAGTATAATATTAAGGAACATTTAAAACCGTATGTATGTATGTATATACGATTCCTATGTAAATAGTATGGAAGAGAGTGAGTAGACGGAATGAGATAGAGATGAGAGGGTAGGTTTTGGAAGGGAGCATGCGATGAAAAAAATTAATGAGAAGATTGAATAAGGTGTAAGCATTTAAGTGAAACCAGTGGCAACGAGAAAAACATGTGGCAGGAAAACCATGGGACGTATACGAGAAACAGACATGTCCTTGTCCCCTTTCTTTGCTTAATACAATGCACTTCTTTCACTCTCATCCTTTCGTTTCTACACACGTATTCAACATTGAGTATGATTGTTATACATATAATTTAAATATGTTTAATTGAGTATGAATATTTTAAAAAATATTTATACATGAAAAACCAATTCATTTTTAAGTTTAGTATTAACAGAGTTTTTTTATAAAATTATTTCTTACATTAAATAATTTAGTAAGAGTAATATAATAAAAAAATTACATATTATATAGTTATTCATTCTTTTTCCATTGAAAATCAGTTACATATCTCGTACTAATATTTTTTTATGATAGAAATATGTTTCTAAAAGCACAATTATTGTAGGAATAAAATAAAAAATAAACATGTGTAACTTTAAATTTATATGGAACTATTTTTTTACCAAACATGTAAATGCTTTTATATTCTATACATGGCTTGGCTTCAACTACTCATTGCAGAAAGCACGTATACGTATACACGTTAGTGTTTCTTTTTCCTAACCACAACGGGAAAGTATTAAAAAATTTAAATAAAACTAGTAATAGTTTTTTGGTGATAGAAACTAATAGCGGTTTAAGTTATGAAGAGATAATAATGATTCAGAAATAAGTATTTATGGTATTTGGATAAGATCAATGAACCATATGTGTCCAATAATCATTTGACTTGCTTTTCGATAGAGAAAGTGCAACCTAATGCCATAAAAATTATTAATCATATTTAGTATGTTTTAAAAAAATTAACATTGACTTGATAATACATATAATAAATAAAATTGTACCGAAATAAGAATCTAGCAACATTAAAGAAAATGATACTAGGGGAGAAGAGAACGAGAAAATATTAGAGAACATTAGTAAAAGATGAAAATTTCATACATTTTTATTTTCAATATTCACATAGGGTATACTTTTTTATTGTCATGACTATGGACTCGTTTAATTTAGATTGAATCCAAATTTAATATGTTTTTTTTTCTTATAAGCAAATAATCAAGAAAATAAAATGGTGGTTGTGGTGGTGGTGGTGGCAACGGTGGTGGTGGTGGTGGTTATGAGGGGTGGGGGTGGCGGTGGTCGTGGTAGTGGTGGTGGTAGTGGCGGTGGCGGGATGGTGGCAATGGTGGTGGTGGTTTTGCTTGTGGTGGTAGTGGTGTTGGTGCTGGTGGTGGTGGTGGTGATGATAGTGGTGGCAGTGACGGTGGCGGTGGTGGTTACGAGGGTGGTGGAGGTAGTGGTGGCGAAGGAGGTGGTGATGACGGTGGCGACGGTGGTGGTTGTGGCGGTGGCGGTGGTGGTTGTGGTGGTGGTAATGGAGTTGGTGGCGGCGGCGGTTGTAGTGATGGTGGTGACTGTGGTTGTTAACTCATTGGCAAGTTACCAAATCGTTCAAGTAATAAAACCGGTAAGACCAAATATCGTTTTCCCAAGAGACTCGTAATACTAGAAAATTGTGCGATTAACAACTCATCTAGACTCAAGAACAACTCATCATTTAAGCATATGTGCAAAAAGATAAATTCACAAATAATTACAAGGTTGGACTTTGGTGTTTGAAGACACTTGAAAAATGGAAAAGACTAGAAATGGTAAGAAATGACAATGTTAAGGTTAGTTTTCACCAATTTACTCTTGTGTATACCCAATTTCATCTCCTCTCCATCAATTTACTAAAGTCAATCTACTAAAACACTCAAGCCCTAATCCCTTAGGTGAAAGAGCCTAGGTTTTTCCTATCAAACTCCAATCCCTTGGAAAATCTAACAAGCTAAACCCGCATTAAGGACTAGGACCTAAGACAACATGTGAATCATCTTCCATCCCTAGAATCAATGAACCACAAGGACTCTTGTTTCAGTTCTTAGTTCCATCTTACGTCCCCATAACCCATGAAACCCCAAAATCAAGTCATGAACGTCTCCAGTACATGCAAGCTTTAAGATCATAATCAAGAATACTAACAATTGATAGAAAAGGCATATATATATATATATATATATATATATATATATATATATATATATATATATATATATATATATATATATATATATATATATATATATATATATATATATTCAAATCATTCAACAAATACACAAGATTCAAAGGCTACAACTAACCCTAACAAGATGGGTTTGGCTCTCCATTTCCATGGAGAGCCTCCAAGCTTATAACAATGGAAGATGGAAGAAGAAGGAGACCCAAGGAGGGAGAAGGAGATGTTCCCACATGCTCCACGCAGCCTCCAAGAGCTTCAAACAGTGAAGTCACGCCTCCAAACCATTAAAGGTCCCTTTCCCTTGGCGTTTTAGGTCTAAATAGACCAAATTTTACACATCCGCAGCGCCACCGCTCAGTTGCACCCCATCTGCAGCATTCTAGAGAGCAGGGCGCTCAACTGCACCTCATCGGTAACCTTCTAGAGAGCAGGGCGCTCAGCTGCACCTCAGCTGCACCCTAGCAGCAGCATTGCAGAGAACAAAGCTCAGTTGCACCCCAGCTGCACCTCAGCTGCAGTATTCCAAAGACAGATATAGCTCGTCGTAGCCCAGCTGCAGCCCAGCGACAACATTCCAAAATTCTCTCTTTTTGCTATTTTACTTGCTTTTGTGGCTGGTTCAATTCTTTACTTTGGTGGAGGTTCTTCCAAGCATTGTATTAGCTACAAAATAAGGGGATTAGTGATGATATTACATAAATGTAGCCTAAAACACATTTATTAAGAAAACAAGACAAAAGAAGAAGATTAAGCAAGTTACAAGCCAGAAATGAGTTGATTTTGCTACTAAAATTATGCTTAAATAATGGTAAGAATTAACATTATCAGTGGTGCGGCGGGTGTGGCAGCGGCGTCAGCGGAGGCGGCAACGACGGTGATGGTGGTGGTGGTGGTGGTGGCAGTGGTGATGGTGGTGGTGCTGATGATTGTCATAGTGGTGGTGGTGGTTGTTGTGGTGATGGTGATGGTGGTTGCGGTGGTGGTGGTGGTGGCGGTGGTTGTGATGGTGGTGGTGGCGGCGGTGGTGATGGTGGTGGTGGTGGTAGTGACGGCGGCGACGTTAGTGGTGGTGATGGCGGTGGTGGTGGCGTCGATGGTGGTGGTGGTGGTGGTGGTGACAGTGGTGGTGGTGGTGGGGTGGTAGTGGTGGTCGTTTTGCATTGTTTTGCAGGGTTTTGATGAGAATTGAAGATGGAAGTGAAGTAGGAAGGACTTAGACTCAAGAAAAAAGGAGAAAAAGGAAGAAAAGAAGAATCAATGCACCGCTTAGCGCCATTTTCCATCGTTGAGCGCCAGACTCGAGGGTGCAGTCACTGCCTCTCGCTCAAGCGGTGCCGCTGAGCGTCCACGTGATTAGAGGCAAATCGTTGAGCGGTGAGATGGACCCTTCTTTCAAATCATTCAATAAACCTACAAAATCAAGGGAAACCAAGCATAGAACCAAAAAAATGAACTTTGACTCTCTTGTTCTCTTACTTAAGAAAAATGCATGATTTCAAGCTAATTCTAAGTCATAAAGGGTGTGATTTAATATCAAAATTAAGTATGAAAATAACGGTTTTTCAACCGTTATTAATGCATACAGGAGCGGGCTAGTGAGCAATGGTGCAACAGCCTGCATACATGTTCTAGCAGCTGGCCTCATGGAAAAACCCGTTTCTGACGTAGTCGAAGACCATTGCGTTGTACGACACAACGTTTTTGTCGGGGATTGCGTCGAACACCTTCCTGGCTTCGTTTACCAAGCCGTTGTTGTAGTAGCTGGTGAGGAGGCTTGTGCAGCACGCGACGATTTTGTTAGGACTTTCGTCGAACACGCGACGCGCGACATTTTTACGTGCATTTTGTAGATGCACACTATTCAAATTAAACAAATAAGAAATTTTTTTCTTATTGTCATAAATAAAATACTAACCTTCATATTGAATCTTGGGTTATTAGATAGAAGTACGGAGTTGTAAAAGTTCTTGAAGAATTGAAAAACACTAATGTTAGTATCAATATCTTAAGCCTATCACTAATGGAAAATATACTTTTTATAGCGATCTTTTATGCCGGTTAAAATTCACCAGTTATAGAAAATGATGTAGTGACAATTTCGTAAATAAGAAAAACTTTTCTACACGGATTATAATGAAATCAGGTATAAAAAGTAATGCAATGGCAAAATTATAAATAATACAAATAACTTTATGCCAGTTACAACGAAGATAGGTATAAAAAATCCTTTATTTTACACCTGTTAATTTGAAGACAAGTATAAATTATTGATCTACACCGGTTAAATATTATAACAGGTATGAAATACTTTAAGTGTTCAATTTTGCGGTCTTTCTCGATAGCTTCATTTGTATATCGAGCTTCTTCTTCATCGCGAGCTTTTATAGGTTTTTCGTTTCAGAGAATCACTTCGTAGCTAATATTGTTAAAAATCGGTATAAAATGTCTTTTTTAACCGGTATAAAAAACCTTTTTTGACATAGTGTATAAAGAAATGTGCTCAAGAATAATGTGAATAGCCCAAGATGATTATGCAATAGAGAGAATAACACAAAAGGGTTCTGCATATTAGACAACAGATGAATCTAGTCCAAACATTTATGAAGGTTGAAGTTAGGCAGTAATAGTTAACCATAATCAAATATTTTGTTTAATATCTATTCAAAATATCAATTGTGTGATATTACATTAGTTATAGACTACTATTTACTGTACGTTACTTTTTGTACTTATTATTTTTTTGTACGTTATTTTTTTTACTTATTATTTTTTTTGTACGTTACTTTTTGTACTTATTATTTTTTGTACGTCACTCTTGCATTTAAACACATACATGATTCATGCAAATTAGACAATTCAATACTTTTTTGTATAGGCTAACATTACTCAAAATTAATGTACTTTATTTCTAAAGCTATCATTTTAAGGAAGGTTGGTGATAACTTTAATGTTATTCTTGCTGTTCATGTATCCTTTTTTTCCTTTGTAATGTTCTCAATCAAATTTTGTTTTTGTAAATAATACCTCAAACATCAAAAAGAAAAATAAGTACACATAAAACTAACCTTTAAATGGTTGACTACATGTTTAATCTCTAGATTAGGCATATTAACAGTTTCATCAATTTTTTTGGCTTAACATCTAAAAGAAAACAATTAAGAAAGTAAAAGAAAATAAGAGATGAAAGAAATTGATGAAGAATAAACAATCATACATACTTTCTAATCCTACGACTCCTAGAAATTGGATATGTTTTTTTTGTCCATTTTAACCATTTCTTTCTTGAAGAGGATTTCCTTTGTTCTTGTTTCTTACTGGGCTAAGTACCTAATTGTGCAGCTCTCCATGCTGGGTAACATATCCTAGATAATAAGTTTTGGTTAATACTTAATTGCTACTGATAACTCTCTATATTTTCATATTTTTCTGTGTTTAGGAGACTTTCTTAGCTTGTTTTAGTTTTTTATTGTTTAGAATTAGGATAGTTTTAGGTTTTTCTTTAAATTCTTTAATTTTGCATAATTTTAGTTTAAAATAGGTTTTTAAGAGTATTTTTTTAGTTTTTGTTAATAATTAGAAATTTTATATTTTTTAGAAAATCTTTAATAAAATTTTTTCTTTTTAATGGTTAGATTCCTTTTCTTTTCTTTAATTGATTTTTTTTCTTTTTCTTTGATGCAGATATGAAATAAAATGGGATGCTGCATTGGGCCACTTGGTATGAGCTACAAAGCTGTTGTCACCAGTGGGATCAATTGAAAAGGAATTGTGCTGGATTGGTAATGAAATTGGGCCGCACTAGTTTGGGCCTATGGATTAGTAACACGGTGCATTGTGGAAAAGCTTGGTTGAAGCTGTCTTTTCCCTTTTTCAAATTTTTTTCTCTTTTCTTTCTTCTTCGACCCTATAAAAAGGCATGTACAGAGAAACTTTGATAAAGAGTTTTACATTTTAGCTTAGGGTTTACGCTTTCCGTAGTGTAGGTTTTCGTTTCGCTAAGTTCTTGGAGCTTCTGGAGCGCTCACTCACGGTGGTGACAGCCCGCGGTGGCTCCGATTGTGCCTTTTTTCGGTACTTTCTATTGTAATTCTTGGTTCTTATTAATAAAAATTGTTTTGCATTGTCTCTATTTTGATTTATGTGTATTGTTTTGCATTGTCTCTGTTTCAATTTTTTGCAAATTGTTCTAGGTTCACTTTAGTTTAGAGTATGATTCTCTTGTTTCATGTTTTAGTTTTGTTATGCCATTATCATCTGTACATTTGCCTTGACATCTATCTTTTTCCTAATATTCTTTGCTTGTGTCTACTATCTTTGGTTTGTTGCTTTATTTGTAGTACTTCTGTTGAATTGATGTTTGAATAGTCTTGGTTCTAATTGTGATTTTTACTTTACATTCCATTAGATTATGCTTCTGTTATGGATTTATGTTTCAAAGATTTGTTTTCCTTATTCATTTGAGCATTTGATTTCTGTTTAGATGGTAGGAAGTAGGTTTTATTTCTGTTTTGGATACTGTTATTTTATTTTCTTTCATTACATTTCAAATTCTTTATTCTTTTAAATAGATGTTAGTTTAGACTAGTTTCAATTCTTTTATTTTAGTTTTATTCATTTTAAATGTCCCCACCCTGTCTTGTAGTTTAGATAAATAGTAAATAAACACAAGATCTTAACCATACACTTTAATCTTAATTAGCTGAGTCCTAGGATTGATATTCTGGTCATCCCTATGCTACATTAGTGGGGACCAGTTCTTTGTTCTCATTTTGTGCGACCAAATCGAGTTTAACAGCTACACATTTAAAAGCCTTAAATTTTGAAATCCAACCATAATCGTAAGATATTACTGCACATGGTAAAAAGTTAAAAACTTTAAATGATTATTGTAAAAATTTTAAAATCTTTACCTAGTAAAAATTGATGAAGGGACTAGTTACATACAGATAACAGGAATCTTTACCTAAGACTATAATGAAATGTGCACGAGAATAATGTGAATAGCTCAAAATGCTTCTACAATAGAGAGAATAACACAAAAAGGTTAAACATATTAGACAACAAATAAACCTAGTACAAACATTTAAAGTTGAAGTTGGGCAGTTATAGTTAGCCATAATCAAATATTTTTGTTTAATATCTATTCACAATATCAATTTTTATGTATTGTGTAATATTACATTAGTAATAGATTATTATTTATTGTACATTACTTTTTATATTTATTTTTTGTACGCCACTTTTGTATTTAAACACATATAGGATCAGTGCAAATCATACGACAACACACGATGGTATAGGTGACGGCAACACATAGTGAAATCAACGACACCACTTGACGGCAGCGCATGGTGGTACAAACGGCAAAGAAGCATCGTGAACTAGGTTAGCATGGCCTTTATGATTTCATTTTCTTTCTTAGCTTCTTCAAGCTTGATTCAAGGTGTCGATTTCAACTTTGATGAATACCGTTCAAGGTGGTTGGTGAAGGCTTTTGGCATTACTGACTTATCCATTTGAACAAGGTAAGTCTTCTTAGCAAATTGAGCATTTGTTGAGAACATCAGAACTAGAAGATAGCTTGTAAGAAAATAACACATGTTTCACATTATGGTCTTGGCCATGTTTCATGCCAAAGAAGGAGAAAGATTGAGTGTTTGAAGAAGGGTATTGGGTTAAAAGGAAGGAAGTGTGAAGAGATATTATAAGGGGTTTTATAATGTGATTTCATTTGCTCTGTTTCTGGTCAGGAAATCTTGTAGGAAGATATTTGGTTGAGGTATAATTGGAAAATAATTTGTAGTGAGGTAGTCAGCCCATGAATTTTGTATATTTGCATATATGTTGTTTTCAGTTGTCTGTATTCAGTCATTTTCATTAGTATTCATATTGAAATGACTAGTGTAGTTGTTGAACTTTTGCATTTCTATTGTTGTTGTTATAGTTTGTTAGAAATAGTGAGAAATGGTATTTTTTGACATGTTACTATGAAGTGAGTTGATGTTCCTTAGGATTTGATGGATTAGGAAACCTAATTCTTAGATCAGATATAGTTGTGATGTTGCTTATCTCGTAATTTGTATACGTCTATGATTATATTTCCTTGATCTCTATTTTGTTGTGAGCTAGTGGCTTGTCTTTGGAGAAATTTTGGTTACCATATAGCATAGTTAGAGCTCTTATGTTTTCTAATATGGAATTTTTAAAACTCTTGCTTCATTTAGTTTTGTATTTGTAACAAGTTTATAGTTTTCTATGCCTTTTAATATGGAAATAAATCTGCTTTCATTTTTTTGTAAATAATGTTACTTGGTTTAGATGTTGGGCCTTGGAGCAATAATATATAAACCAAGATTTAGAGAATCCATAATATCAAATTGTGAGAAAAGACTCTATGCTCCAAGGGGGTTCTTTAAGGTTATTTATACCCTCCTAGATTCTACATGATGGGAGCCAGTTTTGTGTTGGTTTGCCTTTTCTTCCTCCCTTTTCTCTAATGTTGCTTGATTTATAAAATGCAATACATTGCCATCAAACTCTTAATTATTCTAATATATGAAGGCAGTGATAGAAAGCAGAGGTATATCGCAGTATAGACTGATAATGCAAAGAAGAAGAATATAGAAACGAAAGAGAGAATATGAAAGTAAAAACTTGAGTGTAAAAACTATTATTAATGGAGAAGAGTTGTGTTTATATACACGAAGAGAAATACAAAAGTGGAGAAAAGAAAATGGTATTAACTAACATCAGTCTGAAACAAAAACAAATTTAACACGACTTTGAATTATATCTAACACACCCCCTTAAGCCGCTTTATGTCAGCACTCCAATCTTCTTTCTGAGAAGCTTGAATCTTTCTAGGTTGAGAGCCTTTGTAAACATGTCTGCAAGTTGTAACTCAATTCTACAGTACTGCAGCTCAATTTTGTCTTTGTTTACCATATCAGTAAGAAATGGTATTTCACATCAATGTGCTTGCTTCTTCCATGACTTACAGGATTCTTAGCAAGACTAATAGTTGATGTGTTGTCCATTTTCAGCTCAA
The DNA here is from genome assembly GCA_036885675.1 of Vigna mungo. Classification (NCBI taxonomy): domain Eukaryota; kingdom Viridiplantae; phylum Streptophyta; class Magnoliopsida; order Fabales; family Fabaceae; genus Vigna; species Vigna mungo. The sequence goes on from CP144700.1 coordinate 63,249,372, forward strand.
CTGATATTATGGTTTGCACCTTCAAGTGCTTAAGAATTTCACTCAACCAAACAACTTGACACACAACATGGCAACCTGCTACATATTCTGCTTCACAACTCGATAACACAATTATAGTTTGCTTCTTAGAACTCCACGAGATAGGCCTTCGTTTATAAAAAATATACTCCCCGACGTGCTCTTCCTCTCATCTTGATCACCACCAAAATCAGCGTCTGTATATCCAACCAACTTCAATTCTTCTTCCTTTATGTTATATGGAAAGAAAACTCCAAAGTCTGTGGTTCCTTTTATGTACCTTAACATTCGTTTAGCTACAACCATGTGACTTTTCCTTGGTTTGCTCATAAAGCGACTTAACAGACCAACTCCAAACATTATGTTTGGCCTGTTGTTGCATAGAAACCGCAATGAACCAACCAGTTGTTTATACGCTGTTCCATCCACACTTTCTTCATCTTCGTCAATCTTCTATTTCCTACTAACCTCGAGTGGATTTTGGACTTCATTACACTGGGTCATCTTAAACCTTTCAAATAAATCTTTCACGTACTTCTTTTGGTGCATCAACAAGCCTGTAGATGTGTAAGAAAATTCCATTCGTAAAAAGTAACTGAGCCTTCCCAGATTTCAAACTCAGCCTTCATCATCAGCTTGAACTCCTCTATTTCATCCAAACTCGAGCCAGTCACCAACAGATCATCAACGTAGAGACACACAATCAAAATGTCATTGATGTCATTCACCTTCACATATAAGTGATAACGGTTGATTTAACGTGGTTGTGTGTGTATATTTTGTGAACAAATAAGCTCTTTCATAGCTTTTACCTTGTTTTATCCTCAAGTTTAGTGTGTTTTCTAGTTTTCTTGTGTTTTATTTTGTATATGCTTGTTTTTACCTCTAATCTCTTTGTTTGAGTGTGTGAAATAAATGAAGAGGAAGCAATTCTAGTGGAGGAAAACAAGCAAGAACTCAAGGGAACATGTTTTGAGATAAGAAAAGATCAATTTGAAGCAAATACCCATGTTAGACGACTTTGGAGCAAGCAGATCTACAGAGAAAGAGAAAAAGATGCAGTGTAGAAAAATCAGGCCCGGGCACCCCAAAAGGGGGTTGAGGCTCTCCAGAAAGGGGCCGAGCGCCCCAGAAGGGGGCTGGACGCCCTTTCATTCGCATATTCACCGCAGACTTGGTGCCTGGGCGCCCTAAAAGGGGGTTGGGCGCCCTTCTGTTCGCTGTTTCACCCAGAACTTGGCGCCTAGGCGCCCCAGAAGCGGGTTGGACGTGACTTTCGCTGATGTGTCAAAATGAGTTATTTAAACATGGGTCTCGCGATTTTTTGGGGATTCTTCTCCTCCTACACTTCATTCTTCACCTAGAGAGATTGGGAGAGGCCCTTGGAGGCTATTTGGGGTGTTGGGAAGCTCTCCCACTCCTCCTTGGGTCTTTAAGCTTCATCAATGGTGATTTTGCCCCTTTTGGGTTAAGGAAGAAGATGAGTCACAAATTGGAGATGGAGATGCGAAGGGGAGGCGTAAATGAAGCATGGAGCAGCTGCCAAGAACCTCCGGAAAGGCTTTGCATCTTCTCTTTGGTTCCAATTTCTTCCCTATCTCTTCAATTTTGTGAACCCTAAGTTCTCCACCATGGAGAGTTTTTCCTATTTGTTGAGATTAGATGTAATAAACTGAATCTTGTGTATTTTGTGATGTTAATGCATATGCTTTTCCATTTCAATGTTAGTATTTGATTTCTATGCTTAATGCTTGCTTTGGATTGATCACCCATGCATGAATTATGGTTCTTGATGTATTGGAAAATATGACTTGAACTTAGAACTGAAGTTGAACACCTAATTGATGGAATTGAGTTGTTTGTAAATGCATGAGAATGAAGTGGATGAACTCTAGTCTTGACAAATTGTAAATACACTATGTTAAATTCCTTGCACACCAATTGTTTGATAAAATACCAAAAAGAGTTTCTTGTGTTGTTTTGTGCACTTTGATGTCTAATTGAGTTATAAAAGGAAGAGTTGTCATGTATTACACAAGTCCCTTGGGAGAGAACGATATTTATCACTTGCTACGCTGCGACCGGTGCACTTGCTGGTGGTTTTGCAGCCAACAAGTTTTTGGCGCCGTTGCCGGGGAGTTGTGTTCCAACACAAGGCAATTTGGACATTTATGGCTCTTTTAGACTTTGAGTGTTGCTTTAGACCATTCTTGAGTGTAAGAACTATTATTAATGGAGAAGAGTCGTGTTTATATACACGAAGAGAAATACAAAAGTGGAGAAAAGAAAACGGTATTAACTAACATCAGTCTGAAACAAAAGCAAATTTAACACGGCTTTGAATTTATCTAATAGGCAACATAACCTTCTCTGTTCTAAATGTATTAAGACTTTTATGATGAATGAAATTGAAGTTAGAGAGAGTTTTTTTGAGGGTATAATTGTACTAAAACGTATTTCTTATGATTATAAATTATTTGTAACTAGGAAATTATTGCTTTCTAAGTTTGGTCAAGGATTGTTATTGTGAATTATAGGAACGAACCATTAAGGAGCTTACTTGCTTTTCAATTATTGTTGAGAAATTTTGATGAATGCGTGGAAGGGGAAGTTCTCGTTTTTAGTCGAGGCTATTTTTGTTTCAGATATTGAGACTTGATACTTGGTAGTGATGAACTAAATGTTGTAAGGAGAAAAGTTGTGGATAACTACTGTAGAATGTCTGTTATTAGAATATTCTCCCTCATTCACTCTAATTTAGATAATAATAGTTCTTAGTTTTTATGTGTGTTTTCCTTTCAATTCATATGCATTGGAATATATTTGATGAAATTCGTTGATGAACCTATTTTTTTAGCATATATAACTATTTCACTAATTATTTACTTCACCTTCTAATATAGTTTAGTTTTATGTTTTCTAGTTGTGTATTGAGCATTTGGGATGGTCAATGATATATTTATCTTTTGACATAGACAATAACTTCTGAATTCTTCAATAATTTGCATAATGATATGATTTTTTTTCCTATTGAGATAGTTTATTAGTGTGTTTTACCCTAAATAAGTGTGATGCAAAATTGTTTATGTGAAGAAATTTTTCTGGACATAAAATTTGATAAAAAGGAAGGCCCATGAGCTGACCCTGATCCATAGGGCTTTGGGGGGGTATTTAGCCCTATAAGTTTTTTCAATAAAGGACTTTTTTGGTCCTATGGGCTTTTTTGGCCCTAACCCACATGGGTTAGGGCCAAATCTTATCAAATGTGCTTATCTGATAGGTCTAGACGTCAGTATCAATGTTAAAGAATTTGATCAAACAAGGCGATGGAGAAAAATTTATTTTCATAGTCATTGACACCCTTTGATAGCAAGTAGACTAAATAAAATGTGAAAAAAAAATACGAAGAATATAAAGAAATGTGTGCAAGATGATGTGAATAGCCCAAAATGCTTCTGTAATAAAAAGAATAACACAAAAGGGTTCTGCATAATGGACATAAGATAAACCTAATACAGACATTTATAAAAGTTGAAGTTGTGTAGTTATAGTTAACCATAATCAAATATTTTGTTCAATATCTACCCACAATATCAATTTTTATCTATTGTGTGATATTATAATAATTACTATAATCATTCATCAGCATCAAGATTGTATTTGTCTTTATTAGAACCATTATATATTATTATTTATTGTATGTTACTTTTTATAGTTATTTTTTGTACACCACTCTTGTATTTAGACATATGCATTATCAAAGCAAATAAGAAAATTTAATACCTTTTTCTATAGGTTAAAATTACTCAAAATTAATGTACTTAAATGATAATAACTCAAACATGAAAGAGAAAAATAACTACACGTAAAACTAACCTTTAAGTTGTTGACTACATTTCTAATCTCTAGATTAGGCATGTTCATAGCTTTATGAATGTTATTAGGCTTAGCATCTAAAAAAAACAATTATGAACGTAAAATCGTTACATGTCGGTAGTGAGTAGTCATGTCAATAAAAGCTTCTATTGTATAGGACTGAATAGATATTTGTTAGTTACTTTGTTGCTGCCAACTTTATTTCCATCAATTATGTAGGCTTTAGTTAATTTGTTTTTGCAAGTTGTAAGGCTTATATAAGCCTGTCTTTGCTTTCGAATAAGATACAACAAATAAAATCATTAGCCTCTATTTTATTTTGTGCTCTTTGCATTTTAACAATTGGTATCAAAGCTTTGTAAGGGACTTGATCCAAAATGTGTGTAAGCTATTAAGGAGTGAAAAGACCCAGATCTAGTATGATGAGTAATCTAGTAGAAAGAGTGTGGACAACCTAAGTAACGAGTTTGAGAGCAATGTCTACAACAGAAAAGTTTGTTCAACCGGTTATTCCAAGGTTTGATGACCACTACGATTTTTGGTCCGTGACAATGGAAAATTTTCTACACGGTAAGGAACTGTGGCAACTAGTAGAAAATGGGATTCCAACACTTGGAACCTCGCCCACTAAAGCATAAAGGAGGAATGTTGTTGAGGCAAATTTAAAAGATATGAAAGCGAAAAACTATTTGTTTCAGGCTATTAATAGAGAGATTCTTAAAACAATTATGGACAAAAGCACGTCCCAGGAGATATGGAGGTTCATGAAATAGAAATACCAAGGCTCAACATGGGTTAAACGGGTTCAACTTCAGGCACTAGGATGGATGGAAGTTCGAATTGCTTACCATGAAAGATGGCATGAGGATTTATAACTATGTAGGAAACACTCTTACTGTTGTTAACAAAATGAAAGTCAATCGAAAAACTTTGACTTTTGACATGACCTAGTTTGACTTGTCCAAACCTGAGAGGCTAACTAAGCTCAATCTTACAAAGATTGAACCTAACCTAATTGAGTTTTCTTATATCAACTCACTTTCATAACTTGAACTAGTTGATCCATACCTACATTGATTTTGAATTTTCAAAATATAAAGTTTTCATAAATATAATTAAGTTATTTGGACTTAAAATTCAAAAATATGTATTTTAATTTGAGATGAATTGATTAAAATAACCTTAAAGTAATATTGATTTAGAGAATTACAAATTAGATTTGAAGATTTGAATCCATCAACCCCTATCTTTAGAGAAAAATTGAGAAAAGATATAGATGTTTGTGTCTATGAGATGAAACATAAATGATCATACGTTAATATTTCTTATATTCAAAGGAATTTTAGACAGGGGGAACTTGATCAAATTATAATAGGAAACATGAAGATGTTTCCCAAAATACCAAAACATAGTGATATAGAAAAAGAGAAGTGAAGAATAATAGATAAGGGAGGAATGACAATATGAAATAAGAGATGATAATGAAACAAAACAAAGAAATTGGTAAGACAGAATACAATTATGAAAGACCCAACACATATGTTAGAGAAGTAAAAGAGAAATAATATAAAGGAAAAATTTCTTTTAACAATACTTTTTTAACAATTTTTTGATAACGGATACGTGACAACTTGTGATTGGTCCGTTTTAAATATTTTTTAAACGTAAATTCAAATAGACCAATAAAGTGATGACATTGCCCCGTTGTAAAAAAGTGTTGTCAAAATATCATTACCCATATTAATTAATCTCCTTCTAACCAAAAATATTAAAACAATATGTTTATAAGTTTTCATTCTTATGAAACACTCACACTTTAAAATTTCCAACAATAAGAAAGTCAGGTTGAGAGAGAGATTAATTTAATAATATTAAGAGAAATTAACGAAGAAGAAATTTGGTGATAATATGATTTCTTAGAAGATTTAATAAAGGAAAAATTGATAATGGGAGATGAGGACTATAATGTGTTATTATGTGTTATTTGACAATATTGAGAAGTGGAATCCCACATTAATATCGCCCAAGTGGGATTCTAGCACATAGGTACTCATAATGAGTGCATTTCGAAATAAGATGCTTGAAAGAAGGGGAGAACAATACGAAATTTTTTCATTCAACGTTAATCTAGAAAAAAAAAGAAAGTATGTTGAGAGGAGTGTGTGTACAACAAGATGGAAGACAAAAACCTTCATGAATAAAAGGAGGAAGTCTGGATATTATATGAGAATGTACAGGAGAAGCACAAGGCTGAATCTAATTCTAAGACCAAATGACAAAAGAACACCTTGTTTTCTGTGTTGTAAGTTGTATGTTGCTTTTCATTACATTTTCTTTTGTATGTATCCCTTTTTTTAACACCTTATAGCAGAACATTAGAAGATGAAGAACATTGTCCTAACACATTTTACCAGATGCTTGAGATTGAAGTTTTTCATTTGCTTCTATAATGGCAAAAGTTGCATGTAAAAACTTCGATTTTTCGCTTTCGCCCCAACCAATTACTGTCTGCACCATAATTGTGTTGGACATAATGATAAGAACGCCAAACCAAATGAATCAATACGTGCTTCAGAAACACTTGAAACAAACTGAACCCACGTTTGGTGGCCAAGCGATAAAACAAGCATCTCCTTCGAATCACATGTAAGAATTTATTCTGAATTTACAAATTACAATATACATTCTACACAATCAAATTCATCTTTCTTGCTTTTTTCAATTAAACTTCTCAATATTTTCACTTTCTTTCTCTTATAGCTGAAATATAGTTCGTGCATTAACTTATATACATAAATATCCTTCTTTTAAGACAATGTGCTTCTAAGTCAAGTATACCTCTCCCAATGGAAATTCAAACTAAGATGTTGTGCAAGATCTTTGATCTTTACTTTTTTTATGTATTTTTATCAGTAAAGATAATTACACTTTATATAAAAAACTATAAGGGTATCAACCCATATACAAAAATGGAAAAGGATAAAAAAAAAAAAAAAACTAACAAGAGAGAAGAGGTAAAGAAAAAACTTTGATTATATATGATAATTACATGCATGGCTGTGCATGTCTTACGACGTAATGTTGCGCCTTCATATATATTCTTTCCCTCTTGGAATCTTGTTTTTCATGAATTCTTGGCATATGAATACCATTCCATGTCTGTCAAATAGTAAGGACATGTTAATTTAAAATGAAGTCTTGAAATATTGATGAATCGTGTTCAATATTACCATTGGCCTCTGGGTTTTAAAAGATTAATTTTCTACAGTTTGAATATATATATATATATATATATATATATATATATATATATATATATATATATATATATATATATATATATATATATATACATACACATGGTAATTTGTTTGTACTGTTTTTTTTATCTTTCAGGCTACGTGTATGCCTCAAGAGCAAAGATCTAAGGTAGAAAAGAAAAGTTTATGATTTCTTTTATTAAGCTTCTTACTGTATTTTTCACATTTTTGTTGATGTTTGATAGTGACTAGACCTGAGATTTGGTTAGTGAAATAGTATAAAAGGACATATGAACGAATACCATCATTTTCAAGGAAGGTTTGATTTTTTATAAGATAATACTGAAAACAGAACAAAATAGTAAAATTGATAAATTAAAATTGGACCTATCTTTGGAAGATAATTTAGGTGTTTGATGCTGTCTGCCACTAATTCCTTCAAATGGTAGTGTACTTTAGTTCAACATAAAGTGAAAATTGTAATGAAGAGAGGAGAGGATTAGGAAAAGAAACGACTCCTAGGCAGTAAAACCTACATTAGGTGCCAAATATATATCAGAACATAGCATTTCATTCCTCGTTTCAAGGAATACTTCTGAATATATAACCTATTTGACGTGAAACATGCTTGCATGGATTGGGACCATCCAAATAAAACACTTGTATCATTAAGCTTCACTTAATTTCGTTTTATTCTCAAAACTTTAAATAAATGATTATGAAAACACAAGTCTGCTGATCACGGTTGGCACCTAAAATGCAGAAAGTAGGTATTTATTTGACCAGGTTGAAAATTTATGAGAAGTTTAGTGATTAGGTTAAAAGATAGCCATATACTTTGCTTCTAATTGATTGTTAAACGACTAAGAGTGCAGATTTGAAGTGTACTGCATAATACACATGATGTCCTTACTACAGTGTTAATCAATCTATAATTGAATAATTACATAATATAAGCAGATCAGAATGTAAGCAGGGCTAAAAATAGAAGAAAAACTAGGAATTAGAAAACTATATTGAAGATAAAGCAAAGTTGGTGACTATTCAAAAAGTAAAATGAAACCGAAAGAAATGAGAAATGTCTACATTGACTCAAACTTCCCAACTGTGTCATAATGTGTCCATTCCATCTATTAGCCTATTTTTTCTAGATATCTCAATCTCTCATTTTTATAATATAATAACCTTCATTTCTCTGCACAGCGAATTAATTCTCTGAGGATTCCTTGCATTGCATGCCTCTGTAGCTGAAAAGTGAAAAGATAGAACAATGGCTACTTCCCCACGTGCTCTTGAAGGTTGACACCGTTTTCCAACTTCCATGTGAGTGCCTTAACCCTAAACTCTAAATCCTAAACTCTAAATCCTAAACCCTAAACCCTAAACCCTAAAACCTAAAACCTAAAACCTACATCCTAAAACCCTAAACCCTAAACCCAAAACCCTAAACCCAAAACCCTAAACCCTAAACCCTAAAACCTAAACCCTAAACCCTAAACCCTAAACCCAAAATCCTAAACCCTAAACCCTAAACCCTAAACCCTAAACCCTAAACCCAAAACCCTAAACCCCAAACCCCAAACCCTAAACCCTAAACCCAAAACCCTAAACCCAAAACCCTAAACCCTAAACCCTAAACCCTAAACCCTAAACCCTAAACCCTAAACCCTAAACCCTAAACCCTAAACCCTAAACCCTAAACCCTAAACCCCTAAACCCTAAACCCTAAACCCTAAACCCAAAACCCAAAACCCTAAACCCTAACCCTAAAACCTAAACCCTATACCCTACCCTATACCCTATACCCTATACCCTAAACCCTGTTAAACCTTAAACCCTGTTAAACCTTAAACCCTAAACCCTAATAACCCTAAACCCTAATAACCCTAATAATCCTAAACCCTAAACCCTAAACCCTAACCCCCCCTAAACCCTAATCCCTAAACCCCTAAACCCAAAAAAGCAATGGGTAAATCTCAATAGATCGTGACAACAAGGTCACATAAAGGGATAAAACGAATCAAAACGACAATGGAAGCTGGAAAACAGTGTGTTGCCTCCATTAAATAGAATTATCCTATCAAATTTCTTGCTTTATCCCATCAAAAGTTTCTGAAATATTTTATTCCGAAATGGAAAAGAGGTGATTGTCTTACGGAAGAAAGTTTCCAGATTTATTTTAATGTGTTCGGGAAAATGAAACCCGGAATGATAGGTGCCATGAGAAATTTGAGAGGGTGTAGGAAGCAACAGCCCTCTAATACATATCCAAAAAAACGGAGAAAGAGTTTTGAAGAGAAAAAAGAAGAAAGGGGTGTGAAAGGAATGGGCCACCATATTTAAAATTGTTTAAAATTTATTTTCTTTTGGTTATACTATTATTTTGACGTTGAATAACAACGTGGTACAGTGTAGATTTATACAGACGAAGATTAACAAAAGGCAATGCCAAAGATGTTAAGAATGAGAAGCCTATCCAGTTATCCATCAGAGACAGAAACTCAAGATGCAACTTTTCTTTCTTGAAAACTTTTCTCTTATTCATAGCCATCTGCATTACTTATGTAATGCTTCTGTATTCTACAAAAGCTTACAACAGCAACCATTTACCAAGCGTTCGCTCAGGGTATGCATGTGCTACGTTTAAGTATGTTCTCATATATATATAGCAAGCATCGAGTTACCAACATGATGAACTGATTCTGTCAAATTTTGAGAACAGGTGGATATGGGGTGGATCAGATCCTCGGTATACATCGGATGTAGACATTAACTGGGATGATATGTTACAAATTACAAAGAAACTGACGGGGAAAAAAGAATTTCAAGGACTTGGGCTTCTAAACTTCAATAAGACTGAATTAGACCATTGGGAACAGCTTATTCCTAATGTTACACATGTTCTTCTGGACTTAGAGTATGTTGCAGAAAATGTGACATGGGAATCCCTATACCCAGAATGGATTGAGGAGGAAGAAGGGACCCAAGTTCCGATTTGTCCTTCCCTTCCAAGTCTTAGATCTCCTGGTATAAGGCTCAATCTCATAGCTCTCAAGCTTCCTCATGCCAATGGAGGGAATTGGCCTAGAGATGTTGCTCGGTTGCACTTGCAACTAGCAGCAGCTAGGCTTGCAACCTCTTTCAAAAGCAACTATCCCGTTTATGTGCTTTTTATTACCAAATTCTTCCCAATACCCAATTTGTTTACCTGCAAAGAACTCGTGAGACATGAAGGGAATCTATGGTTGTACAGACCAAACTTGGCTGTTTTGAGACAAAAGCTCCTCCTCCCAGTAGGATCATGTGAACTTTCACTTCCTTTGAGGGGCAAAGGTTAGTTCTGCTTTTCTAACACACTCATACACAGCAATGCTATGTATGATAAATATATTTCATTTTTTGAACACTCAGACATAGCATGATAACATCAGAAGCATATAGTGCCGGAAATTGTATCCATTAACGAATAACTTTATCAGAAATCAATGACTTGTTTTTAAGTAACATTTACTTCGGGACCAATTTTCCATTTCACAATATGTACTTGAAATGATGAAATTTTCTGTGAATGCTAGAAATCACTGCAACAGGAAATGATGCCACACTTTTTAACTCAGGTGTCATGGTGGTTGAGCCATCAAATTGCACATTCAAGCTCCTCATGGATCATATTGATGAGTTTGAGTCCTACAACGGAGGGGACCAGGGATACTTAAATGAAATATTTACATGGTGGCACAGGATACCGAGACGCATGAACTTTTTGAAGCATTTTTGGGTTGGAGATGAGGAAGAGAAGAAGCAAATGAAGACTTTGTTATTTGGTGCTGAGCCTCCAGTTTTCTATGTCCTTCACTATCTAGGAATGAAGCCGTGGTTGTGCTTTCGGGACTACGATTGTAACTGGAATGATGATATCTTTCACGAGTTTGCAAGTGATGTTGCTCATGAAAGGTGGTGGAAGGTGCATGATGAAATGCCTAAGCTTTTGCAAGAGTTTTGCATGCTGAAGACAAAGCAGAAGGCGAAGTTGGAATGGGATCGTAGGCAAGCTGAAATTGCAAACTACTCAGATGGGCATTGGCGAATCGAAGTTAAAGATAAGAGGTTGAAGAAATGCATAGATAAGTTGTGTTCATGGAAAAACATGTTGAAGCATTGGGGTGAAACCAATTGGACTGATGATGAGTCTTATTATACTCCAACGCCGCCTGCCATTGCCACAATCCCTTTTTCATCTGTCACATGAATTTAACTTTCTACCTTCTTTGCCAGTGTTAATAAATTTCTTGGTGCAGAAAAATGGCATCAAGGGAGAACATTTTCTGCTTCAGTTTTTAATAAATATGGTCCATTCTACTCTTCTTTTTGGTGTGTGCTGCTGAGTCTGCTCTACACTGTTATCATGTATTATAACATTCACATTTGGATGATATTATGAGAGATTTTTACACTCATTTAATATACATTATAAGAATAAAATAATTATAAAAATATAAATTTTTATATTATTTCAATTAACATAAATTATAAGGATAAAATAATTATAAAAATATAAATTTTTATATTATTTCAAGTAAAAAGAGAATAAGAAATAAATAAATATAATGTAAAAAATTTAAGAATGTTAAAAAAATTATTACTCTTCACATTTATATTCTTTACCACTCCCACCCTACAATCAAATAAATTAATATTTTATCAAAAAAAAGTGTAAAATATTAATTTATTTGAAAGTAATATTAATTCATTTGTATCTCACTGTTATATTTTGTTAATATTCTTTAAGACATAATTTAATTCACTCGATTTGTAAATATTAGAATTATTGTTAATTAATAATTTAAATTTAAATGAAAAACATAGATTAAGTATAAGTCATTCCTCACTGTATATACTGTGATATTATTTTCACATGAAAACGTTCATTAACATCTCAAATATTATATAGAGCATACAATATAATAGGTTTCAGCTATTATAATATGAAAAAATAGTTAATAGTGAATATGTGACAGTATTAAATATACAGTCATTCAAAATATGGCTGGAATTTAAAAAAAAAAACTTTACAAGTTTAAGAGTATTTCCAAAATACATGATATATCTAAAAGAAAGTCCTAAGAACTAGGAGTAGCAGCATAGGTCTCATCCAACATCTGCTCCAATGAAGCCTCGTCCCCCTCTGCTCACATCCAAGTGAATGATCATCGCAAAGAGAAAAGACACAGTACATACAATACACACAAAAGTAAAGGTAAGCTAGGTTTCAAAAACATGCAAGTCATCATACAACATTTAAATGGAAAAACAAAGGCATACAAGTGACTAAATGAAACATCCTATCATGTTATGACATAACTACTCGTCCGGACTTAGAATGAATGTCGATCTGGGGCGGGTTGTGCACTTGTTGTGGCCTCTACTACTTTGCAAAGCTATTGCCAACGGGTTTCACCCTACCACAAACAAGTGTTAGTCCGTTACCATGCATTAGGCCTCCACGTAGCACCTACACTAGGACCTCCCACTACTCTCACCACACGCATCAATCCTCTCTAAGTGAGAATGAAAGATCATTAGAGTGTTGGGATAACCCCCATATGAAAGCCTCTTACATTCATTCTAAACACTAAAATGATCTCACCGAGAGATCTTAATATTATCCTCAAGTTGCATAATATTCAACATTATCAACCTTGATTTCAATCGTAAACCACTTCAATTTAATCATACAATCTCATTCAATGCTATATTGGTTCATATATAATTCATACATCAATTATAAATCAAGAAAGGATAGTAAGATAGAGTAAAGGAATTCGTTCAGCGCACAATATTCGCTGAGCTAAATATGCCAAAATAAAATACCCATAATTCGCTTAACTAGCCTCTCGCTAAGCTAAAAATAAAAAATAAAAATTCACTCATAATTCACTTAGCTAGCTCCTTTCGCTAAGCGAATATCCCCTGACAGTAACGTCTTTTTTTTCTTCAATCGTTGAGCGAATCCATTCGCTCAGCGAGTCTGCATAATCTGCAGAATTCAATTTTGTAGATTTGCAGAACTCACTCACCCTAAACTCATTCTAGGTGTTTTGATGGACTTCTAACATCCCTAATTCGATATACATGTTTAATTAAGCTTTCCTAAGTTATTACAAACATTCCTCACATCAATTTCTAATAGTTATGCATCATTTTAGGTTCTAACACTTCAATTTTGTCAACTTAGAGGATCAAATTCAAATTTACCACTTAGCAATTATTTCTAACCATTTTAACTCTTCTAATAAGTCATAGATAACTTACCTAAACTATTTCAATTGCCTAAAGCAGTTTCCAGTCCCAAATGCCCAATTTGACTACTTCACTTCCTCTCAACTAACCTAAAACACCATAACCAACTTAATTTGTAGTCTAGCAACCTGCCCAACATCATTCACAGTATGCAAGTATTCAATTTAACATCATACAATCTGTTCATACCAGTTCCTCATCAAAGTTTTGTAGTTTCATATGTCACTCATCAATCAAAACAAGTTCTAAAATACAATTTCATCAATTTCAGTTCAACAATAACATATCCTAAGACACAATCTACACATACATTATTTTACGATATTGCAACAGTACCCAACTCACCTACACGAAAATTTTCATAAACCGAAAAGAAACTTAAGCTTCCCTTACCTATAATTGTCAGCACAAAACCTTGCCCGCTTTCTTGTACCTCGAGGAAATGCTAGAAACACCTATAGATTGTCAATTTATGGTAGAAGGCAGAATTAGGAACCTAGAAAGAGCTGGAAATTGAAGAGAAGAAATAGAATGCTCAAGAAATCCAAATCTGTTGCATGCATTACAACCCTAAGATGCATGGAAGAGAGAGAACTACTTACCTGGCAGAATAAGAAATTGACCGGATTGAAGCCCACAACTTCAAGATTTTATAAGTGCTCTTTGATTGTGAAACAAATGAGTTAGTGGAGGAGAAACCTAGAGAGAAGATGGAGAAGGTTGAAGAATAAAACTTTTAGAGAGAGAATGTTTAAACAAAAGTGAACCATTTCGTTTTTAAAAAGTTTCATTTATGTTAGTGATATGTTTTAGTTATAAAACATGATTCTATTAGCTTAATACTCTTGTCACTCTTAAATTGTATTTTCCATGTTATTACAAACTTTGCAATAAAACTAAATTGAAATAAATTATATTAATTATAAATTATCTTTTATAATAATATTAGTGAAAATTAAAGAATTTTTTGTCTTTTTGGAGTTTAGAAAAAAAGAGAAGAGAAGAAGATGAAGAATATTTTGTCATTGGACTAATGCTGTAAGAGTAAATTTTGGTAGACCTCCACGACAAAATGAGAAAATAAAAAATAATAGGAATAATAGTAATGGGAAAAAAAAAGTTTTTCTTAATATGTATATTTAAGCTATCAATGTTATCCATTAAGAAAACAATAAATAATCTTTAACTGATAAATCAATTATAACCAGACCAATAAGAAAAAGCTCTAATAAATCATTTAAAACTTTCAAAATGAAAACAATAACTTACGAGAAAACAATTAAAAATATAATAAAATATTTCATTTGAAAAAATAGTATTACCTTTATAGTAAATTATGAAAAAAAAATTACTTAAACTACATTTTTTTGGTCAAATTATAAATAACTGTTTCATAAAAACAAAAATTAATTATATAAAAAAGTTAAAATAATTTATGAGAGTTCAAACTCATGCACTCAGAGTTAGTGAAATAGAACCGATTTAAATAATGCGTTTGATCAAATTGAAAATAATAACCTAAATTAAAGGAGATCAATTTTTGTCTAATTCGTTTAACCTATAATCCAATCAATTTAGTTTAATCAATTCAAACTTTCGAGTGGACTTTTTTTTTTAAAATTAATAATTAAATTTAAGAAAATTAAAAATAATATATTTTATTAAAATATATACAAGTGTTATATACATTAATTAATTACATCTTAAAAAAATTAAAATTAATTTCATTTTTATGATTTAAATTTGCAAAAGTTATTTGTATTTATTAAAATAATTTTAATTTTTTAAATGGAATAAAAATTAACTCTTTAACACTCGTCAACATGTAAGTTTTCCACTTAAAAACGAACCATCCCTCTCCACTGAATCAAGTAGATTTTGTCCTTTAAAAAACTATCATAAAGATTTACAGTTTTATGTATCACAAATTCATAGATTCAAAAAGGAAAGAAAGTCACAAATAGTAAAAAAATAAAAAGCAGAAAGAGTTTCTCTAACATAACTTTAATTTAAGTAAAATATTTTTTTAACAATTTTTTTTGATAATTTTTTATAATAATATATGTGACCGTTTGTGATTAGTTTATTTTAAATATATTAATCAATCAAACACTAATACCTTCCTATAACTTTATTTTAAGGAAAATATTTTATTAATATTTTTTTTGACAATTTTTTATAACAGTATGTGTCGCAGTTTGTGTTAGTATGTTTAATATACCCATCAATATAACTTTATTTTAAGGAAAATATTTTTTTAACAATTTTTTTTAATAATCTTTTATAATAATTATGTGATAATTTGTGATTAGTCTGTTTGAAATATATTAATCAATCAAGCACTAACACCTTCCTATAACTTTATTTTAAGAAAAATATTTTTTTAACAACTTTTTCTTTATAACAATATATGTGATACTGATGTACGGTAGTATGTCTCACACGACCGGTTACTCCAAACGGTCAAAATATATCTCATATCAAATATTCGACCGAACGGTCAAATATTATTTCGTATCAAGGCCAGACCGAACGGTCGAATATTATCTCGTATCAAATAATATCTCAACAGAGATATTTCAGGTGAATTTGGTTATATTTCATTCGGTTTATATTTTATTCTGTTATATTGATTTTATATCAATCCAAAGCCTATAAATAAAAACCAAAAGGCTCCAAGTAAGGTACGCACAATTCAACGCACAATCTAACCTACAATATACTGACTCCCACATCCACACTCTCATACTTGATCGAGTTTCACACCCTCTCCGTTCCAAGCATCCACTCGCTGAGAACAGAGGGCTCTCCTATACCGACATCTGACTTGATCGTCGGAGTACCATTACAGGTACCACCCCCCTCCGGGGCGAAGATCGAAGGACGGACGGACTGAAGGACGAACGGTCTGAAGGACGGACGGCGGAGACAACTGAAGATTTCACATCAGAAGGAAGCAGAAAAGCGCCATCGAGGTCAGTGCTTTCGGTCCCAGTAAATTCCTACCGAAACATTTTGGCGCCCACCGTGGGGCCGAGCGGCAAACCCAAATGGCGACCACGAGGAGCATGAAGGAACAACAAAACACCAAGAAGTTTCAGCAACAACATCAGTCATCATCTCTACAAGGAGTTTCATCAACAAGATAAGTATTTTTTTATTTAAAAAATGAAATAATAAAAACCTACCATAAATTCTATGGGAGCACCAATCACCTTTTTCATTATAAAAATATATCAGGAATCCTTGGAAAGATTAAAACTGCCCTATATAAGTGTCAAGAATACATACGGCAATCTCTTCACCAATATTTCAAGATTTATTCTGCTTCATGCAGAATCATCATTAATTATCATTAATTTATTGCTGCATAATTGAATACCATGGTATTCAAAACTAATTTTGATATCACTGCTCAAGATTTATTCCAAGATTTATTTACATATATTATATATCACAACCAATTCCACTTATTTATATATTTATATAAATAAATATATATATATCTCAACTGATTTTTTATACAGATTCAAGATTGATCGTAAATATATATTATGAAAATCCAAAAAGGAGAATAATATCTCCACGTTATAACAACCAAGATTGATTTATATTATTAGATAATAGTATAAATATATATACTGAATACACTTGTTTTATATTATTATAATATAATATAATGTATAATCTGAATCTTAGAGGATTCGGTAATCATGTATCAAGATACCACTTTTCATTATTATATCATCAAGGTAAAAAGAAAAACTTCAGGGGCAATACGAGGATAAATCAAGATAGCCGCAAGAATACTGAACATGATGCAGAAGGTACCGCACTCTCTCGGCCGATGACAGGATCTGGCACACAAATCATTTGGCTTATCTGGAGCTTACCATAAATCAAAGACCGAACGATTGCTAAAGCAGTTACAATCTTAACCGACCGGTCTCAATATATCTTTCTGATATTATATCTCTTGCAGATTACTAAAGCGGTTACATCTTAACCGACCAGTTTCAATTATATCCTCAATATAATATATTTTGCAGATTACTAAAAGCTGTTAAATCTCAACCGACCGGTCTCAATATATCTTTCTGATATTATATCTCTTGCAGATTACTAAAGCCGTACAATCTTAACCGACCGGTCTCAATATATCTCTGATATTATATCTCTTGCAGATTATTAAAGTCGTTAAATGGCGATTACTAAAGCCGTACAATCTTAACCGACCGGTCTCAATTATATCTTCAATATTATATCTCTTGCAGATTGCTAAAGCAGTTACAATCTTAACCGACCGGTCTCAATATATCTTTCTGATATTATATCTCTTGCAGATTATTAAAGTCGTTAAATGGCGGTTACTAAAGCCGTACAATCTTAACCGACCGGTCTCAATTATATCTTCAATATTATATCTCTTGCAGATTGCTAAAGCAGTTACAATCTTAACCGACCGGTCTCAATATATCTTTCTGATATTATATCTCTTGCAGATTGCTAAAGCAGTTACAATCTTAACCGACCGGTCTCAATATATCTCTGATATTATATCTCTTACAGATTACTAAAGCGGTTTCATCTTAACCGACCGGTCTCAATATATCTTTCTGATATTATATCTCTTGCAGATTATTAAAGTTAACCGACCGGTCTCAATTATATCTTCAATATTATATCTCTTGCAGATTGCTAAAGCAGTCACAATCTTAACCTACCGGTCTCAATATATCTCTGATATTATATCTCTTACAGATTATTAAAGTTAACCGACCGGTCTCAATTATATCTTCAATATTATATCTCTTGCAGATTGCTAAAGCAGTTACAATCTTAACCTACCGGTCTCAATATATCTCTGATATTATATCTCTTGCAGATTAATAAAGTCGTTAAATGGCGGTTGCTAAAGCCGTACAATCTCAACCGACCGGTCTCAATATATCTTTCTGATATTATACCTCTTGCAGATTGCTAAAGCAGTTACAATCTTAACCGACCGATTGCTAAAGCAGTTACAATCTTAACCTACCGGTCTCAATATATCTCTGATATTATATCTCTTGCAGATTATTAAAGCCGTTAAATGGCGGTTACTAAAGCCGTACAATCTTAACCGACTGGTCTCAATATATCTCTGATATTATATCTCTTGCAGATTGCTAAAGCAGTTACAATCTTAACCGACCGGTCTCAATATATCTCTGATATTATATCTTTTGCAGATTACTCAAGCGGTTACATCTTAACCGACTAGTTTCAATTATATCCTCAATATCATATATTTTGCAGATTACTAAAGCGAAGCAATCACAAATCTCTAAAGAAGTTACATGCTCATCCAGTTACATCAAGACCCACGCGTCTTGGTTCAACACGGCCTATAACGCTCGTTCAATACATCGAGATCAAACCTGTCTCGGTCCAACAAATACATCAAGACCCACGCGTCTTGGTTCAACACGGCCTATAACGCCCGTTCAATGCATCGAGATCAAACCTGTCTCGGTCCAACAAATACATCAAGACCTACGTGTCTTGGTTCCACACGACCTATAACGCCCGTGCATTACATCGAGATCAAACCTGTCTCGGTCCAACAAATACATCAAGACCTACGTGTCTTGGTTCCACACGGCCTATAACGCCCGAGATCAAACCTGTCTCGGTCCAACAAATACATCAAGACCTACGTGTCTTGGTTCCACACGGCCTATAACGCCCGTGCATTACATCGAGATCAAACCTGTCTCGGTCCAACAAATACAGCAAGACCTACGTGTCTTGGTTCCACACGGCCTATAACGCCCGTGCATTACATCGAGATCAAACCTGTCTCGGTCCAACAAATACATCAAGACCTATGTGTCTTGGTTCCACACGGCCTATAACGCCCGTGCATTACATCGAGATCAAACCTGTCTCGGTCCAACAACTACATCAAGACCCACGCGTCTTGGTTCAACACGGCCTATAAACGACCGTTCAATACATCGAGATCAAACCTGTCTCGGTCCAACAAATACATCAAGACCTACGCGTCTTGGTTCAACACGGCCCATAACGCCCGGTAATTACATCGAGACCCTCCGAGTCTCGGTAGTTATTGACACTATCAAAGCTTATTTGTTTCAGGAGCGACCATCAGAAGACAAAAGCTGCTCAACACCGTTCGGCCATTATCCTTTTAACATTCTTTAAAGTCCTGCAGTCACGCCAAGCTAAAGCTTCATCCCTCCTTTGGACTTGGGGGGCATGATGTACGGTAGTATGTCTCACACGACCGGTTACTCCAAACGGTCAAAATATATCTCATATCAAATATTCGACCGAACGGTCAAATATTATTTCGTATCTGGGCCAGACCGAACGGTCGAATATTATCTCGTATCAAATAATATCTCAACAGAGATATTTCAGGTGAGTTTGGTTATATTTCATTCGGTTTATATTTTATTCTGTTATATTGATTTTATATCAATCCAAAGCCTATAAATAAAGACCAAAAGGCTCCAAGCAAGGTACGCACAATTCAACGCACAATCTAACCTACAATATACTGACTCCCACATCCACACTCTCATACTTGATCGAGTTTCACACCCTCTCCGTTCCAAGCATCCACTCGCTGAGAACAGAGGGCTCTCCTATACCGACATCTGACTTGATCGTCGGAGTACCATTACAGGTACCACCCCCCTTCGGGGCGAAGATCGAAGGAGACGGACTGAAGGACGAACAGTCTGAAGGACGGACGGCGGAGACAACTGAAGATTTCACATCAGAAGGAAGCAGAAAAGCGCCATCGAGGTCAGTGCTTTCGGTCCCAGTAAATTCCTACCGAAACAGTTTGTGATTGATATGTTTAAAATATACTAATCAATCAAAGAGTAATACGTTCCTATAGATATCAAATCGCTTCAACTTAATGTTTTAAAGTAAAAAAATTATTGAGAATTTTGTTAGTGACGGTAGTACTAAAAGAAAAGTGCAGAAGTTAAATTGAAATGAGAGGGAGATATAAGAAGTTAGATTCTGCTTGAGGTTTAAAAATTCAACACAGAATGGTTGGGGACAGATGAATAATGGTTGAACCAACACACCTATATTCTTGCATTAGGACCACTCTCTCACAAACTACTTCAATTATGAGCCACAATGTTTTAACTACACATGAAACCAATAAACTCACTCATTATTATTATATTCGTATGTCAGGAATAACACCATTTTAATAGGTAGTGCAGTTAGTGGACAAACCACGATTGCAATGGCTGCCACCACTTTCAAAGAGTTGCTAAGGATTATCACACTGCCTAACCACTATGCTCAATTTTTCAATTTTTTTAATATATTGCCTCAAAAACTTCCATTAATTATACCTTTTGGAAAAGAAATACGTGGATGAATAATGGTGAACAAACTCTAACGTGACGTGATCCGTGAACCATTTAATTTTTATTTGGAATTATTTTCAAGACCTTTCCGCAACACGTGACTACTGCCAACACTGTCAGTTCCTCCTCCTGCAACGCTTAGGTCAGACAGATTGGTTATTCTAGATAATAAAATATATCATAAGAGTTTAACTAACAACTGGATGTTCAAGTTAATTATTATTTTTTTGGCAAATGGTTAACTTTCCTTTCTACTCATATTTATTATATATTATAAAATAAATTAAAATTTTGATATAATATGATTGGTTTAATAAGAATTTAATCTAATTCATCCATCCGTTAATTTTATTTTTGATTGAATACTATGTATAGCATACAATAATTTGTGGTAGTAAAGAGAGAGTGGGGGAAGTAACTGCCCATAGTTGCGTGGGTGGTTAAAAGTTAAATGATGTGAAAATGACCAATGAATGATGTTTGTTTATGAAATTATGGAGTGCTCCTACCATATTCCTTTGTCATTCACGTGTGCAACTCTATGTGAACATAGATGGATACTTTATTAATGGGAATGGGACGCATAAGCAACTAAATCACCCTTTTGCCAAACCTCATCAAACTACACCCCTACGTCTGCCACGTGTACTACACTCATTTACTTTTTTTCAATAAACATCACCATTTCTAACTTCCTTCTCACCCCCAAATATTTCCTTTATAATTATATACAATATTATGTATCTCTTTATTTCATGCCATTTCTATGATGGAGTTCTTCCCTCCATGTAACAATTATACAAATTCAAAAATCAATGGTTTTCTTAGAAGATCGTGATGCCCATATTCTGGTGTTGCTTTTTCTTCGGACGAAAGTGCAAATCTACGTGAACAGGGCAAGCTGTCTAAACACTCACTTGTGTATTTTTTATTCAACATTAAAATAAATAAATAAATTACTATTTTTACAATAATTTCCGGAATACAGTTTCTTATAATAGATTCTTTCAACGAAGAACATTTTTCTTATGTATAGTAAAAAACTGTCGATGAAGGATTCTGGTATTTCCAACACACAGGGGAACATGAAAACGTGGAACAGAGTATCGTGGTTGGAAGTCCCGTGTGTAAAGATTCAGGCATTTTCTAAAGCATGAAATCGATGAAGGAAGATTTTGAATATATATGAATTAGTCGGAGCTTGTTTTCCATGATTTTAACTGATAACCAAACACGTTAAATCATCCGTATAGGGGTCAACCCAGTAAAGAGACTGAGATCACATCTATTGCCACCTGCAGTTTTCCAGTAGCACTCAAATTGATTTAAAATTTCTTCCTAACTGGAAAGCTATTATTGATACTGTATCGATTGTACAAAAAGTTCTGCATTTGCTGCGATGTCCATTAATTACGAGGACGATGATGGAATCCAATCATTTCCTTGAATGAAGTTCTGTACTGAGTAGGCCAGGACGTGGTCTTCAGGAATCTTACTACTCCATGATACCCTCTGAGACAGATCAGAACCAGGTCCCTTGTTCCCAAATTCCCCATAGTAAAGTGTCTTGAGGGCAAAGTCACCACTCCATGGCATCCAACCCTGGGCTGTCACAATCACCTCCAGCTCTGAATTAACGAAAACCGTTCTGGAATACTCCTTCCAAGGCCTACCCAAATAGTTCTTGTGCACCTTAGGGTTCTTGTGATACAAAGCCATGTACTCCTCAGTGCCATTAAGGAGACAGTTCTGGAAAACAAAGCCTGTGGGTTGTGCTGGGTCTGTTCTGCCATGTGCAGTGATAGCATTGTTCTCGCCCTTCTCTGGACGCACTTGCCTGGGACGAACCAGGATGAGACAGTCTTCGAAAACTGCAGCAGCGTTTCCAAAGATGAAGTCGACGTTGCCCTGAATGCGACATGACTTGTAGAATTGGCGCAGGGAGTGAGCATAGAGAGTGTCTTGGTTGCCCAAGAATTCGCAATTCTCAATCACAGAAAGATCACTGTCTGATCTGAATGCCACTGCTTGGTGTGCGTCAGGACCCGCCGTGTTCTCAATCGTCAGATCCTTTGCCATGAATCCATCCCCAAGAACCGCTGCCATCATAGTTATCTCAAATTACTTAATTAATCACATCTTTCACATAATTAAATTCTTCTTCCTTTCCAATTCAATTTTTCTAAATTTTATTTTAAAAACACTTCAGTGTCCCTCTTTTTTCATTAATGATATATATATATATATATATATATATATATATATATATATATATATATATATATATATTTTTTTTAAGTTTTAAAACTATTACTTTATGTCGTTCGTACGATTATAAAAATCAAATAAATAACAAGTATTATTACAGAAAATTTTAAAACCTATTAATGTAATTCATTCTAAAAAATTAAGTTGAATAATCGTTTCAATTCCTCAAAGTATAAATAATGTCAATTTAACTATGAAAGAATAAAAATATTCTTATCCAATTTTTAATTTCAATATGTAAAGAGTGAGCTAAGTTTATGAAACTATTTTCTTAAGTTATAATATTTATACATTTTAATATTTTAAGTACCAAAGTAACGTTAAGCAAGTTAACTTACTAAATTATATTTTTTTACATAAGAAAAATGTTATTTTGACACTTAACTTTTTGATAAAACCATTTTAACGGTAGTTAAAAAGTGTCGGATAACATTTTTCTATTTTGAAAAGAAATAAATCAATAGTTGGAAGAGCTGGTGAGGGAAGAAAATGACGAATTTACCCATAAATATATGATTGAAACGTACCGACGGTGGCAGAGTTGTAAGTTGTCATGGCTGGTTGCCCCACGTTAGCATCACCGGTTATAACCGTTTTGCCAATGCCGTCACCCAAGAACACCACATTCCTCTTCGCCAGCGGAACCCTAACGGTCTCCTTGTAAACTCCTTCTTTTATGAGAATGACAAACCGCTTCTTCCCATCCCCGTTATCTGGCGCAGCGTTAACGGCCTCTTGTATGGTCTTATAACAGCCGCCAGCTCCGTCTTTACAAACCGTAACATCGGGTTTCAAGTTGGGAGGAACACCTCCCACGGCGCTGGCGTCGCCGGAGGCGAGGCTGCCCCAGAAGCCGTTGCGCTCGGTGGCGGGAGGCTTCCACGAAGCGGTGTCGTTTCCGAAGGCGTCGAGGGAGAAGGCCATGCCGAGGGCGTTGCTGGAGAGAGATTCAAGGGAGTCGATGAAGGCCATCGCTTTGCCGACGGCCGCGGACACGTTGGCATATTTGAGGCTGTTCCAGCAGTCGTACTGGTACGAGAGCGCCGCGCCCAGCCACGCGCGCGCGTCCTTGATTTTTCCGAGTGGCAGAGCGTCGCTGGCGAGGGAAGAGCGGTGCTTCGAGTTGTCCAACACTTCCAAGCAGGTGGAGGCGGCCACGGTGAGGTTGTGGCTGCCGGCAGCACCATCGAGGAGGGATTTCACCATGGACTGCGCGGTGGCGAGGTTTTCAGAGTAGATGGTGATGGCGGACTGGATTAACTGGAGAGAGGTCGGGTTTGGCGGGAGTTTGGGGTCTTGGGAGAGAGAGGTTTCGCATTGCTGCGGGAAGCGCGTGGCGGCGCAGGCTTGTTGGATCTCCGGTGTGACAGATTTGACGGCGGCGACAGGCGGGGATTTTCGGTGGGCGGCGGAGAGGGTTAGGAGCAGGAAGAGAGAGAAGAGGAAGAGATGATCCATTGTGGAATGTTGGGAGAATGGGTGATCGTTGAACATATTTATAGGTGTATGTGGTAATTGATATGTGATAATTTAGATTTTGTTTTTGTTTAGAAAGATGGCAGTGGTATGAATCTGATGGCTGTGTTTTTTGTCTCGTGACCCTGAATTTGGAAACGGTTCACGGGGTTTGTATGTTGGTTCGAGGGATGAAGGAATGGCCACTTTTGGTATTATTAATTTGATTATTAATAATGTTATTAATGCAGAGACGTTATAAATATCTGAATTTATGATAACTTGTGATGAGAAAAGAGGATAATTGAAATGTAAAGAGTGAGAGGGAAGACTTGAGTAAGGAGTGAGATGGGAGAGGTATTTATTATTATGTTCCCCAAGTTTTGAAAATTTTACTTTTCACAATATTCATAATCATTTAAATAAATTGTTAAATTTAATTTTAAAATATTTAATTATTTCGTAAATAAGAGTTAAAAATTTAGATATTTGATTTAAATTAACAACTCCACTGTATTTATAAATTTAACGTGCTTATTAGTTTAATTATATAATATGTCATATTTATGGAATTAAATTTATTGGAATATCTTGTTTGTCATAACTGATTGATGTCAGATATGCTTTTTTTTATTAAGCGTAATAAATAATTTAAGATTTAATGAATATATTTAATTCAGATTTAATGATATTTGTAAAATTTATTTTTTTTAAATTAAAATAATAAAAGACAACAACAAAATTGTTCTAAAATTAGAAATAAATATAATATTTGTTATAATTTTATAAATTTATTAAATATTATAATAATTGTAACAAATTTATTGAATAAATTGTATAATATATAAAATGATATATTAATTAAGTTGTGTAGTTAACAAAATAATGTTATAATTATTTTTTAATTTTTAGTAATAAATAATATATTTAAAAAATTAATTTTTATAGAAAGAATTGAGTTTATTATGTTACTTACCATTTAATTATTGATTTCGTTTCGATGTCTTTAACATAAAATAGGTGTTGCAAATTCTATATTAAATATAAATAAGATCAATTTATATTACCATGATACTCATAAAAATTTATCTTTGTTAAAATTTGAGTATAGTGTTACTTGTTACATATTTCTTTAATTTTTATGTTTAATGTCTTCGACCAAAAAAGTGTATTGAAAATAACACATAAATTATATAACACATTATCTTCTAATAATTTTAAGGTTAACACCATTTAGGTGTCCCTATTTTCGTAAGGTATTCCCACTTAGGTCCCCTTCTTTTAAACTTTTCCAATTGAGTCTTTATAAGTGCTAATTTCAAACAAATTAACTCCTGCTGTTAAAAATCGTAAACAGTGTTAAAATTGTGCAGATGTGACTAGCTGACGTGTTAAATTTTAAGTTTGAAGTGAAACGTGACAGCAATCTGATTGATACGTGTCGTGTTAGTAGTCATTAAGCAAGTGATTAAGCAATTGGTAATTAGGAAATTAGGGTTAACTTAAATAAAAAAGGGAATTAGGGTTCTGTTAAATAAAAAAGGAATTAGGGTTCAATTAAATTGAAAAACAATTGGAATCATTTACAATAGATCTGTGAGAGGAATCTGAGAGGAGTGCATCGCAAGCTCGATTTCATTCGTTAGTGGATACGATACACACTTGATTCGGGCTGTGGAGGCTAGGCATTCCCTATTTCGACTTCAATCGCGACTTTGTTCTACTTGGTGGAAGGTAAGTATTTGTACTTGACTTAGGTATGAATTTAATATTCGATTGTGATTGTTTTTGTTGTTATCTGGGGATGCCTTTTTAAATGTGGGGTTTGGGTTGTCTGAAAATGTGTTGTATTCTGTTTACGGTTGTGGACCTCATGTCCCCCATAGTTATACTTAGTTTATTTTGTGGTTATCACTTTAATAAACGGTGTCTTTTGTCCTTTTGGGGTTATTGGTAGGTGTAGAATATTGTTTACGGTGTTGTGAGTGATGGACCTTATAGAAGTAATTATTCACCATGGGGAAAGTTCGTGAATGAGGGTTGCTTAAAGTATGAAGGGGAAATTGAGACACTGTGTTTTGATCCTAACGTATGGAGTTATTTTGTGGTAGTGAGTGTAGTCAAAAGTCTTGGGTACGATGGTTTTAAGGAGTTGTGGTATTCTGTTGGTTGTGGTCCTGTCTTAGATAATAGGCTAGAAGCATTGACTGATGATGTAGGTGTCATGCAAATGGTCACTTTAGCTCACTTAAATGGACGAGTTCATTTGTATGTTGTCCACAATGTGTCTGAGGCTGAAGTCATTCACATGATTGAGTTTAACGTTGATGAAGGAGGTGAGGAAGTTGCACCATTTCCTGAGGGTATAGAGGAGGGTGGTGAGGGTGCACAATTGCCTGAGGGTATTGAGGATGGTGTCAGACAAGAGTTGGATGAGGATGCACAATTGCCTGAGGAAGTTGATGGTCAGAGGATAGAAGTTGTTGTCGGGGAGGCTGAGGAAGTTGATGGTGAGAGGATAGAAGTTGAGGGTGATAGTACTGAGGTTGATAGGGCAGAAGCAGGTGAAGTTGAAGTTGAGGCTGATACTATTCAGGTTGATAGGCCAGAAGCAGCTGATAGGATACAAGCACAGGATAATGAGGATGGGTTAGTAGACATAGTTGTTCAGTGTGATGTAAGTGAAAGTTGTAGTGATTTGGAGGTTGAGGTTGAGCCAT
Organism: Vigna mungo; assembly: GCA_036885675.1. Taxonomy (NCBI): domain Eukaryota; kingdom Viridiplantae; phylum Streptophyta; class Magnoliopsida; order Fabales; family Fabaceae; genus Vigna; species Vigna mungo. The sequence continues at coordinate 63,276,672 of CP144700.1, forward strand.
TTCTACCTGGGTCTGATTCTGATATGGATGAAGATGAGATTAATGATTGTAGTTGGTTCAATGATGAATGGCAATCTGAGGAATTAAATTCTCCTGACAATAGTGATGAAGACAGTGTTCAGGAAGGGTATGGCCATTTTTCCACTTTTATTCAGCCAAAAAATATGCTGGATTTTAACTAGGAAGTGGGAACTTACTTCGTGGATAAAGAAGACATCCTTGATGCCATCAAAAGTTATGCAGTAGAGAATGGGAAAAATTTGAAACTTGTGAAGAATGATAAAAAACGAATAAGGGTTAGATGCTTGGGCTCAAAAGGAGAATGCCCATGGGTGGCATATTTTGGTTTCATGGATGCAGTTAAGTCATGACAACTAAGGACTGTGGTTGACAGGCATACATGTAGTAGGGAACACAAGGTTAGACTATTCAATGCAAAATGGCTTAGTAGAAAATTGGAAAAAAACAGTGAGAGAGAATCCTAATGTGAAGGGAGTTGATATTAGAGAAAAGGTTTCTAGGAAATGGAATATAGCCATATCTAAGAATATGGCTTACAGGGCCAAAACATATGCATCAGACGAAGTGGCAGGCTCCTTCACTGAGCAATATACTAGAATTTTTTATTATGCTCATGAGTTGTTAGCAAGAAACCCTGAGTCTACAATCAAAGTAAAAGTTGAAACAAATGATGGGAAGACAATATTCCAGAGGTTTTATGCATACCTAAAGGCATGCAAAGATAGCTTTGTATCTTGCAGGCCAATCATTGGCCTTGATGGAGCCTTCTTGAAAGGCAAACATCACGGTGAGCTATTAACTGTTGTGACCCGAGATGCAAATGACCAAATGTTGTCATTGGCGTATGCAATTGTTGAAGTAGAGAACAAGGACACCTGGACATGGTTTCTGCAGCTATTGATTGAGGATCTAGGTGGTCCAGATGTGTGTTCTGGTCTTACAGTCATGTCAGGCCAACAAAAGGTAATTTCCATTAAACTTTTTGTCTTTTCTCTTACAGAAATAACTTCTTTATTTGACTTCTTCATGACTTATTTGATAGGGTTTAAGATATGTTGTGGAAGATGTTATTCCTGGAGTTACACAAAGATTTTGTGTAAGGCATTTATATGCCAATTTCAGGAAAAAATTTCCTGGAACAAAGTTGAAAAGGCTTATGTGGAGGGCAGCTACAGCAACCCACCCACAACAATGGGAGAACGAGATGAGAAATATGAAAGAAGTGAACGAAGATGCTTTTAAGCATCTTATTGCAATTCCTCCAAGGTTTGCTAACCTTCCTTAACATTACTTAAGTTTTCAGTTTTCATTTTTCATTTTTTCAAGGTCTGACTGACATATTCCTTGAAGGTTTTGGTCGAGATCAAGGTTCACAACCACAACTCAATGTGATACCTTGGTAAATAACATGTCAGAAGCATTTAATAGTGTCCTGGTCAATACAAGGACAAAACCTGTAATTACAATGTTGGAGGACATCAGATTATACATGATGAAGAGGTGGGCCACTAATAGGTCAAGGGTAGCTTCGTTTACATCAGCAAATTGTCCTAAAATTCTGAGTAGACTCTAGAAAGAGGCACTACAAACAAAAAATTGGATTCCCAGGTTAGCAATAAGCCTTATATCAATTAACAATTGTTTATGTTTACCCAGATTTTAATTAGAAGTAATGTTTGTTTATCTTGACAGCTGGTCTGCAGACAAACTTTTTGAAATCAGACATGTGTCCCAGAGTGGGGACAACTTTGTGGTGGATATAGATAAATATACATGTTCCTACAGGAAGTGGAGCATCAGTGGAATTCCTTGTGTGCATGCATTGACAGCAATGAGGTTTCTCAACCTAAATGCAGAGGACTATCTACCTATATGGTTTAAAAAGTCAACCTATGAAGAGATGTATTCATCCATTATATACCCCATTAATGGAAAACATCTATGGAAGGTAACTCAATATCCAGATGTCTTGCCTCCACCAAAAAGACAGCTCCCTGGTCGTCCTAAGAAGAAAAGGAGATTAGAGCAATGGGAATTGCAGAAAAGTTCTAGCAAGATGTCAAAAGGGGGCTTACTCAAGAGATGTACCATCTGTAGGGAAGTGGGACACAACAAAAGAAATTTCCCCAAAAAAGAAGCCAAGTGCAGGAAGAGGGACAACCCAGTACATTGCCTCAGACTCAACCAGATGGAGCAGATACACATACCAATTGAAGTTTACCAGATTTTGTAATAGGCCAGATTTTGATGGTAGCATATGTAATAGGCCAGATTTTGATGTAACCAGTTATTGATGTTTACTACATTTTGATGTTGAACAGACTTTGATGTTTTAGTGGTATCATATGTAATAAGCCACTTGAAGAATGGTTCATGTAATAGCTCATATTATCATATACATTGCTGCCTGTATGAATAATGAATGGTTACCTTTTGGTATTTATATAAAAATGTTTAGTTACTGTTTAAGTTATGAAATTCCCGCACCTATTTTACTCATTCAGTTTTGTATTCAGTTTGAAATATATCAGTACCCTTGAATCAGGTGGCAATATACAACTTTGATAAATGATTTCATACTTCTTCAATCAGGTGCCAATATAGCACATTCTTAAATATTGTTTTACAACCAAGTGCCAATATAGGGAAATGTTGCCAACACAAAGAAGAATAGTCTGAACTCATGCTTTCCAAAATATCATTTTCATTAAACATATCAACCAGTACATTGAACATCTTAACCAGTAGATTAAACATCTGAAGCAGTACATCTTCAGAGCACAAAACATTAACATTACCCAAAACCTACAACTAATACCATAACAGACCACCTAACTACAATAACATGACCAAATCCTACAACTAATACCAAAACAGCCCAATCCTAAGTACATTATGATGACCAGAACCTACAACTGAATACATTATCAAGCCCTTCCCATCAGCATTGCAATTATAATCATATTCATTATAAATACAACACTGACAACCACAACCAAATATTTCATCCAACTTTGAAGACCCATCACAGCTTTCTGCACATCAAAGATCTGCTTAACACCTTGGTTTTCAAAAGTCTTCACCAACCTCTCATCATTTGCTTCCAACACCTCACAGCTAACACTTTCTTCAACTCCCCAATCACTAAACCATTTGAAGAAGTTGCATCCTCCATTTTGACTCCCCATCTTATACCTAGGGCAACCCCAGAACTGCTTCCCTCGATTCTTGGTCGTTTTTGCAGTCCTCAAGACAGTCTTCTCTCCACAATGGCAGATCAGCGATGCATCTTTCTTGTTCCACCATCCATCTCCACGAGAGCTCACAGAACGCAAATGCTTTCTTCCGCACTCATTGCAAGTTGAAGACGAACATGAATGAGCCATCAACATTGCTGCGTCTTCTACTTTAGATCTTCCCTCTTCAAGTGTTGTCCAACCTTCAACTCCAATGAACCCTAAATATCACGAGCTGGGTCTCCTACTTCAGAACTTAAACACACAATTTGATTCTTCTCTTAATTTAACAATTACAAATCTAATTATCGTTTTTAATGAAGGGATAAAACGCCACGTTTCAGTGAACATTGCCACATGTCGCAAATAATTAAAACGTTTAACACGTCAGCTACTCACATATGCACAATTTTAACATTGTTTACGATTTTTAACGGCAAGGGCTAATTTGTTTGAAATTAGCACTTATAAGGACTCAATTGGAAAGGTTTAAAAGAAGGGGACCCAAGTGGGAATACCTTACGAAAATAGGGACGCCTAAATGGTTTTAACCTAATTTTAACTATGATTTTAATGTTAACAGTGGATGGAAGTTGAAGAATTTATCTTCTAATAATTTTAACTATGATTTTTAATGTTAATAGTTGATGGAAGTTGGAGAATTTATAAGTTTAAATTAGGTAAATTTATAATTTTTTTATAAAACAAGTTATTTAATGTTAATAAATAATAAAATATAAAACTAAATATAATAAAGAATAAAAAATTTATGAATTTTTTTTTTCTTCCTTTTTACATCTTTTATTTTACTTATTCACTCTTTCACATATTATTTTTGTTTGTGAAGAAAAGAAAAAGAAAATTAAATATAAATTTGTTATTTATACTATTTTTTTCTCACTCTAATTGATACAAAAATATTATATAAAATTTGAGCCTATTCTTTCACTTTTTCAATATATCATTGCAAATGATGCAATAGTACAAAAAGAGATAAATAGTACAAAAAGAGATATTATGATTAGATAGTGTAAAAATGAATGATGTGGTATTGATAAAACAGTTATATAGTCAAATATTATATAGAAGAGTCATCACAGATATGATATGATAAAACAGTTATCCAACTATAATATAAAGTAATAACTTTACCATTATCTAAAATAACTATAGAATTTAAACTTTACAAATACAACTATACAACTAGTCTACTATCAAAACTATATACAAAACTACTTTAAACCTAACTACTCAGCAACATCTCCTTTGTCCAATGTCTGCTCCAGGGACACCTCATCTCCCTCTACTCGCACACACAGGATGATCATTACAAAGGAAAGAACACCAACACATACAAAACACAAACAACAATCAACAAGGTAAGCTAGATATAAAAGAATTCATATATTTTCATAACATACAGCATACACATAAGTATTCATGCAAAATAAACTAATTCAGACATCCTAACATGTTATGACCTAGACTTGACCGTCCAGACTTAAAATGATTGTCGAGCTATGGCGGGTTGTGCACTTGTGATGGCCTTTACTATTTTGCAAAGTCATTGCCAATGGGTTACCACACTCACAAGGTTAGTCTGTTTCAGGCCTTGAGGCGTACTGAAAGCCCCTAAGACTAAGACCCCCTGCTACTCCTCACGACATGGTTCAATCCTCTCTAATTGAGAATGAAAGACCATTAGAGTTTCAAGATAACCCCCAAGACTGAGCTCCTGCATTCGTTCTAAACAAACTTGAATCTCACCAAGAAATTCCATATTGAAACTTACTAAATCACTTTGAGATCATACTTTATTGTCATTTGAATCACAACTCTTTAATACTTATATAACTCAATATACATTCATACACAACCCAAAATAGTTCACCACATCATTCAAATTAAACAAGAATAATTAAGAAAAGGGTAAACTAAAATCTGGACCATTCGTTCAATGCATACTCTCGTTGAGTGAATCTAGAGGTTTCTCGCATAACGACCCATCTCGCTGTGCGAATAAACTTCCAGTGGTACCAGATCACGACCCCTCGCATAGCACCCCAATTCGCTATGTGAAATCCCAAACAATGGTCCAGACCTCCCAAACACTCGCTGAGCACACCACTTCGCTATTCGAATAAATCAGACAGTGCTCCCAGACCTCAACTGGTCGTCAGGGCACCAGCTCGTTATGCGAATAAGCAAACAACGAGCCAACCCCATGACCACTCGCTGAGTGACCCTATTCGCTCAGTGAGTCTATATAATTCTACAACACAAATTCTGCAAAATTATGCAACCCAAACCACATTTACCAATTCTAACTATTTTTCCCAACTTCTAATTATCCTAATTTGTGTTATATGCCTAATTATACTTAAGTAAGTGTGTCTAATCCAACCTAACATCATTCTAAAGTGTTTACTAATCACATTGCACTCCTATAACTTCAAAATCTCAACTTATAGACCCAAAACGAATTTTATCATCACTTTAGGCACATTTTTTTTCAACTCAGGGAACAAGTCACAAATAACCTACATATCTAGCCCCAACTTGCCAATTCAGCACCCAACCTCTAATTCTAATTTTTCACTACCTCACTTCCTAAAAAATGACTTAAAACAAAGATAATTATCTCATATCATAACTAATCACCCTCATCACAAATTTCTAACCTTTTATACCATTAAAAAAGATCAAATTATCATTCCAAATAGTTCAGAATATCAAGTCATACATTAACACCCAAATCATCGAATCACGCCATACTCACATACCATGAAACATCATTTTGACCCAAACAGTTCAAGAATAATCTTTTTCCACAAACATACACCAATAATTTACAAAAATTTAAAGAAACTTCTAGCTCCCCTTACCTCTATCAAACTCTGCACAGCTCACATAAACCCCGACAGATGCTTGTACCGCAAGGAAACTCTAGAAAACCCTACAAATCACTGATTGGTGATAAGAAACCAACCTTAGAACCTAAATTGAGCTAAGAATCAAGAAAGAGAGATACAATTCTCATGCAAGACAGAAAATCTGCATAATCACAAATTTAAGAGAAAACCTAAAAAAGAGGAACGAAATTTACCTGCTCAAATTAAGAAATTGATCAGGCATATAGGTAGACCTCGACGTTGTGATCGTCTAGGTACCTCCTGATCGCCAAACAGTGGACCAGAGAGTGAGAAAGAGTATAAAGAAGTCAGAGAGAACGAAGGGAAAAAGTTTAGGGAGATAGACGGTGTTTTATATAATGAGACGAACTTTATAAAATTTTTATTTATATTATAAAATTATTTTAAAATAAAATATTCGGTCTCATTATTTTAATACATATATTGATTCTAACACTCTATTTTCTAGGTTTTCACAAAAATTGTTTTATTTATGACTTAGAAGGAGTTGGAAGCTCACTCCATGCATAACATTTATAACACATAACTTCTTCTTTGGATACTAATGTTTCACCTCCAAGAGTTCTTTTGACGAAGAGAAAATTTAATGGTGTGTTTAATAAACATGATTATGCATGAAAGGAAAGTCCTCTTAGCAAGACTAATGACTTTTATTTAATATAATTGAAGGCATGGTGAACTTACATCAACAAGAGTTCTGTAATGCAGGTATTGGTTTAAGAGTTATCTATTCTTTCTATTTTTTTTAATATATAGTATTTATTTAAATAAACGTTGTCTATTAAAAATTATTTATTTTTGGGTTAAATATGCTTTTCATCCCTTAAGTATCACTGATTTTTGGTTTTAGTCCCTACTCAAAACTTTGATGGGTTTTAGTCCTCGTAGTATTGAAACATGTAATATTAGTCCTTAAAAATAGACGGCGTCAACTTTTTGTTGATCTGGCAAACAGCAAGGTTACGTCTTTTGCTAGCTGGCGTGCCACGTTGATTAATTCATTTTTCAAGTTTAACCTAACTTCATCATCTCCGGCGACCCAGAAGCCTCCTTTCTTTACTCCCTCGCCCTCCACGCCTCTAGCACCGTGGCCAGGAAACGTTGCCCCGCCGCCAAACACTGTCAACCTCCCGCCACCGTACTGTACTCCAATGGAGAGAGCAGGGCAGCGGTGAGCCTGTGCGAAATGGCGTTGTCACTAGGGAGCGGGAGTGTGGCCCCGAAGTGTCGCATCTCGGGTGGGGGCGGTGGTTCACGCTGAGGGAACTCGAAACTGCGACTAATGGATTGTGTGAAGAGAACGTGATTGGTGAAGGTGGCTATGGAATTGTTTATCGTGGGTTGTTACCTTATGGGAACAAGGTTGTTGTCAAGAACCTTTTGAATAATAAGTATGTCTCTCTTCTTATTACATGATTCAATTTTGTGTCATAATTAAATTCAGCTCAAGTGGGTTGAGCTACATGGATCGATCAATTCTTCAACTTGGTTAAAGATGAAATTTTTAGAGGGAATTACTGGGAAATTTATTTTATTTATTTTGAGGTTTAATTATGTGGCTAAAGAAAAATGGAGTTTCTCTGATCTGTGGTTGGGTCTGTGTGTTAAAGTAAAAGTGTTAGGGGCAATTCATGTGTTTATATAATTTTTTTTTCTTAATTTGGGTGTTTGGGGTTGAAATGTTCATTTGGTGTTTTTGAATCTGCATAGGTGAAAGCTTTTTTTTTTGGGTTGCAGCTTGTGCTAAGTTTGGAATGCAGCTTTACTTGCCTGAAGTGAAATAGTTCTTGTGGTGAACATTAATTGAATCTTTTCTTTTTATTTTTTTTTTTGCTTGTGTTCTACTTCTGTTTTACTCTTATTACTACTTTTTTTCTCATGGCGGTTTTTAAATTTTTGGCAGAAGAGTGTGAAGCTTTTTTTTCTTTAGAAACTAGTTTCCCCTCGCAATTTCCCCTACTTTCTTCCGCTTTCTGCGATTGAACTTCCACACAACCCTCTCTAGAATCCACATCCATATCTACCTCCGAAAGTTTTGATTTTTTCGCCGGTGACGGCCCAAATGAGACAGCTCCCCATCGGAAACCACAAACTCATCAAACCGGCCATCGCGAATCTCGCCCATAACATCTCTTGGTGCTCCGTGCGAGTGTTGACTCCCTGGCAAGCGTACCAGATCGTTTCAATTAATAAAAATCGGTAGAACCCGATATCGTTATCTCCCAAAGGACTCACGGCCTTATCGTTCGTGTGAATCAAAATAATAAGACTTGTAAATGAATAAAATAATTGTTGTGATGCAAGAGCAGGAAATAAACATGCAATGTGGTTGATTCAATTGACGAAAAGAGTATGGATGAGTGGAGTTGTTGGGGGTTTACAATTTCATCTTTATCTGCCCTATCTTATCTACTCCTCTTGTTTAATTTGCTTTATTATCATATTGTTATGCAAACTTTCTTGGCCTACCCTTAGCCCGACCCCTCGGCGAAAACAGCCTATTACTAATTACCGACTTGCTATCCCTAGCCTCCCCTAGCAACTAGCAATGCATTACCGAACAGAAGCAAAAACAATTGACCGTCCTACCTCCCTATCCCTAGGTGGTATTTCATTGATCAAGGAATTTCCCCCAATTCATGACAGTACTGTACGTTCCCGTATCAGTAAAAACAAACAACAATTATCGAATGAGTTAAACGACAAAAGCTTTAAGCGCTGAAGAGAAACCCAACAATCGATAAACAAAGCATATGACAATCATATAATTAAACAAGAGTTTCAATAAAAGAGAGTTTCAAAAGATTACATTGTTCCCCCAACAACAAAAGGGTTTAGTTTACCATTGTCATGGTGAACCAAGATGAAAATAATGGAAGAATGGAAGAGCAAACCCTAGAAAAGATGAAAATGAGCCTAAGCATCCAAGAGATCCTCTCCAGAGAGTGAAAAGTAGGTATGGCCGCCCTCTTCTGTCAAAAGAATGAGAATGAAATCGCACTAAGGCTATTTATAACCAAGAAAAGTAACAAAATTCAAGCCCAGGCCCATCAGAGAACCGCCCGGCGCCAAAATTGGCTGCCCGGCGCTTTGCCTCAAGCCGCAGGACCGCCCGGCACCAAAAACGGCCGCCCGACGCTTTCTGGCCACCGCCTGGCGCTAGGGATCCACCGCCCGACGCTGGTCAACTGCACTCTGGTTGACTGATTGACTTTTTTGGTTGACGGGTTGACTTTTTGGTTGACTTTTCTGCATTCTGGTTGACTTTTCTGCACTGCAACTGTTTGACCTTCAACCTGTCTTTCTAGTCATCTCCAATTCTCATCAAAACCCTGCAAAACAATGCAAAAGAAGCATAATATCTCTAAAAACAACTTTTGACTCTCAAATGACTCATTTATTGAGTTTTGTTTGATTTCAAGCTCATTCTAAGCAGTAAGGGGAGTAATTTGGTCTAAAATAGCATATGAAAATAACGGTTTTTCAACCGTTATCACAACCCCAAACTTAGAAATTTGCTTGTCCTCAAGCAAAACAAAACAAAACGAAACTATAGATAAAACAAAACTTGGTTCTCTACACTTTCATCCAATGATTCAACATTCCTAAAGTACATGATGAGAACTACTCAATTTTAGATCTTCAGCGATGATCAAATCACGATGCATGCATGCTTTTAATTCAGTTATCTCACACATTCCTCAACAGATGTTACATATTATGAATGATCAATCCACTAAGCAAAGATGCAATCATGAAACTTAGAATTTCTCACCAAGCAAGTGTTTCACTCAATCACTCAAGTGTTTAGGGTGACACTCCAACACTCCATTATTCACAAGTCACATGAAATAAAATTGTCGTTCATCTCAAGCAATCAAAATTATTACATGCAAATGCCATCAAAAGGACTTTTTCAATGCTTGTAATGAGGCTGGGCTGTCAAGAAAATTTGGTTTTTCTCGATCACAAAATCTTTGAATCAAGAGAGCTCATTTATCATTCAAGGTTCAAGTTTAACTCTCTTTTTCAACCAATCTCACTTGTCCCCAACTTCTTCCCTTTTCATTTTATTTTTACATTAAGCTCACCTTTCATAATTTTTCTTTTTCTCATGTATTTTACATTCTCAATACTTAAGCTCAATGCCTTTCGTTTTGCCATTCAAACTTTCCCCACAACCCCAAACTTGAACCTTGAATATACTTACAATCATTAACCCAATTCAAAGTAAATAACTTCAGCATAAGGGTTTTCATTCTGTTTAGAGCCAAGGTTCAAAAAGGGTATAGAATTTCAAGCACTTTGGGTAAGAATTTGGCTAAGTAAGGGCTTTCAAAAATGGCCTTGATCATTGACAAATACATGCAATTCAATCAATCATCGAGAATTAGGCAATATCATTCATGCTTCCCTGTGAACAAATTCATATAATAATAAAACTCTGGAGCTCAATACCTCACAAAACATGCTTTCTCACACACATTCATTCATACACCCTGCTCAGCATCATAACCACAATCATAATTCATCACACATCTGTTTCACAGGATATCATCATGCAACACAACTTCAGAATCATTCACATCAAATCATCATCAAACAGGCTCATTATGCACTTAGTCAGTCAAACATCTTCAGAAAAGTATTTAAGCCAAGCATACACACTAAAAATAAAATTCAACCTATTCTACAAATTTAAAATGCAAGAGCAAAGAAGAAAATCTAGGTTGCCTCCTAGTAGCGCTTGTTTAACGTCACGAGCCTGACCCAAACCTGTTTAGCACTTGTCAGTAAGTGCAGATCCTTCCAACACCCATCAGTAGGTGTACCTTCCGGGTATCCTTCAGTGGATACAAAAATTAGCATCCCTCAGTAGATGCTACCCCAAAATTGTTCAAATATACACATATTTACAAGTTTTAAAAAAAATTGAAATAAACCTAAACTAAAAATAAAATTTCTTTACAACAATTGGGATGCCCCAACAAACACCCATCAATAGGCGTTGTCAATCTTCTCTATTGATAATCTTTTCTTTTTCTTCTTCCTGCTGAATTTCTTCATAAAGTTGAGAATACCTAGCACATGCTTCCATGTTTCAACCATAGGAACTTTAATCTCCAATTTCTTGAAGATTGTCAGCTTGAACTTCTTTCCCTTCCTATGATTTTTCTTTTTATGAGGAAGAGGTTTTTCAGGTGATCTTTTCTTCTGTCCTCTTTTCCTCTTTTTCTCAACCTTCTTCTTCTTCCACTTTCTTTTTTTCTTTTTTTCTTTTTTGTTATTTTCTTATTTTTTTTCTTTTTTTCTCAATCACCGCTTGTTCTATCTCCTCATCTTTCTCTCCCTCACTCAACTTTTCTGCTTCATCTTCCACTATTTTCTCCTCTTCTATCTCTTCCACCTCTCTCTCCACCTCTCTCTCCACCTTCTCAACCTCATCAATTTGTGTCTCCAAATTCCTGAAGGTAACTTCATATCTCTTGGATTCACACCTCTTTAAAAATTTGTCGAACTTTTCATTCAAGTTTTTGACTTGTTCTGTCACATCAACTGTTTGTTGACAAAGTTGTTGATCATACTCCCACGTTTCTATTGGTGAAGAGCATTGTTGTTGCCAATGATAATGTTGCCTCTCATCCATGCTTTTGACATGGTATGGTTCAAAATTCAAAATCCTCTGAAAAAGTTCATCGAATTCTGCACTTCTTTGTATAGGCCTGAATTGAGGCTTAGCAGCTTGTCCATATTGACTTTGATCCATGTATGAGTGAGGTTCCCACCAGTGATTGAAATTATTTTGGTAGGATTGAGTGCCCATATAATCAAATCCTTGTTTGTACTGCATTCTGCAAATATTAGGCATAAAACCCTAGAGAACATTTATTAGAACAGAATTAAAAATAAACATGCAAACAAGTCAAACTTAGTCAATCTACACTACTAGAAAAAGTTAAAACTCGAGTCCCCGGCAACGGCGCCAAAAACTTGTTGACTCCCTGGCAAGCGTACCAGATCGTTTCAAGTAATAAAAATCGGTAGAACCCGATATCGTTCTCTCCCAAAGAACTCACGGCCTTATCGTTCGTGTGAATCAAAATAATAAGACTTGTAAAGGAATAAAATTAATTGTTGTGATGCAAGAGCAGAAAATAAACATGCAATGTGGTTGATTCAATTGACGAAAAGACTATGGAACAGTGGAGTTGTTGGGGGTTTACAATTTCATCTTTATTCGCCCTCCCTTATCTACTCCTCTTGTTTAATTTGCTTTATTATCATATTGTTATGCAAACTTTCTTGGCCTACCCTTAGCCCGATCCCTCGGCGAAAAGAGCCTATTACTAATTACCGGCTTGCTATCCCTAGCCTCCCCTAGCAACTAGCAAAGCATTACCGAACAGAAGCAAAAACAATTGACCGTCCTACCTCCCTATCCCTAGGTGGTATTTCATTGATCAAGGAATTTCCCTCAATTCATGACAGTACCGTACGTTCCCGTATCAGTAAAGACAAACAACAGTTATCGAATGAGTTAAACGACAAAAGCTTTAAGCGCATAAGAGAAACCCAACAATCGATAAACAAAGCATATGACAATCATATAATTAAACAAGAGTTTCAATAAAAGAGAGTTTCAAAAGATTACATTGTTCCGCCGACAACAAAAGGGTTTAGTTCACTATTGTCATGGTGAACCAAGATGAAAATAATGGAAGAATGGAAGAGCAAACCCTAGAAAAGATGAAAAGGAGTTTAAGCATCCAAGAGATCCTCTCTAGAGAGTGAAAAGTAGGTCTGGCCGCCCTCTTCTGTCAAAAGAATCAGAATTGTAGTAGTGATATTTTCATAAACTCTCCTTTTAACTTCTTTTAAGTGAAAGACAAACATGAAGATCATACCATACCAAAAGAAATTGTTTTAATTTGAATTCTTGCTCTGAATATATGTTTGTGAAATATTTGATTTATGGTGGCAAACATTTAGTGTTGTGTTTTGGTGTGCATGATAAAAGTTGTATTAATTAACGAAGATGTTACATTAAATTGTGTTTCAAAAAAAGTAGTTTACAAAAGATTAATATTTTCAAAAGAAAAATATCTTCTCAAAAAGGGCATTTTTGGAAATAAAATAAAATACTAAAAGGGATAAGATTCAGCATAAGTAACTAAACTATAATTAATTATATTTTTAATAAACTAAAAAATATTGAACTATTTAATATTATATATAAGCTGTATTGTTTAAAAGTTCAGTTTTAAAAACTGAATTTATACTGGTTAACTAATAACTAAATTTTTTCAAGACTATCCGTGTAAGTCAATTTTTCATATATTTTATTTTGGATTTTAAATATTGTTCTTTATTTTTGTGTTTAAGATAAATTATATATTTTTAGACTCTATACAAATCATATAAAATATTATTTCTATAATATGTTATGTGAAGAAGATAATTTTTACATGTTATCTATTAAAAAAATTCATATTTAACATAAATAATTTAAGTGAATAGATTTAGTTATTGAAAGTTTGTTTTATTTAAAAATTTACTCTTAAACCTTTGGAAATAATTTCATGAATAATTTTTTTGAAATTTTTATTTTTTAATTTCACATCTTCAAGAATAATTTCATGTCAATTTTTATTTTTAATAAAATAAAAATAATAATTATGAGATTAAATAATAAATAATGGATAATGATTAAATAATCAATATTCAACAATTTATATTGCCATGATAAAAAACTAAATGATTTGGAACTAATAAGTAAAATAGGAAAAATCGAAGAATAGATGAAAATTAGATTGTCAAGTAATAATTCAAAATTATAATTATAGGAATTAAATAAAATATGCAAAATATGTACAATAAAATGTTATATCTCTTTATATATTTTTATATATAATACAATTTTTAATTTATACATAATGTATAGATAATAATTGAAGGTAGTCATTGAATCACTAAAAAAAAAAGTCAACCGACTCATAGGGTCAATTAAAGCAGAAAGAACACTACTAACTCAACTTCCTATGCATCCAGTGTTATTACATGTGTTGTTGACATAGTCGTCTCTATAGTGTGGTGATGGTTTGCAAAGGTTATTTTTTTTAAACTAAACTAGAAAATAGTATAATTTAGTTTTTAGTACAACTCGTTTAGTTTTTATAATATAAAAAAATATAGATAAACTACAATTACATAAATTATACCCAATCTTAAAAAGTGGGATGAATTTAGTTAAAGAGAGATAATAATAGAAAGGTTTAATCATTGGCGAGATCCTTATTTAAAGTAGGAATTTCATATTGGTCTTTCTTTTTTCATCTTAATTGGGTTGACCTGAACTTCATTATTTTGTGTACGTAATTATGACGTGTTTTTTAAAAAAATAAAAAAAATTGGCAAAAATGAATTAAACATTAGAAATGAATTTTAAAAATTGGGGATTGAATTTGTTCGAATTAGGGATTGAATTTGTTCCAATTATGGATTGAATTTGTTTGAACTAGGGATTGAGAAAAAGGCAGAATGCAATTAGGGACCGCCAACCACCACCTAGCATTGTTCGTTTTCATTGCAGCACTACTTCTTTTCCATCTTCATCAACATGCAGAGGAATGAAAAAGGAAAACCCAGAATCAGATCCACTCGAAACTCAATTCATCCAAGTCGCAATAATTGTGCGAGCATCAACCACAGCCACGAGTCCACCATGGAACCGTAATTTAGAACTAGGTTTGTTCCTCCTCGTTCATCTCCATGGAAACCTTGGAAAATCAAACCAACAGTCTTCGCGATCCCTAATCGCGACATCCAGGAAACCTAGATCGCGAACATTTTTGTATCGCAACCCCAAATTTTCAGAAACCCAATTAAACCTTAAAGTCACCATTTATTTGCAACACTGAAATCGCACTACAAGAGCCACCACGAAAAACCCTTTCGTCCTTCATTCTCCATCGCGACGCCAACCAAATCGTAGTAATGAGAACCTGTAGAGAACCCAATCACAAACCCAGAAAACAGAGAAAGTCCAGAATCGCAGTTACCATCAGTTCATCTTCCTCACCCAAGACGAACAAATTCAATTTCCAATACATGAGCAAGACGAACATGGGCTATCTTCAAACCAGTTTTACTTCAAGAACAACAACACCTTCCAAAAAGAGGAAGAACAGAATTTTCCATTTTTATTTTTATTAAGGATTGAAGCAAACATGGATTCATACAAAATAAAAGTCTTTCCAACTTTTTTCTAACTTTTTTATTTGAAAACAAGTAATATTCACATAATGTCTATGTCAGCCACGTCATTTAAAAACTAAGATGACCATGCCACGTCAACCTAATTATAGTCTCATTTAAAGACTTAATAGACGCGAAATTTGAGATTTCCACTCCAAATAAAAATCTCGAATGATTAAACTAAACTTAATAAAAATTATCTTAGACGTGGTAATATAATATAATATATTTTTCTAAGTTTTACATATATATATATATATATATATATATATATATCCTATCTTGTAACCCTAAGTCATTAGCAAAATATATTTTCTTCGGCCGAACTGGAGCACTCAAAGTGTTGAATTCTTTAAGATTTTTGAGCTCGCCATTGTTATTTGTGCTAGCTGTGTTGTTCAGACCACCAATTATCCCTAATTGGTATGACGATGAAAAACCTTCTTTCTTGATCTAATTTCCTTTTGATTTTAGTATTTCATTTTCCATTTTGGTCTTTTGTTTTTCCTTTTCATTTCTTTAGTCAATTTTGGTAAATTAAGAACTAATTGTTCAATTTTTATTTCCTTTTCCCAATTTTCTAGCTTTCACTTTAATAAATTGCTGAGATCTACTATTTTGAGTCCTTCTTCTAGTCGATTCTTCTTTCAGGTACTTATATATTTTTGTCTTTTTAATTTTTCTTTCAATTTTATTTTTATTTATTTGTCTATTAACTGGTGCATCTCGAAATTAAAATTATAACAATGTGTTTTTTAACAGGATTATTATGTTTTAATTCTTACCATTTCAAAAGTTAATTACGCAATTGGGAATTTTAGGGCTATGTGCTTTATTTTTGTAGTCATAATATTTTAATTGTTAGCATGTATTATTTATTAAATAAATCATGACATTTATGAAAATGATAACTTCTTGGTTTTAAAAATGATAGATGTTAATTTTTGTGGTAAATGTGTTATGAGTAGTAAATGAAAGTTTAAAGTATTATTTTAAGAAATTTGTGTTTGTTTGTCATGCAAATTTAGGAATTACAATTTTGATACAAATCATGTTAAAAGTATTATGAATTAAAATATATTACAAACATTAAAATACAACAAATGTAAAGTGATTTAATAAAAACTTAGGATTGGATTTTATGAATCAAATTATACAAATACTTTATAAAAATTATTTGAATTTCATTCAAATATTCATATAAAAAAAATTCAGTCTTAATTCCTTAAGAACAAGTTCTAAATCAAAATACTAAATTACTAATTTCTTAGTTCATTTAATCTTGAACTTATATTAAGTTCAAATATTTAGAATGACAAAAAAAAATAACCATTCTTAGAACCAATTCCATTGGTTAATGTCCATGTTCCAAATCATTTTCCAGTAACTAAAAACATTTAGATTCATGAAATTTTCAAACATATAAATTCAAGATAAAGCATATGAACGAATAAAGATTCTATTGTATAGGAATTTTACACAAGTTTGAGTACATTACATCTAATCCTAATGAAAATGGAGTTTAATTATTCTTAATCATCTAAAACATATAAGTTTAATGGAAATTGATGGAAGAACGATGTCTTGATGCCTTGGAATAGCCTCTGACCAATTCCTTGAGTTTTTTCATGTTTCCACAACAAGAACTTTATTTATTTCTTTCTTTCTCGGCTAAATAACCACTTACAGACATAAACCTTTTGCTGGGCGAGCAGGCATGAATTAGTTGGGTGAAAAATCAATTGTTTCGTTGTTAACTGAACATTCTCATTGAGTAAAAGAGTATATTTACCGACCAAGTATCTTTCTTCTTGGACGAGTGAACAAGTTGTGGATAAGCGAGAAGATCCTGGTGACAAACTCCTATCTTAATAAAATCTTCATTTTTTGCACAATAATCTAAGAAAAATACAACTAACCTAAAACAAGAACAAAACAAAAGTTTATTCTCTGACTGACTAAGAAACCTATTCTTTTATTTAGGATTAAATTTTTAGAAAAGTTACTTTCATGCTACAACAATTGGATCATTGTAGAACCTGTGTCTTCTTTGTATTTACAAAAATTCACACTCTCTTCTCCATCACAGCTAAATAAGTCATTATTGGTTTTCTCTCTACGTAAAGCCCTTCTCGATTGTCATTGTTCTCAATTGTCATTGTTGATCACCACAAAGCATCTTGTTCTCTTCTCTCCTTGCGAAACATCTTATTCTCCTATCCTCTCCATTTTCATTCTTGGCCGCCACAAACCATTTCTTGTTACTTGGTGGTTCATTTTCCTCTTTTTCGCATTTCTTTGGGTTTGTTAATGTTTGTTGTAGGTTCATCAAGGTCCTACCTTGCACCATTGCTCACATCTTCTCCTTCCATTGTTTATGCATTGTTCATGCCTTCTCCTTCCTCTGTTAGGCATTGCTCATGCCTTCTCCTTCCTTTGTGCTTTCCACCTTATACACATTTCGCCTCCCATTTCTGCATTCTATTGTTCGAAACATACTCTCATTTATGCATTTAAATCATTTCAATTTTTTATTTTATATCACATATAGGCTTTGATTGCTTTTAGAATCGAAACATGTGAAGAATATACTTTGGTTAAGAAGTGAAGCCTAAAGTCTCCATTTTTTATTTGTCTTGATATGGTTCAATTGGAGGAGAACTCAAGTTAAATTCCGAAAACAATCAATAATTTCTTTTTTTTACTAGTGACATCATGAATAAATGTCTTTTCTCATAGTAACAAAAATTATACCTTTCTTCTCAACATCAACACCTTCTCAATTTAGGATTGATATTGGTTTGTCCACCCATATCTAAAGAGATGAAAATAATTAAAGGTGTCATATGGCTTATGTGACCACTGTCCACATTATATACGTTTTTTGAAATTGAAATTGCATGCTTAAGTAGTCATGAACAATTATTTTTCAATTTGAAATGTGAAGTTGACTTGATATACATTTTTCTATCTGTTTCTTTTTTTCATGTTATATTGAATATGAGGCATCTTCTTACCTAATAATCTTTTACAACAATCTTTGACAAGTAATTTGTTATTTTGTATGTAGTAGAAGGAGGAATCACCTCTTGCATATTATCCATTAGAACTATCATCCTTCTTATTCTTGTCCTTTTGATGAAATGTTTTATAGTTCAACTTCTTTTGATTTTCTAAATTGATTGTTTTCTCTTTTGTTAAGTTTGAAAATGCACCTTCTATTACATTACTTTTTTTTATAAAGAATTTTTTTATTTTGAACTTATAATTTATTAACCATATAAGAAATGGTTAATTTCTTAAGATCTCATAACTCTTCGATAACAATAACTTTGACTTAAGTTTTTTTAGTAAGCTAATCAACATATTTTCTACAACACTGTAGATTACTACGTCATCACCATATATAACTTTATTTAGTTCACCAAGTGGGACAACTTTAAAGTGTATTTCTTAATATACTTATTTTCCTTTGTTTTAAGCATTTCAAAGTCTTTTTAGAATAAAAAACTTAATAAATTTTACTCTTTCATAGGCTTATAGTAATAAAAAAAATGTTCTAAATATCATTATTAAAGAAAGGTAACTTAAACCATAACAACATAAAACAAAACTATGACATAAAAAAAGAGTGGTGAACCAAAAGAGATCAGTTTTGTGTACGCACTGTTTTAAGGTGGAGGCTATTGATTCTTACACCCTCCACGACTACTAATTGCACCTATATAATAAGAGGGAAAAGGCTCAAACACCCTTTACCACTCCATCATGCATCACTATTGTTATTACCATAATCGTTGTTATTGTGTTGTATCGCTGCTATAGAAAAAAACAAGGGTGGGACAACCTTGCAGGGAAAGAATAGAGAAAATGCAAAAAAGAAATAAAAAATCATTCCGAAAAGTTCTTTTCAAAACTTATTTCATGTATTTTCAAAATACATTTCATGTAGAGGTTTACAGAAAAATCATTCCAAAATGCACTATATACGTTTCGAAACATTTATTTTGGAAAATCTCATTCTCAAAAACATATTATGGAACACATTTCATATGTTCTGAAAATTTTATTCTAAAAATCACATTCCAGAAATCTTGTTCCAAAATTTTATTTCGAAAATCTTATTCCGAAAATTCCAAAATATCATTTTGGAAGTCACTTTTTCTAAGGAAAAAAATAGTCATTTTAAAAATTTGAGGGGTGCTCAAAAAACTTATAAGGGTGAAGGAAGTAAAAGCCTAAGGCTAAGTCCTGATATTTTTTTCATCGACACCATGCGTGTTAATAAAAGATTATCCAATATATTTAGATTACAAGTCAAAGTAAATTCATAACTCAACATTACCACTAATACAATCAAACTAACTAAAGTAATTAAACATAATTAGTAGGAAATGAGTTATAAGTTAACTCTGTAAGAGAACATGAAAGAAGAGATAATGTTTATTTTTTTTCATATATATTTTCCATCTTGTCTAATTTTATATAATATAAAACCTTGAACTTATACTTCAACCCTACAAAGTTGAATCCCAATATCTAACCAAAAATAGCTTTTGCTGGACAGTATATTTTGGACAATATAAGAATCCTAACCAAGACTTGAACGTGACTGTCTTTGTTTGAAAGGACTGAATTCAGGAGTCCATAGAAAAAGTTGAAGAATGTCAGGTATAAGACTCCAAGAAACAGCGTAGAGAACTCTTTTAAAATCATTCATTGATGCGAAGGAGAATTCAAAACAGCACGTACCAAGAGACCCTAAAGACCATTCAAAGAATAAGGTTCCAAATCTCTACAACTCTTTATCAGCAGCTTTTAAGGCCAGAACCTTCTTTAGACAAAATTATTATCCTTCAAGTCTTGCAAGATACTCCTCAGGGATTTTGGTAGCAACGTCACCCTTCATGCATGTGCTAGGGAATTCTGAGGTATTGTCAAGTTAGAATTACTGTTTCCTCAACAGAAGAAACAGATTAATTTCTCCAAAACCTGAGCATTGTGATCTTCAACATCTTTATTAACTTGATGGCTGCCAAGAAACTTCCAAGAAGGAATCAGAGACTCCACTTTGATGATTAGTACACACCAAAAATCCAAGAATCGAAAGAAACTTTTCTTGCTCATCTTTGTGAACAACTATTTTAACATGTATTTCTTTATTTTGTGCTTGAATCTGAATGATCTTTGGATATTCATAGAATTACAACATGTATGCATGTAAATGCTATTCAACCTATCGGGCACTTTATGTCCATTACTATAAACTTTTAACATAAAGATAGTTTTAAGCTAATAGTAATGTTAATGCATTACAGTACTGTATGATATTCTACCTTCCACCTACCTAGCAATGACATACCTCTTGCTCTATGGTTTCGCCATCATCTTTAATCATGGTATTGCTTCTGTTGTTTCCTGCATTCTTCATACCAAAATGTTAAATTTAGGTTTGTCTGTCATGATGGTATTTAATGTTTGCTGTAAAAGTTCGAATTATACCTTCTACCCTCAAGTGCACTCAATGTAGCAGTCTATATATGTTTCCTATTCTTCCGCAAGAAAACAACATCGAAGAAGTTCAATTCAATAAAGATAAATTTCTTTAAGTTCATCCACTATGTGAATGATGTAACCTTCAGTGATAAAGATAAATTTCTTTAAGTTCATCTCTCAGTTCTTTCAGATGATACAAAAGTTATAGCAGATCGTATGTTCGAGAAGCATAAGAAATGAAAGATACCATCCTCTACATATCTAAGAATTTGGAGCTGCAATTTAAACACCCTGTGATGTGGACTTCTTCCCCTCAAAGTTTCTTCATCTAAGGGGATTTATTTGTGATATGAGCTAAACATTAGAGAAATTCTTTAAGTTGTTTGCTTTTATATTGTCTTCTTTTTCCTTCTTGTTTTGGCTAGTATGAGGGAAGCCAAATCCTCCTTCCTGTTGTATGTTCTTATTCTCTTTGACTAATTTTTTTTCGTTTTAAAATGGTCACTTATATTTGTATCTTGTATGGTTGATTTGAAGTGCGAATTTTGATAAGGCTGAATTCTGGAAACTTTTGATGGAACTGTTTGCATTAATGATTATTCGCTATTAAAAATGTACACACTCTCATTCATTTGATATTCATGCTGTTCCTATTTCTAGCATGCCATGTTCCTTTAGTGAAGGATATTAGAAGAATGAGGATAGATTTCATGTTCGTGTTTTATTTTATTTTACTTTTGTCGATGATGTTGTTGTTTTATCTGAATCAGAGTATTCTGCATCCTTCAAAGTGAAGCTTTAAGGCTTTGGAGATTGAGATGAGCGGAAACGGCAGAAACACCTCTTCAAAGTTGGATTCAGGAGATGGACCTGAATTTGCATCTTATGGTATGGCAGCAAAATCTTTTTTAAATTCTGAACTTAGTAGTTAATATATGCAACCTAATTGTTTGTCTGTCACTGTCCACAAATTGTTCAACTCTTTAAATGGCTTAACTGACTTTTAGTACTTGTATGAAAACTTTTCGTCTCTGAATTTTTTTCATGTCAATTTGATCTCTGCAATACAAGATATGAAAGATTTTAAACTGTTTTTCAAAAAAGGCTAAATCTAATGAAAAAGAACAGTTTTTCTTTTCATAAATTTGGTAATAAGCATCTATATCATTCCAGTGTTTTACTTACGAACACACTATAATTGTAGTCTGGGTCATCTACAGGTACTACTAGTAGCAACAATTCAAACTCTTCCTATTTGGAGAGAAACGATAACTTAAATCCAAGAATGGGATTTTCAAACGAGGAATCTTTTTCTGCAGGCAGGTGTTCAAATAAGGATGACATTGTTGTGAGTAAAGATGCCAGAGTTTCAGATGCGCAAAACACTGATGGAAGTGACAAAATGGAATTGTCACCTGTAAATGAAGATTTAGAAAATAAGTACAGTCAATCCCCAAAAACTGGTTGCAGTAGGTCAGACAGGTTTGTTTCTCCACTTAACATCTGCACTAATCCTATATCTGAAAATTAATGGAAACTTGATGAGCCTAAGTGATGTGTTTTATGAGAACAAATTCTATGAAGATACCACAACAGGCATATTATTTTGTGCTAATGCTCATGAGAATGCTTTGTCACCTCTGGGAACTGAGTACTATGTTTAAACACGTTTGAAAGTTATATGATTCCATTGAGAATGATAATTAATGTGAAAAGAAACTGCGTGAGCTGAATGCTGACCAAACAGGTAAGCAATACCTATACTTTGCTTACTTGACAAAAACGCGGACACTTTTGTTCTGATTTTGAGAATTTGTGACTTGTTTCACAAATGTTATTCTGTATGGCTTATGTTCTTCTTTTCCCTTTCATTTAAGTTTCCATGATTGTATACGCATGATATAGTCAGTAAGATCGGGATTTTGCATGAATTGTTACAATTCAAACATTAAGTCCTCTATTTCTTTAGCTGTATAAATGATCACACAATAAATATGTGATGTTGGAATGGTTTTTTATCTTTCTATTTATACAACATTCAAAAAACATATGCTAAAAACTTAGATCATGCAGAAAAGTTTTGAAGCCGAAGTTCTTAGGTCCTATAGATAAACTTACGTGTCAAAACAATTTTCAAACTTATCTTATTAAGATGAATGAATGTCATGTTCCATCCGGTGGTTTCAGATTGTGTTTGTCCAATGTCTCTGGGTCTATACTCAACTTTGTAAATTTCCAGGTGTTTTTGATACTTTTAGACTGCTTTATATTTTATATCAGTAACAACAAGGTAGATGTAAAACTCAAACTACTCCCTTCTCAATAGAATTTTCTTCTTTGACGTGGCATGCATACATTCTGTATAAAACTAGTTTTCTTACTTGTCTGACTTTCTTTGGAGTAGAAGTAGTAGCCCAAGCCGGAGTAGAAGCCGGAGCAGGAGCAGGAGCAGGAGCCCTCGTAATTTTAGGTGGGATTCAAGAACCAATGATAGACGTGGAATGAGGGCAGCATGTAGATATTTTGCTGATGGGAAATGCAGAAGAGGAAGTAAATGTCTCTTCCTTCACGATGACAATAAAAAATTTGATGACAGCAGGGTAAGTTCACGCAGGCAAGATGAATCTTTCTTATATTCTAGTCCAAGTGGTGGAGATCAGGCTTTGGATAGGCCAAAATCAAGTGAAGTTAGTCTCCATGGAAGGCTAATGGATGATGGACAGGATTTAGATGGTAGTGTGGCTGGTGCAGATAACAAAAAAGGAATTATGGTTGACCCAGAACCTGGATTTAATACTTTGCCCGTTGATGATGAACGGGGCCATAGCTTAGACAAGAACACAGTGCATGGTGAATCAGCATTTTCAAGTGATGTGAAGGAGGCCAAAAATGATAGTTCCAATGTTCACACTTGTCAGTCAGTAGGCGCAGACATTTGGCCTGGTAATGAAAAAATGTGTCATAATTGGAATTATGGTGTGACATCTCCCATCCCTATTAAAGAAGAGTATGAGCAGAGTAAGCAACAAGTTTCTCCAGGTAATCACATGCTTGATGTTCCACTCATTATGCATCCTTGTCTATAAAAAATAACTATCTAATTTCTTGATGTAAAAGAAGACTTTTTTTTTGGGAATATGATGATGGGTAAATCAATTTTGTTGATTCATACTTAATCCTAATTTTTTGTACCATTATGCCAGAACAAGTAATTCATCAGAATGTAAATGTTTCGCATTCTTCAAGCTGTGAGGAAGTTGGACAAAGTCAATTAGCACCTTCCACTGTTCCTCCAAGTGTGAGAACTATTGAAAGTGTGCAGAACCAGGAAGTGTTTGCTGAGAAAAAACAGACAACTGGGGCAAATGTCATGGATGCAAACATACCACAAATTGGTTCAAGTAATCCTCCAATTCAAAACATGATAGCTCCACTTATTTCAGCCGCTCTGTTATATATCCTTGGAGCCATTCTGCAGCTCCCACAAATTTCTACTCCTTCTGTTTCTTTAGATACAAAGGGCACTCCCTTCCAAAGCAAAACTGAAGAGTCAGGTAACCCTGTTTCCATAACATCCACCAAACCAGGTCCTGCTGTTGGACTCCTAAAGCCGCGAGATCCAAGACGTAAGTTTAGAGAGTCGATGATTGCTAATGAAAAAAAGGTGGTCCCCACCATTTCTCCAAGTCAAGATATCACAAAAGATACAGCAGAAATTCCATCATTGTTATCTGATTCAGTACAACATTTTGATGAGTCTAAAAAGTCTGCCTTTTCAGAAGAACAGCTTGTCAAGAGTGAACATTCAATTGAGTTGCAGAAAGGTGAAAATGTTGAGGATGGTAACGAGAAAAACAAAATGGTAGCTGAAGGAAAGCCAAGTTCCTCTATATGTG
This sequence comes from Vigna mungo, assembly GCA_036885675.1. NCBI lineage: Eukaryota > Viridiplantae > Streptophyta > Magnoliopsida > Fabales > Fabaceae > Vigna > Vigna mungo. The sequence continues at coordinate 63,301,509 of CP144700.1, forward strand.
AACCTGAGGACGCAAAGACAGTGAACGATGTGAAAGGAATTCAGGCATTTAAATTTGAATTGGTTGAGTTCGTTAAGGAGCTTTTGGATCCAGCATGGAAATGTGGAAAAATAAAAAAAGAAGATTATAAAACAATTGTGAAGAAAGTTGCTGACAAAGTTACTGATACAGTGCAGCCGCCACATATTCCTCAGACAAAAGAGCAAATTGACCTTTATTTATCAGTATCAAAAACAAAGATTGACAAACTTGTACAGGTCAGTGGTTATTCTCAAGATTTTCATCATATAAATGAATATCTTGGCTTCCATTTAACTAGGATATTGTAGATGAATGTGAATAAAAATGCATGCAACTCCAGAAGATGTTTCATATTGTAAGTTATGATTGAGACGTATTTATTTTCCAACTTATAATTATTCTTCATTTGGCTGCAGGCATATGTGGAAAGGTTTCAGAAGACTTAGTGCAAGTACATTATTTGTTCCTTGCATATTATGTTTCCATTCAGATCAGCTGATAGTATAATGCAGAAACTTGGCAACTCATGTATGTACATTTTGTATGCAGAAACAAAGTGGTTTCTTGTTTTGTTGTATTTCTCAGGGTAAAGCTTTGGGTGGCCAGTGTTATTAGATATTAGTTATAACCCAGAGCTGTAACTGTAACGTGTGATCTATCTTTACAAGTATTATTTTCATTTACCTGTTTGATGCATACAAGGGAAGAGACAACTTTAACTTGAGTTTGTAAACAACACTCAAGTTTGTAGTCTCTCGAATCCTATGTTACCTTGTGTTTTGAGGGTTGTGCTGTGTAGGATTTTGAGATGGATCACCAAGTGTTTGCAAAATCAGACTTTAAAAATGTATTTCATTTTTAAAATAAATTAATGCGATAAAATGTTATAATTAATTTTCTTATTAAATGTGCATGATTATTTTTATATTTATATTGGAAGAAGGGAGTAGTAACTGGGAAATCCAAAGGTGAAAACATTGAAAGTATCAATAATCATTTCCAATGGTGAAAGCCTTTACAATTCAAATGACGCAACCATTAAATTCATGCATGCAAAACCATTAACTTTGTATACTTGTTGGTATGTTAAAATTAAAATTGAATACGAATGAAATGTGGGGCGAATCATGGAGGTTAGTTTGTAAACTTGTAAGAGAAAATGTCGATCGAGTTGAGTATTTTAATATGGTAGTTTGCTTAGCTTCATTTTACATAACTTATACTTCATGATGATTTAAGTTGTACAATTACTTCAATTTTTAAAATCTAACAACACCAACCAACATAACATATTGCTGTGTATATTTCTTCTAAACAACTTGTTTAATGTTATTTTCTTGAGTTCATTTCCTTATTTATATTTTTTTCTTTTCTGTAAAGTCATCTTTATTTTAAATAGATTTAAACTTAAAAATTATACATTGTAAAATTATGGATATTATTTATCTTAAGAAATAAAATTATAAAATTTTTATTTATACTCATTTATTTCGACCAAAATGATTTTCATCCCTACAAATGCAACGTGTTGGATTAATACACATAAAAATAAATAGACTGAAAATTCTAACCTATCCGATTAAAGGATGTGTTAATGATTTGGTCTATTATTTTCTTCTACTTGTTTTAATTCTTTTAATTTTATATTTTTTAAAATAATATATATATATATATATATATATATATATATATATTAAAATACTACAAAAAAATATTATATTATTGATAAAATTTGATTGATAAGAAAAAAAATGAATAAAATAATATTTATTGAGAATTAAAAGAATTTGTTGGTAAAATAAAATTTACTAACAAATTTTATCAAATGGATTTTAAGATTTTAATTGTTGTTTGATATGTCTGTAAAATATTTTGGTAATGCATAATTTTTAATACTAATAATTATTTTCATTGGTAAAATGGGGTCAAAGTTTTCACATTAGCTTTGATCGCGTGTTGATACATTTTTCAATAATGAACTTTTTTAAATTTATTGATAATTGAATTTTTTTGAAAATACATCAATGATTGTATTTTTTTTTTTAAATTTGGTGATATTTTCATTATTAAATAAACACTAATTTTCTTGTTAAATTTAAAGACATGTTTAATACTTATTTTGATCATTTTATTTGTTAGTTTTATTCAAAGTAATCATCCTATTTTTGAGTTGTTTAAAGTGGTTTCAACTTTTGCAAAAACTTTTCAAATTATTCCTTTTTGCTGACCACCTTAAAAACGCTAACACTAGAATGTTCACCTTAGCTAATATTCAATGAGATATCCAGTTTTGATGTACATGACAACATTAGTCCAATTGATGTGACAATTTCCCTGTTTTTAGGTTGTTCGATTTAAGCGATTTGGGTTTTGGACATTGGAGTTTTCTGCATTTGTGGTTTCTTACATGTTGTATTGCGAATACGAGGCGCGACAGTGGCTAGAATTCACACTAGAAGAAGGTGGAAGAGGGTGGTTGCATGAGAACAATGTTGCTTGAAGGTTAAAAGAGAACAGTGGTTCGCAGTGTTGCTCATGAGGTTCTTGTGAGCGCGATTTGGTTTCTGATAGAGGAGAAAGTCGCGAGATTGATTTGCGAATTTGGGGATTCTCATGGTTGACGACGAAGGTTTCTAAAAATTGGGGATTTAGGGTTTCTAGAAATTGGAGATTTACGATTTGCTGCAAATTATGAAGGATTCGTGGTTGATGGAATAATGAAGGAGCTCTCACGCCAAATTAAAGACCAATTTCACCAAATTGGGGGTATTCATTAAAATTTGATATATAAAGGATAAAGAATTGTTGGAAATGAGAGAAGGATTGAAATTTTGAAGATGACGACGAATCGACATGTATGGGGTTCATAAAATTGTAAGGTAATGGATGAATGTGTTGGTAGTTAAAAATGGTTGTGATATGGGGTCTGTTATATATTGGACATGGATTATGAAAATGAAATTATGATGGAACTAATGTGAGTCTAAATAGTAGTCAAGAATGGTGGGGTTGCTACTTTTGCTTTTTAATGAAGATTGTGATGTTATGTGAATGAAGTGTGGAAATGGGAATATTTCCCTCTTAACATTTTCCTTGCTCTGATGTGAGTGAGTTTGTAAACTTTTAACTGAATAATTTAAACTTTTAACATTGCCACATATTTTAAAGTTGGACAAGAATATTAGCTAAGATGAACATTATGCCATTAGCGTTTTTAACGTCATCAGCAAAAATGATCAATTTTTAAACTGTTTTTAAAAAAGTTAAAACCACTTTGAACAACTCAGAAATAGGACGACCACTTTGAACAAAACTAACAAATAAGAAGAGCAAAATAGGTATTAAACTTTAAAGAAATATGTGTTATAAATTAAATGAAGATAGGTAAAGAGGAAAGAAGAAGAACAAGGAGAAAAAGGAAGTAAAAGAGAAAGAAGAAAAAGAAAAAGAGGAGATGGTTGTAGTGGCGATGACAACAATGATACTAATAACAAAGGAGGAAGACTATGAGGCATAAGAGGAAAAAGAAAAAAAAAAAAAAGAGGTGACACTTGTGGTGGCGATGACAATGATGATGGCAATAACAGAGAATGAGGGGGAGAAAGAAAAAGAAAAAAAGACGGTGACACCCAAGGTGATGATGATAGTGATAATGACAACGACAAAAGAGAGAAATAGTAAAAGAAAAAAAAAAGTTAAAAATAGTGAAAAAAACAACACAATGATTATAAATGTGGCAACGACGACAATAACACAAGAGAAGGAAAAAGAAAAAATATAAAAAAAATAATAGATAAAGAAAAGAAAAAATAAAAGAAAAAGATGAAAAGTAAAAATAAAAATACTAAATCACGATATTTTCTTATAAAGTTTGTTAACAAAAAAATTCATTATAATTACGGATGAATATTTATTGATAAATTTAAATTACAAATTTTAAATAATGAGTTTTTTTTTTATCTGTGATTATCAACCAATTTTTAGTCATCAATAATTATGAATAGACTATCTTATTCATTAGTGAAATTTATAAATAAGTATTTTATCTACAAATTTTTATCATCAATAAATAATCTATAATACTACTTTATAGAAAAGATTTTATATGTACCAAAAAATTTTATTCATAAAAATTCGGTTTCTTTTATAAAGAAATTCATTAGATTTAGAAAACTTGGTGTAATAATTATTAGATTTTTTTTTTTTCAAAACAGACACCTATTTTGTGTGTGAATAATAGTACAAATTTTTAATCATCTCTATCTTATGATCAAGCATGTATGATAATTATTATCTCTATAAACATACAAAGTAAGTCATATCAAAGATCCTACACTCTATATCATTACATTCATTTCTTACTCAACAAATAATTAAAGATAATATTTCAGGAGGCTTACATTTGAATTTCATCGACTTGAGTTCACTGTAATCAAGGTAGCTTATTATGTCTTACTAAATTCATTTAATAAAAAAACACTAAATTTATAAATTGGCTATAAGAGTGTTTAAAACCAAATCAATAAAAAAAATTGTAAACCAGTCCAAAAATTTTAAAATCAATCAATTTTTTTTTTTAATATAATTTTTTCCCCAATTAAATAATTGGTCCAGATTTTGGATTAAAAATAAAAAAACATACCAAATGGCTATTTAAATATATGTTTAGGATTAATTAGCAACTAACAAATTTATAAAACCATATCTCTTAAATGTTGTTTTACTTTTAATTGTGTTTTACTTATAATTGTGTTTTAATTCCGAACCTAAATTTATTTATCTATACAAAGGAAAATTAAAATTATAAATAAAATAAAATTATACAAAATCCAACCATATATCCCTATTTAACATTTTTCACTACATAATGTTTATTTTTATATTAAATTTAATATTAAATTAAAACCAAGTCAGATATTATTTGAACTTTATACTTGGTTCGGGTGATTATTTAAAATTGTGAATAGTGACTCATCCTTCATTCTTTACACAATATCTACCACATTTAAGGGTTACATAAATTCTATTTACTCATTAATATAATCACACATGTGCATATCAATTTTAGCAACATAACCACATTAAAATTTCAACTTTCATAGCAAAATTCAAAGATTTATATATATATATACTCTTTTTATCTCAAAAAAATCTTACATCATCAAAAGACATTCAATATGGCACCTGGTATACACATGTATCTAACAAAGGGTTTCTAAAAAGAATGATATAAAAAATTTATAAATATTATAAATCATATGTCTAACTGATGTAATATTAAAAAGAATGATATAATTAAGAGTTTTTGTCCATGGCAAGATTTTTATTAATTTCCATTGAAGGAAGATTTGGTGGGTCTTTCTAGTGAAAGTTTCATTTACTGATCAATTAAGGAGAACCATAAAGGCTTTAAAAATCACGTGTTCATTAAAATTATTTATTTATATAAATATCAAATCATCATCATTTTCTCTATCCCCTAATTTCCTATGAGTTGTAGCTAAGTTGAAATAATGCCAGAGCAGACCATAATTTCCCTGCCTTCTTTTTCAAATATCCATTCTTGATTGCCCATTTCCGGTTAAAATTCGTCCTTTCTAACCTTTATCAAAATTTAACTAGATTCTCCTCTGCATTCAATCACTTATATATATATCTTATTCTTTTCAATTCCAAAAAGATTAATTTCAAAAAAATAAGTTTATAATTATCTCATTAAAATTAATGTCTAGATCTTTAGTTACTTTTTTTTTTACTTAATGATTACTAATTATTTGTATAACATATGTTTCATTATTCAGTTCAATTACTCCATTCTAAATTGAATGTTATAAAATCATTCTGTATTTATTATAGATAGGTATATTTGAACTTATTTTTGAACGACAAAACTAGTTTAAAGTAGGTCGGAATTATATCAATCACGGGAAAGTATTTCCTTACATTTTTATATTTTTTTTCCCAAAATTTTGAAACAATTTATCATTTTCTTCCATCAAAAGTTACTATATAAAAGGAGAGTTTAAAACAATATGAATTGCTGACATTTTATCTTAAAATAAATTTTCTTCCCCTTGATTCTTGTTTGTATGTGTTTGCTATGCTTGCATGTGATATCTAACTTGAATAAATTGATCTCTACTTAGTATTTGTAATGTCATTTATTTATGGATTAATTTATCTTAGGATTTCACTAGCTTTATGCACTTTTTTGGTTTTTTTTCTTTTAGGGGTTGGAATAGAAGTAAAATGAGTTTATAATTTGATTTTTGTTTCAATTGCTTCATAATTTATTGATATTTGGATTAGTGTATTGAGTTAAATGTTTTGTGTGAAACTTTTTTTGTTTGAACAACATTTTTCTCACTTAAGCATTGTATAAAATTGTATGGAATTTTCTTACTTGAATAATGTGATAGTTTTCTAGAAATTTTTTCTTAAGTGAAGAAGAAAGACAAAGAATAAACTTTTTTTTTTATGATTTTTACTTAAACTCAAATAAGTTGATTAAATGTTTTTTATTGTTATGGTGCAAATTTATCCAGAAATTACATAAATGAGTAGATTTGAAAAATATTACACGATTTGAGTAAATCGTACGAGGAACGAATGACTTTAAAAAATGTTTTATATACACTATTTGTGTTAGTGGAAATTTTAAAAATTTGATATTTTTCAAAATACAGGTTATGAATGTTTTGGAAAACTTCTTCAAGGCTTAATTATCATGTTTTATTATTTTATTATTATAACTATAGAACTTGCACATTAAAAACACGACTTCTCTTTTAGAATTTTTTTTTCCTAACTTTTTTTTATATTTTCTAAATTTATTTTTTAATCATTTTTTGAAAGTTGAATATAATCATATTTTTTAATTTTAAGATGTTTATTTTAATAATTTTAAAAAAATTTATAATATTTTATACCTTAAAATATTTTTAATAATTTGATTAAAAAAGAGTTTTAAGTATTTTAAATTTGTGTAAATTCCTTTTTAATAATTTCATTAACAAATTAAAATAAAAACTTCTAATTTTTATAATTTATTTTTTTGTATGTCAATCTAAATATTAAAAATATCATAAAGAAAAAAATTGTTTACACAAAAACATTTAAAAGATTTAAATTCTTTTAATCAAATTATTAAAAAAAATGTTTTAAGATATAAAAGATTATTAAAAAATAAATTATTAAAACAAATATCTTAAAATTAAAAGATATGTGATTACATAAAATTTAGAAACCCGACGGATGAAATAAGTAAAAAAAAATTAAAAATATGTTTATATCAAAATCTTGGAAAATGTGAAAAAGTTAGAAAAAAAATGAAATTAGGAAAGAGAAGTCGTGTTCTATAGAAATCGAAAAAAAAATAATAAAACAAACCGATAATTAAGAAATATTGTTTACGAAGTGATTATATCTTTATATAAATATGAAATATTAAGTTTATATATATATATATATATATTAAACGTTAATAAAAAAATACACATACAACTGATATTTAATATTAGTTTCATAAAGTTTAGTAATTAACTTCTATCTTTAATTATATTAATTGATAATTATCCTAATGAAGGATTAATAGTTTGTTTGTTTTTTTAATTCTTTTTATCTTGATTGCATTCTTAAATCTTTTGTAAGGCTATGTCTGTTTCTATATATGAAAAAGAATAATTTTGCTATTAAAATAGAAAACATAGAAAATGAGAGAAAATAGATGCTATAATAATAGAACTTTTCATTCAAAACATTTTTTTTGTACAATGGAAAGATTTACGAAAAAATAGGTACATGTTTAAATAATTTATTAAAATCATAAATTCTTTTGTTAAATTTTATACTATTTTTTTTATTTCTAATTAAATTTAATTTATATTTAAAAAAATTATTCTTTAAAGTAAATTATTTTATAATTAATCAATTACAAAATGTTCTTATAAATTCACTCAATTCTCTTAAGTCAAATAATTAACTTTATTGTCTTTCTCTTTTCTTTTTCTTTCCATCCTCTCCAAATCCAAACAAAAACTAAATCCCATATGCTAGCCATTGACATGCATTTTTGTTCTTATGTGGGAACGAAAAGCATTTGAATTAAAGAAACTAAATATAAAGATTGTACATTATTATTGTAATAAATTGTCATGCAATAAAACCATAGAAAATCTTGAGTAGATTGTCTAATGACAAGTCTACTAAGCAAAGGATTTTGAAGCGTCTTATCATGTGAAAAGAGTATAATAATGAGAGTTTCTGACTTTAACTTTATCAGATCAGATCAATCTAGTTTCAAAAGATGCTAATTGACTAATCATATCATGTCTCTTCCTCTCTCTCCTCACCAATATCCAAAATTTATTACCATCAATATTATTTTAATTTATTTATTCAACATCACTTTTAAGCTTTATCAATAAATCAAATCCACTTTTTTTTTTATCATTGAATGCTTTCTTAAATTTTAATAAACCAATATATGTAATTGATCTAAAATACATAAGATCTTTTGAATTTGCTATTTTCAACTTTATTTTTGCAATGAAATTTATATAGTCAATTTAAGCAAATAAAACATGGAACACGTTAATTAAAATTATGAAATTCACATGTAATCCACGATGCTAACAAAATGAAGTTTGATAGCTGGATAAGACTTTTGGCAACAGCAATTAATTTAGTGTCTTTATTTTTATTTTTTTGACAATTTATTGTCTTTGTTTTCATAGCATTAATGCTTTCGATTAGGGTTATGAGTAGCCCAAACGAGGAGGAATACGTTAGAACACTTTTTTCTTACACTATAGAATATTGTCGATCCTTCTAAATTTGCATCTTAGACCAATTGATACTTCGTGCTAAAACTTTTTTATTACTTTAGAAAGAACTTCAATAAAAGAAGATGATAAACTAATAATCAAATAAAATACTTTTTATACATTATAGGAATAAAGTGTAATAATGAATTTATAAATAAAGGCAAAAATATAGTGTTATAGGTATTAATAAAACAGAGTTTCAGACCAAGAAGTTTTAAAAGGTGTTTTTTTATATAAAAAATTTGAAATATGTTATAACAATAATTAATAAATTTCATTGAATTACATGTAATTTGACGTTATTAAACTTCATTTAAAAAAATGAGAATTTTAAATTTTAAATATATTTGAATCCATGCTCTTTTCTTTTCCTATTTTTATTTTGATTTTGATTGAGACTCATTGGTTTGTCTACCACTAAGACATTATCATGATTATTACTTTTTAGCTTGTACTAACTAAGATTCTTCTATAGATGTTAAGAATTATTTTATAATTTAAATTAGTCTTAATAAATTTTTATTAAATTCTTCTTAAATTTAGATATTTTCAATCGACCTTCTATCAATTTTTTTTTGTCAATTGAAATTCAAAATTTGTATATTTTTTAATTGAATCAATAGTTAAATGTTTTTTTTAGTCAAGTGACTTGTCGTGGATACAAAGAATCGAAATGACATAATAAGATAACACATATATCACCTAATTAATGTAAAAATTAATTAAATAGCATGTGGACTCGTTTGAAAAGTATAAAATTTTAAGTAAGAACAAATAAAAATAATAATAGAAATTCAAATGAAAATATACAAATTTACTATAGGCTTGAAACTTAATCAAACTCTAAAATCATTATAATTATTTCATCACTAATTTTTGTTTGATATTAGTTAGAGTCTTCTATACTTGGATCGATATACTACTTTGTTACGGTTATGAGTTGGATTAGTTTTTTCAGTTAACGGCTCTTGTGTATGATATTCTTTGTCAATAATTATTTAAGATTTTTTTTAATGTTACCTAGGATAACTTTTATCCAACATCAACTATGATTATTTTTATCAATGTTAATTTGAAAAAACTTTTCGATTTAGACACTGATAAAAAGTAAAAAAGTAAAATAAAATTCAAAAGTCAACATCTGATGTCGGTCTAAATAACTTTATTTGTTTTACTGTGGAAGAATATGAAAAGAAGAAACTAAAAAACTATATATGTTGAAAATTATAAATTCTTTATACAAACCTAAGTTAAAGCTTTCATACGGAAACTCACATATGGCTCATTATTCCTAAGCTGTTAGATTTTCATGTGATAATAATCGTAATAATAAGTCGTAGTTATAATCAACCCAAAAGGAAGAGGTGAAAAATGAAGTGTTACTTTCGTGTAGGAATTAAAGTCAATTTTTATATACAAAGACATTAAGTAATATTATCAAGATTTTGGTAAGATCGTTTATAGTAAAATCATTATTTACTTTTTGAAAGTAAAATTTTATCCTTAAAAGATATTTTATAGGATAAAAAATATAGAAAAAATATTTAAACCATATTATATTTTAACTCAGAAATGATAAGATGTAAATATGAATAATAATAATTAAAGTACTACGTTTTTTTTTCATAAACACGAAAAGTATATATATTTTATGATATGGTCTGAACGGCGATACATTTATCCCACATCAAGCCAACTGAACAGTCCTAAAAAGTAAGAAGCAGCCAAACAATGATTGAATGCGGCTGAATTAGCAAAGAATATCGGACGATTAGTGGCAGAGTAGTCCTTAGTCAAAGAGTAGAATTTGTCACAAGGATTAAGATAAATAGTAATTAATAGCATTGAGCTGAGGTTAGACCACTATTAAGGTTTCACTAATCTCAAGTTCATGACAAAAGCTTTAAATATAGGTCAAAGATAAGATATATGTGATCGCATTTACTGTGCATTTATTACTATAACATTTAGCTACTGTGCAGACAATTAACTTAAATATCGAAGAACATTTAGCAGGTACATCTTCGGACGGTGAAACAGTATCATAGGATAAATTGTAAAGGTGTTGGAAGTGACTCGACCTCACACCTGAAATATATATATATATATATATATATATATATATATATATATATATATATATATATATATATATATATATATATATATATATATATATATATATGAGTAATTTGAATATGTATTGTTAAAGATGGTTAATAATTGTAGGATTGGTTAGGATGGGGTGGCGTGTGTATGGATTTATAATAAGATGGATGATTGAAATATGATGTAATAATTGTAGAAGAGAGAATAAATATGTTGGCATTATTGATAGTGGGAGTACGATGGATGGTTTAGTATTATTGATGTATTCGAAAGGAAAGAGAGATGAATGTTGAAAAGGAAGGAGAAATCAGTATGAGGAAGGAGAAGTTCCGTTATGGTTGTGTTGTGTGTGTTTTGGTCCTTGAAAGCAAACCAGAAGAGGAATGTGATGTGAAAATATATGGAGAAAGAAGAGAAAAATGGTTAGGATAGAACTCCAAAGAAGAGCTTTCGAAAGACCATTAATGAACCAAACAAGGGTGGCACCACTTTTGAGTCCTTTTTCCAAAAGAGGAAATGTGAAATTCCTGAGTCTAAGCAAGTCACTATAGTCCGGACTCTGAGGAGGCCATTTTGAAGAGCAAGAGTTGAATTCGATGACAACCTTTAACTCTCTTTGGTATGGTGCTCTCAAAGTGAATGCATGGGGTTGTGTCAGATCTCACCCAATCCTCCTCGTAAACATCTATCTTCTTCCATTTATACATAACTATTCTCAAAAGTCACTATCCTTCTCTATGGCCATTTCCCCTCCCTTTTTATGCTCTTACATTAATTCCCATTTCACATTTTCACACTTCCATCCAAATCTCTTCTATACATTTTTTTCCCTTCCATGCTAACCATTTTTTCAACGCCAACTACCTATACAAAATACTCTTCTCTTCCTATTTAACTTTCACTTTCACTTCGTATTTTTATTTCATTCCTTTTCATCTTTCAATTTCCAAACCCAAATGCTTTTCTTTTCTTTTTTACTCCTCAGTCTGGCTATTAATGAATGCTCTTGTACATGTCAATAAATTTCATCCCAATATACAAACACTGCACGTACATTCACATGGATGGTACATAAATGTAATCGATGGCGCAATAATTTCCTAACAACCAAAGCAATTGGGAAAGAAAATTAGCACCTACAAAAACATAACAATTCTAATTAGTTTACAGGACTCAAATAAATATCCATCCATGAGTTGTATCTATCTCTCAGACCAAATCATTGAACAAAAATATCTTCCCACATAATTAAGTAAATAGTATGGGGTGAATTCATACTTGACGTGTGCAAAGGAAATTAGGGTTTACGTATCTTACATTATTATCTTTCCCCAGTCCTAACTCCTTTGCTTATTCACTTTTTTCATCGACTCTGACTTGCTCACCTTATAATTAATCAATATTGACAATTTTTTTTTCTTTAACAATTACATCTAAAATCTCAATCGATTAAGCAAAGTTAATGAAAATATTAGGAAGATGGTGATTAATTTTTGATTACTAAATAGATCTGTTGAGAGAGAGTGTGTGAAAGAGAAAAGCAAAAGGAAAGGAGCGAAACCTGCGATAGATTTGTTTTTGTGAGCAAAGGCAATTAAGTGTGATGGATGAGGAAGGAAAGCGTAGCCATCAAAAAATGATTGCTTTGTGCATGCGCATAGAACAACAACATAGAATTATAATATATATATATATAGACACAGTGAAAGTCATGCGCAGGTGTGTGAGTTTGTGTGTGTTGGTTGTACTTGAGAAGTCTGAAAAATTATTATTAACTGAGAAAATAATAACACAAGAAGAAATCATCACACACTGCTGTGTTCCCCACCCTCTCTCATCATACATCATGCATCAACCTAGCTGATGATGTAACGTTCGTTTCGCATATCATCAACTTTCTTGCTTCTCGGTTTTCTTCTAAGTGCTGCTATAACATTACATAACTTGTTACACTGCTTCTGCGATAATCATCATAAAGATAGCAGCACAACCCAACAACATATGTACGAGAAATAATTCAGAATTCAATTCATCTACATATATCAAGTAACGTAACTATTTTCCAGAAAGATCTGTCAGCTGCTTCAAAACCTGGAATTATTTGCAGACGCCATCCTTTCTCTAACCTTAAATGCATCCATTATTGCTTCATTAATTAGGTTTGAATCTGGCTAAGCACATGTCTTGAATTAGTTCGTGTTTTGATGTCAAGCTTCTTTAATTTCGATGACCGATCAACCTTTCATCGGCATTCAATTTGTTGAGCAGCGGTTTTCTTTTATTGAACAAAATGACATCAACATTGAAGGAGCTCGAGGTGCGTCGATGCCAGATATTAAATGGGTTTGTATGTATATGGTTTTCCAAGTTTTCATTTTCCTTCCACTTTTGGAAATACAGCATCAGCTTCTTTTTTCAAAGGTTAGGTTGGCTCCAAGAACACGGAATTTTTTGGCGGTAGGCTAATTTATCATTAAATATACTCATCATCAATGATTTGGTATTTCAATCATATATTTTGACATTAATGACCAATGCTTTTAATCCATCATTATGTATATACGACACATTCGGTTGATGTTAAATTAATAATAACTTTGGAATTGTCTTCTTATACCCAACCAAATTATACAATGGGTTATTAGGTACTCCAACCCAATGCTTATTAGAACCCTAAAACAAAATTTGTGAAGCGTTTTAATTAGCAGTGCCTCTAATATTATAAATTATTTTACTCGTGTTTTAATTTCTACAGATAAATAAATATTAAAATTCTTAACAATATTTTTTATATATACTTAAAACTATTAATGCTAATTTTTTTTAGTTAAATTAACATTGCATGTCCATAAGGACAGTTTGTAAAAAATATATATATATATATATATATATATATATATATATATATATATATATATATATATATAATTTGAGGGAATAATAAAAGGTACCGGCCCAAGCTTTAAAAGGTTCTTATAAAAAGGGTGAAAGATAGTATATTCGAACGATGTTTTGTAAAAACTTCCTCTCTACTGCACCAAAGTTTTATTTGTAAATATAGTATATTTTTTATTTATTTATTTTTTTAAAAAAAAAAGAGGCTTTTCACCTACACAAGATCTAACCAGACACTTATGTGCTAAAGTAAAAACAAAAGACAAAATAATAATATTGACAATTAATTTTTTTTATTATAAATTGACATTATAATAGCTATACAAGTTATGTGATTTTTTAATATATAATACCAAAATATGAGACTTAATCTTATGTATAATTATATGAAGTGATGACAATACTAACTAAAAAACTATTTACAAGATATATAAGTTAGAAACTGAAGAATTGAAAGTTTATAAATTAGATAATAAGATAATACGAAAATTAATTTATAAGTAACCAAAGTAGCTTATAACTTAATGAAATAATTTACTTTTAATTACACTTCATGGCTGAAATTTATTATTGTAACTACCATATAATGATTTAATATGAAACTAAATTTTCATCAAAATGTAGTCGTTGGGTCTGACCTTTTCTAGTAGCATTTATTGGATAGATTGAAACATGAAACATTATAAGCAGAGTTAAAATAATAAATATTAACATATTTTTACTTTTAGTATAATAAAATAAATAATTATTATTTTAGTACAGTCATTTTAATGCTATAATTTTATTTGAACTCTATTAATAACATTTAAAAACATGTAAATTTTATTTTAGTAATTATCACACGTATTTATTAAAAAAGAATTATATTTTTAATATCTTAATTATTAATAGAGATTAAATAAAATTAATTAATTTATTTTATGATATAAGTATTGCCGTTTAGAAGTTATTCTTATAAGGGCAAAAAATATAAAATAAAATAATTATGTTAGAAATATAACTTTTAAGATTATTAATAATTTTACAACTTTTTTTAAAAAATAACATATATTAATGTTTAACCAGTGTTCTGAGTTATTGTTTGGCATAAAGAATAGACATTCGTGACAAGTACAATAATAAAAAATTCACATTGGATAGAAAAGGATAACAATATCAATTGAATTCTCCCAAACTATATATACAAAAAGAAAAATTAATAAACATTATACATCATTATTCGAATGAAACCTATTTTATATGACAAACTCATATTTTCAATCTAGTGTCTCTAATTCCAACCCCTCACAATTCTGTTTTCATGACATCAATAAGGTGGATATCTCATATAAGTGATCTTACCATTTTTCTTTTTATCAATGCCTTCTTCTTCTTCTTCTTCTCAATATCTTAGTTATTATTAATTTCTTAAATTACTTTAATTAAGATATACTTATATTTATACTGATTAAATATTTTAAATTTTGCACATATTAACCTTAAGTAGCAATTTTTTTGTTAAAATAAAAGGAACTGAACTTCACCTGGAATGTTCAAAAATCCATTTAGTATAAAAAGTTTTTGGAAAAACTTCCAAATTTGATTTCGGACTCAAAATCATAGTAAAAATAAGTTGAAGAAATAATTAGAAGCTTTGAATTGGTCTTTTTTCTTACTATTTCTGAATTATTCAGTTAAATTTGTTAATTACTCATTTAGCTAAGCTAAATTAATTAATTAATTAACTCTTTTTATTAAATTTTATTATTTTAACGAGTTGACTCTAAACTTTAATAACTTGACTTTAAATTGTTTGTGTAAAACACTACTTTTTTTTTTAACATACGAATTATTTTTTATAAAAAAAAAGTTTATACATTTTTAATAGCATATTAATATTGAAAAACTTAAAGGCTATATTAATAAAGATGAAAGATAATTTGAATTTTTCATAAAACAAAACTATACTTAAATTACAAATGAGTCAAACAAAATAAACTCAAATATAATATGTTTTTAATGAGTCAAACTAAAACTTTGATTAAATTTAATAGAATAAATTAGTCAATCTTGAATAATTATTTTTTAAGCAAAATTCAAAATTCAAAATCTGGATTCTGCTGCAATTATATTCACATCGAATGAACACTATTTATTTTGAATGTGTTAAATATTCTCTATTCTTCCTAACCAATATACCTATCACTGTTGGCATTAGGATAAGATACTCAACCATTGAAAATTGAACACTGGTTTGACGAATTACACTCACTCAAGGTTAATTTAGGCACAGAAATTAACAAAATAAACAGATAATTTTTCATGTATATTAAAATAATTTGTAACTTGTTATACTAGAAGTGAAAAAACTTGTCATCGTACATGTTTTTCCGAGCTTGTCATTTATCTCTCGCATTAATTACTACTTGCACATTTTACACACCATTGTTTCCTCTCTTTTCTTGGTAAGTGTGTTATTCACAAAATAGTGATTAATTTAACTTGAAACATTGAAAGAACAGATAAACTAAAACATTATTTTTTTTATAGAAAGAATTGGAGCTTTTGCTGATAAACTAAAGAAAAAAAGTTATAAAAAAGATATTTGTGCAAGAAATGATAAGAGATAAAAATGATTGATTTAAAAATTGGTAAGAGTGTGAGGTGTGAGTTTGAGGAGGCAATGTAACTGTTCATCAATCCCGAAATTGAGGGAATTGAAGGAGACTGGAATATACCAAATGGCAAGAGGCACATTAAAATGGTAATAAAGGAGAAGCAGCCCTAGGATTTCAGTGCCCCAAAAATCAATTTGGAGAGAGAGACCCATCTACTCTTTCCTAGGTGCAACTCTTTTCACCGCTACCTTTCTGCTATCACTCATGTCATCGCTCGTATACCAGTTTAACCTAATCTAATCTAAATTTCATACCATCATTTTTGGTCGTGTCAATTTTCTGGAAAGGTCTTATCATGTCTCAAGTAATAATAATTGGATCTTTGACTTCACATTTTCATCAAAATCCTTCATTCTCCCCATTAAAAACATCCATTCAACAAATATATATTAATTCTCAAGCTTGAGAAAAAAAAAAACTGTAACTTTACATAGTGACAGTAGTTAATAACACGAAACTACTCGTAACATCATCGTTGATTGTTTTACTGGTTCAGGAGTTAAAAAACATTGTGGTAGTTTTCCACGTAAAACAAAGGCGTTGTTTTGTTGACTTGGTCTTTTTTCTTAACAAGAAAAGCAAAGCAGACACAGACTTTAATCCCATCAAGGAAATTAAATTAATTAAATTGACGTATAGAAGTTTTGAGTCCGTGCAGATTAACTAGGTTTTGGTATGTGAAGGGTAAGATAGCATTGATAGTATTTCGTAGAAGCGCGCATTGAATCTCCTTTAATCTGCTTTACCACCTTTTGTTTTTATTGATTCATGGACATGCTTTTTGCAGTGACTCCCCCTTTCAGTAAAAACCCGTTCCTAATACTTGCTCTCCCTCTTTCTCTCCTCCTCCATGGGGTCCCTCTCTAGGGTCTACCAACCTTTTACACCCATCAAAGATCCTACAACATGTTAATTCAGAGACACCCATAAAAGCTTCAAGGTAAGGCTAATTAACCTTCTATTCCTTCAATTCAACCACACAGCTGTCATCCTCTTATACGCACCAGTAGTACTCATATACTTTGATTTTATGTTTATAAGGGGGTTTCATTTCAAGTCCTATGATGAAGATCACACCAAAAATTAAACCCTGTTTATTCTTCCTTCATGCTTCTACCTAGCTACCTCTTTCTAATTTCCTTTCCTTTTTTCTTTCCTTTTCAGCCAATTAATCTTTAACAAAACCATCAAATTAAACTACAACACACCGATCTGAAGCAGCTAGCCCAATCCCATATTTCTCATATTTGTCGATTTGGTCGACATGGACACCAACCAGAACACCACCACAAGTGCATTCACAAATGTGAACACCACTTGGAATCTTGAAAAGATGGAAACAAACGAACAACATCAACATCAACATCATCATGACCATATTATTCTCCAAGTCCAAGACCCTCTTGCTTCTGGGATTTGGTCCAACAGCTACCCCCACAGTCACAACCCCAACCTTCTTCAAATGCATCAAACACCCCCCACGACAACCTCGTCCGTTGTAGCCCCACCCTCTTCCTCGGGGTTCCTTGGAGACATACTGGGTGTTCACAGCATGGAAGAAGACGAGGAGCCGGAAGAAGAGCTGGGAGCCATGAAGGAGATGATGTACAAGATAGCTGCTATGCAACCGGTGGACATCGACCCCGCCACCATCCGTAAACCAAAGAGAAGAAACGTTCGCATCAGCGACGACCCTCAGAGCGTGGCTGCACGCCACAGGAGAGAGAGGATCAGCGAGAAAATCCGCATCCTCCAAAGACTCGTTCCCGGGGGAACCAAAATGGACACTGCTTCAATGCTTGACGAAGCCATTCGCTATGTTAAGTTCCTCAAGAGACAAATCAGGTTGCTTCAATCCATTCCTCACCCTTCCCAGCCACCACAATGCATTGGTTTTGCCACCACAAACGCTAGCACCTTGCTATTAGCCCCTTCCTGTGATTGGTCTTTTGCACCAAACGTGTTACTCAGCTCCACCGCCGTAACCGCAGCCACGGCCTCTTCCTCCTCGATGGACATGCCTGCGGGACTCGGATTCGACGGCCATGGCCACGGTTGTGACGGTTCCTCCAGCTTTAACCAGCACGAGGTAATCAGTGAATAATTAGTGGCTGTTGATTAATTAGGTTACATATATAATTATTGTATTGGTTATGTATATGTATCTATGTATGTTTATGCATGATTGAGAAGTGGTAGTGTATGTTGATGAGTGATGTTGAGTTTGGGGAAACTAAAGGAAAAGGTTGAAGATGGAGGTAGAGTAATGTTTTAGGGGAGGGTCATGTGGTGAGGAGAAAGGTTTGTTAGGATATTGTTGACTAAAGGTTCTGTAGAATAATCATAACGGTTGGCTTCGTTACGTAAAGCCATATATATATATAATATATATAATATAGAATAGAATAATAATGTGTATGCCAGTTTGGGTGTTGGCCGGAAAGTGTGTTTGGCCGACTCTCTTCCGGGAATAAATTCAACTGTGACGTTTGGAACTATATTCAATAATGAACAATACTGATTTCTGGCTATCTCTCTCTCTCTCTCTCTATATATATATATATATATATATATCAACATTTCTTCTATTACTTTCTGTGCCCTTTCTCTCTCTGTGTGAGCATAATTACATATATACATGCTTATTGGCATGTGTGCCGCATATACACACACGCACTCAACACTGATTTCTACTCCAACAAGACAACTTAACCAGATGTCATCACAAGTTATGTATCTGATAATGTTTTGATGCCTAAAGGGGTCAAAAGAGAAAATTCATGGCGAGACAGATCATAACCTAAAGCTGAAAATCCCACTTTAGATCATGCATTTCTTGTAAACCTTTAATTGCAGCTCATTGTTTCAACAATTCAATGATTTTTGGATTTACATAAAGGAAGTTATCGCTTGGATATTTAGTTGTTTCATTGTACCTAGATTTCACACACATTTGCATGATCCTACTAACCTTAACCATTGTTAAGGCTACTCTGTGATCAAACATGTCGTATCTTTCTTTAAGTTATTTTAAGCATTTTACAGTAAAGTGTTAATTTACTTTTTTACCTTTTGAAATATTAAATGTATTCTTCTTTATAATTTTAACCTTTTCATAACTAACGTCCTTAGCAAATTTCTTTATATTACAGTCACTTCTTTCTTTTCAGTGCCATAAAATCAAACACTAAAACAGATGTGGATTATGGATTCAAAACCTAAAACGGTTTACGTTTGCACTGAAAAAGAAACCTTCTTCGTCTACCTATGTGCCTTGTTTCTTTTTTATTTTTTCCTCATCCAAATCATCTATGTCCACTTTTATTCTATGTCTTCTTTCTTAGTGAATAAGAATACAAGGACATTTAGATGCTGGTATTTGCATGCACATGATCATGCCTCATTTTGTATGTATATATTTCCTGCAAAGCATACTCAGGCCATAGAACTTCGTATATGATATTTAATCTATTATTTAGTTTAGTTAATAATTTACTTTGTTGACAACAAAATGCGTAATGGATTTGAATATATACATACATAGTTGATACATGTATAGTATTATAATTATGATCTTTGCTGAAAAAAAAATGTGTTTAATTAATATATTCAAAATCTTATATTTGTCCATTAGCTTTAGAAAGGTGCTCAGGGAGGTATCTCATTCACCCAGGTATGCATATATATATATATAACATCTCACTCTTTATCTTGATGTCTAGGTCTTACATGTATATATATACTAATCAAATTCTTAATTATTTTAATATAAGACGACAACCATGTTAATTTGAAGATTTTTTTAATGAAAACATCAAAGTGCATGCTCTAATTAAGATATAATTTCAAAATCACTCAATTGGTCACTAATATATATATATATATATATATATATATATATATATATATATATATATATATATATATATATATATATATATATATATATATATATATATATATATATATATATATATATATATATATATATATATATATATATATATATATATATATATATATATATATATATATATATTGGTAATATAAGTAAAATAGTCATTAATTTCGTCAAAATTTTGAAAGTGTTACTAATGTTCAATACTCCTAAGTGAAATTCAGAAACCATATTTAAAATTTATGATTCTTTTAGTTTTAACTTAATACATGCATTTTAGTAACATACTTGCTATATATTTCACAAGTTTTATTGAATAGGGTCTTAATAAGTTAAGATATAATGAGAGCAATTCTATTTAAATAAATATTGTAAGACTTAAATATAGGATTATCTCTCATGAAAAATATTTATTATATAAAAATATATATTTCATACTAGTTAGTTTCAAATGCTAAAGTGAATATTAAATCATTTTGCATGGTAATATATAAAATGTTTTTTCAATAAATGTTTCTTATTTGTTCCCTTATCACCTTCTTGTTAATATTTACATTGTCTAAAAAAGTACTCGAAACCAGTTTATAGACTGTGAAGAAAAGGACTGGTGCTTGGATTATTATTTCTATATATGACTTGATTTTAGCCCTAAAATATTCTTCTATTTCAAGTACAGAGTTTTCTTTGATTTTAGATTTTCTAGTGATTGATATGTGTTATTCCTCTGTTGTTCTTTCAAAATAATCCGGATGAAAATTGATTTTGAAGTTTTAGAATATATTAAAAACATTTTTAAAATACCAACCTGTGTATTTCTAATGCTTAACAAAAGATAGCATAAAAAAATCCAACAAGAATCTGGACTTGTTTTTTCTCCATCTTTTATAGCTCATGCTTCTTCATATTAAAAAAGTACTTATGATTAACTATATATTTTTTATCTCTTAAGTATGTGAAGTTTTGGACTTATATTTTATTTGGAGACAATAATTAAGTTATATTTTTAAAATTAAAATTTGATTTTGTTTATTTTCTTTTTTCATAAACCTCCCAAATTCTCATTTTCTTATGCAAAATATTTGGGGTTTATGATTATTTTTTGGATACGTAATAGTTTAAAAAAAAAAACTTAGTGAATGTTGAATAAATTTAAATGATTTTGATTAATATAAAATTAGGGTTCGAAGAATGAAATCCTGATATATTTCTTAAACTTTTGGTCAAAAAACTCTATGTTAGTTTTGACTTGAATGAGGTTGAACACAGTGTGATTATTTAACTAACGAAAAAATTAAGTAAAACATAATTTGATCATTTTGTCTAGAAGAAAAAGAATAGAGAAACATAATTGACCTAATCTACAAAATATAGAAAGTAATTAACCAAAAAAACTTGAATGGCCAAAATTATGGTGTAACTTAAAGATAATGAAGATATATCCAAACTAAAATCACACATTTCCCTGTTTCCCATATATGAAATATGACTACTCAATTCAAGGAAATATCTCATATCATCCATAATTTCACTTCATCTCCATATACATCAACTCCTATACTTACATATCTCTTGGTGTATAACGTAAGAATATAATGTTTATGTGATATAAATGTACTTGTAAACATGAAATTGCAACATTATCTTACAATTTATATAACACAGAAAAATCTACATAAAGGAAAATAAGTTGTCCATAATATAACTCTTTATATAAGAGATTGTCTTAACATCAACTTCTACACATTTTTATCTCTCAACTATTCATAAAGAAATCTTTGCTGATAGAAAAAAAAATGATATAGAAATATTTAGAGAATGCCCTAGATGTGGTCAAAATCATCCTTAATTTGAACTTCTATTAATGTGGATATCTAAATATTATACTGTTTTTTGTTGGGTTAATTAGAAACTGCATAGCAGAATAAGGTTGAGAACTGCGGATTTTCATATGTTGATTCACTTAGGTTGTGGGAATACAGGATGTGTGTGTTTGTATGCAGACAATGAATGAAGTGAGTGGGTGAAAGCAATGATAAAATCTTGAATTCCATTAAGAGACCAGTGACTAGGTCATTCATTCAATGACTAACAAATCACTTTGAAGAACAAATACAAAAATCTGATACTGAATGCCTATAATTGAGTGTTTTGCATAAAATCAGTAGTTAGATTACTGGTTTTGTCAGTGGCTTTTCCTCTGATGACGGTGCATGTGCTTAGCACTATAAAGTATGCTATAGCATTCCCGTTTTAACCCTGCTACTACTCACTCACAGGTTTTAAGGTTTAAAGAAAACTAAACCCAATGGAAAACACTGTAACATCCATGAAGTTCATTCTTTTACTTTGCACAAAATCTTATACATTAGTTACTTTATGAAGCACTTCCTATACATGAAAAAGATAAAAGTCACCATTTAACATGCTTATTTACTCAAAAACTATATTTTAATATATTTTCTTTTATGTGTCTTTGTCTGCATAAGAGAAAAAAATGCCAAAACTTTAACAGTAATGTAAGTCTTTTAATGTCTAACCAGACTCTTTGATTTGTTATCACATGAGTAATTTAACAACTATTTGATAAGAATGCAGTTTTAAAGAGACTTGTATATTCTCTCTATCTTTATTATAATATCAGCGTGCATCGAACAACCTTAACTCTCACGAAAAAGAGAATAAGAAATAAAAGTTAAGGAAGCGGAATCTTCTTATCTCTTTCGTCAAGAAGATCAAAGTATTTTAAGATTGTAAGAAATCTATCACCATAGAAAGAAGTATACTTTTCTTTATGAGAATCCATTCATTCTTCTAACTTTTGGTTAAACTGCACAAACGTCTTTTATCATTTCAAAATCCTTCTCCTTATCAAAACATAAAAAACTAACGTGATTTCTTCTTTACCTGAGTTACGAATGTTTATTTGATAATATTAGAGTAAAGAATATGTAATTTATGTAATTGTAATATGCATATATGACTTCTCAATTCATGTTCTCCTTAAATATTAACCAATTCCAAAACCTTCCATATCATGTCTCCAAATTCATCTCACTTTGTTTTTAAAATTAAGAAGATTAACTTAACAGTTTAAGTTTCAATGCAACATTCATTTAATAATTTAACAAAATATCATACTGTTAACACAATTTTCTAATTTAGTGAATATAATATTTCTGATTCAAAATGACTCCTCTTACTTGGAATACCTGGACTTCGAGCAAAACAAAAAATAGTTGAAAATTCTAAAAAGCTAGTAAGTCACCAAAACACAAACAAAAGTTATATTAGTTCACAGAATGAAAATTCTTAATTAGTAGAATAAAGCTTAAGAAAAGATAAATATATATGCCACATATAAAAGTTTTGTTGCAAAATGGTCTTTAATAAGATGACAAAAAGTTTGATTAAGTCTTAAAAATATACTTACATCATATAAACAAATTAGACTCTACTTTTAGTTAAACTTACTAATTTCTACTTTTCTCTCGTGTCTTAAATAATGATATTTAATTTTCATAAATTATATTTTATTTTGCATAAAAAATTCTCCATAAACAGTATCAGTTTATTAATGTGTTTAGAAAATTGTAATAATTATGCATCATACATGTTAACATAAAAAATTATATTATCTAACCTTCTTTAATTATTAATGTCAAAATAAAAATATATCATATAAAATAAGCTTTTAGGAGGATAACACAATAACTCTATTTTCTTTTTAAAAGAAATGTCAAATTAAGTTTAGAAGTTTTTATAACAAATAATTGGCCAAGTTTGAGTCCATCTTTAATTTTTTTAAACAAATTAAACTCATTTATATAGCAAATCTGGTTTTAATCAGTGAATTAATCCAGTTTGGGTTTGAGTTGAATTAAGTTAGAATTTTTCTTTTTTTTAATGTGGATTGGAGTAAACCTGATTCACATAATTCTTGAGTTAAATGAGTTTGAGTCAGATTGAATGGTGAGTTGACCAGTAATCCTCCACTAACACTTTTTTATCATTTTTTATAAGTTTTTTTACTGCTTTTAATTATATTAGTTCACAATTGATTTTTTAAATACTATAATATTTTTCAATAATATTTGAATAGTTTAAATGTTTAATTTATTTGCTTTTCAAATTATATATGTTAATGCATTAATTTTCACCTACTATTTTTATAACTATATATATTTAAAGAATTAGATAAATACTTTGATTCACTACTATAAACAAAATGAAGAAATGAAGAATCAATCCACATTTATTGTTCTACAATAAATATATAAATAAATTTTAAAAACAAAGCACTTGTAAGTAAGTGAATCTATTAATCCATCAACTCATGGTGGATTAAGCTAAATTACAAAATATTCGACATATTAAAAAGTGAGTTAGGTGGAGCTGATCCTTTTTTAACTCAACTCATGTAAGCCGAGTTGACTCACTTTGACATCCCTAATAATATGTACAAAGACAACTTTTTCTTTGAATCAACGCTAGAAATAATTAATAAGTTATTTGTATTACATGTACAACGTGGTAAGAGTGTGTTTGATTTTCTGTTTACAAAGACTTAATTGTGCATTCACTTGTGAAATCACAACTTTTTATTGAGTTTAATCGTTCGAGCTTAAAATTTCACTTACTCGTGCAAAACTTGATACTTTTTCTTTGAATCAATGCTGGAAATAATTAATAACTTATTTGTATCATGTGTAAAACGTGGTAGTGTGTTTGATTTTCTGTTTACAAAGACTTGAACGTACATTCACCTGTGAAATCACAACTTTTTATTGAGTTGAATCGTTCGAGCTTAAAATTTCACTTACTCGTGCAAAACATAATATTTTTTTGCTTCATCCAACTTTTTATGTGGTTTCCTTGATTTTCATTAGAATTTTTCTTTTTCTTGGTAAGTTGTTGAAATTATTCTTTGTTATATATACATAGTTAGCGTGAGTCGTAGTATGTATTTTTATTTATAGCATTCTAGTTATTATGCAATTTAAAATTATACAATCGTTTTATATCATGTTAGGAGGGAAATAGAAAGGAGACAAATAGACAAAGTTGTGAGTGTTTATGGTGAGTAAAGGAAAGAAGCTAAGAGAAGAACAAGAAAGCAACCAGTATATCCATGTAAGTTTATGCAAGAAGCTAGCTTGGACAAAATGTATTGTTCCACATACATATATTGGAATTTCTTTTATTATTTAGTTTACTCGTTAGGGTTTTTTTTGTGTTGTTATCCACCTTGTTGGTGAAAAGAATGTTTTATTGTTAATCCTTGAAAGTTCTAAAGAACCTTGTTGTGTATCAATTATTATTATTATTATTATTAGGGAAAGATTTTCCTGAACTACATCTCATGAGTTTTTCTTTTGTATTGATGTTTTTCTACATTAAAATATTTTAGTGTGTGTTGGTTCTCTCTTCTTTGTATTATACATCTCATTATTATTTTACATATTATTTATATAAAGAATAATTGATGTGGATTTTGTTTTCATTTGTTAAAATTTTGTCGATATTAAAAAAATTCTTGTAACTCATAAAAAAAAAATTGTCTATTTTAAAAGGTTGTGATATATACATTGAGTTGTAACAACATCCTAAAGTTTTGGTCGCAAAGGATGGTTTGAATTTATAAATTGGATATATGGATCAATAAAAAAGAAAGAAAATTTCAACTAAAATAAAGTGTCTAATTTTGTTTTTTTATAGAATCTCTTTCTCTCTTTTTTTTATAGTCAATATTATTTTTGTTAGTTTCAAGTTGTCTTCACTAAGTCATTATAACCCAACAAAAACTTAGAACCAAAAACAGGAGAAAAAAAAAAGGTTTGCAACATTGTTAAACAAACATGATTTATCATGTAATAAGTGAATAACTCTACTTTTAAACATGAGATTTACATAAGTAAAGAATCTTAATCATGACACACTACTACTGTTGTCTCCACCATGTGCTCTAAGGATCATTCATTGGCTTCAAATTCTTCACACCACTATGCTAGCTCTAAAGAATGCTTTACCCATATCAACCATCTTCTTATTGTTTATTTTTGGAATCCAGAGCTACCAATATGCTACTTTGCAACCATACCTTAACTATTGGGGTCTATATTAATTCTTCTGTCTAAATTTATTTTCTACTAACAAATATTTTACAGATATACTTTTGGTTATCACTATTTTGTTAAAACTTTTTTTTAAAATACCGTTATTACTAACAGATAAAACAAATTTTATCTACCAATAATTCTATTTTTTTTAATGATTTGTGTCATGAGTTTATCAAATACTTCTATACTTGACTTATTAAGCAGTATATCAACTAATTATAACAAAAATTAATAATTACAGAATAATTATTAAATTCTTAAACCTATTTTTAGAATATCTCATACATTTTTAAAATTGATTTTTGAAACTAAAAATATATTTCAGAAAGGATAATGATATTTAGACAACATTTTTTTGACAACATTTGAACATTATTGTGGAATAAATTTTTACCAATCACAGTTTGACACGTAATCAATGTTCAAATGTTGTCGAGAAAATATTGTCTAAATATCATTATACTTTCATAAATTAGTTTTAGAAGAGGAATGCAATAAAAAAAATCAAATAAAAACACGAAATTTAGGGAGGTGAATTTAACAATGATCTTAATAGAAAAACTCAACCCTAAACTCAATAATTCAATCCAGGTTATTAAAAATTATAATTAAGCTCAAGGGATTGAAGAATTAGACAAACTCAGTTTACATATACTAGACCAAACCAATATTTTTCTTTTTCATTGGAAAATAAATGTATCATTCTATATTATAAATTCTAATGAATGAACAAGAGAAAAAGCAATGTTTTACTTATTCTTAAATTAAAATAAAATTTAATTATTTTCTTAATCCTTTCTCTTATATCTTCTTTGTTTTTTCTTTCTTCCTTTTCTTTCTTATTTGCATAATCAATTAATTTTTTAAATGATTATTTATATGTTATCTTTAATATAAAGGTCTAATATTTTATACTTTCAACTTGTCTTGTTATGCTAAGATATTTTTATAAATTTAATTTACATTAATAATTTTTATAAATACATTAATTTTAATTTTTAGGAATAAATTCTTCTGTGCAAGTAAATAATTTGTTATAATATGATTTTTCTAGATGATTGTTATTTAATTGTTTTTTGTAAACTAAATTTGTGACCACATTGTTGTTTTGAATTAGTGAGTCAATAACCGCGTTTAGATTCGATTGTTAACCATGATGTCAACATAGTATCCACTTTCCAGCCATGGCATATCTGCTCACCACTACATTATTTTTTAATAAAAACATATTTTGGGATCACAGCTAGTGTGAGATTTATGTATATATAAAATAAAATTAATTTATATACAAATTGATATATAGGAAAATTATATATATTTTTTAATTTTTCTTTTAATGCATGGATATAGAAAAAAATTATTTTATTTCTCTCTTTAAAAAGATTTACGAACAAGTTCATATGAACAATAAGAATTAAACTTTAAATAAAACTTTCCTACCCATCATTATTCTCCATTATAAAAATAATTTGAGTTTCTTTAAAATACCAAGAATGTGTTTTTATTCCATAATTACACAGTTCTCTACATTGTAAAAAAAAAAAAAAACAGAGAGAGAGAAAAGAGTTATTAAATGTCTCAGAATACCTAACACCACTGAGGGAGTTCTGATGAAACATGTTATGTTCTGTGGCCAACGATGTCATAATAATGTACACAACAACTCTTCTCCTTCTGTTCTTGGACTTCGATTTTTCTGTATTTCCATACTTTATCCATTTTTGGCATCTGGGTTTCTTTCTTCTCTCTCCAAAATCGAATCTTTCTCATCTGGGTCACTCTATTTGCCCTTTCAACTTACTCATAGGTTGCGTACCGTGATGGCTCTGTTCTGTCACAATGAGTAGTGCTCTGAACAAGACCATTTCCTTCAACAAAACCTATTCCTTCAATCGAAGGTCCCTCGCCATTGGAAGTCCCAGAGGCAGTCTTAACAACACCAACAACAACCGCTTCGGATGTGTCTCTCTCAGGTTTCAGGTTCTCATCATCATTGTCTCTGTTCTTTCCTTCTTTGTAGCCGTAGGTGGCTACATGTACGTCCTTCCAAACCTTAGCCAAGCGTTTTCCAATGTCCAAGTTCTTTCATCTGAGCGTAACAATGGATCAGTGAGAGATTGTGATGTGTTTGATGGAAGCTGGGTGCGGGTTCAAGATCACCCTTTGTATAATGCCACAGAGTGTCCTTTCGTAGAACGGGGATTCGACTGTTTAGGGAATGGGAGGAGTGACAGGGATTATCTTGGATGGAGGTGGAAGCCTAGGAGTTGTGAGATTCCAAGGTTTGATGTGCGCGTTGTGTTGGAAATGTTGAGAAGCAAAAGAGTTGTTTTTGTCGGGGATTCAATGAGTAGGACTCAGTGGGAATCTCTGATTTGCATGCTCATGGCTGGTGTTGAAGATAAGAGAAGTGTTTATGAAGTGAACCGGAATCAGATAACAAAGAAGATCAGGTTCTTAGGGGTTCGGTTCAGTGCCTTCAATTTCACCATTGAGTTTTTTCGCTCGGTTTTCCTGGTGCAGCAGGGCAGGATGCCTAGACATGCACCAAAAAGGGTCAAATCCACACTCTTATTGGACAAGTTGGATGATATAAGTGACCAGTGGGTGAATTCAGATATTCTGATATTCAATACTGGGCATTGGTGGGTTCCATCTAAGCTTTTTGATATGTAAGTTTCCCTTCTCTTTCACATTTTAATGTTAACCCGCCGCCCAAGTGTTGCTATGTGTTACTGTGAGGATATCTACTATAGTTCATTCTAATTCATTGCTAAGCTTTTCAGCTTTCACTGTTTTTCTTATCATTTGTTTATCAGTGGGTTTTGTTTTGGGACAAAATTTAGATCAAGTTCTTTTATGTCCTTGTCATCAGGTTCTCAAATCAAATGTGACATTTGGCTCTCCTTCCCAGCATTAAATGGCCTTCACTAAATAAATATTGCATTTAAATAAAATTCATGTCTTGGTTTGATTTCAAGAGAACAGAAGGAACTTGATCTAAGTTATGTCCTTTATTTTAAGGGGAAAAAGCTTTTCCCCGATGATACAAAGCTTTTGTAGCAGTTAACCTAATTGTTCACAATAGTAGCTATTGTTCTCTTATTTGCTTCATGATGGAAGCCTTGTTAGGCTTGCAAGATTGGTGGATCTTTCCACTACAACTTCAAGGACATAGATGATGAAGGCGGAGAAAGAACCTTGCACTTAGGTAGTGGGTTTTCTGGATTTTTTTTGGTGAGGTTATGATTCGGTCAAACTATAGAAAGGTAGGGAAAGGTGGTGCTTGGTTCGTCAAGATGTATTTGGTATGATTCTTGGAAGGACAGGGTTGGTTATTGGTTGCGGAAGCTAAAGGTGATGATAGGATGAGTTCTAACATGAAACTAATTGGAATTGGATGACTCTTGTTAGGTTATGATGCAGATTGAATAGGGAAGGCAATGATGTGCTTGGCTTGAATTGTAGGAGTGATTTGAGTGCTGTTAACCCAAAAGGCCGTGAGCTAGGAAGAAAGGCTTGTTGGTTTCTTGAATCTTGGTATAGTTTGGTATTTAGCTTTTGGTTGGCAAATTGTGTAACGTGTAGGAGTGATGATTCTTGAAATAGATAGGTGTGGTATGCTATAGCTAAACAAGGATCTCAAGAGAAGGAGAGATAGGTCAAAAGAGACTAAGAGAAAGAAGGAAAGACCAGAAAAGGATGTTTATCTTTGAGAACAAGATTGGCTTCAAGATTGAAGCACAAAGTTGGGGAACTTTGACAAGGTAGGGGCCACTCCTCTTTGCAGATAAGCAACTCTTAGGAGGTTCGCTACATGGGATGTCACCTAAGATATGAGCTCTCCAAGAAAAGAAGAATCATACTCTTCACCAAATTCCTAAGTTTTCATTCCATTAAAAGTTATCTCAAGGGTTGTCCTTATATAGGAGAAGGTAGGCATGTGAGGTTGTGGTCAAAGATATCCCTTCCCATTTCTTTTTAAACCTTATAACCAAACAAAGCTATGCTAAGAACAGTACAAGCACACTAGGCTAAGCTAGCCAAATCCTATGATCCTAAAGAGAGAGGATTAACACCAAGCAATACTAAGTATGTACAGAAAGAGGTATTATTATTCCTATCTACACTAATCCTAAGAGTCCTCTGTCTTTGTTGGTTTGATGAAGCTCCTTCTCATGCTCCTTAGCCTTGCTTCTAGTTAAGACACCCCTAGATGCTCTGCTTATCTCTTGGACTTCTCTTCTCCCTGTCTTGATCTTTGACCATATTTCTTGTAGCTAGTTCTCTTTGTGTGGGCTCCTTTTGGTCCGTGATCGCATCACTTCATGGCCATACCAATGACCAACTTATTCCAGTTGGTGAAGTCATCTCATCTGTACAGATCACTTTGATTGAAAACCAAAATTTTCAAACTCGCCATTCAATATGATATCCATTTTAATATTTTTTTTTCCCAATATCCTTCTCGGTCTCCGTCTACCCTCTCATTGTTAATCCATACTATTGAAAATACATAGACTACTAAAAAAATTTTACCAAAAGTCTGCCTCACCCAGTTAAATTGTATCCCTGGACTCTGGAGATTATTACTGTGATTATTGCCTTCGCATTGTTTGAGAATAGAGGCTAGTTGTACTTGAAATTTTGCTTGTTGTTAGTGTGGCACATGACTATGTATTGTTCTTTAAATTTCTAACTTAAGATATATTTGACACCACTTTTAGAAAATTTATTCAACTTAACACAGTTTCAACTGGTGCGGCTTAACCTTCTGTTAATCTGCACATTGTTTACTGCTTTTACAAAACCTTCTGAGCCTTGCAATTCATCAGAAAAACTGAATTCAATCATGCTTAATTGCATATTCTTTTTACTTTCCCATTATGACCATCTAAATATTACAGTTGGACTTTTCTAGGAAAGATATCTCATTTTCTAAAGAGAGAGAAGGATGGAGGGAAGAGTTTTACTAAATAACCTGAGACCATCCTCTCTGTTAGTGGGAGTTTGGGTAGTTTCAGGTTGGATTAAGATATGTACTACATTATGTTCATATTCTATTTTCAGATAGAACGCAGTTATCCCATCTTGACATCTATTTTAATATTTGTAGTTAATTTAGTTCATTTGTAGTTATCCTCTTTTTATGCAATTGCTATATTTTAAAATTAAATTCAGGAGTACTTCATTTGTGAACATAACCTATGTTATATCATACAAAATTGGGCAACATTGAAACCATCATAATAAAGGTTTTGGTTCCAAACTCTCTGGATAAGCTCTCTGTCAGCTTACCTGTTGGATGGGAATAGCATGTGGCTATTGTTTGTAAACATAGTTTTGTATAAATTGAATATAACTCGTGATCAGAAAATGTTGAATTAGCAGAATTGTGTTTATTGTCTGAACCTAGGTGTGGTGAAATTAATTGATGGGGGGTTAGGTAAAAGAAATGGAATGGAGAAAGTATCAGTGGCCAGACTTTTGAAATTAACTTCCATTTGCTTCTCAATTAAAAGCAGAAAACTGATGTAAACATATGATGTTAATAGAAACCAACTGTGTGACTCCCTAACTACCGAAAGCCTGAAGCTCCATAGCAATGAAATTCTCTGCCCAGACTTCACAGTCCTAAAGCTGATTGCAAGAGAATTATGATCCCCACGTTTTACCTACATTGAGCTGAAAACAATTTTGTCCAAATAGGGTTGGAAATAAGTCAGGCTACCCATAGCCACCCACTGAAAGCTTGTCTTGGCTTAACCTATTTAGCAAAAAGACTAAGCTTGAACTTAAACGGCCTTTTATCTAAGATGCTCAAGCTATTCATTTTTATAAAACCTACCAGACTTTATTGACCACACTGTTTATAAAATGGATGATTCTTAATAAAATATTAATATTTATTATATAATATTACATCATTACTGTAACACCTAAACCATTATGTTCCTTACTTGAATTAGTCTTAATATTTTGTTAGATTTGATAAGTTCAGTTGCTTTAACCATCACTAGTATGATAGGAAGGTAGTTTATTATACAATAAATCTGTTTTGTGATAGACTTTTTAACACAGGAATTTATGGGTTTTTTCAGTGATAGGTTCATTTAGCCCATAAGTCTATTAGCCAGTATAGAGCCTTGTAATCTATAAAGATCAAGCCAGACTCTAGGCTTTTGATCTGACATATACCTTCCAGATTCTAGGCTTTTGATCTGGCTCATTAACCATAACCTTGATTTTCCCCATCAGGCCTAACAGATTCATTATTCATTAAATGTTCATTCAGTTGCTTTTTGATTTCTCATTGTTAGGCAGAATCTATGTTTTCGTATTCTTGATTTTTTGTTTCTGTTCCTTTGTAAAATGGTTCTCTTCTTTCTTTCAACAGGGGCTGTTATTTCCAGGTTGGAAGCTCTCTTAAACTTGGGATGTCAATTCCTGCTGCCTTTAGAATAGCACTTGAAACTTGGGCATCATGGGTTGAGAGAGAGATTAATAAAAATAGAACACGCATCTTCTTTAGGACTTTTGAGCCATCTCACTGGAGGTACCTACTTTACTGTTAACATGATTTTCTATTTAAGCATGTCTATAATTTCTTTATATAGTATATATTATTGCTTAAAATTATTCCTTTCCTTGGTAAAACCTTTTTAACCTAAGTTAGAACTATGCCCTATCATTCCCACCGCCCCAAATATATACTTACATGTAACTTTGCTCAGTTTATAGGAATTTTTATTCATGCACTGGAATTTCTTATCTTTGAAATCTCACTTCAAAAGTTATTGATCCAGCCTTTATGGTTGATGCAGTGATCTTACCCGTAGAATTTGCAATGTGACACAGTACCCAACATTAGAAACTGATGGAAGGGATGAAAGCTTGTTTTCAGATACAATTTTAGACGTTGTAAAGAATGTTACTGTTCCTATAAATGCTCTCCATGTTACTTCTATGTCTGCTTTCCGGAGTGATGCACATGTTGGTAATTGGAGTGACAATTCATCTATTCAAGATTGTAGCCATTGGTGTCTTCCTGGAGTACCTGATATGTGGAATGAAATTATCCTCTCCCAACTCTTTTCTGAATCTGAAATTCCTTTTCAACAAATTGAATCACTCGGTAAGTTCAGTTGTCTTCTGATACACTTTAATTTTTGAGTTTTGCATGGGAGTATGTAGTATGATTTAAACATATTCATGACCGGCTAAAATGTACAAACTTGGAATGACTTTTATTGATTGAGTCACTCCCCATATGTTTTGGAATTAAACATACATTCCTTGAGTTGACCTATGCGCATTAGAGTATCTATGTCAGCCTATGATGCACGGATACATGTATTAGATATGATACATGTGTGATACGTTGATAAAATTATTATGAAAATAATAATATACGATACGTGATATATGCATATTGAAAAATATGCAAAATTTCTTAAAAACATGATAATAAATATATGATTGCTATTGTGTGAATCCAAATTAAATCAAATGTACTAAATGTTGTCAAAATAAAAAGTTATAAATTATTGTATTTGTTTACTATCCACTATCCTGGGACAGTATTATAAAAGTATTACTGTTTTATAGATTAGATACATATTAATAATAAGTATTGGTAAGGTATCCTTAAGTATTGGATATGGATATATATCAGACATGGATATGTGAGACAAGTTGAAGTACCGCTGCATCTATTATCATGAGTA
The DNA here is from genome assembly GCA_036885675.1 of Vigna mungo. Classification (NCBI taxonomy): domain Eukaryota; kingdom Viridiplantae; phylum Streptophyta; class Magnoliopsida; order Fabales; family Fabaceae; genus Vigna; species Vigna mungo. The sequence goes on from CP144700.1 coordinate 63,335,757, forward strand.
CTCATGTATTAATAAATCAATATTAGTCATACAAGCAGTTAGCAATCACTTAATTATTTGTCAAAACACCGTTGGTTAACTTAGATGTTACAATTATTATATTATTGTAAAAAGAGTTGTCAATTAATGTTATATAAAAGAAGAATTGTCAAAACATAGTTTCCCTTGTCATATATACAATGCAGTAAAGAGATTTGTTTATCCCTTCTCTTAAGTCGGATGAATTTAGTTATAACTTTTCTTTTAGGTTAGATTTATACATGTAATTTAGTTATGACTTTTTTTAGGTTGGATGTCTCTCAGAGAGAATATTTTTCTTATACCTTTTTGTGCTTCATCGTTTTTAGAAAAAAAATACATTTCACGTCTTTTATTTATGGGTGCAGATTAGAGAGACTAACAGTCTTAGTTGTTGTTGCAAGCCTACCTCAAATTCTGATGCCTCCTAAGAAGTATGGATCGGATTCTAACACCATAAATCTGAAGCCATCTCATTCTTCAATTTTGAACTCTGCCATTGACCATGGTTTTCTTCAACACTCAATTGTACCAGGTTTTGTAAAAGTATGGTCCAATTACACATAACAGCTTGTTAAAACAAATTAAACAGGAAGCAATTCTTTAATTTGCCAATTCTTTGTATATCAGTAAAGGTATTTGTCTGAGATGCATGTCATGATTTTTGGTTTTGGTCATGACAATTTCTTTTCTTCAGATTCCCTGTCTTAATTATGTAATTGCTCTTTATTCAAATGGATTTGTGGTTTATATCCTTGCTTCACTTGGATGCGGTTTCTCACTTTCTCTATCGGCCTTGTGAAAAATGGAGGCACGGCACCATTTGACAGGATCAATCATGGGATCTTCCCTATTCAGAATTTCAGACTCTTCATGTTCGTATCTATATATGTTTTTTACACAATATACATTGCGTTTGGAACAATCAAAGATTGTATGGAGACCCATCCAGTCAATTGTAAATATGGATAACTTTGGAAAACAAAAAATCGGTGCACAATCTGGATACACAAGGTAAAATCCAATTAAAGCCATAAAAGGCAATGTGTACATTCCACAAGTCCACAGATATCAGTTTCTGAATCTATGTATCGATGGGACATTTATTTCGCTTCGCATTTCGAACATGATCATCTCTTCAGGAAATGTTTAATCTTATTTTAAAATATGGAGAAGAGAAAATTTGAGGAAAATTATAAGGTGAGTTATAGATACACATTTTTATTTATAATGAAGAGATAAAACAATAAAAAACATATTCTCCTATCAAATCTAATTATTTAATATAATTAAATCACATCTCTAACGAAACTTTGTAAAGCACAACTTACGGAAGGAAAATGACTTTTCTTCAAGCCGAGATAATTATACAGTTAAGTGTACCTATCGAAAATAAGCAAATAAAACTCCCTCTTATCTATAAATACATGTAATCGACATTTCATGCTTATGTTTCGCCTCTACCCTGTGTTGGCCATTAAATTCATTTGACATTCACTTATTAATCTTTCGAACATGAGATGGGAGAAGAGAAGAAAAAGAGGTCCAGAGAAGTCCCCAAGATGAAGATTGTTTTCACTAAATATTATATTGGAACCTATATTACAGAATAGGTGAAAAACAATGAAAACGACGAAGGGGAAACTTTACTTCCGAATAAATGGCGCACAAAAAGATGTACAAAGACAGGCATGGATGAAATTTCTCAGGAATTGAAAAATCATGGATCAATGGCAATTGGAGTAATACGTTTCCTGGCTGGCTTATTTGATAAGGGTGTACTCTTCGAACTGGACAATTGTTGCTCAGTCTTCCCTGATTCCGTTTGTTTTCCATCTGAATCTGGATTAGCTAGCTGTTTCTCAGTCTTGTCTTGAGCTCCAAAACTTACTGTACCCAAATTCCATGGATGTTTCGCTGCTGCCTTATCTTCTGCTTCCGCTTTTCTTCTATCTAATTCAGCAGAACCAATTCTTCCAGTTGCTTCAATAACCATGTCATCGGTTTTCTCTTCTGCTTCATTTTTCCTACTATCGACTATAACCCCTTCAACATTCTCAGTTGCCTCTATGACCATGTTGTCAGGCTTGTCTTGGGTAACAGTGCTCTGGTTTTCTGTTATTGCAGTGGCTATATTCCCAGACTCTCCAGTGACCATGTCAACAGCCTCCGCTTCTAATTCCATGTCCTTGCTCTCTGATAGAACTGCACTAAAATTCCCAGTTGGTACAATGGCATTGCCTGTCTGTACAGTACTCTTACAATCCTCCTTGACTTTTCCTTCTAGAGAAACATGTAATAAGGAAATAAAAAACATTGGACTGGTGACGATGACAGCAGAAAAATGAAGACAGCTTACCAGATAAAGAGTAAGGTGATCCAAGTTCGTCGTTTTCAAATTCCACCAAAGAGCAGAAACCATCTTGTGATGACAATGCCAAATAACGAGCATCAGATGACCTTGTGAACAAATACCAGTTAGAGATAAACCTTTCCCCAAAAAATTATAATTCTCAAACCTAAAAAGGAATTGCTAGCAAATAAAAGTTACCAAGTAATATCTGTTATTGCGGCATAGTGAAGACCAGCTAATACAGCTAACGGAGATATGCTCTCGGTGTCATAAATGTAAAGCGAATTCAAAGTGGCCACAGCAAATATGATGCGATATGGGAGGTTAAATACACGAGCTGCACTAAACAAAAACCACTATTAGGCTTCTGTTGAGCAAGAAATTCTCCAAGATGGACATGATTTTAAGCAAATAACAATTGGTAGTGCAAGTGTCGAATTTAAGCTGACTCCCATGCGACTCAAACAATTAAATTATAACAAGACAATCTAGCAGTAGGTGAAGATTGTATGGATCAGACAATGTTATTTGGCTTGATTACAGACCATTTAAATATAACTGTTCGTAAAATAGAAGTACTCAGATACCTGAGTCGAGAGAGTTCGTTCCCCGACGTTTAAAAATTATGGGACAGAACCGGACCGCTACAACAGCTTTATTTGTGCAGGGAAGCAGTATAGCAGGCCTGTATGAGGTCAAATAAATAAACACATGAAAACACATACTTCTCTATTTGGTTCATTAACTTAACATGAATAAGTAAACATAAAAGAGAAAATTGTAGTTTGCATAATGTCTCATGCTCTTGAAAAGGATAAAATAGCGGAAATTTTACCTAGAAAGATCTTTTCGAGAAATTATGTAAGCCGCATTCACAGTCTCGGATGCAGTATTAGTTTTGTAAGAGCCTGAAATATGGGGAGACATAAATTTACCAATAAGAAACAAAGCATGTAACAAATATTGTGCAGAAATTCGGGTCTGGGAGAAAGATACCAATATGATTCTCAACCAATAAGAGGCAATTAAATTATGCCAAGTAAAACAGGGGGAAATTATAAAAAGTTCGTCTTTGACTTAGATACTCATTCACTTCCTTGTAAAATAAAAGATGATAAATTATGAAAAATTCAAAAAGTGGCCAGATTCTAGAAAAATCTCAACAACAGCTCATCCTTAGAAGTAGCACAAAAAGTAAGATTAATCAAAGCAAGATCAAGTCGAACTCAAAGCTAATACCTGCAGGCACAACTAAAAATGAGCCATCAGGAGACCATGCTAATCTTCTGAAAAAAGATGGCAATGTCTCGTCGTGGAAGAGGTGAATTTTTGTCTCCTACATTAAGAAAATCAAGCGTAACGTTCAAGTATGTTACAACCTTAAATGATGCAAATAAAGACTGATATCACCATTATATGCTAACCTGAGAATTTTTTAATAATGGCTGATCTGCCTTAGAAATGACTTGCTGGCAAACATAATTGATTTTCTCAGTGCCTTTTGATTTATGAGGCTTATTCATGTAAATTCTGCAAGTCCTATCTGAACTAAGAGAAGAAGCGAATTTCCCTAGAGGGTCCCATGCAACCCCTTGAACATAGTGCGCATGGGCATCCAACGTCTGAAGGCTAGTTCCTGGCAAACAAGAATCATGTACAACATATCAACTAACATGTGCCACGATTCAAGTTTATCAAAGACAGTCATGTGTTTTCTTTTTTACCTTTGTTAACATCCCATATAATGCAACAATTATCAACTGATCCAGATATGATATATGTGGCATCGGAAGACCACTGCAGGTCCAAAATGTCCTTGAGATGAGATCTAATGCATAAAAATATCCCTTATAAGTCAGAAATAAATGCAGTAAAACATGAATGCTGAAAAATAATGTCATTGGTCTTTACGATGGTTCCTTGAGCTTTGGTTTTTAACTGAAGTTAATGGTGTGTCCTGTAATCCTTTTTTTCCGATTTCATCTGTTGAGATAAGGCTTTATTGGCATTCGTCATCACGAATGGTTGTAGTCATTGTTTGTAATGCTGATCTAATAAGACTCATTTTTTCCAAACACGTGTATTTTCCAGAAATAAATTGGATTACATCAATATCAATATTTCAAATAAAAACGCATAAGCACAAATTTGGCACTCCCTCTTTCAATAAAATGTGGTATATTCAATTTCACAAACAGAATGGAGATCGGGCAGCTAAAATATGGAAAAAAAAAATTTTACGGCCTTTCGTGTTTCTTTAACTTTTTTACAATGTTCAGCTTTTAAACTATTTAAGCATGTCAAAGGCCTTACCGTAACATCTTGAGAACCTTCCATGTATGACCAGTATCAGCAGAATTTAGCTTCCATATTATCAGATCCCCTCCTGGATAAAGAAAAATAAAATCCGATTCAGACAACATTGCATCAGTACATTAACTTAAGTTAAAATTCCTTAACCAAGGTCATACCATCAGCGCCAGAGGCCAGCAATTCCCCTGCAAATAATCAGAAATAGAAGTTATCATTAAATGAAAGCACCACAGCGTTTCTTGCAGCACAGTAAGCGAGGAAAAATAATGCAAATCTCATTAAACCGTTCCATTTCCGTGACAACGAAAGTATACGCGAGTGAATTAACTTGGTAGATATTTGATCCAACGAAATTTTGTTGCATCCTGATTCTACGAGGAGAAAGAGAAACGGCGAATTGGAATTACCGGAAGAAGAGAAGCGAATAACATTCACTGCAGAGCTATGATAAGAGAGGTTACTGAGATAGGAAACTACGGGAAGCTTCTCCGTCCCCGATGGCTTTATCGACCAAAACTACAAACACAGAAAACGAATCAAGTGAGTAATTAACCCTAATCACAAGCAGAGAGCGAGAGCGAGCGAGAGAGACCTTGATGTCGAAATCGGCGCCGGCGGTGGCAAGAGTGGCAGTGAGGGGGTGAAAATCGAGAGTTAAGACGGGTTTTCTCTCGTGCCAGATAATCTGAACCGTGCCACCCTTCATTCTCTTCAGATTCGAAGGTTTAGGTTTAGAGTGTAGAAGAAGAAGTTACTCAAACACTGAAAAAATCGATTTTCGCGCGCTTTCCTTTATACTTGGCGGGAAATGCAATGCGAACTCACACCACTCTTTATCTTTTTGGTTTAACCTGCACTGTATCATATTAACCTTTTTTTTAACACATTGTCATTAAAATATATGGATATTTGTCAACTTTATTGTGTTTTCTTTCAATCAATCTCTCTTCAAATATGACTGATTCAAGTAAAAATGAACACAAAAACTATTTGACATTTCACTTTTAATTTAATTATTTTAACACAAATAATTTCATTAATACCTATATTTATGCATTACAAAGATAGGTTAAAAAAATTGACTTCAACTTGATACACTTGTGACTTACATTTAGAAATTTTACAATTCCTCATTATAATAAGTTAAGAAAATTAACACACTAACTCGTCTAAAAATCATTATAAACTTACTAACCTTAGCAAAAAAAATAGAAGAGAAGAAATGTGTTGGAATAACAAAAGAAGGCAGAGGAGTGCGGAAACACCAGTAGTGGAGCACAAAGAAATGTAAGATGAACACCCAAGAACACTGAAAAGTAAGAGAAACTGTGGAGGATCAAGTCAGATTTGACGAGATCTAATGGAGAGAAAATAAAATAACCTAGATCTGAGAAGAGGAGGTGGCGGCTGAGAATTAAATACAAATATTCTTCTAGATCCTTCCAAGGTAAGTAAGAGACCGCATAAATTAAGGTTTTCATGCATCTATTTAAATTTTCAAAAGGAAAATGTTTGTTTTGCCAACCATTTGCCATGGCGTGCTGTGATAGGTTCGTTTTAGTTAATTTTTTAAAAACAAAAATGACTGTGGGAAGGGTATTTTTGAAACTAAATATGTGAAATACAATTGGATTCTCGCGCCTACCAAACCTATGCTCATTTCATTCTGGGTGTCTCGACGAAGGCTATTTCTTTTTCTCTACTCCGGCAAAAAACTCCGTAATCGTTGTTTGAACTCTGGTGAAGAAGATAATGAAGAATCACAGCTTGGAATTTAAGACCCAGACGTTGGTAATGAAGAACACGAAGAAAGAGACCCTTCTCCAACTACACATCAATCCTCTTCTCCCACACTCAGTGAAGTTATCATACAAATACAAGATCTCCGCATGTTCCTAGGCGATAGGTTGGACACAATTGAAGGTCGAGTTGGAATAGTGGAGGAACAACTTACATCCTTCTGCAACGAATTTGATAAACATAGAGCTTCTTAGATTATATGTCATTGTTGGGTGTTATGCAACTTTTCATTTCAAAACTTGTTGTTGCCTTTGGATACTTTTATTAAGTTTATATATTAATGAATGTGGATGTTATTATTGTTCTCATTTAACGCGTTCCATTTACTTCTCAAATCATTGTGATAACGAATACGCAATCTGGGTTAAGCAGTACAAAAAATTATGAAAAACGCTGCAGTATGCAATGTCAGGGAGTCCCTTTGTAATTTGCAGGGAGCCCTGAAGAGGTTTTGGGACACTGTCTGAAAAATGCGCCTGTAATCGCTTACGGTGTGACGAACTTAGCTTGTGACGAACTTATCAAACACCACACTTTGGGGAGCCATCTCAGGGAGGACCAGGGAGCCACCTTGAGGTTTTGGTACACATTCCCTGGTAAGCGATTACAACCTCAATGTAATCGCTTACATACTCACATAGGTGGATGGAAGTGCCTAAGAAACAAAGGACATTGACTTTGACCCCTAAAACAACCATTGAAATGAATTTCATAACTTAGGTTCTTACCAAATATTCAAAAACCACACTCTGGGGAGCCCACTCAGGGAGGACCAGGGAGCCACCTTGAGGTTTTGGTACACATTCCCTGGTAAGCGATTACAGTCTCACAGACTGTAATCGCTTACATACTCACATAGCTGGATGGAAGTGCCTAAGAAACCCACAACATTGACTTTGACCCTTAAAACAACCATTGAAATGAATTTCATAACTTAGGTTCTGACCAACTTATCAAAAACCACACTCTGGGGAGCCAACTGAGGGAGGATCAGGGAGCCAGCTTGAGGTTTTGGTACACATTCCCTGGTAAGCGATTACAGCCTCACTGTAATCGCTTACATACTCACATAGGTGGATGGAAGTGCCTAAGAAACCTAGGACATTGACTTTGACCCCTAAAACAACCATTGAAATGAATTTCATAACTTAGGTTCTTACCAACTATTCAAAAACCACACTCTGGGGAGCCCACTCAGGGAGGACCAGGGAGCCACCTTGAGGTTTTGATACACATTCCCTGGTAAGCGATTACAGCCTCAATGTAATCGCTTACATACTCACATAGGTGGCTGGAAGTGCCTTAGAAACCCACAACATTGACTTTGACCTCTAAAACAACCACTGAAATGAATTTCATAACTTAGGTTGTGATGAACTTATCAAACACCACACTCTGGGGAGCCATATCAGGGAGGACCAGGGAGCCACCTTGAGGTTTTGGTACACATTTCCTGGTAAGCGATTACAACCTCACTGTAATCGCTTACATATTCACATAGGTGGATGGAAGTGCCTTAGAAACCCACAACATTGACTTTGACCCGTAAAATAACCATTGAAATGAATTTCATAACTTAGGTTGTGACCAACTTATCAAACACCACACTCTGGGGAGCCAACCCAGGAAGGACCAGGGAGCCACCTTGAGGTTTTGGTACATATTTCTTGGTAAGCGATTACAGCCTCACTGTAATCGATTACATACTCACATAGGTGGATAGAAGTACCTTAGAAACCCACAACATTGACTTTGACCCGTAAAACAACCACTGAAATGAATTTCATAACTTAGGTTGTGACTAACTTATCAAACACCACACTCTGGGGAGCCATCTCAGGAAGGACCAGGGAGTCAGCTTGAGGTTTTGGTACACATTCCCTGGTAAGCGATTACAGCCTCACTGTAATCGCTTACATACTCACATAGGTGGATGAAAGTGCCTTACAAACCCACAACATTGACTTTGACCCCTAAAACAACCACTGAAATGAATTTCATAACTTAGGTTCTTACCAACTATTCAGAAACCACACTTTGGGGAGCCCACTCAGGGAGGACCAGGGAGCCACCTTGAGGTTTTGGTACACATTTCCTGGTAAGCGATTACAGCCTCACTGTAATCGATTACACAATACTATAGGTGGATCAAACTGCCCTACAAACCCAGAACCTTTACTTGGTCCTCTTTGAAAATCATTCAAATGTTTACCCACTTACACACACCTCCAAACCATGCCTTTCTGGGTTAACCAGGAGTAGGTCATTCTAAAAAAAACACTGCAGTATGCAATGTCAGGGACTCCCTTTCTAATTCGCAGGAAGCTATGAAGAGGTATTGGTTCAATCTTTTTAAATTGAACTTGTAATCGCTTACAGTGTCCTTGTAAGCGATTACAGAGTCCTTGTTAAAACTTAAATAGTGGAAACATATTCAATAACATAACCACATAACACACTGAATGCACATTGAACAGAAATTCCCAATAAACAATAACTTTAGTAACAATCACAATAATTCCATCACATTTCAGCTATCCATAAGTTTAGAAGTACGAAATACTACACTACTAATACAATACAAAATTAATTGTCTCCAAAATTGGGACTATATCCAGTATAGGGAGTTCTACAAGCTTTTTTTTTGTATCGCTTTCGACGTTGTCCTCCCTTGTTAACACTTCCATGGCTGTAAATTCCTCCCTCACATGGAAAATCATTGTTGAAATCATTTTCCTTAGTAGGAGTTACATAACCGGATTCATCTTTTTTGTTGTCTTCAACCAGGTCTGCCTTCAATGCATACAACTCCTCTTCAAGTTGTTCAATTACACCATCTTGTTCCTCTAAAACTTGATCTAGATCAGCTAACACTTTTTCTTTTTCCATTTTATTTAACCTTACGCCTTTCTTCGTATCTTGTCCACTTTGATGTAGTGATGTTTTAACAGATGACTCACCCATTTCTTTCCTTGTTGCATCGTAGTCATCAAGCATCTACAAATAACACAAAATAACCTTATAATATAGCTATTCACTCAAACAACATGAACAACAAAATCAACTACATACCAAACCTGTCTTCATTGCATCTTTTATAAACTTGTCACCTACACTTACTATCATCCAATGAAATATTCTAGGGTATTTATGTACAAATGCATTTGAAGGAATGAAACGGTCACAAAACCACACCTGAAATAAAACATATAGGTCATAAATACTAATTTAAATTCACTCCAAAGAAATAATGAATGACAAAAAATTACCTGGAACACGTACACGCAACCATCAACATAGACATTAGTTGCACCTTTTCCACTATTCCAAGATAAGTTCTGTTTGCAGAAACTCCTGACTAGATAATGGTATACTGTACGAGCCCAACAAAAAGTTCCCAATTCGTTTACTCTATCAACAATTTCAAATAATATTGGAAATATTGTTCTCCTACGACTAGGTAACAATACCTCATGTATTCCAACAAAAATATACAGCCTGCAAACATCTAAAGCAGGCAATTTTTGGTGCTCTTTCAAAACAAAATCATATATTTTGGTCAATTCATATTTTCCTTTTTGGTTTTCTGTATCAAAGTACTTCCGATAATTACTTTCTAAAAGTTGTCGTTCATTCAAATTAATCTTGTCACCAACCAAGGACAACCCTAAGCTTAATGTTACATCCACTTCCTTAAATTCAACATATTTTTCACCAAATAAAAAAGCACTCCTCTCATCAACTCATTTAGTCAGTAGATCGCCCAAAAGATTCCTACCAATTCTAAGGGTATCTGGCAGTTGTAAAAACCATGAAAATGGAGTCTCCAAAACAATAAACTTCTGCTCCTCAGTCAAAATCTCATTTAAACCAGCAACAAACTTTGTTTTCATAGAGTGACGAACATATAACTGCAAAAGTATACATATTTAATTTAACTTTTCTCCAATCATAAGTCAAAAAACACAACTTTCAGAACTGTAAAAACAATTTGGTTCATCAAAAATTTTAACAGCAAATGGTCATATAGTCATAGTTCAAAACCAAAATACCTAACCCAAAATCAAAAGCAAACAAAACCAAAATCATGTCCATCAAAACCATAACTCATAACCTAAATAACAATAAACAACAACGATAATTTTCGCACCTTGTTCGAAGAGTCAATGTCAAGGGAACAAGCCATGGCTACAAAAAGCTAACAAATGTCAACGAAATACAAACCGAATAACCTCCTCAAACTCAAATGCCAAACCCAACCACGAACGAAACCCCTAACCACTTCGACACCTACAACAAAGTTAACACCGTCAATACAATACCTTCACAACAGAACTAATCTCCAATGGATGGAAAGACCGCTTCGAACAACCAAAAAAAACCTCAAACGGAGAGAAAGATAGAGCTTCCAAACCTTTGCCTGCGAGAACGAAAACCTAAAATGCACACACAGAGAACACTTGGAAATCTTTGCCTCTGAGAACGAAAAACAAAAATGAAGACAGATTTCGCTACAAATTTAGAACCTCAAATTTCTAGAGAGTGTTGAAATCGCAAATGCAGAGAAAAAAGGCGCTGCCATTTACAAAACCTGATAAAAATGAGGATGGGCAGTTTCGGAATAACACAAACTGTCTTTTTCAAATCCATTTTCTAATTAAAAATAATTCAAATTCAAGGACCAATCAAACGGTGACAACTGGCGTTGGCAAATTGTTGGCAACAAACTGTTGTCAACATATCGCTACCCTTTTCAAAATAGTCATTTTATCTTTTGTAGAAGTGTGATCTTTCGAATTACATATTTTAATTTTTTTTAATGAGTTTCTTATTCTTTCTAGAACAAGATTTTTTGGGAAAAATAATTTTTTTAAAACATGTAAAATATATTTTAGTATAATTTTTTTGGAATGAGATTTCCAAAACAAACTTTATATAATTTTTTTATAATTAATTGTACATAAACACCATACATAAAGTATGTTTTAAATCAATAACTCTTATAATATTAATTCTAAATTAAAGAAAGATAAATTATTTATCAACTCCAGTATCCTTAAATAAGTGGAAGTTTACTGTATTTAATAATTTTTTCAAAACTTGATATTGCTTATCCACATTTTCATTACAAACAATTATTACAAGATCAATAATGGAATTTGAGTTCATTGTTCTTGAAATCATCGATAATTAAATTGAATGGTTGAATTCTTTTTAGCAAACATTCCATTAGGAAATGAATCCAACCCCGTGTATTTCAATACATCATGATTACCAATCAACAATAGTTATAACAAAAAACAATAAATATAATGGAAAGAAAATGCAAATACAATTGAGATATAATTTGGTGAAACAACTATTCAAAACAATTTTCATTGATTATGTAAAATCAGAACAAAACCCATGTGAAGAAACTTGATTTTAGAAACATCGAGGGAAAAAAAGACTTAAGCCATTTATAAACAAACAAGTGATAGTAACCCAACGTTTGTGATTATAGATCCCATGAATAATGTTCATATGGGTAAAAACAAGTCACTTATTAGTCACTAAAATGATTTTAAATCAATTATGTTCATTTCTGTGATGTGTGTGACAGTGGTAGAGATTGCATTATTGAAAGGTTAAACTTTGTAACTAAAATTTTATGTGGTTTAAGAATTTTAGTTTAAACAATTAATTTCCATATCTCTTACAGGTAATGTATGATTTGCAACAAATACTTGATGAAATCACTTGTATGAGTGTCGTGTGGGGTCGCTTATATGAAATATTGACATGATATTTATAGCACTCATAAATACCAAACATGCGTGTGGCCAGAAAGCGCAACATAAAGATAATAGTAAGAGTTATGGGGTTGTATTGTGATTGATAAATTGCTAACACATATCAAGTTTCCTTAGTTCATATAGTTTTCTCTACTAACTAAATTTTGTTTTAAGTTACTCAATCTAGAATTGGTTCATATAGTTTGATATACCAATTTTGATGCATTACATCTTATATGAGACCTAAGATTTTTTTTCTTTCATTTATTTTTCATATCTTATTATTTGCAATATATGGGAGATTATTGTAAAACAAGAGTGTAATGCAAATATAAGGATTTACAATTGGATCCTTGCATATCGAGATGTGCCACAACAATCGAAGTTCTTAAATTGCAAGCTTTTCCATCCTTTTTGAACACGGTGCATGCTTGTTGCAACTGACTTGTTGTTGAACATTAGGTTTGTTGTAGATTTTTCTTCTACAAGCCACCGTGGTGAACATTGGGTTGGTTGCAAAAGTTTACCTTTACAAGTCAGGGGATATTTCACTCATCATAAACTCCTCCTACACCTATAAATAAGTGTTCAATGCTTCATCTAAAAATACACTCAACTAACATTTCTCTCACTCTAATTCATTTGATCTTTTTTTATTTTTCTTTTATAAACTTGGGTTTAATAATACTCTTTAAGAGTTTCTTGCTAGATTCTCAATTCCAAATATTGAGAAGTTCTTATTGTATTTTGAAAAACTTACATAATACACCACATATAAGTCTTTAAGAACAATGATCATTTACAGGAAACCCATATAGTTTGTATTTTCGCCAAATTTTATAACAATGGTGATAGTTGTGCCATTAGCAATGATGTGAAGGGTGTTTAAGATGATTCATCTTATTATGGTGGTGCAGGTAGTAAATTGTAGGGGGTGCGAGAAGCAATATGTGTTTTAAGAGAATTTTCATTGTTGGGCCTCCTTCGTGGAGGGGGCATACATAGGTGGAAAGCTTGTATTTTGTGTTAATTTGCCGAGTCATTAACCGTCCCTGGTCTCCATTTATTTGAAACTTATTTCAGTGAAAACTCAGAAATAACTTACAATTCTGTCATATCATTGACAAGTCTTCAAAATAGACAGAAACTTTCATTCTGCTTTAAACTTTCATAAGTTGTTCAAACGAACTCAGTGTCTAGCTTTCGCCCACCTAGTTCCCGACAAACAGTTGCATGTCATATGCTTTCACTGTTTTGTTAGCAAATATACAAAAGCAGCTAAAGGAAAAACTGATAAGCTTTATAAAAGCCCTGAATAAATTACATAGAACAACTTCTACCGAATGAAATAAACACCAGGTAACAATTAAGTGGTTCACATTGCCTACCTACCAATCAAGATTCTGAACAATCCTCATAGCAACATCGCATATACGCTTCAAACCATCCTCTCTACGAGCCAGCTCAGGAGGATAAACCAAACCTTGGTATCGTTTGTACATGTTGTGACAAACACTTGGGTAATCAGAAGCTGCTGCGATGTGCATGGAAGCATAGTCATATGCCTCATTAGCCAGATCCTGTGCAGAAGCTTGGAGGGCATCGTTGGCATAGGTGTACTTCTCTGCACACTCCTTCAGCACCCTTTTGATGGAGTCGTTGGCAGTGCCTAGCAACTGAGTCTGAGAGGACAAATAGAGAGAAGTGGAAGTAGCATTAGCCATTCCAATCCCAACCATGATCACAGCCAAGCCCTTTGGGTCTGCGTTGGTGCTGCTTGGATCGGATTTCAAGGAGGAGAAGCATAGATCGAAGTAGTCGGTGTTCTTGCAGGTTTTCTTTATCAAAGTGCCATCTCCTTTCACCAATGCTTCTGGTTGAAGGTGTGCTAGCAAGAGGAGAAAAAAGAACCTCTTAGAAATCATCATGCTAGAAAAAAGAACAACCCAGCAAGGGATCATCATAGGTATATTTGTAAGTGGACAAAATGTAGATGCAAATTGTAATATGGTTTGCTACCTGATCTTAGAGTTATACCATTGTCAACAAATATGAATGAGGATAATTTAGAAAAATACCTAAATGAAATTTACTATTATTCTGGACATGTGTGAAAATAGTAAAGTTCATTTAATATTATCTTTTTCATACCACAGAAATATATTTTTTTATAAGTCGTCCTTGGTTATACTCTTTGAAATAATACTCCATGTAAATATAAAAGTATTCTTTGTTTTGAAGTTTGTAAGTTCTTTATGATTTTATTCTTAAATTATTTGTAATTTTATTTTGAAGTTAGGTGGAACTATTGGATAGATAGATACCTTCTCTGTTTTCGATTACATGCTGTTAAAGTTGTAATGATAATCGAGGCGATAAGGTCAAGAAAACAGAGTAATGTTCGGAAACGCGTTTCAAGAATTACCGAGTTGCCTAAATTTTCGGCTTCAAGTGGGACGATAACAAATTATTGCAATATTCTATGTGGGAGTCGTGGCGAGAAGAAACTTTGACACACATAAAACTTTTTATATTAATTTGATATCGTTCTTTTCTATTTTTTTCAAGTTTAAAAGTTTACTCTTTTTATTATTAATTTATATTTCTAATGTATGTTAAATGAATATAAATATATGTTATTTTAATATACTTTTCCATTGTTTGGTCCATGTTTTTGTGATAAACTAGGAATATCTCGTAGCACACATTTTTTGTTGGTTAGTTATAAAGCAATGATATATCTTTGGGCGGGGCTAGCGTAAATAGCACAATTTGAGAAAAAAAAATAGTTGTTTTATGGTTGTATTTACCGATTATGGGGACTTTTTTTCATAAGACTTTGTTGGTCTTCTGGCATACACGAAGCGCCAAAAGTCAAGGCTAACAACCAAAAAATTATCTAAAGTCTTCCCATTTCTATATGGTTTTGGAATGCTACTATTTATAACACTGCAATTCACCTAACAAAAATAAAAAACACGAAAGTTTTTTATAATTATCTAAATTTTATATTTGAGTATTTTTGAAAAGTATGATTTTAAACAACTCCAATATAATTAAACAAATTTAAAATTAATAATTTACTATTTATCACAAATAAATAAAAATATATTATAAAAGTTATACATCAAAGTGTATTATAAAATAAAATTAGATTTATACTCATACATATATGATATTAATAAATTAGTAATAAAAATATTTAAACAGGCATGGGATATTGGAGATGGTGCAGGTGTTGTTGGCAGAGCTTGATCTCGTCATTTCTAAATCATACATTTCTTCTGATGGTGGATGGTTAATGGATGGTTAGTATGCCTCCCTTACCACACTCTGCACTTTGTGTTCTTTCTGTGAATAAGCATCACCAAATTCAAAATTAAACCATAAAGCCCATATACAAGTGCAGAATGCATGACTCAATTCAGAATAGGTAAAGATGAAGCTTGGCAACTTACGTTCCATCTATAAGGGTTAAATTCCTTCGGATTAGGATATCATACTAGCCACTAGCCATATATAATATACAAAACTAAGTTCAACAACGGAGAAGAGTATAGCTTTGTTTTTTGGCTTCTTTTATCATATGTACGAAGCAAGAATATTCTGATACTGACAACAAAGAAAGAGGCAGAACATGGACTAACCATTGATATTGACATCAGATTTTGCCTCCCGAAAAACCACTAGTGAGAATGTAATCACACGCATTGTTTCATCAATCACCTAAACAATGTGGCAAATGGAAACATGCATAAGCATAGCTGAAACAGTACATATTGATATTAACTTCAGATCAATAGTGTCAACCCTTTCTGTTATAGAAACATGTATAAGAATAGTTGACACAACACTATTTCTTCTTGTTCTGCCTATTATTCCCCAAAATCCCCACTCCTGATGTTACTATACATATATGATTCTCAGGAAATGTGGAAATAGCATTAACATTAAAAAAAATCCAATCTAAATCCATTCTAATCAAATATATCACATCAAAAATACAACATCGGAAGAAAGCCCAAAGAAAAGAAATCAAACCTTGATTCCATGGAACAGATAAATGTTTCTGGCATTAATGCTCATATACAATTTCTCCAAAAGACCCCTTTTGTTGCCCCATCCGATTTTGCAATTAAGCCACTAAGACGGAGAGTGAAAAATGCATGCTTACTCAACACTTTACGTACACTTCTTTCACCTTCCACAAAGCCAACCACACAAAAACCCAAATAAACTTGCTCAGCGCCCAAATTTTTGCAGCATCATAGAGCTTGATCCCCCTAGTTTCCAATCTCCTGAAACAAGCAGAATACTTAATATTAAGTTGGGAGACCAGAAGCAGAGCTAAGGTCACAGAAAAACAGAAGTTAAAAAAGAGAAAACCTGTCTGAATGAGACGCGACCATACATAATTACAAATAACCAAGAAACATACTCACATTCTCCCACCAGATATCAAACAACAATGATTTGGTTCCATATAAGTTTAAAAGAAATAGATATATCAAGGGGAGAATTACTCCATAGACACCAAAAGTGAAGGACTTTGCTCTCTTAATTGAATGAACCGAGACTAACAAAAGTCTATTCAATAGTCCAAGTTAACAGCAACTCTTTATGTGCATATAAATTATCTTCAGATATAGGTCAATAGGAAAATCAAATACAATTTAAACTGAAAATGCAAGCATTAGCAAACCTAAACGCCAAATTACCATCTATTAACAAATAATTTCAAATTTCAATCCGCCTCAACAATCGACACCACAATACAATAATTTCAAAATGTCAGATATACAATTTTCATACTCAAAACACAATCGTAACAGTAACATCTAGAACGTATACTGAATTCAGAACCCTTGCCTCCGAACACCCATACGGCTCGCGGTCCTCATTGCTGTCGTTCAGTGGAACATTTAGCAGGGAGGAAAGCTCAGTGGCGCCACGATTTCGTTCCAGGCGCTGTGTAGAGATCAGTAGAAGAATGTATGGAAGGAGCTATGGCCCAAATCATAGTATGAAAAATATTATAACTTGTAAAGAAAATAACTAAATTTAAAATAACACATAAAAAATTGTGTCAGTTAAAAAAATTAACAGAAATGAAATATATTTTTAACAATTTTTTTGAGCGCCACAAAATAATCGCTAATAAAACATACTTTTTTTTGTAGTGCATGATCATAATCAGTATAAAACAATATCTTTTATGTTAGTTATGGTAAAATACAATAAGAAGAAAAACATATTTTATGTCAAATATGGTAGAATTCATATGAAATTATTACTTTATTTTAAGTTTTGACTTTTATGTTGAATAAACTTAAAATTGATGTACAAATTTCTAAATTTAATTGATGTAAAAATCATTTTTAATGTCACATATAAACTGGATATGAAATTTATTATATTTATATCACTTATATCTACAATAGATATAAAAATAATACAATTTAATAAAAAATGACTGTAAATAATATTTTAAAAAAAAAAAAATATATATATATATATATATATATATATATATATATATATATATATTAAGGGTTAAATATGCTTTTAGTCCCTGAAGTTTCAGTGATTTTTGGTTTTAGTCCCTGCATGAAACATTGATGGCATTTAGTCCTCCTAGTATGGAAACATGTATGTTTAGTCCCTAATTTTGGACGACGTCAAGTTTTTGCTTAAGTGTCTAACGGCCGTGCCACCTGTTCACTCTGCCACGTATAATTTATTTTAATTTGGAATGAAATTAAGCATTTTAGCACGTGTTTTGGTGCTTAAAATGTGATTTATAAGAAAACGAACTCACCAAAACACGTGCTAAAATGTTTAATTTCATTCCAAATTAAAATAAATTCTACGTGGTAGAGTGAATAGGTGGCATGGCCGTTAGACACTTAAGCAAAAACTTGACGTCGTCCAAAATTAGGGACTAAACATACATGTTTTCATACTAGGAGGACTAAATGTCATCAATGTTTCAGGGACTAAAACCAAAAATCACTAAAACTTTAGGGACTAAAAGCATATTTAACCCATATATTAATAAGAGAAATAATTTAGAGAATTAAAAGGTAAGTAGTAAAGTTGTTTCCCATTTCACATTTTATTAATGTTTAATGATTTCACTAAGTAAATTATCTTCTACTATTATATTTCTAAAAGTAAAGATGAAAATAAAAATAAAAATAAAACTTTTCGCTGCAATAAAAAATTGATAAAAAAAATAAGTAAATAACAAATTATATGCATTTACTTACATTTATGTGAAAAAAAAAATATTTAATTAGTTTGATAAATAGATACTCGTAATTAGTGGGTACGGACGGGTTTTTCATTTCATGTCTACTAACAAAATGGAAACAAAATATACTGAAAGGTTATAAAACTTCAATCCACTTAATTTTAAGTTGATATCTGCTTTTTAACATGTACTTTGTACATATTTTTTTAATTTTTAATATATATATATATATATATATTATTTCAAAAGTTGAATAATATGAAAATGAATATGCGTAAGTATTCTAATAGTAAATAATGTAATATGTTTAACAAATTTCATTTAGAAAAACTTGTATATTATATTAAAAAAATAATTTTAAGTTTAATTTTTGGATAAACTAACATAAAAGTATTTTTATTTTTAAACTTTCCTTCTAAATATAATCTCAAATTACATGAGCCAAATACACACAATAATGAGTAATAAACTAGTTTAACCAAAAAAAAAAGTTAAAGATTGAAGTAAAATTATTTTAATAAAAAGAATACGTAACGAGTTTTGTCATCCCTGGCTGCTCATGATTCATTGCATGTTGAATTCATGATATTGACTTCAATTCCTTTTCTCAATTATTGCTTAGGGAAGACAACATATATATATATATTCTCTTTCAACTATATTTGTGACACTTTTTTAACCACACAAAAGGTAGTTGGTAGTGTAATGATAGCCATTTTTAGTATGAGAATGTGACTCATGCCAAAATAATCAACAAAAGTAAAAGGATTCCACTACAGTTGAAGTTAATATATCTTTAAATGTATTTTTTTTAAAATTTTCACTTTCATCTAAAATTTCAAACACGAACAAAATAAAAATAAATAAAAGGCCAAATCATAAAGAAAAAAAACTACTTTAATATATTAAATAATCAATTGTTAAAAAATGCATACAATGAATGTTATGTGTTATGAATATGACATTATAAGTGGGTATAATTAATTAACCAACTACTTTCTATTTAATGTGCATTCATTATTTTTTCCCGAGGTATGGACCTAGTCTGATATATCCACGACGACGACAGCGTAGGAAGTGGAACTTCCAGAAAGATACGTATGTTTGTTTTTCAATTATGCCATTAATACATATATACGTTTTGAAATTGTTAAAAAAGTATGAGATTTAAGGTTCGAAAAGCACTTAATCATTACAAAAATCTATATAATAGTGTCTACTTCAATTGCCGGTGAAAATCACAACGTGAAACCAGAATTGTTCTTTGAAAAAAATAAAAAATATTTTGGATTTTTCATGAATGGTCATCCAATAAAATTTGACCTGTTAATATTCCATCATTTGAAGCAATGTTATGGCCTTAACGTGATTGACCAGTTTGTGTTTGGTACTGCTTACACCTATTTAATACCTATTTGATGCAATATATTTTTCTGATATGTATAATTAACTGAAAAAGTAGTTGCCGACTTGGTAGTTGTGACAAATAGCCATTAATTTTCTGGTTTAACTAATATATTCTATAAGAGTATTTGCGAGAAGCCGACGAATTTGAGCATTTCTAACCTTGAAGGAAAGCAAAATGTCACGAACCATTGTAACTGATTTCATTGTGTAATATAATGAGGTGAAATAGATTTTACAATAAACCATGTAATTGATTACCCTTCAGAGTGTAACCGATTCTAACTGTTAGAATCGAATACATGAACTTATAAAGATTTTGTGTAACTGATTTCATCATCTTGGAATTGATTCCCGTGGTTCTGCACATCTTTGATTCAAAACTACCATTGTCCTTTTAGCACATTGTTGTTGTACAGAAGGTATATATATTTGTTTATGTTCCTTATTATCGAGGGCATGAACTAACTATCCAAGTACTTTTGTTTTTAATTTCCATTTTGGCAATTGCTAACCTAATCAAAACTCTTATCAATTATAAAATTTGTACAATTTTTTGGTGTGGGTAACCTCCATACTCTCGCCAAAAAAATTATTGTGTTAATTATTTATTACTTTTTTTAATTTTATTATTTCAAATTATTTTTACCAAAAAATATATTAAGAGAAATGATACTTTGACACATAATTTTTTTACATTCATTTAACGTTATCCTTCTTTATTTTTTTTACTTTTTTTAAAAAAAATTACAAAAATTCACTTTTTTAAGATTATTTTACTAGTGTTAGATGTGTCAAATGAATAT
Source organism: Vigna mungo (assembly GCA_036885675.1). Taxonomy (NCBI): domain Eukaryota; kingdom Viridiplantae; phylum Streptophyta; class Magnoliopsida; order Fabales; family Fabaceae; genus Vigna; species Vigna mungo. The sequence goes on from CP144700.1 coordinate 63,356,478, forward strand.
CAATGTGTCATGCTATTCTTATTCTACTGATAAATATCATTTCTTATTAATTTTACCATTAAAGACAATTTTGTAATCTTCGTTTTCTATTTATTAAAACATTTTTTTAATCTATCACTTTACACAAACTTTAAAAAATTTACTTTCAATTCAATCACCTTTAAATCCCCTTATAAAAACAACATATATTTTATTATGAAAATCTCCTCAAATTCATTCACTTCTCTTTCTTTCAAATCTTTTCACTTAAGTGAACACATCCTAAGTATTATCCATTGATTACACGTCAATTTTTAACTTGACAAAGAGATTAAACTAATTATATATATATATATATATATATATATATATATGGAGTTCATATAATTGAGATTTTCTAAATAATATTTTTTATTTCATATTATGGTAGTATTTTAAAGGTTAAATATATTTTTATTTTATAAATTTGAATCTCGTTTAATACGTAAAAAAAGTTTGGATTAAAAGAATTATATTTATTTTTATTTGAAAAGTTTGGAGACCAAAATATATTAAAATTTGATACACAAACAAATTTTAATTTAACGTGTAAGTTTAAGGACTAAAAACATATTTAACTCTCGTTTCAAAATCCTATAACACTTTAAAAAATAAAACTATCCATGGCTACATTTTATCAAAAATAGGAAAAATTTGTTTGTAAATTTAAATTAATGAAGAATTTATTAAAACTAAAAACCTATAAGTAAATATTTATCGATAAGTTTTATTAACGAATTAAAATATTAATCAATAATTATCTATCGATAGATATTCAACCATGACTATTGATAGATTTTATTTAGTAAAATTCACCCGTAAATATCATAATTTAATTTTTCTTCCTATTCATCCCTTTCTTATTTTTCCTGTTTTTTTCTTCTTTTATCTCTAGTCCACTCCTCCTTTTCCACTTCCATTATCTTTATCATCATATATTTCTCTTCATCCATCTCCAATTAATATTTAATTAAATATAATAGAGAATTTAATGCTCATTTTTCAAATATATTTATTGATAAATTTTAAAAAATTCAATTACCGACAAATTTGTCAAAAGATTCAATCGCAAAAATTATCAAAGGCTCATTTAACTGATGAAATTTATATAAAATAAAAAGAATTTCAATATTAAAAATTCTAATTCATCAACGAATTTTATTTTATTGTCCAATTCATTATCAAAATTTTAAAACCATCATATATCTGTTAATAATTTTTTTCATCAACAAATTTATCACTAAAATTACGTTAATAATTAATCAAATTGTGTAAATTTCAAAGCCTGATATTTAAGAATTTATATGGAAATAATTAAAACTTATCTTAATTTTGAACCCTTTTTTTTTATCATAAATATTACATATTTTGAAGATAGTAAGTTACGTTTCATTTCATACTTTCTTCATAAATTGTAAGAGATAAACCTCTCAAGAGTCCTCTTCCTATCTTAAATTGAATGTCTTAAAAAAGATAAGATGCTATTAACATTTATTATAAGAAATATAAAAAAATAAGGTAAACGTGTTTAGAATTACGAAAAAAATATAATAATACCAGTAATTGCTGTTAGAAGGCACCACGAGTGACCTTAGACCGTGTCATTTATGATCAATCATGCATGTAAATAAATTTGATCCTGACCCACATACATACTCATATATACATCATACTTATTATATGTACCTCTTTTATTACTGCAGATTTAGAGCAAGTGATGCATGTTGAAAGTGGTTGGAGACGAAGTGAAGAACAGTAAAACGAAAATTGCAGAGATAGATGTGGGTTGGATCCTGCCCTCAGGAAATGCATCTGGAGATCATCCAAGCTGCATCTCTTCTTGCATATAGTTGCATACGTAAACCACGTCACATTGTTAAATCAGAGAAACGTAAAGATACTCAGGTAAGTGTTTCAAACAAAGAAGAAACAAGGTTTCATCATGAATCGGAATCGGAATCGGAATCATCCTTTGAGAAGGTGGTGGAGATGGGAGTGCCGTGTAACGAATGCGTTCAAGAAAAACTGCGATGGATAAGGTCTCAGATCATCGGTAACGGTGCAGAGTTTGATTCTCCGTTTGGAAGACGAATCGTTGTGTATGCTGATCACACCGCTTCTGCTCGCAGTCTTCGCTACAATGAAAACTTCATCGCCAATCATCTTCTTCCTTTCTACGGTACTGCCTTCACTTTCTTCATCTTTGCTTTATCTATCAATATTTTCCATATCAAATCTCAACTCCCTCACGCTTTTTGTTTCTTCTCAATCCAATTTTCATTTCAAAATTTTAAAATCAGTTTAGTTTCATGAGAGGATAAAATTATTTTAGTATTTTTTATAACTCGTTCGAGAGGGATTAAGATGTTTTTTTAACTTGAAAATTAACTATTATAAAATCTGATTTCTTAACTTTTAGGAATAAAAAATAATGTCTAATTCTTTTGAAAGTACAACTTGCAAAAAGAGGAAAAAACATATGATGGATAGTTTTTTTTTTTTTTCATAATTTTGTTTACAAAATAAAGTAATATAGTTTTTATAACTTCTTACGATGGAGTGCATAAATTAATTTTACTTCTAGAAACATTTTGTTTTTTCTTCTGAAAAAACTAATAAGTTTCTTTAAAAACAAAACAAAAATTGATCTAATGAACTCAACTTAAAAATTGAACGGTTCATTATTTGGTGAATTATTGTTACATAGTTTTAGTTACAATTGGATTGTTTTTATATTAAGTTAAATGTTCATTTTAAAAAGAAAAAAAAAGTGTTGGGTTCAACGTATTTGTTATAAGTTTTTCCAAATTACAAATATACATGAAGCTATAAATATTAATATACATAATACCTTAACATATAAAAGTATGACCGCGAAATACTGACATAGTTGTAAAACTAATAGTTTTTATATAACTTGTATAAATGAAAAGAGGGAGGATAAAAAAAGTCAATCATAGTTAAAACTGAAGAAATTGATTTAATATGCATAAGTTCAAGATCAAATCATTGTATCATCACATAATTGAATAATTTTTGTGCAGTAATATTCAATTAATAGTGGTCTCACTTGAAATTTATAAATAAATGTCTATAAAAGGGATAAAGACCATAATCTCACGTTGAAACTTTTAACGAGGGAGGATGTACTCTCACAATATATATCATATATGTATCCTTTTGGGGTACATATATGTTTTACAGAATAGTGCAATTAGCAGATTTTAAACACCATAGAAAAAGAACAACATGTGAAAACAACCAGAAGGGAAAGGTACATATATAAAATTTAATACAAACTCAATTTTTTTAAAGTAAGAGATATAAAATATTTACAAGACACAGTCCTATAAGAATTATCATAAGAAAAATAGTCTGTGTAGTTTATGAATATGTTTTTTTTTTCATTATAATTGTCCCTTGAAAAATCAGGTGGATTATGTTTCTCAAACTAGTGTGAATATGGTTTGTTTCTTTCTTGTTTGACTAACACACATACGCCAAATCTGAAACAAGATTGGTTCTTCTCTTCTAAGCCAAGTTGAATTTTCAACTATAAGACAATGTATTCAAACTGTGCTATTTATTTTCTGCATACACAGGCAACACTCACACGTGCGACAGTTACGTGGGAAGCAGGACAACAAAGATGGTACAGGAAGCAAGAGAGTACATTAAAAAATGCTTAGGTGGTCGGAAAGACGATGCACTCATCTTGTGTGGCTCTGGCTCAACTGCAGCCATCAAGAGGCTGCAAGAAGTGATGGGAATTGCAGTACCCTCTATCTTGAGGGAAAGGGTTTTGAAGAGCCTTAGCACGGAAGAAAGATGGGTGGTTTTTGTTGGACCTCATGAACACCATTCCAACCTCCTTTCTTGGAGGCAAAGTTTGGCTGAGGTGGTAGAAATTGGTCTTGATCACCAAGGCTTGATAAACATGGATGCTCTAAAGCTAAAACTTGAGGCCTACAAAGACACCAATCGACCCATGTTGGGATCTTTCTCAGCCTGTAGCAATGTCACCGGAATCTACTCAGATACACGAGCAATTGCTCAGCTTCTTCATCAATACAAAGCCTTTGCATCCTTTGATTTTGCAGCGAGGTATTTTTTTACTTAGCTAGAATCGTAGACATCCTTTGATGGTGTTTCAATGTTTTTAAGAGATCAAACAAATGATCTCACTATATAGCACGAGTCATTACAATTTGATGAAAATTTGTTTTATATATGTGTTTGTGTAGTGGTCCATACGTGGAGATAAAGACGAGGTCTGGGGAGAGTGATGGGTATGACGCAGTGTTCCTGAGTCCACACAAGTTTCTTGGTGGTCCTGACTCTCCTGGGATTCTGCTTATGAACGATGCTCTCTACCGATTAAGATCTTCGCCGCCATCAACTTGTGGAGGTGGAACTGTGGATTACGTCAACGGCTTCAACAAAAAGGTAATATCCCATATTCAAATTACAGACTTATTTATGTCAAATTATAAACAAAATATTTAAAGTCAAATCATAAATTTAGTCTTCCTACGTAACCTGATTGGAGAAGAAAAATAAGTCTATCATTTCATTTCCTGTATCACAAAAATTTATGTTTGTACTTGTAAAAACGTGTTTATAAATCAATCTCTGCTGTCATTTTCTACTGATAAGATTTTTTATTCATTGGTATGAATTGAATGGAAAGAGAAATGTGAGCAATGGATAAGGTTCTTATGCTTTCAAACTTTATGTGGGTGTTGATAATATTGCAGGATACACTGTACTTGGAGAACATAGAGGAAAGAGAAAATGGAGGCACTCCTCCTATAATCCAGACAGTGAGAGCAGCGTTGGCATTTTGGGTGAAAGAGTACATAACCTACAAAGAGATTGAGAAACGTGAACAAGTTTACATTAAGAAAGCACTTAAGAGACTAATGTCCAACCCAAACATTGAGGTTCTTGGAAACTTGAGAACCAAAAGACAAGCCATACTGTCATTTATCATTTATTCTACCACCAACAAAAGCTGTGTATCACCTGGTTGGGGCATTAAATGGCTAGAAGACAGCCAGAAACAGGAAAAACAAAGAGAACTTAACTTTTTGAAAGAGACAGAGAGCGAAAGAGGTAAGCTACTTCATGGCCCTTTTGTTGCAACACTGCTAAATGACCTATTTGGCATCCAAGCCCGTGGAGGGTGTGCTTGTGCTGGACCTTATGGTCACCAATTGCTCAATATCAACAAAGCTCAATCTCTTGCTATTAGATCAGCAATTCAAGAGGTACATTCTCTCCGTCTATTCTACATCAGTGTAAAAAATAAGGAGAAGAAAAACAATTCAAATTATGAAATTCAATCCATATATAATATATATTAACCCAAATTTAAATAGATTTATCCAAATCCAAATCTATATTTTTTGACTTTAGGTTGAATATGCTTAATTCATTTAGATTGGATTTAGATTGAATTATGTTTTAGATTTTGAAAATTCAAAATCAAGATTTATTTAAGTTTATCTAAAATGGCTAAGGATTAGGTTAAATTAGGTCGAGGATTAGGTTGAACCAAATCAATTAAGGTTTAAAGTCGAATAGAATTGGTTTAAGTTGAAGGTTGAGCTAAGTGGATCAAAAGAAAGATTGAATCCAATCGATCTAGCTAGAACTCAATAGACACAAGTTAAAAGTCAAGTCAAATCAATTTGGATTGATTCAAACTAACGAGAATTGAAAGGAGTCAGGTTAAGACGAAGGATTAGATAAAGTCATTTTAGGTTGAAGATAAAGATTAATCAATCCAAACTAAATATCAAAATGTGTTTGTTCAAGATAAATTGGTTTAAATAAAAAAGTTGAGTTAAATCGATATAAATTAAAAGAATCAAATAAAAATAATTCGATTTAAAGAATTTAGTCTAATTAATGGGACTGACAAAAGAATAAGTGAAGTCAAAATATTTTGAGAAAGAGTCAAATAATTATATAAAAAGTTCCATAATTATCACATAAAAATTTATTCTATAAATAAGGTAAATATTAAAAAATTATAATCTAAGTCACCTATGATATCATAAGGTCGTTATATAACATCTGCTAAAATGTATAGTGATATATACTATTTCAAAAAGAAATCTTGTCAGAACCAAATTTAGCAAAAATGGCTAAACAATGTTTAAACTGAAATTGCTTGTTACTTGAACAGGGTTATGTTGGAGTAAAACCTGGGTGGAGTAGAGTCAGTTTTCCGTATTACATGGAGGCGGAGGAATTTGAGTTCATTTTAACTGCAATAGAGTTTGTAGCAAACTATGGCCAACGATTCCTTCCCTTGTATAGCTTCAATCTGAGAAACGGCAGTTGGAGAATGAAGAAAGACAAACTTCAGGCTGTGATAAACCAAAATAACTGCAACTTTCGGAAGGAAGCAAATGATTTGAAACCACTGAAAGCAGGTGTTGGATATAACGTTGGAACCAAACAAGTTAATGTATTAAGGAAATCATACTTAGATACAGCAAAATATATTGCAAGTCTTCTCCCCAAGTTCCCTTATGAGGCATTACTCCAAGAAGATGTAGATCCTAATGTTCTCTATTTTAGACTTTAATTATTTGCTAAATATCAATTAGCATTCGTTAATCTATATTTCACTACTTGCTTTTAGGACGGTATGAATCATTTGGATACTAATGCATGCCTATAATCACTCATAACCACAGAAAAACTTGCACTTTTTTTGTGTTATGCTAATAGAAGTGATTTGATAATAAGCATAATTAGATAGATTTTCAAAATGTGAAGTCCGTTATCACTTTTCATTGTATTTGCTTTTGCTTTTGTTTTCATAAAAACCAACATGTAATTTATTTGGCATAGTTAAATTAAGACTCCTACATGCAATGCTATTGTTCTTTCTTTCTTATTTATTGATTCTTACTTATTATAAACTTTTCGTAAAAATTTTCAGAAATTAAAAAGGTAAACGAGTTATATACTTAAACTTCTTTATAAATAAAAACAAGGAAAGAAAAAAAAAAGAGTTGTTTACGAATTAAAATTAATTTATAGTAGATTACTTTATAATTTAATAATTTGCAGAAATTCTTTTATATATAAATTTTCTTAATTATTATGTTTAATTTGTAAATAATTTATTTTAATTTATAAGATTTTTTTTTCTTTAAAGCATTTGTTAAAATGTTTGTCCGAATAGATCATCATGCGAAAATAGGTTTCCTGCAAGAGCTCGGATGCATACGGGTGATTGTGGGGACAATTGTCACGACAGATATTTTATTTATTTTTATAAATATACTCAATAATTTTTTTTTATGAACATATACTTAATAAATATCTGTTGTCCCGTAAAAGTGTTACTATTTTTAAACAATTTTTTAAAGTGAAAGTTATATAAGAAAGATAACATGCTTAAATAACTTCAACTTTATTATTAATTACCTTCTAAATGTTGTCCTAAAAAATCTAAAAATATATCAATGTATAATTGTATGATAATAAAGTATCATTGGAAAATAGGGCTTTAATAACCATGAAAACCCCTCTTTAACAATACATTTAAAATCATTATTGTTCAATTTAAACGATGATTTAAATAATCATTATATGTTATAAGACTATAATAATATATGGAATCGTTGTAATATGTATTAGATATAGTGATGATTATAGAGAAGATCACTTAAATGATGACCTTTCATTTAAATTTATGCTATTAAAAATAAATGTGAAAAAAAATTTAAATTCTCTGATCAATTAAAATATACTTTAACATCTTATAAAATACAATATACTTTTTTTTGTGTGCAATAATCTAATTAATTTCAAAAATCATAAAAGTAAAAAAAGATAAAAAGCATAAAAAATAATTTATAAAAGTAAAAATAATTTAACGAGAACATTAATAACAACAATACATCAATAGAACTTCGGAACAACATAATCTTAACACTATTTTGTTTCAAAAATAAATATAACCTTTTATATTTAATTTTATAGTTGCAAGGAACTAACAAATAATTAACAATAGTAGTTTTTAAAATATGATACTGGATTTAAAAAGTCAAAACTACTATGTATGTTGATGTGTGGAGTGTATTGACATGAGAATTGAATCACGACTCTATTATTATTGGACTTAAATAAAGAAAGATATTTAAGTCTGTATTGTGAAAAAATATTGTATCTTGTAGGTATCAGAAATTTATCATGTCATACCACTTATTAGGAGACGTGGCCTTATCATGATATAGCTATAATCCTTAAGAGGTAAGAGAGAATATGATAGATGGTTGGTCTCATATTCTATTTAACACTAGTCCTCCTGGAAATCATTGATATTTGTGTATGGAAAAGCCATGAGAGCTATATTTGTGTATGTGCTATATTATTTATGCTTAATGATTGAGTATGATGCATGAAATGTTGAAAAAACGAATGGTTCATATGGATGTTTATATTTCGTAAGTAATATATTTTAAATTTACACTAGTTTACATTGATTTTTTTTGTGTTTGTGGTTTATCCACCTACAATAATCGTGTGTTATCTATGAGTAGAAAATAATGCAAGTAGGTGATAATTTTTTTCCATAATTGGTTAAGATAATAATAATTACATTTTGGCATAATCTCTTCCTGTCCAAGGTAAATTTTTCAAAATATTTCTTATTATTTTTACTCTTTCAAACAATTTAGCGGATGTTTGTTTCAAAGAGGAAATTTGAGAGAAAGAAAAAGTAAAAAATAAGGTTATTTGAATGAAAGGGAAGTGAATGGAAAGTTACGGAAGAATTTTATAAGAAGTTTGTAAATGATTCGGTTAACATACCAAATTTTAAAAAAATTATGAAATGATATATTTAATAGATTGAAAAAATTATCTGTATTGATATAAATTAATTTTATAATTAAATATTAAATTATAGTTTTATTATTATTATTATGTCATAAATTTATTTTGACTATCATTTTTAGTTTTATTGTTATTATTATTTTAATGTTTTATGAATGTACTTTATTATTATTAATATTATTATTTATTATTTCTTCTTTTTCTTCTTCTTATTATTTTATGAATTATTGTTATTATGTAATATAATGAAACTACATAAATGTATTTAGATTACCCAATACTCCACACGTAAGGGTATTAAGAAATGCACTAGGATCATAAAATGCATAATGCATGTAATATATTTGATAATTTTGTTTCGTCTCATTTAAGTCTTAGTGCTTTGTAGGTATACGTATTTATACGATATCTTGTGTAATGTATATAAGGTTATAGTTTTATTGGACTAGTATGATAGTTCACATATAAGCGTGTTGTGTTGAAAAAAAAAAATAAAAACAATTAATTGAATTAAATTTACTGATTACTTTTATAAACAGATAATGATTAATTATTATGTCTTTTAGTAAACATACAAGCTAAAAGTCAAGGGTAGCAAACCATCAATCCAGTCATTAAAAAATAAATAAAAATTTGAATCGATCAAATCTATTAATTTACTTTTATAGATATTAAGTCTTTAATTCAATGGATATTTCAATTAATATGTATTGGATTAAAATTACTTTAATATTTTTTTCACAATTAAAATTTTAAATTTTTAAAAATCGTTTTAAAAGAATAAAAGAACAATTACCAAAATATACTATCTCGAGTATATATCAAGCAAACAAAAATATCGTTTTTTCCGAACATAAGAAATATATAACCACTCTTGAATGTAATTACCAATTTTTCATTACAGTTGATGTATTTATTTACTCACTGATACTACGGCTCATTAAATATAAATGCGATTCAAACCATTTAATTTTACATGTATCTCTGAAAAGAATTTCCAAATAATAATAATATTATTATTATTTAAAACTAATCAATTTAACTACTTTTCTTTGTATATATAATTAGATATATTAATTTTCCTCATATTGTATTATTTTGGATACCATCAATAAAAAAATAGTTATTGATTAATTGAATGCATTTATATTAAAGAATGAACATTTTTTTAAAAGATGAATTATTTCTATTTGATTTATCATAACCCAATTAAAATTTATCCAATCCAGATTTTAAAATATTCTAGAAAGTAAAATAATCTTTTTTACCTCTAAGACAAGGATAACGTATCATTACAGTTACTTGGTTGAAAGAAAAGGCGATAAATATAGCGTTACCATGCACTGATAGCCAACAGAAACAAAAAAATGAAGCATACTATTATAATAATTTTTAAAGTTCAAATACTATGTTTGGCACCTGAATTTCATGCATCCACAATAAAAGCGAACACCACCAGGTTTTTGTGCAGCCCATAAGATAATCCCACCGAAACTCTAACTTTTACCAAAATATAAGTTCAAAACTCTTTTGCCTTCTCTCAAAGCCTTCTACGCTGCCACCTTTTCTTATATGCTGAGTTACATCAACAACATCATTCGCTACTATTTTCAGTTTATCTTCTACCTAATGCGGGAGGAGCACCCCTTATTGGCAGAGAAACCTGTGTTAGTCCAGCCATGCTTGGATCAAAGCCATGGCCAGGACAAAACCAACACCGAGGTTGGAGTGTTATCCAAAACAACCACATCGGAAAAATCTCACGACTTTTGCAACCACTCTGAGTCCTTCAAGACGCTTGTGGAGATGGGTCTGCCCTGTAATGAATCAGTGGAGGAAAAACTGCGTTGGTTGCGCTCCCAAATCATTGGTTGCCATGCAGAGTTTGATTCCCCATTTGGAAAAAGAAAAGTTCTCTATGCTGACCACACTGCTTCAGGTCGCAGCCTTCACTATAATGAGAATTTCATCATCAATCACGTTCTTCCTTTCTATGGTATGATATTCACATCAAGCCACCCTCATTCATATATATATATACATAAACTCTGATTGTTATAAGAGTAAATAGTATATGTGCTAGCATTGTTTTTCCTATAATAAATTTGTTACCTTTAACAATGACTACTTTAAATGTCATTCATATAATGATTTCTGACTGATTTACTGATTTAGACAGAAACTATACTGTTGTTTTACCCCTTGGCTCCACAATGACTAGTTTAAGATTATTGTACACGGATCAAGAATAACAATAAATATACCCTGTTTTTAGAAATAATTCTAGCGAAATAACTTCACTTTTACAATAAATGATGATTAGAACATCGATCAATTTGTTAAAACTGAACTGTAATCATTGTGGCGGCAGAGGGAGTGTGTTGGTAGTTGGGTTTTGTATGCATCTAGAAGGTACATAGCTCAGCTTAATCTTCCCAGATTAGAAAAGCGAGTTGGAATATTGAATGTGTAAACATTTGTTTTAATCAGTTATCTTTTGTGCACATAGGTAACACGCACACATGCGACAGCTACGTTGGAAGCAGGACAACAAAAATGGTACACGAAGCAAGTGAGTACATTAAGAAATGTTTAGGGGGTGGGGAAGATGATGCACTTATATTATGTGGTTCGGGCACAACTGCAGCTATCAAGAGGCTGCAAGAAGTGATGGGGATCACTGTGCCATCTGTTATGAGGGAAAGGGTTTTGAAGAGTCTGAACACAGAAGAAAGATGGGTGGTTTTTGTCGGACCACATGAGCACCATTCAAACCTTCTTTCTTGGAGGCAAAGTTTGGCTGAGGTGGTAGAGATTGATCTTGATGACGAAGGATTGCTTGACATGGATGCTCTAAGGATACAAATTGAGGCCTACAAAGATACCAACAGGCCCATGTTGGGATCTTTTTCAGCTTGTAGCAATGTCACGGGAATCTACCTAGATACACGTGCAGTTGCTCAGCTTCTTCATCAGTACAAAGCCTTTGCATGCTTTGATTTTGCAGCAAGGTACTTGTATTTATAGAATTGTGAGAATGGAGTTATTACATAGTTCGAAACCACCACATGCTTATAGTACTGTACAGTTTTCATGTGACATTGGAATCTTGATAATGGTTTTACTTGTTTGTTTAGTGGTCCATACGTGGAGATTGACATGAGGTCTGGGGAAAGTGATGGGTATGATGCAGTGTTCCTAAGTCCACACAAGTTTCTTGGTGGTCCTGACTCTCCTGGGGTTCTCCTCATGAACAAGGCCCTTTATCTGCTAGGATCTTCACCACCGTCAACTTGTGGAGGTGGAACTGTGACTTATGTCAATGGCTTCAACGAACAGGTAATTCTGTTGTGAATTTGGAAATGCATTTGTCCACTGTTTGCATCAAAGGGATTCTGTTGTAGCTGCTTGATGTAAATCAGTGAAAACAAATACAGAGAAAATTTGGCTAACAAAACTTAAATGAAGTCTTTATTTGCTTGTGTTATTCTCCCATTGTGTTGCAACAATAATAGCTATAATAAGAGATTGCATTGAAGATCTGATAGAAGAATAACACAAAAACCACAGAGAACTAATAACATACTTCAAAATATGTACTCATCGATCCATTTCAATATTAATTTTGCTAAACAATTTAACACTGTCATTACCTTCACCTTGTGTTCATTCAAACTTCATCGATCATCATCATCATCCACTGCACGTTATCAATGCAGGAAACATTATACCTGGAGAACATAGAGGAAAGGGAAAGTGGGGGCACGCCTCCAATAATCCAGACAGTGAGAGCAGCATTGGCATTTTGGGTGAAAGAATACATAAGCTGTGAAGAGATTGAAAAAAGTGAACAAATGTACATCAACAAGGCACTAAAGAGGCTAAGCTCAAACCCCAACATTGAGGTTCTAGGAAACTTGAAGGCCAAGAGACAAGCTATATTGTCGTTTCTGATTTACTCCACCAGCAATTGCTCCTCAGCAGGTGAATGGAGTGATGAAGGGGAACTTGATCTGTGGGCAGAAACAGGGAACCAAAGAGGGAAACCACTTCATGGCCCTTTCGTTGCAGCATTGCTCAATGACCTCTTTGGAATCCAAGCTCGTGGAGGGTGTGCTTGTGCTGGACCTTATGGCCACGAATTGCTCCACATCAACAGGTCACAGTCACTTGCCATTAGATCAGCAGTTGAAAAGGTGAAAAATGATCCACAATATGCTTTAAATATTATGTTTGCAACTATACAATATTGGGACTAAAACTCATTCTGAAAATCGATGATATCAAGCACATTTAGCTGTTCTAAAAATTGAAGTGGCAGAGTTCTGAAAAGCAAAATTGTTTGTTACTTTGGCAGGGTTACATTGGAGTAAAACCAGGGTGGACTAGAGTTAGTTTTCCTTACTACATGAATGAAGAGGATTTTGAGTACATCCTGAAAGCCATAGAATTTTTAGCTGTGTATGGCCAACGGTTCTTTCCCCTTTATAGCTTTAATTTGATAAATGGGAGCTGGAGATTGAAGACAGAGAAAGTTGAGGCACTAACCATTGAAGAAAACTGCAACTTTGGCGGTCATAGAAGGAACGAATCAAACTTTGAGGTAGCTAAATGCATTGCTACTCGCCTTCCAAAATTCCCTTCTCCGGGAATAATCAAGGAGGAACTCCATCCAGATATCTTCTGCTTCAAAGTTTGATTTTTTACTGTAAGAAAAATTTATATATGGATAACCTAAATACTACATAAAACCTAGTAAAACAAAAACGATGTAATGCAATGGAGAGAGACAGAAAATTCATAGGTGTTGTTTAATGTTTAAAAATAATACTTATCCATCTCATTGTTTGAAGTTAATACATACCATACATTATTTTTTCTATTTACAAATATTTCATCATACTTTCCATTGTTTTTACACGATGAATTATTAAGTTATTATGCGATTTTGAACAATGCTCTTCTATTTTTATAATCAATTTGTTATATTGTACTTAATTAAATATTAACTAAAAATTTGAAAATTTTATGAATTTGAGATTTTACATTAAATATTTATTAAAAAAAATGATACGTGTTATTATGTAATTAATCCATGATAGTATTTATTATTATTATTATTATTATTATTATTGATTGTACAGTTATTATGTAATTAGTCCATGATAGTATTTATTATTATTATTATTATTATTATTAATTGTACAGTAATTTTGTATCATTCACACGATAACACGTGTTTAAATGTTCTTAAAAAAAATATTATTTAATATCATTATCCTTAAAAAAGAATTCACTCTGTTTCTTTATTTTTTTTTCTGTTTCCAACTTATCCAGCTCGTAGAGGAATTCTTGAAAATGAAGAAAGCGTGTTAGTTGATAAGACAGAGAAGATGATGAAAGAGGAAACGAACAAAGTAATTATTAGAGAAAACGTAGAATAAACTGTCACGTCATCTCGTTAACAACAAAAATTAAACAGAATATTTGAATGAAAAAAGACTTTTTCAACAAAATTAAAACACAAATTGTTTAAATGAAAATTTAATAAAATGTTTATATTTATTCATTATTTAAAATTTAACGAAATCCATTATTAATAATATTATTTTATTTGTGAACTACTATATTTAAGAGAAAACGTGTGTTCCAAATAAAAATTTCCAAGTTTCAAAATCAAAGATCGATAACTCAATAAGCGAATACTTGAAACAAATTATATCATACCTAAATAGATTATTATATGCTCCCTAACATATTATTTTTTTGGTGTAAAACTATTCTTATAATATATTATTTATTATTAGTCAAACTCTATTGTAAATCATCAAATTTAATATGTTCTATTATTAAAAAGATTTATTTATTATTCACAATTTAAATAATTTAGGTCGTGGAGATAACATTTTACTTAACGACACTAAAAATTAGACAGACAGCGATTAAGAAATTAAAAGAATAACATGGTGTTGAAAGTGGGATGAGAATATATTAAAAAATTGTAAGAGAATATATTTTATCCATTTCAAATCTTAGGTTCTCTAACTTTAAAACTATGAGTATTCGTCATGTTATGATCCATATGGAGTCTTTTCTTTTCAAGAGATTATTTTTTTTTCTCAACAAGCTTCCAGCTGTTTTGCTTTATTATTATTTTATTGCTTTACTATTCTTTTTATTTGAGATATCATTAGACACTTTTTATTAATTTTTTTAGTTATTAGTTTCATAACTTAGTTATATGATATTTGATTTTGTTTATAATTATTTGATTCAATTGAATTATTATTTAATATTTTAATTTAATATATATATCATATTTTTTTCTTAATTTTTAGTATTAGAAAAAAGAAAATATTTATCATTTAAATATTAAATACTTAATAATATCATATTTTATTAACTATTTATATATTCTTTTAAAATTACTTAATAAATATTTAAAATTAAAAAATATGAGTATGAGTATGTATCGATTCTTAATATTAAATAAAAAATAAATATTTTTAAGTTTATAATAATTTTTGTATAAAATCAACGTGAAAAATATTTAAAGGTTTAAAAAATAGCATGTATGTAAAAGTATCAACGGTATACTTTGTAAACCAGTGTATGAATAATTTAATTTAATATATATATATATATATTGTTATACTCATTTAATTAATGTATTGACAAATTGGACTAATATGTGTTGTTAGACTCGTCTAATTAGTATATGGATACACTCCTTTAATGTGTATTGTTAGACTTGCCTAATCAATATACAGACAAAGTCGTCTAATGTATATTGCAAGATCTGTATAATCAAATAATTGATAGATACGTTTAATGCATATTAATAATCTCATCTAATATTTGTATGAACAAACTTAAATGATGTATATTGTTACACTCGTATAGTCAATATATGAACAAAGTCATATAATGTGGTTTGCAAGACTCGCCTCCTTAATGCATGGACATACTTATGTAATGTGTATTCTTAGACTCATATAATTAATGAAGTTATTTATCTAATGATTTTTTATATATTTGTTTAATAAGTGTATGGACAAACTCATCTAATATGTATTGTTAAACTTTTCTAATGTTTTTCGCTATATTAATCTAATTATTGTATGAACTAACTTGTTTAATGTGTATTGCAAAATTCATTTAATTAGTAAATGAACAAATTTGTCTAATGTGTATTAATAGACTCGTATAATTTGCATATGGACAAACTTATGCAATGTATATTGTTAGATTTGTCTTATTAGTGTATGTACAAACACGTTCAACGTTTGTTCCTAAACTTGTTTAACTAATTGTACCATATATGTCTAATTACATATTGACCTGTGCCTTATGTCCTCAAACCTCATGGTTTGCAATACGTAAGGAAGTGGCTTGGTTGGGTACACATCGCTAAGGACAAGAGATACATGAAAGCATCTCAACCACCTACTTTGAAGAGTAATCAACCTTTAATGTCTAACCACAAACCATGGTGATGTGGTCGACTACATGTTGATCAGGTAATGAACCATAACGGTATGGCCAATTGCATGTGAACCATGTAGATTCAACATATGGACAACCTACTTAGAGTAGTAAATAAGGTACGATTAAATAGATAGATCAATCAAAGACTAGTGAAGGTAATTAGCCACATGAGTCAGACCCATCCAGGTAAAAATTCCTTATACATAGTATAAAAGCACATAATATGAGGTAAACACCAATGCAAAAAAGATATGTTATAATGGATAAAATGGACATATTATTATAGGTATTTTGGTGTCATATATATGGCAATCATAAAAGGTATGTGATTTTATGACGTAGCGAAAAAAGTATATCATAATAGGTTCAGACTAACATACTTTTTGTCACTTGTCATAACATATACAATATATTATGACATACTTTCAATTATCAGTCATAATATATCGAATTTACTATACGTAATTCAGTTTACCTGTCATAATATATCCACATCATTATGTCACAGTCACCTGCCATTAGATCAACAATTGAAAATGTGAAAGATGATCCACAATATTATGTTTAAATATTATGCATCCAACTATACATTATTGGGACTAAAACTCATTTTTTAAATTGATGATATCAAGCACATTTAGCTGTTTTAAAAATTGAAGTGTCAAAGCAAGTTCTAAAAAGCAAAATTGTTTGTTACTTTGGCAGGGTTACATTGGAGTAAAACCAAGATGAACTAGAGTTAGTTTTCCTTACTACACGAGTGAAGATGATTTTGAGTACATTCTGAAAGCCATAAAATTTGTAGTTGTGTATGGCCAATGGTCCTTTCCCCTTTATAGCTTTAATTTGATAAATGGGAGCTAGAGATTGAAGACAGAGAAAATTGAGGCACTAACCAGTGAAGGAAACTGCAATTTTGGTGGCCATAGTATTGGAGTTAAAGAAGGTGGGGTGATGAGAAGGAACAAATCAAACTTTGAGGTAGTTAAACGTGTTGCTACTCGCCTTCCAAAATTCCCTTCTCCAAGAATAATCAAGGAGGAACTCCATCCAAATATTTTCTACTTCAAAGTTTAATATGGTATTGTAAGAAAAATGATGGATACCCTAACTACTACATAACACCCAGTAAAAACATAATCACTAGTGCAAAAACGTTGATTAACGTCGGTTATTTTGGGCTTTTAACGTCTGAAAACCAATCGACGTCCTATCCGGTGACGTCAACGGGACGTCGAAAATCAGTATAACCGACATCTATCGTGACGTCAGTCACTGACATGTCCGATGTCACTAAACGTCGAAACTGGAAGTCTAAAGACATCATGTCGACGTCGGTCTGACCAATAACTGACGACTACGAGGCACTAAAGACTTCCAAAATGACACAGACTGACGTCTAAAAGGTACTATAGACGTCGGTGTATACTTTAACCGACGCCTAATCCAGTGGTTGTGTTTTAGTGTTGTTTTGTTCCCGTCTTTGGATAGCCTAGTAGCACAATCTCCTTTTGTTAGTTTCCCCACAAAAAAAGCTTGCGTCTTTTGAATTTCTTATGAGTCCTTTCAACCCAAAACCGAACTTGGGTTGTTGCTTAGTTCCATTTTCATCCGCAAGAAGGAAAAATCATGGTGAAACGATAACTAGGCAACGACCCATAGTCGTTTTTGGGTTGAAACGACCAAAAGAAATTCACAAGACGCCGCTTTTTCTGTGAGACAACTAGCAAATGGAGAATGTGTTACTACGTTACCCCAAGAAAGGAACAAAACTGCACTAAAACACAACACAAAGAAAACAAATTTTAATCAGTTGAACCAGAAGATAATCGATGAAAGACTAAACAAAGTTTAAAAGGTAAGCATAAAAAAAACCACGCACCTGGGATGCCGCAAGAGAGAGAAAGGAAAGGAGGAAGACGATAAAGATATCAGAAAAAACAATAGAATGTCGGAGGAGAGAAAAAGAAGAGGTGTCGCAAGCGAGAAAAACAAGAGGTGCCAGAAGAGAAAAAGGAGAAGAGGAAGACGATATCAGAAACTGAATGCCGCGAAGAGTTTGCGGTTTATTTAAAATGAAATTGTGCGTTGGTTGCTCCAAAAGTCGACTTCTATAGTCACATAGACGTTGGTGATCTCACTAATATGGCGTCCAAGTTAACATTTAAAGTGACTTTTTGAATACCCATTAGACGTCAGTGGCGAGGGGATCTGATGTCTAGGAAGCTGAACCGATTGACGTTTGATTTCCTGTCAGGGATGTTCACGACAATTGTGATAGGGCGCCGACGTCTATAATAACGTAGATGTCGGGGCCCTTCTAGTCGACGTCTAAGTCCCTCGAGTTTGGTGAACATAATTAATTACAGGCACATATACGTCGCTTCCCCTCGAACACCGACGTCTAAATTGAAGAACTTTTTGTCTTTCCGCCTTCCAGACAGGCCTTAAACATCGCCTTTTGCCTACCTGACGTCTAAGCGTCTGAGAATTAGGTGAAGAGCATTAATTGCAGCGCAGTAGACGTCGACTCCCGTTAACACCGACGTCACTGGACTGTCTTATCACCTACCTCAGGCCATTAGACGTCGGTTTGCAGCAATGTGGACGTCTACAATGTCATAGACATCGCCTTAACTTAAAACCGACGTCCAGTTTACCAAGCTATTTACGATAATGCTACCGTCACTCCTATACGTCGGGTTAAAGAGAAGAAGTACCAGTGGAGAAGACAGTACACATAGAGTTTGAAGATTAAAGCATTTCAAGTGCTTGTTGGAGTTCTTACAAAATATACCTAGCCTTGTAAAAGCATTAATATTTGTGTAGTACAAAGTCATCTAGAGTATATATTGTTAGACTCATCTAAATTTTTTTTGTTATATTTATATAGTGTGTGTGCTAGAATCTTCTAAACAATATATGTCTGTTATATATTTTTAGACTCAACTAATGACAATATAAATACATGTGTGGTATCTTTTAAAATAATTATTTTGTTAATTTTTACTTTTTTGTTTCTATCTTTTCAAAGTCTTAAACTCTACATTTTCAAGTTAAAGATTGTACAAAATTAATTGAAAAAATATAAAATATTAAAAAATGTAATTTTTTATTATAAATATATAATTTAAACCTTTGGAAAGAGTTATGAAGTATACCGTTTTAATATATTTATGTTACAAATATAATTATTCAAAACACCATATCAATTTTTATGTATATTAATATTTGTTTTTTTATATTACAATTTAATATAAAAAAGAAAAATGTAATTTTTTGTTCACAGTCTTTTGTAAAATTAAATTACTATATTGATTTTTTTATATGACAATGTAAATAGTTTGTATTATTAATAAAAAGCATATCATATAAAAATGTATAATGTATATATACTATGTAAATACAATTCATCAATCATTTCTTTATAAATCACGAGGAATGTCATAAGTTCGAGAATTTTTATAATTATAATTTTAACATTCTCATTACAATATAATAATAATAATAATAATAATAATAATTATTATTATTATTATTATTATTATTATTTTAATAATATAAAATAATGCCGCGTTACAATGTTTTATTAGAGCAGAACCTCATTTTTGTCGTCTATTCACTCTTGAAAAAGTAACGACGACCTCCACTGCAGCAGCGGTGTCACCGCAACAATCATCCAGAAAGTGCTGTCCTCGTTTGAAGAAGCTACGAAGATCCGCTGAGATATTGGATTCAATTCCACGCACTCGAACAATTACAGAATCGGGTTCACTTTTCCATCACAATTTCGGTATCTTTACTTCCTGCAATTCAAACTCCAGTGACAAATTCTGTGGTAACTCTTCGATGTTTCACCTGTAGCTTCAGTTTCCGGTGTATAGAAAATTGAAGGCTTTGCACTGATATTTTGTTCGCTTGACTGGTGCAAAGGCTTCTGCTCTGTATCTTGGTGTTCTGGTTTTGTACTAGTCATTCGAATTGCACAATTTGCTAGAGGGTAATATCGGTTTGTGAGTGGATTAGGGTTTTCACTAAGGTTTTAGGGATTTATAGGGTTTATGTTTAAAAGGTAGCCAGTGACAGTAGCTTTAACTTGTTTTAGTTTGTTTTGAATTTGATCCAGTTGGAATTAGGGTGTTTCTTTGATGACAGTAGATTGAGGATGGTGAGGTTTTTAGGTTTGACTCTTGGTTACACAGAAGAACCCCGAGAAATAGCATCAAGATCGAATCTGACCAGTGAGTCTGGTGAAAATGGGTGGCTCATCAGGTTCTTTGACTCGGCGTTCTTCTGTGAGTGGATTGCTGTTAGCTACTTGTATAAGCATGATCATGCGGGGGTGCGTGATTATCTCTGCAATAGAATGTATACACTTCCGTTGCAAGGTGTTGAGAGTTATTTGTTCCAGATATGTTACATGATGATACACAAGCCTAGTCCATCCTTGGATAAATATGTGATAGATGTGTGCTCGAAGTCGCTTAAAATTGCTTTGAAGGTACATTGGTTCTTGTTGGCAGAGCTTGAGGACTCTGATGATAATGAAGGGATCAGTAGGATTCAGGAGAAGTGTCAGATTGCTGCCACCTTGATGGGTGAGTGGCCACCTCTAATTAGGCCTCAAACTGAACCTCCAAGTCCTGGAGGGAAGAGCCAAGTATTGAATAGGTTACTGTCATCAAAAAATCGTTTGTTGTCACTAACGTCCTCACCACCTGGTCAGAAATCGTTGTCATTTTCACCTTCCTCAGGAAACAGTTTGCAAGAGGATGGGAAACCAGTGTCTCCTGACGAGAACAAGATATTTAAGAAGTTTATGCCAGGCCCTAAGGTTAGAGATGCGTTTCTTTTTAGGAAGTCAGTGGACAAAGATGATGATGGTTCTGAAAAGGATGGTTTTTTCAAGAGGCTTTTGAGAGATAGCAAAGGTGATGATGAACTGGGCCAAAAAATTCGTGATGCATTTCTGTTTAGGAAGTCATCTGTGAAAGATGATGAAGAGTCTGAAAAAGATAATTTCTTTAAAAGGTTCTTAAGGGACAGCAGAGGTGACGATGAAGACTCAGAAAAGGATGGTTTCTTCCGAAGACTCTTGAGGGACAGTAGAAGTGAAGAAGAAGATGTAGCTTCAAGTTCAGATGGACTATTCAAGAGGTTGTTTCGTGATAGCAAGAATGATTCCGAGGACAGAGCACACACTAAAACAATAGAATATGAAGATAAAGAGGGGTTTTTTCGAAAGTTGTTCCGAGAGAAATCGGAAGATAGGAAGGACGGGAGTGATAGGAACGATACTAGAGAAGCCACTAATGTTGACGAGAAATATGCCAAACTTGCTGAAGAGGATGAAAAAGAAGGGTTTTTCCGGAAATTATTAAAGGATAAATTTGAGGACAAGAAGGATACAAATGATAAGATTGAAGAGGGTACTCCCAATGGTGAGGAAGAAGAGTCTTCTGAGTTTTCCTTGTTCAAAAGATTATTTCGTGTGCACCCAGAAGATGCTAAAAGTAGTATGGCCAATGCAAACATCAATAATGGTGGTTTAGTTGAAAGTAGTCCAGGTACTGATAATTTTTTTCGTAAGTTGTTCAGAGATCGTGACCGTTCAGTTGAAGATTCAGAGCTATTGGGCCCAAAAAGACAGAAAGAGGTCTGTTGAATATTTGTTTATCATTTGATTTAATTTTTTTGAGGAAATTAATATAAAGCAGAAAAGTATCAATGGAACCCGTATATAAAGATTCCTAATTATTTTGTTTTAATAATAAAAGTTGCTCAATGGCTCTATATGATTTGTTGATAGAAAGTCTGTTTTACATTGTTCATTTGGACTCAGACATTACTTAAATTTTGTATTGACATCTTTATTAGCTTTATTACTGCAGTCAACCCCCTCTACTTTGGAAAATTGACAATTTCCTTGTTTCCATATTTGTTTCAGTTGACTCTTTTTATATACAATGTGAGCTAGTATGAAATTACCATGATGTTGAAACCTATTAATTTTTCATATTTTGGCCCTTTAATGTTTAATTCGTATCCCTCTTTGAACTTCCGTATAGTTGTAGAGAGAATTTTGAGAGAAAGCTAAAAGAAAATCTATCAAAGTTCTTTATTTTATTGAATCAGCTGCATTGACGTACAGAAAGGTATTTTATACATGCTAACGGACTAGTGACAATTGTCCTGTAACTAACTCTAACAGTGACAGTTGGAACCGTAGCTAACTCTAACTACCAACAGTTGGAAACGCAACTAACTCTGACTAACTACTTACCATTGGAACTGTAATTAACTCTATCTAAATAGTGACAGTTGTCAGTAGACAGTTATATTATAATAAAGAGTACTATATTCATACACCCCAAGCTCAAGGTGGTTGAGAAGAGGAAAACCAATAACACCTTGAGTTTGCATTAACAACAAAAAGCGTGACAGAGAAAGGGGCTTGGTAAGAAGATTACCTAGCTGATCTTTATGAAGGATGTGCATGACAGGAAGTTCTTTGGCAAGAACTTATAATAAATGCTTGTATCAAAATAAAGAATAAGAAAATTAAAGTGTGTAATCGATAGATGGGTTAGCTGTGATTTAGCTAAGCTGAAATTATTAAGAGGGGAAGTTTGTTAGGAAAATTGTATAGTTTTGTGTGGGAGGTTTTAGGTTTCTTGAAATGCTTGAGACTAATTCAGCTGAGAACTGTTTCCGAGTGAGGAGTTCTTTAAGATCAATAGAGGCATTCTTGTTTCTCTGGTTACGGTTTCTAGATCCAAAGTTGATCCCAGTTCCATCAATGGGTATTAGAGCTATGATCTAGGAGCCATGTGGATGTTGCACAAGGGTAAAAGAGAGAACATAATGGAGGGATGAGTTGAAAATTTTGAAAAAATTGTGGAAGAGAACCAACAAACCATATCAGCAAGATTTTAAAAGCAAGAATCACGTCTACTCAGGTTTAAATTAATGTTGGAAAAATTGTTGGGGTTGTGGATAAGGCATTCTCAAAATAAGATGAATTAAGAGCAGATTCAAGTGGAAGAGATAAATGGCAGAAACTTGACGTTCCAATATTTTTGGAGAAAATATTTGTTTTGGTGGCTACCAAAGCTTGAATGTTATTTTCGTGTGGTTGCACTTGGTAAGAAGATGGAAGCAGTTATGGTGGCATTAGAGGTCGATGTGTTAGGGTGATCTAGGTTGGGAAGAATTCAAGGTGTCATTACTGGGGAGGTTTCTACCTGCATCTATGAGTAATCCCTTCCAGTCTTCTTAGCATTGAAGCAAGATAATTTGGGGCAAGAGTATGTCACTAGGTTTGAGAAATATGTTGGTTCTTTTGAAGGTTTCAGAGAACAACCGTTTATATGAATTGTTATGAATGGGCTGAAAGAAGATGTGAGAGTAGAATTGAAGTTGTATGAGCCTCATACATTATTGGAAGCTACAAACAAATCAAGGAGAATTGAAGAAATGAATTGGATAGTACATAATAGGAGTCAGGTTCAAGAAGGAAGCAATGGATCTTTTCGAACATACCATGTTCAAGATTTGTAAGAAAGAATGGTTAACTGGTGCACGCAAGAATTATGAGGCAAGTACTGTTGCGTTGCATCTCAAGCGTCCGTTGATGATAAGATTTTCCTAGTATTGTTAAAGGAAGGAATCCATAATGGAGGCTGACTCAAGTGGAAGTGCAAGAAAAAGTTAGAAAGGAGAAATATTTGTGTTGTGATGAAAAATTTGGGGATGTGTGCAAGAATAACAAATCTGATGATGTTAGGAGGGGAGGAGGAGGGAGCAGGGATGTGTGTTGAGGAGATGATAGAAGTAGTTGATGAAGCAACGAGCTCGGTTGGCATTGCACAACATGGTGGGTTTCACCACCAAGAAGTCTCTTGAGTTATGGGGCCAGCTGAGATATTGTAAGGTCATCAACATAAGCTCTAGGAATGCCTCATACTCCATGCTAAATTCAACTAATATATTTTTATGAGATGGTAAGGTTGTTGTTAGATATTTAATAAAGTCATTCACGAGCCTTACCTAACAACATAAGCTTTTTGGAGACTTGGACCTCAACATGGTAATAGATCCTCTATGATTGAATGGCTAGAAAGTTCAATCCATGCTGCAGTTGTTTTTCAAATTAAAAACTGATTTTCAGCACATTTACGCTGCAGTTAATTACTTTTGCTTGAGGGGGTGTGATAGAGATGTAGTAAAGCCATTAGTGAGCCTTTTCCAAATAATTTAAGTTTAAGCTTTTATCGGAGTTCATCTTTGAGGGATAAGACAAACTTTTGTTGTAAAATGAATTTAAATAAACAATGGTAGGATTGTATAAACATGATATATTGCATGGCATTAGAAATGGTCCATATTTGTGAATTCTCTAATTATAGTCGTAGGTTCAAGGAGTATTGCTATATTACCAATGCACTATTAAATCTATTTTTATTTTCTCCTTTGTGTTTCATTAGTTTTTTAATCTATGAAAAAGGATAATTTCTAATATATCACTTTGTTATGCCTCTTCTGGGGGTTATCCTATTATTTTGGCAGAAGAAACCTGGATCTCCAACGCAGCAAAGTGAAAAATCAAGTGCAAAGCCACCATTACCAATTAGTTCATCTCAGTTTCGGAAAGGGGCATACCATGACTCATTGGAGTTTGTGCAGTCATTATGTGATACTTCGTATGGGTTAGTGGATATATTTCCACTTGAAGATCGCAAAAGTGCTCTTCGTGAGGTTATTTCTTTACATTTTTCCTGGATGCTTTCTCAGTATAGTTAACATAGTTAAAGACAGATCCAGAAATATGCTTGTATTCTATTAAAGTTTCCTTTTCTGTCTCATTATTTGTTATTCTTATATTTTTAGGCGCTTGTAGAAATCAATCTACATGTAGTGAAGGTTCAGAACACTGGAGGTACTTCTTCCCCATTATTATATTATTTGAATGATGTTTATTGATGATAATGGATTCATGTATGCTTTTGTATGTTTCAAAGAGTTGGTCTGAATTTTTGTGCTGCATTTTTAATTGCTTATGCTAAGTAAATTTCACTTATCTCCCTGCTTCTGTATGAATCTTGCTTATTTTATGTTTTTAGGTGTTTGTTTTCCATTGGGAAAGGGGATGTATCGTGTGCTTAATATACCTGAAGATGAAGCTGTTCTCTTGAATTCTAGGGAGAAGGCACCTTTCCTGATCTGCGTAGAGGTTTTGAAATGTGAAATGCCAAGGTATTACATGGATAGTACTCCTCAACATTGTGAAGAATAATAGTAAAGTGAAAGCTTACTTATGACGTGTTTCATTCCCTACAATTGTTTGGTATAGTAACTCTAAGGAGGCATCCAGTTCTCAAAAACTTTCTCAAGGGGGAATTCCTTTGGCAAATGGAGATGCGCTCTTGCAAAGACCACCCCCCTGGGCTTATCCATTACGAACAGCACAAGAGGTTTATCGCAATAGCAATGATAGGATGTCCAGTTCAACTGCTCATGCAATTGACCAGGCAATGACTCATGTATCTGAGGCAAAAATCAAATTTGTTAGTGTGAATATTTCCACAGATACACAGTTAAATGGTCAGCCAGAGAAAATTGAAGTGGTTGATCTACATGGCAGCAGTCAGCGTTCTGCTTCAATTCATACAGATGGTGTGTATGATGAGGATGCAGCAGGACATGGCAGTAATTTGGAATGGGTACGTGTAGTGTTGACAGCTGATCCTGGGGTTAGATTGGAAGATATTGAGGAGCAAGCACCTCCCCGGAGGAAAGAACATCGTCGTGTTCCAAGTACGGTGGCAATAGAGGAAGTAAAGGTCAGCTAGAGTGCTTTTACGGTGTTATTATTGTTGCTATTGACATTACTTTTGTCTAAACTTCTACTAATCTGGTTTTGAGTCTTAATTTGTTAGAGAAAGTCAGCCATATCTCCTTAAGAAATTACTTATCATATATCTGGTGATCTGGTTCCTCAACGCACTTCAACCTATGATGAAAGGAATTAATATTGTTTAATTTCTACTTTGCATCAGTGGGTGGGTCAATAAGTGAATCGGAACTGGTTGTAAAAGTGGACTGTGTGCTTTGGAGTACCCAAATTCAGTTATTTTTTTCCTCCTTTACAGTAGATATCCAGTGATCATTCTTTCTTTGCCAATCTTCCTGTTTTTTATAGTCTTCTTTTATATTCCCTTAACAACCATGCTGTCATCCTGTGTGTCTTACTCTCTTCATTAAGAAACTGTTATGAATCTTGTCCGTGGTGACGATGTTTTACTGCTTTCTAAATTATGTACTTCCTTGGAACTCAAATATAAGTAAAAATAACTAATTTTACACTAATTAAGAAAGTCAGTTAAGTAATGTAATTTTAATTGTCTTGACTTGCTTAAAGAGTCGTTGAAAATACAATCACAATGAAATGCTGGATGTTTTAGGGATGATATCATTAAATATGATGAAATTAATTATTTTTTCTTATATTTAAGTTCATCACATGTGACAATTTTTTTGCTTATATTTTAGTCCAAAATTGTATTGTTTAACAAGTAGCAGTTGAAATTTCCTACTGCTTAGAAAATAGACTTAAGCATTATTTCTGATCACTACTACTCTTCTTTATTGTGGTTGATCGAAACTCTTTTAGCTGGCACTTAAATTTGTAAACTATCAAATTCTAGTTGTGAATATTGTTAAGATTGAAACTGTTTGATATGATTATATTGGTGTCCATATGCAAAATTATTAACTCAGCTGTTAAGTTGTACATGTGTAGTTTCTATGAACTATGAAGAGTTCTTGTTCTAAAATTGTTGCTCCATCAAGTTGTTGGAGCAGCATAAGGTTATCTGTTTAAATGCATGCGGATTAAGTCTGCTTGTTGGTCTATTAGATGATCCAAGTATTGTGCATTTGCATGTACTAGTTACTTGGGTGTTTTGTGCATCATTTCTAATGCTATACAAGTAATAGTATAATAGCAATCCAGAATATAATTGCTCTTATGTCTTATTACTGTTAATGAAAGTATGTTTAGAAAAATATTGACTTAAATTCACTTTTGATCCCTGTAGGTTCATGAATGTGTAATTTTGGTCTTTATATAAAATTTTATTTGCAACTTTGGTCTTCTAGTTTTCCAAAATTAAGCAATTTTGGTCATTGTTAATATATCATTCAGTTGTTACTGAAAATGTTAATGCATTTCTCAGTATGATATGTATTAAAGTTTGTTGTAAAATCTTAATGTTAATATGTTATGGAAATGAGTAATTGACACTATTATGATTTACATACATGTTATGTTATGTCAGCAATTAAATAACTTATTAACAGTGGATCAAAATTGTTTTTATTTTGGAAATCTGGATGACCAAATCTGCAATTCAATTTTTAAAGGGACCAGAATTGTATATTCACAAAACCATAGGGATTAAAAGTGGGTTTAAACAGAAGATATTCTGTAATGTATGGCGTAAGTAAGATATAGCATAATCAAGAACTTTCAATATTAAATTATAGAATATGCAGGACATAGGGTGGTAACATAAAC
The DNA here is from genome assembly GCA_036885675.1 of Vigna mungo. Classification (NCBI taxonomy): domain Eukaryota; kingdom Viridiplantae; phylum Streptophyta; class Magnoliopsida; order Fabales; family Fabaceae; genus Vigna; species Vigna mungo. The sequence goes on from CP144700.1 coordinate 63,384,424, forward strand.
TAGTGATGCGTGTTATTAAAACAATCCATTTTAGTGAATGATTTTGCCTTTAAAACCCTGGCATGTACTATAAGCAAATGTTGGTTGGGATTGGGGATTGTATCTTACCACTTCTTTCTTTTCTATCTCTTTGTTAATTAATTTGTTTGACGGAAAATGGACTTATAACTATTACATTTCATCTTTCCCTTGTTGTAATTATGCATCAAGAGTTCTTTAATTGCAAGACTTTTGTTTTTACTGTCAACGTTTGAACCTCTGGTAGGCTGCGGCAGCAAAAGGGGAAGCACCTCTTGGACTTCCTTTAAAAGGTGCTGGTCAAGATTCATCTGATGCACAACCAAGGGTGAGCCATAATTATTGAATTTTACTTAACCTCATGAATGTGTAGTTGTCATATATAACATGATTCCTCCAACAGGCTAATGGAATTACTCCCAAAGCCAGCGATGCCTTGTCTGGTGAACTTTGGGAGGCAAAGAAGGATAGGATATGCAAGGCTTCCATATATGCGAAGTTACCTGGTTGGGACTTGCGATCTGTAAGTGCCAAGTTTCAAACAAATTAATTTGCTTTATAATTTTGGAAACTCATGAAGATATGTACTGGATATTATGCTTAACAGGAAAAAGGAAGCAACTGAATGATCTTTTGAACAATTTATTTTACTGTAATAGGAAGTCACACCATTTGTTAAATTGTATTAATTTACTTAATAAATTTATGGTTGAAATATTGATTTGTAATCAACATCATGTTCATAAGTGTGTTCGGTTATGAATGTTGAGTTGTTATAGGTCATACTTTTTCTTAGTTTAGATTCAGTCCTTTGGCTCATGGACATAAAATATGTTGTAGTCAAATTATTTACAATTTTTTTACAATCACACTTGATAATTTCTGCTTTCAAAAAGCCCTTGAAATATCCATGAAGCAACAATCTGAAATTTTCCACTTGTGATAGGAGGTTGTTAGTATATGAGAGGAGAAGGAAACATTAGTTCTCTCTAACTATACATTAGTTCTCTAACTGTTTTAGGCAGTTAGACAGGGAGCGGAGTTAGGCTGTATAAATAGAAGAGTGTTAGTTCTAGAAAGGATCTTTTTGGAACGTTTGTTGTATTGTGAACAGGATCGTTATTTCCTGTTGGGGGGAGGTTAGGCTCCTCATCATTGCTACTATTCTTGTATTCTTCTATTACTTAATAATACATCGAGGTTATTCGGAGTTCTGTACTTTTCTGGGTTGAGAGAGTGAGTCTTGATTGGGTTTCTTGATTGGAAACCTAACAACTTGCCTGGTGAAAAATGTCACAGATTTTAGGATTGAAGGCTTAAGACTACTAAGAAAAAGGGTGGGCTCTGAATATTTTCTGCATACTGCTAGTAATAAAATTGTTCCTTGATTTGTTGTCTTTTATTACTGATTGGTAGTATTTATAAGCATGGCTGGCTTTTCATCCGTATTAATTATTTATTTTTTCTGTTTCGGAATTTGTGCTTTACTTTATATTACAAATTTTTTGAGCTCGATGGCACAATTTCCCTTTTTTTCACGTAGGTTATTGTTAAGAGTGGTGATGATTGCAGGCAGGAGCATCTGGCTGTTCAACTTATTTCTCACTTCTATGGTAGGTGCTCTTTCGGAACCTTTTTTTTTCCACCCTCATGTACATAATTTAATCGTTCTTTTGCTGCTGATGTTCATTATGTTGCAAAAATGTTTTTCTCAGTTTTATCTTTTCTTGTTTCCCCCAATGATGAGTATAAATGAGATTATCAGTAAAGGATTAAATTGTATGTCTAAATGGAACAATTAAGGTAAAAAAGAAAATAAGGCTGACTTTCCTTTTTTAGTAGAACATTGGTTTATACTTTGCCTGTGCATGCTTTGAAATTAGATTAAGTAGGATCTGAATGACACGAAAGAGTTATTTTGTGAGAACCAGAAAGTTTACAATTGTTTTACATCTATTAGATACGCACCTTTACCAAGGCAGGTCAAAAACATGTCTGAACTGAACTAAACCTATCCTTAAATATAGTTTTTTTGAAAAAGCTGGGTCTTTTCTAATACATTTCTTTTAACTCAAAATAAATACGGCTATTGTTTTATACATGATTTGGTGAACTTAAACAAAAATTCCCGTTCAAGTTATTGTATTTTCTTTTCTTTGCCTGCTTCCCTGAATTTAAATGAAGCCTTTAATCTTATCAGAACATGTTCTAGTAACTATTCCTTAGAAATTTCATTCTCATTCATTTTCCAAGTCATGTAAGGTTCTCTTATAATAATAATGTTATTCATAATCTCAGTATAAATTCTGCCTTGAATGCGTGATTCTAGAATTGATAAATCTACTTGTTTGCAGTTTCTTATGCAGTAGCTGTTAGTGGAAGTCTGTACTATAGCATGATCTAAACAGCTAGTTGGATTACATGCATCTTACAGCTGTTGATGATACATATTGGATCATATTTTCATTATGTTCTGAATTGTTATGTGAGTTTAAACCATTATGTTAACTGTTAACTGTGTCTTACATGTTGCTTAAAATCATTGCGTTTTGATGCCAGATATTTTCCAAGAAGCTGGTCTACCACTCTGGCTGCGACCATATGAAGTTCTGTGTACTTCTTCTTACACAGCTATTATTGAAACAATTCCAGATACGGTAATTCTCTGCTCACACAATTTAAATGTATTGAAATATCCAAATTTTATCCTTTTTTATTAAAAAATATTTCTGCTTTCTAGGCTTCTCTACACTCTATCAAAAGTAGATATCCCAACATCTCAAGCTTACGTGAATTCTTCAGTGCTAAGTATCAAGAAAATTCTCCCAGTTTTAAACTTGCCCAGGTAATTTAGAGATGCAGTTGCACTGAGTTATTGTAGACTGAACTTGTTGATCTTATTGTAGACTAAGGTAGTGGCTTCTTTTTCCACTAGTACATATTGTTTTACTTTCTTTGGCCTCACCCTTGATCATTTGTTAATACTCTAATTTCACATTTTGTTATATAAACATCAACTATGGTAGCACTATTTTTAGTTTAACTTTCATGTCAAGAAAAGATATGAACGGAAATTATTCTGTTGGGAGAAGTGCTGGCAACACAGTCTCTTTCTAACAGATTTTCTCCTCTTAGGAATTTCATGTGAATGTGACTAATCTAGGAATGGAAACCACCAAACGGGAGTGGGATCCACATGAATTTCACCACCTAATAAAAAATTGTCAGAAAGAGTGTTAAAAAATGTATTGCCAGCGTTTGGTGGTTGCTTGTTTGTTAGTTTTTCTCAGGTGGATTTATTGGCCTACTTCATGTGTTACATTTCTTTCTTTGCAACAAATCTTTATTTAAACAAAATAAAGAGAGTTCTGACACTGTGTAATTAAAAATGCTTTGTCGAAAAATATATTTAAGTTCCTTTACATTCAAGATGTCCTGGACATCTGTTAACACTGAAGGAAAGAGAAATTATTAGGGACAGTCTGCAGTTTTTTAGCTATAGGGAACATTAGTTAAGCAACGGGTTTCTTTTAGGCTTAACAACCATGGACCCTTTTCTGAGATGTACTAGAGCTTATTTTACTTTCCCTCTGTATTTGTCCTTTAATCTGGCATAACTGTTTACAGCCATTTGTTTTAATGTTTAAATTTTTAGGGATTATTATTTTTTAAAGTTGTTTGTTTAATAAATTTGCTAATGTTAACGTGCATGATGAAGAATACCTTGTTTTTATGTTTAAAATGGAGATGATTTCATTTCTGTTATTCTGTTTTATTCTGATAATTTTGCTTTCTTTCAGAGAAACTTTGTTGAAAGTATGGCAGGATATTCCCTGGTGTGCTACTTTCTGCAGGTTTGAAAGTTCTTAGTAACTGATGCTGAGTGACAATTTGAATGATAACACTATACTGTTGATTGTTATTGGGTGTTTTTTGTTCTTATTTCTCTTTTTTATTTGTTGTCATCCAGGTGAAGGATAGACATAATGGGAATCTCCTATTGGATGAAGAAGGTCATATCATACATATTGATTTTGGCTTCATGCTCTCCAATTCACCTGGTGGTGTTAACTTTGAAAGTGCACCTTTCAAACTAACTCGGGAACTTCTTGAGGTAAAACTGAGTTTGTTTGCTTTCTATTATACTCCCCATATTCAAATGTCCGTTTGATTATATATTATATTTCTCTCTACAATGATAACAAGTTCACAACAATGGATTGTGCCAGGTTATGGATTCTGATGCTGAGGGTGTTCCAAGTGAGTTCTTTGATTACTTTAAGGTGCTGACGAAAACTCCTTCTGATTTTTATTTGAGAGATTATAGATGACATGCTATTGTTAGCTCTAATTTTTTATATATTTCTTTGTACTTTACATTTTAGGTTTTATGCATTCAAGGCTTCCTTACTTGCCGCAAGCACGCTGAGCGCATCATTCTTCTTGTTGAGATGTTGCAGGTAACATGAATGTTAGCTCCTCCTGTGGTTCAATGGTCATATAATTTATAGTCTGCCTTTGTTCTGTTTGGTTGTGATTGTACTTCCAGCTTCCCCGAACAAGACAATAGGTTACTTAGATAATGCTTTCTCAAACAACCGCCCAAACTGTGCTGACTGAGAATATCTCACTATATGATGGCAACCTGGGGTCTTGTTAGAAAGAATAAGGGTTCTCCCTCAAATACGGTGTCTAATTTGCAGAACTTCAACAGTCTGAGCTCTAATGCCCAAAGGCTCCAATTCTCTCCCAGATGAGAGGATACTCCTCTCTTTCCACCTGTTATGTATAGGCAATCGATCTTCATTATTTTTATCTCAGCCTATCAAACAAATAGGTACCACCAATTAACTAACAAGCTAACTCTCTAATTGCTGACAGATGACCTTTTAAATACTGCAGTCCTTCCTGTTGTGTAGGCTTGTAGCTTATGGTGTTTTTGGACAAGTAATACTCACATCCTATGCAAAAGAGCAATTGGATAACATGATTTCTGCTATGAATTTTGTTGATTACAGTTAAGTTAGGTAAAACCTGGAGTATAGTGAGAGACCACCTGGGACAATGAAATGCTCAAGGATCTCTTCATACTCACTGGACGACTTTAATATGCAAAACTGAAACAATGAATAAAATTCATTTCTGTGGGAATAAGAAGAATCAAAGAAATATTCATTTCTGCCATATTTTGTTGTCATTTGGTATGGAGTTGGTGGATGACTGGTATCTACCATACTGTTGGCCTACTGAAATACAGTAGTTGTTTTAGGCAATGGGCAGGGGATGGAAAACGAGAAAGATTGTTCTTGAACATGGCTTTGGAATCAAGGTTGTATGTCTTGATAATGCTGTTCCAAATTGAACTAAGGCAGGAACAAACCTCCTTTCTTGCTATACTTTAATTTTCCTTAAAAGAGTGGTTAGATTTTTTTCTTTCTCAATGATGTTTTGATCGTAAACTTTTAGACTGGTTCATCTAGGAAGATGACCTCATGATTCTCTTATATCAATGATAAGATTTGTCTTTGTTCTCAACTAGACATGTAGTACTAAGTGCCTCTTACCTCACTTTTTTTCTGTTTTTGCTTCTGTGGGTCAAGAAATACTCTCCTGACATCTATTCATGTTGGATTTCCTCTGAATCTCTCTTTTTTTTGTTAATGTTGGAATCAGGATTCTGGTTTCCCATGTTTTAAAGGTGGTGCCCGGACAATACAGAACCTACGAAAGCGATTCCATCTCAGTTTAACTGAAGAGGTTTCAATATTAGTAATGATACCTACTTAAATGTAAAATGTTTTTGGGTGTAATTATTAAGAGGGTTATTATCTTTTTGGCAGCAATGTGTCTCCTTGGTGCTGTCACTCATCAGCAGCAGCCTGGATGCTTGGAGGACCCGGCAGTATGATTATTATCAGAGGGTTTTGAATGGAATATTATGAGATACTTTGTGATGGTGATCACTTGCTTTCCTCTTACGCCAACCCTTGTAATTAATTAGCTAAAGGGGAAGGTTGGTTCACGGTAAAATGGCTTTAAAGTTTTCAACAGAGGGAAGAATTAATAGGTGGGAACCTGAAAGCCTCTTTTCCCCCATGAAGATCCTAACTCCTCAAAAACATAGTGTACCAGGCTATATTTACTGGAGCTGGGTCTTTTTTATTACATTTGCTTCGTATCATATGAAGTTCTGCTGCTTGGAGAAGTTGCATTAGCCTCCTAAATGCAGAGGGACAGTGCAGAGTGTACAGTGATTTGAGCGGGACAGACCACATTTAAAATGAGTGTTGAAATGGTTGTTGGGTAAACTGAAAGTGTGTTAAAAGTGTTGAACGGATACTGACCTAATATAATTTGAATGACCTTGTGGAGGAAATGGTGGACAGGCCTCAGTGTACGTGTAAGCGATCTGCGCTGTAATTTTTCCTGATCTCCTTCTCAGATGTTCAATGGAGTCTGACTTCTCAGAGTTGATTACGTTACCATTAAAAATTGTGATCCAGATTCTTTAAAGATGATTGATTGTATTATGCCCTTTGGTGAAATTTGTCTCACCTTCATATCAATCGTACAAAAGTTTGGTGGCATTGTATCTAGATCTGTACAGGTATGCACCCAAAACAAGGGGACTTTTGAATATCTTATTACAAATTTAATTTCAGCAAGTGGTCTTAATTGGAAAATAATTATTATCAGAATTGATCTGCTTATCAACATATTATGTGATACAGGCTATTAAATCTTGTTTGTCAAGCTTCTATTAATAAGAATTCTACTTAATTAGGTTCTCATCGTTAAATAAAATTGATTCTGATACGAGGGAAAGAAGGTCAAATTTACATCCCTTAAAAACTGCTTTTAAGAGACTAGTGCAATGAAAATAGGTACTTAGATAAATAAGATATTAAATAAATCTTTTAAAATTAAGATGCTAACCATCGCTGTGTCTCATTCTTGATATTATCGTGTTAAAACTAAAAACAAATATATTCATTCCGCTTTTATTATTTTCATGCATCGATTGATTTCTTTGAATTTTTGCCATTGTGATTTCATGAAAAATAATAATAGAACGTAAAACTTCTGATCCAAGTCTTGTGTAGAGTATCCACCAAAATTCAGTAAAATTGTATCTTACGTTGTGAATGAAAATCCTCTTAATAAACATTTATCAGAAAAAAAATAATAAATGCAAAATGGCCCAAATTTATGCAATAAATTAATATCAATTTATATATATTAGTATATAAAAGAATCTTAGATGGGGTAATTATTATAGGAAAACGTCAACGTACTAAGTTAGATTAACTTGTAAAAAAGAGATAATATCAATATAAATAAATTCATATTTTATTTTTTATTAATTTTAATTAAATATAACGACAGTTTAAAATTTCAATTACATAATTCTATGTATTAACTGCTTTCAGAAAACCCATTTTCAATCATTTTTAGTTCACTAACATGATTTATTAGATAAAAAAAATACGGACATACTTCAAGTTCAGACAATTTTTTTCTTGATACGTGTCTTTTTCTTAATTTTAAACAGTATTACTTTAATTTTTGCAAAGAAATATACAGAAACTTTTAGTCATTAGAAAACTATTATTCATTACACTGAGTGTCAAAAAAATTTCGTGCTATCTCAAGAAACTTTGAGAAAAATGTAAATTATGTAAGATATAAAGAAAATTCTTTATAAAATATTTATACAAAAAGAAAAGGAAATATGATAATTTTATTCAAAATTTGAAACAAATTTATTTATAAATAAAATTCTTTTACATTTGACACTTTAAAATTTATTTACAATTATACATAAATTAATTTAATTTTTATTACAAGTTTTTTCTTATTGGTTAAAAAAAATTGCTGGGCCAGCAGTCCAGAACCTTCACCGTGTTCCAGCCGCGGTTGCTATACTACTCCACCCTCTCTAGTAACACTCCCTCACTTTCCTTGCAATTCTAATTTTCAAAGACCAAACACATAGAGAGAGAGAGAGAGAGTCGTAGCTCAATTCCTTACAAAAGTTCACCCTTGTCACTCATTCCCAAATCCTTTCGCAACTTCAATTTTCTTCTTCCTCTCTCTTCTCTCTTCCTCACATACTCATCCGAGCTTCGTCGCTCATTCCCTCTCGAATCGATCCATTTTCCTTTTAGGGTTTCACCGCGCCGATGTCTGTTTACCTCGAAATTGGAGTGTCTTCATCCATCGTCGGCCACCGCTCCTGCTTCACTAACCGTGCAAGGCTTCGCTGTTCGTCGAGGATCCGCTTTCGCCACTGGACTTGACACATCTCTACCATTTAGGGTTTTCTTTTCTTTTCTTTCCTTCCACATGTCGTTCCTGAAATACTAGTAATCGTTGTTCACGTACGAGGTTTCCATCAAATTTTAAAAGTAAACTAAATAAAAAAAAAACAAAACGAAAGTGTTGTGTGGTGTTTTATTTTCGATTCGATGGCTGTATCGAGATTGAAACCGGGGTTTCGGTTCCACCCCTCGGGTGTCGAGTTGGTTCTGTACTTTCTGAAAAGGAAAGTGATGGGGAAAAAGTTCTTTGGTGGTGCCATTGCTGAACTTGACATATACAAATATGCTCCATGGGATCTCCCAGGTACATACCCCAATTTAGCTTAGTTGTGTCATCTTCAATTAGAATTTTATTTTTCCTAAACAATTATGGAAAAAAAAATGAAATGTATAAACTCAAATCAAATTCCGCACTTCGGTAATTTGGAGAAAATAGAGATTCTATGAAAGCTAAGTGCATAAGTTGATTCTAGCTTTTATAGAACAAGTTTAATTAATTTCGAAATCTATTTTTTTTAATTGGTAAATGATTATGGAGGAGCTTATTCAATCCGGACTATTGACTGCGTCGTTTTGTTTGCTTGGGGTTAATTTTTGGTGGATTGTTTTTCAGCTCAGTCTTGTCTAAGAACTGGGGAATTGGAATGGTACTTCTTCTGCCCACTGGAGAAGAAATATGGCAGTGGGTGTAGGATGAAGCGCGCTACTGAAATTGGGTACTGGAAAGCTACTGGGAGGGATAGACCTGTTCAGTACAATAATAAAACGGTGGGGAAGATTAGAACACTGATATTTCACAAGGGTAAATCGCCTAAAGGTGAAAGAACTAATTGGGTTATACATGAGCATAGGCTTGAAGATAAGGACCTTGCTGACAAAGGAATTGCACAGGTATCCTTTTACAGCTTGATTATTATGTACTGTTAAAATATTTTTATAAAAGAGCTCTATTACAGTTTATTGTTAAGTGTTTGATATATGGAAGTTTATAGAACTTGTGCTTTTGATTGTGAACGAACGTAACATAAATCATTCTTGCTACTGTTGGTATCTTTGAATGCTCTAATTTAGGGTGGCTGTATGCTGCCACCGACTGTGTTGCTGTTGCATTCATTGTTTTGCCTTGTACCTGTTGAGAGATTTGTTGTCTATTTGTATATAACTTAGTTTGGTGCCCTTCAGACATTCTTAAACTCAGTTGCTGACTTTTACATCGTGTTATCCTTCTGAATGTATTTTAATTTATTCTCCTGGTGTATTTTTGTGATAGAATTCCTATGTAGTCTGCAAGGTATTTGAAAAGGAAGGTCTTGGTCCCAGGAATGGGGCGCAATATGCAAGGCCATTTAATGAGGAAGAGTGGAGCGATGAAGAACTGGAAATACCTTGTACTGCTTCAACTGCACCAGTTCCCATCTTGCCTATGACATCCGATGCTTCTGTCCTAAAGGACAATCCCGTCCCTGCTAGTGGATGTACATCATGTCTATCAAGATCAATGCCTTTACCTGGCACCGCGGATCCTTCTGATCCAAATGATCAAGTTGTTAACAATGATGATGAAGATATTTTACGGATGAATGATATTTCTGAAGATGGTGACAAATTGTTTGAGGTTTGGTATTTATTTCTTGTTTGTGTTCTTTTGGGAAATGCTGGAAGCCTATAATGTTTCTTTTTCTTTGTGATGTTTCAGCACTTCTTATTTTCTGTAGTGTTTATAACCGTATCTATCCCCTTGTATTGCCTCCATAATTCCTTTGTCACTTTATCAATTGATTGTGGTTTATGGGCGGGCTTATGCTAGATATCTGTGGAAAGTGAATATATTCTTGTTACCCTGGATATGTTGTATTAGACATACACTCTGGTTTGCTTTCTCTGCACACACCATTCTTTTTAGTATTATAATCTGTTTTTTACTCTTATCAGAAGTTATATTTTAAAGGATTTAAGGCCCATATGCTAAATACCGCAGCTGTCTATCTAGTTGTTCTGCTTTTTGAGCCAAGTGTCATCAAAGAATCTCGTGGGCTTCTCCCCCTATTCCTCTTAATTGTTTTAAAATGCCTTCTTCAAACTCCTGGTATCTGTGGTTAGTTCATGAAAGAAAGTCAGTTAAATGAAAATCGTTTTTAGCTTTTAAAGAAGTCAAATGAGGTTTTTTGAAAATAGAGTGCATCAGTTCATTTTAGGTTATGCGAGAATTTTAATTTATTTTCTTATCTTTGAAGTAGTAGTTATGGAGAAGTTTCTCAAAATGTAGCAATACTATATATGGAATTTCTTCTATGTCGGAAAACATATTGAGTAGCTTTTGCAGATTTTTTTTTTCTTTGTGGAATCATGATAACAATGAGATTTGAAATTTTAGCCTTCCACTAGCCTAATTCAGTGTTTGTGATAGGGTTTTTGGTGACAAGAAACCCGAATTGCCCACTGGTTTGAACCACACGGCAAAAACACACACGTAAACTGCAAAGGATTCTTTATTGCTGGAAAACACTCAACACAAGAACAACTAAGGAAGCAATTCTTCCTCCGAGGATGCATTGATCCTATCTACTCTTATTACAGCCAAAACGTCTCCCCCAAAGACACTTATTTACCCTTATATACTGGGTACAAAAACAACTAACAACAAACCAAACAAACTAACACCCTCCCAACTGACCAACAACCTTTCTCTACCCTCTAACCGTTTATGTCCTGTTATTTGTCTCTTTTTTCCTAACATAGACCCTTAGGACCCTATCATTACTCGTCCGTCCCTGAACAACCTTGTCCTCAAGGTCTATGCAAAATCTCCAACTGTCCTTTTTTTTCACCAATATCACTGGGTTAGAGTACGGGCTGTTGTTTGGTCTAATTATACCTGTCTCTAGCATCTCACCACCTGTTTCTTATCTCCGACTCAAAAAGTGAGGATACCTATAGGGCCTCACGTAGATAGGATCCACTCCAGCCTTGAGGGGAATTTTATGATCCTATTCCCTTCTCGGTGGAAGGTCAGTAGGCTCCCTGAACAGTTCCTCATACCTCCTCAAGATCTCTTCCAGTTCTAGGGATTGGTTTGGAGTTAATTGTTCCATCCCCTTTCTCTTCTTTTCATCTCAGTTTTTTCCAGGCTCCAAACCAGAGTTACCACCTTAATTCCTGTTTCCTTCAATGCTTCAGGAGTCACCATTTTCTTGGCTAGAGTAGGGTCACCCTTAATCATCACCTCCCTATCTCCTTTCCCAAAACTCATTGTTAGATTCTTCCAATTCTTTCTGACTTCCCCAAGAGATGCTAGCCATGTTACCCCAATATCAGGTCTGCTCCACCTATAATTCAAACAAATAGAAATTCTCCATTACATCCAGCCCTTCCAACAATACTAAAACATCCCTACAACATCCGCTTGTGACCTTCTTGTAGCCATCTCCCAAGCACACTTTATAGGGGGAAGTTTCTTCTACCCACAAACCCAGTTCTTTTAAAAGTTTGGCTAAGATAAAGTTGTGGCTGGTGCCATCATCAATCAATACCATCACATGTCCTCCCTTTACCTCACCCTTAACTTCATTGTGTTGGTTGGTGTCAATCCTCCAGCTCAGAATGCCGACAATTCCATTTGTTTCTGCTCTATTTCCTCCACCTCTTCCCCTTTCTTACTTCCTTGTCCTCTGTCATAATCAAAATTCTAATACTCCTTTCGGGACACCTATGACCAGGGCTCTAGGGCCCTCTACAGTGAAAACATCTTTCCTCTTCCCTCCTCCGTATATACTCTGGATAAGGAAGGCCGCATCGTTACTGCCAATCTTGGACCCTCCAGTGGTACCAACTCCTTCCTTTCTTGCTGTACTAAGGACTCCCTGTTCTCTGTCCGCATTTGGTTCCTTTGAACAATTTTGTGCCCGAAACAGCCCCATATCCTTCCTGATATCTTCCAACCGGTTGACTGCTGCTAGCTGCCCCCTGTTCATGCTTGAATCTCTGGTTACCTCCTCAACGTCCCTGGCAATCTCCATCACCCTCAGCAAATGTCTGGGGTTGTGGGGCCTTATCTGGCTCCTTATATCTCCTTGCAGTCCAGCAAAGAAATAGCTTTAGCAACTGTTCCTCTGTAAACTCAAATGCTTGTGCCACTAACCTTTCAAAATCCTGAATATATTCCTCCAGAGTCCCTTTCTGCCTTAATGCAGCTAGTTTCTCAAACACCATACACCTATCTTTTCCCCCAAATCTTCTGATTAAAGATTCAGTTAGTTCTTCCCAAGATGGATTCTTGGTTTTCTTTTTCCATGCTAATGTAGGCCAATCTTAATTTCTCCCTTGCTGCCACGTTTTGGATCTCAAAAAATTTGTCTGCTCTGGATATCCCCGCTGGATCAATCCCCTCAAATGGAGACAACTCTACCCTTTTCATCCAAACTTGCTGTATTTCTCTCTTCTCGTCTTCTATTTCCTCCTCTGCCTCGACCCTTCTTTCCCCATTTACCAAACCCTGACTGCCCTCTGAATTTTTGGAATTTCTTATAAAATCTCTGAACATTTGTTTGAGTTCTTGATGACCCACTTTTAGTTCTTCTAACCCCCTTTCTACTATGCTGATTCTTCCCCTCCATTCATTTCCCTTTTCTGGATCCGGCAGATTGGACCAAATGATGGGGTTTTTGGTGACAAGAAACCCAGATTACCCACTGGTTTGAACCACACGGCAAAAACACACACACGTAAACTGCAAAGAATTCTTTATTGCTGGAAAACACTCAACACAAGAACAACCAAGGAAGCAATTCTTCCTACCTATCAGTTTGTTTATCTGAATTTTAAGCCTATGTATGCACTTTGTCTTGTAATATGCTTGTGTGTACTCATTTCTTGATACTGATTTTTGTTCTTGTGGGATGACAGAAAGCTGATAATGATCAAGAAAACATTGATGGGGGTGTACCACCTTTAGCCGAATTTTTCGTGGGCTTGGATGCCTACTTAGATGCTCATCATACTGTTATATCCTCTGGTCAGAATGCTGAATTTAGCACAAACGGAATAAATACTACAGATGATGTCTGGAGCTTGGACTTTATAGAGTTATCTGATCTAGACATCTCATTGGTCTAGCCGAATACACAACCTTGAAGTTAACAATATACGCAATAAAGGGGTTGTTTTGGCGATGACTTATAACTGACCTTGGCAACTAGCCAGATGGCTATTTAAACAATTGTTTTAGATTTAAATATCTTGGTTTCCTATGTATGGACTAAGTTGAGTTTGATCTTTCAAATTTTAAAGTACTTTTTTTGTCCTCTAATTTGAAGGTAGTCTGTTTTTGGTCCTTTATCATCAACTATATCATCGTAGATTGAGGACCAAAAGTATTCTATTTCTAAATTAGGAGAAAAAGAAATCAATTTCAAGTTTGATTGATCAAATGCGAACTTGATCCCAATTTAAGGGTATCAGATTTTAAAATAAGGCTATTCTGTGGTTTGAACTTTGACACTCAAGTCCTGAGTGATTGTTTGTATTTGTGTATCTTTCAGTTTAGAATTTCTTTCTCATGATTGAAATTGTTTATTTCAGCATGTTCATTTCTGAAATTTGTTATCGTGTTATATTCGAGGTAGATGGTCTTGCTATCTGCCCTTGGTTAAGGATCGTCTGAAGGTATCCCCCTTGGTTAGATATGCGGATGCGAACAATCAGATGAAAAACTGTTGGGAATTTGTTATTAAATAATCCGAAATAGCTATTATAATCGTTTTTGGAAAGATTTCAATGATTTTACCGTCAAGAAGTTCTTTTTCTAGCTCCAGATTGCCCCTTGTTTAAACTAAGGTAAAATGCGACATTCACCCTCTCCATCCCCGTTTCTCATAACTAGTCTCAGCAAATGGTTAGGTACACATGTTATAAAATAGCTAAGTTATGAGAAACAATCTAGCTACAGCCCTTGATTGAATGAAGGTTGAGATTCTCAGCAATCGCGCGGTTTCGGAGGAAGCTAGATTTCCAATTCTGTCCGCAAAATCTATCCTTATTCCATTTACACCCAAGTGGACTCAATCACGTTGAAAAACATGGGCAGCGATCCTAGGAGATAGAGTAGAAGCCTTCAGGTTTTAATTCACCGTAGTCAACAAATAACAAAGGGGAAAACATCTAGAAAACCTGATGCCAGTCAGTTGCGAGGATGATGATCCTATTCAGTTCAAATAAATTAGAATCTCTCACTTAATTCCAACTCTACACACTATAAAAGACAAATCACGATACCATCTATCTTGATTCAACAGCCTCAGAGCTTCTTAAGAAAGATCTACGCCACCAAATTTGGAATGCCTTGCCCATATTTGGGCACTCAGTGCCATGTCTTGAAAAATGCCGAAACCATTCCATAAACAGCACATACTGCTGCTTTAAAGGTAAAGTAAGTAGTGTCTGCCCCATAGCCTCTTCCAAGGCCTTCATATCAAGCCCTTTTTTGCATCTTTGAAGCCAACCAAAGTCCAACAGCATAGGTCCAAACCATGCTTGGAGAAGCCCTGATCTAGCCTCCAAAGGGCATTGCAGTTTTCTCGTACCCATAGCAACAAATAGAATTGCTGAGACTCTACTGAGCTCATATCTTATCATAGGGGAGGTAACGTCATGCATTTTAATAAGCTTTTCCTGACGTGCCCATACATCCACAAAGTCCTCTGCCACTTGCCCATCCAGCATAATTTCAAGCAACCAGTTAATGTTATCAACCTGTCTTGAGATTCGTTCAATCAGAGGCTTGTTCGTGTCTTTTGTAATCAAACTTTCAGGACGCATGGTATCTGATGCCTCTTCAAAGAGACTGATAAGCGAACTCAAACACGAGTCACAAACAGTAAATAGATCCTCCTTGCTAAGGTCAAGATGGTTCTTCTCATACACAGAACTTTTGCAGAGAAGACCCTTGACTAGTGACTTCATTTCAGTTCTGGCATTTGCATCCTCAGAAGTGGTGATTGACCGAACAAGTTGTTGTGCAACGTTTGGCCGGGAATCTACTGAGTCGTGCAAGTACAGTCTTCCCAAAATGTCTCTTGTTGTTGCATCATCGAACTCAAATCTTGTGAAAAGGCTCCTCAGTTTCTCTTCTTCCTCCTCAGTCCAAGGAACCGCCTCAAGGTACTTTAAACAACACCGAACGCCCTTAGTGAACATAATTCCTGCCGAAACCTAGTAGTATATATCAGGTCAACCTCAGCCAAAGATTAAGTGCTAGTTTCTATGCACGTTAAATCATCCCAAATAATATTGAAATATCAACTATTCTAATTTAACACAAGCATTCATATATATTTGATTCCATACAATGAAACTGATTCTAGACTTCAAATTCATTTTGTAATTAAAAGAATATTAGATACCTTTTGCTCTAAAATGTTTATACTAAGTTTTATGGTTAACATGCATTTAGACTAAAAATTTCAAACGTTTATTAATACCCTTCAAAACTAAGAGCTGCCCATGTCCATGCTCAGTTCTAAAAACATTTATAGCAAGTTTTTCGAGAAACGGCGATTCTTTAATTCTACTCCAACTTCATAGATTCCGATGTTTTAAATTTCTTCTCCAAACCAATTATATATTCAAATCTTGAAGTCGAGAACAATGACAAAACTAAAACAACCCCTCTATCCACTCTTTGCAGGTTTTGTTATACATACGTTGGTTGATAGTTCCAAATATTTTTCCTATTATAAAAGATTTCTTCTTAACTTCATGCCACTCTATGAATCCAACGGCCGCGACAAAATGAGTAATTTTGTCAAACGAAAAACTTGCGTATGTAAGTAAAATGAACAGTATCAAAAGGTGAAGAAATAGGCACCTCTAAAATGTCAATGGAGCGAAAAACGCCAACGTTGATGAGCTTCTTGGTGATGCAACCATCATCTTCAAACATAAGCTCGATGGTGTCGCTGAACACACCCAAGTTCTCCACCTCCATCGTCGCTCCACCCCCACCTCTCTTACAATCCGCTATCAAACCCGCAAACACCTCCGAGTTCGCTTCAAGAACCTCCGAGTCCACCTCCATCACCATGCTCCCCCCGTTCTTCCCTCGCAGCTTTAGCTTCACGTCCAGCGCCGCGGCATCCGCCACCGGCGGCGGGGAGGGAGCGCGAAAGCTAGGGGATCGGAGTTGCGACACGGAGGGGGTGGGATCGGAGTCAATGGGAGAGACTCTTCCCGGCGACAAGATCCGGCGCGGGTCGATCCGACCCACGATGGGGAACCCGGATTTGGCGCTCTGAGGAGAGTTAGGGACCGAAACGCTGCGTTTGGGAAAGGGTTGCGCTTTGTGAGGCGATTTGGAGATTGAAGTGAGTTCGGGACTAGAGGGAGGGATTGCGAACGAGCAGCACCACGCTCGCCGGCGAGGCTTCCGGCGCGACCACCGTTTCATTGGGCAAGTCACCGGTTAGAAAGAGAGAGAGAGAGAGAGAGAGAGAGAGAGAGAGAGAGAGAGAGAGAGAGAGAGAGAGAGAGAGAGAGAGAGAATGAAGTTGTATTGTGTCTCTTCTCGACAATGGCGATGCTTTATTATTGGACTGTCATTTTAGTTTGTGTTTGGGTGAAGAAAACGAGGATAACTTGTTTCTCTTTTTCGACTTGACCTTTGCATTAATACAAGTTTTTCCTTGTTTATCATTTTCTTATTACCTCACATGTCCTCTTCTGCTCTATACGTACACTCTACCGTTGCACTATTACAGAATCTTTTTTTGCCATCACATATTAGTAAGGTAATTTCGTTGAGGTTGGTTTTTACGGTCTGTAAAGTTGGTTAAGAGAAGGTGTTTAAGGATTATAATGTGGATTAAGATGTGATAATTGGTTGTGGAAAGGTAGTTGGGAAAGATTAAGAGGAAAAAAAAAGGAAGTGGGACCTATTATGATTGCTTTTGCATTTGCATTTGAGTGATAACAAAGTGACAAGAGAATAAGTGATGATGAAAATAGCATCATTTTGGGAAAATGTTAAAAGGGTTTCTGAGTGGCAGATTGCAAGGGATCCAACAGCATAAAGCCATAGACAAGCACCACCAACCATGGAACCTGCCAAATTCCCATTTGTTTTAGTCAACAACCAAATAAGAAGGAAACTAATCATTTCATCCTCAAAATTTCAATATAATCATTTAACTTGGGTTTTTCTCTGGGTAATTACCATTATTATAATGTTGAATTTTGTCACAATTTTAGTTTTCATGTTTATCGTATTTTTACCAAGCCGTTTATCGCTGTTAGTGGCGTCGTTGTTTATTGTTGTTGTCTACTATTATCATTATGAAAATTTCAGTTTCGTCTGACTATTACATAGTTTTGATTGTCTCAGTCATGTGATCACCATGTCATCAATGAAGCCTTCATTGGAGCTCCTATGTGCTCTTAACGCCTTTTGAAGTTATGAATTTGCTCCCTTTTCCGTCGTGCATGGTGGCATGTCTAGTAGTAATTCAAAGCGTCGAGGTCGTGTTTATTGTGTGTTGTTTCATGTGTCTCCTCTCAAGCAACTCTTCAGAGCATTGAGATTGCTCTTTTTCCTTCAGGTGTCTTGATTGGAGAATTTTTTATTTTTATAGTTTATCTCTCTTGTTCATCCATGGCTTCTTCTGCTGTTGTTTCTTTTGTCCTCTCTTTTATCACCATTGCGTTTGACCCGTCCATATATGCTTTTTTTTTCCATGGAAAAGATGATTTTGTTAGTTTATTTATAGTTGTGGTGGTTCTCCAACAATGACCTATTTATCTAATGGTGACATTCCTCAAAACCTACAACCTAAGAGTTAACACTTTTGTCTTAAAAATGAAACAAGTTGATGATGAAAAATCCAGAAAAACCATTATGATATTCAGTTTGAGAAAAAATGTTGATGTCACACTCAAGAAAGATTTGACAACACTCAAGACAGATTTGACATTACACTCAAGAAAGATAAGAATGTGAGTAATAAGTCATGTGCTTGATCGCCACATGCTATCATGATAAGATCAATGTTGAGTTCTTATAACTTGGAAGGTCGAAAGGTTTTCAGAAAGAGAAAACTTAATTTATGATAAATTGATATATCTTAATTTGCATTACAAGTGTGTCCTTTTATAAAATGAATTAAACAAAACTCTTTATATTTTATAATAATTCTTAATAATTAATATTTAATACCAATTAATGTTATTTTAATCATCATTATATGAATGATTATTTCTCAATTAAAAGATGAAAATTACAAGAAAACTCAAAAGACTCTTCAAAAACAAATCATTTCCTCTTTGAAGTCACTAATCCTTGAATTTTTATTAGTTTTCAGAATCTTCAACACTCGTTAACTTTGTTGTCCCTCTTTAAATGCCATCTCTTTATAGCCCCACTCGACATTGGATGTATAGACCTCATCATCATTGGGTCTAACATAACAATAATAGAAGAGCAAAAGCTTTAATGAAAAATATTAAAATAAAAATTTGATACATAAAGTCAAGTTAAAGGAATAAAGTATCAAAGGGAGAGGCCACCATGATGAAAGAGTAATATATCCAACCAATTGCTTTGTCTCTACAAAGTTAACATTTACAAGTTGCTCATATGAAAATTATGTTTCAAAGTTGCTGCACTTGTCCACTTATATGAGCAGCTTGGAGATGTTAGCTTTGTAGAGACAAACTAATTAGTTGGATTATGTCGCGTATTCTTACTTGCTTTATCTTATTGAATGCATAATTTTATGTATAAGAGCATCATATTCTTCAGTGTATCATACTTGATGCTCTTCAAAGACATGCAATCATATGACATTAATGTTTTTCAATCTTACTTAGGGACCACGACATACAAACATACATACATACATACATGCATAAATACATACATACATATATACATACATACATTCATGCATCCGTCCATCCATACATACATGCATACAGTCATATATACAAACATCCAAGCATGCATACATACATCCATACATACATACATTCATGCAGGCATACATACATACATACATACATACATATATCCATAATACATACATACATAAATACATACATCCATACATGCATGCATACATACAACCTATAAGTTGTAACCTGCAACCTGTAACCTGCAACTATAACATGCAACCTGCAATCTATAACCTACAACCTGGAACCTGGAACCTGTAACTTGCAACCTTTAACTAGTAACCTGTAACCTGCAACCTGTTACTTGTAACATGTAACCTACGACCTATAACCTATAACCTATAGCCTACAACCTGCAACCTGTAATTTGTAACCTATAACCTGCAACTTGAAAAATACAACTTGTAACCTGCAACTTGTAACACACAACTTGCAACCTGTAACCTACAACTTGTAACCTATAACCCGTAACCTACAATTTGCAACCTGTAATCTGTAACCTGCAACTTGTAATCTATAACCTGCAACCTGTAACCTCTAACTTGAAACCTGCTACCTGCAACCTCTAACCTGTAACATGCAAACTACAACCTGCAACCTAAAACCTGTAACTTGGAACCTGCAACTTGTAACTTGCAACTTGTAACTGCAACCTTTAACCAATAACCTGTAACCTGTAACATGTAACCTATAACATGTAACGTGCAACCTGCAACATATAACCTGCAACCTGCAACCTACAACTTACAACCTGCAATCTGCAATCTGCAATCCGCAACCTGACACCTACGACTTGCGACTTGTAACTTGCAACCTGTAACCAGCAGTAACATGCAACCTTTAACACCCAACCTGCAAATTGTAACTAGTAACCTGCAACTTGTAACCTGAAACATGTAACCTGCAACCTGCAACTTGTAACCTGAAACATGTAACCTGCAACCTGCAACTTGTAGCCAACAACATGCAATCTGTAACCTACAACTTGTAACCTGCAACCTTCAACCTATAGCTTGGAACATGCAACCTGCAACCTGCAACCTACAACTTACATTCTGCAACTTGAAAACCTGTAACCTGTAACCTGCAACACTCAACCTGTAACCTGCAACCTGCAACACTCAACCTGTAACCTGCACCCTAGAACTAATAACCCTTAACCTATAACCTGCACCTTACAACTTAAAACCTATAAACTATAACATTTAACATTTAACTTGTAACGTTATATCATTAACGTATAACGTTTGAATTGTAACATTTAACCTTTAACCAATAACCTATAAATTGTAACCTATAACATGTAACATGTAGCCTGTAACCTGTAACCTCTAACATGTAACTTGTAACCTGTAACCTGTAAGTTGTAACATGTAACCTATAACTTGTAACCTGTAACCCACAACCTGTAACATGTAACATGTAACATTTAACCTGAAACTTGTAAACTGCAACCTTGAACATGTAACTTGCAACCTTCAACCTGTAACCTGTAACTTGTAACATTTAACCTGTAACCTGTAACTTGTAACATTTAACTGTAACCTGTAACCTGTAACATGTGACCTTCAACCTGCAACCAGTAACCTGTAACTATTACTTATAACCTGTAACCTATAACTATTACTTATAACCTGTAACCTGTAACTATTACGTGTAACCTGTAACCTGTAACCTTTAAACTGTAACTTGTAACCTATAATCTATAACATCTAACCTGTAACTTGCAACTTGCAACCTGCAATCTGCAACATGTAACTTGCAACTTTTGACCTGTAACCTGCAACCTGTAACATGTAACCTGCAACCCACAACCTGCAACCTGCAACATGTAACCTGCAACCTGCAACATGAAACCTATAACCTGTAACATGTAACCTTCAACTTGTAACCTTTAACCTGTAACCTTTAAATTGTAACTTGTAACATATAACCTATAACATCTAACTTGTAACATGTAACCTGCCACTTGCAACCTGTAATAAACAACATGTAACTTGCAACATGTAACACGTAACCTGCAACATGTAACCTGTAACATGTAACCTGCAACCTGCAATCTGTAACCTTCAACCTGTAACCTGCAACCTGTAACCTGCAACCTTCAACCTGTAACCTGCGACCTGTAACATGTAACCTGTAACCTGTAACCTGCAATATGCATCCTGCAACCAACAACCCTTAACCTATAACCTGCAACTTACAACTTAAAATCTATAAACTTTAACGTTTAACTTGTAAACTATAACATTTAACATTTAACTTATAACGTTATATCATTAACGTATAACGTTTGAATTGTAACCTTTATCCTTTAACCTTTAACCAGTAACCTATAAATTGTAACCTATAACATGTAACATGTAGCCTACAACCTGCAAGTCGCAACCTTTAACCTTCAAATTGCAACCTACTACCAGCAACTTGTAACTTGTAACTTGCAAATTGTGACCTGCAACCTGTAACATGCAATCTATAACTTGCAATCTGTAACCTACAACCTGTAACCTACAACATGCAACGTGTAACAAGCAACCTTCAATCTATAACTTGCAACCTGCAACTTGGAACCTGGAACCTGTAGTATGCAACCTTTAAACAGTAACCAATAACCTGTAACTTGTAACTTGTAATCTCTAACCTGTAACGTGCAACCTGCAACCTGCTACTTGCAAAGTGGAACCTGCAACCTCCATACTATAACCTGCAACTTGCAACATGCAACTCGCAACCTACAACATGCAACCTGTAACCTGCAACTTGCAACATGCAACCTTTAACTTGTAACCTGTAACCTATCACCTTTAACCTGCAACTTGTAACTTGTAACCCGCAACCTATAACCTAAAACCTGTAACCTGTTAAAATTCTTCCATTAAAGTTTAACGTTTGAATTTAACATTTAATCTTTAACCTTTAACCAGTAACCTGCAACATGAACCTGTAATCTGTAACCTGTAACCTGTAACCTACAACTTGTAACTTGTAACTTGTAACATGCAACCTGCAACTTGTAACTTGCAACCTATAACCTGTAACCTGCAACCTGTAACCTGTAACATTTAACATGTAACCTGTAACTTGTAACGTGTAACCTGTAACCTGTAACCTACAACCTGTAACGTGTAAGCTGTAGCATTTAACCTGAAAGTTGTAGCCTATAACCTGTAACTTGTAACATGTAACCTGTAACTTATAACCTGTAACCTGCAACCTGTAACTGTGACCTTCAACCTGCAACCTGTAACCTGCAACCTGTAACCTGCAACCTGCAACCTGTAACCTATAACCTGTAACTTGTAACCCTTGTAACCTGTAACCTGTAACCTTTAAACTATAACTTATAACCTATAAGATCTAACCCGTAACCTATAACCTGTAACCTATAACTTCCAACCTGCAATATGCAACATGTAACTTGCAACCTTCGACATGTATCCTGCAACCTGTAACTTGTAACATGTAACCTGCAACCTCTAACCTATAACCTGTAACATGTAACATTTAACCTGTAACCTTTGAACTGTAACCTATAACCTATAACCTATAACATCTTACCTGTAACATGTAACCTGCAACTTGCAATTTGCAACCTGTAACTTGCAACCTCTGGCCTATAACCTACAACATATAACTTGTAACATGTAACCTTTAACCTGTAACCTTTAAACTGTAACTTGTAACCTATAACAACTAACCTATAACATGTAACCTGCAACATGCAACCTCCAATCTGCAACATGTAACTTGCAACCTCTGACCTGTAACCTG
The DNA here is from genome assembly GCA_036885675.1 of Vigna mungo. Classification (NCBI taxonomy): domain Eukaryota; kingdom Viridiplantae; phylum Streptophyta; class Magnoliopsida; order Fabales; family Fabaceae; genus Vigna; species Vigna mungo. The sequence continues at coordinate 63,407,472 of CP144700.1, forward strand.
CAACCTCTAACCTGTAACATGTAACCTGCAACTTGCAACCGATAACCTGCAACCTGCAACCTGCAACCTGTAACCTGTAACCTGCAACATGCAACCTGAAACTAACAACCCTTAACCTATAACCTGCAAGTTATAACTTAAAACCCATAAACTGTAACGTTTAACATGTAAACTATAACATTTAACATTTAACTTCTAACATTATATCATTAACGTATAACGTTTGAATTGTAACCTTTAACCTTTAACCAATAACCTATAAATTGTAACCTATAACATGTAACATGTAGCCTGCAACTTGCAACTCGCAACCTCTAACCTTCAAACTACAACCTGCTACCTGCAACTTGTAACTTGTAACCTGCAACATGTGATCGGGAACATGCAACCTCTAACCTGTAACATGTAACCTGCAAAATGCAACATGCAACCTGCAACTTGCAACCTGTAACCTACAACATGCAACGTGTCACATGCAACCTGCAATCTATAACTTGCAACTTGCAACTTGGAACTTGGAACCTGTAACAACCTTTAAACAGTAACCTGTAACTTGTAATATGTAACCTGTAACGTGCAACCTGCAACCTGCTACTTGCAAAGTGGAACCTGCAACCTGCATGTTATAACCTGCAACTCGCAACATGCAACTCGCAACATGCAACTCGCAACATGCAACTCGCAACCTGCAACCTGTAACTTGTAACCTGCAACCTGCAACCTTTAACTTGTAACTTGTAACCTGCAACCTTTAACCTGAAACCTGCAACCTTTAACCTGAAACATGTAACCCTCTTACAATTCTATTGTTAAAGTTTAACGTTTGAATTATAACCTTTAATATTTCACCTTTAACCTGCAACCTGTAACTTGTAACATGCAACCTGCAACATGTAACCTGTAACCAGTAACATCTAACATGTAACCTATAACCTGTAACCTGTAACTTGTAACTTGTAACTTGTAACTTGTAACGTGTAACCTATAACTTATAACCTGTAACCTACAACCTGTAACGTGTAACCTGTAACATTTAACTAGAAACTTGTAACCTGCAACCTTTAACCTGTAACCTGCAAACATGTAACCTGCAACCTATAACTTGTGACCTTCAACCTGCAACTTGCAACTTGCAACCTGTAACTTATTACTTGTAACCTGTAACCCCTGTAACCTGTAACCTTTAAACTGTAACCTATAACCTATTACATCTAACCCGTAACCTGTAACCTGCAACCTGCAACCTGCAATCTGCAATATGTAACTTGCAACCTCCGACCTATAACCTGCAACACTCAACCTGTAACGTGCAACCTGAAATCTGCAACTTGTAACTTGCAACCTGCAACCAACAACCCTAAACCTACAACCTGCAACCTGCAACCTATAACTTGTAACCTATAAACTATAACGTTTAACTTGTAACATGTAACGTTTAATGTTTAACTTTAATGTTTTACCTTTAACATTTAAAGTTTAAATTGTAACCTTTAACCTTGAACCTTTAACCAGTAACCTATAACCTGTAATCTATAACGTATAACCTGTAACATGCAATTCACAACGTCCAACCTATAAACTGCAACCTACTACCTACAACCTACAACCTACAACATGCGACCTACGACCTGTAACCTGCAACCTTTAACCTGCAACCTGTAACATGCAACTTGCAACTTACAACCTGCAACTTGTAACCTACAACCTGCAACATGCAACCTGCAACCTGCAATCGGGAACCTGTAACCTGCAACCTGTAACCTGTAACATGCAACTGAAATCTATAACCTGCAACTTGGAATTGGAAAATGCAACCTGTAACTTGCAATCTTTAACCAATAACCTATAACCTGTAACTTGTAACATGTAACCTACAACCTACAACCTGCAACCTGCAACCTGCAACCTATAACCTGTAACCTGCAACCTGTAACCTACAAATGCAACCTGCAACCAACAACCTGTAACCTGCAATCTGTAACATGTAACCTGAAATATATAACCTGCAAACTGAAACTTGGAACCTACAACCTGTAACCTGCAATCTTTAACCAATAAGTTATAACTTGTAACTTGTAACCTGTAACCTACAACCTGTAACCTGCAACCTACAACCTACAACCTACAACCTACAACCTGCAACCTGCAACTAGTAACCTGCAGCTTGCAACCAGTAACCTACAACCATAGTGTACAACGTGCAATATGTAACCGCCAACCTGAAACCTGAAACCTGTACCCTACTACAACCTGTAACCTGCAACTTACAACAGGCAACCTCCAAGCTGTAACTTGTAACCTGTAACTTGCAACTTGTAACCTACAACCTACAACCTGTAACCTGCAACCTGGAACTTGGAACCTACAACCTGTAACATGCAACCTTTAACCAGTAACCTATAACTTGTAACCTGTAACCTACAACTTTGCACCTACAACCTGCAACCTGTAGCCTGTAATATGTATCCTCAAACCTCAAACCTGCAACCTATAACCTGCAACTTGTAACTTGCAACATACAATAGACAATCTGCAACCTGCAACTTGTAACCTGCAACATGTAACCTGCAACCTTTAACTTAGAACCTGCAACCTACACCCTGCAACCTGCAACCTGTAACCTGCAACCTGTAACCTGCGACCTGTAACCTGAAACCTGACTCTTGTAACCTGCAACCTGTAACCTGTAACCTGCAACTTGTAACCTGTAACCTGCAACCTGTAACTTATGACCTTGCACTTGCAACCTGCAACCTGCAACCTTCAACCTGCAACCCGCAACCTGTAACCTACAACCTACAATCTGTGACCTATAACCTACAACCTACAACCTACAACTTACAACCTGCAACCCGCAACCTGCAACCTGCAACCTTTAACCTGTATCCTGCAACCTGTAACCTGAAACATGTAACCTGTAACCTGAAACATGTAACCTGCAACCTGCAACTTGTAGCCTGCAACGTACAATCCGTTACCTGAAACCTGGAACCTACAACCTACAACACTCAACCTGTAACGTGCAACCTGGAATCTGCAACTTATAACTTGCAACATGCAACCAGCAATCCTTAAGCTATAACCTGCAACGTGCAACCTAAAACTCATAACCTATAAACTGTAACGTTTAACATGTAACCTGTAACGTTTAACTTGTAACGTTTTACCTTTAACATTTAACGTTTAAATTGTAACCTTTAACCTTTAACCAGTAACCTATAACTTGTAATCTATAATGTGTAACCTGCAACATGCAATTTGCAACCTCGAACCTACAAACAACAACCTAATACTAGCAACCTGTAACCTATAACATGCGACCTATGACTTGTAACCTCCAACATGTAACCTGCAACCTGTAACCTGCAACCTGTAACCTGCAACCTATAACCTGTAACCTGCAACCTGCAACCTATAACATGCAACCTGCAATCTATAACCTGCCTCATGAAACTTGGAACCTGCAACTTGTAACCTACAATCCTTAACCAATAACATATAACATGTAACTTGTAACCTGCAACCTGCAACCTATAACTTGCACCTGTAACCCGCAACTTGTAACTTGAGACCTTACACTTTCAACCTGCAACATGCAACCTGTAACCTGTAGCCTGCAACGTGCCATGTGTAACCTCCAATTTGTAACCTACAACCTGTAACTTGTAACTTGCAACATACAATAGGAAACCTGCAACATGCAACTTGTAACCTGTAACCTGCACCCTGCAACATGTAACCCGCAACCTGCAACCTGTAACATGCAACATGCAATCTATAACCTATAACCTGGAACTTGGAACCTGCAACCTGTATCCTGCAATCTGTAACCTGTAACTTGTAACTTGTAACTTGTAACTTGTAACTTGTAACCTGTAACCTGTATCGTGCAACGTGCAACCTTCAACCTGTAACTTGCAACCTGCAACCTGCAACCTACAACCTGCAACCTGTAATCTGTAACCTTCGACCTTGCACCTGTAACCTGCAACCTACAACCCACAACCTGTAACTTTTAACCTATAACCCACAACCTGTAACTTTTAATCTACAACCCATAACCTGTAACCTGCAACCTGCGACCTACAACCTGCAATCTGTAACCTGCAACCCATAACTTGTAACCTGTAAGCTAAAACTTGTAACTTGCAACCTAAAACATGTAGCCTGCAACGTGTAATCTGTAACCTGTAACACCCCAACTTTTGAGATGTCACAGTGCAATTTCTTTTCAAAACCTTTCTACAAAATATTGAATTCAAATACGATATCAAATCATAACTATAAACATCGTTAGAAAATCTTAGAATATCACTTTTGCATAAAAATACCAAATCGTCAAACTTAAAAAAAATAGTAAATCCTCAAACATAACATTCTAAATTTCGTCAGCTACTCAGATCCGATCTTACAAACCATATACTCTCGTACAAGTACGATAATCGTAGGTGGAAACCACAACCATAACATTTCAGGTGAGCAACCAGAATTATCATATCATACAATATACAACAATCATATTAACTACAAATATAATCAAATCATAAACATATATCATCACAACATTAACATCACAATAATAACATCACAACATTAACATCACAACTCAATGGTTTATTTCCTCTACACTACCACACCATCTAATCACCATAACCAATTCATTACGAGTCACACGACATCTTCTTTCTGTATCACCCAACCAAATAGAACCTCTTTCCCGCATCACCTGGACGAAGATTCACCACTACTAAATCATCCTCTTCCTGTATCACACGACCAAAGAGTCATCCCTACCAAATCATCCTCTTCCTGCATTACACGGCCGAAGAAAATCTTTTTCCCGCATCACATGGCCAAAAGAGTGATCACTACCAAACCATCATCTTCTCGCATCACACGGCCGAAGAAAATCTTTTTCCCGCATCACATAGCAGAAGAAAATCTCTTATTCTCTCTCCCACTACCCACTTTCACGTCACCCATCGTAATCATCATTCCAAATTTACCATGCACACCAACAACCATACAGATTACAACATATAATAAAGAATATCATACAATGTCAAACCCTATACACACAAGGTAATTTTAGTAACTCCCCTTACATGGTCTCGTACGATTTTTGTTTCCAAGATCACCAAGAAAGCTTCACAACATCACCGGTGGTCCTCCCATTTTTGATGTCCCGTTCTTGGCTCTATTTTCTCCTAGTCTCTCCCCTATCTTTCTAATTTTCGTTTTTTCCTTTTAGGGTAAAAAAATGCCTACCCCTTTTTACTCTTTTCCTTTTTATCCTTTTCTATTCTATCTCTATCTTTTTAGTTTTAATAAATCTCTCAGTTTATCTCTAAAACCACTAAGATTTCCTCTCTTATTCTCTCTTAACTACTTTTTAAAATATCATTAACCACCAAATCTTTTTAAAATCCACGTAATCTTTAAAATATCTACAATATCTAATAATGATTTTCTCTAATAATAATATTTCTTTTAATCTTTAAACTCACCAAGATTATATCTCCTATTTTCAGTTAACTAATTTTTTAAAATAACAAGAACTAAATCTTCTAAAAGATTTACATAATATTATTTTTATTAAATACCAAGATTATTTAATTTACATGTTTTTCCTTTCTACATCCTCTCTTAATTAATTTCTACACTAATTAAATAAAGGTAAAAGACTTTTTTGCCACTAGGCAAAAATATAAAAATAAAGAAATAACATAACAATTATGTTCTAACAAAAATATAAACTCTAGAACACTAATCTCCAAACAAAAACTCAAAGTCTCAAAACTACTTCATATTTAAAACCCAATTTTCCCGGATCTTACATTCACCCCTTCACAAAAGAATTTTCATCCCCGAAAATTGTATTCAGAAGGAAGCATACACCATGCAAAACTTCAAATGCTTTCCCAAAAATTACATTAATTTTCATAATACAATAATAATAATAAAAATTTAACAAATCAAAAGAACACCACAACAAACTCCATGTATTCTGAATAAAACAAACAAACAAAAAAAACCACAATCTATTCCCAACTATATATATAGCAAAAAAGACAAACTATAAAGATTCAAACTAAAAACTAAATAAATTCTAAAATAATTTACACATAGATTACCAAACCATATACAAATAGAAACATTAGACTCCTTCCCAAGAGACTCAACAACAATCCACAGATTCATACACATACAAATGCAATTCGTACAATCATACAATACGCATACATTAAAGTCACATAACAAAAGCTAGACGAGCTCACTCCCCAAAAGCCCCAAAAGATTTTTCGAAAGCCTGGCTCTTATACCAAATGTAAAACCCCAATTTTTGAGATGTCACGATGCAATTGTTTTTTTCAAAACCTTTCTATAAAACATTCAATTCAAATACGAAATCAAATGAGAACTATAAACATTGTTATAAAATCTTATAATATCACTTTTACATAAAAATACCAAATCGGAAAACTTTTAAAAATAAATAATAAATCCCCGAACATAACATCCCAACTCCCGTTAACTACTTAGATCGGATCTTATTTGAAAATCATCTACTCTTGTACAAGTACGATCATCATAGGTAGAAACCACAACCACATGGGATAATCGATTATCACTGCAAGTTTTGATATTGTCCAAGGTTCGACAATAATCGATTATAACTAAGGATAATTGATGATCACTAAGGATAATCGATTATCACGTTTTCCAAAACCCATAACGGCCTGAAATAATCGATTATCACTTTTGATAATCGATTATTTTTTGCAGTTGAGAGCTACCTTTTCAGTTTCTGACCCTGCACAAACCTTGACTTATAAATAGATTTTTCCTCAATCCTTAGTAGGTAAATTTTCATTTTGAGATTATTAGAGATGCGTGTCTAAGGAAAACTCTCTGTGTGTGAAAAACGAGCTTGTGAACTTGGTGCTTGTAGGAGGAAGTGTTCTTTCTTAGTGTGTCTGAGCGGTGAAGTATACCTACAAAGCAGAGTCAAGTTGTTCATTCTTTTGTGCGTCAAAAGGAGGAGTCTTTCATCTCTTATTTGTTAAGAGAGGTGGTTTTTAATCTCAATCATTATTTCTATATTGTAATTTGTTATTGATTTCTAGTGAAAAAGGTTAATCACTCTTTATTGTGATTAACGACTAGACGTAAAATTTGTTGATACGAATCAGGATAAAATCTTTTGTGTGATTTTCTTTAACTCTACAGCTCTTGGATATAATCTGTGTGATAGAAATTGCGAAAGAAAATCATAATTTTTAAAAGAACAAATTCACCCCTCCCCTCTTGGTTATTGATCATTTACACACTCTCTAAAACATTCCGCTACGCGATACCAATATCAACACCAATCTCCAAGCCTTATCTTAAGTTGATGCTTCCTTCATGAATCTTCATTTAGTTCCCAAAACGGATTCCATCATGCTTGAAGGTTAAAGGTGACATTTGAGAAAAGTCGTGGTGGTGAGGGATGTGGTGTAAGGGATAAGGGAGAGAAAGAACTATTTAACGAGTGGTGTGGCGTTAGGGTTAAGAGAAAGTATGAGTGAATAAAAGTGAATAAGTGGAGTTAGGGATGACAACGGATCAGGTCATGTACAGATAGTGCCTCCTCACACCCGACCCAAAAATGAAAACTCCACCTGCAACCCGACTTTCTACCCCGCGCAAATATCCGTTTTAAAAAATCCACAAATATTTTAAAACTCGCGGGTACCCGCAGATACCCGCAAATATTAAAAAAAAATATTTTATACATTTTAAAAATAAAATTTAAATAAAAGTACAAAAAAATTTATAAAATTTAATATAAATGAAATAAAATATAAACTAAAATTTAATTTCAATTAAATTATATAAAAAATATACATTAATTTTATTTTAAATTTAATTTAATTAAATAAAATATAAATTAAATTTTTATTTTTATCTTTTTTGGATAACGGGTATCCGTGGGTCAAGTAGCACAATATCCACACCCAACCCGTTTACAAACAAGTATTAAAATATCCATTACTCACAATCCGCATATATTAAATATAAGTGAGTATCAACTACGCATCACATACTTTATTTGCAAATATTCGTGGACGTAGAATTTTTTACCATCTAGGTGAAATTAATATAACGAGAGATGAATTTTTTTTATTCTAGTAAAATGGTTAGGTCAGAAATTTAGAAAAAATTTGAGATGAAAAAAAGATATTGGAGGTGCAGGATGAATTTCCTTTTTTATCCTTGTTGGGCTCATGACTCGGACCTTGATCCAATTTGGATCTGTTATATTAAAGCCTTTTTACATAATTTACATTTTCAATAAAGTAGCGCAAACCTTTGATAAGGCGAAAAGTTGGTAAGAGAAAATGGTGGAAAGAAAAAGAAGAAAGAGAAGGAAAGAGAAAGTTTGAGAGGGACAGGAAAGCGAGTCACAGAATAATTGACCCAAAGAGAATAGAATATTATTATTAATGAAGAAATCCAGGGAGTCACGTGCATGCAGCATCGTAGGCCTGAATTTGGGCCCAACAAATCTTACGTCTCCATCCACAACGATTCACAGCATCGCATGCGTACACGTTTATCACCCTTGGTCAAGCGACGTGGCCCAAGCACAAGCCCGTAACCGTCCACCGATTCTTCCAGTGTCGACCCTCATCAAACACGTAACTGCACAAACAAAAAATATCAAACATATTCTCACGCTATTTTCTTCTGCTTTCCACTTTTAGAATCCATACAAAACACGTTCGCATGACCTAGGTGTTTCCATTTTCTCTATTCGTACAACGTCATTTCGGAGTGCCATCTGTATCATCACCCACGAATCCACCCCTGCCACGTGGACCCCACCTTCTCCCCTGCCACGTTGTTGCGTGCCGTCACAGTAGACCGCCATCAATGCCTCTCTTCCTTCTCTCTTCCTCCACTATATAAGACACCCACCTCAACGGCCTTAGTTGTTACTACACCACCATTAAGAAAGTAACAAGCTTTTCTCATTTTATGATCGGCTTCGCATTTGGGTATCATTACCATAATATATCAGAGAAAAAGAACAAGAAAATGGAGGCCCCAATATTACCCCTTGGAAGGACTTCGTCAATCGAAAGGGAGCCCAGAACTCTCAATATCCACCAAATTCAATCGGCCAGGGTAAGTCATCGTTCATTTCTTTTATTTTGTTCTTCTATCACGTCCTCAACATGGGATTTAATGCTGGTGTGGTGGATTTCAACAGGAATTGGCAGCATATATATTGAACACAAAGACCATAGAAGAAGCTTCCAGGATTTTCACGGAGGTAAATATATCCACTTCTGCTCCCTTATCTATTTTCTACAACTGTTGAAAACATGCTTAGTAATATGTTTTAAAGACATGCATGCATGACACCTTGGGATCTTGTTTCCGTGTGTGAATTTTTCTTTTAATGGTAATCTTCTATGATTATGCTTGCATGAACATTTACGGCTCTGGGCATGCAAAGAAACGTCCGTGTGTTAGTGTATAGTTTTTGTAAGGCAATTGCAAGTTGTAGGGGTTGGGGAAAAAACACTGTCTAAAGTAGACAAATCACATTAAAAGTAAAAAATTACAGGAAATATTGCTAATTAATGGTATATATACAGTTTTATTGTGATTCTTAATGCATTTAATACTTTCATTTTTATAAATAATTTGAAAATTTACGGAATTGGTTGGAGTTACTTGTAAAAAACTACTAGCTATTGCCTTTAAACTTTCAGTTAAGAGCTTAAACAAAAATGTATTGCGTATTAGTGATGATAATCGTTTGTCGACCCACAACCCTCTTTTAGATCAAAGGTGGTGTCCAACTAGGTTTAACTCATGTGTTTCATTTTTACTGAATCTCCATATATTTTTCCTCATCATCTTCCAAAAAATTAAAGTTTGCATTAGTGAGATGATAAGTTCTTATGTAAGATAAACTTCTCTGCAATACATTCCATTCTGCAATACATAATTGTTAAGAATTTTTGTTAAATACTGTCAGGGGTTGCAACCAGTGGTGAGTGGTGCTTGCTGCTTAGGATCCGGCACAACAATGGACATAGACATAGATTTGGGTGAAGAACTGGAACTGATGAATTCCAAAGACGCAACAACACAAGTAGCCCCAGCAGCAGCATTCAGGGACATAGCATCAGCACCTTTCTAGAACAGCTCAATTAACTTTTGAGTTCCTAAATCAACATGTGTTGCATATTAATATTTTTGTGCAATAATTGTAAAATGTTGTACATATCCTGAGTTGAAGTTTTGGGTTCCCAACAATTTCATTTGATTCGTTATTCCTTTCCATTGGATGCTTTTCCAGTTTGTTGGGTTGTTTAACTGCCTCATTTTGCATGTTTAAGTACACGACAAGGCGTTGTAAAATAATTGAACTCGATTATATATATTAAAAATCATGGGCGGTTGTTTAGGTGGAGCAATTCAGTTTGTTGTCTCTTCGTCAATTTGATTAGTTAACTTTCAAAAACCAAAAGCTATATCATATAATATCGTAATGCAATTCGGTATCGTAAGTGGAAAACCTCGTACTGTGTCCGACAAAGATTGGAAGAAGTAAGACAGATGAATTAATTAACAATTGAGATTATATATATATAGAATAAGGGCTGAAAAGCTATGCCTGCTCAACAATTGAAAATAGTTATAAAAAAGCTATTTTAGCCTACTTTTACCTAATTATGTCTTTTTCGACATAAATACAGCAAATAGAAGTACAAAAAAGTGAATAAAAATAATTTTTTGCGATAATTTTGATTAAAATGATAATCATCTATGTTAAAATATTTTCTTAATTTATGTAATCATTCACATTATATCATAGACAAACTTTCATCTAATTTATTTTCAAACATACACAAACATTCATCTAAAATTTGTTCAAACCATATTATTTTTTCTTTAATTTAAACAATTGCATTCGAAATAATTTTACAGATTGTCAGATTACGTAATACTATTTTAAATTAGGAAATCATATTTCAAATTATTTAACCCAAACGTTTATTCGAAATAAATTTTAACAAAAACATATTGATATGTTTTATATCATGGGAGTGAGAAAAGAATGTATGGCATGATGGAAGAAAAGACCAAGAAAAAACCAAATGTTTGTTTTTATAGTTTTTTATATCCTTGAAATTCAAGTTAGACCCCGCATTTTTATTTTAAAAAAAAATTATAAGAAAAATAAATAACTTACTTCGAAAAAAAGGAGATTATTGAAGAGCTAATCCAAGTAAGATATTTTATACTCCCATAAATATTTCTAGAAACGAAATTACAAAAACATTGAATGAGACTGTACATTAAAACGGAAAAGAGCAAAAAGAAACATTCCGATTTTTGTCATTTACATTACTCATCTAGAAATTTTAGCATGATATAAATTTTAACTATTCTCTAGTATAAAATTTAAGAGTGGAAATGATGATGCTCCAATTCAACATACTCACTCCTTAAGATTATATATATAAGTGCAAAAACACAATAGTGTATGATTTCAGCCATTAATACCTTTAAAGTATTTTTTTTAGAAATTTAAGTGTAGAATATATTTTATGAATGTGTATTTTGTTTTTTTACTTTGATTTGATGACTATATAGACTTTGAATAATGATATTTTAACATGATACCATTTTGACACATTTTAGTGTTTTGAAAATTAGAGAAATTGAAACCTAGTTTTCTTATTAGTTGTTACATTGTCTTATTTTTTCTATTTTGAGACCTAGTTTTTTCTTTATCTTTATGTGTTCTTGCTTCTTCAACTTTGATGTAGTCCACCTTAACATTTTTCGTTAATAATAATAATAATAATAATAATCAATCTTATAACTCATTAAATATAAATATAATGTAATACTAATTGAAATAGTTTAGATAATTGAACAAAATATTTATGTCACAAACTTGTATTTCACAAAAATAGGTTTAAATAAAATAAAAAATAGTTTGACTGCATCACATAAACGATCCAGCCACATGTTTCAATCCAAACCGTACAAGTAGCAGATGGCATGTAATCTACAGTAGGGTTGATGAATTGGTGACGAGAAGAGGAAAACGGACTTCCATTCAAATTCCATTCTCTTTCCTTCTCTTCTTTCAGTCCCTCTCCTCACTTTTTCTTCTTTTCTCTTACCCTTAACAACCGGAAACTATGTTCTTCCAGACATTCTCACTCCCGCATTATCCTATCATATATATACTTCTAGATCATTCTTTCGCTCATTTTTTTCTTTCTTTCAATCTTCACCTTAATTTCTGTTTCTCTCACTTCTCAATTCCTTCTATTCACAATGCTCATTGATGCCACACCCTACACCACCGTCATCTGAGATCCAAGATTTCGATTCTTTAATCTCCGGCATTACGGAACAGGTACAAATGTTGAATTCATCTCATCGTTATTATTGCTTATACATAAAAGAAAATCTTAATGTGTAGATTAAAATATATTGTACATGAAATGCTATTAAATATGTTAATTAATGTTTTAATCAATGAATGAGAGGTGAAATGCGTATGCAGACAGGCGGTGGAGAGAAACAATGGCGAGTTCCGATCATACACTGAATCGGCGTCCATCAAGAAGCGCCGCAACCACGACATTTTCTTCTGAGGTATTCGACAACGAAGTTGTGCCGTCATCACTCGCCTCCATCTCGCCAATTCTCAGAGTCGCCAATGAGATAGAGGGCGAGCGTCCTAGGGTTGCTTATCTCTGTATGATCATGAATAATCAACCATAGCTTTGTGATTATTATTCTTATCGATATAATTAATTGTTGGAAAATTAAACCATATATATATATATATATATATATAAATATGTGCAGGTCGGTTCTATGCTTTTGAGAAAGCACATAGGCTGGACCAGAGTTCCAGCGGTCGTGGTGTTAGGCAGTTTAAGACCTTGTTGCTACAACGATTGGAGAGGGTAAGTTCTCATGCAGGAATAAATGCGATGTTACTTAATACTACTTCTGGTTATAAATTATAGTATAGTGTTCAGATATTTTTTTAGTATATATATTTTTGCTAATATTACACAATTACATTACATTATTTCATAGATTTCTCAGAAGTTAAAATATAAATATACATCCAAATGTATGAGAGAGAGAGTTTATAAGATCTACAAAAGACTAACTAAAATTTCTCACGACAAAGTTCACTATATATAATTTTACAAATTAGAATCATAATTGTTATATTACATTATGCTATTTTATTATATTACATTGTATATTATTTTTTAGAAAAATTTACAAAATAAATATGTAATAAAGTATAAATATGTTATCATATAATAAATAAAATATATATATATATATATATATATATATATATATATGTATGTATATATATATACACACACACAATGTATTTTTTTAAAAATTTAATTATAAATAGTTTCTATTTAATTTGTAGGTGATTTTAATTTATTTAATTTTAAAAAAATAATTAAATTAAAAAATACTTAAATATAAAAATAGTTAAAAGTAAAAAGTAAAAAATGAAATTGAAAAAAAGTATATAAAAATCACAAAGATGATTCCTCTAATGTACTAATAATATAGATGTAATAGTATAGATATTGAATCAAAAACTCAAATATATGATAAGTTCATTGCTTTATATAATTATTACATGATCATTACATGATATGTTAATAATCTTTTATAAGAAATTGACATGTCAAACGCTTCCATTCCATGTCGGAATGGTTAAACTTAAAATAAGAATTTGCAAATAAATATTTAAAATAATCAATCATTTACAAATTTTAACTAAAAATTAGAATTTTAGAATATAACAATATATAATTGTTTTGAAACAGAAAATTGATGAATTAATTATTATATATTAAAGATATCATAAAAATATAAATTTCACTAATTTATAAATTTACTATAAAAGCATAAAGTTGTACTTTTTAAGAATTTTTTTAGTACAATATAGTTACAAAATAAATAGTTGATAAATAAATACCTATTATCATTTAACTTTTGTGGAATAGGACAATCCAAAAAGTCTTACTTCTCGGGTTAAGAAGACGGATGCAAGAGAAATTCAGTCCTATTATCAGCAATACTACGAACACTATGTCAGAACTCTCGATCAGAAGGAGCAAGCTGACAGGTAAATGCATGCTAGTTATGCGTGAAGTTTTACAATTGCTATGAAGAATTCCCTCCCTGACCTTGAAATTGGAATTCACTTGCAGAGCCCAACTCAGCAAAGCTTACCAGACTGCCGGGGTTCTATTTGAAGTGCTCTGTGCGGTAAATAAGACTGAGAAGGTCGAAGAAGTTGCTCCTGAGGTTAGTATCGGTTCTAAACCCTTTATTCTTCTACTCGGTTCTGTTGTAACAATAGGTGTTTTATTTTGCTGTGTTCTCCTTTTCAATATTCAATTTGTATGCGCAGATTATTGCCGCAGCAAGAGATGTCCAGGAGAAGACGGAGATTTATACGCCTTATAATATTCTTCCTCTGGATGCTGCTGGGGCTTCCGTGCCAATAATGCAATTTGAAGAGGTTTTGTGCCTCAAGATATTGATATGAAGTATTTGTGTTTTATTTGACATTGCACTGACTTTTTTGGCTTTCTTTTTCACTAGATCAAGGCTTCTGTCTCTGCACTTTGGAACACTCGTGGCTTGAACTGGCCTAATTCATCTGGGCTACAGAGGCAGAAAACTGAAGATTTAGACTTGCTTGATTGGCTTAAAGCTATCTTTGGTTTTCAGGTATGTACAAACAGAATGAGAAGATTTGCGATTGACTAGATTGTTGTTTGACCTACTTAAATTTTTAATGTGTTTGATTTGTGGACACAGAGGGATAATGTCAGGAATCAGAGGGAGCATCTGGTTTTGCTTCTTGCTAACAGTCATATAAGGCTACATCCTAAACCCGAGCCTTTCAACCTGGCATGTACCTGTCTCTCACTTTTTATATTTAGGCAAAGCGTAATAGACTAAACAAAGATAATCTATAATCAAGAAAACTATTGCCAATATACATTATCGTGTTTTTTATCTATATCTGTCAGTCAGAGTACTCTACTCTACTTCTGGCCAGAAGTTATATTTGTTTTCATTTGTTTTCCTTTTGGTTTTATCAAATCAGCTGGATGATCGTGCTATAGATTCAGTGATGAAAAACCTTTTTAAGAATTACAAAATGTGGTGCAAATTCCTAGGACGAAAACACAGCTTACGGTGAGAAATAACGATATCAGCATTCGTGATTGAATTCAAATATTTTGCTCAAAAAATGCTTATGGTGTTTTTTCACACAGACTTCCTCAAGGTCAGCAAGAGACACAGCAACGGAAGTTGCTTTATATGGGGTTGTATCTTCTTATATGGGGTGAAGCATCCAACGTTCGCTTCATGCCTGAGTGTCTGTGCTACATATTTCACAACGTGAGTATACTTTTCATTTGATCCATAATATCTTGTGGTATAATGCTTTTTCAAATGCAATGTAGTTGTTGTTTCCTCTAGTCAATTTATTACTAACTTTTGCCAATCTAATAATGGCCAACTATAACCTTAGATGGCATATGAACTCCACGGTTTATTGGCTGGAAATGTCAGCATTGTTACTGGTGAAAACATCAAGCCTTCCTATGGTAGTGATGACGAGGCTTTCCTGTGCAAGGTTATAACTCCTTTGTACCGAGTGATTGAAAAGGTAGGATTTTGTCTCTCATGACATCATCATAAAACTTCAGGTACCTATGATTCCTGTACAATGATTTGTGTAGAGATATTAATCATGTTGATTAATCTAGGAAGCCAAGAAGAGTCGACATGGAAAGGCTCCACACTCAGCATGGTGCAACTACGACGATCTAAACGAGTATTTCTGGTTGTTTTCTTTAGAATCTTATCACTAAAATTGATTTTGTTGGTTTTCTTAATATCTAATTTACAATATTTATTTTTGTTTGCAGGTCATCTGATTGCTTTTCTCTTGGATGGCCCATGCGTGATGACGGTGAATTCTTTAAATCAACTAGTGATTTGGCACAGGTATCCACATCAAAAGAAGCTACTGGCATGATTGTAATTAATTATTTTCAGTATTTATATAACTTTCTTACCAGGGAAGAAAGGGTGCTCCAAGAAAATTTGGAAAAACTGTCAAATCAAATTTTGTTGAGACACGATCATTCTGGCACGTCTTCCGCAGCTTTGATCGTCTGTGGACATTTTTTATACTGGGTTTGCAGGTATTTATTTCAAGCAAAGAAAATGCTAATATCTATTGTTCACCCCTTATTTGTGGTTATTAGCTTGAACATTTACATCACAGGTGATATTCATTATTGCTTGGGAAGGGATTACACTGTCGAATATATTTCATAAGGAAGTTTTATATTATCTCTCAAGCATATTCATCACAGCATCCATTCTGCGCTTGCTTCAAAGTATGATATGTCAACTTAATTTGCTCTCTATAATGTTAACTTATCACTAGTAGCAAGATCACTCTACCATCAGGATTTCTAGTAGCAAGATCTAATATTGGTTGTTTTTTATTTTTTTCCCTACCTGTTCAAAAGATTGGCGTATCATTTTTAGGAAATTGCATGAAAATGTCACGAGCAATACAAACTTCATAAGTCATATCAGAAGCAAGACACTGATGAATTATATTTTATTGTAATTTTTGGTATGACTATTTCCTCCTCATTAAATAAATGATGCTTCAAGATTTTTGTTTAGAAAATAATTCAGTAACGACAATTTATATAAGATCAATAGGCCACTTCCCTTGAGGATTTACATATCTGTGCCAAGTTATTTGGTGTTCATATTCACGCCTCAAACTTTTGTAATGACTCTGATGATCAATCAATACCTTGTGGCCAAGAAAAAAAAAATCAATACCTTGCAGATTCAATCTGCCATGTTTACCTTCACTTTTTTTAGATTTCTTTTAAAAATTGTTTTCTTCTACTTTGATGCTTATTTCGCCATTCTTTTCTTGCTAATTCATTTACCCAATTTGTATAATACTGCAGTTAATAATGATTCTTATTTATCCTTCGTTTCTAAGTATTGAAGTAGACCCGAGTTTTGTAATATTTTCACCCCTTTTTTTATTGTCCTTTTTATATTGGTTATGGAAATTTACTATCGTTTCTTTTCCTCTTTATATTATTTAGGTATCTTGGACCTGATCCTGAACTTTCCAGGCTATCATCGATGCAAATTCAGTGATGTGCTAAGAAATATTCTTAAAGTCTTCGTCACTCTTTTTTGGGTTATCATTCTCCCACTCTTCTATGTTAATTCCTTCAAGGGTGCACCTGGGGGTCTGAAGCAGTTGCTTCCCTTTTTCAGTCAAATAAAAGGCATTCCACCACTTTACATAATGGCTGTTATATTATATTTGCTTCCAAATTTACTGGCTGCTATTCTGTTTCTTTTCCCAATGTTAAGGCGTTGGATTGAAAACTCAGACTGGCGCATAGTTAGATTCTTCTTGTGGTGGTCTCAGGTACTCACGTGTCTTATAAACTTGCAACTTTAAGTATTTCTCTTCATTGTTTTAAGCTAAATGACTCTGTTGGTTAAGAGCTTCTTTCCATTTAATTATTGTTTATTCTGAAAGTATTGCAAATTTTAGGGAACATTTGTTTTGGTTAATTCACTTTAAATTGATATGACTAATATATGTGAGTTGAAAGCCGAAGGGGATATAGCTAAAGCCTGTAGATCCTAAGCAAACTGCATACTTACGTCGTACACAATTTGTTAGGAGTCTCACATTGGGTGTATATTTGATGTAGTACTTCGAGCCTTGAGGTTCTCCCATCTAATGGACTAGTCTTTTTGGTTTGACTCTCTTTTTATGCTTAAGTCTTAATAATCGGTGTCTTCATTGAGAATTGGGCTATGGAAAGGGTCACCTATAGGCTGAATTAAGGTGTATCTAAATACTAAAATGGTGAGTAATGCCCTTTGTAGAATGAAAATTGTTGCATACAATGTTAGGAGTCCCATTAAGTAGTTTTTATTTTTTATTTTTAAACTTTTCATAATTATTTTATTTCATAAGATATTTGACTATAAAATGCACTAGCTTTCTATAAGATGTAATTTTATCTACCCTATAGTTGAATTGTAAGAATCCATCACGTTATTTATTTGTCATATTTTAATCAAGGAATAAGCATATATTACGTTGATGTTAATGCAAATCAACGAGTACAAAACAATTTTTGAAGTAACATAAATTTTATTGCTGTTGATGTACATGTTAGAAACTCTTTGAATTTGGCCTATCTTATGCCACAAAGACTTGTCAAAACTTTTTTAGTTCTCTCTAAGCCATATTTCTAGTTTATGAGAGTAAATACTATCTATCCTTGAGGCTACTAATAAGGCAAATGCCAAAGAGGCTACAACTTACACGAGCTAAGAGTGACAACAACTAAGACGACTTTGCAATGCTTGCGCTCACAACTAGGCCTTCTAGTCTGGAACATGGCAGTACAAGTGGCCTGACAGTGGATCTAAGATAAACTCGATACTATATAGCAATTTTGTAAGGTGAGAATTGTCCCAGTTTTGTGTAGTGGTATCTTTAGGAACTACTCAATGTAGAACTGAACACTATCCTTGGGGTTACAATTGAGACAAGTCCAAAGAGGTCACGATTAAAGAGAGTTAGGGTTATGCACAACTAAGGTGGCCACAAGAACTTTCTATATAATAATTGATTCTGTCAAAAACTCATTCAATAAAAAGCTACTCCGTGTTGTAACCTTTACTTTGGCTTACACCGGATCCAATTCATCTCTTCTTTTATACATTCTACACCCACAAAGACAAGTAAAACATTAAACTTTCATTGTTTGGTGGTTTACTTTGTCTGATCACAATTTTCTTCTACCGTTGTCTTACACCGGATCCAATTCATCTCTTTTACTCATTCTACACCCATGGAGACAAGTAAGACATCAAACGCTTATAGTTTGATAGTTTACTGTCTTTTCATAATTTTCTGGCACTTGCTTGGGAATCCATCTCAACTATCTTTTGGTGGCAACATACTTAATGAGTTCTCATAAATATTTAAAAAGAATAGCTATAATATATCTTTCTGTTACAGTATCTTGTGGTGTCTGGGTGCAATGTTAAAGTTAGAAATTTTATACTTAGGGCACAATTTGCCCATAGAATTGACTCTTTTCTATAAATGACCATTAATTTGTACTTTCGTAACCCCCCATTGTTACTTCAACTCTTCAAAAAGTTTTTCTGACTTGTAGCACTAACTAGTTTTCTAAAAGCATGTGTTTTGTGGACTTATATCAATAATTTGCATTCTTTGTGTAATATTTTCCCATTTTATAAATCATCATTTCTCCCCATGCAGCCAAGCATCTATGTTGGAAGAGGAATGCATGAAAGTCAATTTACTCTTCTGAAGTATGATTTTCATAGCACCGTGCTAATAATATATTTTTTATTTCCTTCATTTATTGTTTGTCTAAATTTTTTCTTGACTTTCAGGTACACTATATTCTGGTTGTTGCTTTTGACTTGCAAATTTTTATTCAGTTTTTTTGTCCAGGTAAAATATCTTGTAACTAGTAAGTTACAAGTTTGTACCTAATAAGTTAGCTTTGTAAATTTATTGAGCATCTTTGTAAGTGTTGTATCTATCTTCAGATTAAACCTCTAGTTAGACCAACAAAGGACATAATGAGCATTCGGCGGGTCGATTTTGAATGGCATGAATTTTTTCCCACCGGTAGTGTCTTCTCCTTTTCATGGCTTTCATTGCTGTTTTCTTTTATTGATGATCTAATATTTTCAAGTCTATGCAGCTCGAAATAACTATGGGGCAATAATTGCACTCTGGGCCCCTGTAATTTTGGTGTGTATATTATATATCCTGGTTATGTTTTCATGTATGATTGTTTTCTCTTGTATAGTCATTTCAGTTAGAGCTATCAAAACGGGTAACCCGGCCCGATCGATCCGGACCACCACGGGTTGGTCACTTAGTAAGTCAACCCAGTCCGACTCATTTATTAACGAATCAGAAAAATTCGAACCCGGCCCGACCCACCACGGGTTGGTGGGTAAACGAGTTGGTTTACTGACTCACTTAATTATAATTTTTTTAAAATAAAAGAAAATTACAAACTTTCTATAATTCAAATTTAAACAAATTTTGCTCCCAAATTTCACTCCCAACATGGATGTTTAATAAATTTTAAAAATAGGGAACTTAAATAATTTTTTCAAGCAAAAAATAAATAAATAAATATCTTTTTATGAAATTAAAATTAAATTTTAATAAAATAAAATTAGGTAGGTGGGTTGGTGGGCCAACCCGGCCCACCACGGGTTCAACCCGCATGAGCCAGGTTTAAATAAGCCAGGTTGAAATCTGACTTGCATAAAAAAAATACAATTTTTTCAAACCCAACCCGACCCAAACCCGTGATGGGCCGGGTTGGCCCGCGGGTTGTGACCCATTTTGACAGCTCTAATTTCAGTGTATTCACATCTCATTATTTACATCTTCAATTCAGGTTTATTTCATGGACACTCAAATCTGGTATGCAATCTTCTCAACTTTGTACGGAGGTGCTGTTGGAGCCTTTGATCGTCTAGGAGAGGTCATCATAATTTTTATTTGATTTTTAGCTTGTCATGTCCAAAAAGAACTTGCCATCCATTTTCCTATTTACTCTAAATTTTTGTAAAACACTCGCACATAGCCTAGGGAAATTCAAACTTATTTAATCAAGTTAAGAAATTTATAGGATCCTTTTATGTGCAAAGTACTGGATCCTCGTTTATTATATTTCTATATACCAGAAATGATAGCAACACACTTTTCAATAACTCTTTAAGTTTTAGCATATTCTTTATTGTTTTTTCTTAAATTTAAATAATTAAGAAGACCCTTTAAATAAGGAACTCACATAATTTTGTACGTCCCAATAAATTTAAATCAATATTATAGTGTCTGAAATAATGTGTTACTAGCATTTCCCTTCTATCAAATTATGAAGTCTTCAATTTGTAACTAAATCAGATTTTCTTTTTCATTTAAAGGGTGAACTTGGGGTGGGATTACTTCTGTGGATTTAGATATTAAAGTAGTCTATCATATTTACACTTAACTAATGTTATAATTTGATTCCATAGATACACACCCTGGTCATGCTAAGATCCCGGTTTCTGTCATTGCCTGGTGCATTCAACACATGCTTGGTTCCTTCTGATAAGAAACAAAAAGAGAGATTTTCTTTCTCAAAGAAATTCGCTGAGGTTGATAGCATATTTTCTTTTCTAAGTACATTAAATATATTGCATTAATTCATCTTCACTTTAGTTTCCATGCTTGTATAGATTTCTGCAAACAAAAGAAGCGAAGCTGCCAAATTTGCCCAAATATGGAATGAGATTATCTGTTGTTTCCGTGAGGAAGATCTCATAAGTGATAGGAAAGGACCTCAGTCTATCTGGCTCTCTATCCTAGATTATATGCTTCCAAGTCCCTCTATTTTGCCCATCACCTATTTAGGACTAAACTATCTTTGCATGATTCCAGGGAGATGGATCTTTTGCTAGTTCCTTACTCATTGGGTCATTGTCTGAAAATAATTCAGTGGCCGCCATTTTTGCTTACAGGGAAGGTAGGTTAATGTCATTCAATATTCATACATTTATTACCAGTTTCTGTGATTGACACTGTAAAACTTTACAGATTACTGTGGCACTGGATATTGCTACTCAGTTTCGAGGGAGGGACTCTGACCTTTGGAAGCGCATATGTGCAGATGAATATATGAAATGTTCTGTGATTGAATGCTACGAATCCTTTAAACATTTTCTACAGGATTTGGTGATAGGGGAAACTGAAAAAAGGTATCCTTTTGGCATCTTGTGTTGTTGCGTTTGAATTCAGTTTAGACTTCATGCCAGAAATGCCATTCAAGATTAATGGATTAACTTCGTTTTTAGTGGTACAGACTAGACTCAATTTCATTAATCTTCTATCCTTTTTAGATATGTTTTTGTACGAAGACTTCAAAATGGTTCTTGCAGTCTATCAGTCCTTTAGAATTTCATGCATAGCTATTACATTTAGATGTTTTTATCTTTTTCCTTTTTTTAATCTAGCTAGATTTTATTTATATTCACGAGCTACTTGACAACACTGTAAATAAATGAACAAAGGAACATTTAGCCACTAACTTGCCTAATCAACATTAGTTTTAAGCCACATTAATTCATAATTTTGTATTGAAGTACAGATGAAATTTCTTATCAGCCGTTTGCTGTTTTCTTAAGAAGCACATATAATTGAACTATCGAAGCTGTAAATTTAATTTAATTAAATTCTTATCAGTATTTCTGAATCAATTGTGACGAACCAGAATAATTTCCATCATCATTAAAGAAGTCGAGAGCAACATCTCAAAGAATACTCTTCTTACAAACTTCCGTATGGTCTATTTACCTTCCCTTGTTAAGAAGTTCGTGGAACTTGTGGAATTTTTGGTGAGTCATTCAAAACAAAACTAAATATATTTGTAGTTCATATTCTTAAATGTTGCCTTGTCTTAATAGGCTTGATTAAGTTTTAAGTAACTTAGAAATTTGGTAAAATATTTTTAATTTTGTCTATGTATCCTCCTATTTGATTTTTTTTTTCCATTAACAAGATAGCCACTACTTTCATCTTCTCATCTCCAACTTGCCAATCAACTTGCTCTTTCCCTCTTCAAGATTGAGTTGACCAGAAAATTGGAGGAGATTGGAGAGGGAATGGAATAAGTTTATTGGCAAGTTTAAGATAGAAAGATGGAGATACCGGCCATGTCATCCCATAGATGCAAAAGTCAAATGGTTAGATACTTATACAACAAAAAGGAATATCATAGGCATTTGAAATTTTTTAATAGGAACTCAATAAATATCTAGATTTATTAGGTACTTGAAACTTAAATATTTAATCAGGAAACTCACGCACTGATTTCTTGTCACAGAAAAATGGAGATCCATCCCAGCAGGGTGCTGTTGTGGTTTTGCTGCAAGACATGTTAGAAGTGGTTACCGACATGATGGTGAATGAAATCAGGTTTAACTTGAAAGCAGTATTTTTGGAATATACTAATATATATTCATTGAAAATAATAATGCCTGATTTTTTATGTTTTATGTTCATCAGCGAATTGGCAGAACTTAATCAAAGTAGCAAGGACACTGGACAACAAATTTTTGCTGGTAGAGAGGGAAAACCCGCAATTCGTTTCCCACCTGTGGTTACAGCGCAATGGGAGGAACAGGTTAGTAATATAACTTAAAATTTAATTCTTTATTTATCTTTTAGTTTATATTCTTATTCAATGATCCAGGCTTCCGTAACCAATGAATCATTGTGGTTGTTTCAGATAAGACGTCTTTATCTACTCTTGACTGTGAAAGAATCTGCCGTTGATGTTCCAACAAACACCGAAGTACGAAGAAGGGTTACATTCTTTAGCAATTCATTGTTCATGGATATGCCACATGCTCCTCGAGTACGTAAAATGCTCTCATTCAGGTGTGGTACAGATTCCTTAATTATATTGCGTCGAAGATATATATACCCATGTTATTCCATACAGAGACTATTAACTGCAGGAATATCATGTTTTTATTTTGCAAATTAAATGACAACATTTTTTCTTCAGAGTTTGATAGCTTCAACTATTGTAGGATTACTTACTATCTTATACAGTAGATGCAAAATATACCCTTTTTAGTTATTTAATATTTTTTCCTGAACAAATTTTTTTTATGCATAAAATTCAAAATGTGCTGCATTTTGAAGCTGTCCTATCCGTATGCATTATAGCCTTTTTTGTCTCTTATTTCAGTGTCCTAACTCCATACTACAGTGAAGAGACTGTATATTCTAAGAATGACATTGAGTTTGAGAATGAAGATGGCGTGTCAATCATATATTACCTTCAGAAGATATTCCCTGGTTAGTAATAGCTCACAGTATAACTGAATTGTATATTGATAGTAGAGAATGGACTGACTAAAATTTGGTAATGTTGCCAGACGAATGGAATAACTTCTTGGAGCGACTTGATTGTAAGAAAGATAGCGAGATATGGGAGAAAGATGAGAATATATTACATCTACGTCACTGGGCCTCATTAAGAGGACAAACTCTTTGTAGGACAGGTATATGCTAACTCCCTTTCCCCTTGCCTTACGCTGGATCAGGTAGACTGATTTGTTTCCTCTTGTAATGTAGTTAGGGGAATGATGTACTACAGGCGGGCAATAAAGCTCCAGGCATTTCTTGATATGGCTTCTGAAAAAGGTAAGATCAAGTCCTTTTATGGATTTTTTGATTCATAATTTTTTTCTGACATTTGGCCTTAGTCTTTTCTTATTTATACATACTTTCAACTGTAAACAAGCATTTCCTTGCTACTATACTAGTAAAAATACTTGTCATATATTAATCATGGCTTCTGAAATTGGTAAGATCAAGGCCTTTCATGGGATTTTTTGCGATTCATAGTTTTTTCTGACATTTGACCTTAGTCTTTTCTTATTTATATATACCTTCAACTCTTAATAAGCATTTCCTTGCTACTATACCAGTAAAAATACTTGTCGTATATTAATCAAGGGTGACAGGAAAAAGAAAAGTTTTTATCAGCTAAGATGATAGCACGTTATTTTGTCTTGTGATCAGAGATACTCGACGGCTATAAAGCTATTGATGTTCCATCTGCGGAAGAAAAAGCGAGTCACAGATCCTTATATGCCAGTTTAGAGGCTATGGCTGACATGAAATTCACATACATTGCTACCTGTCAGAACTATGGGAATCAGAAGCGTAGTGGAGATCGCCGTGCAACTGATATCCTGAATCTGATGGTTAAGTATGTTCTTTTGTTAAATAAAATTTAAATTTATTATCACATATTTGACTTAGTTCACGTAATTTAAGAATCTAATTTGGTTCTTTATTTATAGCTATCCCTCACTGCGTGTTGCATATATCGATGAACTTGAAGAAAGAGAAGATGGACAAGTGCATAAAGTTTATTATTCTGTATTGGTCAAAGCTGTTGACAATCTTGACCAAGTAAATGAATATTAATGTCTAGAAAGAGGTGGTTAATTACTAGTGGTTACCTTAGAAATGATTGTTTTTGTGTATCTTTGAAGGAAATATATCGAATAAAGCTTCCGGGAGCGGCAAAGTTAGGAGAAGGAAAGCCAGAAAACCAAAACCATGCTATCATTTTTACTAGAGGGGAAGCTCTTCAGACTATCGACATGAACCAGGTAAAAGATTATAAAATGTGAAAGCTCAAACAAGTTACATAATGGGTCAGTCCTGTTAAAATTGGTTTATTGGAAATTTCTTCTAGGATAATTACTTAGAAGAAGCTCTGAAAATGCGTAACCTTTTGGAAGAATTTAACGAGGATCATGGATTGCGCGCACCCACCATATTAGGTGTTCGTGAGCATATTTTCACTGGAAGGTTATGAATTGTTTTCTACTTGGCCCTTTCCCGTGTTTAGACCCTGTACTACTTAACTTTATCACTTGTTACAGTGTCTCTTCCTTGGCCTGGTTTATGTCAAATCAAGAAACTAGCTTTGTCACAATTGGCCAAAGAGTTCTTGCTAGAACGCTAAAGTAAGTTTTTATTTGTTTTTTGGTTTCTTATGATACCGTTGACCTTCATAAATTAGGAAACTCCCAAGAAACACATGGCTAATTAAGGCAGCATTTGAGTTTAAGATTGCAATGCATACAAGATATTTAGAACCAGTCTCAGGTTGACATATTCAAACCATAGCTGTTCTGGGTTTTGCTTACTGATGAGTTTTCTGCTTCTCCCCTCCTAAATTTTTTTGGAGACAATACAATTGGATTTTTATTTTCTGTGTTCAGCTGCTATTGCATGAGATTTAAAATTTTTTTGGAGACAATACACACTTTCTACATGATGGATTTTTTTTCCCATTCTGTAGGGTTCGATTCCACTATGGCCATCCGGATGTTTTTGATAGAATTTTCCATTTTACCCGTGGAGGATTCAGCAAGGCTTCTTGTGGCATCAACCTAAGCGAGGATATATTTGCTGGTAACATTGTTGATTCATTGTTTTTTGGCAGTGATTTGATATTTCTACCTCTGCATCAATGCCTTTGCCTATACAGGATTCAACTCAACACTAAGACGTGGAAATGTTACTCATCATGAATACATTCAAGTTGGAAAGGGTAGAGATGTAGGGCTCAATCAAATCTCTCTTTTTGAAGCAAAAGTGGCCTGTGGTAATGGAGAGCAGACAATAAGCAGGGATATCTACCGACTGGGGCATCGATTTGACTTTTTCCGAATGCTATCATTTTATTTTACAACTGTTGGATTTTATTTCAGCTCAATGGTAATGCTTAATGCTTCAAGATTAAGCAAAATAAATACTGAATATCTTTTAATTATATAGAAAGCAATAAGGTTTATTGAGGAAAACTGTTATTATAATTTGCATAATAATTTTATTAAATAATGTCCAAGTGGATATGGAAATTTTTTGACAATTTGGTCACTTGACACTATGAGCTGGCATTTTCTACGTGGAAGCTATATAATTGTTTTGATTAAATGTCTTTGGGGAGTTTTAACCTGCGTGCTTAATCATCTATTCCCACATGTAGAACTAAAGCTTTCTTCGGCTGTTCACAGATGGTGGCCCTCACGGTTTATGCTTTCCTGTATGGCAAATTTTACCTGTCATTGAGTGGACTTGAGGCTGCCATAATTAAGTTAGCCAGGAAGAAGGGAGATGATCCATTAAAGGCAGCAATGGCTTCACAGTCCCTTGTTCAAATTGGTATTCTGATGACTCTTCCCATGGTCATGGAAATTGGACTTGAGAGAGGATTCAGAACTGCTCTAAGTGAGATCGTAATAATGCACTTGCAGCTAGCACCCGTTTTCTTCACTTTCTCACTAGGAACTAAGATGCACTACTATGGGCGCACTCTCTTGCATGGTGGGGCAAAGTACAGAGCAACTGGGCGTGGTTTTGTTGTTCGTCATGAAAGGTTTGCGGAAAATTATAGGATGTATTCCAGGAGTCACTTTGTAAAAGGGATGGAGCTAGCTATTCTGCTTATATGTTATAGGCTTTATGGAAAAGCAACTCCTGATTCAGTATCATATGGCCTTCTCTCATTATCAATGTGGTTCTTAGTGTGTTCGTGGTTGTTCAGTCCTTTTCTTTTTAATCCATCAGGATTTGAGTGGCAGAAGATAGTTGAGGATTGGGATGATTGGACAAAATGGATAAATAGTCAAGGTGGTATTGGTGTTCCTTCGAACAAGAGCTGGGAATCATGGTGGAATGAGGAACAGCAGCATCTGCTGCACACTGGGCTCTGGGGGAAGATTTGTGAGGTCATTCTTGCCCTGCGTTTCTTTGTCTATCAGTATGGGATTGTGTATCATCTTCATGTGGCTAGATCTGATAAGAGCATCACGGTAATTTTGCACTCATATTTAAGTATACTTCACATTTTCACATCAAACTTGTTTATCTTCTTCTCAGGGTGTGACTGCACACACCTATCCATACTATATTCTAATATACGTTTTAGATGAAGAAGTTCCTTGCTCAGAAGAGAATTTATTTGTTTATCACCCTCCCTGGGTAAACAAGAAAGAAAAAGAAATAAAAGGCTCGAGTGTGTATAAGAATAAGAATAATTTTCTAACATGCATTTTCTCTCTCAGGTTTACGGTCTGTCCTGGCTAGTGGTAGTAGTCGCCATAATCATCTTGAAGGTCGGTATTCAATGATCGGACAGTTCATTATGAGTTAAGGCCTTTTCTTATGCTTGATCTTAATTATTATTCTATTAATTAATTGGTAGCAATTTTGCATCTGAAACTCCAGATAGTATCCTTGGGTAGAAAGACGTTCAGTGCAGATTTCCAGCTGATGTTTCGTCTCCTCAAATTGTTTCTGTTTATTGGAATTGTTGTCATTCTCGTCTTGATGTTTACCCTACTGAGTCTCACAGTTGGTGACATCTTTGTGAGCCTCCTAGCCTTTATGCCGACAGGTTGGGCATTTATACAGGTACTTCATTAGTAGTCATTCCCTCTCGTTTTGATGTATATTTCTTTCATTTGATTATATTAAACATACAACTTGACCTTAATTGTGTGTCAAAACAATAGACCCGAACAATACGTTATGGTTTCTCTTGGTACTTGAGCTTTTAACATCCATTACTCCAGGATGGTTTAATTAATTATCTTTGTCGCATAAATTTACTTCACATGTACAGGAATTGACTAATTTACGGAAACGAGTAATATTTCTTTATTTATTATATCTCAAAATCTAGTAAATTAATTTTTTCTTTCCTAGTTCATGCCATTATTAGAGAAGCTTCCCTCGTGATTTCTTTTGCTGTTATTTGTCAATGAAAAATTACATCTTTCTGATTTAGCTGGTGTGTTTTATATATGAGAAGATAGGTCAAGCATGCAAGACGATGGTGAAGGCAATTGGAATGTGGGGGTCTATAAAAGCGTTATCAAAAGGATATGAATACGTGATGGGAGTGATTATCTTTGCACCAGTGGCCATATTGGCCTGGTTCCCATTTGTTTCAGAATTTCAAACTAGACTGCTATACAATCAAGCTTTCAGCCGAGGGCTTCAAATCCAGCGCATTCTGGCTGGTGGCAAGAAGAATAAATAAGACAACTAGATCCTTTTCAGTCATCTTTTTACAGAGTCTAGACGGAAGATGAGATGAATGTTGCTGCATACAAAAAAAAATAAAAAAAAATCAGCAATTATGATGTCGCAGACTGCACATGGAGACTGTACATAAGAACCATTCTTCGATATAGTGTTGGATAATTTCATGAATTCTGAAGAGCATTGATTTGGATCTTATAACGAAACAGATTAAACTCCAAGATTACTGATTAGAGTCTTAGAGAAGCAAGCAGTGGCATGTTTGGTCCATGAGTCACAGTACCTACTGTCCGAAAGGAAGCTAGTCAATTAATTCTTGAGTACTACCATGTGACACATTATTCTGGCTGTTTTGGAAATTGAAAACAGCGGTAGTTACCATGTATGTCACAATTGGCTGAGACCATGTAAACAATAGTGAAAATTTTAGAATAACTCTGACAGAAGGAATTACTGGTATATGGTTGGGCTCCATGTCAGATTTACTATCTTAGTTTCAGAAATGGAAATTAGGCAATGGTAAAATTGTTAGGATATTATTTACGATTATGTAACTTTTTCCCTAATAGGTGAAATAAACCAAAATTCTGCACTTCACCATTCTTTGTACGCTTATAGATAGATAATACAATTTGCAAATGCAGGCAAAACAACAGTAGTAAAATAATATCCAAATGAAATCTTTGAAGAAAATATTATTATGTTTACAAGCCCCAAATAACTCAAGCGTTGTGTTTTTTTTTTTCTCATGTTCAATATCTACTCTTCTCTGTGTTTTTCTTTTTGGAAAATAATATTGACACGGAATTTTTTTATACATTGGTTTGGGGTTTTTTTTTACATAATGGGTGCAGTTTTGTTGATAAATTACGTAAATATACATGTTTAAGAAAATTAACAGAATTTAGGAAAGTCGTGCATATGAAAAACAAGTCGTGCTGATGACGATTTAACTATGGACACAAGACCTAAACTGAAATACTAATTTCAAATTTTATTATTTAAAATTAGAAGTCGAATTTGATGAACATCTTATGCTAAGTGATTGAGTGAAGTCGTTAGTAGTGTACACGACATTCAATTTTGTATAGAAATTAGAAGTCGCTGTGATGGGACACAACTCCTGGAAAGTGGGCAAGGTGTAAGTCGTGCTCATGGAGCACAACTTTGGTATTGATATAACCAGTGCACCTCAAACGATATCCAATTTTATATAATGTCCTTAATTATCGTTTCTATGAAAATAAAGGTAGAATAAATTAATCACTAATTAACACCTCTAACTAATCAGGTCTTAGTAAAAATTATCAAAATCAGTGACCAAACTGGAAAATGCTGATTGGATGAAATGAAAAAGGGCACGTACGTTAATATGCAGTTGGACTGGTCATAATGCATGAGAAGTACTCTGCATAATAGACCGTGGAGGGTTAATTACAAGCCAAAAACATGAAATACAAGGTAAAATCTAAGGTTTTCATGGACAAATTAAATACGCAAGTAAGAAATGTTGTTTATTCTATACATTATTGATTCCATATAATTGAATTCAGATCTAAACTTAAACCAATATATTATACTTTTATCATATACACTTTAATTAATCATATGTTAAGCAGTGCTGGTTACAACAAACACAAGTTCATTTCTTGTGTCCTTCTAAAAAAATTCAAAAAGAAAAAAGACACAAAATTTTGATTATATTTTTAATGAGAAGTAATTTGAAAATTATAAATTTATAGGGGTGCTGGAAGAAAAATATGGGGTGGAGGAAGAGGCCGCCTAAACTTTTAGGTTAGAAAACAATTCCAGCCCATTAAAGAAAACCCTAGAGCTGTCACCCATCACCCCTCACGAAGAGACTCGTAGAGAGGTCAGGGTCGAGGTTACCACCGCAGGGTACGTTGATGTCGCGAGAGTTGCCGGTAATAGAGGCGCCGCCGAGAGAGGTTCTGCCGTCGTGAGGTTTTTCCGCTTATTCTCCCTCACCACTCAGAGGGATTGAATCGCAAGGCCGCGAGAGAAGCACTGCCGCTAGCCCACTCGTTTTTTTTATAGCTACAGTGATCAACAACAATGGCGGGGAAACTGGCAAAGGCAGCTTATGATGCAAAGATGTTAAAGCTTCTGAGAGAGTACAGTCAGGTGCTGGTGGTTTCATCTGACAATGTGGGTTCAAATCAGCTTCAGGGCATACGGAGGGGACTCCATGCTGATTCAGTTGTGGTGATGGGAAAGAACTCCCTGATGAAACGCTCTATCATCTTGGATGCTCAGAAGACTGGCAACAAGGCCTTCCTTAACCTTGTCCCCCTTCTTGTGGTAACTTTGCTTCCTTGTTTTGGTGTGTCTTGTACCACAAAATCATTTTTATAGTAGTAATAAAAGTGAAGCAATTTCGTTAAATTATGAAGACAGATTTCATGTTTTAGTTTGTTTCCTTAATCAGGGAAATGTGGCATTAATTTTCACCAAAGGTGACATAAGGGAGGTCAGCGAACAGATTGCCAAGTACAAGGTAAAGTAACATGTTTTGTTTATCAAGGAACTTGTTTGAAGGTTTCTTGATCAAAAGCCTTATATTTTGACTATCTATTTCTGCAGGTTGTTCAACCTATTCTAATGTGTCCCAAGTATATGTCACATGACACATACCAGAATTGTTCCTATATGCAATCCGGACAGTTACCTTTGGGCCTTACATGTTGTAATCAGCAGCAGTCTTTGCAGGTTTCTGAGCCTTTTCTTGTATGCTCAAAATTCCAGCCACACCAACATTGTTTCATGATGAGATCAAGGCAGTTCTTGATGACAAGTATATGGTCTCCTCTTCTCCTTTTGGCTGGCAACTTGTGACATGGATCACATGGTTTGTATTACTCCTTCCTTTGTGTGCTGTTGGCTTTCAAACTCTATTTAGTTCTCCCATTTCAGGGGATGATGGAAAATGAAATGATTTTGACCAGGCTTTCAATTTGATCACACTGACATTTCTGTGTAAGTAGATTTTTAGTTCACCCAGAAATTTCATCTTCTTTTTCAATAAGAATATGACAACATATCTGTTATCTAATTTGTCTAGTAAGTACATATATGTTGATTTCTCATCATTTCAATTATATATATATATATATATATATATATATATATATATATATATATATATATATATATATTTTAAAGTAAACCTTTATCTTGTGATATGTCTCATTTATATACTTAATTATTTGAGCTGTGACCTAGATGAATTTGATCTATATTTGATGTCTCTATTTTAGGAATGTGTTTATATTTTAAGAAGTTTTAAATATTAAAATAAATATCATATCATAATCTTAGATTGATGTATTATTATTCTTAAGAGTGGGTCGTGATGATACTAATTAACTTGATCTCGTATGATCTCTGCCTATGTATTGTAGCTTTAGAAGTATATCAAGATGATCTGAATCCTATGCAACACAAGTTCTATTAGTGTCCTAACTGATAAGACGTTTCACCAATATACGATAATGTATCGAAATCTAGTCTGTGAAATTATATATGCTATTAAGATAATATTTTAAAATTAATGATTAAATTGATGAAAATTACATCTTATGAAATTTATTGAATGAATAATATATAGATAAATATTCTCTCTTATATCAATATATAATATAGCAAAGGATTTGATATATTGCCTAGTCCAATATTCCGTTTTAAAATTGCATAAGGGTTATAAATTGAGTTTAATTATTAAATAAACTTGTATATTTTTTTACATAGAATATATTATAAAATTGTTACATCATAATATGGTTATTTTTTTAAGGAGTAACGAGTTGTGATAAGAAGAAAATTACATTAAATTTATAAGCTTTTTAGAATACATATTCCTTTCAAAATCAAAAAGATTAATTTAATAGAGTAAAGGACAGTGAAGGATTTCTCTATTTAAGAACTAGAATGACTCATCGCACCTTTCTTTTTCAGTACAGTGTATATACTGTATTTTTATACAATAATATTAATTTTTTTTTATATTAATAAAAATTATAAGTGGTAATATCTTAACAAAGACGATGATATATTGTGATCCTCAAATATTGTATGTGAAACATTCGCCCACATTATTATTACATTTTTTTTTAAATAATGTTTACTGATAATACACTATCCAAAGTCTGTACTGAATAATTCACATTAACAGTGGAATGATGTTCAAACAGAAAAAAAGTTAAATATGTTATTCTACCCTAATTTTCAATAAAAATTAGATTTTTTTTTTAATTTTAACCTAATTTAGTTTCTCAATTTATTAAATACATTTAATCCTTTTTGTAACATCCTAATTACACTATTTAAATCATAAAAAAACATCACATAATCAATAAGATAGATCAATTAATAAGTTAAAAAATAAATTTAAAGTCACTTATCCAATCATTCAAAGGTAACCATACATTAACTTTATATACAAGAAGTACAAATAATAAAACTATGTAATAGTGTATCAAAAATCACGAATGAAAGGATAAATGCTAAAGAAACTAAAATACTAAATCTACTACACATAAGAACCTTCGCCACCTAACGCCTGCTCAACTGTCACATCACCACGCGCGTTGTTCACACCCACCAGATGATCATCGCCCAAAAGAATAACACATAAAATAAACAACCAAAAAACATACAAGAAGGGTAAGCTAATTGTAAAACAATTATACATAGTAAGGTGAATTTAACATACAATTTCAAGCACACAATTAGTATAGCATCATTCCCATTCACACTAGTGACACAAGTTTGGCCAGACCCTTTTTCAATATAGTATTAAATGTCGAGCCATGGAAGGTTAGAAGGTTATGCACTTGGGTGGTGGAACAGTGACCCACTCAAAGTTGTCATATAAGGTTAGTCCTTTAAGCGTCCTTTGCCACCATGAAGAAAGACCCCAGGCTAGGACCTCCTGCTTCTCTCACAACATGACTCATCCCTATTTAATTGAGCATGAATGATCATTAAAGTGTCAGGATAACCTCCATATCGGCTTCTTACAATTTATACTAATTCTAAATAAAATCACCAACAAGAGATTCCTCCTTGGAATTCTCATTCACAATATTTCATTCACACTTTGATAACTTCGTTACACATTGCATCCAAACATAGGAAACCATGAAATATCCACAAAAGAATCAGAAATAGCCTAGACAAGTATAACTAAACACTTAAAACAAATAAAAACAAAACTTGTGGGGCTGGCGCTCAACGCCCTACAACCTAAGAGCTGGCGCTCAACGTCTTGTGACCCGAGAGCTGGCGTCCAGGCTGGCGCTCAGCGCTGTGACAGATCCAATCTCTCTTATCTTTGACCTTAGACACTTCATCCTCAACTTCTAATACTCTCTAAGACCCTATAAACAGTAAGACACCCCCGGAAACATCGTTGTAACTCAAATTTGCCACTTCAAACCAAAGTAAGCTCTTTAAGCTACCCAAACTCATTTCTACCTCTTTTACCACTCATGTCATTGGTTTTTCTGCATAAACAATTTTTAATTGACTCAACAATAGACTGTAAACCAACTCGTACACCACAGAACTACTCCTTTAAAGATTCAATACTCAAAACCCCCTTTAATAGACTCAAAACCACTCCAACAAGTTCTCATTAACTCTTTTCTGCATTACAAACCAGATTTTTCTGGTTTAGCAACTCTCAC
Organism: Vigna mungo; assembly: GCA_036885675.1. Lineage (NCBI taxonomy): Eukaryota > Viridiplantae > Streptophyta > Magnoliopsida > Fabales > Fabaceae > Vigna > Vigna mungo. The sequence continues at coordinate 63,442,041 of CP144700.1, forward strand.
AAGTCCAAATGGTCTTCAAAACAGTCCTTATACTCCTATTTTGCCTAACCAACCACTTACTCAAAAATTAACCTACCAAAACCTCTAATTTTCCTCTAAAACAAGTAAAATTTGAACTCATATTATCTCCCTCCCTTAACCTTCTTGATTTGATCATCTAATGATACTAACCAGTAATAAAATACTCTAAAACAATTACCAAACTGCATATTTCACATTATACTCATTATTAAAAATTGACATACCAACATTCATCAATTTAAACCACGATTAGTACTTCACTTTCGTATTTTCACAATCATCATTATTCATACAGTTTTGGCTCAACAACATACTCATTTCATCATACAATAAATTTACACCACCATCATACATTGATAATTCTCCAAAACACATCATAAATCATAAGCACTCATCATTTTTCCCAATTCAACTTCACTGACTATCATATGATTACATACACACCAAATAACAAAATTCAAACATCTTACTGCATATATGAAAAACAAATTAGCTTCCCTTACCTTAAGGAAACTATGACAGCTCTACAAACACTCGCCTGCAACTTCCACTACAAATAATTTTAGGAAAAAGCCTAAAACTGACAGAATGAGATCTTAGGACCCAAAATTAACCAAGAACTAAAAAAGAAACTCAATTGATACATGCGAGATAGATTTACACACATGATCCTAGACCAAAGATAGACAGAGAAAAATGGTAGAAACTTACTCTAAACAGAGAATCAATCAAATGAAAGTGGAGAATATTTCACTGTAATTCTTTAAGAACCTCCTGATCGTCCTGATTGTCAAACAGAAGATCAGGAAGTAAGAAAACTTTAGAGAAAAGGTACAGAGAGTTTAAAAAACGAGTTGTAGAGAGATAAGCTTTGTTTTAAGTAATAAGATAAGTGTATGAAATTTTATTTATATTATCAACTTATTTTAAAATAAAATAATCGGTCTTATTATTTTAATACACTTATTTATTTTAATATTTTATTTTCTAGATTCTTACACTTTTAATCACATATTGTAAAATTTATTTGATGTTTTAAATGTGTTTTTCAATTAATAACTCAAATATTATTATGAAATATATTTAAAATATCAAATAAATTTAAAAAAATTGAAATATAATTTTAATTAAAAATTAAGAAATCCAAAACCTATTTAACCTAATAATAATAATAATAATAATGTTAAAAGTTTGGCATAAGTTGAAATATTGTACAAAAGAGCATTAATTTACGTACATATATTATGTCAAACATTAAGATCTCAAGTGGATATGGATTAACTTGATTATAGTTGACTTTTGCAAAAGAAAAGGCATTAAACTAAATTATAAATCCAAGTGGGTTGAGGCTCATCAAGACCCACACTTTTGAACTTTAGGATCAAAATAAATTGTCCAAAACGCAACACAAAAGTTGACAAATTTAATCCAAACATTACATCTCAATAGCATTACCATTAGCTTATTTTATTCCTTCATACTAGTCACGTCTTTATACATCACAATTCACACATAATTAATTATTCGTTTTATTAGGTATATTTTCTTACAACTTTTTTTTACAGTACTTGCAGAGTTTAATTAATTTTTTATAATATTTTAATGTCGACTCAATATGAATTTAAATTCCATAATTGGAAATTACTTGTTATCAAGGGTGACTCGGACATGAAACAACTTTAAGATGTGATGTTTTATTTAAATTTTATTTTTCAAGTAGTTTTTTATGTAAAATTATTTACTAAATTACATTAACTAATTTCATTTAATTTTTACATTGTTGTTTAATGTTAATTTATGTTTATCACTTATTTTATTAGAGATTTTATTTTTATTATTTATCACAAGACTTAATCCAAATCTAGTTACTAATTTTGCAATTTAAATAAAGTAAAATTTTTAATTCCTAATCAAAATAGATATAAAAAAGCTTTCAATTTATAAATCGGAAAAGTACCAAAAAAATAAAACGAAACAAAATAAACACAATTCTAATATTAATATAAATTCAACACATAAAATAAAATTAACAATAATAAAAATAAAAAGAAAAATGTATTAACAAAAATAAGGATAAAAAAATCAATACACAAATAACATGAGATTCAAAAAATAAAATTTTCAAAACTAAAAGAAACCACTCTAGAATAAAAGAAAAACAGAAAAGAAATGAAATTAGAAAAGTCACAGAAAAAATAGAAATCAAAATTGATTATATAAAAACAAATATAATTAATAATTTTATTTTTCATAACCAAAATTTTAATTTATTAAAAGAAGGTTTTAACTTATTAACTACAATTTTTAATATCATAAAAATTAATAGACACTGATATTAATAACTTATTAAAAATATATTAGTATTAAAAAAGTTTGTTTTTTTCTTAAGCATAATTTATAATTAATTTAATAAAAATATATTAATGCTACAAAAACTTTTGAGATTTCTATTTAAACAATTTTATAATTTTATAACTAATTTAATAGAAAAATATTAGTACTAAAAACAATTGAAATTCCTTTTAGATCTAAAATAAATGTTTAACAATAAAGTGTTTTTTTTTTAAATTATGTTTGCAAATGGTTTCTTCAAGTCTTTACAAATTTATAACTTTGGTTGATATGCGAATCGAACATATTATAGTGTGAGCCAAAGTGTATTGCAAATGATTTATTATGTGAGGTTAAACAAACTAATTTTTTTTATTTACTTCGAAGAGCTATTATATGATAAACTTTGTGATAAGATAGAATATCTTTCAATTTGAGTTTATTCTTGTAAAAAGTAGTTTACTATTGCAATTTTTTTTCTCTTGTATATTTTTTTTTTATCTCTTTCCTCTTGCAATGGTTGTGAGTTTAATATGGGAGTAGAGACAAGAGTCGATGGTGATATTAACACTAAAGTTGGAAAGACTAATATAGTGGTAGTTTAGATTGCCAAGCTTATTTTTATTTTTTTTTGTTTTGGAAATTTTATATTAAGCTTCTAGTTTAGATTTTGAAGCATTTAAGAGTTTATTTAGAATATATTTTGAGATATAATATTAAATAGGTTAAGAACTGTAGTCATATTCTACTTATCTATATTTTATTAAACTTTATAATATTAAGTAGTTTATAAAAATGGGATGTTACAATATTTGACTGTTGTATGAACTCTTCACTATTTCGTACTTATCTTCCTAGTCCCTTTTGTCCTCTATTGAATAGTGGGATGTGTGCAAAAGATTCTCCAAATTAGTAATTGATAAGAGATTAATGTAAAATGTTAGGTCAAGTTATGATTAAAATAGTATTTATAGGCATACCTGACCATGAGTCCCTATTCGAATGAGCCACAACTATGAGTCTATTGGCCTAGAGGCCTAATGACTAACTTATGTGTGAGAAAGTGCACTTTTTTTTTGCGAAGTCTTCTAATGTGACAATGTCTTCTGCAGCCATAATTGATAAGCGATATATTGACTTAATAAGAAACATTATTATCAAATAATATATTTAGGATTTGATCTAAGAAACATAATTCTTGATACTCGATATTCGATGTTCGACTAAGTAAATTATTTATTATAACAAAAATTATAGTCAGTAAAACCAAAGAATCTTCAACCAAATACAATATAACAACAAAGATAAAACTAATACAAGTTTTTTAGAAATATATTTAATGTTTTAAAAAAATTAAAATTAAAACATAACTCTCATTTACAAATATTGGAATAGGTAAATCTTTTTAGCTATTGTTTAAATTATATATTTAGAATTTTGCAATAGTTACTTTACAAGATTATTTAGAACAGGTTTCGTATGCCTTGTCCAGTGGTTTGCCTACAACAACACCATTATTAGTTTGATCTTCGAGACAAGACGCTAGTATATATAATGGATTACTTTTTATTTTAAATTATTAAAACAAATCTTTGTAAAAAATGTAAATGTTTAATTCAAGTAAAAATTGTTTACTTTCCTTATATTTTATATGTTTAAACTAAATACGTTTTCCATCTATTTTTCATTTTTTTTCTCCTTTTTTATTAGAGAAAAAAAAACCAAAATATTTAATGTTCATAAAAAATTTCTCTAACTTAGTAGTGCGTCTAGAAATCAAATTGTTTAACCAAAATATTTTGACAAGCATTGAATTTCATTAATTTAAATTCTAATAAAATTCACTAACTACATAAAAAAATATAAAATTATATGCAATTTTAATAGTATTAAATATTTCGTGAATAAATTTTAGTTTCAACGTGTTACGTACTTTTTTTTTTCCCGAATAAGTAACACATTGAAGAAAAGATGAATCTCGGAGATTTCGATCACGCTATCCACATGTCTTAGGCGGCATCATGGGTAACATCTAAAGTGTTGTTTCTTTTTTAAGTTTTATCAAACGAATAATATTCTATTAAATTAGTTTCACGTTACGTGCATGGGATGACACGAATGCTACCACATGTGTTTCTTTTTTTCGCTCAAGGAGGATGTATTATATTCCAAAAATAGACCACACTCACCCCTCATAAAAACATTTCCATTTCTCATAAATTCTTATAAACAAAAAATTGCCCATAATGTTAATTAAAAAAAAAATTGTAGTAAGTTTCATCTTCTTGGTTTGTAATAATGAAAAAAAAAGGTTAAAAGTGGAATAATAAGGTATGATGGAGTGTTTGATACACTACATGTACATAGACATTTGTCACATTAAAGTGAGTGAGAGAGAAAGATGAAATATGTGTACACTTTATGATTGGATCTTTAAAAGAAAATAAAATAAAGAGAATTAATTTGTTCCATCCAAATCCATTTTGCCTTCCTACAATAAACAAATAAATTATTATTTAAAACTAATTTTGAGTTACTACAATACAAAGTAAAATTAATATAAAATGTTAAATTAAATTTAATGAAATAACATGAATGTAAATGTAGACATGTAAAGAAGGTATAACAGTGTTTGTGTAATGTAATTTATTTGATGTTACTCAACTGAACTGAAACTGGTCCCTTTATGTACAGATAATTACAAACAACAACCAAAGAAAGAAACCCACAACACGGGTTATACTTAAACCAAAACACGGTCGTTTATGTCATCCACTCACTTAATAATTACTCTAATTTTCTATTCTCTTTCTTGTTCTAATCCAACCACCACCACCACCGGCTGTGTCGCCTTTCAGGACTAGCCTAGCCTTTTTGGTTCTTCTATCTTCGCACAAAAGCACTTCTTTTCCTCTCCCTTTCTCAGAAATTTGGGAACTTGATTAGAATGCCGGCGTGGTGGAGTAGGAAGTGGAGCAAGAGCAAGGAGGAGCACGAGGAGGCCGACGAGGTCGAGGAGGAGGAAGTGGAAGAGCCACGTGGCGGGTTTCAGTTGAGTTTCTTGAAGTCTCCGGTGGCCGTTAGGAGGGGTGACGTCAGCAAGAGTAAAAGGAACAAGAAGAAGCCCAAGAGCTTCGACGACAAGCTGAAAGGGGTTCCGTTGCCTCGTCCCACTCACAGTCACAGCGATCAAATTCAAACGTTTGCATCTCTCTCGGTGTCGGGTTCCAGCGTCAGCTCATCCACCTCCTTCGACGATCACCCAATTTCGCCTCACTTTAATGCCAACAGGTTGTTGCGCTTCTGATTCCTTTCTTCCTCGGTTTTCGACACCGTGTCTCGTAGGAGTATCAGTGCCGTAACCATTTCCCATCATTGATTGCATAAAGTACACTGATTACTGATTTCTGATTTCTGATTCATTCCCTTTCCTTTCTCTCTCCTCTGCCTTTTTCCTTTTTCTTTTTATTTTTTAAATTGTAAAAAATAAAATTGCTGGTTATTTTTGTTAAGGAATCTTTCTTGGTTGTGATTGAAAAGTGACAATTTGTTCTTTATATGTGTGTGTATATATACATGTGGAAAGTATTGTTCAGAGACAGAAAGTTATCTACTGGATCCCCCTCTGCCAAATTTCTACTTTGAACTTCCTTGTTATTATGGGGGGCTTAAATTGTGGTCGAGTTGCATACGGGGTTAAAAGCAAAGGTCAGGCTCCGCGTTTTCAGTTGCAACTTTAAGGTTTTTCGGTGTCTCAATTGTAGTCGTATCAGTCGCATTTATCTGCACTTTATTGAAATATTAGGTTCATTGTTGTGATCATAATTTAAAACCATTGTCCTAATCTTTGTCAGAGTAGGAAATTGCCGACGATACCGTTTTAAAGAGCCCGTAAGCCTTGACTTAGAGGATGAAATCACTGCGGCAAACCGATTTAGAAAACCTTTCTTGTTAGGAATTGGAAGCCATATGGCTGTGACAAATGGTTAAGATTATAGTCTGTGATTCTTCGTGCTGATGGTGTGAGGAACAGAGAGAATATGGAATGTTCAGGAGGGTGTTTTTCCAATCTGGTGCTGAACTAATTCATGTTTTGTTTATTGTGCAGAGGACAAGATGAGGTGAGGTTCAATGTGAGGTCAAAAAGTCCTGGTCCTGGGTCAAGAGGACCTACTAGTCCTACCTCACCGCTTCATCCAAGGTTGCATGCTTTGAGTCTTGACTCTCCTACGGGGAGGCAAGACGAGGGAAGGAGTGAATGTCATCCGTTGCCTCTTCCTCCTGGTTCTCCAACTAGTCCTTCTTCTGTGCTTTCTAGTTCCATCACACGACCAAATGGACTGTTGGAAAATGCTACCAGCAATGTGTCCAAGTGGAGAAAAGGAAAACTTCTAGGACGAGGAACATTTGGGCACGTGTACCTGGGATTCAATAGGTAAATAACTTTATTATTTTTTAGCCTTCAAATACAGGAAATTTACGGTCAATACTCTATTGGGTTAACCTGGGACAGCTTAGTGGCATGCATAATTTGCAGTGTTGGAATTTGTGGTTTTGCTACCCTATGTTTGTAATGCGTGACCACTAATCAAAAGAGAGTTATTACCAAGGATTGAGAAATTAATTGCTTAGTTTAAAGAATGATAAATAAATTACGAAGTAGATATTTCTTTGATTTTCAAATTTACAATTACAGTGCTACCATATTTATGAAGTTATTTCATCATTGATCCTTTGGAATGTTTACTCTCTGCCCCAATGTCCATATTCTGTACAAATTACTGAAACAATTTATATTTCACTTCCTACGTTTGACAGTGAAAATGGACAGATGTGCGCAATAAAAGAAGTCAAGGTTGTCTCTGATGATCAAACATCAAGAGAGTGCCTCAAACAACTTAACCAGGTAATCTGATGTTTTATCTAGATTTAAACATGATGCTGTAACACATTATATAGCAATTTTGCAGCTTTTGCACTGTTGTATTCGAGTTTGTTTTGATATGTCTAATTATTATATTACAGTCCACAAGGTTATAACAAATTCTCTATTTGATTGCAGGAGATAAATTTGCTAAATCAGCTTTCGCACCCTAATATTGTTCAATACTATGGGAGCGAACTGGTATGCTTCAATATTCAAAGTTTAAAACCATTTTAAACATGTATATACCTAATACTCCTGTGTGCACTCAGAAAAGAAAAATTGAAGAATTTCACCGACATGTATGTAACTAATAGATTTTCCATTTTTAGGTAGAAGAATCACTTTCCGTATTTTTGGAATTTGTCTCTGGTGGTTCCATCCAGAAATTACTTCAGGAGTATGGTCCATTTAAGGAGCCTGTTATTCAAAATTATACCAGGCAGATTGTCTCTGGACTTGCCTATCTGCATGCAAGAAATACCGTACACAGGTAATAGCTTATTCCTACTGAATTTATAATGTCGCGTTTAAGCTTCTTTATTCTTTCATATTATCAGCGTAGTTTCCTTTTGACAGGGATATCAAAGGGGCAAACATACTAGTTGATCCTAATGGTGAAATCAAATTGGCCGACTTTGGAATGGCTAAACATGTATGTTCATCTTATCCTGTAAACAACAAATTGCTTCTAGCTCACTTCAAAAGTAAACTTCATCTACTGTTTTGTTAGGAAAATAATTCACTATGCATGTGATAGTAAAATTAGGTGAAAGTTGTTACTTAAAATTATTTTGCATGCTCAAGGTCAAAAGTAGCAAGTCTACTGATTCCTAGTAGCAGAGACATCTTCTCCTCTCTCTTGGATGCACATGCTCCATCTCACATTTGTGCACTCCCAGTCTCTAAAATTGAGCAGGAGAATTGGGATACATGAATCTCACCCTTACACGATGCATCCAGGCCCTCAAAACACAAACTCTGTTTCTCTGTAGTGTTTTATAATTTCCTATTAGATTTGACTGCTAGAAAGGAAATATAATCTAGACAGCTGAAAAAATGATTTTGTATGCTTTATTCATTTCTAATGCACTGTCTCTTACATTTTATGGTTCTGACCAGATAAATTCTTCTGCCTCAATGCTTTCATTCAAAGGAAGTCCATACTGGATGGCACCTGAGGTAATAAGTTATTTTCGCTATGCTTCTGCAATGTTGAAATTTCTTTTGAAGTCAGCATATTCTTCCTTCTTTCTCGCCGTACTTTATAATGATATTTCCCTTTCAGGTTGTGATGAATACAAATGGCTATAGTCTTCCGGTTGATATATGGAGCTTGGGATGCACAATTATTGAAATGGCAACATCTAAACCTCCTTGGAATCAGTATGAAGGGGTAAGATAATGGATATTTCAGATCTAGCCTTGTATGACTCTGTTTGATTAGTATGAATGGCTAAAATTGTTTTCGTTTGGATTGAACAGGTAGCTGCCATATTTAAAATTGGGAACAGCAAAGATATGCCTGAAATCCCTGAGCATCTCTCCAATGATGCAAAGAATTTCATCAAGTTATGCTTACAAAGAGACCCATCGGCTCGTCCGACGGCCCAAATGTTACTAGACCAGCACCCGTTCATTCAAGATCAATCAGCAACAAAAGCTGCAAATGTCAGCATAACCAGAGAAGCTTTCCCTTACATGCTAGATGGAAGCCGGACACCGGTATATATTCTTGGCTATATATATATATATATATATATATATATTTCTTGTTTTTTTATTTGTTGTGTTACTTCTTACATACTAGTTCCTGACATGCTGCAATTGTGCTGAAGTTTGGATGTCTCAAGATGTTATAAAGTATTTGATAATATGTAAAGATGATGTATAATTACTTGATTTGATATATCAATTGTTGATATATCAATTGACCTGGTTATTATCAATATGCCAAATCACTATGATTCAATGTCAGGATATCATCTCTTGGCTTGCTTAGGTCTTTCAGTCATGTATGTAGATGCATTTTGTACTCCATCATATATATAGTATTATTAAACTCTATAGTAAAGTAACTGAAGTGGTATAATTAACCTCGCCTGATTGGTTGTTCACGTCATTGTTGTGTTTGTTTACAAAATAACTTAGGCTACATACATTTCCTTTGGAATTTGATCTTCTTCCTGCTTTTGAATGATGTTGACTTGTTTTGTGAATATCACATGTATTGGTTAAGTTCGTATGGCAGAAATGCCAGAAAAAGTTGAAGTTGGAGAATAAACAAAGGAAGCCATTTTTTGGTTTTGAGTGAAAAGGAAAATATATAAATATACCATCGCAGTGGAGTATATATTAGAGGGGACTTAAATGTTGTCAGAATTATGTGGAGGACTAGGTTTTGAGTCAAGATTTTTCTTTCTCAAATAGTTATGATAAGGTTCATGCTGTAGATTTATAAACTTGTCATGTCAGTTCGTCCAATTTCTCGTAAAATTTAAAGCATGAATGCTTGATTTTAGGAATACATCAAGTCCCTTTGGAAGTTGATCTTGGAAACAAACCCCAAAAAGGGCTCTTTTGCTTGTTTGTTTCCTCCCTGTAACATGTCTCGGTGTAACATGTCTCGGGCCTGTTTCTGACAAAAACAAAATAAACATGTCCAAAATTTAACACATTTCTTGCCCTGAATGATGTGGTTTCAAAGTTGAACATTCTGAGTAAATGTAGAACTGGAGTTAACGTTTTCATCATTTTTATCTGTTTGCAGCCTGTGTTAGAGTCCCATTCGAACCGAACAAGTATAACTTCGTTTGATGGAGATTATGCATCAAAGCCAGCTCTTGCAGCCCCACGTGCATCAAGAAGTCCAAGGTAAAACTATCCACCTGTTAATCATAATTAAGGAACGAATTTAGATCTTGATACAATCATCATTTTTATGTTATATGGACTTAAATTCTTCTGTGATTCCCTTGTTCAGAGATAACACAAGAATGAACATATCTTTACCGGTATCTCCCTCTTCAAGTCCATTGCGACGGTATGGGCCAACGCACCAGAGTTGTTACTTTTCTCCTCCTCATCCAGCTTACACAACAATGGGACAAAGTAGTTACACTTCGAATGACGCATGCTCGTATCCCATAAGGTCAAATGCACCGTTGACTCTTGATCCTTGGCATGAAACATCTCGGTTCAAAGCCAATACACCACCTGGTGGATCACCAAGAATGAGACTCATTTGAGTTGAAATTGTAAATAGCTATAGGGCTAATATATGTCTCCCCAGTGGGTCTGTGGATGAACTTGGACGTGGACTCTGAAGCACAAACTATCCAAAAGATTCTGGTCCATTCTTTATACATGAAAACCAGATGACAGAAAAAATGATTCTGGCCGTAAGCTCTTGGTGCATTGGATTGGGGTGGGGAGACATTGCTGCTTGTAACATTTCTTGATTATTGTAAATCCGATGTCTTACTGTATTTGTAGTAACTTTATGTTGTACAATGCTAGTTTATGGCAGAATAAATAAAAAAAGAAGTAACTTTCATAACTACTCTTTTCATGTTAGAAATAGACATTCTTTTTAAGATTAGATACATGTACGGTAGCTTGAACAAATTAGCTCATTAGCATCACCGATCAGAAGCATCTGATTCACTTTCATTTGAAATTTTGAAAAACTGGTAAGTAGTACAGGACTTGTCAAGAGAATATCATCTCACCCAAATTGTTCTGTGATATGTATTTAAACTTTTCAATTTATGATGTTAAAAAAATAATGATATTTAGTTATATATTGTACAATTTATTGGTATATCTTTTTTCTGATGGTAATGATTAAAAAAAGTAATGGTAAAATGTACAGTTTATTGGTATAATATTTTTTCTGATGGTTTACTAGTAAGTAATCCTTTTTTTTTTCAATTTTTGTCAAAACTATTCAATTTCTCAATCATATCCCTGGTTTTATCTCTTTCGCATAACGGTAGTAGTTGACACAAGTGTTGGATATAGCAATGTTTTTACTATTTTATATTGACACCAAACAAACATTTTAAAGCGGAACAGCTTTGTTAATATTTACATATATTAATAACTATTATAGGCAGTTGCGAATTTAAAAAATTACAATGTTTCTAATAATTTGTTAAATTTATATAAAATAATTTATAATGAAATAACAATATAAAAGGTAAACTATATAGTAAAGTGACTGAACTTAAGAAACTATTTTCTTTTCACAGAATACTAATAATCCAATTCTTTTTTTTTATATATTTTTATATATTCCTAATCCTTGAATACACATGTATTATAATAAAAGAGTAAAAAATAATAACAGACGTTGTGAGACCAAAAATATATTAATGTTGATTGTATATAACTTAATATAAATGGTGATATATTTAGAAAATCAATTACTATTTTATGTGGTAGTTGCTTTTTTTTTTTTAAATTTAAAACTTAATAGAAATGATAATATATTTAGAAAATCAATTACAATAAAATTAAATCACAATGTGTTGTTCTACTATGCATCAAGCTAAAATATGTTATAATGGGCTGAGGAGAATGGTTATATTTTTCTATATATGCTTTTTAATGATAAACTAAATGATAAAATTAAGAATGAATTATCTCAATATTTTGAATGGTTCTTATCAATCTAGATTTTTCTTCTTCTTTTATTTGCTTTAGTTAAATTTAAGATTTAAAATTTTGTATATAATCAATCATTTTATTTTAACATTTGGTTTACACGTTGTAAATTGATATTAGTTAAATTCATTTTGGTATTCCATTTATGCTTTAGTATAACGAATGAAGATTGGTTTGAAAAGTTATTTATTTAAATAGTAAGTATGAGTTATAATTTTGAGTATCATAAAAGTTATATATAGTAAAAAATTAAATTAAGTCTTTTTTAAGTTTTAAAAAAAATGGTTTCAATTTCTGTGATGTGAAAAAGTAAATTAAGTCCTTTTATAAGTTTTTTTTTAAAAAAAAAATGGTGTCATTTCTGTAAGTTAAAGAAAATAAATAAACAATGTCGTTTCAATTTCTGTGATGCTTGTTGGTGAAGCAAATAGTAGTGGTTTTTTCAATCAGAAAGAGATACTCGGAGAAAAAAACTGCATTGCACGCACCTCTTTCTTTCTGACTCGCAACACTTAGGCTAACGTATCTTCTTCAATTTGTTTTTTTTTTCATTTGGATTTCATTACTTAGGTAATTTACAAATGAGAAATTCCTCGATACATTTTTTTATTCATCATGAACTGAAATGAATTCATATTCTTATTCTGTCGGCGATGAAGGGTTTTTTTGATGCGTGTGATTGATTCAGTTAAATGCGATGGATTTGAGTTCGGGGCCTCAAGAATTTGATTATTTGTTCAAGTTGTTGATGATCGGAGACTCTGGGGTTGGCAAGAGTAGTCTTCTTCTCAGTTTCACCACTGAGGCTTTTGAAGATCTTTCACCCACTATTGGTCCTTTTATTTCTCCTTTGACTTGTATATCACGATAGCCATTTATTTGCACCTTTGCATCTTATTTAAATTGATGCTGCCTCCTGCAGGTGTTGATTTTAAGGTCAAATATGTGACGATGGGGGGTAAAAAGCTTAAGCTTGCAATTTGGGACACTGGTATTCACATTTAGTGCTATTTGTTGATTATTGTTTCGTTTTGTTTAAGCTATTGCCTATTGGTGCTGCTGAATTCTTGACGTGGCAGTCATGGAGGATTTTTGCCTTGTTAGTGTTATTGAGGCCAATACCTTAATTGACCGACTCGGTTTTTTTTTACACACACATATATAGAGATAGATATATATATTTATATGTGTGTATGTATGTAATGCAGCTGGTCAAGAGAGATTCAGAACACTGACAAGTTCTTACTACCGAGGGGCACAAGGAATCATCATGGGCAAGTTTCCCGTTTCCATCTTTTGGCTTTCCCTCTTCCCCAATTCTGCTTTTACTGGACTTGGGGAAAATGTGATTTACCTTGAATGAGAACCTGGATTGCAATGTATATCTGATTTGTTGGATTTTCATTCTCTAATTTGTTGGATTCACCATGAAAGAGCTGGATATCTGATTAGGTGTAATGTGTTTGATGGTCTTTGGACGGGAGGTGCCACTTCCAAGCTCGTGTAGTGTTGAAATTTGACTTTTGAGTTAGCTGTTAATTTTGTTCCTCTAACTGATACAGTTTATGATGTAACCCGGCGAGATACATTTACAAATCTTTCTGATATATGGGCAAAGGAAATAGACCTTTATTCAACAAATCCAGATTGCATCAAGATGCTTGTTGGAAACAAAGTCGACAAGGTATCTTTATTTAAGAGGTTTACGATCTATGTTCCCATTATATAGTGTTGAATTTCCATGCGTGAGTTGTTCCTAAACAATGTTATTCTGGTATAAGTCTCCTTCTTTCTTGAGACCTTGGATTCCAATTCAATTCAAATATTGAGGAAATTTTTACACAGAAAGCAACGTCGAATATATTTCAACACATTTATGTTTAATGTGTGTAAAATGTCTTTGAACCAGTTTTTGTTCTTTTCATTGTCGAGTTTTTCTGCAAGGGTAACGGCAAATGCTTTTGCTACTGTATGTTCTTTTCATTGTGTTCTATGATGGGTTGTTAGTACCCTTGTTTTAATTAAAAGTTTCCTCCATTCCAATTACACTGCGTAGTTTTTTTTTTCTTGTCATCCATTAGGGGTTGTGGGAGATCTTTTATCGACCAATGATATTACTATTAGTGGAGTGTAAATCTTACTTTGTAAGACGATTTTATTAAGTTGAATGGGGCCAAAATTCAAATTATAAAGAGTTTATCTCGGAGATTGTTGTTAGTTTATTGGGTCACCCACTCTTGGAAACTTCCTATCGGGGTCAGCCACAGAGGTTCAGTCCTTCAGACTTTGCACTCAAGATATTTAATTTTCGGTATGAAGAGGTGTGTTGGATACCTCACAAGAACCAGTGATATCTAGTTAGTGTAGGGGTGCGTGTCTCACTTTACTAATTGATTTTGTAAAGTTAAATTAGATCTTAACTCAAATTATATAAGGGTGTCAGCATGTCTTTGTAGAGAAGTTTCTATTACATATTTACAAAGGGATTTGAGAGCTCTTTTGATCTGAAATACTTATTTAATGTGTTTTATGGTTTTGGTTCTTCTAGCATATTTGCTTGTCTTGAAGTAATGTTAAAAAATGACTGTTTGATATCATTAGTTGAATTGTTTTAGAATGTACTTAAACAAGATAAGGAGGCAGCTTTAATTAACTTACTTCTTTATGGTATTTATTGAAATACAGATCCTGAATTGCATGGACCCCATTTTGGGCGCTTAGCTATACTAATCTAGCTTAAGCTCTTGCAAGTATCGAGTTAGCTACGTGTCCTAATTTTTTCTTGTTCTATCTTCTGCATCGTATCTTAGTTTTTACTGAGTAGTGATTGCTTGCATTCAATTAGAGCGCTTGGATATGCATAACGGTGATATTTGTTTTTCAGGAGGGTGATAGAGTTGTGACAAAGAAAGAGGGAATAGACTTCGCCAGGGAATATGGTTGCCTATTTATTGAATGCAGTGCTAAAACTCGAGTTAATGTTCAGCAATGCTTTGAAGAGCTTGTTTTGAAGGTATGCTAAGAGACACATACCCATTTCCGAACATTTGAGCAGTAACCTGTGTTCTGCAAAAATTTATTATACATGTAAAAATGTTTCTATTATTTAAAAGGCTATGGTAATTTTTGTCCTTACCCTTTCTATTTGTGTGATTTGAACACAAAAATGTTAGATTTATATATATAGAGATTATAGACACAAAAAAGTAGTTTTTTCACAAGTTTAATGGCTGACGATATATAGATATAATAGACACAGGTTGAGAACTAAAGAAAATTTGGTTTTAGGGGACACATTCAAATTAATGGCATTTTCTGAATTGTGATGACCAATAGCTGATGATGACCATGGCGTTGCCTTGTTCTTTTTTTTCATTGAGTGTGTGCAGATTCTCGATACACCTAGCCTTTTAGCTGATGGCTCAAAGGGCGTACGAAAAAACATTTTTAAGGACAGGCCACCCCAATCTGATGCATCTACAAGTAGTTGTTGCTGATTTGAAGAAGCTGTTTCACTAAAAAACCTACATTTTAAGAATGAGGATCTCAAAGAGAAGGGTTCTGCATCCATTTTAAGAATCTGAACATACTTTGCTGGTTGTCTAGGATCATAGGAAGCCATTTTTTTAAATTTCTTTTTTATTTTATTTTCAGGTTCCTGTTTTGTCTTGAATGTTCGATGTAACCTAATGATGATGGTTGGTTGTCTGCAGTTTTATTTTCTTTGTGGATTTCTTGTTTGTCTGAGCGATTTTTAATCTCATATAGACGCGGAAATTTATAAAAGGGTCGTAGATCTGATAATTTTTATAAAGGGTTCAACTATAATTGTATATAATGTTGATCTGGCAACGACAGCATGTATACTAAACTCAATGAATAAATAATACAGGAATTTATATTGTAAAACTATTATTTTCTCGTTATGTAATAACAAATTGACATGCGAAATAAATTAATTTACTTTTATACTGCCAATTTATACTTTTAAAATTAATCATTATAAAAGCTATCAAATTTATTTTACACTGCCAATTTATACTTTTAAAATGAAATACATCTAAAATGAAATGGCGCACCAAGTTGTAAAATACAAGATTGAATCGTTTCTTAACCATTGAATATTTATTTGATAAGGAGTCCAAAATATCTGATCTCATGCGCATAATTCACTTCAGTTATGGTTTCAGAGATTCCTTATTTTGGTTCTTAACTCAAAAAACAACTATGGCGGGTGCATGCAGCAGAGCACCCATTTCCCATCTTCCTCTGCGGAACCCCAAAACCAGAATCTATAATTCTCAGAGCAGAGTTCTTCAACTTCAAAATAGGCGTTTGTTCCTCTTCTCTCTGCCCCTGTCTAGTTTCGTTCTCCTTCCCGTTCCCAGCTTTGGTGATGGTAACGGTGCAATTGATAAATTTCAACATGGGTCTTCTTCCTCATACGCTGCCACAATGTATGACCCTCTGAGTGCTGCTGAAAGAGAAGCAAGTGCTTTAGTTTCACAGAGAGTCTCTCAAGCAGTGGATTTGTTGGAGAAAGGGAGGGAATTGCAGGCTCAGGGAGACTTCACTGCTGCTCTTGGTTACTTTTCTCAGGTAACGAAGTGCACTTATTTAGCTACGCTTTGTTTTTTCATTTCCAATCTACTCGTAATATTATATGGGTTAGGGTTCGTCTTCAGATTTAATCTGTATTCATTAAAAGTTATTTATTTGAGTTTTTTTTTTTTTTTTTTTTTTACTTTTTTTTATTATTGTCTTACACATTAAGAAGGGACATAAACAAATAACGCTTTGAAAACTATTTAATTTCTATACATTATCAGAAACAATATTGTGGTATTACGACTGTTAAAGAAAAAAATCAATAAATTTATTATGCATTACGACCTCTGATTAGATAGCACTGTGTAGAGACTATTTACTCTTTGAAAAAACTAGGAACCAACAGAAGGCTTTATTGAGTAAAGTGTCTGTGCTTCTTGATAACTAATTTATATTACTCCATTTAGGTTGTTGCGTTTGAATTTCAGAGTAGTGGTGA
Source organism: Vigna mungo (assembly GCA_036885675.1). Lineage (NCBI taxonomy): Eukaryota > Viridiplantae > Streptophyta > Magnoliopsida > Fabales > Fabaceae > Vigna > Vigna mungo. Next base: position 63,459,032 of record CP144700.1, read on the forward strand.
GTCTGAAGATGATCTCAGGCTTTCCATAAAATTCGCTGATGGATTATGACAGGACTGCTCCTGTTCTTTATTGAGATTCCCCTGAAATGTGTGTTCCCTTTAAGATTGAGTTGCATCTTTTTTATTTGATCAGCAAGATTGAATTGTATCTTTCTTGGCTGATCAAAACCTTAATTGACAAATAAACTATTTCAACGAAAAATCAGGGTTTCTCCAGTAAAGTTTTGCAGCTAGTAATGGTAATACCAACAACAAATACTTTTTTTGAAAGTTAAAAATTATCCTCTTATTGTTCAACTTTGTTGATTGTTTATCTATGTATGATCATGTTGTTTAGTTAGCGTAGCATTGACATTGATCATTAGATGATTGATGTAGTCTCAGTTACAACTTACCACATCATTTGCATGAAATGTAAATAGGCCACTTTGTCACATTCTATGAATGACAACTCCATGTTTGAAAATTTGAAGAGTGAAATAATAGATGAGATTACTTTCACGTACACACTGGAAATGGAAGGCAAGGCAAATATTTATATGATTGGGTTATTCTAGGTTCAATTTGGAAACTGAATATGCCAGCCATATTTATTTATACGGAGTATAGAGAAGTAAAGGATTGGTCATAGCTTCATAGTTATATTATATTTGATCTGCCACTCTAGGCCATGCTACGCAGTGGCTCTTGAAACATGACCGTTGCACTTTGCAGGCATCATGAGGTTTCACTATACTCCTCACAGATTCAAATTTTAATGTTGGAACAGAAAACAGAAAGGATATCGAATTGGAAGCAAGGCAAATGTACCACACAATCTCAATTTTATGAAGTACCTATAATAGATTGAGTATCGTGCAAAATTCATACCAAGAATTGGAAATTAGAAGAGTTTAGTTTGAAAAAAATGCAGTATTGTTATGTTGATGGGAGGTTTGCCGTACCTTCTTCCATCACCTACTAAACCTGGTAAAAGTGTGATTTGCACAGGCTTGACGGAGTGAAGGACTCCAATCAAGTTCATAGAAGCTCACTTAATGACACCCTCAGATTTCTCTTTAGTTCAAGACCTCATTAACATTCCAAGTTTAAGATATTGCGTATCATCAACTCTTCTACCTTGCTACTTCATTCAGCTAATTTATATCTGTTGCCTCAACCTGGGCTATTTTGTGGCATCACAAATCACATTCTAAGTTTCAACAAGTTTATTCTCATACGCTGTAATCTGATATACATTATTAGAAATATAGTTAGTGGAGATAGAGGACGGTTAGCATTGTTGGCTTATCAGTATAAACTCCCCCTATGCATTCCAAATAGTACAATTTCATGATTCTCTCAATTATATTCTTCTTCCTTGAATTGTGTCATGTTTCTCAACATACTTCCCAGCCTGTTATTTTCAGGTTGTTGAAAGCTACAAAGACTTGGCATTCTCAGAGTATGCAAGGGTAGGAAGAGCATTGGCCCTGTATGAAGTTGGTGACAGAGAAGAAGCAATTGCAGAGATGGAGGACGTTTCAATATCTCTAAAAGGATATCCAGGTATATTCGTAGAATTTTTGCACTTCATGGTCATGCTACAAATGGAAAACTGTCACTTTTCTCTAATCCTACATCCCTCTGCAGAAATACATGCAGCTCTTGCGGCAGCCTTATATGCAGATAAACACGCCGCATTGCTTGCTGAAAACCAGTTTGCCATTGCAACTCTTCTTGATCCCCATTTTACAGACATTTCATATGTTAGAGACACAAAGCACTGGCCTCCAAGTTTGATCAGTTCTCTGCAGCACTTCATCACACTGTCTTAAGACCTCACAATATTGATACGTTTTGGTTAACACATACTATATAAAAGCCTTCATCAGTTTATGACTTCAAATATGTAACTTTGTTTATTTGTTTAATTTTTCCAATTTTAACTCTTTTGGTTCTGAAATGTAAATGAACACTGATATAAATCCTTTCACTGCTTCCTACAATACAGCACAGAAAGGTGTTTCCCAAGATTTTTGACATTGTTTCTAATTCAGAAGCTATCATCTAATGACAAGGATGAGACATTATTTAATATGTTCATTCTTAGATAATGATTATGATCATTAAATTTCTTTAATATTTCAAAGTGCATGCTTCAATAATAATATAAAGGTTTTGATACTAATACCAAATCAAATTAGATTCAATATAACATTGTTAACATATTCTATCAGCAAACATATTCTCAGTGCACTACTGTAAGCAAAATTTCAAACAAATTTGAACAATAACAAGATCATCAACATTTAAGTTCAAACGATGTCTACTTTTTCTATTAAATTTTGTTCTACTCTCATAACGTAATTCAAATTCCAATGTTAACTTCCTTTGTCTAGAAATGTCATACTCTTTAATGAATTTGCTCTTAAGAAAAAAGAGAATGATGATGCTTATAGAACCTTTACTTTGTTCTTAAGAAACCAAACATGACACAAACATATCACCGCTAATTCAAACTAACAAGGATTCATCATTTCTAGTCGGATTATACATGTAATAAACCCTTCGACATACTACAAAAAGATGAAAAGAGATCTTAAAGTTATAAGAGAATAGAAAATCTTATCCCAAACAAAGCTTTTTCTAGTTGAATTAGATCTACTATTAGCCATCCCCAAGCTTGTAGACTAAGAAAAAAAGAAAGAAAGAAGATCTTTAAAAAAAAAAATTAAAGAGAAGTAAGAGAAAATTAAAGAATTTGATATTTTAGAAAATTAAAGAATAAAATAATTTACTTTTCTACTTATAACCCTTAAAATTTAATTCAAAATGTAACTATCATTCTTCATCAACTTTAAACTCTCTTCTCTAATACTCATAAGAACCATGTCCTTAAATTTTATATGTAATTTTATATTGATTAAAAATGATAGTGTTACTTGAATTTGTTTAGTGTTCTTGATTTCACAAAAATAAAAAGCTACAACTTCTAAATTATTTTTTATGTAGATATTTAAACAAAGATATTTTTAGAGTTATGATTAGGTATTATTGATATAGTTTTGAAATTTAATATGTATATATATACTTTTAATTTTTTTTTTGTAATGTTTTTAGTTTAAAAAAATCATGCTAAATTTGGACACCGTTTTAATTATTATTATTTAAGATAATTTAAAAAAAATATTCATTTTTTTCTTTTATAAAATTGAATTAATTTAATTAACAAAAATATTCTTAATCAATGTAAGGTATAAAATAAAAAAGTTACAAATTCTTTATTTCTAAAAATATTTTTGTTTATAAAATATATAATATTTCTTAAATATCACAAAAATAGTAAATATTAATTTTGAAAATAATTTTATATTAAGAGATATAAATAATTCATACAATTGCTTTATTTTATCATTTTAGTTTACGTAATATAATATTTTGTTATTTTAATTCACGTAATATAAAAAAAAATATTTTGATAATATTAGGATTTTTTTTAAGTAATATATGTGATCTTACTATGATATCATATATTCTAACGACGTGAGGTTTACTATAATGTAATTTTTAGTGAGAGTAGAATAGTAAAATTTGTTAAGTTTAATTAGTTATTTGGTTCATGTTTTTGGATCAAAATATCAAGTTTGTCCTTCAACTTTTTTACAATTTGAAAAATTGATACAATTTGATTGTAATTTATGAAAAATTTGATGAAATTTTGTTTTTTGCATTAAATTTTTTGACCGGATTAATAGTTTTTCATCAACATTAACACTATGATTATGTTAATTGTACCAACAAAAATAAATTATTCTTATTAATGATTTCAATTTTGAAGAAAAATATTTGATCAATTTCAAAAAATTTGATGGAAATGACGAAATTGCATTTATTTTTCATAAATTAGGACCAAATTACGTCAATTTTCAAAAATCAAAATCAAATTGAGATTAAAAAAACTAAAGCACCAACTTGACATTTTTAGATGAAAAAACGGACCAAATAACTAATTAAACCAATTTTATACTATACAAACTGATAAATACATTTAAAATAAGAGTTTTTATGATTTGTTTTAAGTTTAATATTTGTTTTTTTAACTATTTTTATAAAAATATTCAATATAGTCACTTTTGTTAAATTAAAGTGTTTGGGTTCCCAAAAGCATTTCTCTCTTTCAAGAAGATTCATGACATGTCAAACTTTAGTAAAATATTTTGTTTTACACTGAATTAAACCACATGCTTCACCCTCATATTCCCCAGGTGGGATACTCAATGCCTTACTTACAACTGCACAAGTCGATATGCACAATGTCTAGTATTCATCATTTATGGTTATCACTACTTAGATATTTGATCTCATTCGTTTATAGAACTTTTCTTTTTCAGTACCAATCATTAGTCTAGTATAGTACTTTCATCGATGGTATTCTTTTCAATCTCTACACATTTCATCGTTGGTATTTGATCTTTAGTTCGTGAAGATAATATTTTTAGAATTAATTGAAGAAGAAAAGTATATTTAAATTATTAGTTTGTTATAAGAAACTATTAAATGTATATCAAGAGTTCTTTTAATATAAAATATTAATATATTTTATAGGCTGAATAAAGAAATAACACGAAATATTAGTTAGTGATGTAAGTATGTGGTTGGGAAGTTGGTTTTGAATCTGTATATTTAATTTTGAAAGTGATGTGTATAAGAGATACAATGAAGCAGATTCAGCAGATTAGGGACAAAGGGTTATTACATCATATGACTTTGATAGATTTGACTATGATTATGCTTGCGTGTTTGAAGAAGACACGTCTACAACAACTTCACACCACGCAATCCTCACGTTAAACTCAATCTTAAAAACTTTTATCTCATCCAAAGATATTTTTAATATTTATAAATTTAGATAATTCTTTTTTTTTCTTTTGTTTCATTTAAGTCTAAGAACTATATTGAAAGATTTTATTTAAATTATAAATCGAATAACATTTCTTCATTACAATTTAATTTCAAATTCACGAAATAGAGCATAAAAAACAAAATCGAATCGAGGATTAGTTTATAATAGAATTTACAAATTACATTCAATCTTGTTTATACGAAATTTAGGTCGATGAGGGGGTGCGAATAGAGCATGGGTGGTGGTTATACGAAATTATCTTCAGCTTGTTTGGGCTAAAAAATACGGTTAAGGGTGAGTTTCGTCAGAAGTAGAGGTGTGAACAGCAAAAGATTGTTCTTTCCAAAAACACCCGAGCATTTTTATTATTAAATAAGAAACAGGTAAAATAATTAGCAACGACATCGTATCACGCACTACATGGCGTAATTTGTTACGTGACTGACTGTTTTAACAAAAATATCCACATGACGCATTCATGTGGACTCACTTTAATGAAGCTTTCTATAAATATTAAAGCAAAGAAAAAAACTTCAATAATATTGAAAGTAATTTGTACCACAAAGAAAAAAAATTAATTATATATATAATTAAATTTAAATTATCCCCCTGTTATTATATTCCCTTTTTCCTTTTTTACAATGATTTAAATTGATAGTGATGCAAGAATCATGTGTAATTATGTATACTTTTAACAAATTTGTAAAAAAAGTATATTAAAAAAAGTTATTAACATTTTTTTATATAGGTCATAACTATTTATAGATCAATTTCAAAATGTAAAATTTATCTATATAACAAAGTTTTACTTTTTGAAATTTATCTATATTTCTTTGATAGTTTACTCTTTTTTTTTATTGAAATTAAATTAAAATGTAATATGTTCCAATCTTTGTGGAAGAAATCTCAAAAGTGTCATGTTTGGACATCTTGTATTTAATTAATATAAACTCTCGGCCTTTTCGTCTTTGACATATGAATGCATTCTCTAAAATGGTATATTAGGAAATTATTTCCCTTAACTTAAAGTCATCATGTGAGGTGTTCATGTCAGTTTGATGCATTTGTCTTCTCATTGAAATTAAATTAAAATGTATGAACGTGTTTCCTTACTTTGCCAAAGATTTTGAAAGTGACAACCATATTTGGATCTTGTTTAGGTAACATTACACTCACATCCTTTTCATTTTTTATCCTATAGAAGAATCTCCTCAAATTCATTTTTTTGAGGTGCGCATGTCTAGTTGATGCCTTTGTTATTCTCATCCAAATTAAATTAAAATGCACCAACGTGTTTCTCAATGGTTACTAAAGAAATATCAACATGACGTTCAAAATAGTTATATACCAATACTTTTAGGTATGGAAAAATTCTTATAAAAATGGTTATCAATTGTGGTTCTCAAGTCATGAAAAAAAAAAGAGATGAACATCTCAAAGTCTTGGAACTAATATTTGATATTGGGATATGAATATTTATCTTTTGGGTTTTCTAGAATTCATTAGAATTGTGGAAATTTATTAACTTCCATTAAACATTTTTTTTTTAGAAGATACATTTTTCTCCTGTAAATAAGGGAATAGTTGAATACTTGATCATCCACTTCCAAGTGAAGATATAATAAGAGAGTTAGAGAGTTTTTTTGTATTCCTTTATGAGAGAAAGAGAGAGTTTCATAAAGAGAGGGTGAGATTCATATAAAGATCCTTGGAGATTGAGAAAAATACTTTGTAATCCTACTTTTATGATAGAGATCTTTTTTCGAGAGAGTTTTCCACGTAAAATATTTGGTGTCATATTATTCTTTACTCTTTTATTTTCTTCACTTCCATATTATACTCATTTTGCATTCACAGAGAGAGGAATATGTACCGCTATCTCTCCACAGTAGTATCAAAGCTATTGGTTTGAAAAGTCATTATCCTATACAATTCAAGATGGAAGGAACATTTGCTTATGATGGAAACATGTTCAAACTAACTACATATAATTATTCCTATTGGAAGCTAATGATGGAAGACCATATATATTGCAAGGATTTGTATAAGGCAATCACAAATGAGGAAATGCTAAAAGACTGAAAAAGATTGAGAGATTCTGAATCATAAAGATGTGGCTATCATTCAAAAATACATCAACAATAACTTGTTTGAGGATGCGTCAACTTATACCAATTCATATAAGTTGTAGACGAAGTTTGAATCTATGATTCAAAAGAAAACTCCTAGAAACAAAGCTCATTTTATCATATGGTTGGTAAAATTAGAGTACTCTGATGGTTAAAATATGATTGAGCATCTAAACACCTTCAAAGATATTGTGAATTAATTAATGGAAGCATGAGTTACAAACTCTTTTACTCCTTAGTTCTCTACCTAAGAGTTGGGACACATTGGTTGTCACTCTCAACAATTCAACACCATACGGATTGAGGTAGTATAAGAAGTAGGAAAGAAGAGGAGACAATTGTGGCTATGATTGAGATAGAACAATATTTACTAACGAATAATTATCTATTAATTTTTTCAATGAATAATTATTGATAATTTTTTTCGGTATGTAGTTATTAACATATAATTACCGATAGATTTGTGATCGTAATCCATTAATAAAATTTATCGACAAATATTATACAATTTTTCAGTAGATAATTACTAACGAATTTATGATTATCAATAAAATTTATCAACAAATATTTTATCGACAAACTTTTTGTCTTGATAGACCCTTGATAATTTTAATTTATTATCAAATATTCATAATTATCTATGAATTTTGCTCATTCCTAATTTCAATTTTTTACCGTAATTATCTTTAAATATTCCTTCTCATCAAATTATATATATAATATTTCAAATAAAAATATATATAGTGATATTTGTTTTATACTCATGATGGTGGAGGTAGTAGATTCAAAGATTGAATGGTATTTAATTTATGCTTGTGTGGTGAGTGGGTGAGTGGGCAACAATGAGGACAAAACTGACTTTTAAACTCCTAATGGGATTCAACTATTCCCATATTATTCAAAAAGATTACAATCACAGGAAACAGGGAGACCAGAAATTCATAAACTCATGTATGAAACACTTACGTATATACTTTTTAGTCTTCATGAACATTATGATCATTTGATCACAAACATACTTGTGTTATTAACATTATTATTGACAATCTAATTGTTCTTTGCCTCTGATCTTAGCAATTTTAGTAGCATTCTTGCCTTTGATTTTGTTGTGTTACTACTCTGACTCTGCAGGAGCAACAACAACCTAGTCAAAACTCCACTTTCAATGGCTGTCTCTCTTGCACACTCAAATTCACCACAAACAACTAAAAGCACCTCAACAGCACTCTCACTGCATTCTTGATCAGATACCTTGAAAACCATATTGACCAATGTCCGAACACCATTAGGGTGGTTCACCAATGCAACTTTAGCACTTTCCAGCCCCATAAGTTTCTCAACTGTTCTCACTGCCAGTGGGGCCAGCTCTCTTCTTTCTGATGAGATGTATCTCATGATACCTTCTATTGCTCTTTCTCTCACCAAACTCTCTCTATTGGAGTGCAACGAACACAGTGCTGACATCGCTTTAATTGCATCCCCAGAAACTTCATAATTTTGGTTAACAACTTCAACAATCTCCTGTACTAGTTTGGGAGAATTTCCAAGAATATAGCACAAATCTTCTGTCTCAGATGACCATGATGCTGACTCTATAACACGGCACAAACTAGTCTTTACTGAGTTAGTACCCTTTTCAATTAGTAGCACAAACATGGCTAATTTAGACCCATCTTTGATCATATTTAGAGGCTCCAAACTACCAAGTGGCAGCAATTTCTGAATGCAACAAAGTGCCAGCTCTATGAAGTTCATGTGAACTATTGATACTTGAGTTCCGAAAACTAGTTCAAGAAGCAGTGGTAAGAAGTTCAATTGGAGAAAGCATGATTTGTTAAAGGAGCAATACTCATCAGATAAGAGACTGATTTTGGTGAGTGCTTGGAGCTTGGTTTCTAAGCTGCTTTCATGGGATTCAAGGGTACGCTTGAGATAAGCTAAGGATTCAATAGTTGAAGTTTCAGGGTTGGCAGGGTCGAATAAGGGACCAAGTTGAAGCCACTGATCGATCAAGTGGCGAAGAGTGTGGTTGGGAACAATGGATGGATCATGAAGCTTTTGCATTGTGACCGGACAAGTGAGGTTACCAGCAGCAAGCCATTTTTCTATGTTTGACCTGTCATAGGTTTGGCCTGTGCACAAGGTTACAGGATCTTCCAACAAGTCTAAACTTATGGGGCATCTGAATAGGGGAGGAATGGTGTTTTTAGAATCGTTCATGGAAAGAAACTGAAGATTCTCAAGAACAAAGAAGAAATATATAGTTTGTCTCCAGTGAAACTTCAAAGAGACAAAAACAATGAAAGTGGATTCTCAAATATGATGTTTTAAACCGGAAGACATGCATTCTAAAGAAGACACAAAGATGGTGTCAGAAAGTTACAAACTTTTTTTATTTCCCCTTTTAGCTTCTAAAGCCTTGAGAGTAAGAGAGAAGAAGAAGAAAGAATTATATACAAGAAGGGTGGAAGTGGAGTGTGCATTATAAATGAGAAGTGAGAGATGACCAAACAAGAGTGCATAGAGTGAGGAAAAAAAGTTGCATAGTTGAGGAGTGAGATTAATTCCACATTGGCAGCAGAAAAGAGTAGTGGGAGAGGATGGGACAAAAGGGAAAGCAGAAAAGTACAAAAAATTGATGGCAAAAACAGAAAGGAACAGGCACAGAGAGTGTGGCCAAAATATAGAATATTTAGAGAAAGAAAGTGGAATAGGAACTGATATTATAGAATAATGGTGAGAATGGTCCCCACCCCAGGCATCTTCTTTATCATTTCAGTCAAACCAAAACACTGTTTCGCTTTTGTCCAGTCAAACTGGACAACCAAGAGTCAAAAATATGTTAATACCTTTGAAGTTTGAATCCACCTTCGTCACCACCTAATGGAAGAAAATTCTGCCTTTCATGTTTCCATGCTTTTATGGTGCACAGTCCTCTTGTTTGAAATAATGGAAAACAAACAAGGACAAAGCTTTTTCTGATGTTTTTTTTTTTTTTTTTGGTTTTGTCATATTGTTGGAGAAGATATCACACTTCACACTGGTTATTTGCAAGACATTACTCACTAATTAGTATGCTTCATTTCATCCTTATAGGGTTTTATTTTAAATAATTATGCACTGCTCAATGGTCAATATGGCTGCAAATATGACCAAAAGTGCATAAATATATGAATAATGTCACCTCTCACGTGATTTCAAATTAAAATTTAGTAATTAAATAAAAAAATACGCTCCTCGTGATTTTTGTATGTATTACTGCACATAAACCTTTTATGAATAGACTAATTATACTAATAAATATGATGATAAATTAGGTAAAGAAAAACATGACCATGGATTTGAAGTGTATCCACAATAAGAAACAAAAAAGAAATATTTTTTAGCTTTTGTTTTTAAAATTTTTCAACTTGTTAAAATAATAATCAAAACAATAAGAATAATAATAGTAATAATAATAAGACACATAATATGCATAAAAGAACGTTGATTAGACAAAACAATGATAACAAACAATACAATATAAAATAAAATTATAAATAAAGGAAGACTATAAAAAGTGAGTTGAAACATCTAAATCGAATGTAATAAAAGATACCTAAATCTTATAAACATCAATATTTTAAAAGACAGTATATAACATAAGATTGAAAACACTTTTATATAAGGCGATGTGTTTTATTTGTGTCTTTTTCTCACATAACTGTATTTCTTGAATTGAAATGAAAAAATAGATAGAACTTCTGTTATTTCAGAAATGGTAAGATTTTTAGTGCAAGAATGTAAAAGAAGAAGTTAATCATTATCATCTTAACTTGGTTATGATTTCTCTAATTTTTTAAGAATATACTCTTCTCTTCTCTTATCCATATTTAATGAAACATGTTTAGACAAATCTTTTTCGTGAAAAACCTATTTTATTTAGATTGAAAATATTATATGATTTATGAAATCATAGTTTTGAAATTCGTTATCAATCCTATTTCTGATAGGAGGGGGTTACAATTGAATACAATTTTTCTCATAATTTTCAAATCAGTAAAAATAATAGTATTGATTCTCAGAATCATTTTCTTAAGATTAGTCAGTTTTATTTTTTGATAGAGGCAAGAAAAAAAACATAACTTAACACTAGAACATCACCTCCAAATAAACAAATTTCTAGTCTATACCTTCCTAGAGTAAATAAAGAGTTTAAGCTTTCATGATAATATGGAAATTAATAAATAGATAATTCTTTTTTAATATAGCAATTTATGTATCTATTTTACTATTAAAAACCAATTATTTCATGTATAGGCTATTAATTAAATTACTCTAAATATAAGATATTTTTTTATTCTTGTGAATTACTGCATTTATTTGACTAATCCATAAATAAAGAAAATCTAATTTTTTTTCTATTTCTATCTTGATGAGTTGAAACCAAAGTTTTTAATTTCTATTGAAAAATAGTTTGATTGTTGAATGAATATATGAATTTTTGTCTTCCATTTGTGAGTATATATCCTCGTTTAATTATGATAATTGAATAAATGATATTTTACTTGAATTAGAATTTTGATAGGAACTAAGACAATGAAAATTAGTATATTATTAGTTGTTGAAATAAAAATGGATACTTTTAACTTATGAAGGTGAATTTATGTTTGATTTGTTAAGGCAAGATGGTCTATAAGATTGAATCATCTAATGTCCTCATATGTTTTAAAGCTTAACAAACAATAATAAACGAAATGACCATATGACAAATTGGAAAAATAATATAGTACAAAGTTAAACGTTTTGTGAAAAAACTTTATGAAAAATTGAATGCTTTAAGAAAAACCGTATTAAATGCACTAATATCTTAGTGGATGCACTACCAAACAATTTCCTCAAAAAATGTGTCAATGTTCTATATAAGAGTCTTGCTAAATGCATTCTTGTTATACTTTGCTAAATAAAGTTAGACGAGCTCTCAGTATAATGTACAAAATGATATTTTTAATAAACACGCTAAAAAAAATAGAAGTATATGTTGAAAGACATCTTGCTAAACGCGCTCTTGAACCAAATTGAGTATACTAAACAAAGCGCTGATAGAAAACGCCTTGTATAGGCCAAACAATACCTTGTACCAAACATGTTTTCATCCAACAATGAAACCTCTACAAACATATTGGTATCTTTACAAGCTTAAACAATCAAATCTTGCTTGAGCAATAAAAAAATTGAAATAGTTGTTCTGAATGCGCATTAAATAACATTAAATGCACAACGTTTCAAAACAACAAAAATGATGAGAAAAAAAAATATGCTTGTATGCATTACTTATGTCAAACATCCACATGCTTTCTCATATACAAGTCAGAAATGACATTAGAGACAAAGAAGACATTCACAAAATGTTCTCTCTATCAAAAGTCGTGCCAAAGAGTTCGTATAACCTACTTTTGATAAAGTACTGAAAAAATATGTATGTTCTAACATGTTGACTTTAACCTAGGGTTGCTACCTACGAAAAGGCTAAGAAGATCCGAAGATCAAGACAAGTACTATCTAACGAACGTTTTCTTGAAACCTATAAATTGAAGATCCTTCAAGAAAAGATCAAGAGAATAAGCACACAAATATGAAAGAAACCATTTGAGAATAAAAACAAGCTCAAAAGAAAAGAAAATACTTTCAAGCTTTGCAAAATTATAAGTTTACATTTGTAGGAAGAGAGAAAACTCAAAAATTCTATTAGATTGAATTGTATTGTAAACACTTCCTCTTTGTGATAGTAATCGTCTAAGGACTTGTAAACGATCTGTTTGATTGCAAATTCTGAAGAGAATACAAACACTTAACGCTTAACTTGATGGAGTTAAACGGTAGCTAAACGAGTTTGTCTAGTGGAAACTAAGAGTTAGTGAAACTTAACTAGACAATGTATTAAGAAGATACTAGGAGTGTCTAGGGATATTAGAAATGGTGAAGAATACTTGCACAATGAGGAACAAGTGAAACTCGGTTCTAGTTAGAGTAACAAAAGTTATTGGGATTGACTAGGTGATTCCAGAAGTGAAGCGAATACTCAATTGTAATATTGTTGAAGATTATAGTGGAATCCTCTAAGAGGTATTAGAGGAGAATTGTACGTAGTTCAGCAACCAATATAAAATAACCGTGTTTATTACTTCAGTCTTGTAGAACATCTTACTTTTACTCTATAGTTGTTTTTTAACACCATCGTTTATAAAAACTCTTATTATTAAACATTATCCTTATTAAGAATTGTCTTTCTCAAAATATTGCAATAGATTTGTTGAAACTATTGAAAAACATTTTATATCTGAACTTACATTTAAAAAACTTTATAACTCAAACATTTGAAAATTTATGTAAACCGTGTAATTCTTAACAAAGTTGTTAAATTACTTTCTTTAACAAACAAAATTTCAATAAGTGTTTTAAACTACCTTTTATTTTGAACTTTCACTAATTAATTGGAATTTTTTAGAGTGTTTTGAGCTATAAAATAATTATTGATGTTATGAACTATACAATAAGTGCGTAACTATGTTTGCTTTTTTAAAGATTGTGAACTAGATTAATTTTATGCATTGTAGATAATGTTTTACATTTTTTTTAGATCCTTTATCTTTAGTTTATTTTTGTTTAATTTTCGGTCATGGAAAAATAAAACAAAGATATAAAATTTAGTCTTTAGTTCTTTTTTTGTTTGGGTTTGAGTGATGGTTTTTGCTTAAATAAAAGCTTTCTTACTCAAACAGAGAGATAAAAAATAATTTATTGTTTTTGCTTTTTTTTTTTAATAATAGTCTGACTGAAAATAAATCCAAAATAAGAATCATATAAAATATCAAATGTTTGGAACATCCCAAAACACATTCAAACCTTTTGAACTTCTAGAAGCACATAAAATATCTAGTTTTGAAATTTGAATTATATATTTCTTTTCCATCCAATAATTCGATATTTATATATACCAGTGACTGCACAATGATTTTTTGTGTGGACTATTGTCTCCACAAAAGCCTTCTAGAGTATGTGTATGTTACTTTTACATAATTTATCATTATCAAAAATAAGTTACCTTTTTGAAAAGTTCACCTATCTAATAAAATATATTTTCTTTTTTGTAACTTAGACTTCTTATTTTAAGATTAAAATAAAAATTAATTATTTATAAAACCTAGAATTAAACATTGATGTATAGAAAAATATAAAAGGCAGGATCCACAAAATCAAAGAATAGAAAAGGATATAACTATTGAATATATTTTATTTTTTAATTCATAACAAATATGATAATTTTGCCGCATTTTCCGGCAACTAATTTATTAAGGACGTATCTATCACGAGAATAGGGTTAGAAAATTAAAGTAGCCTCACTACTTATTTAGTTTGGATGCCAAGATGAAAGAAAGGGAACTATGAAAGGATGACAAATTGAAGAATTATAAGGGACTTCAGAACGAAAATGTAGAAATAATAAAGATTTTTTTCTTCAAAAATAGTGCAGAAATGCAAAATTTTTTATAATATGAAAATAATTTATTATTTTAATAGTAAAAATAAATCAAACTATTAATAATCAATAAAAATAAATAAAATCATTAATATAAATAAAAAATATTTTTACAACCAGACGTTCTTTCTTCTCGTTTATTTTATTTTAATTTTTTTACTTTTTTTTTCTTTCACTTTTACAAAATGAAGTATAAATATTTGTAAGTAATTAATGTATGATAGGAATAGACTTTTCTAGAGAATAATAATTGTGTACTTTTTTACATATAATATTTCGTGATGCCTGTAAGAATTTGTAATTTTGTAACTATAATGAATATTTTATTGTAAATTATACGATCATATAAAATAAAATATTTCATTGTTCCTTCTTAGTTAGGTAGGAATTTGTAAAGTTTCATATTTTCTCTTTCACTTATTCCATTCTTCTTTCTGGAGACTATTAAATAAAAATGAAAGAGAATAGTTTAATTTTAATTCAATATAAAATTAATTTTTAAATAAATTTTCCTTTACTTTTAAATTTTAAAATCTCTTTATTTTGTGTGCTCATTACATGGATGGGCTTTGTGATGTAACATATGTGATTTGGCGAGAAAAAAGACATTGTATTTTCGTTAACTTATAATTATAATGATAAGTTGTTTCTAAGTTATGTATTTAAAAAACAAAAATATAAGAGTTATGATTAAATATGACTAGTACAAAAACAACATATAACGTCATGTATTTAAGGTTCAATTACTTAACAATCAATGTTTAAAAATGATCGGTAATATTTTTGTAAATAAATGTAATTATTATACTTCGTTTAGAATTGTAATTCGACGTAAAATGATATAAAACGTCAAATGCTCCAGCGTTAGACGTTAAAAGATTAATGAATTCAATAAAATTTGAGCGGAAGATTGAAAATTCATTCACTTTATCTTAGTGTGCGAGACCATCTTCTTTGTTTAAACTTTTCTCGAACGAAGTTTGACGACCATCACATGTAATTTTTCTTTTATTTGATACAAATGTATGTTAATTAACTACTTTAGGGATATTTTTGTTTGCTTTGACCGATTATTTTCGTGTTCTTGTTCTTCATAGGCGCATTCTGCTTTCTTTCATACTGATGACAATACTTTATTCCGACGAACCTAACTTTTGAAGGTTAATTTTCGTTTTCATTTTCGTTTTGTAGAACTTGTTTGTTGTTTTTTTTGTTGAACTTGTTTGTTGTTGTTTGATTGAACTTGTTTGTTATTGTTATTTGTTGTTGATAATATATTATATGTTCATAGTTCATGCTTTACAAAATACCAAAAACTGAAATTTGTTGTTTTTCTACCTTTCAGTTATCGTTGAGTTGTAAAAAAGATCACAATTAATTAAAAAAAATAAAAAAGTTGATTAACGTCGTATATTGACAAAATTCAACGTTAAATTTAACGTCAAATTTGTTAAATTCAAAGTTAAATTTAACGTCTCCTAATATGATGTTGTTCTCGAATTCGACTTCAAAGGCCCAAAATATTTGATGTTATAAGCTGTTTTTGTACTAGTAAATGTCGATAATGTCTATTCATTATTTAATCTGTAATTTTTTTTAATTTATTATTTTTAATTTTAATTAAATTTAGCATAATAAAATATAAATTAAATTTTAGTTAAATTTAACTTAATTCTAAATAAATTAAATTTTAATTTTAATTTTTTTATTAGTAATGGATATATGTGGGTATGGGTAGTATGATTGATAATTGTTGGAAGATCCACATCGATTAGAGATAAAACCAATTTAAAATAAATAAATGAGTATTAACCTTATCTTATAAACCAATTTTGTCGAGTTGAGTTAGACTTAAAATTCACTTCTTAACATAGTATCAGAAGTGTATAACCCATCATAGCGAAATTTGATGTTTGTTGAGTCTATTGTTACACTCGTTATCAGATCACATATTAATGTCTAGTATCACGTTCGAGATGTATATACCTCAACGTGATGGAATATATTGGAAGTACCGTATCAACTAGAGATAAAAATAATTTAGATTATATAAGTGAGTGTAAAACCTCACCCTATAAACTATTTTTATGAAGTTGAGTTAGACTTAAAGTCTACTTCTTAACAATACTCGCACCCGACCCATTTATAAGTGAGAAGATCTGCAGGAAAAGACACATCACCTCGTGCGATATTACACAAGTTCCCTTTTCATTTTTTTTTCTCTTTTGAATGGTGTGTAGGTTGCTATTACTATTGCTCGTGGTGGATATGTTTCTTTCATTGTCTTAATGGTGTTGTGGAGGTGGCAATTATGGTCTCTTGCTTGCGATCCTGGTGACATGGTGATGGTCTTGGTCTAATGCTGGTAGTTTTGAGGGTTGGTGTAGCCAATGGTGTACTTGTTGGTTTGGCTTGGTGTTCAGTTTGTGAGATGCTTGGTCTATGGTTGTTATGGGATCTTCGTGATTTTAGAGATGCTTGATACAAGAGATAAACAAATAGTAGTAAAAATAATAATATTATAATAATATATAATAATAGTAATAACAATACTAATAACTTACATGTCATTTTAACATAATTTACATTAATTACATTTTTTTAAATTACTTTTATATCCAAGGACAAAATGATAATATTTTATTTTTATCAAATAAAACATTTTTTAATCCATCAAACTCATCACACCTCTCACTAACTTTCATAAAGTTTCATCTCAAATTCCTTCATTTTTCATCATATTTTCCTTAATCCAAACAACCACAAATTCACTTCTCTTTCTCCTGAAATCCATTCCAACAAATGATATTAGGAAAAAGGACAATGAAAAAAAAAAGATAACACTATGTACTTAAGATAAAGGTCCCACCCCCAACTCCTACACCTATACCTTCCTTCACATCTAACCTATAATTAGGTGTCGATGCTACAACCGCTTCTCCATCGCCATTTCTTGCATCGAACCTTCCTCATTGCCTACAACACCTTCAACATCATTAATACATCACCATTACCAATCCCTTCACCATTCTGATTGCCTTTAGAGTCCATCATTTACTTGTTAAGGAAGGTCTTGAAATTCTTACTAATCAAGGTGTTGTGCAATCATACATTTAGGAGGATTTCACACGTTGTTTTGATCTTCCTACAATTTCACCTTATGGTCATGGGTAATGATTAATATAACAAGTTATATGCATTATTTGTTTTTATCAATTTATTGTATATTAATATTTTTCATAAATTTCTTTTGTTAAGGTTTTATCCATGTATGATTGCATCAAATGGCATGACCATTAAGCATCAATGTCCTAAGTATGGCCAACATGTGGTTCACTAACTAATAAAGAGTAAAAAAGATTCTTGTAGTGTTTTAAACTAAGTTTTCTCATATTTAATAGTCTAACATACAATTGTTATATTGTTGTTATTTTTTGAAATTGTCTTTGCAATTGTTTTTACATAATAGAAAGTCAATTGGATACCTAAAAATGAGGAAATCATAAAAAATAATTTTCACTCAAGCCTCATAGAAATGTTTATGATATCACAAAAAAAATGAAAAATAAGTCGAAACAAATGTTTGATGAGATTTGGAACTCAATACTTGTGATTTGGAATTCTCCTTCATATCATGCAAAGTGCTCATAAGCCCAACAAAATCGAACATGTGAAATAGGTGACAATTTATACATGGATGGATTCATTAATATACATGAGCATGTAATTCACATGGTAAGAATTAAATATAGTTATTTTTTTTAATATTTCTTTATAACAACCTATTTTAATCATGTTATTTATAGGAGAAGGAATTCGGTCGTCCACCACATATTGATGAAGTTTTTAAGAAAACTTATATATGAAATACTAATGGTGAATTTGTGGATGGAACAATCTAGGAAAACATATGTAGGCCTGGTAATTTTTTTTTGTGTTATTTCTTTTATTAAGTTGTGTATTGTATATATGATATAATTTATATTTTTGAATAATAAGAGGAATTTAGGAACAAATATTTTCAAGCTAAATCAGAGGTTGCATCTTATATTGGATAATTTGAATCATCTCCCATAGACCTTACAAAGGAAGAGAGAATAAAAACTAATAGTTGAGTTCTAGTTACACGTGGAAAGAGAAAAGGTTGAATCTATGGAATTAGAGAAGTCACCCATACTAAACATGAGGAGAAACTAACTTATCATGGAGGTTCAAGTCACTTTTATGATTCAAAATAGATTGTCCAACTAAAACAACAACTTTTGAATTATAGAAAGGATAATGAGAGATTATGTTGACAATTACAAAATCAACCACTAATTTGTTAGTGTTGTTCTCCCTTTTCTTTCACTTGATGCACAAACTATATTACAACGGTAATAACAAGAGTAACAACACTAGCCTGAGTAGGCCAACCTCAACCAGGCCAACACCAACATGGACATTACTAACTTAGGCATTTAAAATTTTGCACTTCTCCATATTAGCACTTTTAGATTATGTTTTGTTAGAATTTGATTTGAATTATATCTTCTTAGACTTCAATTTAGATTATTTGTTGTCATTATTTGTTATTTTTTTTAATTATGTTATAACTCTTGATTTGGATTTATGATGTTTATAACTTGGATTTGGATTAAGTGAAATGATATCAAATTTTAGTATTAATGACGTGTTTGTAAATTTTTATTTCGTTTAATTTAAATTTTATTTCTATTGACAGGAAATATAAAAAATTTGGAAATAAACCAAAAATATATTTTTTATTTAAAAAATAGATTACACACAAATTTACTTACAAAAGAAAACAATGTGTATGTAATTCACTCAACATTATTTACAAATTATTTCGTATCTAACTCACCAGCATTACCTATAATTTTCTTTATATATAACTTACCTACATATTATTTCATATGTAATTTACACATATATTTGTTCAATATTACATATAAATTATTCTGTATATAACTTATGATTTTGTATGTAATTTACCCAACTTTACACACTAAATTTTTTACGAATTCCATTATTTATAGATAATTCCATATATAACCTTACGTTTAGTATGTAAATTTAGTTATATTTTTCATATATAATCTGTTAACAATAATATCCAATTACCTATAATTTTTATGCCATACATATGGATTTTTCTGTGAGAAAAATCAATTTTTATTTTATAACGATATATTATACTCTTATACTTAAAAATTATACTTTAAATACATCCACATAATATACTTAATCATCTATAAACATAATCGTTTATAATAAATTAGCTCTTCTTCTGTAATAATAACATGCCAACTATTTGAATTTCCCCACCAATCTTTCAGTAATTTAAAATATTAATATCTACATTATTAATAATATTTGTCCTTAATCACAAAAAGAAAACTAGAAAAGTGGGAAATGAAAATTTTAATAGAAACTGAATGAATTACTCGAGTCAATTATAATTTATTTAACTTGCTCTTTGTCGTATTATATCTTTACAAATATAATTTGACTCCACAACAACATTCTAGTTTTTATATCATTGATGAAAAGCTTTTAGAAAAACTAAATTTCTAAATAATATACTTTCTATTCTTTATCCGTTAAATTTATCTATATTAGTATCTCATGGCTTACATCCTATACAATGTTATTAGTGAACAAACATAATTCATATAATTGACTCATTAGAGATTGAACAAAAAAAAATAGTAAACTCAATTAGACTTATTTTGTATGAGTCACAAATTTTATAATCTAATTCAACTCATCACAAATTCATGAATTAATTGACTCACTTAAAAAATGTTTTATTCTTTTAATTTATTATATATATATATATATATATATATATATATATATATATATTATAATATAATAAAAATAAATTGATTTGATTTCTTTTCTTAAAATAACAAAATCAAAGTATTAAGCTATTTCATCAAACATTATATAATAGTTGAAAATTAAAATTTTAACCTAACTTCACAAACAAAACACCCAAACTTAACAACATTCTAATATATAAAAAGATTGTCAACCTTCATAACTCCTAATAGTAAATAATGATGTTGGAACCAATTTGACATATCTAATATTACAATAATATGACTCTTTCTTTATGCTCCTCCATAATTTCTTCTTTCACCCTCATTAAAATTTTTATTTCCATTTTATCCTTGCATTAGTAAAGGTACTGCACCTCCATGTTCATCTTCTTCTCCAATGCCTCCAACAGGAAATAGAAACCAACACAAGTCATATGCATACTGCTCTATTAATGGTACAATGAAGCCATTGAACATCCTGAAGCAGTAACTTTTCTAGGTGATAAAACTGCTGCCATGCTAGTAATATACTTGATGTTTAATTATAACACAAGGATATTAACCAAAGAAATCTAATATTAATCAAAATGGGTCAGCCTGGATTATAACCATAAAATTCTTCAAAATCCAAATAAATCAAATCAATTTAATAACATGATATATATATATAGATAGACAAATTTGATTTTATCTTAAATCTAAGCCAATCCAATCCACGAATTCTCATATTACTTTTAGTAAAGAAATACATGTGATATATAACAAAACCTGGTAAATTTAAAACTAATGAAAAAAATTAAGTGAATATTTAGATAAACATAACATCATAAATGATATACCATTCTAAATTTGTAAAGTGTAAAAACTTTCATTTTAACTATTGCAAGTAATTAACTTATTGAGTCTAATGTATATGTTCAATCACAAAAACAAAACTGCTTAAAATATGTATATATTAATACTATTTTTTCACATTAATATTCTTTTTATATTTTTGACTAATTACTTAATGCTTAAAATTAACAAACTCTTTTACATTTACAAGTAAAAATATTTAAAATAAAAATGAACATAACCCTTCTCTAAAATTACAGATTAACTATAGCTGCTGTTTCAAAAAATTTCTGAATGAAAGTCAAACCTGGCCTGCAGCAGTGCATACGATGATTTTCGTGGACATCCAACATTGAATTGATCCAATATTGTTAATAATACTATGAAATACGTGAGGTGTACTCCAATTAACTTAATATGATTAAAAAAAGTCAACTAATGAGTTAAAATAATTTACCATTAATTTTTAACTAGGAAAATTTATATAGCATCATATGAAATACGTGAGGTGTACTCCAATTAACTTAATATGATTAAAAAAAGTCAACTAATGAGTTAAAATAATTTACCATTAATTTTTAACTAGGAAAATTTATATAGCATCACAGGGTCGATATCATTCGTGAAAATCTTTAACCTAATTAATTTCATCACACAATAATTAATAGCTTCTTTTTCTTCTCACATATATAGAGAGAAAATTAGAAATTAGTCAAATCCCAATCTTGTATCGTGAGTCTATCAGTTTCTATATCAAGTATAAAACATGTTAATAGGAAGTAGTTGTTTCAATTTTGTTTAAAGGTTTAACTCTTAATTATTTTGCTAATACATTATTGATTAATCTTAGATTGTATACTTTCAATTCAATAGATTTATTTATTTATTTTATTTCGTGCATGCACGTTATATTTCACAATCACAGTTTCAAAAATATAAATGCCGGCAGGGAAAATCTTCGACAGGATTATCAATTGTTTATGGCAATGGAAGTCAACTAATTCTATAAGAAATAAAGTAATGTCTTACTTTTATTTTTATGTATAAATAACTTAATAAAACTGCATATGGTGCTTAAAAGTTTCTGATACATGATTCCTATATTTCACAAAACAAAGTATGCAAATTAGTGCAGGTGAAGCAGGCTTTGCAAACTATGCATAAGGTGTGGCAATGATGGCAAAGTTTTTAGAAATGGTATAGACACGATATTAAGATTTTTGGAGTGTCTACAATATTGTAAAACGTGAAGAAACCACAACTGTAATTTCAAAGTTCATCACATGATGGATAAGCCCAAAAGCTTGATCAAGAAGAGTTTACAAAAAGAGAAGCAGATTGTTCATCCATTGCCACTGAGAAAACCTTCTGTCACACCTTCAAATGCTTCTGGTTTGTACACTCTACCTTTACTTCAACCTTCCTTCAAATTCTTGGCAATTAATCAACCAAATTCAACCAACTTATCTTGTGGAGCTTTGTCAAGGAAGGAAGAAACTAAGAGCCTTGAACCATCATCAAGTGAGGTCAGAAACATGACCTACAACTACAAGCTACAAGAAATTCCAAAAAGTGATGAGGTTACGGAAGAGGGATTCAAATGCAGTGCACTTTGCATGCCTCTTCCAGGGTTTGGAAAAACAAAGCCAGTTAAAGCAAGAAAAAGGGAAACCCAAATGCATACAGTGAACCCTGTGCTATCATTATCAAAGCCAACCTCTTTGGAGAAGTTTGAACGTAGTTGCCTGGTTTCACAAGTCAGAGTGCATGAAAACGAAGGAGATAACTCCATAAGTTCCTACTTTGATCTTCCATCCGAATTGTTTAAATTCAGCAGCCATAATGCATAAACTTGGTTACGTGCGAGAAGCAAGGAAATTAACGACTTTGAGCATGAGCATAATATAATGGTAGTTCGAAAATTAAGCCAACAATATATGGCAGATATATACTTTGTTATTGTTTATCAGTGTGGAGCAGTTGTTATGCGTAAGCTACGTGCATGTAAGTGGCTTATGATGTATTTTGTTTGATCTAATATCTATAAATACACAGTTTGATTGCACAAAGCCTGCTTCAAACATAAACTACATAATTTAATCTGAAATCTAAATTTAGCTTAGACAGTTATTTTCATCTCAATTGTTTTCATATTTGACTGCGATACGTCTCCAAAAACAAAGTTAATCTGATATCTGAACAATTTTTTTTATTGTAACAATTAACATAATATAAAAGCAAAGTAAGTGAGTAGGATTTTTCATTGCTGTGAACTGAAGTTGATCACTCCCTATCATCTAGTTTAGCTGGTTTCTTTTGGGGCAAAGCTTAAGCCTTACCTTTTTGATAAAACTTGTGGGAAAGAAAAAACATCTCAATCACATTGGTATGTAGGTTCATCAGATTTTAACGTAAGCTTATGACCCCCTACTTACATACAGGTTGTATGTAGGTATAATAGGTAAAATTGTATTCTCATTAGCTTCCAACCATGGCCACTAAAATCCAAAGAGAAAGTTTATGATTTCCAAGGTCCATCAATGCATGTCAAAACATCCTATGCCTTTTCCACTGTGAAGGCTACATCTCCTCTTGCATGCACTATGTCATTTACGTCTCAACCTTTTAATGCCTATAAATAATTACCTAATTTTCACTTCCAAACCATCTTCAACAATGGCTGTGGTGTTCTGGGTACTGGTTTTAGCTAGCCTCAGCCATCCGCTAGCCACAATCATTGCCCAAGCACCAGAAGGTACCCCTTCCAATTGGCAACCTGCAACCGCAAACACACCTTCTACATGGCAAACCACAACCCCAAATACACCTTCTACATGGCCTACTACAACACCAAATACCCCTTCTACATGGCAAACTACAACCCCAAATACACCTTCTACATGGCAAACTACAACCCCAAATACCCCTTCTACATGGCAAACTACAACCCCAAATACACCTTCTACATGGCCAACTACAACCTCAAATACACCTTCTACATGGCCAACGACAACCCCAAGCACCCCTTCTACATGGCAAACTACAACCCCAAATACACCTTCTACATGGCCAACTACAACCCCTAATACACCTTCTACATGGCCAACTACAACCCCAAATACACCTTCTACATGGCCAACGACAACCCCAAGCACCCCTTCTACATGGCAAACTACAACCCCAAATACACCTTCTACATGGCCGACTACAACCCCAAATACACCTTCTACATGGCCAACTACAACCCCTAATACACCTTCTACATGGCCAACTACAACCCCTAATACACCTTCTACATGGCCAACTACAACCCCTAATACACCTTCTACATGGCCAACTACAACCCCTAATACACCTTCTACATGGCCAACTACAACCTCAAATGCACCCTCTGCATTGCCTTCTACAACACCAAGTGCACCTTCAACGTTGCCTACAACAACACCGAATGCACCTTCAACATTGCCAACCACAACACCAAATGCACCTTCTACATTGCCAGCAACAAACCCAAATGCACCTTCAGCATTGCCAACCACAACTCCAAATGCACCGTCTACATTGCCAACAACAACTCCAATTGCACCGTCAGTAGCCAAACAACCACCTGCTGTGGCTGCAACTCCTACCACTTCACAGAAACCACCAGCAGCAACTTCTCCAACTGCAACTATTAAGCCAACACCAGCAACCACATCTGCGCCCTCCAAATTGCCAACTGCCGCTTCCCCCACTTCTGTGACGAAACCACCCATTGTCATTGCAACCCCTCTTCCCTCAATAAAACCACCAGTCGTAACTTCTCCCACTTCTAGTAAATCACCAGTTCCCAAAGTTGCATCTCCTACATCATCTGCACCTGTGAAATCACCAATTCCTAAGGTTTCATCTCCAACATCATCGGCACCGGTGAAATCACCAGTTCCCAAGGTCTCATCTCCAACATCATCTGCACCTGTGAAATCACCGGTTCCTAAGGTTTCATCTCCAACATCATCTCCTGGGAAATCTCCAGTCCCCAAGGCTATATCCCCAGCATCATCTGCTCCTGTGAAATTACCAGTTCCAAAACCTACATCTCCATTATCTGCTCCTGTGAAATCACCAATTCCAAAAGACACTTCTCCAACATCTGCTCCTGCAAAATTACCCGATCCCAAGCCTTTACCACCATCATCTGCTCCAGTTAAATTACCAGTCCCCAAGGATTTACCACCAACCGCCACTCCCGTGAAACCACCCGCTCCCAAAACATCACCTCCAAAAATAGCACCTGTAAAACCACCTGTTCCCAAGATTACACCAGCATTAAGTCCAAAATCCCCATCTCCAAAACTCCCACCACCACAACCACCCAAAGAAGCACCTATTTCACCTCCACCACTGCCATTACCACCAGCTGACTCACCACTATTGCCTACTCCAACAGCATCCCCCACACCAGCCGAAGCACCAACAGCGCCAGCACCAGCCAAAAAAGCACCAGCACCGGCACCTGCACACAAAAGGAAAGCACCAAAACCATCACCTGTTCCTTCACCACTAAGTAGCACCCCAACACCTGCACCAACGCCTTCGATTGAAACTCCAACCCCAGCACCAGCACCCAAAGAAGACACGCCAGAACCTCCTCCCCACAAGCACAAGAGAAGAAGACACAGACGCAAGCACAAGAGACATCACTCGCAATCTCTGGCTCCAGCACCAGCCATTATTCGGAGGAGTCCCCCAGCACCACTGGTTGAAGATATTACCACAACCGACTCAGAAGAGACGCCTGCACCAGCACCAAGTCCCAATGCGGTATATATACTACCTTTCAACTCTTACATTTGAATTATAATTGTATACTTTAACCTAATACTCTTGTAATGAAGTCTTAAACAGTTTTAATCACGTCTCATTCATCTCATATTTTTCATTTTTTTTACAGAATGGTGCGCAAGCATACTATAAGCAAGGGAATACATGGCCAAGTGTTGGAGTCGCCATTGCCATTTTGTTATTATCTGTCATCACATGACACTTTTAAAGTCCCATGAATAACATGGATTCACTCTAAGCGGTGGTGTGGTTTGCTGAACATATATTATTTTTTACTTTCTTTCTTTGTGTTGTGATCTTTGCCGAATAATATTAATGGTACGAGTTTTTGAATTGTTAAAACCAGGCACTGCTAAGCAGAATGCAAAAGTGTTATATATTTCCCATTTAATTTGATGAATTTCTCAATCCAAAATCTTTTACTTAACAAGAACAAATCTGAATCCATTATTCTCACTATCATTTTGTAAAATATACGACACATGTATGTGAGCAAATGAAATTGCCTTTAAATAACCGGAAATTGTAATACACCGAATACAATATAATAGAAATAGAAAAAACTAAATAAAAACTAGCCGAGCATCACACACTGGCCGAGCACAATAAAAACTGAAATAACTGTTGTGACAACTGAAAGACCAAACTCGGTAAGAGAAACCGGTTACGCGACAACTGTAAACCAAATAGAAAAATAAAACAGTAAACTAAATTACAAATAAACCCTTATATTTAATTTTATCCAACAAAACTTTCACACAAGTTTAAATTTTTTCATTTGTCTGGATTAGTTTTCTATATTATATGATATAGGAAGTCACTTTGTGAACATATCATCAATTGTTTCTTTACTTTCTATGTGTTCGAGCTTCAAGCTTTCTTCTTTTATTTTTTTTTCTAAATAAAATGAAACAATATGCTTGTTTCTCTTATGAATAATTGGATTTTTGGTCAATAGTTTATCATAGTTAACCTGTTCTCTACTTGGATCATCACCTTCTCTTCTTGCTTTATCTTTAGTTGGCTCAGAAGACTTCTAATCCAAACAATATGCCGCACTCCAAGATGTTGCCATGTCCTAGGCCTCGCAAGTTGATAGTGCCAGAATAGGCTGTTTCTTTAACAGCTAGGTGAAAGTCGTGTTCTTCATAAATAAAACGTAGTCTATCATGCTCTTCTAGTATTAACGTCTCTGCACCAGTCATTTGTCCGAGTATCTATTAGTTTAAGTTGGTATAAAACAACCTAAATGATACTGTTCCTTTTACGAATCTTAATATTCATTTCAATGCTTTCCAATAAGAATACACTGACTCCTCCACAAAACAACTTATGATCTCTCTGCTTCTTAGCATCAAGTCTAGCCTTGTGTTTGTCAACTAGCTTAGACTTCCAATTAAGCTATGACACTTGCTTATGTCAACTCGGTCTCCATCTCATGTTTAGACAAATTCGTGCCAGATTTCATAGAATTAAAAATCGAGTTACACTTTATCATCTTCAACTTCTTTAATAACTCCTCAACATACCTCTTTTTGGGACACAAAAATTTCTTCCGTGCTTTGATCGACCTCCAAACCAAGAAAGTACTTCATGACACTCGGATCGATCATCTCAAAATCCTTTTTCATTCCCTCCTTAAACACTTCGACAAGCTCGACTTTGCTTCCCATGAAGATCAAGTCATTCATGTACAGGACGACAATCAACATATCTTCTTTATTCTTCTTTAAGTATATAGAGCATGCTTTTGATATTTTATTGATTTCACTTAGTTTATTATGCTAGAATTAACCAGGGAATTGTGCTTAAATGTCCGGTATTTTCCCGTTTTTCATAATTATGCTTAATTTGACCCAAAATTCTAATTTTAATTAATTTGAATATTCTGAGCTAATTATTTGCATTTTTAATTGCAGGAAAAATTTTGGAGCACTGAGATGGAGACAAATTAATTCAAGACTCTCCAATTAGACATTTTAAATTTTAGTTATATTGTAATTTAATTACTTAAACTTTTTGGACAAACTTGGGCCCAAAATTGTAGGACACTTGGCCTAACCCTAGGGTTTCTTTTAGAGGTGGACCCCACCCATTTTTAAGACACAAGACCCTTGGGATTGGGGAAGGTGGGAGCCGCCACTTACTCTGCAGATTTTACTTTTCATTTTGGCTCCTTCAACGTTTCTACAATGTGAGAACTAAGGCTCACGAGTTTCGATGAAGCAGCACGTGGAAGGAGATTTCATTTTTCTTCATTTAGATGCCACGGTCTGATGCTTTTGGATGATAAAAAAATTTTAGAAGCATCTCTTTTCGTTTCCTTGAGAATGGAAGGTTATGATTGAAAGAGAGGTCCAAGTATGGGGACACGGTTTAGATAGAAAAAGGGGGAAACACTTTTATTTTCTTGGAAGAAAGAAAGCTCATTTCTCTTAAGCTGGAGGTGGCAACGTCTTGGAGGGAGCAGCCAATTTGCTGGCAGCGGTGATTAATTGGAGAAAAGGGTGCAACTGTTGCTAGCACGCGGCAGGAGGAGGCACTCCTTGAATTTATTTTTGAAGCACATGTTCTTTTGGAGAAAAGGATCGGCTGCCACATCCATTTGGAGGAGAATTTGAGTTTTTCTTATTACGAATGAATTTAGTTTTACTCATTTAGTCTTATTTTCACTTTTCATGTGTTTTTAATTTATTGTTTTCCTTATGGATGGCATTGAAAGTTCCTATAATGTGCATTTCATTTTCGGCCAAGTTATTTTTTGTGGCATGTTAATTTAGTTCACATACTTTGCTTTAAGACCATTTAGTTTACTATTTTTCGTTTACTTTAATGTTGTCTAGTCTGTTTGGTAGTGATAATTTAACTGTAATGTTAGCTTAGGTTAGTTAGTTGGTTGTTAGCAAATTACTTTGTTTCCATGAGATTCTTGCACTTTAATTGTCATACTGTTGCTCTGATTTAGCTCAATATTTAATCTGTTGTGTGCCTGCGGTTAGGTATACGCTTAGTTTCCTAATCGGTGTTTAATCTTCGCTTAGTTGATTAGACTGTATGGTGCATGACTGATTAGATTTGTGCATTGTATTCGCTTAGTTTGCAATTTGAAGACCTAATTAGCCTTCGCTTAGTTGGGTGATTCGTCTCGGATTTGGATTAGTGTAATGTGTACTTGTCGTTTATCTGTGATTGGAAGCATAGTAATTGAGTTAATGACCAACCGTTTTTATTTTGTATTTGATTCCATTTTGCATTTCTCTTTGCACATTTCTATTTGCATCCGTGTTTTGGATTTCATTTATTCATTTGCATTCACGACACCTTTCACAAACCCCCCACTACGTGTTTGACCTAATTCCTGAACCACAGTTTGGTCCTTGAGAGACGACCTAGGAGTCACTTCCTAGTCTATAATGCATTCTTTATGCACATTAAATTTGTGTGGGTTGCGACAGCCCATCACATGCTCATATGAGCACTGCTCATAACCATTGTTCTTGAAGTAGGTGTGAACCCTTTCCTTCCATATTTGAGGAGGACTTGTTTTAAGTCATACAATGCCTTCTTCAACTTCAACACCTTATTATCTTCATCTCTTCGCATGTAACTGAGAGGTTGCTCCATGTAGACCTCCTGTTCTAACACTCCATTAAAAAATGTTGACTTCACATTCATTTGTTGTATCTTCCATTTATGTTGGGCAGCTAGGAGGAACAAAAATCGAATTATCTTCATCTTTGTCACAGGAGCAAAAACTTCATCATAATTGATTCCCTTCTGTTGTTGTAACTCTTCGTCACTAGTCAAGCTTTGTAACATTCCCCTTCTCCATTTGCGATAATTTTTTTCTAATATACCCACTTCACACCATTTGGTCGGGCTTTGTGGGTAAATTCTCATGTGTATCATTCTGCTCAATTAAACCGATCTCTTCATCCATTGCTTTCTTTCAGTTGTCATCAAGCACGACTTCTTTGAATTTAAGATCTTTTGTACTTGCCAACAGACATATCACAAGTACTTCATTAATGGAGTTATAAATGTCTGGCAAACTGAGTTTTTGGTTGCAAAGACTCATCTTAATCAAAATATTCATTAATCCTCTCATAAATGGACTATCTACTTCTTTTAACAACATTCAAGCTCATATTGTCTATTTTCGAGCTCTCTCCCTCATATTATGAGATTTTGGATGAGTTTTCCTTCATATCGTACCAACTTCATTCATTCTCCTCATCTACCTAGACATCTTGAATTACTATAACCTTGCATGTAATTGGGTTACATTATTTATAAGCTTTTATTTTTTTCATCATACCCAATAAAAACATACCTCTTACTCATATCTTCGAGTTTTGTTCCGTGTTGGGTTTGAACATGACCATAAGACATGTTTTCGAACACCTTGAAATGACTCACGCTTCCACTCCACACTTCTTTTGCC